>OX244034.2:64491204-66891204 GCA_945859785.2 Tridacna gigas | reverse complement strand
TATATCATGTTTGTATCTACATGACAAATATTGTCCCTGACGGTTGAAAGGTTGCAAAGATTACGACCGATAGAAAATGATTTCATTTTCATGAGGCCATCAAAGAAATCACTGTTGTGACGTTTCCGGTTTTAGATAAAAGATTTCCGACATATGTATGCATTTATCCCTTACACAATACATGTATATAGCGGTAATTTATCTATGTTTACACAGCTGACTAAATTTTGAACCATTCTACATTCTATCAAATTTTACAGCGTATTTTCTCTCTGGCTGTAGGGATATATCTTATCTATTATTAGTTCCTTGCTCATCCGTTTTGTGTTGTTGGTACATGTAAAACACTGTTCTATTTTACCTGATAGTCAAGAAATTAAAGTATCCAGTACAGCTTCAGTCGGTTCTTACAGCCCTTTTGTTAACTGCCTTAATCATTCTTAAACTTTCTCAGCGCAACAGGGGCTTTAAATTGCAGAAGGCATAGATCAAGATCAGACTGCATGGAACATGCAGTCTGATCGTGGATCTTTATCGTGCATGTGTTTTGTCAAGTTTAAAAGGAAAAAAAAAAAGATCTTTCTGAGTGTCACTGGATTCTGTTTTCAGCCGTCGAAAGAGATTGGGTTTATATATTTGGCTTTGAAAGAAATAAACTGTCATAGGCGAGTAAATGGCTTCTGTGCATATTCAGATCAGACTACAAAGAACATGCAGTTTCATCTTGGCTATTATACGGTTCTCATATCTGTTCTAGAATAATTACGTCATCCTTTCAGGCTGATAAGTGCATACAGAGGCTTTTCCGAACGGTATAGATCAAGATCAGACTGCTCAAAAACCTATAGTCTGATCTTGGATCTTTACTGTACACTTGTTCAGTTAAGCCTGTAAAGCAAAAGCATTACTGAGATACAGTGGATTGTATTTTTGTGAGAGGTCCAGATTATATACAGGGTGTTTCATAATATGTGATACCATTTCAAATCTTTGTAAGGTATACATTCGGATAGCTATTACAAATAGCGCGGTGTCATCTATAAGGAAAATGTTAAAAGTTTTGACTATATAAACTTATCTTAAATTTTAGTAAGTTGAGTTTTGTATTCTTAAATTTTTAAACAATTACATTTAATATGATGCCTTGCCATTTGAAATAGCTCTCACAATGAAAAAGTGACGAAGGGTTTGTAATTTTATCACGTATTAAGGAACCCCCTGTATTTGGCGCTTAAGGAACAAAAAGGATTTTTTTTTTGTCACATGGACAGAAGGAAATCTTCCGTATCACATGACTCAGTGACTGCAAGGTACATCACGTGACTGTGAAGTACATCATGTGACTGTGAAGTACAAGTAATATATTGGCAACCAAGCTACTTGTCAAACGGGAAAAATAAGGCAGATAACTTTTGAGACGGACAATTTTTTTCTCCTGCCACCATGGGATGGAAAGTTTCATCGGGCGTAATACGATATTAAAATATTGATTGGCCATTAAGGGAATAACGACAAGTACTTTTCAGAATACGTAGAATACAGTAGATCTAACGCATTTATTTTAATTTTCCAACTATTTAAACTTCATCTTAAGTAAAGTAATTGCACATTTTGTTTGTATTTTAGTTTTGCTCATTTAAATTTCGATAATTCTTCCAGGTCAGGTTTTTTAGAACAGGAAAAAAATCCAAGTTTTTTAGCTATATATAGAACTGAAAACACAACATCTATTTCCGTCACAGGCGTTCGTTTTGTGACGAACTTCGCAATCCATAATGTAACATATAATTGAGGCATGCTCTGTGAAAAGGGGGCATGATGAATCTGCGAATAGTCTCGACCCATGTCAGCCCGCGCAGGCTGACCTAGGCCGAAACTTTTCGCTATTGGTCAATTTTCTGTATGTCCAACGATCACTCTATATACCCCATGATTAAGTCGTTATTTAAAAAAAAAAGAATGGCTATAATGGATCCATTATTATATGATGGCTGTATTGGTATCATGTTTCACGGAGATGCAGTAAGCCCCTTTTGCCAGAGCATGGCTCAATTACATTATATGGATAGTGAAGTTCGTCACAAACGAAATTTGCAATCTTTTTTATTTGAAGTTTGAATAGTTGGAAAAATGAAATAAATGAGTTACCGTAATTTATGTATTCTACATAGTACCCTTCGTCTTTAAGAAATTCGTATTCAGACCGATGAAACTTTCCGTCTCACGGCCAAGAGAGAAAAAAATGTCAATCTCATAATTCAGACATATGTAACTCTACTAATACTTATCTATTTCTATCGTCCTAAGTACCTGATAAGAAAAAATCATCGCAGAGCACGATTAAAGCATCGACATATTCATACCGGTGGCAAAAAATGTGAGAATTACTGATAAATGACGACTGGTGATGTTCGGTATAGAATAGAGCTGGATACTCTGTCTTATTATTACATTATATGGCTGGCGAAGTTCGTCACAAAACGAAAGCCTGTTGTGCGGTAACATTATATAAGGTTGAACTCGTTTTGGTCGGTCCAACCTGAAGTTTGTAGTCTTGATCTACTGTGTCTTCTAAAATGATTGAAGTCGCCATTGACAGCCAAAAGGGTTGAGAAAGTACGTTAGACTGCGTGGATGTATTCTCTGAGTATCGCTGGGTTATCGATTCAGCCTTCGCTTCCTGGTTTCTATATATTGTTGTGCACCCTATTGGCTGAAGTTCAAACAGGGAAGTGTACGCGACGTTATCTGGTTTTTTTTTTTGTCATTTGATCTTCTTTCTTCTAGGTAATTAGAGTTTATCTGTTTTTTTTTGTTCAGTATTATATCCTTCTTTCGTGAAACAAAGAGTTCTCGTTCAAGTGGGAACAAATATTTGATACAATGCAGGTCCCTGTTCTCGACATTTTTTTTTCTTTCTTGGTATAGTTGTTTTTTTTTTATGCACTAACTTGACAACTGACTTTGAACGATAACATCAGATTACTGTATTAATGTGGCTTACTTTTCTGTATTTTTAAACCGGGTAAATATAAAGATGATTTCATTTTTTCCTCCCTTCCTCCTTTCTCTCTCTCTCTCTCTGTCTCTCTCTCTGTGTCTCTCTCTCTCTATCGCTCTCTCTCTATCTATCTCTGTCTCTCTGTCGTTCTCTCTATGTCTCTCTGCCTCTCCGGCCCTCCGTCTGTCTCTCTGACTCTGTGTGTGTGTCCGTCCGTCCGTCCGTCCGTCTGTCTGTCTGTCTGTCTGTTTGTCTGTGTTTCCCTCTGTCTCTCTCCCTCTGTCTCTCTCTCTCTCTCTCGTTTGTACTTTTAAGAATTTACGTGATTTTTTCTCTTACAGTAGGAAGTATAATACAACTCTTCTGAGATGTGGATAAGAATTGGATAGGGTAAGCGATAAATACATTGAAAGAGTCACGCTTTTTGAAAAGGTAGTTTAATGCATGTGCAAAATGTATTTACAAGACCGTTTGCTGTTGGTAAATTTCCTGCTTGTCAAAGGGCATTCTACCATAAAATTTAGCCGGTTTCCTGACAAAACTAATTTATATCAAGCGACGACATATTTCTTATTTTGTATTAAGAAGATGCGTTAAGCCTCCTTTTCCTATAAGAAGACTACTGCATTATAAGTCTTTTATTTTAACATATTTTTGTGTCAAAAACATTAGATCTAGATTTTGCTAGCAGAATTTGAGAGAGAGAGAAAGAGAGAGAGACAAACAACTCGGGCGAAAAGCTAGACAAGTAGATGAACGGACAAATACACCGGGAAGGATCAGACATTTGTGGAAGAGAGGGGCTTGATTGTGATTGGTTGCGACCACGCATGACGTAAATAAAACCTGAAAGATACGTGACTCCCTCAGCACCAAATATATTAATCCCTAGACTGATAAGCGCGACTCAAGAACCTTTTACGGACAGTGTAGATCAAGATCAGACTGCACAAAACGTGCAGTCTGATCTTGGATCTACACTCTCCGTTTAGGAGATATTTTTTTCTCTGAAAATACCTTTGAAATAGCAAAATTTGGGTTTTAACTACGGGCTTGAAAGTTTCATTTATTTTACTTCGCAGTATAAGGGTTAGCCCCATCTCTTCCGACGACTGAGGCTACAATACACTGAAACTTGAAAATAATTTTTATCTTACAGGCTTGACCAAACAAGCAGATAGTAAAGATCCAAGATCAGACTGCAAGTTCTGGGCAGTCTGATCTTGATCTATGCTGTCCGCTAAAGCTCATGTCTACGCCTGTGGCGCTGAAGGGTTAACCAATATCATGTAAATTGAACCATTCCCACACTATCTGTCACATTTTGGCAAACCACCCATTATTTTTACAACCCTGAGGAAGAAGCTTTTTATATATATATGTAAATACTACAAGAAAAGCAGAAAATGGTAACCAAAATATTCTTTTCCTGCCATTTTTATTTAACCTTGTCAAAAAAACTAGACACCCTCTCCCCTCAATTGAACCACATTTAATTTGTCGTCTGCAAAAGCTTACTTCATAAGAAATCTAAACTATTGTCGTCTGGTAAAGAGTTATTTTTAGTAATACCACACTCAACAGTTGCACATGGAAACTTGAAACCTTAACCCTTTACCAGACGACAAAATTTTAGCCTTGTCCAAATTGAAAGCATTTGCAGACGACAATTTCAGTGTGGCTCAAATGGTGCAATTTTTCTTTGATAGGGTAGAAAACATTGTGGGAAAAGGAGAAAATGCTGGTTACCAGCATTTTCTCCTTTTCTCACAATGTTTTCAAAAGGTGTCTTACCCAGGGGCGTCAAAAGGCGGCATTGTGCGGTAAAGGGTTAAGTTGTCGTAAAATAGATATATTCTTTCTTATTCGAGGGCTCTAAGAGACATATTTTTTGCAGTGAATCAAGATTTCTTGTGAAACACTGAAGAAAAAAAAGACTAATTGATTTTTTTGTTTTTCTTTGAAAGAATAGAAAAACTAGACAGCAGTATTAAAAAAGAAGGTGCAAATTTGGGGTTCAAATAACCGGGTGGTCGTTTTTCGTAATCGGAAACTCAATCTATTTTTATAAAACCGTTCATGACGTCACTGTACCTGTTTGAATACAATCCCATAATAGGTGTGTTATTGATCAGTTGACGTTCCCACCAGCCTTTGTGCGAATTTCCGTACCAAAATCTAAAATTTCTTCGGGAGTCTGCGTATTACATTTAGGGAATATCTTTGAAATTATTTGTTTCTTACCCTTACCTTTCTCTTTAATGGTAGTTTGCAAGGTATTGCCTTACTAACCTTACTGGTCAAACATTTTTTTAAAGTTTGGTATGATGTTAGAAATTTTGAACGGTCCCATGTAAGAGATAACCGCACAGCACATTAGGATACCTTTGCTCAGAGTTTAGTATCAAAAATCGGTCTGTGTAGACCTAAGATCGGACTGCTCGATCTGTACAGTTGGGTCTTGATCTACACCATCCGCTAAAAAAATTCTTTTTATTGCCCATGTCGGAAGAGAGAGTGCAATATTATAAATTCCAATTATTTACCAATCAAGGATGGGGTATTGGTATGATTAGATTCATGATTCGTGCCGAATTTTTCGAAAATGAGAGAAAAAAAAAAAACAGTTCCGAACGATCTGTTATATAGAGTTCTTTTCGGAGTGCTTAATTCAGGCCACTTTTATCTCTCGGCGGCATAAGCGAAATGATGGCTGTTGCGGACGGCATTGATCCAAGATCAGACTGCACAGAAAGTGCAGTCTGATCTTGGATCCATACCGTCTGCTTATTTAGTCAAGCCTTCTCAAGATTCATAATGTTTTCAAAAGGCTGAATTCCCACGGTCATTAAAAGACGGCACTGTGCGGTAAAGGGTTAACGCTATTCCACATTGAAAATAATTGCAGACGAATAATGAAATGTAGCTCAGATGGTGAAACTTTCCTTTAAAAGTGCATAAAAACTTTATCGGGAAATTAGAAAATGTTTTTTTTTTCCCAGAAGAATTTTATAAATTTCTTGATCCTTTGACCACTAATTCAATGTTACTATATGACTTAATGAATATGTGGTACGGTAGTCCGTTCGTTCCACGAAATGTAAAGCACGACAATTTATGTATCACGGCAAACTTTTATTTTGCTTTGAATACGGAATACTATGTTGTAGATATTTTCCAGAAATTGTTTTTTTTTTTTTTCTTTTTTTTTTTGCGAGCTGAGTGAGAAAATTTGAGATTTTAAAATTATCTAATACAGCGATGATGCTCATCCATTATACAAGATGTTGGTGATCAGCATTTTCTATTTTTTCTCCGCCTGATTTCTACCTTTGAAAAAACGTAAGAACCACACTCTGGCAAAAGGGGACTTAATGCATCTCCATGAGGCATTGTACCTATCAAGCCATCACAATGTGGATCCGCAGTAGCCACTTTCTTTCACAAGCGACTGAATCATGAGGTAGACTGGTCCTTGGACATACAGAAAATTGGCCGATAGCGAAAAGTTTCGGCCCAGGTCAGCCTGCGCGGATTGCGCAGGGCCTGGGTTCAAGTCCGATTATTTTTCCTCTTTTATATACGGACCTCACTTTGTCAAAAAAGACGTCATTTTTGACAAAGTAAAGTCCGAATATAAATAAGGAAAAAATGATCGGACTGGAACCCAGGTTTGTGGTTAGGTACCTTTGAACATCAATCTTTGGAAATTTACAGGTACAAATACATATGAGCCGTGCTCTGTGAAAAGGGGGCTTAATGCATCTGCGAAAAGTATCGACCCAGGTCAGCCTGCGCAGTCCTCGCAGGCTGACCTGGGCCGAAACTTTTCGCTATTGGTCAATTTTCTGTATGTCAAAGGACCATTTTACCTCATGAGTGAGTCGATTGTTAAAAAAATGGCCATTATGGATCTGTAATTATGTGATGGCTTGATAGATATAAGGCATCACGGAGATGCATTAAGCTCCCTTGTGCCAGAGCATGGCTCATATATTTGTCAATTAGAAGGCACTTGGGGGCCTTATAATAGTGCATACACAATTCAGGACATTTCATGCAGCGTACACCTTTCAGGACATTTATCAGTATGTAAGCACTTCGAAACATTTATCAGTACGTACGCACTCATGGACATTTATCAGTACGTACGCACTCATGGACATTTATCAGTACGTACGCACTCGTGGACATTTATCAGTACGTACGCACTCGTGGACATTTATCAGTACGTACGCACTCGTGGACATTTATCGGTACTTACGCACTCGTGGACATTTATCGGTACGTACGCACTCGTGGACATTTATCGGTACGTACGCACTCGTGGACATTTATCGGTACTTACGCACTCGTGGACATTTATCGGTACGTACGCACTCATGGACATTTATCGGTACGTACGCACTCATGGACATTTATCATACGAAAAAACTTCGGGTGCTTTGTTAGCTTTTACACTTTACCACACAATCCCGACTTTAAACAACCCTGAGGAAAAACCCACTTGAAAGAATTGTGGGAAAAGAAGAAAATGCTGGTAACCAGCATTGTCTCCTTTTCCCACAATGTTTTTTAACCTTCCAAAGACGAATTTCAGTTTTTGGTTCACATTTAATTTGTTATCTGCAAAACCTTTCAATTTGAAATAGCCTAAAATGTTGTTGTTGTCATTTTTCGGCGCATGAAAAGTTCGAGACATTGTGGGATTGTGGGGGAGGGGGGAAAGCTATTTAGCAGTGTGTCTGTACTTCGATAAATTTATCGGTGCATACATACTTTCGCAAATTTGTTAGTGTGTACGCACTTTGGCATAATTATACGTGTGTAGGCACTTTGGCATAAATACTCGAGACATTTATCGCTTCGTCCATTCTTTTGGAAATTTACTGGTGCTTACACAACGTTTTTCAGTGCGTACGCAGATCAGTAAATTAACGCAGTGTACATGTGTTTAGACATTTCGTGATGAGTACCCGATGTGTTACATTGATCAATTCGAACACAATTTGGACATTTTATGATGCACAGTTTTTGGTTCATACGTATTGTGATATATATATTTTTTTGTGCGCGCGCACTTCGGAGCATTAACCTTTACCACAAAATCCCGTATTTTAACGGTCCCGAGGAAAAAGACTGATAAAAAGCCATTGTGTGAAAAGAAGAAAATGGTAACCAGCATGTTCTCCTTTTCCCATTATTTTTTCTACCTTTTGAAAAAAACGAATTATCCAAGCCACATTTAATGTGTTGTCGGCAAATTCTTTAAATTCAGATGAGTCCAAAATTTTGTCGTCGGCTAAAGAGTTAACCCTTTACCACACGACACAATTTTAGCCCTGTCCAAATTGAAATCATTTGCAGACGACAATTTCAATGTTACTAAAATGGTGCAATTTTCACTTGATAGGATAGAAAACATTGTGGGAAAAGGAGAAAATGCTGGTTGCCAGTGTTTTCTCTTCTTCCCAAAATGTTTTCAAAAGACTTATTTCCCAGCGTTCTTAAATGCGGCATTGTGCGGTAAAGAGTAAATAGGTGAGTTCGTTCCTAGATCTGTACATGTACGTGTATCGGGGGAAAACATCATTTATTGAAAACGATTCCACGTCCATTAAAGTCGGAAATGAAAGGTACAAATGGCAGGTTAGTAGTATAGGAGGGTAGACCTCGGACAAAATCCGTTTTGTCCGAGGTCTACCCTCCCTGAGTGCCATTTTGTCCGAGGTCTACCCTCCCTGAGTGCCATTTTGTCCGAGGTCTACCCTCCCGGGGAGGCAAAAGACCGGTCAAAATATCAAACCGGAAGTAGATGTCCGCTTTTTCTGCCCCCCTCCTCACACCACTGCAAAAATGTAAAAAACAAAAGAGGAAACCGGAAGTGGAATTCCTAGCAAAGAATGGTGTGTCACCATGTTTTGTTCGGGTTGATCCTGCGTTTTGATTGGTCGAGACGTTTTCCACCCAAAAATTTGAATTGAAAACGTGTGACACCACAGACTGACTCGGGGAAAAAGAAGGTGTGCCACCATCTTCACTCGGTTTGGTCTTTCTCTATCACCGTGTTGGACTTAGTCTTTTTTCGTCTTTTTGTTCGTCTCGAACTTTCTCTATCACCGTTGGACTTAGTCTTTTTTTCCCGTCTTTTGTTCGCCTCGATCTTTCTCTATCACCATTGGACTTAGTCTTTTTTCTCCCTCTTTATTCGCCTCAGCCTTTCTCTATCACTGTTGGACTTAGTCTTTTTTCTCCGTCTTTATTCGCCTCAATCTTTCTCTATCACCATTGGACTTAGTCTTTTTTCTCCGTCTTTGTTCGTCTTAACCTTTCTCTATCAACGTTGGACTTAGTCTTTTTTCCACGATATGGGTTATTTTCCCCTCCTCAGCTTGGCTCAGACAGAGATCACTGTTGGACTTAGTCTTTTTTCCGTCTTTTGTTCGCCTCAAGCTTTCTCTATTACCGTTGGACTTAGTCTTTTTCACCACGATATGGGTTATTTCACCTCCTCACACTGGTTCAACCAGACAACATCGTTGGACTTAGTCTTTTTTCACCACGATATGGGTTATTTCCCCTCCTCAGTTTGGTTCAGCCAGAGATCATCGTTGGACTTAGGCTTTTTTCCGTCTTTGTTCGTCTATCTTTCTCTACCACCGTTTGACTTAGTCTTTTCTTTGGCTCCTAGCAATATGATCTTTAGACATTACCTAACTATATGATCTGAGTGTGGGTTTTTTCCCGACATTTCCCCGGAAATCAGTTCGTTTAGACTTACCCAATCTTAGATTTTATTCGTCCCTAGTTTTATTCGTCCCTAGTTTTTAATCTGCAAAACTTTTTTAAATTGTAAAAAAATTTTTATCCGAAATTTTTCTATGATAAAAATTTTTAAGCGTAAAAGTTTTTTCTATCGGTAAAATTTTCTCTGTAAGATTTTTTGAAAAAATTTTTTCTCTGCAAGATTTTTTATTTGAAAAAATTTTTTCTATCGATAAAAAAGTTTTTTCTCTCTGTAAGATTTTTTTAATCTAAAAGTTTTTCTCTCTGCAAGATTTTTTAAAAATTGAAAAAATAGCTGCTCCATATTTGATTTTTCTCGTCTTGGTATACTTTATAATTTATTTACACTACTCGAGAAACGAGAGATGAATGATTATAGGAAAAGTTCACTGGATTTTTATAGCTTAGTGGAGGGTTTGGGCTGTTTTTGTCTTTGAATTAAGAACACGAACGAGGACTGAGTATGTAGATAGAACATAACGTACTGTAAAAATTCATTCACATAGAATGTTATAATCTATCTACAATTTCCAAGACTGATCTTTTTTGAAGAAATGATTGAATAAAAATGCTTCCATCGTTATTTATGTTGTCATTTTATTATTAATCCTTAAAGAGAAAAGTAAAGAAATCATGGAGGTGGATGTACAAGCTATTTTATTTCAACATCCTTGTAATATTTTCATCACAGGTCCGAGTGGTTGTGGAAAGACAGTCTTTGTTCATAAATTAATTGACTATCGAGAAGATTTGTTCAATATCGTTCCTGAAAGAGTTGTCTGGTGTTACAAAGAATGGCAGTATGCTTACAATCTTATGCAGGAGAAATTCAATTCGCAGTTTGAATTAATAAAATTCGTGGAAGGAATTCCTGACGATGAAAACGAGCTTGTCAGCGATGTATCTATACCGCATTTAATCGTCTTTGATGATATGCTGGGTGAAAAAGATGAGGAAAAAATTAAACTTTGGTTTACAAGAAAAGGACATCACCGTAATGCAAGTGTGATTTATATCACGCAAAATATGTTTCAACAATCAAAATCGAGTCGAACCATCAGTCTTAATTCAAGATATATGATTTTATTTCGAAATGAGCGAGATAAAAATCAGATTAAAACACTAGCTCACCAAATGCAAGCTCCACATTTACTATCTGCTTATGAAGATGCTACATCGGTGGATCATGGATATCTTATCATCGATTTCCATTCACGAACAAATAAAGAATTAAGACTGCGAACAGATATATTTCATCGTTATGAAGAAGACGAAAGAGGTCCAACCGTTTATTCCCCTGCTTAATCGTAATAATGTTTTTTAAAATAAAAATGACTTCATTTTAATTTATATTGTCATTCTATCAATAGGCGACAGTGAGTAAACATGGCTTTACCAGCCACGTCAACTTCAATTTTAGCTGCTTTGCGAAATTTAAGTCAACAAACCAATAGATATGAAAGAGAAACTGTGTTGAAAGCAGGATTAAAAGAAATTTTAAAATGGTTTACGCTGGCAGCACAAAACATCATTGAAGATAAAATCAAATTACCAAAACAAACCACCACGTATATGACAAAACATAGAGCAGATATCGAGCAGTTAGCAGATCCGAATATTGATGAGGAAATTAAACGTAGAATTATTTTAAAACCTGGAGGTGGTGGATTTCTAGGTGGTGTTATTATCAGAAGTTTACTGAGATGGGATGGAACTAAAACCGTTAGGAAATTTGGGGATGAAAGGCAACCTCGAAAACGTGCTCCGCGAAAGAGGAAATCTCCAAAGAAGAAAAAATCTCCAAGGAAGAAAAAGTCTCCAAAGAAGAAAAAATCTCCAAAGAAGAGAAAGCCCCCGAAAACGCATGCAAGAACTATCACCTCACCACCTATAATTGATGCAAGAACTACCACCTCATCACCTATGATTGATGAAAGAACCACCACCTCACCACCTATAATTGATGCAAGAACTACCACCCCATCACCTATGATTGATGAAAGATTTGTTACTATGCGAAGGCCTGTAGGAAGCAGCATTTCAGAACATCAACGCTATCCGAAATCCAGAAAGGAACTATTAAGTGAAAGAATGCAAAAACTCAGAACAAAGTATTCACAATTTATAGAACCAGGGAAAAAATTGAAGTTTCAATCCATTCCATCCGCCTCATGGTCTCCAAATACATTAGCTAAATATAAAAAAGGTAGAAAGGCAGAAGATCGACTGTTTGGGGATATAATCCAATATAACCTTGACACAGGAAAATATCATGTTGACTATGACAAGCGTCTGATTCATCTTGGTGGTGGAAGAACCATTCCTCTGCCCGACAGAGGGTCAGATGTAGAAGAAAGCGAGGATGAAGAACTCACTGATTCCGATTCGTAGTTTTCTTTTGTAAAAAAAGACAGTATGATAAAACATCAGGTATAAATGATAGTGACATGGAACTTTTATTTTCATTTGATGTGAAATAGTGATAAAGTCAACATGAAGAAAAGACCTCTGATAAAAAAACACGGATCGATGGTTATGGCCATGATACAGGCTACACCAAAAATACGTAAAAAGCTTGTCAAAGATTCACCCTCAGAAGCGATAAGGTGTATATCGGAATGCTGTCATAATGTTTTAAAAGGCAATGTACATTTATCACCAGATCAGAAGAAGAAGTTGTATTCAAGCCGACAACATCTCAGACGTTTAGCTTCAAAATCGGTCTCTGTAAAAGATAAAAAACAAATTTTAAATCAAAAAGGTGGATTTCTTTCATTGCTTGCACCTGCATTATTACCTTTGTTAGGAAAAGCCGTTATCGGAGGAATAGGAGGAGCTCTAAAAGCCTTGTAGATAAAAAATTTTCAATGAAAAAAATCTTATAGATAAAAATCTTGTAGACAAAAAATCTTGTAGATAAAAAATCTTATAGATAAGAAATTATGTCTGTTAGAAAAATGGTTATCGTGCCTTTCCAGGTCTTAGAAAATATGAAACGATGGAAAGCCGAACAAGCTCAAAAACCTCGTTTACCACCTAATCCACAAGTTGCAGATGCATCACATCTTCGACAAGATATGAGTCAGATTTTACAAAGTACCGATCTGTCAGAAACAGAAAAGGCTCAAAGATATGGCGAAACTTTGATTAAGTTACAAAATTCGCTTCAGAAAACAAAACCAACTTCGATCAATTTTCTTCCAAAAACTGATGATAGTGTACAGGGATCAGCATCTGTTGGACTGCAATCTGTTGTCTTATATGATCGAATTTTGCAAAGTGTACCAAAAACCATGAAAAGAAAAGCTGAGTTACTTTTGAGTATGATAAAAGACAACGATAATTTAACTTGGGACGAACAAGGGGTGGTGTCATATAAAGGTACACGCATTCATGGTTCCAATATTATTGATCTTGTCAATGATGCGATACGTCAAAGAAAAGGTATCGAGCCCAGAGGATGGAAAACATTTTCAAAGGCATTACATGAAAGTAATATACCTCAAGAAGTTATTGGCAATTTGAACAGATGGAAATGGATACAAAAAGTCCATGATAAATCACCGAGTAAATCATTGAGCGAAGATGAAGATTCCCATGCAGAATCCTATGGAGATTCCGATAACTTATTTCACACACCAAAAAGTGTACGAAAAAGTACTAAGTTAACTCCTATAAAAAGAAGTATGAAAAGAATAAAAGAAAAATCTCCATACATGAAACCTGAAGAAAGAGAACGATTGAAGCAATTCTATGTTAAAGAACTGCTAACTCCCCCAAAGTCTATAAAAAAGACTCCGAGCCGTAAAACACTTCAGTCATGGGAGGCATGGTAAAGTCAAAACTTGATTACGTGTTAAGAAAGTTGTTTTATGATCCTAAAAGTACTGTTGCATTTAGTGGAGTAAAGCAATTGTATCACGCTGCGAAATCTGTTTTGAGAGGAATAAGATACAAAGATGTTCAAGAATGGTTACAGGGTGAATCCACCTACACCTTACACAAACCGATTCGTCGTCGTTTCAAAAGACGAAAAACTATTGTAGGTGGTATAGATTATCAATGGCAGGCTGATTTGGCTAACATGCAACATTTAGCAAAACAAAATAATAACAAGAAATATTTACTTTGTGTGATTGATGTGTTTTCGAGATTTTCATGGGTTATCCCTATTCCAGACAAAACGGGTAAAACTTTAATCAAAGCATTTCAATCTATCGTTCAGAAATCAAAACGAAAACCTTTAGCGCTTCAAACAGACAAAGGTTCGGAATTCAAAAACAAATCGTTTCAAGACTACTTGAAAAAGAATCAGATTCATTTTTTCACCACTGAAAACCCAGAGACAAAAGCAAGCATTGTTGAAAGATTTCAACGAACTTTGAAAACGAGAATGTGGAAATACTTTACGTACAAGAAAACAAGACGTTACATTGACGTATTGAATTCTTTAGTTAAGAATTACAACCATACTTTTCACAGAAGTATAAAAACATCTCCTGTAATGGTAACAAAATCCAATGAGGCAGAGATTTCAAGAAATCTGTATCCTCAATTACCGACAAATGTAATGACAAAAAAGCCGAAATTCAAAATTGGAGATCATGGTCGAATCAATAAAACAAAACGTACATTTGATAAGGGTTATTTACCAAATTGGACGCAAGAAATATTTGAAATCAGTCATGTCAACAAAACATTTTCGCCTATTACCTATAAAGTAAAAGATCTACTGGGAGAACAGATTTTGGGAACTTATTATGAATATGAACTTCAATTAATAAAAGATGATGATATTTATGAAATTGACTCAGTTCTTGATAGACGTACAAGACGTAAGGGTAAAAAATTAATCAAAGAAATAAAAGTCAACTGGAAAGGTTATCCAAAAAAATTTCAAAGTTGGATACCAGAATCCTATTTGGTGTAATCCTATTTGGTGTAATCCTATTTTGGTGTTGTGAAAACATCTTTTCTTATTAAAAAAAATCTTATAACTTAAGAAAAAGTTATAAAAAGTCACCACATTCATAATGAATCCACAGTCAAACATTGAGTGTGGAACAGAAAAGTCTGGAATAGAAGAAAAGTTCGGAATAGAAAACTTCGATAGCAGTAGTAGTAGTAGTATCAGTAAGAACTACAATTGTTGTGGAAATCGTGTCCCAAAGAATCAGTTTACCTATATTTCACAGATTTTAGTCATTTATGCAATTATTGCAACCTCAATAGTACATTTAAGTATTCAAAGTCAAGATCGTGAATTGTGGCTGATCCTGTTAAGCAGCTCACTTGGATATATTCTTCCATCACCAGGGTTAAAATTCAGCAGATCAGAACAAAAGCAGTCAGGGTGGGTTGATAGTAAAAAATGAATTCGTTTTATCTCACTCTACCCAGTGATAGTTCCATGGACCTTTATCCGAACAACACCCAATGTTGTTTTAAGGTTCATTTACCAAAGACAGTTCATATTGACAAGGAAACTTGGGAAGTCGCACTAGTTCAACTTATTACTCCCTCTCAGTTCTTAAACATAAGTGCAGAAGAAGCAGAGTTCGATCTTACAACAACGGATAACGAATTAGTCAAATTAATATCACAGATAGACAAAAGAGGAGATAATATACAAATAATTCCATTAAGACGAAATAGTGGAAATGATATAATAAAATGGGCAATTCGATTTTCCTTTCCAGCCGGGAGTTACGTTTCACCTGAACATCTTATAGAGACGATCAATGATGTGATTCAATCCACTATAGGTCCTGCTCTTCGTAAGGATTCGTCGGGTGTGTTCATTACTTATTCATCTTCAACCAAACGTCCGAAAATTACATTTAATAATATTATAAAAACAGGGATCAAATTACATCCATCCGTGTTTTTAAAACTGGGTGGATCACCAGAATTCAAACATGAAACATTTTTTCAGGGTAAAAATATTTTCAAATACTTTAAATATAATCCAAACATTGATGCTGGCTACAATCATCTGTATATTTATTCAGATATTGCTGAACACACTATAGTGGGTGATACACTTGCTCCCATACTTCGTGTTCTGCCTTTCAAAACATCCGATTTGATTGAAAATGGTTATGGTTCTCAACATACCAATCATGAAATTACAATACCGCATTATATTCCCGTTTCGAAATCCGATTTCGATCATATTCACATTCAAATAACAGGGGATTTAGGTATACCGGTTCATTTCATTACTGGTAAGACAATAGTGAAGTTACATTTCAGACAACGTTTAACTGACAATCATTGAAAATCATTTAAAAAAATGCTACCAGTTTATCGTGGTGTAAAACATCAGTATGGCTATGGGTTAGGTTCGCTATTTAAATCGGCAATTAAAGTAGTGACTCCATTGCTTAAACCGTTGATTAAATCTGGTTTTAATGCTGTGAAAAAAGAAGGAATCAAACAAGGAATAGGTGTAGTAGAAGATATCCTTTTACGTGGCAAAAACCCCAAAAAAGTTGTAATTTCAAGGGGAAAACAAGCCATTCATGATCTAGCAGAAAAGGTAATACCAGGGATAAATAAAAGAAAATCACGAAAACCACGTCATTCCCCCTACCGCCTTCGCAGTGGTAAGATCATAAGACAAAGAGACAGACGACCTCTTGATATCTTTGATTAATATATTGGATTAATATATTGAATTCATTTACTTGAATTATATAAAAATGATGCAAAACGGTTCTTGTGAATGCAGTAAGTCAGAACTTGATGTTCTTTCTGTACCACCTACAATGACAACGATGCAAGAGAGTCAATGGATTGAACATTTCCCAATATCATCTTTGGCAAACAATGCACCGATAGAATTCATCATACCACCTCAAACTGAACATTGGACAGATCTGTCACAATCGTATTTGTATGTCAAATACAAAGTCGTTCAAGCTGACGGTGCTGATTTAGATGTCAATGCAAATGTGGCCCCTGTAAACAACTTCCTGCACAGTTTGTTTAGCAGTGTCGATTTGTATCTAAATAATAAACTAATCACCAGCAATTCAGATACCTATCCATACAGAGCATATATCGAAAATCTTATGTCATATAATTCTGACAGCAAGACTACGCATTTGAAAGCTGGTGATCTTTGGATTGAAGACACCTCTGCTCATTTCAATTCACTCAACAATGATGGATCTAATGAAGGTTTACAAGCTAGAATGGGTGAAATTGCACGAAGTAGAACCGCCGAACTTTTTGGACGCTTGCATCTTGATCTATTTCAACAAGAAAAATATTTACCTAATGGTATTGAAATCAGACTTAGATTAAACAGATCTTCGCTAAACTTTTGTCTCACAGGAGGTGCTGGTGCACCAGCTCCAAAAATTGAACTGGAAACAGTCAGTCTTCATGTGCGAAATGTCGAATTGTTACCTGTTGTTGCAAATGATCTAAATCATGTTATTGCTCAGCAAAACATGAAAATCCCTATTCGTAGGGTTGAAGTAAAAACTTTTACCATTTCTACAGGCCTTCAGTCTAAAGTTGAAGATCATCTGTTTCAAGGACAACTTCCAAAACGCATTTTCATTGCAATGGTAGCAAATACTGATTATAATGGGGCTTATAACAGAAATCCATTTTTCTTTCAACATTTTAATCTGTCAAAAATTGATGTATCATGTAATGGTCACAGTATTCATAACAGACCCTTTGAACCTAACTTTGAAGCAGGATTGTATTTGAAATCCTTTCTATCATTGTATCAGGCTAACTCATCTTTAGCACTCAATAAATCATTTAATATTGGTAAAGAAGACTATGTTGGTGGATACTGTTTGTGGGGATACGATTTGACAGCGGATCAAGGCAGTGAAGAAGGACAACTTCATCCTATAAAAACTGGAAATCTTCGAATTGAACTTCAGTTTGCTCAAGCTCTGGCAGCAGCTATCAACGTTATTGTCTTTGCTGAATTTGACAATCAGATTGAAATCAACAGTTTGAGAGAAGTTATCACAGATTATTAATCCTGGAAAAACCAACAGAAACTCTCTGATCAAAAGATAGCTTTCACAAAAACAGTCCTTTTCAGGACTAAGGAATATAATATCGAAAACGATAGTTCTTTTCAGGACTATTGAAAAACAGTCCTTTTCAGGACTATCTACAGGACTAAAGAACTGAAAAAACAATGTTGGGACTCAGATTTGCTATAACACTTAGAGAAGAAGCAGAAAAAGTGAAATATTCCGTATCGAAGTGCATCTCTACTCGGAAAAATGACATTCACAACAGCTTCGAAAAACATATGACTGAAAAATTAAAAAATCTTATTGTCAGTGAAGTTACCAACCAGTGTTACGGATGTCAGGTGGATCATCCCAGTCAAACACAGCATGAACTGTGTTTATTCAAGGATAGACAAGAACATACAGATATGTTCATAGAAAAAGCCATGATGGAATTAAATCCATACGAAATCATGGAAAAATGGTATCCTGAACTCATAGAAATGAAACTCGATGAAAGTGACTATGTGGAAGCCTACAGATTATGGCGAAATATAAAACAAAACATTTTATCTGAATTCACGGAGTCGTGGTTACAATACTGGTGTGACAAAGTAAAACAATCCTGGGAAGAAAGTGATTAGAAAAAATGTATACTTCTGAAATTCAATACATATTGGATCACGGAACATGGATAAAAAATCTACAGGCAAAAGTCTGTGCAAAAGATCAGTTACCTCGACAAAAACCCAATCATGTGAAAGCCTACATTGTGAACACAGAGAAATCAACCGGTCCAGGAGAACATTGGGTAGCCGTGATATTCAACAATAATGGTGATGTACTATACTTTGATCCCTACGGACTACCACCACTTGAGCCAGAAATCATTAACTTTTTAGACAATCATTCTTATTCGTGGAGATACAATCGACAAACTCTTCAGAGTCCACAGGGAAAAGTTTGCGGATTTTACTGTATCTTCGTATTGGATGCTGCCGCCAGAGGATACAACATACAGAAATATCTTCAACAGAAATTCCTCTCAACGGAACATCGACGAAACGATCGAGATGTAGTGTTATGGTTCAATCAGCAGTATGGAATTCTATTCAATAAAGCTCAGAGACTTTTTCCCCACAAATAGTATATAAATGTATAATAGTTCTTTTATCTATGTGTTTGTTGTAAATATGTTCATTGCTCAGTTCATTGTTCAGTTCTGTTCAAATAAAAGTTATACTGTTTAAATGGTGTTTTTTCATTCTTTTTTCCACAAAGATAATTCCTCCACAAAATATCAGTCTTGGAAAAAATGTAGATAGATCATATAGTACATTATGTTCTATCTACATGGTCTCGCCCACGTTCGTACTCTTAATTCCAAGACGAAAAGTAGGTCAATCCCTCCACCAAGCTATAAAACCACCAAATTTCTCTATATACCATTTCATTTCCACGATGGGTTTGTTCAGATTCTGCTGTGGACTATTTGGTAAAAGTCGAAGGAACAAGGAGAAGAGAAAACGTCAAAAGACAAAGACGTCGGCTGAGTTCTCTGCAAGACAAGGGGATAACCCCTATACCCAGAACCCAGCACCTAATTCCTACCCCGATCTTTGGGTTATGCCAACTGATGATCCAATCTTTGGGGAGTCTGTGATATCAACCAACCAATGAGTTGATGATGAAGAGGTTTAGAATCCTCTATCTTTCTCTGATTTTTGGAATTAACTTGCTCGGATGATTAATTTAATTCCAATCCAGAGAATGGTAAAAAACAGCTCTTTTCAGAGCTAACATTCATTCCAGAAAGTCCTATCTTCGAGACTTGTCAATTTTACGACTGAGTACCATTCCAAGAGTTACATTCCAAACGATATACTTCAATTCAAATTAACTCAAAAAAGGTTAAGCCCAACACGATGCTTGTATGGTAAGGATTTATGCTATAAGCCATCTCTGACCAACTCGGAAGATAGCGTATAGCATAAAAGTGTCAAATCTTGTCTGACGAACTCAATCAAATCGACAAATAGTGGTATAGACAAGTTACAAAGCAATACGATCTTTATCCCTAAAGCTAGTTTTTAAAAAAGACTGAGTTCGTCAGACAAATATCTAAAGATCATACTGCTAGGAGCCAAAGAAAAGACTAAGTCCAACGGTGATAGAGAAAAAATGAGGCGAACAAAGACGGAAAAAAGACTAAGTCCAGCGATGCTCTCTGCCTGAACCAGCATGGGGAGGGGAAAATAACCCATATCGTGGTGAAAAAGACTAAGTCCAACGGTGATAGAGAAAGGTTAAGACGAACAAAGACGGAGAAAAAAGCCTAAGTCCAACGATGATCTCTGGCTGAACCAAACTGAGGAGGGGAAATAACCCATATCGTGGTGAAAAAAGACTAAGTCCAACGATGTTGTCTGGTTGAACCAGTGTGAGGAGGTGAAAATAACCCATATCGTGGAAAAAAAGACTAAGTCCATCGATGTTGTCTGGCTGAACCAACGTGAGGAGGTGAAATAACCCATATCGTGGTGAAAAAGACTAAGTCCAACGGTGATAGAGAAAGGTTAAGACGAACAAAGACGGAGAAAAAAGACTAAGTCCAATGGTGATAGAGAAAGATTGAGACGAATAAAGACGGAGAAAAAAGACTAAGTCCAACGGTAATAGAGAAAGGTTAAGACGAACAAAGATGGAGAAAAAAGACTAAGTCCAACGATAGTCTCTGTCTGACCCAGCGTAAGTAGGGAATATAGTCCATATCGTGGAAAAAAGACTAAGTTCAACGGTGATCGAGAAAGCCTGAGGCGAACGAAGACGGAGAAAAAAGACTAAGTCCAACAGTGATAGAGAAAGATTGAGGCGGACAAAGTCGGAAAAAGGACTAAGTCCAACAATGACAGAGAAAAAAAGCCTAAGTCAAACGATAGTGTCTACCTGAACCATATCATTACGACCCGTGCGCACGTGTGTAGATGCATTAAGTCCCCTTTTCACAGACCATGGTTAAAAAAAAGGATCCCTGCCGCGTCAAAGATGGTGAACATCTATCTCCGATGAAGAAAAAAAGACTAAGTCCAACGATAGTCTCTGCCGAACCATATCATTACGATCGGTGCGCGCGTGCGCGCAGATGCATTAAGACCCCTTTTCACAGAGATAGTTAAAAAGGGGCTCTGACCGTGGCATGGGGGGGGGCAGAAAAAGCGGACATCTACTTCCGGTTTGATATTTTGACCGGTCTTTTGCCTCCCCGGGAGGGTAGACCTCGGACAAAATGGCACTCAGGGAGGGTAGACCTCGGACAAAATGGCACTCAGGGAGGGTAGACCTCGGACAAAACGGATTTTGTCCGAGGTCTACCCTCCTATACTACTCAGGTTTAGAATTTTTACAACATTGTTTCTTGTAAATGTCTCGATAACGCTTTGATGAAATTTACCGAAAAAGTCTCAGCTACTTTTTAGAGACAGAGAGACAGAGAGAAAGAAAAAGAGAGAGAGGTTAATTTTGTGGTGAATTCCGAACACAGAAGTACACATTTACTCCGCAAGGACTAGTGCTGCGGTTTAAAATGCGTCTTCAATGAACCAATCAAATATTTTCTCTACCAGGAAGGCCCGGATTGAATTACTCATTCTCACCTCCACTTTTGATTGGTCTGTCATAAAGGTCCAATGCAACATGAGGTATGAACTGCATAATTGTCGAGGACTAAAGCAAATTGTTGTATAGAAATCAAAGAACTGACAGTATTGAGAATTTTCATTTCTATTTTTTTTTGTAAAGTCAAACCCCTAAACTGCTAAATCAATTTAAAAGAAAAAGCAATACTAGAAAATCTACATATAGCGATTTCAATTTTCCTTTCGCCGGACAAATCTTATCATATTGGACAGTATGGATACAAAATCAGAGTGCACGTTCCTTGCAGTGTGATCTGATTCAACACTGTCCGCAAAAGGTCATTAAGTCGCACTTAGCAGGCTGAGGGTTACTCCATGTAGTATTTCACTCTCTTGCACTACGGATCATTCCCATTCACCTCTGTAGTTGGCTCAGAAAGTAGTCCGTCATCACGTGATATTTTCGTCACATGACCATAACTAAAAATGGCGACACAAACACCGGTGAAAGAAAGACCAATCGATTGTTTTGTTTGCTGTTCAAACAGCATACGGCCAATCAGACTTAGTGGTAGGAAATGTGAAAAAGAGAGATTTTCTGAAAAGCTTAAATGTCTTTTAAAGGACGATAACTTGTTTCTTTAATTTTGTTTAAATTGTCATCATTCATGGGCGTAGCCATTTTCTTTTTACAATTGGCGTAAGATTCTGATCAGTAAAGAAGCTTGAAAAAAATAGTTCCATTGTATACAGGTAAATTCATCAGTTTGAATGCACCTATAATGTGTCCAGAGTCATATTTCCTTTGTCTACTTTATTATATTACACATGAAACAGTTAAACAGTAACAAAACATGTTTTCCTCGGTTTGACAAGATTCTTGTCATTTAGCCCTTGCAGGGATGTATGGTAAGAGTAACGAACGACAACTCTGCTCGGAGATTGGTAGAATTTGTCTAATTTTCTCCTTAAAAAAATTTGAATTAAATTACTTTGTAAGTAACCATGAAATAAAAACTCAGATTACCAACACAAATAATATCTAGTACAAAAATACAATCAGGTGAAAAATATGGTTCCAAAAGGAAATCAAAGTGCTGAAGGCGCTGACGGCCTGGCCATCAGAACGGGAGAAGAGGTAGGAAGATGAGGCCCGGAAGCTTAAAATTGCTATCACATTTGTACAGGCTTAAAGATTGCTATCACATTTGTACAGACTCATATAAAAATATCTACATGTCTCACACTGACAGTCTGTGAAGTTGACAACAGAACGGAAAAAACATAAATTTGTAAAGGCCAATATAATGAGTATTTTTGTATAGCCTTGGCCCCCATGCCCTTTTATAGATTGAAAGGAGATAATTCTCAAAGGATTTTCTGTTTCCTATTTTCTTCCTTTATGTTGCTTTGATTTGCAACAAATCAAAATGGTAATAAACCGAAATGAGCAGCGTGCAAAAAATTGCTGATTGAGGACAAGTCCAGAGAACATTTCTGAAAAGTAAAAAAAAGATCCACAGTGGCTGAGCAATGAATCATATTTTTCTTGGTTTTTACCATACATGTACTCAGTCTATAAGTTGAAATAGTAACAATGTCCTTTGAGCAATGACAAGGAGAAACACAAAGCCTTTAAAGGCTAATATCACAAAGCATGATTTGGCGTCTGAGAAGATAATTGTTTAGGTTTTTTTTTTTTTTAATTTTTGCATTTTGGTTTCTATGGCAACAAATAAAAAGGGTGCCAATGCTCGGCAACAGTTCTGTTTGGTAACAAGAGCACCATATGCGGGTACCAAAGCTCGGCTGCAGTTGCTTGATTTTCATTAAAAAAAACACAAAGTTGAAAAAGGGGCATAACTAGATAGTTATTTACCCCTTTTGATATTTAACAACTTTATTAAGTTTGAAGCAAACATCTTAAGTAATAACAAAGATATTGTAAAATGTCAAAGATTTTGCATGACGACGACACAAACGACAAAGATGATGACACTAGGGCTATGAAAATACCATGCCTCTATAAACAGCTGAGCTAAAAGTTCTTAGTCGAAAAAAGGGCATAACTAATTACTTTGCCAGAAATATTTTGGTGGTTACCTGCCTCTGTTGTAATGGTAAAATTCACCCTTTTAATAGTTAACAAAAAGTCCAAGTTTGAAGTACGTATCTTCATTGATGACAGATATGATAAAATATCAAAGGTTCTGAAAATTCAGAGTAGTAAAAAATGGCGTAACTGTGTCAAAAATATTTTGATAGTTACCTGCTCCTGTTATATGGGTACCCCTTTTGACAGTAAATAACCTGTCCAAATTTGAAGTAAATATCTTCAGGAATAAAATATAAATGTCAAAGTTTTTTCACGACGACAATAACGCATAGGGTTTGACAATAGCTTGACATGTTCTTCGTAAACAGATGCGCTAGAGACTACCAGTTGAATAAAATCGTATGAATGATACAAGGAACAGTCAAAATATCAGCTGTAAATGCCACTTTTCAATTTTCTCCATTGAAAGTCTATGGAATCTCTTAGTTGCCATGATCAACCAAATTGGACAGCCGATTTTCATAAACAAGAAGGCCCTTTGACCAAACGCCCTTATCTGATTAACGTCATCTAGGATTGATAAATTTGAAGAGCTCCTGGTTGTGACAATGGAAACACAAAAAAATGAGCCATGCTCTGGCAAAAAGGGGTTTGATGCATTGATATATCGTTCCAAACGAGCCGTCATATATTTATGGATCCATAAAATCCATTTTGTTGAACAACCGACTGAATCATGAGGTACACTGGTACTTTGACATGCAGAAAATTTGCCAAAAGCAAACTGTTTTGACCCAGGTCAGCCTAAATACCTATGGAGATCAAGATCAGATTGCACTGAATGACAAGTTTGATCTTCGATATAAAACACGCACCAGTTACTTAACTCTTTACCACACAATCCCGAGTTTCAAGGACTTTAAGGATATAGCCTCCTGAAAACCTTTTGCAAAAAGAAAAAAAAAAAAATGCTCTTTTTTCCTACACGGTTTTCTGCACTTTCACAGTCAATAACCATCATTTCAGAGCTAAATCTAACTTGCCGTCCGCAAATGTTTTTAATTTAGACAAGTCTAAAATGTCATCGTTTTGTAAAGATCAACTGGTTTTCAATGGCTCATGTTACAAACTTTAATACATAGTTGATATTGTATGCGCCGAAGTTGTCTGCACAACTCTGACGGGAAGAAATAAGGCATGCATACCAATAAAATACATAGTTATATCTTTCAGACATGAGGTGCGCAGTAATTTTACGAAAATTAAAATTTTGCCGAGGTTTTGGAACACCTTTTTCAGAGAAAGAGCACACCGCCTGCGTAAAATACGCTATCATTATTTGTCATTCACATGGTGTCTAGAAAAAAGGACATAAGAACGATCCCGATTAGTGCTCGGCAACAACAATCATCACAACTCGGTTGATTGCTCCTAAAAATTTGATCAATGACCACCCGAGGTTTGTCAACTGTTTCTTTCACTGTTAAGCGCACGAATTTGCAGTTTTGAATAAGCTCATCAGGGCCCAAAATTCTCAGTCAACACTTTCGTACGATTAAAATCGCACATCTATCAAAGTTTGTTGTGAAATTAAACCTTACTGTGATGTTCAAATCAAAATATTTTTATTATTTTTAGGGGTCGTTTCTTTCAGCGTAGTGAGATGGATTGTAGGCGGTACTTTTCACTTTTACTCGGGTTTTTCCGTAAATGATTGGATGGGGTTGAAATTTTGGCATACGATTCCTATGGCCTTGGGTTGGGCAAGCCAAGCCCAGGCAAAAATTTACTTGACGATCGCATATATTGAATTTGTGCTACCACTGTCCATTTCCATATATTTGGCATGGTATTATAAGTGAAAATATAAGAAATTAGTGACATTTTCAGCTTTATTCCCTTGACCATAATTACATTTGATGTATACGGAATGAATCCTGAAAAAGGTGCATTTTTTTTTAACGCAAAATTTTGATTTTCATTGGTTTTCGCGATATTGTGGTGGTGCGGTATTATGCCGAATGTTTCATAGTGAATGTTTCACAATACCAATTCGTATTGCACGGGTCAATCGCTCATTTTATATCCGTTCTCCATATCCAAAATTACCATCGTTTACTTTTTACTCTTTGGTCGCGTAAAAGATGAATTTATCTTCAAGTACAACTCCACTGCAAATGCAGAAACTGCTCAAATACTTATCAAACATAGAGGGGACGGTGAAGATCAATGATCAGAATGCATGTACCGTGCATGCCATCCACAAAAGCTATGTGTATCGCCCATAGCCCTGAAATTGTGTTCTTCGATTTTTAAATGCAAACCCAGCAAACGAAAAAATAAACCGCAATGTCATCAATATCCGTTGTAGTTGGGATGAGGGACGGAATGACGGGAATGACCTAAAAAAAAAAAAACAGAAAAGCCATATTTATGGAAAAGTACACGTTTACGACAGTAAACATCAAACCACAAGGCAATACATTGTTTTCCAAACGACAGAGTTTAACCGTTTACCAGATTACAAAATTTTAGCCTTGTCCAAATTGAAAGCATTTACAAACGACAATTTCAGTGGTGCTCAAATGGTGCAATTTTTCTTTGATAGGGTAGAAACATTGTGGGAAAAGGACAAAATGAATTTTCTCTTTTTTCTCATAATGTTTTCAAAAGGCTAAATTCCCACGGTCGTTAAAAGACGGCACTGTGCGGTAAGGGTTAACGCTATTCCACATTGAAAATAATTGCGGTCGAATAATGAAACGTAGCTCAGATGGTGAAACTTTCCTTTAAAAGTGCATAAAAACTTTATCGGGAAATTAGAAAATGTTTTTTTTTTTTCCAGAAGAATTTTATAAATTTCTTGATCCTTTGACCGCTAATTCAGTGTTACTATATGGCTTAATGAATATGTGGTATGGTAGTCCGTTCGTTCCACGAAATGTAAAGCACGACAAATTATGTATCTCAGCAAACTTTTATTTCACTTTGAATACGGAATACTATGTTGTAGATATTTTCCAGAACTTGTTTTTGCGAGCTGAGTGAGAAAATTTGAGATTTTAAAATTATCTAATACAGCGATGATTCTCATCCATTATACAAGATGTTGGTGATCAGCATTTTCTATTTTTTCTCCGCCTGATTTCTACCTTTGAAAAAACGTAAGAACCACACTCTGGCAAAAGGGGGCTTAATACATCTCCGTGAGGCACTGTACCTATCAAGCCATCACAATGTGGATCCGCAGTAGCCACTTTCTTTCACAAGCGACTGAATCATGAGGTAGACTGGTCATTGGACATACAGAAAATTGGCCGATAGCGAAAAGTTTCGGCCCAGGTCACCCTGCGCGGATTGCGCAGGGTGACCTTGGTCGAATCTTTTCGCAGATGCATTAAGCCCCATTTTCACAGAGCATGGCTCATAACTATTTGATCATCTGACCCACATTTATCGTCTACTAACTGCCTTCAGTTTGGATGAGTCAGTATCAGTACTCAGAAGCAATTTCCTCACACATAGGTCTGAAACAAGGCTGCAAAATCTCTCCGGCACTTTTTTTACTTTTCATCGATGACTTGGCTACAATGATAAATGAAAGCGACGTCAAAGGCATACAGTTATTCCCTAGTATAGTCCAGGTACTTATATTACTGTTTGCAGATGACATAGCATAGATTTCGGATACGATAAAAGGTCTACAAAAGCTGTTAGATAAGCTATATAGTTTTAGTACAATAAGAGGATTAACGGTGAATAGGTCTAAGACTAAAGTTGTTGTATTCAAAAGGGGAGGTAATCCATCCAAAAAGGAAATACATGTATGGTATTAGGGTAAAGACAAGTTAGAGGTAATACGCAAATTCACTTACGTCGGCCTACTGTATTCTCAACAGAGTTCGTTGATAGAAATGGCCTCCGAACAAGCGATAAAAGCAAAAAGGACTTTAATAACAATCCTGTCGAAGCTACACGAATATGGACAATTGTCTCGCCACGCGTTTTTTAAAATTTTTAACTCTAAAGTGGTACCTGTACTACAATATGGGTCCGAAATATGGGGCTGTAATATTCAAACGAAGGTAGACAGAGTACAAATATTCGCATGTCGGAGATATATGTGTGCAAATAAATCATCTCCAACGGCAGCATTGATGGGCTATTGTGGCCAGAATCCAATTAGAATTGAATACCAAATAAAGTGTATCAAATACTGGCTGAAGATTCTAAACATGCAAGAGAATAGACTTGTTAAAAAGTGTTACGAAATGTTACGAAATGCTTAAGTTTCAGGGTGAGACAGGAAATATTAACTGGGCCACCAATGTTCGATCCATTCTCCAAAAGTGCGGATACGGATACGTTTGGGAAAGGCAAACTGTAACAAATACAAAACTATTCATTAGCGAATTCAGACAAAGGTTAAACGATCAGTACCTACAAGATTGGTCATCGCAGCTTGCGGAAAGCCATAGACTACAGTGTTATAGGTCATTTAAGACAAGTTTCTACCATGAGTGATATTTGGACATTTTACACATAAGAAAGTTCAGGTGGGCGATGGTAAACTTCAGGCGCTCTTGTTACAGCTTGAATACAGAAAAAGGCAGACATTTAAACATTCCGATAGAAGAAAGGATCTGTAGACTTTGTAACACTGAAATAGAATCAGAATATCATTTCCTACTAAAGTGTAACCAATTACATGACATTAGAAAAACATTTATACGGGAAAAATTTTGGAAAAATCCATCACTCGATAAATTTAACATTATCATGTCTTCAACAGCAGAAGATATCGTCAAAAATGTTGCATCTTTTATATATTATGCAGACATAAAAAGATAGGAAATTATCAAAAATTGATATGTACATGTAGACCCTACCAAAACCCTTCTCCATTTACAGATTGATTTACGGACACGATGTAATGTTGTATGAGGATTAACTGATAAAATCTCGTGGTATCTACGTCGACAGGTTGTTTGTTTAGACGAACAGACAGTCTGTCCACGGATATACACCGTGTATGCTGATTTAAGTGGCCTAATAGGCTAAGGGTTAATAGTTATGGTTTAATAGATGTTAAAACTAACGAATAAACATGTGATGTTGTTTAGCTGATACCTTATGTTTCGTTTTGATAAGGAACAGCAAATGCAGCATGATGGACAGCAAATACTTGGATGAATACATCATTTCAAACGATCTAATAAAATATCGAGAGATGTGGACAGAGATGCACATGCATAAAACTGCAGCACATCTCAGTCTACAATTCTTGGCTATGAGTTCATCGGCAAAGATATAGAAATATGTTTTCAAAACGGAAATGTTGGATAATTCAAACCACCACTGATATAGGCTGTTTACTTGAGAAATTGTGAAATTTGTAATGGGCCTATGGCCTTTAAGCAATAAACTTTTGTATATGAGTCAAACATTTTGTCATCTATTGTTAATAAGCTCATTCCGGTAAATTCTTGGACTACTAGTTAATAATCGAGAATACACTCTTAACAAAAGTAGATAATTTAGCTGTCAACCCCAACACAGTTTCACAATACACAGTGTGTACCACTGCAAAAGTTCTAATAGTATATCGTAACTGGAGTGAGAAAGTTTCGCTTTACTAACTAGTCACATAATCCCAAAGGCAAGCCCAAAGAATGTTTTATAACATAGAGGACATATACAACAAAAAAAGTTCTTAAAATATCATTGAACGGCGCTGTGGGAAAATAGGGCTGAAACTTCGTAATGCAACGTATCTTGAAAGCAAGTCATAGCTCAGTGTTGACGCATTTTGTCTTGAAACCGGCTGAATAATCCTTTGACATGCAGGGATTTTACCAATAGGAAAAACTATTGACCCAGGTCAGCCTGCGCAGACCGCGCAGGCTGACCTGAGTCGATTCTGTTTGCAGATACCTTAAAATACCTTTTTACTGAACATGACGCAAAAATTATCGGAATCTGAAAGAGAACAAAATAAAGCAAAATGAAAAACGCAGGACGAAAATGGCACATTAGCTGTACCAAAGAGCCAATGATCCCTGCCTAAGACCTCCAACAACATATACATAATATGAAAGTGCAATATATATATTAATGAAAAGAAAATAGTTTCTTGATTTATGTTGGTGAAACATATGGTCTGTACTAAAACAAAAAAAAAAAAAAAAACGAAACTGCCTCACCATTTCTGCCACGATCATCACAGTTTAAAACTGAAATAAATTATGATATCTATGATAATTGTAAAGGGATGAAAAAGAGGAAACATTCAGCGATTTCAATATATAGATAGACAGAGTAGTAAAAGAGCATGTGAACCCCGCCAAATGTCTTCCACGTCATCAACCGTGACAACTCGGCTAATTCCGTAACCACATGTACATTTAAGATCATCCGTATGGCTATCTAGGAGGCGTCAAGTTTGAAATAGTTTCAATTGCATGATATTAAACATGGCGGAAGCCATGAAAAGCTTTGGTCAACGACAAACAACAACCACTGTGAAATTATACATATCTATCCATCCATTGTTGAGAACTGCCAAAAATTGTTTAATTTAATCACGTTTAGAATGAATGTCAAAACTGTTTGTAAATGGAAATGTACTTGTATTTAGAAAAGCTTAGATTGAAAATTGTGACTATCGTATTGTTTTTGTAAGTTGAGTCCTATTACTTTACAAGCAGGAAAGCGGTCTATTTCCGGTGAAGAAATTTAAGACGGACCTATGTGAATATCACCAAACGTGATACAGCCGAGGGAATTAGTCAAGGAATCAACCGAGAGTTGCCGAGTGCTCTTACATATGAGCCATCTCTGTGAAAAGGGGGCTTAATCCATCTGCGAAAAGTGTCAAGCCAGGTCTGCGAAAAGTTTCGACCTGGGCCGAAACTTTTCGCTATTGGTCAGTTTTCTGTTTGTCCAAGGACCAGTGTACATGTACCTCATGGTGAAGTATGTTGTTAAAAAAGTGGCTATCACGGATCCATAATTATGTGATGGCTTAATTGGTATAATGCTTCATGGAGATGCGTTAAGCCCCCTTTTCCCAGAGCGTGGCTCATATATTTTAAGCCATAATGGTCACCGGAGACTGGCTAAAGATACTACTCCAAACGTTACAAGCTCACTTAGGAGTATCTCTACATTTACACTTAGGCTGCTAAGCGCGACTTTGTGGGGGTTTGCGGGCAGTGCCGATCAAGGCCGTAAGGGGGTACTGTGATATGAATATAGAAACTTTGGTATTTCAGTATGGAGAGAAACAATGACAGGAGGTAATCAGCAATCACCTCTTTTTCCATGTTTTTATATTGTTAAAATGTGAAATTTTCAATTGCATACATTTTTCAAGAGTATGTGTTAATCAAACTCACTGTTATAAAATGGGCAGCGACTGCTAAAATGGTCTGTCCGAAATACATGTAGACTGTATAATAATGGAATATAGGGTAACGCATAAAATATATGACTCATGCTTTCTGAGAAAAAGGGGCTTAATTCATCTGCTAAAAGTATCGATCCGTGCTATTTGTCAATTTTCCCCAGCTCAAAGGACCAGCGTACGTCATGATTCATTAGGCTGTTATAAAAATTAATGTTTTGGATCCATAATACTGTGATGACTTGCTTAATATCATGCATCACGGTGATGCATTTAAACCCGTTTTGCTTGAGCACGCCTCACATAATTATCTATTCTCGAGTAGTACAAGAAAAGGATTGTCCATTTGCCAATGTATATTGGTATTGTAGATGTGTCCGTAAATAGGGCTGCAGAGGCCAACCCAATAAACCATGTCCATATATGTCGCAAATTACTACTCATTCGAGACTAACCAAGAAGAAAGTCAAAAGCTTGCTTGTACAGCTATGCCAAAAAACAGCTTTATTCCGTCTCATATTTAAAGTCACGAGGGTTTATGTTACAACGGTCGTGTACCACCAGGAAGTTGAAGACAAAAAATCACAAACATAAAGACATATATAGAATTTCTTGGAAAACACACCGAGACAATTGAATGGAAAGAAAAACAGAACGATTAATCATTGTTTTGTTTCGATCTGTTTCCGTATAGTAAGGAATGTCAGAAACCGACTGTTCTTTTTAATTTGTATGGACTCGTAGAGTACGAAATGAATCCGAAAGACATTCGCGGTCGGTAAACCCAATCGTGTCTATGATATTGTGTTTTTTTGGCTTCATTGGTGTGTTAATCTGCTTTCAATGGCATTTCAATTCTATTACGGCGAACCCTCGACTATTTGCTTATTTCCCAAGTATCATCAGTAAAGGCCAAGGGCGTTACAACGCCCCACCCAACGACACTATTCAGGTTTTAAAACGACTGAACGTTTTTGATTCCACTTTATTTAGCAGTTTAGGAGTTACAGTACAAGGTTGTATTCACTAATGACTGTTAAGAACATTCTTAGTCTTATTCTCAAAAATACTCTAAATTTGAAAGTAATACAACTTCTGATTGGCTAAACTAAAAAAGTTTATCACCAAATACTAAGTGGTTTAGCCAGTCAGAAGTTACGTTACTTTCTACATTTAGAGTAAGACTTAGAATGAAACCGATGGTGAATGCAAGCCCAGATCGCATTTAGGCTTCTCTGTACACAGTACTAGCAATGTGCTCAAACTTCAGCATCTGCTACCTATATGTTAGTGGAAAAATTCCAGGCGGCATGTACTTTCTGAGAGGAGTTACAGGAGGCCTTACAAACAGTTTGAATAGGTGAGCTGTCACCGTGATATAATGACCTACTTTTAGAAAACGGAATAAAGTTCTATTCAAACAAAACAGACATTCGTGCAAAATACCTTGAGTAGTGAAATGCAGGATATAGGACATTTTTGTACCATTTTGATTAGCAAGTATGAGTGTGTGTATTCAAACATCGACACAGGACATCCTGTTTAATAAGGATATAATTTTTTTTTTTAAAGTTAAGGCTGTACGTGCATGGGCTTGCCACTGGTTCATCATAAGGGCTTCATAACGACTTGTCGACCATCTTCAGAGCGATGAGTACTGGGTGCAGGAATAAAATAATCAAAGTAGCTGTGGCTTTTAACCTCTAGAGCGCCGAATAAACCCAGCAGAAATTTACAGTCTAGAAATGAGGCTCAAATACACGTAATTTCTTCTGAGCCATGCTCTTTGAAAAGCGGGCTTAATGTGTCTCCGTGATGTATCATACCAAGCAAGTCATCACAGCATTAAAGATCCATAAAATCCGTTTTGTATAACCTACTAAATCGTGAGGTACACTGGTCCGGTCCTTTGACATGCAGAAAATTAAACAAAAGCAAAAACTATCGGCCCAGTTCAACGTACGGGATTGTACAGGCTGATCTGGTCGATATTTTTTTGCAGATATATTAAGCCCCCTTTTCAAAAAGCATAGCTCCTTTTTTTTTGGGGGGGTGCTATTGTCTAGAATGTCTCAGCAAAGCGGACAGTGTAGATCAAAGATCAGACAGCACGTTGTTTGCAGTCTGATCTTGCTCTACACTGAACAAAAACATGTACATGTAACGAGGGGGGGAGGCTCCTCCCCCCTCCACCTTTGATCATCATCGTCATAACTATCATCATTATAATCACCATCATCATCGACATCATCGTCATCGTTTTTATCATTATCAAAATCATTGAAAACAAGTCTTTCAATAGCCAATCTTTCATGATTTTTTTTCTCTCAATATTACGTAAAAACGTATATAAAACCTGCTTCTATAATTATCGTAGGGAAAAAAACGATAATTTCAGGAAATGAATATCATTTAAGCCTTTGTCTGTTAAGCACGACTCACTGACCGTTTGCGGACAGTGTAGATCAAGATCAGACTGCACAGAACGTGCAGTCTGATCTTGGATCTACACTGACCGATAAGGAGATAAGTTTGAAATATTATTATTCTGGGTTTTACTGTCTACTCGAAAGTTTTTTTCAACTTATTCAGCAGGATAAAGGCTAACAGAAATTACTAGAAAATAAAGTTGCGTCGTTTTACTTTCGAGGTATTAAAGACGGAATATTAGAATGACAAGTAGTCAAAAGTTTACGAAGACATAGCGCGTATCATTATAACCACTGCTGTCATTCGGCCAGGTTTAGTGTGTCGCTCAACCAGGAAGTAAGTTCAGAAAAACGATCATTTTTGTCATTGATCATATACTTTATTGTCTCGCAAATCAATCCCTTCAAGGACTTCCGTGTTTGAATGTTCTAGTTTGAACTGAAACCTCTTTCCCATGGGAAAAAATGTGCTTATTACAGGCTTTTGGTGAAAGATCGAATTTTATTTCATCGAGTGAACATCTTCGGTAATATTTACATATTACCGACGAGTGAAAAAGATAGTGATGATGTTCAATCAATGAAATAAATGTCGATCTTTCCCCGAAAAAAAAAAAAAAAAAAAAATATATATATATATATATATATATCCTGCTTCTTACTCCGTTTCTTTGGGACTTCCGTCAAAATGCGGGACAGTTGTTTTCGGTAATTCCCAGTTGCGTACCCTCCTCACATAACAACGCCTTACAACATTACGTAAAGCGCGAGAAACTTTGGGTAATTGCGCGTAAATTACGTCATACGTCTGGTTGAATACTCCGCGTTGTTTACCTAGATAAGTAGTGCGAGAGAGCTACTGTTTCCGCCTTCAATTAAAGAGTTAGAAAATATGAAATTGGTATTTTTCACTGGTCGTAACCATGAAATATCAAATCATAATCCACCATTATTTCTCCATAAACTACCGAAAAGCATGAAATAAAATGATTTCCGTATGAGTAGCGTTCTGGGAAAAGGATGGCTTAATGCATCTTCGTATGGCATTACCTGAACTGGTAGCCTGTTATCGATTTTCGTATCAACAACAGGCAACACCCGATGCGACAAGGCAAAAATCTGCCCTGTTCGTGATTTCATGCGATAAAACGAGACTTCAAAATTTAAAGTGTGATATTATTTAAGCACTAAGGTAGACCTCATTGATAAAGATTAGATTCTTTAGTGAGTTTCATAAATTGATCGTGGCCAGAAAAATCTTTGTATGTCATTAGATTTTAGCCAAAGATAGAATATTGCTCCGTTTTCTTTTTGAAACAGAAACTAAGGCATTCTTTCATGGCCAGAAAAATCTTTGTTCTTTGTTTGTCATCAAGATTTTAGCCAAAGATAGAATGTTGCTTTTTTTTTTAAACAGAAACTAAGGTATTCTGTTTCGCGCTGTTTGATTGGTGGATTTGGTGCAAACGAAAATCAATAGCTATTTTTATGATCTCACGGACGACAATTGAGGTTTTTACCGGAAGATAAATGTTTGTTTTTTTAGAAAAAAAAACTATCGTTATTTACCAGTTTCTCATAAGGGCTACGCCCAAAAAAAGCCTCTTAACCCTTATCCTGTTGAATAAAAGAAATAAAACTTTCAAGCCGATATTAAAACCCCAAATTTTCCTAGATCAAAGACATTTTTGGTCTTATCGGATAGTGTAGATTCAAGATCAGACTGCACGTTCTGTGCAGTCTGATCTTGATCTACACTGTCCGCAAAAGGTCAGTGAGTCGCGCTTAGCAGTCTAAAGGCAAATCGTTTTATGTTAAGCGGGAAAGTGCAAGATACAGAATAGCACCCATCCTAAGTCACGCCCGATTCTTTAATGTCCTCGGTCACCCGGACCCTAGGTTTTAAAGTCCCGTCCGGAAGACCATTAGTAATATCAGTCGGCCGGAAGATAAATTAAGAGAAAACTAAAGCAGTTTAGTTCCGGAAGTTGAATCGTCAACAATGATTGGTGGATTAGGATTTTCGATTATTGGATTAGACGTTAAATTGTACAGTATAAGATATTTGTAACACTTCCTCCGCAACTGGCAAGTTTAGTTGCCGCTGCTGACGACAGAGGTCAAGATAAGACTGTAAAGAAGTTGCATTCTGCTCTTGGGTCTATATACTTCAGGTACCCGATGTGGTTTTGTGCAGTCCGATCTTGATCTACACTGTACGCAAAAGCGCCCCGAGTCGCGCTTAGCAGTCTAAGTGTTAATTCTCTCAATGTCAAAGATAGAAATTCGATCTCTTGTCGGCCAAAAAATTGATACACTTAAACACAGAAAGAGTTTTATTTTATAGTTTTGACTAACCGAGCTGGCTGCACAGAACATGCAGTTTGATCTGGATCTATGTCGTCCGCCAACGGCTCCTATTTTGCCGATGGCGCTGAAAAGGTCAACTCTGTACCAGAGGACAAAATTTGAATGCACTTACAGACGACAAATCAAATGTGGCTCAAGTAATGGAGGATAAGGACAAAATACTGATACCAGCAATTCCTCCTTTCACCACAACGTTTTCAAACGCCTTCTCTCTTTCAAATCTAGAAAAATCTTAAGAATTAGACAAAGAATATCCTTAAGAATGTTTGGTGAATACGGACCCTGGTAAACAGTACAACATGCCTTCCGAACTAGGCCAAACTACTCATGAGGATTTGTAATTGCAATCGCGACAGGATTTGTTTCTCTTTAACAGTTGAACTTTATTTTAATGATATTTATGCGGGAAAGAAGCCAGTGCGTTTTGAAAGAAACTTGCTCATAAAACCGGTGAAAAGAAAATTTAAGGAAGTAATGGATGGATGCACTGGCCGCTGTGATATAACAAAAGTAAGGTTGAAAATACGGTGAGAAACATCCAACAATCAAACAAAGATGTTTCAGCCGAACTTTCGATATCAAGAATACTCGTACACTGATTTTTCGACCTAATGTCTTGTTTTCTTCCTTGTTCAAATTAAATAGGATTCATTGTATAATTATATGGATCGTTGAACAGATTTTTAAATTCCTCGCGAAAGCAGCCCCGTATTTTACCGACCCTAACGAGGAAGACTTTTCAAAGCAATGTGGGAAAAGGATAAAGTGCTGGTTACCACCATTTTCTTCTTTTCCAACAATGTTTCTATTCATGTCATAAAAAACAAACCCAAACCTTTTAGCCACATTCAAATTTTTGTCTACAAATACTTTCACAGCGGAAAAGTCTAAACTATTGTACGTTGGTAAAGTGGGTATTGCGGATTTCTAAACTATCCTAAGCATTGTCAGCCTTTATGACACCAGCGAATATTTTACCCTTCCTTTTTGGACAGTACAGGTCAAGATCAGACTGCAGAGACCATGCAATCTGATCTAGGATCCACACCGCCCGATGTTTTAGAAACAGATTTATAGCGAAAGTCATATGAAGGAACTTTTTGCAACAGATCATGCGACTGACTGGCAGTTTTCATTTGAGACGATATTAAAGTCTAACCAGGAAGGAAAAGGCAAAACTGTAATAGTACATGAAATGCAAATTGAAACAGGTTATTGGATAGAACCTTCCTTTTTGTGGTGTATTTGTTACAAATCCTTCGATTGCTGGGCAGGTTCTTTAGTATTTTTGCTTTATTTTTGCGGACAACGTTGATCTAGATCAGACTGCACAAAACGTGCAGTCTGATCTAGCATCTACATTGCTCTCTGTTTTGTAATATATTCTGTTGAAAAAAGACGGATATGCAATATTTTGGTCGATTTCTTGGACGAAAATGTCAAGTTCATTAATTCAACGGCATGGAGTTTAAAAAAAAAAAACAGCGGCGTAACTTCTTACCAGACAACAACATTTCAGACTTGTCCGAATTGAAGGCATTTTCAGATAAAATATGGCTTAGATGATGACATTTGTCCGTGAAAGAGTGAGACAGCAATGTGGAAAAAGGAGAAAAATTTGTTTACCAGTATTTTCTCCCTTTTCCACAATGTTTCAAGGGTGGTTAAACTAAAGGATTGTTTGGTAAAGGGTTAATAAGATAAAAAAAAAAAAAAAAATGAGGAGGTGGGGGGGGGGGCCGAATCAAACTACCAGTATTTTCTCCCTTTTCCACAATGTTTTCAAGAGTGGTTAAACTAAAGGCTTGTTTGGTAAAGGGTTAATAAGATAAAAAAAAAAAAAGAAAAAATGAGGAGGGGGGGGGGCGAATCAAACTCAAATATTCGCATTTTGTTAGCTGATTTGGACCGAAATGCACAGGGATAGTGTAGATCCAAGATCATGTAGTAGGTATTGTCCTCTATGTATATACTGTCAACGAAATCAAGCCTGTTGTGTCTCGGCGAGTTAAGGGTTGTACCAGGAACTATATAAACTGAGAAACGGTTACGTGCTGTCATTCCTACGGCGGACAAGGATATGATATAAGTGACGAGCTGACAAACGTATTGGTTAACATTAATATTACGGAGTTACAACGGCGTTATAGTTTAACAACGATACCATGTCACCTGTTATGGAATAATGCATTCTGGATTTTAGGTACAGCAGGTATGGAATAGAATAGGCTGCTAAGCGCGACTCACTGAACTGTTGCGGACAGTGGAGATCAAGATCAGACTGCACAGAACGTGCAGTCTGATCTTGGATCTACACTGTCCGATAAGCAGATATACATTTCCCTGCTAAATAAAAGAAATGAAACTTTCAAGCCGATAGTGAAACCCCATTTTTTCCTATTTCAAAGGTATTTATTAAGTAAATCTTATGAATTATAATATGTTAAATTACGTAACATTTTTTACAAATGAGCCATGCTCTGGCAAAAGGGGGCTTAAAGCATATCCGCGATACATTATACCAATCCGGGCATTATATAATTATGGATCCATCATAGCCACTTTTTTTAATAACCGAATTAACAATGAGTTGGAGTGGTCCTTGAACATACAGAAGATCGACCTATAGCGAAAAGTTTCGGGCTAGGTCATCCTGCGCGGACTGCGCAGACTGATCTGGGTCGATACTTTTCTCAGATGCATTACAGCATGACTCAAACATCACATATTTATGTCAAGCGATTCTGCGTTTTTTAATTTTGACATATATTTATAAAAAAAAAAATGACACAATGGCAAAGCTGATGTATGGATTGATAATACATGTATTATACGTTAACGTCAGTATTGTGTCACATGTATACGCACAAAAAGTAAAAATAACGCAGAACGAGTATCATGAATTTCCGAATTACTGTTCATTATAAATAAGGATGTAGTTATCGTTTGTAATTCTCTTTTACGCCCTCTCCTGCTAAATAAAAGGAAGGAAACCTTCGAGCCCATAGTAAAAACCCAATTTTTCCTATTTCAAAAGTATTTTTGGAGGAAAGATATCTCCTTATCGGACAGTGTAGATCCAAGATCAGACTGCACGTTTTGTGCAGTCTGATCTTGATCTACGCTGTCCGCAAAGGTCATTGAGTCGCACTTAGCAGCCTACGGGTTAAGTTTTATTTCATAAATTTCATCCAGAATACCGCTCGGTTTAATCCTTACAAAGTGAAAAAATATCACCGTCATACCATACATTCTACAGTATTCATATTTGAATACTCCATAACAAATTCCATAAAACCCACGGCAATTCATAGCTTTTATACTAAACCTTTATTTATATACAAGTCAAGGATTCTCTTCCTACAATGTTTTCTTCATTTTAGTAAGCAACTTCAATCATTGTTGTAGCATGTACGAGTAATATGTTGTCTGTAAATGCTTTCACGAGGAACATTGCGCAGAGTACAGGCAAAATAAACTCAAGGAAAGTATTGGATAGGTGCTCTGGCCTCTGCGATATATCTAAAATAATGTTGAAAACGGCGTTAAACATTATACAAATCATATCAGTGCTTTTAAGTTGGACATGTCTAAAACAATGTCTGGTAAAGAGATGAATCCCCAAAAAAATACGTGCTTGACATAATTATACATACCGGAAGTTCACATCGGAAATTCTTAAAGGCAAAGGAGTTTTGTAGGTTTGATGTAATTAACTCGGGGCGACTTTCCATTAAAAAAAAATAAGGTACCTTTCTTTTTGTTTTATTATTATTTTCATATTAGAATTCTATTTTTTAAAAAAATACATTCCATTAACCCTCAAGCTGCCAAGCGCGACTCACTGACCTTTTGCAGATAGTGTAGATCAAGATCAGACTGCACAGAACGTGCAGTCTGATCTTTGATCTACACTGTCCGACAAAGAGATACCTTTCTCCAAAAACTAAGTTTGAAAGAACATTAGTCGTGTTTTTACTATCGGCTCGAAAGTTTTATTAAACCACTTTAGCATGTTAAGGGTTAATGGATTTAGTTCTCCTACAGCAATTGCTAGGATACAATGCAAAAACATCTCTGTAATGAATAAACACTGTCGTCTGTGAATTTTTCCTATGTGGACGAGTATTTTGTCGTTTGTTGAAGAGTTAACCCTTATCCTGCTAAATAAAAAAATGAAACTTTCAAGTCGATAGTAACATAATTTACATGGCAATAAAGCAAAAAAAAAAACATCAAACAAAAAATGAAATGAGATATACACCTGCGATAACAAATTGTATAACTTTCATAAAAAAGATTTGATGATATATTGTTGTAGTTTAACTGCGATACTCTGCCACCTGGGTCCGTATTCACCAACCATTCTTAAGAATATTCTTGGTCTTGTTCTCCAAAATTTTCCAAATTTGAAAGTAACACACCTTCTGATTGGCTAAACCATTTGGTTTAGCCAATCAGAAGTTGTGTTACTTTCAAACTTGGAAAATCTTGAAGAATAAGTCTAAGAACGTTCTTAAGAATGGTTGGTGAATACGGACCCAGATCGGGGTTAAATCATTTGGACTTTAGGTAGAGCAAGCACAGATCAAACACGAAAACATCAGTTTAAAATATCTATGTATAAAGGTAACCATTCCGGAATACTAGTATATATAGAAATAAAGAAATGATACTTTCTTCGTCCGTTTCCGTAAAGACGCGTTTTATGTTGTTTTAGCAGGGTCAGAGAGGACAGTTATGGTGAACGAGTCTTTCTGGAAGACAAGCCTTACCGAAACAGGGTTCACGGAATTTGCCATTGCCTCGTTGAATCATGTCAACCAATGACACCTCTTATGTATTATTGTATAAGAGGAATCGGCTATCAAGCAGTTGAAGTAGATCTGTATCCGGGTTGTTCCGTTTAAAAAGAGAGCAATATGAGTACGGAGCGCTTACTTTATAAACAATCCCGATTTTCACGATCCTTAAGAAGAAGGCGTATGAAAACATTGCGGGGGAAAAAATGCTGGTAACTAGCATTTTCTGCCATTCCTACAATGTTTTCTACTCTTTAAAAAACAAATCCAATCATTTTAGGCACATTTAATCTGTTGTCTGCAAATGTTTGTAAATTAAGACTAGTCTAATACGTTGTCGTATGCTAAGGTAATGATAAAGACTATTTTAAAAAAAAAAACTATGTATATCAACAGGATCCTGTTGAGTTGAAACAGCCAATGGACATAGAGGAGTGTTTTGACTTAGAAGAGAGCATACTTCACGGGAAGAAGTTCAAATACTCAGTTCATTTCAAATCTGCCACTGGTCGTGCTTGGTCCTTGATTAACGAACGGGCTATGGTCATGTCACATTTCGAAGTCAGCCATGAGCAGTGTATGTTGTGACGTCATGATCGTTTCACTTACGGTAAACTGGTGTGCTTTAACGTTCAACATGGCTCCTCGTCTTTGCCGCTTTGTGATGACATCACCGAACATGCAGAGGTTCATCAAAATCGTACAGATTTGCAGGCATTATGAGCAGAGACCGTACCTTTTGGCTAAAATGTAAGTTTATTTGCTCATTTTACCCTTTCAGCGCCACGGCCGAGAAAAGGGACTTTTGCGCGGACGGCACAAATGACGATGAAACTGTACAAAACGTGCAGTCTTTAGGGATGCATAAAATTTATTTTGTCTAAAATCCGACTGTATCACCAGGTAATTGGTCCATTGACATGCAGAAAATTGACCAATTATAGAAAAAAAGTTGCATTAAGCCCCCTTTTCACAGAGCATGGCTCATTTATTGTCTACCTCTTTTATCGCCGATTAGAAACTCTATCACTTACAGCGACTTTGAATACAATCCACTGGAATTCCCAGAGATTTTCATTTAATAAGCTTGACTTAACAAGCGGACGGTATATATCCAGGATCAGACGGCACGTTCCGTGCAGTCTGATCTTTACCTATGTCGTCCGCAAAGCCAATGTTTTTGCCTAGAGCGCTGTCAGGGTTATGTCATGTTCCTCCCCAGTAGGCTCATAATAATGGCGTGCAACACACGAAAAGGGGCCTTCGGACATATGCGTAAAAGTGTGTCGTCCCAGATCAGCCTGTGCAGTCTGTGACTAAACCGAGACGACACTTCCCGTTTTTGTGCACTGTTTCGTTTCACAAAAGTCTACTGTATGAAAAAATATTATGTAGTCGAAAAGTGTCGTCTCGGATTAGCCTGCGCGGACTGCGCAGGCTAATCCGGGACGACACTTTACGCAAATGTTCGAAGGTGTCATTTCGCATGTTGCGGGCCACATGTTAGTCAATATCGAAAGCTAGGCTGTCATTTGTCGAGCGTCTTCGGAGGCAGAAAATTAAGGAAACTCCCAAGACGCCAAGAATATAACATGTCGTGGATAAATCAATATCGTCAACACGGAAAAAAACATCGCAAAGTACCGTAGCACTCGGAATATATCGGTTAACTTCCATCACTTAGTCGGCAACAGTGAGACCATTGTGGGCGAGTATAGTTCCTTTAGACATACATGTATATTCCTATGTTCGATCAAAACTTTTCCGTATATCTTGGGGTAGTCAAGATAATCCTCTCTCCCAACTTAAGCTGCTGACATCTTCACTTAAGTGTGAGTAGCTCAATATCATCCCCCGAAAAACTACGGAATCTTATTTTGACCACGTGAGAGCATGCCCCTGTGAAGCACTACAACGCAACAAGTATTATTATGGCGTTGTCGCCCTACTAGAAAACATTACAGATAATTAAGATTTAGTTTAAACATATTTTAGCTAACAGTATGAGATACCGGAGGCCTAAGTATTGAAATAAATTGTCTGTTCTGTTCTGTTTGTTTACTTTGAAGAGAGCCCTTTTGCTCATATACGTAAAATACCTATACGCGATTACCTGGGTCCGGGGAAATAATCAAACTATGTTAACCTTTATTGGTACCCGTCATTACTCACAAATGGAGACTTTGATCGAAAAGCAACGACTGCTAATCATCGCTTTTAATTATCACTTAAAAGGGGGCTTAATGCATCTGCGAAAAGTATCGGCCTGCGCAGTCCGCACAGACTGATCTTGGCCGAAACTTTTGCTATTGGTCCATTTTCTGTATGTCAAGGACCAGTCTTCCTTACAATACAGTCGGTTGTTAGACATAGTGGATTATGTGGATCCCTAATTACGTGTTATCTTGTTTGGTGTGATGCATCACGGAGATGCATTTAAACCCCTTTTGCAAAAGCAGGCTCAAATACTTTTGCATGTTTCACTGACACGTCCAGGTCATCAATTTCCTGATTATTGGGGACAAAACTACAGCGCGGAAGGTTGAAATTATGAGCATAGTGTAATGTTATAGCGACGTGTTTATGTCCAAAAGTTGATGGCGATATCAAGATTCCGTATTTATGGGCCACACATCGCGTTGAAATAACTAATACATCTTCTTTTGTTATTTTAAAACATTTAGCAATCAGAATTGAGGAAACGATGAAAAACTGAACGATATTGATCGCTTATACCGGAAAATCTGTCTGTCATAACTTGACAAATCGTGACTCTTTATTCGTGAGAGAACAAAATCCTAGACTTGTCTAAATTAAAGGCATATAGGACGAATGAATTATGGCCACATATAAAAGAAAAATGGCGAAAAGAACAATAAAATCGCTAAGTTGTGGGTTTCGCTCATGGCTGGTTATTTTCCTTTGGTTTATTTAGCAGTTTGAAGCTTTAGGTTTACAGGGGCATATTCAGCATTACGCTGTACTTAACATCTTAAAACGCTGATTGAATTTATACTACTTAATATATTTGTCTCTGCTATGATAAAGAAACTGAACTATTACATTTAGTGAAAAGATGCAGTGTTAGCGTTTAACCCTGTAGCAGTTAAATAAGTGAAATGAAACGTTCAAATTAATAGTAAAAGTCCCACGTTTTGCTATTTCATAGGTATTCTTTGGGGGGGGGGGGGGGGATATCTCGTTTTCGGACAGTGTAGATCCAAGATCAGACTGCACGTTGTGTGCAGTCTGATCTTGATCTACACGGTCCGCAAAACTCCTTAAGTTGCGCTTAGCAGCCTAAAGTTTAAGACAGGGATGGTCGTTTTGCTATCTAGAACTCTTCTATATTTGTCAGACGAGATATGACATATATGATCGTTTCTATTTGAAAACCGCTTACGTAACCGACACGTGTTATTGAGTAAAATGTGACATTCCCACGTGTTTGCCAAATTCTAATGCAAAATCTGAAGTCATCTTTAGAGAGAGCATATCACTTTAAGGAAACACAAGCAAAACTGTCTTTTTTTTCCTCATATTTTTCGTCTCTTAATTTTTTTATGTTTTGAAATTATTACCCTACAAAAGTGAATGATATAACAATTTTTCAAAGTTTGGTAACATTATAAAAATCTGAGACGCTCATTTGAAGGGTTGATACGGTACAATCGAATAACAGGAAGACACATGTGATTCGTAACTAGAGCAGAAATATAGAAGATGTATATACATACATGTACGTTACATTACGTTTGCAGAAATCTTATATCAGATGTATATATCAGATATCAGGAAGAGATCAATCGCAAACGCACCACAACAAGATATTGCTCCAAACCTTCTCAGTCTTCATTATTTGGTACTTTAAGTCGATTTTGGACGGCCACTGATCCTGTATTTGGACGTCTGGTCCCGTATTCACTAACAATTCTAAACTGGAATCTTAGTCTTTTTCTAGATTTAGAAAGTAAGAAAGCAGATTACATTCTCTTATGGCTAAACCATCTGTTTTGGCTAAACCCAGTCCATCTGGTTTAGCCACTAAGATATTTACTGTTAGTTAATAGGCACAGTGGGTAGAGTCATTAGATAATTGTATTGCAGGCCTCCCGCCTCTTGTTCGAGTCCCTTATTTTCTTTTTTTTTTTTTAAAGAGAGAATTTTTTTTTCGCTGCTTTAAAACATCAGAGAAAACTTAATGTGAGTAGGAATTCAGTTTCACAACTTTTCCCATTCAAGCCCTAAGTTTTGTTTACTAGGTGAATTTAAAGGCGTCGGTTGAAAAAAAAAACAAAAACTATAACTTCGCTAAGCGGACAAATATCCCCCACCAGCACCTTGTCATTGAAGCAGCACAACCAGAGAACGGAAATGATTTTCAAAACAAAGATCACCTATGACCTTGACTTTTGACCCATGTGACGCGTAAAAAAATAGGACACCTCCTTGGATCATAGGCAACATATGTATAGAGTTCATAATCTTTGGTCAAACAGCTATTGAGTCAGAGCACGGGACACGGTTTTCAAACAAAGTTCACATATGGCCTAGACCTTTCATCCATATGACCGTAAAAACAATAGGGCACCTCCTTGGGTCATGCGCAACACTTGTATAAAGTTTCAGGGTCCTAGGTCATACGGCTTTTGATTTAGAGCACGGAAACGAAAAAGTCTACAGACGAACGGATTGACGGACGGATGTACGGACATACAGACAGACATAGTGAAACCAGTATACCACCTCTACCTCCTAGGTGGGGGTATAATACAATGAAAAAGATATCAAAAACATATTGTAAATGACACTTTGAAAGTGGACAGAATAAACACAATAGATAGGATATAATCAAGACTCATAACTTACAGGCCTTTCAGACATACTTATATGTAGGAGTAGTAACCCTTTTAGCGTTATACAAAACAGCATGGGCATTTGTGGACGGAATAGATCGAGATCGGACTGCACAGAAGATGCAGTCTGATTTTGGATGTTTGTTGGATCTATTTGGATCGGCTTGTCAAGTCAGGCCTATAGGATAAACATCTTTTCGAGTTTCAATGGATTGTATTTTCAGCCGCACTGAAAGGGTGAAAAGGGTAATAAACGTCGAGAATTTGAAGAAATGCATTTTTCTTTTTTAAATTGAAAGCATTGTAGGGAAATGAGCATTTACTTAGTACAAGCCGCGCATAGTGAAGAGGCTTAAATGAAATGGAGTAAGGACGAATTAGGAAAAGCACTGTCAAAGCTCTACAAATAACTCATTTTCAGACAAAATATTTTTAGGCTCGCCTAAAGTTTAAGCTTTAGCAGACAACAAATTTAATGCAGCTCAAATGATGGGATAGTCTTAGAAATTTTAGAAAATATAAGGGAAAATGGGGAAACGCTTGTAATCGACATTTTCTTCTTTTCTCACAATGTTTTTAAAAGCTGTTTTCGAAAGTCTTTATCTTCAGGGTCGTTTAAAACACGGGATTGCTTGGTTAAGGATTGAAACGTACTTGAAATCAATCTTTTTATCATCTGTCTGCTCTCATACTTTATCGAAACTTTTATCCTGTTGTCAAAGAGACCAAACATTGTTTAATTCCAGTCGTAGATTTGAGATAAATATAAATCTCGTAATTTAATCGCTTTGGGGTCAATTAGAATTCCAGCAGCTTTGGCTTGATGTAGACATATACACATGCTTGTGCGAATACCGGCGAAGCTTATAAATCATTAGTATTTAGGCTTATGATTTTAGGCTTATGATATAAATGAGTCATGCTCTATGAAAAGGGGGATTGATACATCTGCATAAAGTAACGAACCATGTCAGCCTGCGCATTGCGCGCAGGCTGGCGTGGGTCGAAATTTTTGCTATATGTAATTTTATGCATGTCAAAGGACCACCTATAGTCAGTCAATTGTCAGACTGAATGAACTGTATGGATACATAAGTATGTGATGTCTTGCTTGGTATAATGCATTACGGAGATGCATTAAGCCCCCTTTTGCCAGAGAATGGCTCAAATATTACAGAACATTAAAATACTTGTAGTAACAGCATGCATGGTAAGGGTATAAAAATACAGTAGAACCTTGTCATCCAGAACGTCATACAGACCTCGTTAGTGGACCACAATGTGTCACGATTAAATCTCGTTAGAATGTTATACAAATCTCGTTAGTGGGCCACACTCTGTCACAATTAAACCTTGATAGAACGTCTCACAAATCTCGCTAGTGGGCCACACTGTGTCACAATTAAACCTCGTTTGAACTTCAGATAAATCTCGTTAGTGGGCCACTCTATGATACAATTAAACCTGATAGAACGTCACACACAATTCGTTATTGGGTCACACCATGACACAAAGTAAACCCCGTTAGAACGTCACACAAACCTCGTTAGTGGGCCACACTGTAGCAGAATTAAACCTCGTTACAACTCATACAAACTTAGTTACTGGAGCACACGGTGCCACAATTATACCGAGGTGCCACAATTATGCGATTAAATCTGGTTAGAATGTTACACAAATCTCGTTAGTTTGCGACATTGTGTTACAATTAAACCTCATTAGAACGTTATACAAGCCTCGTTTGTGGACCACTCTGTGTCACAATGTAACCTCGTTAGAACTTCATACAAATCTCGTTATTGGGCCACACTGTATTAAAATTCAACCTCGTTAGAGTGTCACACAAATCCCGTTAGTGGGCTACACTGTGTAACAATAAAAGCTCGTTAGAAGTTTACACAAATCTCGTTAGGATGTTACACTTTGTTACAGATCGGTAATTGAAATAGTCGTCAAAAAGCGTATTTTACCAACGATGAAATTAATGGCCGCCTGAATATGTACGAGTACATACACATTACAGGTAGAAGGCTTTGTGGCAAAAGGTTGTGTAGGACTTGCGTAAAGTTCACTGGTTAAAAGCTTCATCATTATACACCCTTAACTCTTTACCGCACAATGCCGCCTTTTAACCCACCCCCCCCGGAAAAGAAGTCTTTTGAAAACATTATGGGAAAAGGAGAAAGTGCTGGTAACCAGCATTTTCTCCTTTTCCCACAATGTTTTCTACCCTACCAAAGAAAAATTGCACCATTTGAGCCACATTGAAATTATTGTGCGGAGTGCGCAGGCTAATCCGGGACGACACTTTACGCAAATGCTCGAAGGTGTCATTTCGCATGTTGCGGGCCACATGTTAGTCAATATCGAAAGCTAGGCTGTCATTTGTCAAGCGTCGCCGGAGGCAGAAAGTTAAGGAAACTCCCAAGACGCCAAGAATATAACATGTCGTGGATGAAACAATATCGTCAACACGGAAAAACCATCGCAAAGTACCGTAGCACTCGGAATATATCGGTTAACTTCCATCACTCAGTCGGCAACAGTGAGACCATTGTAGGCGAGTATGGTTCCTTTAGACATACATGTATATTCCTATATTTGATCAAAACTTTTCCGTATATCTTGGGGTAGTCAAGATAATCCTCTCTCCCGACTTAAGCTGCTGACATCTTCACTTAAGTGTGAGTAGCTCAATATCATCCCCCGAAAAACTACGGAATCTTATTTTGACCACGTGAGAGCATGCCCCTGTGAAGCACTACAACGCAACAAGTATTATTATGGCGTTGTCGCCCTACTAAAGAACATTACAGATAATTAAGATTTAGTTTAAACATATTTTAGCTAACAGTATGAGATACCTTTTAACCCCTCCCCCCCCCCCCCGGAAAAGAAGTCTTTTGAAAACATTGTGGGAAAAGGAGAAAATGCTGGTAACCAGCATTTTCTCCTTTTCCCACAATGTTTTCTACCCTATCAAAGAAAAATTGCACCATTTGAGCCACATTGAAATTATTGTCTGCAAATGCTTTCAAATTGGATAAGGCTAAAATTTTGTCGTCTGGTAAAGGGTTAAGCCAATGTACTTTATTCTATTCAAGTGAGAAATAACAACTTCCCGTGAATTACCATCAAACAGTATTAACACTTAAACTGCTTAGCACGGTTGGCAATGCCCCTGAGGACATAGTAATTCAAGATCAGACTGCATACATCGTGCAGTCTGATCTTGGGTCCTAACTGTCCGATATCTTGAGAGGCATTCTGGCCAGAAAAAAGTTCGACTGATTTAGTATGTACATTTCACTTGTGCCTCGTAACAAGCGGTCTTTGGCCGGTTTTGAGTAGCATTATATATTTACCATACGATAATTCTTGTACTAGTTGAAATCCAAAGAAGTTGCAGACGATAAATTCAATTTGATTGCCACCATTTCTTTCCTTTTTCTACAATGCTTTCAACAGATTTTTGTCTTTTTTAGTTTAATATATGTTTATAGTCTTGAGAGTAGATTAAGCCACTAATTAGTTTACCACATTTTGTACTAATTCATGTTCGTTTTTAGAGATTTGTTTTTCTTATATTTTTCAGAATAACAGACCATAGTCTTCTCTGGCTACTAGTGGTACTCAGCCTCGTTGCGGTTTGTGTTACTGACGTCATCAGGTTTCCCTTCCGGGATGTTGGGGCGCTGGAGTGGCAGAAAATCTTATGGGAGGCGGTGCTAGGCATCAATGTAGGAAGATACGTATTTATGATCATACAGACTTTATTTTTTAATTTTTCTCGGAGTAAAGTGAAATATAGGTCGACCTTGATCCACCATTTTGTGACGCTAGCGTGTTACTCAGTTCTGTTTGCTTACCGACAAAATGTATTATTGGGTCTCATAGGAACCATGGTTGAATCTACCTCTATCTTTGAAGAAATCGGGCATTACTACAGAGACAGAGAGAAGTGCCATACAAAGAATTATAGACGCTTGGTGGTATTGAGTTGTGTTTTTAGTATATGTTTCAGGGGTCTTATACCGTTAACATTCCTTGTAATAGCAATTTTTAGGCAGACCCCGTTTGCAATGGACAATATACCTCTTACTGTATTTTTCTTAAGTTCAATTTTCTTCGCTGTTATTGACATGTGGGACATCTGCCTAAATGTTCAGAGATTGGTTAGAAATGCTCAGGAAAGCAGAAATAGACTAGGGCGTGATACCCACGTCGGTGCTCGCGTCAGTAGAGGGAAATCCCTACAAATGTCTAAAAATAACCTCGGGTATCTTCGGCGCTATGAAAACAAAAATATAGCAAATCATTTCGACGACGAGAAACACAATTTAAACAACCACAAGGAATTCCCTAAGGAGACTTTAGAATTACAGATGCATCCTTCTGTATTGTTGTCCAGTCAACACGATTCTATGATGAGCAAATCGAACAGTACGCTCAACGTGGAGGTAGGTTCCGACGATCGTTCGTATTCTACAGAAGACCACAATGTTCATAACTTGCGCAATAGTAACAGTTCGAACGAGTCAGCGGACGCAGATTCGGTGCTAATTATAACAACAACTACCCCGAGACTTAACAATAGCCTTAGTGAGCAGGCATTCACAGAGAGAGTACAGGATGTTTCGTTCAACTTGAGAAGCCAGTCTTTGGAATTCATCCATTCCGACCTATGTCCAAATTCGTCGTACCAAAATAGTATATCAGTATGATATAGTCCGATACAGAGAAACGGATTCGTGAACTCAAAGGATAACAAACCTAAAGTCGTTTACAGACGACAAAATTATAGCCTGGTACAAGTTGAAAGCATTTGCTGACGACAAATCAAATGTTACTCAAAACACAAATTTTGTCTTTCAAAGGATAAATAAAAAAAAAAAATGGGAAAAGAAGAAAATAATGATAAACTTGTGGGAAAAGGCAAAAATGCTGGTAAACATCGTTTTCTTCTTTTTTCACAATCTTTTCAAAACCCCTCTTCCACAGGGTCGTTAAAAGTCTGCTTTGTTTGATAAAGACTGATTGATTGATTGATCGATTGATTGGTTGATTGTATGGTGTTCAACGCCGTTTTCAACTCTCATTCACTTATGTCGCGGGGGCCAGTGCACCTATCCATGCTGTCCTGGAGTTTCTTTTACCAGTACTCTGCACAATATTCTCTCCAAGCCACTGGCTGCTTTCCCACATAACCATCGTCGAAACAATGGTCAGTGGTGAGAGAGGAATGAATCCTATCGCAGTGACTATCATCAATCCCCGGAGAGAAATTGGCAGGGGATCGAATGGTTAATAAAGAACCGAACTGCTAATCAGGTAAAATGACATTTTATAGATACAGGTCAAACTGCAATATCGGAATTTCAAATCACACTATATCGGATATTTCTCTGCAGTCTGATCTTAGACCTACACTGTCGGCAAAGGCGCACTGGTCGCCCATTGCAGCCTGAAGTTTAAGATTCTCTTCGTTCTTCTATTGAATCTATGTTGTTGATTCTTATCTAAACATGTTATGATAGTTGAGTACAAGAAAGGTTTGAGCAAAAATAGATGAGCCATGCTCTGTCAAAAGGGAGCTTAATGCATCTGCGAGAAGTATCGACCCGGGTCAGCCTGCGCACTCCGCGCAGGCTGACCTGGGCCGAAACTTTTCGCGATTGGTCAATTTTCTGTATGTCCATTATCCAAGGACCTGTCTGCCCCACAATTAAGTCGGTTTTTACCCAGAACTGGCTACCATGGAACCATAATTATGTGGCTTGATTGGTATCATGCATCACGCGTCGGAGATGCATTGATCCCCCTTTTTTCAGAGCATGGCCTAGATTGATGCTGTTCGAACAGGAATTAATGCTATACATGTACCAAACAATCTCATATTTTATCGACCCTGAAAAAGGAGACCTGATAAACATTGGGAGGGAAAATTGGAGTAAAGGTTTGTCACCATCATTTTTCTTTTTGTTCCTCCACACTGTTTTTACCTTTTTAAATGTCAAAATCTCTTCATATGTGACACATTTCATTCGTCTTTTGCAAATGTTTTCAATTTAGATGGGTCTAAAATTTGTTGTATGGTAGAGTTAGCTCCCACCCTCCCTCTACAATAAAACACATATACACACACATGTATACAAATTTTCAGCAGACAGTTGTGCTTTTTCATCTTAACAGTTTGAGAACTATGTCGTAACGAGGAATTTCTCCTTTTTTTTTTCATATTGCTCAGATGCAAGAAACACAACTGTGTTGTGGGTAACGATAGAGAACTAGCATAGCTTAGGTTATAGCTACATGTAACAATTAATACTCTCAGATGCAAGAAACACAACTATGTTGTGGGTAACGATAGAGAACTAACATAGCTTAGGTTACAGCTACATGTAACAATTAATACTCTCAGATGAAAATAACATTTATATGCATAAAATTTACAAACAGCAAAAAGTTTCGACCCATGTCAGCCTGCGCGGAATGCGCAGGCTGACATGGGTCGATACTTTTTGCGGATGCATTAAACCCTCTTTTTTCATGGCTTAATTATCATTATTAACATCGTGTTTGTCATTATCACTGAAAATTGCTTGTTTACCAGTATGTGAAACGACAACATAAAATTGTGTTAATAAAAATAAGGTTTCATAAACAGAAATTATTGTATATGTATCGTGCTTTACGCGCTTTCAACATTATTTCGGTCATGTCAGGCCAACAGCTCACTTAGTCATGCGTGAACTGGATCTCACCAGCCACTAAGCCTGGAAGTGTCTTGTCCACTCCTATGACAAACCCAGTGCTTCGGCTTAGGATCTAAACCGAGGCATCCGGATTGCGGATCCTACACCTTATCCTCTGTGCCACACAGGACCCCCTTTTTTATTAAAACAGAATGTTGTAATCAAGTATCGATCGGTAGAACATGGAAGTTGCCCTAAATCAGAGTAATATAAAAGAAGGTTAGTACAGTTGCTATACTTTTTTCTTCAAATAAGTCATTCTTAAAACGATAAAAAGCAAGAATTTGCCGAGCTTATTATCGTTTTTCTAATGACGAGTTAACCTTTTACCATAAAATCACAAGTTTTAACAGCCCTGAGAAAAACAGCTTTTGAAATAAATTGTTTTCTAAATTTCCGGAACAAATTTCAATTTTTGAGCCATATTTATTTTGTCGTCTGCAAATGCTTTCAATTTGGCCAACTTTAAAATTTCGTCGTTTGACATAAGGTTGAATAAACACAAAAGAACACAACATGGATCATCGTACATCTTACAACCTGTTCCAGTCACTGGCCGAACAATAGATATTAAAATGAGAATAAATGCTGACAACATTAATATTATCCAGTGACTGGAAGTTTAATCAGCCGTAATACAACAGATCGTCAGGCTCATGACAGTAACCATACTTTTTAGACTACCGGACGCTACTCTGTTGCTATCGAGAGTGACCCAGATTCAAAAATCACAATCGCAAAATTCTGCCCCACAGAAAATAATTCTTTCTTTTAGACATCGTAATTCTATTAAATATGACAATGCTGACATGAACTTCAAATTTTGTACGATGCCTACTTATAAAGTCATAGGCTGAACAAGATGTCACGGATAAGATACAAGATGTTTACTTATACATGTATATAAATCAACTCAGTGACATATGCAAATCAGACTCATCTTTACTTATCCAAACGCAATCGTTTTTCATCCTCGTGTTTTTCATGGATGTTGTGGGTCTCGTCTAGTTACGAGTTCGTCAAACCGATAAGAAAGTGAAAGAAAAAAAAATGGATACTTAATCTAAAAGTGAACTCTAAATTGTCATCAAATTTGCTTGTATTAATTTAAGATCATTAAACATGTTTTTTTAAAGGCATTTCCTATTGTGAAGAGTGAATGACAATGACCAATGGGTAAAGTCACCGGAGTGGTCCGGATCGAACTTAATAACCGAATTGGTCAGGGCCGAACCGTATCGGACTTAATAACCGAATTTGACTGGAACGGACTTGATAACCGGATGGGACCATTTATCATCAATCTTGTACGGACCAATCAAGTTTTTATCCATACGAAGGCCGCTTATTCCACATTCAGTAGTCTGTCGGTACGTTCAGTACTTTGATAATTAGTATAATTGAACTTTACCTCAGAACTGATTACATTTGGTCGTTATTGGACCTTTAACCTTCAGAGATCTGTATGAAGTATATCGAAAATTTCGCATTCGGCAAACTTTGGTTGATATGTTGAACAAATCCCTCGGCTGTATTACAATGGGTGATATGTACCTACACGACGGTACATTTCATTTCCGCCGGAAATACACTGCTGTACCGTTCTTAAAATTGTAAGGCTCAACTTAAAAAAAAAAATCTTTTTAAATGAATTTCCTATGACAAACAGTTTGTAAATTCAATTGTTCACGTGGTCTATCAATTCCGTTGGCAGTTTTCACGGACAGATTGGATAGATGTGAATAACTTCACCATTTAAATGGGCGCAGCCATGTCTAAGATCATATGACAGATAGTACTTCTAAATGGAAACCTTCTTGATACGGACGAGGTTAGATGTAGTAACTGAATCGACCGAATTATGGCGAGTGGACAATCTCGGTCAGGAACGACGAAGAAAATTCCCCATGTTAACCCTTAGAGTCCTGAATTTTATTAAATGAACCGTTTGAAGTATGAAAAAAAACACACACACACACACACACACACACACATACACAGAGTTGAAATAGTGCTAAAACACAGACGCAGACAGAGAGAGAGAGAGAGAGAGATGAAATACTGTTATTTCTATGTGTTTTAGCTCGGATATGCAACAAGTTAGCCTTTTAGCATTTTCTCCTTTACCAACAATATATTCTACACTTCCTAGGACAAATACCATCATTTTAGCCTCATTTGAAATGTCATCTGCCATTGCTTTGAAGTTTACAAAAAGAAAATGTTGTCACAGGTAAACAGTTATTGAGCAAAACAACCATCCTTTCTCGCCCACTTACATAGAAAATTACCACAGGTTCATTAGAGAGAGATATACGATACCTCTGACTTCCGCCAAGGTACTAAATGCAGTTCAAAGTCATAATAGATCTAGACTGTATAAGATACATATTTACCCTCAGCTCTCCGGGGCCCGGATTCACCCACCATTTTTAAAAATATTCCTAGTCTTATACTCCAAAGTTTTTTTGAAATTTGAAAACACAAGTACTTATTGGCTAAACCATTTAGTTTAGACAATCAGAATGTGTGTTACTTTCATATTCAGAAAATCTTGAAGAATAAGACTGAGAATTTTCTTATGAATGGTTGATGAATACGGACCCTGGGTCCTCCCACCGTATTCACCAGTCATTCTAAATTGCATTGTTAGTATTATTCTAGATTTAGAAAGTAACACACCGTCTGTTCTGCCAATCAGAAATTCTTGAGAATTACACAAAGGATGTCGTTAAGAATAGTTGGTGATTACGCGCTACCACTCGCCCAGGGTCCGTATTTACCAACCATTCTTAAGAACATTCTCAGTCTTATTCTTCAAGATTTTCTATATATGAAAGTAACACAAATGTTCATTGTTGTGTTACTTTTAAATTTCGAAAACTCTGTAGAATAAGACTAAGAATATTCCTAACCTTACGCTGCTAAGCGCGACTCACTGACTTTTTGCGGACAGTGTAGGTCAAGATCAGACCTGCAGTCTGGTCTTGGATCTACACTGTCCGATAAGGAGATATCTTTGCCCTCAAAATACCTTTGAAATTACAAAATTTGGGTTTTTACTATCTAATTGAAAGTTTCATTACACTTATTTAGCAGGACAATGGTTAGAATGGTTGTTAAATACGGGCACACACAGTATAGTGTAATTTACACTTCGACTCCCAAGTTCTGCAAACACTTTTCTTTTTGATCACTTTCTCTGCTTGTATACAAATTGTTGATTCCCGCGTTGGCGTGCCGTCTGATCTTTGATAAACTTTGACAAAAAGGTTAGTTTTTGCCAACAAATGGAAGTTCGACTCCCGAGTTCTGCAATAATTCGTTTTCGTTTTGATAATTCTCTCCCGGCTTCTAAACAGATTGTTGAGCCCCGCCTTTCTGTGCCGTCTGGTCTTTGGTGAACACTGCCTAAAAATGTGAGTTTTTGTCAGCGAACAGAACGTTGAAATCGCAGTACAATTTTAGTTTCAAGAAGTGACTGAAAATATTGATAACTTCACCGAGCAGTTTTGAGGGTTAGAATAACCAGAGAGTATGGTGCAAAGGACTTGCTTTTAAAACATTAACCCTTATCCTGCTAAATAAGTGAAACAAAATGTTCAAGCCGACAGTAAAAACCCGAATAATGCTATTTCAAACTTATCTTTTGGAGAAAGCTATCTCCTTATCGGAAGGTGTAGATCCAGGATCAGACAGCACGTTCTGTGTCTGATCTTGATCTACACTGTCCGCAAATTGTCAGTGAGTCGTGTTAAGCAGCTTAAGGGTTCAATCCTGAGACTGAAATAAAAAAAAAAAGTTAACGAAAAAGATACATTTTATTTCACACCTCAGTCTAAAAGAAATACTAAATGAAACAACACATGGCTTTAGTTTGCCCCAGAAGATATATAAGCCACGTTGCAAAAAAAAAATAAAGAGAGCATAAACTGGTTTGAAAGAAAACATCACTATATTTCGATATGGTCCTGTTCTCTAAAAAATTTACCCAAATAATTTCTTCAGACGTTTCCAGGTTTTCCGGAGATATGACGCACGGTAAGTAGCTGACGAACAAGAACTCGCCATAGTATGTTCGTCTGTATGGGTGTCACTTTTCGTCTCGGCATACATCTTCGAATCCACCAAAACACTTATATCTATACAATAGATAGATAGATAGATAGAAAAAATAGATAGATAGATACATAGATAGACAGACAGACAGACAGAAAGACAGATAGATAGATAGATAGATAGATAGATAGATGGACGGACAGACAGACAGACAGATAGATATGCTCTACAGAATTGGCTTGGTTTGGCTCCTAAAAATAGCTGTTGCAAGGCTGATTTTAGTCGGAATATCTAGCAGAAACTGTACAACTGCATAGCAATGATTTTATCAAATAAAACTATCAGAAGCACACAATTCATTCATTCGATCATTAAGAATATCAGCAAATAAAAGAGGAATGCTTGCCTTTGATACTAGCTTCCTTGAACTTCCGTTGAGCGTAGAAAATACAATTTTTGGTTGCACCGCGCAGCTTCATGTATGCGACCATTTCAGGTTCCGTCATACCAGGTTGACCGAATACTTCATCCGGTAAGTAAATCTTCTTCTGTTGAATGGAAAATTATTTAAATTTCCTTCCGAATTTCGTCTTTTTTATGTAATTAGCATGACCGATAGTTCTATTTTCAAAAGCAGTAAACTTCCTCAATGTGGGGTTGAGCTATTTAACTCTTTACCCCTAGACACATTTTGATCCACATTCAAAGCATTTGCAGTCGGCAAATCAAGCTTGGCTCAAATCATGGAATTTGTATCTAAAAGGCCACAAAAGCAATGTGGCAAAAGGAGTTACCAGCATTTGCTCATTTTCTTCCAATTATTTCAAAAGTTTTTCTGCTACAGGTCGTTAAAACTCGGGGTTTTGTGGTAAAGGGTGAAATCAAGAATGTCACACCAAACAACCTGTTTTAACATTTTGAACTATACTTCTAAAGTTTATTGTTTCTTTTAAACTAATATAGGAATCTTTTTATCAAAATATGTCACAGACGAAATTTAGATAAAAATAAAAACCTAGTTCACCAAACCATCCTTAAATTTATTCTTCGTCTTAATCTAAATTTAGAAAGTAACACAACATCCGATTGACTGAATCAGTTGTTTAGACTAAGAATATCATTAAGAATGAATGGTGAACACGGACCTCTGTCTGCATACAACACCATTTCGGTTATATTTGGCGTTCAAAAAGTTGACGAGGTTTCCCTAAAGTAAACCATAAAGGATTTTTTTTTTTAAATCGAATGACGTCATGGACCTGGTTTATTTTAATGATGCAGGACTCTGTTTGCAACTGTCTTTTAATTAATAGACTATACTCTTCGTTTCGATAATACCATGACAACAGGTCACTTATTCAGGTGCTTGCTTATTCAAGGACACCGCGACACAATTATCGTTGCTAAGGGATATCCAACCCATATTTTTTCTATAACTGTTCTAGTGCCTTAGTTCTAAGTAATATGAACGAATTAAAATATTTTGAACGGTCTTCTGATGTTGACCCAACTTTCGTGATGGGACGCCCATTTGCGTATACGATTTTTTTAAAACTATTTACCAAACGACAAAACTGGGCCAACTTGAAAGCATATGCAGACAATGAACTAAATATGGGTCAAATTGTTCAATCTCTGTAAAAGGGTATAAAACATTGTGGAAAAAGTAGAAAATGCTGGTTGCCAGCATTTTCTGCTTTTCGCACAATGTTTTTAGAAGGGTTCTTTATTACGATCGTTAAAATCTCGGGATTGTGTGTGCATCACTTTGGCCCATTATGGCAATACGACCACTTACCTTTCTGAAGAAGCATTTCCTTCCAAACTGGTGTATGGCAGAGTCTAACAGCCATAACTTTACTTTTGGAAGCTCACAATTACATTCTTCTATTTCTTCGATACAGAGTTTTGCTAAAATGGAAACAAAAAAGCCCCTTTTCGCTTCCTAAGTAATCAATTTATAGCTCTACTGGCTGAAAGCTAACAGAGCCTATATCATGAAGTGGCTTCCGTCGTCCGTCCGTCCATCCGTCTGTCCATCCATCTGTCCGTCAGTCTTTTCAATGTTTATGCGATTAAATCAGCATTTGCACAGTTTGTTTAACGCATCAATGGTTCGAATCCTGTTGATTTTGAAAAACATCTGACACTCAGTATGGGAAAAGTAGCCATTTGAATTTGAAAATTTCTATTTCTTGTTTACGCGATAAAGTCGGCATTTGTAATCGGATCTTCATGATACATGTACAATTGCTTTTTGTTTTCATCAACAGCTTGAACCCTTTTGATTAAAAAAATAAAAATCGATAATCATGTTGAAGATTTATATTTCTTGTTTACACGATAAAGTCAGCATTTGTGGTCGAATTGTCATGAAACTGGCACAGTTCATCAATAGCTTGAACTCTATTGATTTTGAAAAAAAAAAAAAAAAAATCAGTAAGGGAAAAGTAGCCATTTAAAGTTGAATATTTACATTTCTTTTTTACTCAATTAAGTCCGCTTTTTTTCATCCAATTCGTTTGAAACTTGAAAAGATTATGTTTATCATCAAGGGATTGGAAGTAATTAAAAATGGGAAATATCTAGCAATCAGTTTAGGAAAAGCAGCCATTGAATGACTTGGTATTATTTACTCAACACAGTCTATATTTTTAGTCACAGTTCTTTGAAACTTGCAGGCATCGTTTATTACAATGAATACTGAAACCCTATCAGATTTGGCTGGATTCCAAACAGTTGGTTTTAGGAAATATACTTCATTTTTTTTTCACTTTTTGTTCCGTTTACCATGCCTACTTATGCTGTCTTAGCGGGTTCAAGCCCAGTTACAACAACATCTCCCCACCCATTGTTTGTGTGTTTGTCTTTTTCCTTTTTGCATCATGAATTCATAATGTATGCTAAAAAAATCTCTGCCAGAAGAGCGATTCTAGTAGCCTCTAGTTTCTTCGTGTACTTTTTTCCTCCTACATCAAAAACCATTGTGTAAAGCATATACGGAGAACGCTTTCATAAAGAGTCGAATAATATTTTTATACTAGGTTATACATTCACCCAGGTGTTCAATCAGATGGCTACAACACAATACAATAAAATACAACACTATGCTATACAATACAATAAAGGTAAAGACAATACTAAACAAGTCAATACAGTACAATATAAATCGATACAATATAATTTTTATGCCATCTTATCAGAAAGTACTCAATAGTGCATTAACCCTTAGGCTGCTACGCGCGACTCACTGACCTTTTGCTGACAATGTAGATCAAGATCAGACTGCACAGAACGTGCTGTCTGATTTTAGATCTACACTGTCCGATAAGGAGATGTATTTTCCCTCAAAATACCTGTGAAACAGCAAAATTTTTGGTTTTACTATTGGCTTGAAAATTTCATTTCACTTCTTTAGCAGGTTAATGGTTGAACATCATGCATGTATGAGAACAGTGCAAGAACTAAAATTGAATTTAGATGTATTGGGTGAAAAAAGATCTAACACAATGAGTCCTTTGGGTAGACACACATGTTTGAGATGCAGTCTGACCTTGATCTACATATTTTCGGAAAGCTTATAATGCCCCTTCATTGTGACAAAAGCGGAACAACGGCAAAACACACACGGTAATCGTTAATATGTATTCAATGTCAATTAGCATTGACCGTCCGTTTGTATAAAACATGCGTTTGTCGGTACATGTAGTCTACTTCTTTCTCAGACAACCATATTTGGTTTGCTCTCCTTCATTAAAACCTCATTGAAATAATGTTTAACTGCGAGAGAGAAATGCAGCCTGTCGTGACAGTCGACGAAAAGAATTTTGCCATGTTAGGTGTCGACCTAGCAACCCCTAGGTTTCAAGTCATGTACGTTATCTACTGAGCTACGGGCCTCGGCTACCAGATCTAAAGGATTCTAGGACGAAATGTCAAGGTTCATAGCAAGAAACAGAATGGGATTACAGAAAATATAAACAAAAGGGGACATACTTTGATCATCTGGATCTTGCTCTTGCTCAAAGTTGTCCATATGTAACGTATGTCATCTCTAACTGGAGATCCATAGCAACAAGGCACGTTTTTTCGTAACGTCAAATAAAATGCTTAACATGACGTCATCAAATATCGCCTTCCTTCCACAGAACGTTATAACATTTTGACGTCGATTTTTCTAAATGTCTTTTTTTCTGTTCCGCGTCGAAAAAAAAAAAAGGATTTAGAGTCTAAATTAATAAAAAAAAATTACAGAGCTCCAGACAGAGGGAGTGATATTGATTTCAAAATTGAAAGTATTAATCACCCTCCACTAAACCCTATGTTATGGGTACTCATTAGAATCGTCTCATTGAGACGATTCTAATGAGAACCCACAACATAGGGTTTGGAAGAGAAATAATGATTTGGAATACTATCACTCCCTTTTATCTGGAGGTCTGATTTCAATAAAGAGTGGTTCGGAAATACAGCCCCAAGAACCAATATCACAATTATGACTTACATGTACATCAGAGTATTCTCAGTAATATAGTTTATCTAAAAGTAGATCTATTGTTGACGGAATTGAATCATTTTAAGAGATATGAGTCATGCTCTCTGTGAAAAAGGGTTTTACTACACCTGCAAAACATATCGACCCATTTCAGCCTACACAGTCCGCATAGGCTGATATTGGTTGATTTTCTTTTTTTTGCTATTTGTAAATTTTCTGCATGTCCAAGTGATTCAGCGGGTTGTTAGACAAAATGGATTTTATAGATATTTAAGTAATGCCTTGCTTGTTGGAGATCTAAAGCATCACGGAGATGCATTAAACACCCCCCACCCCCACCCCCCCACCCCCCACACACATGCACACGCACACCACAGAACATGGCTCATAAATGGCCTGCAAGATTCGAAATGAGACCTTCGGACATTTGCGTAAATTTCGTCTCGGATTAGCCTGCGCAGTCCGCGCAGGCTAATCCGAGACGGCACTTTACGACTACACAATATTTTTTCATACAGTAGACTTTCGTGAAACAGAAAATCACACAAAAACGGGAAGTGTCATCTCAGACAAGTCACAGACTGCAAGGCTGATCTGGGATGACACACTTTTACGCATATGTCCGAAGGTCCCTTTTCGTGTGTTGCACGCCAAATGATTTGAGTCTTCAAAGTCTTATAGGCTAGGTTTTTCGTGGGAGAGACCTTTGGTGAAACACTTGAACAGAGCCCTAGCCTAGTATCAGTAGTGTGACCCTGGAGACACAGGAATGACTGGCTGTCGCCGTGATTTGACTTGAAGTAATGTTGAAAGCGATTTAACTCTTTACCACACAATCCCGACTTTTAACGACTATAATGAAGAAGGCTTTTGAAAACATTGTGGGTAAAGGCGAAAATGATGGTAACTAGCATTTTTCCTTTTCCCACAATGGTTTCTTCTCAAATTAAAATTCAATTTTCGAGTCACATTCATTTTGTCATCTACAAATGCTTTCAGATTGAAAAAGTGTAAATTTTGTAGATTTGTGATGGCTTAAAGCTCCATTCAATTAACTAATCGGATCAATCTAGTCAAGGATAGAAGAAAATAATCGTCTCGTCGACTTTCAAAAGCTTTCGATAGTGGATAAGCCTAAAATTTTGTAATCTAGTGATGACAGAAATAGATGAATATATATATAATTTTTTATACATATGAGTCATGCCCTATGAAAAGGACGCTTACTGCATCTGCGAAAAGTATCGATCCAAGTCAGCCTGCGCAGTCCGCGCAAGCTGACCTGGGCCGAAACCTTTCGCTTTTGGTCATTTTTCTGTAGGTCTAAGGACCAGGCTACCTTATGATTAAGTCGGTAGTTAAAATAAGTTGCTATTATGGATCCATAACCATCAGATGTCTTAGTTAGTATAATGCATCACGCAGATGCAGTAAGTCCCCTTTTGCCAAAGCATGGCTCCTATTGAAGACTCAGAGGTGGCCAAATGTAAACAACACGGGTGTTAAAATGCATTTATCACATAAAACCTCTTCCGGCAGTGTATTAAACCCATGACTTATTTTTGATGATACACTGGTGTATTATCGTTTTTTGGGTCCCGGTTCTGATCAGTTTTGAGTCAACAAGTCGTGAAGCCGGAGAAACCAGCCACAGCACGTGCCGGAATTTGTACTTCTTCGCCGTTTAGCGAAAAAATGACGTCATTGTTGCTTAGACGTATAAGCGTGGAAGACTTTGATTTTCATGTTTAATAAAAACCAAAAAGTGCAGCGAAAGTTTTCTAAATCAACAAAACTGCAGAAATAGGGGGATTTATCCCCTCTACAAACTGTTTCTTCTCCTCTAGTGTAAATGTTAACTTTTAGAGCTATCTGTTTGTGTATGTAGCCTACACATTTGAAACCGAACCACAACTGTAAGAATGGACCCATGAATGGTGTACAGGCTAAAGGTGATGATGCAGGATATTTTTTTGCCTGTCATTCGTTTTTTATGTGATAAATAGAATCTCTCATTCATGTTTATGTATTATCATTTTTATCAAACTCGTTGACTAAAATGTATTTGACGCTCGCCAGGGCTCGCGTCATACATTTTCAGTCAACTCGTTTGATAAAAATGATAATACATAAACACTCATGTAAGATCCTCTATTTAAAACATACTTTTTAAAAGTATGGAAATTACTGTGAAGAGGGCAGTATGTTATTGTACGTTCGGTCCAGGTGTTAGTCGCTGGCAGAAAAATGAGTTTTAAAAACTGAATAAAAAATGGCCAATACCTCCTACTTTTTGTTCACCGTTTACCTGAGTTTAGAATGCATTTTCCTGCCAGCGACTTACACTTGGACCGACCTTGCATTGAAAGGTTGTCATCTTCACAGTTAATGCCCATACTTTTAAATGGTATGAGTTAAATTCAAACACATTTAAACACCCATATTCTTTTCTTTTGGCCGCTACTGGGCCTTTAAATAAGTATTTTCAGCCAACGGTTAAATTCTAAATATTCCAACTTTGAAATTTCTTTTTGCGGGTAAAAAATCGTCGAAAGTATAAATCTGTGCAGTCTGATCTTGGATCTATAATGTCCGTAAAAGTGCACAGAGTCCCTGCAAAGCCTGTAGATTGATCTTGTTTTTCAGTCATTACAATGAGATGGCCGTTTTGGAACTGTTTTCCCAATAGACGTTTCATAATTATAATGAGAAGAGATCGTTTACAATAGATCAACCCTTTACCAAACAATGTCGTGTTTTGACGACTCTGATCAAGATGGGTTTGGGAAGGAGAATCGTTGTGTTAAAATGGGTTTTTGAAAACATCGTGAAAAAAGAATGGCAAAGACTTCAAATTTCATCTTTTTTCTCTCAGTGCTTTCTACAGTTTCAAATATTTTAGAAAACATCTCTGGAAAAGAAGAAAATGCTGATAGCCAGCATTTTCTCCTTTTCCCCGAAATGTTTTCTACGCTGTCAAAGGTAAATCCCCGTTAGATGAGCAAGATTTACTCTGTCGTCTATAAATGCTTTCAATTCGGACTAGTCTAAGATTCTGTCGTATGGTAAAGTGTTATACAACTTTGACCTTCATCTGTAAGTTCTTCGAAAATGTGATAGACACCTACTTTCTTCCATGAACTATCACAATTAAAGGACATGGAATGCAAAAAACCACTTGATCAATTGATTGATTGATTAATTGATTGACTGACTGACTGATCGATCGATCGATTGTTAGATTGGTGTTTTATGTAGCTTTCATTATCATTTCAGCCATATCACGACGACAGTTCACAAGTTCTGTATGTCTGGCTTTCACCAGTACCAGGTAAGGGCTCTAAAGTGTCTTACCAAAGGATTACGAAAAACCCAGTCTTTCCGGTGAGCCCCGAACCCGGAGCCTCCAGCACACGAGTCCTAAATAACGCTTCTCCACTAAACGACGCAATACCCTACTTAAAATTCTGCACGGACGGACAAACAACGATTTCTACCTATCCGTGTTGCCGATTACTTAACAAGGTTATATTATCTAGATATGAACTATGCTCAGTGAAAAGGGGGTGGGGGGGTTAAGGTATGTGCAAAAAGGATCGGCACAGGTCAGCCTGCGCGGTCTGCGCAGGCTGACCTGGGCCGATCCTTTTTGCTATTGGTTTATTTTCTGCATGTCAAAGGACCATTCTACCTCCAGATTCAGTTGGATGTTAGACGTAACATATTTTACAAATCCATAATTATGTGATGACTTGCTTGGTATAATGCATCTCGGAAACTCTTTTTTGCCAGAGCACGGTTCATATTTCATAATATGGAAAGATCAAAGACCTGGGGTAACTTTTCACCAGACGAAAAACCATGTCCACATTGAAAACATTTATCAGATCTACGAGATAAAAAACGGTCTTACGAGTAGTTTCGTTGAATTGTATTTTCAGCCGTGGACAGAGGTTAAGCATATAAGTTTGGCAGACAGTTTGTATCGGAAGAGTTATGTTCGATTAAACATTTTGTATAACCCGACATGGCCAGTTTAAGTGGGATGAAGGGAAGTAACTATTCCTACTCAGGTATAAATTATTTGTCAGATTTATCGTTCTTCGCAATATCGGCCAGAAACAAAAGTGTTCAACGCGTTTTCTTTTGTCTGCATTTCTGCAGGGCGCTTAGCTAGAATAGTATACGAAAGACCTTAAGACACCACTTAAAGACTGGCGCAGCAGGCAAACAGAAAATTGACCAATAAAGAAAAAGTTTTGACTGCGCCGGCTGACCTGAGTAGATACTTTTCGCCAATGCATTAAGTCCCCTTTTCACAGAGCATGGCTCAAATTAACATGGATTTATTCATTCTACGAGACTAGGATTAAGCAATCTTAGGTCTGTTTCTTTAAAAATAGTCTTTTTGTAAATACTAATCGTAAAATGTTAATCCTGCGATAATCTTACGACAAAATTTTCTCCTTTTATTTAAAACATGGGCGGAACTCGTACAACCATTTTGAGGGTGGACTAGTTCACAAGCGCTATTATAATCGTTGGTATGTCCATGATAAAAGCAGCAAATCGATATAATCGGATGATTAAAAAATGATCCTACGGCCGTTAATAAATCGCACCCCAGGTGTCGTATATAACTGTGGTTTCAAAAGTCGAGAGTTTCTCTTTTGGGTTCTCTTTGCTAGCTTTGTGTTGACTTACAATGTAATTTTAAGTCTTTATTTTATTAGACCTGTATTTTCTGTTTTCTATGGATTCTGAGTAGTATAGGTACCTAGACTAGGGACAGTGTCCCTAGTCTAGCTACCCTGAGGGAGATTTGTCCCCAGAGTACCTACCCCGGGTAGGCACTCTGGGGACAAAATCCGGTCAATTTGGAAAATTTTTGGTCGATTTGGGTAAAAAGGGCATTTTTGCTTCCCCCCCACGTCCCCAGTCTAGCTACCCTGAGGGAGATTTGTCCCCAGGGTACCTACCCTCAGGGTAGGTACTCTGGGGACAATTCCGCTTGCTTTCAATGGATCAGAACTCATTGACAATTTGAAAGATAGATCTTTCATGGTAGATGGTTAGCCCTGAAAAGGGCTGTTTTGTTTGGAGACTGTGTTTTTATGCACAACCTCCAACTTTCCCACAGGCCGGACAGCTGCTCGCCGCTCGTCTTCTGAGCCTTCTCATTTGACTTTCACCCAAGTTGGACTTCAACGAGAACGGCGGCTCATCATCATCATCCCAACATTCTGTTGTTGGAATGACAAACTCCTTCTTCTCTCTAGGTATCTCCGCCAGCTGCCTATTTATTCTCTCTAACTTCAGATGGAGGGTCTCAGCCACCCTCATCAGATTTCTCACGTTTCTCCTGAGATCTTCCATCGTGAAATGAAAATGATGAAATAGAGTCGCCTTTTATAGCTTTTCAGGAGGATTGGGTTGTCTCATGACGTTATTTTTCCTATATTTTTCCCGCTTCAGCGTTTCATGTTTTTTGACTCCGAATTAACGTTGACCAATCCATAGCTTTGTTACAATTTCTTGTTCGGGGCAGAAAAACTAGAGTTTGATTATCTTGTGTTTTTCTGACTATGACTTTTCTGAGTTTAATGCTTCTGAGAGAAAGACTTGACAATTTGAAAAAGTTCTTTTCTTGGTACATGGTTAGCCCTGAAAAGGGCTGTTTTTTGTGTAAAATACACTTTTTTACCCTCTCTTTTCTCTATCCATATTTTCCGCTGGATATGGGATCTGTATCAGACACTCCACTTCATGTTTGATACATCTGATACGTTCTCTTTCTTCTAACCAGTATAGGAATGCGAGGATAATTGTCAATCCAAACATTGCGAATATCGGCTTATCTCTACGATAGTTGAGTAGTAAATGGGAGTTTTTTAGTGTTTACATTTGGTAAATGTTGACCAATGCATATTTTGTTACATTTTTTCTTTAGTGTTTTGAGTTTTAGTTGACAATTTTGAAAGAAAGATCTTTTCATGGTAAATGGTTAGCCCTGAAAAGGGCTTTTTTTAGAAAGATTTAATGAATTGTCAAGACCTACAATTCTTCTGGCTGAATTACTGGGATGATTTCACATCCGCAGAATTCACAGCAAACTGTAGATCCCTCATCATCATCAAAAAATCCTTCATCTGGATCTGGACAATTATGCTTCTGACCAAGATAGTCCAGGAGTGTAAAGCATTTTCCACACTCTATCTGACATCTGCTTGCACAGTGAGGGCAGAGAAGAATCTGAACCATGCTGAAGTATTTATGTTTTTTGTGAGAAAAAACATCGCGGTTATATAGTTCACAACATGGATTGACCTACTTGTCTCATGTTTTTAACTCCGAATTAGCGTTGACCAATGCATAGCTTTGTTACAATTTCTTGTTCGGGATAGAAAAAACTAGAGTTTGATTATCTTGTGTTTTTTCTGACTATGACTTTTTTCCGAGTTTAATTCTTCTGAGAGAAAGAATTGACAATTTGAAAAAGTTCTTTTCTTGGTAAATGGTTAGCCCTGAAAAGGACTGTTTTGTTTTTAGTGGTTGTGATTTTTCAACTTCTAATGACAACAACCGAAATTCGCCTGGCAGATGGGGCATACTCCAACTCTTTTTGTGATCGTCATTACTCCGTTATTGAAAGTTATCTTTCTCCCAAATTTGACATCAACTAAAATAATATCAGGTGTTGTCTTTAAGAATAGCTGAACTAATCTTTCACCGAGAACTTTGTACGGTTGTGATATACGGTGTAGTTGTACGGGCTGAGTGTTTAGCAGCAATATCTGCTGACCGGCATCTAGATAGTCTTTGAGAGTCTCACGCAGTTGATGGTTGATTTCCTCCATATTGTTCTGCTCCATATTGATTTTTTAACTCCCGAACTGCTCGAGAGCTGAGAGTCGAATGATGAATGTATTGGGAAATATCAGCCTTTCTTTATACGATAACAGGAGGATTGAAAAAATAAGAGCGCGGACCTGGCGGAAAGCATATACATTTTTCCCAAACTACGTTTTCATGCTAATATAGTAAAAAAGTTATGACTCGTAGCATGGGGAAAAATGTAAGCAGATTGGGGTCTTTTTTGGGAAAAACAGAATGAAAAAACTCGACTGCTTTTTTGAACTTTTTTATTGAACAGAACTGAAACAATGAACATATTTACAATAAAACTTAAAAAGACAAAAAATGAACATAATATCAATAAACTGTTAACAATAAAAATCATTTTTGAAAATGTTTTTTCACTGTTTGTGGGGAGAAGTCTCTGAAATTTTCTTGTATAGATTTCCATAGTGTTGATTAAACCACGATGATACATTTCGATCGTTTCGATGGTGTTCCGTTGAGAGAAATTTCTGTTGAAGATATTTCTGTATATTATATCCTCTAGCAACAGCATCCAATGCGAAGATACAGTAAATTCCGCAAACTTTACCCTGTAGACTCTGAAGAGTTTGTCGATTGTATCTCCACGAATAAGAATGATTGTCTAAAAAGTTAATAATTTCTGGCTCAAGTGGTGGTAGGCCGTAGGGATCAAAGTATAGTACATTGCCATTATTATCAAATATCACGGCCACCCAGTGTTCTCCTGAGCCGGTTGATTTCTCTGTGTTCACAATGTAGGCTTTCACATGATTGGGTTTTTGTCGAGGTAACTGATCTTTTGCACAGACTTTTGCCTGTAGATTTTTTATCCATGTTCCATGATCCAATATGTATTGAATTTCAGAAGTATACATTTTTTCTAATCACTTTTCCAGGCTTGTTTTACTTTGTCACACCAATATTTTAAGAACGACTCCGTGATATCAGATAGAATGTTTTGTTTTATATTTCGCCAAAATCTGTAGGCTTCCACATAGTCAGTTTCATCGAGTTTCATTTCTATGAGTTCAGGATACCATTTTTTCATGATTCTGTATGGATTTAATTCCTTCATGGCTTGTTCTATGAACATATCTGTATGTTCTTGTCTATCCTTGAATAAACATAGTTCATGCTGTATTTGACTGGGATGATCCACTTGACATCCGTAACACTCGTTTTGAACTTCGCTGACTATTAGATTTTGTAGTTCTTTAATCATATGTTTTTCAAAGCTGTTGTGAATGTCATTTTTCCGAGTAGAAAGACACTCTGAGGTGGAATATTTCACTTTTTCTGCTTCTTTTCTCAGTGAAATAGCAAATCTGACTCCCGACATTGTTTATTAGTCCTGAAAAGGACTGTTTTTTCTGATATATCTTTCAAAAGTTAATTAGTCCTGAAAAGGACTGTTTTTCGATATTATATTCTTTAGTCCTGATAAGGACTGTTTTTTGTGAAAGCTAACTTTTTTCGATCAGAGAGTTTCTGTTGATTTTTTCAGGATTAATAATCTGTGATGATTTCTCTCAAACTGTTGATTTCAATCTGATTGTCAAATTCAGCAAAGACAATAACGTTGATCACTGTTGCCAAGGCTTGCGCGAATTGAAGCTCAATGCGAAGACTTCCAGTTTTTATAGGATGAAGTTGTCCTTCTTCACTGCCTTGATCAGGTGTCAAATCGTACCCCCACAAACAGTATCCACCAACATAGTCTTCTTTAGCAATATCAAATGATTTATTGAGTCCTAAGGCTGAGACAGCCTGATACATAGACAAATATGATTTCAAATACAACCCATTTTCAAAGTCAGGCTCAAAGGGTCTGTTATGAATACTGTGTCCATTACATGATACATCTATTTTTGACAGATTAAAGTGTTGAAAGAAAAATGGATTGTTAGCATAAGCCCCATTATAAGCAGCATTTGTTACCATTGCAATGAAAACACGTTTTGGAAGCTGGCCTTGAAACAAATGATCTTCAATTTTAGACTGAAGTCCATTACCGATAGTAAACGTCTTTACTTCTACCCTACGGATAGGAATTTTCATGTTTTGCTGAGCTATGAGATGATTTAGATCATTTGCAACAACAGGCAACAATTCAATATTTCGTACATGAAGACTGACTGTTTCCATTACAATTTTTGCATCTGGTGCAGCAGTACCTCCTGTAAGGCAAAAGTTTGATGAGGATCTGTTTAATCTAAGTCTGATTTCAACTCCATTAGGTAAATATTTTTCTTGCTGAAATAGATCGAGATGCAATCGTCCGAAAAGCTCTGCAGTTCTGCTTAGTCCGATTACACCGATTCTGTTTACTAGTCCAGTATTTCCCGCATCATGGTTGAGTGTTTCAAATTGCCCACTGGTGTCTTCAATCCAAAGTGCACCAGCTTTCAAAAACGTAGACTTGCTGTCAGCATTATAGGACAAAAGATTTTCGATATATGCTCTGTACGGATAGGTATCTGAATTACTGCTGATTAGTTTATTATTTAGATACAAATCGACGCTGCTAAACATACTATGCAGGAAATTGTTTACAGGTGCCACATTTGAACCGACGTCTAAATTAGTACCGTCAGCTTTAACGATTTTGAATTTGATATACAAATACGATTGTGACAAATCTGTCCAATGTTCGGTTTGAGGTGGTATGATGAATTCTATCGGCGAATTGCTTGTCAAGGATGCTATTGGAAAATGTTCAACCCATTGACTTTCTTGCATCGTTGTCATTGTAGGTGGTACAGAAAGAACATTGAGTTCTGATTTACTGCATTCACAAGATCCGTTTTGCATCATTTTTATATAATATATATAATATATATAATATATCAATCAAAAATATCGAGAGTCCTTGATCTACTGTAATGATTTCTTTGTCTTTTATTAATGATCTTGCCTTTGCGAGATCGAGAAGATGAATGACGTGTCTTTTGTGATTTTCTTTTATTTATCCCCGGTATTAACTGTTGTGCTAGATCATGAATGGCTTGTTTTCCCCTTGAAATTACAACTTTTTTAGGGTTTTCACCACGTAAAAGGATATCTCTTGCCGCCCCTAATCCTTGTCTGATTCCTTCTTTTTTTACAGCATTCAACCCAGATCTGACCAAGGGTTTAAGCAATGGAGTCACTGTTTTAAGTGCTGATCTAAATAGGGAACCTAGTCCATAGCCATACTGATGTTTTTCGCCGCGATAAACTGGTAGCATTTTTTGGTCAAATATTTATTTAAATATTTATTTAAATATTTGTCAAATATTTTTATTTTTCTGTCTGAAATGTAACTTGACGATTGTCTTACCAATAATAAAATGAAACGGTATACCAGAATCCCCTGTTATTTGAATGTGAATAGTATCGAAATCAGATTTCGAAACGGGGACGTAATGCGGTAATGTAATTTCATGGTTGATATGTTGGGCTTCATAATTATTTTCATCTGATATGCTTGGTTTGAACGGAAGAACACGGAGTATGGGAGCCAATGTATCACCCACTATAGTGTGTTCAGCAACATCTGAATAAACAAACAGATGATTGTACCCAGCATCAATGTTAGGACTGTATTTAAATACCTCTAAAATATTTCTACTCGAAAAAATTATCTCATTTTTGAATTCTGGTGATCCTCCCAGTTTTAAAAACAGCTGTGGATGAAATTTGAATCCGGTTCTTGTTATATTTGTGAATGCCAATTTCGGGCGTTTGCTTGAGGTTGAATAGCTAATAGACACCCCGATTGAATGCTTCTGAAAGATTTCACTTAGGTTATTTTGAATCAAATCGTCCATTACCTCTATAACATGTTTTGCTGAAGTGTAACTACCCGGTGAAAAATAAAATCCAATTGACCATTTTACTGCTTCACCTTTTGCATTTCGTTTTAATGGAATTATCTTCATATTATCTCTTTTTCTATCTGCCGCTGCTGCTGCATTGTATAAATTAGTATCTGCAGTTATAATTTCGAACTTTGCTTCTTCTTCAGTTATGTTTAAAAACTGAGAGGGGGTAATAAGATGAACTAATGCAACTTCCCAATTCTCCCTGTCAATATGAATTGTTTTTGGTAAATGAACTTTAAAACAGCACTGTGTGTTGTTTGGATAAAGGTTTATGGAACTATCACTAGGTAGAGTAAGATAAAACGAATTCATTTTTTAAATTTTTTTGATTTAGTATTTTTTACTGTCAACGAAATCAGCCCCACTAGTTGTTTTTTGTCCAGACTTTGTGAATTTTAGCCCTGGAGATGGAAGAATATACCCGAGTGAACTGCTTAACAGTATCAACCACAATTCACGATCTTGACTTTGAATACTTAAATGTACTATCGAGGTTGCAATAATTGCGTAAATGACTAATATCTGTGAAATATACGTAAACTGATTCTTTGGAACACGATTTCCACAGCAGTTGTAATTTTTAGTACTAACACTATCGACACTTTCTGTCCCAGTCTCAATGTTTGACTGCGAATTTATCATAATTGTATTGTCTTTTTATTTTTTTCCGATCAAGATACCAAATGCGATTCTGGTATCCAACTTTGAAATTTTTTTGGATAACCTTTCCAATTGACTTTTATTTCTTTGATTATTTTTTTACCCTCACGTCTTGTACGTCTATCAAGAACTGAATCAATTTCATAAATTTCATCATCTTTTATCAATTGAAGTTCGTATTCATAATAAGTCCCCAAAATTTGTTCACCCTCTAAATCTTTTATTTTATAGGTGATAGGTGAAAATGTCTTGTTAACATGAGTGATTTCAAATATTTCTTGAGTCCAATTTGGTAAATAACCTTTATCAAATGTACGTTTTGTTTTATTGATACGAACACGATCTCCAATTTTGAATTTTGGCTTTTTTGTCATTGCAATTGTCGATAAACGTGGATACAGATTTTTCGAAATTTCTGCCTCATTTGATTTTGTTACCATTGCAGGAGATGTTTTGATACTTCTGTGAAAAGTATGATTGTAATTCTTAACTAAAGAATTCAATACGTCAATGTAACGTCTTGTTTTCTTGTACGTAAAGTATTTCCACATTCTCGTTTTTAAAGTTCGTTGAAATCTTTCAACAATACTTGCTTTCGTCTCTGGATTTTCAGTGGTAAAGAAATGAATCTGATTCTTTTTCAAGTATTGCTGAAACAGTCTGTTTTTAAATTCCGAACCTTTATCTGTTTGAAGTGACAAAGGTTTTCGATTTGATTTCTGAACAATAGATTGAAATGCTCGAATCAAAGTTTTTCCCATCTTATTTGGAATAGGGATAACCCATGAAAATCTTGAAAACACGTCAATTATACAAAGTAAATATTTCTTGTTATCATTTTGTCTTGCTAAATGTTGCATGTTAGCCAAATCAGCCTGCCATTGATAGTCTATACCACTTACAATAGTTTTTCGTCTTTTGAAACGACGACGAATTGGTTTATGTAAGGTATAGGTGGGTTCACCTCGTAACCACTCTTGAACATCTTTGTATCTTATTCCTTTCAAAACAGATTTTGCAGCGTGATACAATTGCTTTATTCCAGTAAATGCGACAGTACTTTTGGGATCATAAAACAATTTTCTTAACACGTAATCAAGTTTGTAATCAAGTTTAGGCTTTACCAGGATTCCCATGACTGAAGCGTTTTACGGCTAGGGGTCTTTTTTATAGATTTTGGTGGAGTTAACAACTCTTTGGTATAGAATTGCCTCAGTCTTTCTCTTTCTTCGGGTTTCATGTATGGAGATGATTCTTTTATTCTTTTCGCAGATTTTTTAACACTTCTTGTAAGCGATTTCCTTGCACTTTTTTGTACGCTTTTTGGCGTGTGAAATAAGTGATCGGATCCGCCGTAGGATTCTTCATCTTCGCTCACTGATTTACTCAGTGATTTATCTTGAGCTTTTTGCATCCATCTCCATCTATTTGAGTTACCAATAACTTCTCGCGGTATATTGCTTTCGTGTAATGCCTTTGAAAAAGTTTTCCATCCTCTAGGTTCAGTACCTTTTCTCTGACGAATTGTATCATTGATAAGATCGATGATATTGGAACCATGAATGCGTACACCTTTGTATGACACGACTCCTTGTTCGTCCCAAGTTAAATTATTGTTATCTTTTATCATACTCAAAAGTAACTCAGCTTTTCTTTTCATGGTTTTTGGTACGCTTTGCAAAATTTGATCATGCAAGGTAACAGATGCTGATTTCTGTATACTATCATCACTTTTTGTCGTTGGAAGTGAGTTGAACAAAGTTGGTCTTGCTTTTTGAAGCGAATTTTGTAACTTAAACAAAGTTTCACCATACCTTTGAGCCTTTTCTGTTTCTGACAAATCAGTGCTTTGTAAAATATGACCCATATCCTGCCGAAGATGTGCTGCATCCACAACTTGCGGATTGGGTGATAAACGAGGTTTATGATATTGCTCGTCTTTCCAACGATTCATATTTTCTAAAACCTGATAAGGTACGATAACCATTTTTTTAACAGACATGATTTTTTATCTACAAGATTTTATCTATAAGGCTTTAAGTACCCCTCCTATTCCTCCGATAACGGCTTTTCCTAACAATGGTAATAATGCAGGTGCAAGTAATGAAAGAAATCCACCTTTTTGATTTAATATTTGTTTTTTATTTTTTACAGAAGCCGATTTCGAAGCTAAACGTCTGATATGTTGTCGGCTTGAATACAATTTCTTCTTCTGAGCTGATGATAAATGTACATTGCCTTTTAAAACGTTATGACAACATTCCGATATACATCTTATCACTTCTGGCGATGAATCTTTTACAAGTTTTTTACGTATTTTTGGTGTAGCCTGCATCATGGCCATAACCATTGAACCATGTTTTTTTATCAGAGGTGTTTTCCTTTTCATGTTGACTTTAACTCGATATCGGATTAAATGATAATACAACGTCCATGTCGCTATCATTTATACCTAATGTTTTTAACATACTGTTTTTAACATACTGTCTTTTACAGTCAGAATTACTTTTTTAAGAAAACTGTGAATAGAGAGCATCAACCAATGTATCAGCGCTAGCCATGGACGAATCCACGGGAACGGATCTTCCTTTCCCAAGGTCAAGCATCTGCTTTTTTTCGTCAAGTTTATATCTTCCTGTACCGAGGTTATATCGCAGCATATCTTCTATCATCCGTCTATATTTTCTTAATCCTTTTTTATGTTTAGCCAATGTATTTGGAGACCAAGCGACGGATGGAATTCTTTGAAACGCTATTTTTTTGCCTGGTAATATAAATCTTGAATACTTTCTTTGGTAATTCCGCATTCTTTCACCAAGTATTTCCTCTCTAGATTTTGGATATTGTTGATGTTCTGAAATGGTACTTGCTACAGGGGTTCGTTTTCGGGTAGTAACAAATCTTTCATCAATCGTAATTGGAGCATGCTTCTTTGCTGGAGTACGCTTTTTCGGAGATTTTTTCTTTTGAGATTTTTTCTTTGGAGATTTTTTCTTTGGAGACTTCTTCTTTTGCGGAGCACGCTTTCTTGGAGATTTTTTCTTTTTTGGAGATTTTTTCTTTTGCGGTGCACGTTTTCGTGGAACACGTTTTCGAGTTTGTCTTTCAACTCCAAATTTTCTGATGGTTTTTACTCCATCCCATCTCAGTAAGCTTCTGATAATAACACCACCTAGAAACCCTCCCCCTCCAGGTTTTAAAATGATTTTACGTTTACTTTCCTCGTCTATGGATGGATCTGCTAACCGTTCAATATCTGTTCTATGTTTTGTCATGTACATTGTGGTTTGTTTTGGTAATTTGATTTTATTTTCAATGATGTTTTGCGCAGCCAGCGTAAACCATTTTAAAATTTCTTTTAATCCTGCTTTTAACACAGCTTCTCTTTCATGTCTATCGGTTTGTTGGCTTAAATTTCGCAAAGCAGCTAAAACTGAACTCGGTGTGGATGGTAAAGCCATGTTTACTCACGGGTGTGAATCATAAAAATGATTTATGTTCAAAATGTTATTCTCTTTTAAGCAAAAATTTTGCATAAAGTTTTTTAAGCAGGAGAATAAATAATGGGTCCTCTTTCAGTTCCTTGTGTATGCCAACGATGAAATATATCTGCTCGTAGTCTTAATTCTTTTTTTGTTTGTGAATGAAAATCTATGACTAAATAACCATGATCCGTCGATGTAGCATCTTCATAAGCAGGTAACAAATGTGGGGCTTGCATTTGGTGAGCTAGTGTTTTAATCTGATTCTTATCTCGTTCATTTCGAAATAAAATCATATATCTGGAATTAAGACTAATGGTTCGACTCGATTTCGACTGCTGAAACATATTTTGCGTGATATAAATCACACTTGCATTACGATGGTGTCCTTTTCTTGTAAACCAAAGTTTAATTTTTTCCTCATCTTTTTCACCCAACATATCATCAAAGACAATTAAATGTGGAATAGATACATCACTGACAATTTCGTTTTCATCGTCAGGAATTCCCTCCACGAATTTTATCAATTTGAACTGTGAATTGAACTTTTCTTGCATAAGATTGTAAGCATGCTGCCATTCTTTGTAACACCAAACAACTCTTTCAGGAACGATGTTGAACAAGTCTTCTCGATAGTCAATTAATTTATGAACGAACTCTGTTTTCCCGCATCCGCTCGGTCCTGTGATGAAAATATTACAAGGGTGTTGAAACAATATGGATTGTACATCCATATTTTTTTACTTTTCTCGTTAAAGGCTATTGATAAAATGACAATATCAATGAAAATAAAAGCATTTTTATTGAACATTTTTTATTGAACATTTTTTATTGAACAGAGGTGAACAATGAAAAACATTTCTTACAATGAAACATTTTTACAATGCAAATTCACAGATACCTCGATTTTTCCACTTGTCTTCATGTTCCACAACAGTTTTGTGCAATTGTTCATTGCCAAAAAACAAACTATATACACTGTCCAAACCACTATATTCACACGTTCCTCTAATTTCAAAGACGTTTTTGAATACTGCTTTTGTCGAAAGAGTTGAAAGTACGATTTTTTCTGTGACATCTCTATCAAATAGGAGATACCCTTCCATGATATCCACTCCTTCTGCATTATCTCTTGATTTTGTATACCGTAAGTAAAAGTCAAATAGAACGGATTTCATTTTCAGTAGATTCAGATAACTTTCTTCTGGTCTTCCTATGATAATGAATCGCCATCGACTTGTGACTTGCAATTTCTTAGTGAAATAGTCACTTTTCCACAAACAAGCTGTCAAATAGCCTTTGATGGGGGTATCGAAGTTTGACTCAGTTATCAGCATTGTAATAAAGTCGTGCATGCTATACAATTTACAAGATGTCTCTCCTTTTGCAACTCCCTTATGCAATTTATCTATCCAAAATTGCACACATCTGAATTTAAGGTTAAACTGTGTTCCTTCATCGAGCGTGTGTTGTCGAACAAATTCTCCATAAACTTTTTCACGTAGCTCTATGGGTAACGGTAACACTGTTGCCATTTTTTCACCAAACGTCTAATATTTTTCCGTCTTACTTTATCTGTTTACCACAAAACAATGCGATATAGAAATTTATTTTCTCAGACTTTTATAACCATAGGGCACAGTGTCAGTAGCGTTTACAATAACTCTTTTGGTGTATACAGAGCGAAACGTTTTTGTCTGCGGTTCGCTGGTCACTGTTCTATCTCTATGTCTTTTAATTTTACAATCATACTGAATTTTGATTTCTATCGTACGATCCAAAGCACATTTTGAATAGGTATCGAAATTCACCACCTGTTTGGTATTGTAATCCAAAGTAATTCCCTTCACTTTACATTTACTTATCTCTTCTCCATCTTTTGTTTTCATTTTGTAAGCATAATTTTTAGGCCCAAGCCCTCTGAATTGGGTAATTTTACAGTCAGGCTCTTCATCAGTCCATTTTCCTAACCTACTGTTAATAATGGGAGGATTCCATAATTCAGGATCATGAATGTACATACAACTATCTGTATCGAAATACAAAACTCTATCTTTTAACTTTTCAAGAACGGCGTACAATTCCAACCTTGCATAAGCTGTTACGTAAGACCCTACTATCACGTTGGCTGTAGCGTGGGTATCAATATGTTCCAATTTTGATTCATAGTTAACCAAGATGAATGGACAGTCCTCGTCAAAGATTTCTACATGCTTTACAATGAAATTGGGATTGGTGACTAATTCGAAATATTTAGACGGATCACTGATGTATTCCGTCTGAGTCAATTTTTCACGCTGGGCTAATTTTCCCCAAAGACAGTTCAACATAATCTTAGCAAACGATCTTCTCCCAGGATTTTTTTGAATACAACTTGGATCAAGACGAACCCCTTCTGCCTTCTCATATTCACAAACGAATTGATCTTTTTCCGAGTCTGATTGACACCAACCGGGATAACCACTGGCTTCTTGCTTAATTTTCAAGAAATTATCCACATAGCCTTTAAAGAATCGGTCCGAAACAGAGTTGAAATGCCAGATTTCATACACTTGTATTAGACGATAGCCACACTCAAGAGCTTTGAATAATTCAAAGGTAACCCAAGTTCCAACCAAAGCTCTCTCTTCTTCACCGTGGATACAAATGTTTGAACTTTCTTCTGCACATTTCATACAGAGTGGAAACATCATTTTATTGTTACAGTGAACTGGAAGAACGGGGTGAAACAAATCAGTTGGAGGTAAAACTTTGCATTTGATTAACCCCTCATACTGACGAATATTGTTCATCTCAATATTCTCACTAGTCAAAATTTCTGGCTGACCTACAGGATAGGATTTATGTTTACAAACATAAGGGTACAGAGAACAGATATCAATGTACTTGATTTCCTTCTTGCTTTTTTCATCAACATCATAGCTAATTTTTATTGCATTACATCTTCCCCCAGACAATCCCTCCCTCGGATCGATGGGGTCCAAATGTGGATATAACTTTTCAATGAGTTTTTTGTACTCTTTATCCTTCATCTTAGCATCGAATTCGTGCTCCCAAATGTACACTACATTATACCCCATTTCTATGATATCTCCTATACGTTTAAAAGTATGTTCGTACAATTCAGACATGGGTCTCCCATTGATGGGATTGATCTGTTTTCGATCTGTATAACATACAGGACAACCATGATACAAATCCCCAAGGAACTCATAGACAGTGTTTGATTGACGGTGAAAACCATCTACAGTATATCTTCCGATTTGAACTTCCCCACCATTTTTTGCATGGCGAATATGAATACCTTTTTCCCGAGCTACGCTTTGAATCCAACGTATTGCTTTCATAGAAAAACGACGTCTGGACGAATCTTTACTTGAAATGATAGCAATTTGATTTCCTGGCAAATATTTGCTTCGCCAGACTTTGTTACAGGCATCGGCGATGGTAATTGCCTCTAAAAATGGGCAAATACCACCCTGTTCGATAAACAGCTTTCTGAATTCAGCACATCCCCGTCTTAGGATATCGACATCTGACCTACAGTATGATTCCATCTCTTTTTGAAAATTGAATTCCTCACCCTTTTGAACTTTGTCATTATACCAGACTATGAATTTCGATCTACCCTCTTCAGACATTGAGTCGGGTTTGTAATAAGACATATCCAAGTATGGTCCAATATAACTCCAAAATTCATCTGTATTTGCCCAGTGAGGAAAGTAACCTTTTTTCATTTCTTGAAGACCAAATGTGGCTGGAAATTTCGCCAGCCCAAAGTTCATGAAATTGAAGGAATCGATCAGGCGCACACCATTCAATTCTAACTTCATAATATTGTTTCCATTCATGATCAATTTTGGAACTTTTAACCCAACTTTAACAATATAGTTAAGAATGAACTGGCCGTCATAACCTTTTAAATTATGAGCCATAGCTGTGACTCCTTTGTGATGTTTTGAAAAGAGCCACTTGCAAAATTGACTCAAAGTTTCTTCTCCTTGAAAAATAACTTCCCTACCCTCTTCAAATTCACTGCATGTAGAACAATGAAAATCAAGTGGTTTATCGATACAATCATCACATGCTCTATGTGCTATACAATAATTCGGGATGTGCACCCCTGTATCTTGTTTGCATTCAAAATCAAAGAAAATGAACTGTGGTTTTTTGACTAGAGAAGAACTCGTCTCATCATCGCTGTCGTGTTTCATCTTACTCTGGTAAGGCTGAATATAACACCGATGAGAAAAGTCAACGATTTTCTTGCAGAGATGACACTTTTTCTTTCCATTGCAGATATGATTTCCCTTTCTGGTAAGATACTGTGCACCACATTTTGAACAGAGTTTCACTAATTCACAAATGGATTTCTTTTCTTTACCTTGAACATTTCTGTGATTTTCAAAGCATAAAACACTAAAAAATCGCCTATGACAGTAACTGCAAACATACTCTTTGGATTCTGATGGACATTTTCCAGCACGATAACAACCTTTGCAGATTTTTGAGCAAGCATGATTTTCCCGCCCGTTATAACCCACATCACAGAACTCACAATAATATGTACAACAAAAAAAACCTTTGATGGATTTGATATAGTCATAATGGTTTTGATGAAAGTATAAATGTATGATCTTACTATTGTCTTTCACTTCTGGATGTTCAAATATTTTCCTCGTTTTGGAATGCTGGTCGTGAACTTTAATGACATAGTCTTTTTCATACAAAAACAATTGAATTTTTTTGAATTCATCAATTCCTACAGACTGTGTTGGTAAAACTCCAGCTTCATTCATCAATTTCTCGGCTTCAGTCTTTTGAAGTGATCTGTTTGATCTTTTGATGAGATCCCATTTTCGGTTCCATTCTTCGGTGTTTTCACGTTCAATGTAACAAATTCCCACAACAACGGCTCTTGCAAAACATAATTGATCACGGTTGTTAATTTGAATAACCGATTGTTTCTTCTTGGCAAAAACCTTTGAATCCAATTCCGACGAATTATATTTCACTTTTCCGTTACCACATGGAGGTATTGTATGTGTAATGTCAAATGTCATGGATCCGTCGTTCAAGACAAAATCTGTATTTGACTGTAAAACTCGTTCAATTTCATTCAATATAGTTTCACCTTGCAGCTGTTCTGTAGCTAAAAAGGGAATATGAATCCCCATCTCCAATGAAGGATGATCGATGCTAATTCTAATCATATCTGTCGGGTTTGCATTTAACTTTCGAATGATTTCATGGGTAACATCGTCAAATAATCCAAGCAGTCTCTGGGGTGATAATTCTTCAAATTTCTTAAAACTCACTGACAATACATGTGATTCTGTTCTAAATTTTCTTGACTTCTTTTTTCCCCTTTCTATTAAGTCATACAGACTTTTCATATCCAAAGTAGAGCTGTTGTTTTCTTCTTTTTTATCCACGAACATATTTGGTGAAAAGATATCATCTTCACTGTCACTTTCTTCTTTCAATGGTACAGTTTTTTTCTTTTTTGGTGGAAATGACTCATCGTCACTATCACTTTCTTCTTTCAACGGCAAAGATTTTTTCTTTTTTGGTGGAAATGACTCATCGTCACTTTCACTGTCTGAATAATCTACTATTCTTTTTCTTTTAGCCATCGTTTCAGCTCTGACTGAGAAGACAAAATGAAGGAAGCGAGAAAAAAACCTAACAATTTATAGACTCTTTCCTTGCAGTAGTGTATAAATAGAGACATCGACTGTGAAAATCTCATTATTCCTCTGATCAACCTCAGACAATACAGTTGATAAAAGAAAATGAGCGAGTTCAAACTGCAAAATACATCACCACTTAGAAAGAGGATGGCGTTGTATGTTAATCCATACACCCACGATTATGAGATCAGCAATATACCACCTCGATATCAAGTTAAACATAACGGCGTCTACGTGGGATCATTTTTATCCCAACAACATCTAGCAGAAAAAGATGTTTACCGCATGACCAGCTATAGAGTTTTGGATCAAACAACGATCGACAAACGATATGGGATGAATGGCGTGAGAACAAATATTTGTTTTACGTGCAACAAAACAGGGCATTGGTCCAGAGAATGTCCAGAAAAAGAAAAGCAGACTGGAGAAAATGTTTTTGTCTATGTGGACCCGCTCAGCCATGACATCAAAATTTCACCAACAGCTGTCAAACTCCAACATATGAAATACGTCGGGGTAGTAAATTCATTCTGCAAATCATTCAGCAATGAAAATACATGGAAAAAAAGTTCACCACAGGATACATCATCCGTTGAAACTCAGACCGTAGACATGCAGACTGACAACACGGGTATCAAGGATTCAGAGATCTGCAAAATAGCAGATAAATTAGAGACTTTACGGAAAAATCTGGACAAACAAAATCTCATAGATTCCACAAAAAACGAATTTTCTGCAGAGTCGGATTGTTCAAACGGGAAGGAAGAACCAAAAGATTTAGTGTTGATAGAAAAAAGACCAGAGGAAAAACGTCAAAATAACGAAAGGAAGAAAAAACGACAAAGCAACAAAAACAACTGTTTCTTTTGCAAATCGACAAAACATGGGAATGAAATGTGTCCAGATATGGTATTAAAAAACAATGAAAGGGGAAAAAAACGTAAGAGTAAATGCGAATCTGACATTCCGAAGAAAAAAAGAAAAACAGTCTAAGTGAAAAAAAGTTTTTCATTCATTCTGTCTTTTTACAGTTCAAAGTTCTATGACAATCCAAAGAAAAAAGTTTTTTCATTCATTTTGTTTTACAGTTCAAAGTTTCATTGTAATGAATATTGTACAAAATGTTCTAAAATAAAAAGTTATAAAATAAAAAGTTTTAAATAAACATAAAGGACTTGACTTTTTTTGTTTTTGACAATTTGAAAAAGTTCTTTTCTTGGTATTGGGTAGCCCTGAAAAGGGCTGTTTTTAGCTAAATAAGCTATACACTTTACCATTTCAATGAAGGATATAGCTTATTCATTTTTGACACCCAAGCACAATTATTTGTAGGTGGTATCAACTCTGACAGGTCTGGGTAAATATTACCCATCTTAACAATTGGAGTGCGAGTTCTCCAGTCATGACCTCTCCTGGCGAAGAACTCGCAAAGCGCTCTGAACTTCTTTATCTTTCGCTCCTCCTCTAACCTTTCTTTTTCAACTCTTCTCTGCTGTTCCTCCTCTCGTCTTTTCACTTCTTCCCTCCTCATCTTTTTCCAACAAAACAATTTACGGAAGAAATTCTTCATCGTGAAATGAATTAATAAAAGAATAAAAAACGCTGTCTCTTTTATAGCTTGACAAGTGGATCGGTCTACTTTGCGTTAGAATTAAAAGCGCGAACATGGACGAGAGCATGTAGACAGAACATAACGTACTATATGATCTATCTACAACGTCTAAGAGTATCAAATCCAAAAAAATGTAACGAAACTAACGATTGGTTAACGTTAATTCCAAGTCAAAGTAGGTCAATCCTCCTGTCAAGCTATAAAAACACCGATTTTTCCCATACATTCATCATTTTGACTCATAGCTCTCGAACATTTCGGAAGTTAAAAATCAATATGGAATACAACTTAAACGATTTCAACTTAGATGCTTTCCTTCCAGTGGAAAACAATGGAGACATTCTTTCATCAGCTATGAATTCAGCAAACATCAACCCGACGACTGTATTGGATAACATTTACGAAGAGGTGAAACAGTTAAATTCGAAACAAGATTCTATGCTGTCTCGGATCTTAAAAGAACTGGAAACATTCAACAAACATTTGGAGGAGCTTAAAACTTTAAACACAAACACCGAACGGTTGTGGAAAAACATTGAGACACTACGCTATCAAAGTCAGAGCATTTCAGCAGTTCCAGTAAAGATTCCTGTGGAGTTTGACTTCGATAAGACAAATCTTCACAAGTTAGTGGACTCTATCGTAGCTGTTGTGAAGAAAGAAAAACAACCAAAACAAAATCAACCGAGAAGAACAACAAAACGAAAATCAGAAGAAGACGTTAGCCATCTCCACAAGCGGCATGTCGACCAAAAGAGATCTTCACCGATACTGACAGGACAGGGCAAATACGGGAAAAACATTGATAATTTCGATGACTTCAAAATCCCAAAAATCCCAAGAAAAACGAAGAAAAGCTGTCAGTAGAGAGAAAAAACACAGTCTCCAAACAAAACAGCCCTTTTCAGGGCTAACCATCTACCATGAAAGATCTATCTTTCAAATTGTCAATGAGTTCTGATCCATTGAAAGCAAGCGGAATTGTCCCCAGAGTACCTACCCTGAGGGTAGGTACCCTGGGGACAAATCTCCCTCAGGGTAGCTAGACTGGGGACGTGGGGGGGAAGCAAAAATGCCCTTTTTACCCAAATCGACCAAAAATTTTCCAAATTGACCGGATTTTGTCCCCAGAGTGCCTACCCGGGGTAGGTACTCTGGGGACAAATCTCCCTCAGGGTAGCTAGACTAGGGACACTGTCCCTAGTCTAGGTACCTATACTACTATTCTGTAGCTTTTATAAGCCAAGTTGCGTCTTTGCAACGCGATAATATCTTTTCTCGTCGAAATTTAAATTAGTTATAGACGTAAGCTTACTACGTCTATGATTACGAGTCTGGTCTCTAGAAGATCTGAGTGCATTCTGAGAATGGAGAAGAATGCCAGTTTATCGCCGGCTTTTTCTGCTTTTCACGCAATGGTTTCACGGGTCTATTTCCGAAAAGATCTATAGAATACTGGGTTGAGTGTTTAACCCAAAGTATCCACACTTTAGTAATGTGGCTGGTCGATGGAGTTGCTTATGTATTTCACCGTCTGACAAATGCAGAAGTAACTCTTACGATTGCCACCTGCAAGGAACATGTATAATCATACTTGTACTGTAATTCGAACCTGAAACTGTTAGTGCTCATTCTCCACCTTCTATTTCCTGATTCCTTTCTCTTTTCTGTTTTTCTCTCTCTCTCTTTTTTTTTTTTTTTGTTACGTTATTTCATTATCTATTTCAACACTTGTAGTGACCTTTAATTTGTATTATATATGAGTATATTACGAAATGCATGTGTATGCATAAGTAATTAATAAAATCTAATCTAATCTGTATACCAACTCTTCATAATACACATACATGTACCAGTCTTAGTCACATTCTCAAAAATGTTCTACTTTTCAAAGTAACGCAATTTCTGATTGGCCAAACCAAATGGTTTTAGCCAATCAGAAATTGCAAAGTTTTCTTCATATAGAATGCGGTTAAAATTTTGTCTGATTAAGTCTTAAGGCTTATTCTAAATGCATAAAGTAACACAACTTTTTTGATTGGCTAATCCATTATCCATTTAGATACTAAAAATGTTCTTAACAGTGCTTGGTGAATACGGTCCCACGCTACCCCCCCCCTTTTTTTTTTTTTTTTTTGAGACAGTCTTAAAATGAAAGTGAACGCGTAATGGTTGATTGTATGGTGTTTAACGCCGTTTCCAGTATTATTTTAGTTAAATCCCGGCCGTAAGTGTACCTATCCGGGCTTTTTTTACCAGTGCTTCTTTTATCAGTACTTCCCAAGCTACTGGCTGCTTTACCACATAACCACCATCGAAACTGATAAGCGAGGCGATAGGAATGAATCCTGTCGCAATAAATATCACCAATCCCTCGAAAAAAAAAAAATGACCGGGCAGGGTGGTCGAACCAGTAACCATCTGGTCTCAAGTCCTGTACGCTACCAGCTGCGCTACTGGGGCTCAACGAAAGTAAAGGCACAACTATTGATCGTTATTTAGCATTACAATTACCCAATACACTTTTTCCCTTTACCACAATATCCCGATTTTAAATGACCCTAAGGTAGAAGATTTTTGAAAACATTGTAGGAAAGGGTGAAAATGCTGGAAACCAGCATTTTCTCATTTTTCCACAATGTTTTCTACCCTTAAAAAGACAATTCGAATAATCGGAGCACGTTTAGTTTGTCGTCTGCATAATATATTTGGAATGTGGACCAGTCGAAATTTTTTCGTCTGGGAAATGTTTAACTTTTTTTCAACAATTATTAATTGAAAACTTCGCCCTTTAATCCCTGGGCAGCTAATCGGAACTAAAAGACCTTTTGTGCACCGTGTAGATCAAGATCAGACTGCACATAAGGTGTGGTCTGATCTTGATCTACACTGTCCGATAAGGAAATATCCCCTCCCCCCCCCCCCAAAAAAAATGCCTTTGAAATAGCAAAATTTGGCTTTTTACTATCGACTCGAAAGTTGCATTTCACTTATTTAGCAGGATAGGTATTAAAACTTAAAGCAAGACGTTTAAGCGAACAATTTAGATCAAGATTAGACTGCACGTTAGCGCAGTCTGATCTTCTTAAACTATAAGATTATTTTGTACGGTATATTTGATAAAAAAAGACCTTTAAAGTTGGCCTTAGAATAGAAAGGACTGGGCTTGGAAAAAAAAATTTTTTTTTCGTTTAGTGAGTATCTCAAGGAGTTAACCCCTTACAAACAAGCTCGAGTTTTAACGACGCTAAGAAAGAGGGATTTTGAAAACATTGTTGGAAAAGGAGAAAATGCTGATGACCACCATTTTCTCCTTTTCCCGCAATGTTTTCTACCTTTTCCAAAACAAATCCCTTCGAGACAGCAACCGAAAATTTGTCATCTGCAAATGCTTCAAAAATGGACTTAACATCTTTCCTGCTAAGTAACTTTAACCCTTTACCACACAATCCTGACTGTTAACGACCTAAAAAAAGAAGGCTTTTGAAAACAGAGTGGGAAAAGGAGAAAATGCTGGAAACCAGCATTTTCTCCTTTTCCCACAATGTTTTCTACCCGTCTCAAATCATATTTCAACTTTAGAGTCACATTTATTATGTCGTCTGCAAATGCTTTCAATTTGGACCAGTCTAAAATTTTGTCGTTTGGTAAAGAGTTAAATGAAACTTTCAAGCCGATGGTAAAAACCAAAATGTTGGTATTTCAAAGTCATGGGGGTCACGTTCTGTGCAGTCTGATCTTGGTTGACACTGTGCGCAAAAGGTCAGTGAGCCGTGCTCAGCAGCCTAAGGGTTATTTTTTTCGTCTGATTAAGGGTTAATATACACGAATTACCTGTATATAAGTCAGAACTTGACAATTTGCGCACCTTTTGTTTTCATACTTGATCTCCTGCCCTTATATTTGCTCCAGCATTTGAACAAAAATGAATTGATATTCGACATTCTTTATCCTTCCCTCGTGCGCACCTGGTATGGACTTGTCCAAATCCGAAGCATTTGCAGACGACAAAAGAAATATGGCTCAAATGTTGAAGATTGCCTTTGAAAGGGAAGTGGAAAACCAGAACTTGCGAAAATGCTGGTTAACATTGTCACCTCCTTTTCGTAAAATATTTTCCAAAGTCTTCTTCCTAAAGTTTCTTAAAACTCAGGATTACGTCGTGAACTACTAACATCTCTCTCTCTCTCTCTCTCTCTCTCTCTCTGTGTCTGTCTGTGTGTCTGTGTGTCTCTATGTATGTCCGTCCATCCGTCGGTGTGTCTTGTCTCTAACTTCAGCGGAATTTCGAAACTGTAGTATGTAACGGATCAAATACTTTTAAACTGTAAAAAAATATAAAGATGAAATTCATCCTTTTATCGTTAATGTATATTTATCCATGCTCTGTCGAAAAAGGGTTTAATTCTTCTACAAATAGTATCGACACAGGTAGGCCTGACCTTAGTAGAAACTTTTTGCTTTTTGCAAAGCCTGTTCAACCTCATGAATTAGTCGGCTGTCAGACAAAATGGATTTTATGGATCCATCATTATGTGATGACTAGCTTGGCGTAATGCATCATGGAGATGCATTAAGCTCCGTTTTGCCAGAGCATGGTTAAATATTGATTTCTTTTTTTTTGACAGGTTCGACACAGCCCCTTTGTGTATTGTACCACTGTACGCTTGAAAGTACTCTTTTGTTGATTATGTAAAGTTGCATCTTTATTGGGCAAATATCGCTGATCGATTTAACAAACAAGTCAAAATTAAACACAAACTATACCCCTTACCCAAACTTATGACTTTCGCTGATGTTTGTGGTTCAAAAAGGGAAAATTTCCATATGAGACGAGCGCTGTGAAAAGGGGACTTAATGCATCTGCGAAAAGTATAGACCCAGGTCAGCCTGCGCAGTCCGCGCAGGCTGACCTGGGCCGAAACTGTTCGTTATTGGTCAATGTTCCATGTGTCAAAGGACCATTCTACGTCGTGGTTCATTTGGTAATTAAAATTAACAAAAAAAGGTTCTTTTGGATTCATAATTATGTGTTGGCTTGTTTGTATCATGGATCATGGAGATGCATAAAGCCCCCCATTTACCTGAACATGGCTCATATCTATTTTAGGAAGTTTAGGAAATGTTCTATATCAGACCTAAGGATGCTTGGCACAACTTATATTGCTTTTGCATACAGTGTAGGTCAGAGCAGATTAGCTTTTGTGAACAGTGAAGCTCAAGGATCCGAGTGCACATAACGTGTAGATTGATCTTTGATTCTCGCGGCTTTCCACTTTGTAAGAAATGAAATTGCAATGCTTTGGTCTGAATTCCTGGTTGAGAGTCCACTTCAGTTATAGAGAATAAAAAAAAAAAAAAAAAAGCACAGTGAGCTCCGTGTTGTGTCCTATCCTCTTATTCAATGATTTGTTTCCAAGCCTATATGCAATAATAGAGGTGGTCCCTATGAGCATTCGTAAAAAATCGCTGCACATGTAATTTCCAACAATTTTACAAATTCAAGATATCTTCAGTGTTGAAGAGGAAAGAAGAGAGGTAACGCGATATCTTTTACTATTGAATAGATGGCCCTCGGAGGCCTCCGTACACGTTATACGCACTGGTTTATCTTTAGTTTTTGTACATGAACGTTGTAGTTTGTTTTGTTTTTTTTAACAGAAACGTTGTATTTTAGTATTTGATGCTTTTTTTGAGGGAGGGGGGGGGTGTGAACAGAGTACCTAAATATTTTTCCCATTTAAGTATTTCTAGGGCCTGCATGATATTTTTAAAAAAGTAATGTACACGGAAAATTAGAATGCGTATCAAAATACCAACCTTATGAAATTCGACGGGGATATTTCTACCAGAACATAATTATCTGGACAGTGCAAAGTATTTTAAGGGCAAAAACCAAGCAGTGACCTAATCAGGACATCTTCAGCACTGACGAAGAACCAAAGAAAGTAACTCATCATAATTTACCAGTGACGAGATGGTCCTCGGAGTCCTCCGTACACGTATCAACGTTGACACCTTTTTACCTTAAGAACTTGTCCATAAAGTTAACGTTGTATTTGGTGCTGGCTGTTAAACAAGTGTACCTGGATAGTTGTCTCGTTTACGCGGACATTTAACTCTCGAAAAACCTACTGACACTTTGCTTACTTTTTCAGCAGTGTAGACTAAGATCTGGCTACACATAACTTGAAGCATGATTTTAATCTGAGTCTCCCGCTAGTCTGTTAGGCATATAGTTTAGTTATCATCTAATCATATATCAGAGATATCTTGGTAAATTTTAATGACAGTAAATGTTCATTTTATTAGTTTGATTTTTTTTTTACGCGGTCTTATCATATGGTGTAAACAACGGCATTTTTTCTCGTTATAGACTGTTTATATTAAAGTGACGTCAGTCTTGCGGGGGATTTGGATGTAATAATTAATGATTGAGCCATGCTCTGTAAAAAAGGGGGCTTAAAAACAAAATAAGTATCGATTCAGGTCAGCTTGCGCACACTTTTTGGTCAATTTTCTGCATGGCAGATGACCAGTGTGCCTCGTGAATCAGTCGGTTTCTACATAAAATTAATTTTTATGAATCCATAATTATGTCATGACTTGCTTAGTATATTGCATCGGCGAGATGCGTTAAGCCTCCTTTTGACAGAACATGGATCATTTAATTTTGTGGTCGACTATCTCTCTAATTAACAACACGCTTTTAAAATTGTCCATATTGAAAGCAAAGGTTGACAACAAGTTGAACGAGGCGCAAATGGTAAAATTTGTCTGTAAGAACATAAGAAAACATTGTGCGGAAAAGTAGAAAATGCTAGTTATCAGCATTTTCTTCTTTTTCTCCCACATTTTTTCTCAAAAACCGTCCCCACAAGCAGGATAGTTAAACCACGGGGTCCTTGCTGAAGGGTTATTCAAAGTGACGTGAGTTGTAACATGCATCGGTTGTGACAAATAAGTTAGCGGTTGGTTGGCATTTTATACAGATAACGCCGCGGACAGTGATAAGATTTGGAGTAAAGATTTCATTTCGACAGTGACGTGGTCCCAGTGGACATTTTTGTTGTTATTTACAGGCGGTATGGATCAGGATCAGGCTGCACAAAACGTGCTGTCTGATCTTTGAGCACCACCTGTCCGATGATTGTATGTGTTAAGCTGACTCGAAATCAGAAAGCTATAAATTTGAATGTTGTTTGTATTTATTTATGTGTGCATGTGCGAATATATATGACTAGCACTTGGTGCCCTAAATCTAAACAGCAGCAGTTGACTTCGTTAACATCCCTTTGAAAAAAAAAGGGTTATTGACGTGAAAACATTGTGACAAAAGGGAGAAATTGATCTGCACGAACAGTTTCTACGTGTGCCATAATGTTTTTTTTTTTTCAAAGAGGCAAGCTGCAGGACTGCCAAATGCTTACTCCGTCTTTTGGAGATATAGTCTTTTAGAGCTGAACCTGGTTTCAATTGATTATGCCGATAGTGTAGATCTAGATCAGACTGCACAAAAAGGTGCAGTCTGATCTTGATCTACACTGCCTGCCTTTTGGCAAGATATTAAGATAAATAAATAAATAAAATGGGGAATAAAACTAGATTAATAAAATGCGGCCATGAAACTGCACTATCTACATCTTAAGTACTGACTTAAAATATCCTTTTCCTTCTTTTAACCCTTTAACGACCCTCAAGAGAACGACTTTTGAAAACATTGTAGGAAAAGGAGAAAATGCTGGTAACCAGCATTTTCTCCTTTTCCCACAATGTTTTCTACCGTATCAATTTTTGAACAAATTTCGTCATTTTGGCAACTTTTAATTTGTCGTCTGCAAATGCTTTCAATTTGGACCAGTCTAAAACTTTGTCGTGCGGTAAAGAGTTAAGCAATACAGGGGCTAAGGCTTTCCCAAACGACAAAATTTTAGACTTTTTCCACATTGAATGTATCTGCAGACGACAAATCAACTATGGCAAAAAGGAAGCTTTAAAGAAAGAAAAAAACATGGGGGAGGGGAATGGGAAAATGCTGGTTATCAGCATTTTCTCCATTTTACACTGTTATCAAAAGACTTCCCACCTCCTGGTCGTTCAAACATAATGATTGTATGGTAAATGGTTAACAGTACGATATATATGTGATTCGCTTTGCTGCGAATAATGGCGCGAGTAAACATCATTCTGTAATATTTACATTAAATAAAGGCCATGTTGCGGCAGTTAAAGGTCATGTTGCGGCAAAAAAGTAAAACAATGCAACTGTTAAAATGCATTTTAGCCATGCTATGTGAAAAGGGGCTTAATGCATCTGCGAAAAGTATCGACTCAGGTCAGCCTGTGCAATCCGCGCAGGCTGACCTGAGCCGAAACTTTTCGCTATGGATAAATTTTCTGTATGCCCAAGGACCAGTCTACCTCATGATTAAGTCGGTTGTTAAAAAAAAAAGTGGCTATTATCGATCCATAAGTATGTAATGTCTTGCTTGGTACTATGGATCGCGGAGATGCATTAAGCCCCCTTTTGCAAGAGCTTGGCTCATTCAAATCTAAATCATATTATTTAAAAGTAACATATGGAAATATTTGTGAAGATCACAATCTGTTATTAAACGATGGGTCCAAGTTTTTGTCAACGGCAGAAAAATGAAATTTAAAACCAAGTAAAAGTAAGCAAATGTAGAGCGACCTGGCAACGTTTTACCTAGTTTTAAAATTCTAAAATTCATTTATATGCATTTTAAAACCATTGTTTACCTCTGGCCGCTACCGGGACTCTAAGTGCATTCATATCATCCAAATTTAGTACGTGTAAAATACATTCAACGTTCGAGTGATAATTTGTTCAGGACCTAAGGACATTCTCGTTACTAAAAAAGAAAAACATGCCCCGGCAACAATGGAGTCGGCGGATAGAGTTCATGATGACGGCCGTTGGATTTTCCGTCGGAATCGGAGATCTTTGGAGGTTTCCCTATATGGTCATGAACAACGGAGGAGGTAATTATAAGATGGAATTAAATTTTAGAATTAATCCGCATTGAACTGTTGTTTTGAGAGCCCGATCCGAATTGAAGTCTGATACAGCAGCCAGATAAAGTCGGCTCCAATACGTACCAGGACAACTGGTTCCAGACAACTGGTACCCAGGAAATAAGCCATGCTCTGTGAAAAGGGGGCTTAATGCATCTGCGAAAAGTATCGACCTAGGTCAGCCTGCGCAGTCTGCGCAGGCTGACCTGGGCCGAAACTTTTCGCTACTGGTCACCAGCAGTTTCTCCTTTTCCCTCAAACATTTCCACCCTTGCCAAGGCAAATCCCATAGGCTGAGCATCATTCATTTCATCAAATCCTCTGGACTTGGACAAGTCTAAAATTTTGCCGTTGGTAAAGGGTTATAGCAATTTCCGTTGCATCCTTGTCGTCGCGTATAAAGTGATCCTAAAAATAGTAACCTAAACAAAATTAAGCATTTTTGAAATCGATCGTATTATCGCGGCAATGAAGATGCCGGACAGTTCATCACTTCAAGTAGCATACAATAAGATTATGTATGGCAAGTTTTTTGCACAAACCGTAACAAAAACTGATAGTTTTTATTTGTCCGTAACACTGCAATACGGATAGAAATACGAATATATATATATATATATATATATATATATATATATATATATATATATATATATATATATATATATATGTGTGTGTGTGTGTGTGTGTGTGTGTGTGTGTGTGTGTGTGTGTAAACGTTTCTCATCCCGTTTGTAACGGGGTAACAGTTATTGTATCACAAGGGATTGAAACAGTTTGAACAAGAAGAAGTGTGCATTGCTCGAGTGGTTAAGCTGGTAGAGTCGCTAAATTCTACAGATCGCAGGTTCGAATCTCAGTCATATCATTTTTTTTTTTTTTTTCTTTTTTGACTTTAATTCTTATTTCTTTTTGGGATGTATCCGTAGTTTTCCTTCCAGCTAAACGTAAACACAAAACGTCTTTTTTTTTTCATACAAAATATCATCTTGTTTAAAAATGGAAAAGAAAAGAATAACAGAGAGAGAGAGAGAGAGAGAGAGAGCAAAATTGGTCAAAATACAGTATCGAATCGAATTGGACAAAATAGAAATTTATCCCTGTCCGACAAAGGATTAAGGTATTATTGTGACATAGGTCAAAACGGATTGAAAGGTCGCAAAAGGCGATATCGAATCATAACCGAGTCGTCCCATGAATTTCAATTCATGAAAAGATTTATGGTAAATCCTCGCAAATGAAGGATTTGTAGGAATATTTGATCCATGCTATGTGAAAAGGGGAAACTTTTCGAAACTTTTCGCTATTGGTCAATTTTCTGTATGTCAAAGGACCAGTCTACCTCCTGATATGTACAGTCCGTTGTTAGGCATAGTGGATTTTATGGGTCCTTAATTATGTGATGACCTTCTCTGTATCATGGATGAAGGAGATGTATTACGCCCCCTTTTGTCAGAATAGAAAATTTGTTTTTAATTCTTTACACTGTCAGTGCTGATCTAATATCCTTTGTGAACGGTTTAGACCCAAGAAAGTGCAGTCTGATCTTGGATCTACACCGCCGGGTCCTTGATACTAAACTACCGCCTCACGTATCTTTCAACTTCAGTGAATATGCTCCTTTAAACCTCTTTCCGACTTTGAGGAAAAAATATGAATTTATTTAGCTGGCAATGGAATACATGTAGCGATATGATTTCTTAAATCTTTTTTCGCTCTCTCAAAAGCCCTCAAAAAGCTAATCGATAGCATTGAAATGCTTCATTGACGCCTGACGGATTAAATCTTTCCTAGACGATAACAGTTAAGACTTGATCAAATCGAATGTATTTGCATATGAGAAACTTAATATACACTGTACCTAATATAATGCAATTTGCCTTTGAAATGGTAGAAAACAATGCGGGAAAAGGAGAAAATGCTGGTTACCAGCATTTACTCCTTTTCCCGCAATGTTTTCAAAAGTCGTTCTCCTTAGGATAGTTTAAACACGGATTTGTCAAGCAAATTAAGGCCTTAATCATTCCATCCCAAAACAAATTTCCGGACGATGAATTTAACTCTGTCGGCGCCAAGTCAATATAATCGACCTCTTTCGACGGCTGTAAACACAACGCGCCAAGACTCAGAAAGATTTTAATCGTAAAGGCTTGACTAAACAAGCGGGCGGTATAGATCAAAGATCAGACTGCACGTTCTGTGCGGTCTGATCTTGATCTATGCCGTCCGCTAAAGTCCCTGTTTTCGCCTATGGCGCTGAAAGGGTTAAACATATCCCTTTGGAATATGGAGAATTAAGTCTTAAAGGGGCCTATTTACACTAATTGGATTGTCTTTTTGTAAAACTTTGATAATTGCGACAAAATATATTTGAGCGGTGCTCCGGGACAAGGTGTTAAATGCATCTCCGTGATAAATTATACCAAGCAAGTTATCACATAATTATGGATCCATAAAATCCACTTTGTCTCAAAACCGATTTATTCATGAGGTAAAATGGTCTTTTGACACAATGAATTTACCAATGGCAAAAAAAAGGAAAGTTCGACTCATGTCAGCCTGACTTAACCATTTCCCAAACAAGCCCTGGTTTTCACGTGTCTGCAGTACAAGTCTTTTGAAAACACTGTGGGAAAAGGAGAAATTGCTCGTAACGAGCAATTTCTCCTTTTCCCACAGTATTTTCTATGCTTTTGGAGAACTTTCTGCCATTTTCATCAAATTCAAAATTGTCGTCTGCAAACTCTTTCAATTTGGACCAATCCAAAATTTGTTGTTTGGGAAAGGGTTAAGGCGATACTTTTTGCAGACCTTTTAACTCTTTCCCAAACGACAAAATTTAAGACCAGTCCAAATTGAAAGCTTTGGCAGACGAAAAAATAATTGTTACTCAAGAATTGAAGTTTGTTTTGGGAAGAGTAGAAAACATTGTGGAAAAGGAGAAAATGCTGGTTACCAGCATTTTCTCCTTTTCCCTCAATGTTTTCAAGAGGTTTTTTCTTAAGGGTCGTTATAAGTCGGGATTGTGTGGTAAAGGGTTAAACCCCCTTTCACAGGGCATCACTCATCTTTCTTTACAAGCGTTAAGAAACTGGGTAGTATCATTCAGCAAAAAGCTGCAAGTTTGGCGTTTATAAAACAAACAAGATTGTAGCTTGCTATCGGTAACTCCGTGTACTTTCATGAGACCCGATACGACTTGATTGATTGATTATATTTGAGTTTAACGCCGTTTTAACAGCTTGCGTCCTATCACGGCGGTCAGTGCACCTACGCATGTGTTTCCTGGCTTTCTCACACCTCTACTAAACAACTTTCTTTCCAAGTCACTGGCTACTTCTCTCACATGAATCAGGTGGAAGGCGAAAAATCGCCGGAAAGAAAGGTTGCCTCAACAGGGTATCAAGCTCGCAACCACCATGTCACGAGTCAGATACGCGAACCCGGGCGGGCCATATATGACTTAGCGGTATATATTTGAATACGATGCTACCTAGGCTGATGCTCCGACCGAATCACATTTTACTTCCTACCTGATTGGAATTTGTATTAAGAAAATCATAATTATACGGGAGCTACTTTTTACGTGAGGGTTACGTCGGGTGTCCTTGAGCAACATAATTAGAGTCCCATGCACAGTACGGGAACAAAACCTCTGGCAAGGCAACGAGTAATTGTGCTTTCGATTTACGGTCGAAGACGACCTTACCTAGCCATAGATTCGAGCTTGGAACGCTGACTGATATTTAACCCATATGCAAAATCCACCTACGACTAGTCTTACCCTTCAATCCCAAATCTTAAAGATCATGAAAAAGAAAGCATCTGAAAACATTGTGGGAAGAAAGAAAATGCTGTTCACCAGCATTTTCTTTCTTTTCCACAATGTTTTCTTGCCTTTCAAGGACAAAAGCCATCACGTGAGTCACACTGAAATTGTCGTCAGCACAGGGTTAGAATTTGGACAAATTTTGTCGTTTGATAAAGAGTTAAATAAATTTGCACATGGCGGTTTGAAAATGCCACATTCGTATTGTTTATGACATCAGCAGACGTTGACATTAAACAAATTAAAAACTATACACATTGTTTATCATTTAGTCCGCCCATAACTTTGTTTACATACATTTGTGTTTTTCTTACCTTTTTAATTGATTCGCTTTGAGTCGTTTGCAAGAAATACATTTGTTCAACCTTTTATAGTAAAATGCCGACTCTCAAAAACCCTGAAAAGAAGGTTTTTGAGTTAATTTTGGTAAAAGGAGAGAATGCTAGTAACGGGCATTTTCTACTGTTCCCATAATGATTTCTCCCCTATGAAAGACAATTTTTATGTTTTGAATAACATTAATTTGTCGTCTGCATATGCTTGCACTTTGGTGAAGGCAAAAATTGTCATCTATAAGAGAGTTAAATGAATAAATCTTGTATAAAATTTATCTTTTTATATGTATACCTTTAATGAAAGGAGGCTGCCTTGTCTTTCTTTCCAATAATATATGTATTGTAAACCCGAATTGTATGTCTTTAAGAATACTTTCATTTTTAAAACCCAATGTATTCGAAGGTGTAGGCCTGTGATCAGACTGAACTTTGAGTTCGGCCTGACCTTGGCTTACACTCTCAGCACCCAAAGTATAGGAAAGTGTGGACCTGTGATCGGACCGAACTTTGAGTGCGGCCTGATCTTGTCCTACACTGTTCACCATACTACAAGAGAGTTTCAGGCGCGTTTCACAACAAGGGGACTTGAAGAATTACCTTGTCTTTTTTTCTTCATGGTTTGACTATTTGGTCATCTCTCCCTCTTTATATTATATTATTTCTCTTCATACATACTGTTTCTTGTTGACTAGGTTTTTATGTAATTCCTATTAATTCTGCTTCTGATTGGTAACTATAGGTTATTTTTTTTTTTCTACAGTTTGGTTTGATATGTATATACACATATGGCATCATTCATTGAAAAACTTACATTCTGACAAGACAATGTACTATGTATACGTCTAAATAAAATGTCTGTTCTGTTCTATACTGGACGGGAAAACTTCATACACGTTTAAATTGTTAGCGATTGCAGACGACAGACCAAATGTGACTCAATTCATGTTAGTTTTCTTTCACAGGTTAGAACACGTTGTGGGAAAAGGAGAAAAATGTTGGTTGCCAGTCGTCCCTTTCTCACGATGTGTTTATACGCTTCTTTTCCTGAGGTTCGTTGAACTAACTGACAGAAATAATATGAATTTTCTATGCATTAGTATAGAGCTAACCTTCCTGGCTATCGAGATATACGGACTCGCAGAAACTATCTACTCCCTCAAATTGGCAACAGGGCGTAATCCTGTACCAGATGCACAATATTTACAGAAAATGCTCAAAGAACATTGTGGGGAAAGTAGAAAATGCTAGTAACGTAACAAGCATTTTCTCCTTTTCCCACGAGGTTTTCTACCCCGTCACTGGGAAATCTCATAATTTGAGGCACATATTATTTGTCTTCTGCAAGTACTTTCAGTATAGACAAGTCTAAGAGTGTGTCGCCTGGTCAACGATTAATACATGAATACAGTGTTTGGGCGCTTTATCGCGACGTTTTTATATGAGCCATGCTCTGTGAAAGGGGGTCTTATGAATCTGCGAAAAGTATAGGCCCTGGTCAGCCTGCGCATCCGCGCAGGTCGACCTGGGCCGAAACCTTTCGCTGTTGCTCATTTTTTTTGTATGTCAAAGGACCAGTCTACCTTATGATACAGTTGGTTGTTAAACAAAATGGATTTTATGGATCCATAATTATGTGATGACTTGCTTGGTATGATACATTACGGAAATGCATCACACCCTTTGCCAGAGGATGGCTCACATATAGAAGATCTTACATGAGTGTTTATGTATTATCATTTTTATCAAACGAGTTGACTAAAATAATATGACGCGAGCCTTGGCGAGCGTCAGATACATTTTAGTCAACGAGTTTGATAAAAATGATAAGACATAAACAGGAATGTGAGATTCTATTTATCACATAAAACGAATGACAGACAAATAAGTATCTTGCATCATCATCTTCAGCCTATATACCGTTCACGGGTCCATGTTTACAGTTGTAGTTCGGTTTCAAATGTGTACATACGCAAGTAGACAGCTCTGACATTTACACGGAAAACATAATGAAGCAGTTTCTAGAGGGGATAATTCCACCTATTTCCGCAATTTTTTTATTTATAAAAACTGCAGCTCCATTTTTTTTTTGGTTTTTATTACACATGAAATGAAAAACTTCCCACGCGTATACGCCTTAGCAACAATGACGTCATTTTCCCGCGAAACGGCGTACTAGTACAAATTCCGGCACGTGCTGTAGCTGGTTTCTTCGGCTTCTCGCGTTCATAACTAAAAACTGATCAGAACCGGGACCCAAAAAATGATAATACACTAGTGTATTATCGAAAATAAGTCATGGGTTTAATACACTGCTGGAGGAGGTTTTATGTGATAAATAGTCTTCTGCAGGGCTACCTGTCACTAAAGTGCTTACATTTACGCATTTATTGGGGGGATTGTATTATATAAACACACATATACGATTCCTGCTTTGCTTAACCCTTTACCAAACGGCAAAATTGTAAACCAGTCGAAATTGAAAGCTTTCGCAGACGAGAAAATAAATGTGACTCAAAAATTGAAATTTGTTTTGGGAAGGGCAGAAAACATTGTAGGAAAAGGAGAAAATGGCTCATATATAGTCTTCTGCAGGGCTACGTTTCAATAAAGTGCTTACATTTACGCATTTTTTTGGGGGAATTATATATATATATATATATATGATTCCTGCTTTGCTTAACCCTTTACCAAACGGCAAAATTGTAGACCAGTCCAAATTGAAAGCTTTTGCTGACGAGAAAATAAATGTGACCTAAAAATGGAAATTTGTTTTGGGAAGGGCAGAAAACATCGTGGGAAAAGGACAAAGTGATTGTTACCAGCATTTTCTCCTTTTCCCACAATGTTTTCAAAAGGCTTCTTTCCAAGGGTCGTAAAAACTCGGGATTGTTTGGTAAAGAGTTCAGGGTATGAACTGGCGTAAACTTACGCAAATATTTACTTAGATCGTACAGTTATGCAGTTTAGTGAAATTTGCTTTCAGACTCGATGCTTTCCTTACCTAAACTGCGTATGCAAATTTCATGCGCACCCCAGTTTATTAAAGGGCAGCACAGGAGACAATAAGTTTAATCTGTCTTTGTATAGTATTTTTTCCTGAACATTTAAAGAAAACGGAAAAGGAAGAGGGGCGTTTACATAATTCATTAGCCATTTGCTTATTGCAAACAGCGATTAAGTTGATCTGCATTATTAGTTCGTTTCGTACTTGTATGCTCTATACATTTAAGATTTTTTTAAAATTAATTCTGACGGCATTTACAAGCACGGAAATGATTTGCATAATTTTGTGCTTAATTTGTTTATCTTCTGTTTCGAAAGAAACCGAGTAACGTTGTTATTTTGGTGTGTTATCCCTTAGGCTACTAAGCGCGACTCACTGGCCTTTTGCGGACAACGTAGATCAAGATCAGACTGCGCAGAACGTGCAGTCTGATCTTGGATCTACACTGTCCGATAAGGAGATATATTTTTTTCCTAAAAATAAGTTTGAAATAAATGATCCGGGTTTTCATTACAGGTTTGTAAATTTCATTTAACTTATTCAGCAAGATAAGGCTTAACTAAGTTTGTGTTGCAAAGGCATCGGCAATATATACACATACGGATGAGTGTAGAGAGAGAGAGAGAGAGAGAGAGAGAGAGGGTTTTGTTGCTACAGAAATGAATCTCTAGAGTCATGGTAAAATTAGGTGGAACTAATGTAAAACTCTTTGTATTTTTGAAGTTGAGTGACAAAAAAGCGCCGCCTCTGTTAATAGAAAGAAAATTCCTTTGTATTTAAAGCATAATTGATTAATCTTAACAACAAAGAGTGTGCATAGCCCCCATGATAACCTTTCTATCTTCTTCAAGGACACTTTTGTCTCCCCCCCACCCCCCAAGAAAACTCGCTTACCGTTTTTTTCTTTAAATTTTTGTTTACCTATCTATGTCAGTTGAATAATATGCACTAAAGGAGGACTCAATGGTCCTTACGAAACAAACAAAATTGTCGTTAGTGACAAAATCACTTTAAAAATGACGAATCTACATCTTTCTTGTATAGATCTAAAAAGGTGAACAATACGATTTATAGATTTCATTTTCTTTGCCTATTTCTTCCTTTACAGGGGCATTTCTGATCCCGGCCATCATTTTCAATATTTTTGGAGCCATTCCAATAGTGTACCTCGAGATGATTATGGGGCAGTACTCTCAGAGCAGCGCAATGACTGTGTGGAGCGTGTGTCCGCTGTTTAAAGGTCAGTTTTTCTTTCATATACTAGTACATTGGCAATCTGGCCACAGGGCACAATCTCATAATGTTAGACCAGTGCCCGTACTCACCAACTATTCTTAAGAAAACTGTTAGTCTAATGCTAGATGTAGTAAGTAACGGAACTTCTGATTGGCTCAACCATTTTGTTTGGCTTAAAATTTGGATAAGTCTACAAAATAGTCGTGTATTAAGAAGTAAAGCGTACACAGTATTACACAATAGACCAGCACAGTGTAAACTAAGCAAGTGCAGAAGGCATCGGACCAGCACACAACAGCCCGCTTCCAACGGACACAGCACAATAGGACCATTACTTACACTGCCAACAGAAAATCAATGATTTTTAGACTAGCGAAGCTAGTCTATAGGCATCAAGACTGAGCAAGAGTCAAAGTAAACAAAAAACCCCACAGTTGCCAAATATTGCCCCACAGAAAATACTTTTTTCTGTTAGAAATCTTTAATTCTGTTATATATGACAATTTTGGCAAAAACTACTAAATTTCTAACACTCCAGTTTGAACATGTCGTCTTACAAAGTAATAAACTGAACAGGATATCATTTATAAGGTACAAGATCTTTGCTTATGTGTAAATTAAGTGACCTATGCAAAGCAGAGAATCATTTATTCCTACACCACTGTAACATCTATTAATAGATACACATAGGTAACTTGTAGCAAATCTCAGCTATATTAACCCTCAATGGACAGGGAACTCTTGTCATTCCTTCATTCATTCATTATTTAGATCATTGTGAACCGTTAAACTGTTATGCTATTTATTGTCTTAACCCTTTACCAAACAATCACAAGTTTTAACGACACCGAGGACGAATCCCTTTGAAAACATTGCAGGAAAAGGAGAAACTGCTGGTAACCATAATTTTTCTCCTTTTCTCACATTGTTTTCTGCCCGTTTTGAATCAGGTTTCATCAGTTCAACCACATTTAATTATATGGTCTACAACAACTTTGAATTTGGACAAGTGTAAATTTTCATTTTGTAAAAAGAGTTAGATAGTAAACCACATCTTGTGCTACTGGATATTGACTAATTGATTGCATGGTGTTTAACGTTGTTTTCAACATTACTTTAGTGATGTTGCGGAGGCCAGAGCATCTATCCATGCTTTCCTGAAGTTTCTTTTACCAGCACTACCGCGATTCAATGACCTTTTGCGGACAGTGTGGATTACAATCGGACTGCACAGAGCGTGCAGTCTTATCTTGGATCTACACTTTCAGATAAGAGGATGTATTTTCTCCAAAATGTAACTCTGAAATAGCAATATTCAGGAGTTTACCATCGGCTTGAAAGTTTCATTTAAAATTTTGTAGCAGATTAAGGGTTAAACTGGATTATAGTTAACCAATAGTATGCATAGTCCCGGCAGCTCAGTTGGTAGCGTACAGGACTTGAGAACAGGACGTCGCTGGTTCGATCCCTGACTCGGAAAATTTCTTTCCGACGATTGATAATAGTCATTGCGACAGGATTCATTTCTCTCTCACGTTTCGTCGATGGTTATGTGGGAAAGTAGCCAGTGGCTTGGAAAGAATATTGTGCTTAGTACTGGTAAAAGAAACACAAGGAAAGCATGGATATGTGCACTGACCACCGCTACATAACTGAAATAATGTTGCAAACAGGAATAAACACCATACAAACCATCAATCAATCAAATTCGCTAGTCTGTCAGTACTTTCAGTACTTTGATTGTTCTTGTTCTCTTTTGTGACATTTAACTCATTACTTCCTGCAGTCGACTGCCTTATCTCTTTACCATACGACGAAATTTTAGACTTGTATTCTTTGAAAATATTTTGCAGACCACAAAATGAATGTCACTGAAAATCTAAAATATAAAAAAGTAAAACTTTTGGAAACATCGTGCGAAATGAAGAAAATTCTGGTAACCGGCACTGTGTTCTTGCCTTATAAAGACAAATCCCATCATTATAGCCACCGTTTAATTGTCGTCTGCATTCAGTTTGGACAGGTGAAGAATTTTGTAATTTAGTAATGAGTTAGTAAGCCTTGCTGTAAAGGGAATTAGGATAAGAAACTCGCATGGCTACAGCACGATAATGCATCTTTGTGATGGATTATACCTTTCAAGCCATCACATAATTATGGATCTATAATAGCCACTTTTTGTAATACCCGACTAAATCATGAGGTAGACTGGTCCTTTGACATACAGAAAATTGATCTATAGCGATAAGTTTCGCGAACTGCGCAGGCTGACCTGGTTCGATACTTTTTCCGCAGATGCATTAAGTCCCCTTTTCCCAGAGCATGACTCTTATAGTTTGCATTTATAGAAAAGTTGACTTTCGTAATGCCAATCTGGGTTGTTACTAAGCACTGGATAGCGTAACAAGTGGACACAGCAATTTTCACAGAAATAGAAACGGGAGTCCGAAGTAAAATGGCATACCTTCCCTATTTGTTTATCGGCAGATGTCACCTTTTGCCTAAAACTCCCGTAAAAAAAGAGCAAATTTGTTTTTTCATTGCCTAAACGCAAATATTGGAAACAAGATAAACATTTCATGTTGAAAATAGGACATTCACCATTAACCCTTATCCTGCTGAATAAAAGAAATGAAAATTTCAAGCCGATAGTATAAGCCCAAAACTTTTCTCTTTCATAAGGATTTTTGGAGGGAAGATATCTCCTTATCGGACAGAGTAGATCAAAGATCAGACTGCACGTTCTGTGCAGTCTGATCTTGATCTACGCTGTCCGCAAAAGGTCAGTGAGTCGCGATAAGCAGCCAAAGGGTTCATTCCTGAGGAAAATCCTTAACGCTTGAAAAAGGGATATAGCACTTTACCACACGATCCCCAGTTTTAACGACCCCGAGAGGAAGAGCTTTTGAAAACTGTGTTGGGAAAGGAAAGAATGCTGATTACCAGCCACATTTAATTTGTTGGTTACGAACCTTTTGGATAAATCTGAAATGTTCTGAGTTTTTTTTTTTAGTTACTGTAGGTAAATAACAGAGCGTATCCGAAATCGATTGATTGATTGAATCGTAGTTAAAGCCAGTTTCAACATTATTTCAGTCATATCACGCTGACAGCTCACTTATTAACGTATGTCCTGGATTTCACCAGCATTAGGCTAGGGCTCTTAAGTAGCCTGCCCAAGGACGCGACCACTACAAACACAGTGCTTCCGTTGAGGCTCGAATCCGGGGCCTCCAGGTTACGAGTCCTTCATTTTACCTCTGAGCCACGCAGGACCCCCATCCGAAATTAATCTGCATGACAAAAGGAGATATGTTTATTTTTGGTAATTCCTTTTTCTGGATATAGTACATAACAAATTTCTGATCTTGCAATGCCCTAACATTATTGTACTGTAGAACACTAAGGGTGTGAATCAGAAACGACCTTGAAAATTTATCAAGCGACCCGCTGTTTTTATGAGCGAAACAAGCTACAGAAATATGCAGTGCAAAATCTAACCCTTTCAGCCAAATTGGCGAAAGGGGGTTTGGCAGATTGCGGACGAAATAGATCAAGATCAGACTGCACAGAACGTGCAGTCTGATCTTTGATCTATAGCGTCCGTTTGTCTAGTCAAGCCTACAAGATAAAAATCTGAGTTTCAGCGTGTTGTATTTTCTGTGAAAAGGGGGTTAATTGCATCTGCAAATAGTATCAAGCGAGGTCAGCCTGTACGGACTGCGAAGGCTGACATGAGTCATAACGGTTTGCTACTGTATTGGTCATTTTTCTGCATGTCAAAGGACCTGTCTACTTCATAATTCAGTCGGTTTTTAGACAAATGGATTTTATGGATCCATAATTGACGATCATGATGCTCTGAGATGCATGAAACCCTCTTTTGCCAGAGCACTGCCCACATATTTTGAACTAAAGCGTTACGGAATAGTATACGTCTCAAATAGTTTTTTTTTTTTATTTACACTTATGACAACAGTAAACAACGTGTATTACGAGATAAGGGCACGTGTTTTCACCATGTTAATTTCCTCAACCCTTTCTCAGACTACAAACTTGAGTCCTGGGATTGTCCATGCTGATAGCATTTGCTGCTGACAAACTAAGAGTGGCTCACTTGATTGGAGTTGTCCATGAAAAGGTAGAAAACATGGTGGGAAAAGGAGAAAATGCTGGTATTACCAGTATTTTCTCCATTTTACCACACTGTTTACAAAACGATTTACTTTTTAAGGTCGTTAAAACTCAGGATTGTGTAATTAAGTGTTAACCTTTATGGTCCTAGACACTTGTTCTTTGACATGCTTCGCCCTCTGTGACCTATTATAAGACTACATATTACGTTTTAGAGCGTTAAGTGTGTGTGTGTATGTCTCTCTGTGTGTGTGGGGGGGGGGGGGGCAGAGAAGCTCTTTTTTTGGTGGGGGGGCGTTTGTCCATAAAATATCAAGACAACTTTAAGGAAATAACTGACTAGAACTGTCTATACGGACAGGTAGTCACCATCCCGATATATGTATATGTATATATATATATCACTTCTTGAGAGTGTCCTTTCGGCAAGACACTACAGAGACCTAGTCTTTTTTGTGGAAACCCGTGACAAATATGAATGAATAAGCTGTCCCCATGATACATCCGATACAGAGTTGAAAGCAGCGAAATCACCAATTAATCAATCGTTCAATTATTCGTTTGGTTGTTCGTTCCATCCATCCATCCACCCATCCGCAGTCCGCGCAGGCTGACCTGGGTCGAAACATTATGATAACTTGCTTGATACAAATCATCACGAAGATGCATTAAACCCCCTTTTGTCATACCTAATAATCAAAACTGACATGATTTGTACAGGGTTCTAGAACGAAGTGGTGTGGAGATAGCTTGCATAACACATCAATTACACGGTCGTAATACCGGTTAGTGTCCTACCTTTCGACTACAGACACAGTCTTAATCAACCAAATCATTAAATCTCCACGAAAAATGCAATGCTAATCATAAGTGAAACACGAGGAAGACCCGAAATAAAGAATGCTCAACAGCTGAACATAAAGATTACCCGTGTTTTAAAGGGGGCTGTCCAGATTTTTGTTATAGTGCCAAACTTCAGAATCATTCGACCCTTAAGCTGCTAAAGAAATGAAAGGAAAATTTCCCCTCACTAGTAAGAACCAAATATTGCAATTTCAGAGTTGAATTCTCTGGGCAAAAAATACCGCATCGGACAGTGTAGATAACAAGAGGGCCATGATGGCCCTGTATCGCTCCACTGGCTTATAAATATAAAACATAAAGAGAAGTCTTCACTATATAAGCCCTTATAAAACTTTGACCCCAGGGCTATAGTCGGACTAAATGGGGAATATGTGTATTAGAAGAATAACATGCCAAATTTGGGAGTTCTTGGCCTTATGGCTAGTAACATAACGGTGTCTGAAGTTTTCACTCCATAAACCCATGTAAAACTTGTGACCCCTGGTGCAGGGCCAAACTTGATCCTAGGGCTGTAACTTGGACCCTCTTTGTAGTTGTCCACTAGATAATGCTATAATTATGCAAAATTTGGTAGCCCTAAGCCTTATGGCTATGTACACCAAGATTTAAAAGTTTTCCCTATATAAGCCCATCTAAATCTTGTGAACCTACCCCCCCCCCCCCCAGCATGAGGCCAAATTGACCCCAGGACTGTAATTTGGGCACTTTTGGTAGACCCCCACTAGATCAGGCTAAATGCAAAATTTGGTAGCTCTAGGCCTTATGGCTAGGTACAGGAAGATTTTTAAAGTTTTCTCTATATAAGCCTATGTAAAACTTGTGACCCCTGGGGCAGAGCCAATTTTGACCCCAGGGCTATAATTTGAAGAAACATGATAGAGGTCTACTACATAAAGCTACATGCCAAATTTGGTATCCCTATGCCTTATGGTTTCAGACAAGAATATTTTTAAAGATTTCCAATATTTTTCAGTTTTGTTGCCATGGCAACCAGAGTTTTTGAAGGAATCAAATTCTTTCAAGAAATTCTGAAGAGGACCATAGCAGGATCATTTCTGTGAAGTTTCATGAAAATTGGATGGGTAGTTTCAGAGAAGAAGATGTTTGAAATAAAAGTTAACGCACGGACGGACGCACGCACGGACGCACGACGGACACCGGGCCATGACATAAGCCCGCTGGCCTTTGGCCAGTGGAGCTAAAAAATCAGACAGCACGTTTTGTGCTGTCTGATCTTGATCTACACTCTCCGCAAAAGCGCCCCGATTCGCGCTTAGCAGCCTAAGGGTTAATCACAGGACTTAGTGAGGCAATACTATCAGCTGACAATCAATCAAAAGAGGGGTGAGAAAAGTGAGAAACAAAGATTTTAGTGGTATTTTCCTAGAGTGACACATAGCCTTCTGAGGAAGATCTATTTTTAGGTTTTCTGTTAGAATTTCTCAAAGGCTTATGGGAATGTCACGTGATCAAACAAACGCATTGAGTATGGGATCTTGGGACTATATTTGATTCGATACAATGATTCTTAATTTCTGGGTTCAGAAATGGACAGAGTTCTCGATTACAACACAACCAACCAGTCACTTGAATGTCAGATTTACTTGGCTTTCAACTGATGTAACCATCTAGTTTCTTTACACTTGAATAGAAAAATGCGCTTAGCAGTACTTATTTTTTTTTTCTTAAAGAAAACTGATACGAAAAAAGCTGAAATGGGTTCAGTCATTTACTCTTACTGTATTCTTTACACGAGTGATGGATTGGCTGGAAAATGTTTAAAGTATTGATTGATTGATGGCGGCCAGTGCACCTATCCATGCTTCCCTAAAAATTCTTTTTACCAGCAGTTCGAACAATGTGGCCCGCCCGGGTAGCTCAGTGGTGAGCGTGCCGGGAAACACATGGGTGCGCCACTGACCGCCATGATATGACCTGAGCTGTTAAAATGGCGTAAAACTCCAATACAAACCAAACCAATCGAACAATGTTCTTCCTAAGCCACCTGCTGCTTTCCCGCATAACCATCATCGAAACAATCGATGTGAGAGGGATGAATCCTGTCGCTATGATTTAGAGTTAAATCGTTGACAGAGGGGTCAGTTGTAATTAACCGAATTCAAGATAAGGGAAGATGCGTGTCTGTCCATAATGGATTTCACTTGTTTCAGATTAAAATTCAGCCATTTTGTACCCTCTTACTTTAAGAGATCGTTTTGGTTAAATCTGTACTAGTTTAATCTCTTCATCAATTGGCAAAAGATTAGACTAGTCCATACAAAAAGCATTTGCAGACGACAAATTGATTGAGACTAAATTGACGCAAGTTTTCTATAACTCTTGACTAAACAACAAAATTTTTGACTGGTCTAAATTGAAAGCATTTGTCGATGACATCTTAAAAGCTGAAATAATGGTAGTAATATTGTCTTGGAAAGTGTAGAAAATCATGTGGGAAAAGGAGAAAATGCTGGTTACCAGCATTTTCTCCTTTTCCCCCAAGGTTTTCAAAGGCTATTTCCTCAGGGCCGTTTAAACTGGGGACTGAGTTATACAAAAAATAAAAGAGAGGAAAACATAGTGCTTACCAGCTTTTCCTCCTGAACCTATAATGTTTTCAAGAGCCTCCTTCAACCTCTTTAGGGTCGCTAAAACGTGGGATTGTTTGGTATAGGTTTAAATGACGCATAGCTGAACTACTTGATGAAAATACTTCTTTATTTGAATGACACAAAAAAAAAAAACAGCCTAGGAAAGGGGAGCAAATCTCAGTGGCATGCAGTCGCAAGGACAATTGCTAATCAGAACAGCTCGCATGTGGGGCAATTCGTTCTTGGACAGTTGGTACCTGGGACGATTTGCACCAAGAGCAAGTCGTCCTTAAAAGGTGTTCAATCTTTCCACCACAGTTATTAATTAAGCATTCCTCAAATGAGTAAATCACCGCTGTAACGATTGTCTGAGGAGCGAATTGTCCTTAGTGCGAGCTTTCTTAGTATTAACTAACTGTCTGGCTTCAGATTCCCTTAGGTACCAACCGTCCTGATAGCGTAAAGATTGGTTACCTCCCCTGATACAGCAAAGCATATTGGCCATGGTCTGTGAAAAGTGGGCTTAATGTATTTCCGAGATGCATGATACAAAGCAGCCATCACATTATTATGGACCCCCTAAAATTCGTTTTGTTTATTAACCGACCGAATCACGAGGTAGACCAGTCCTTTGACATGCAGAAAATTTACCAAAAGCAAAAAGTTTCGGCTCATGTCAGCCTGCGCGGACTGCGCAGGCTGGCATGGGTCGATACTTTTTGCAGATGCATTAAGACCCCTTTTAACAGAGCATAGCTCATTGTCCTGGGTACCAGTTGTATGGAACCAGTTGGCCTGATAGGTATTGTCCAAGTACGACTTGTCCTGGAGCCGACTTTATCTGGCTGCTGTACCAGACTCCAGTGCGAATCGGGCTCGGTGTATCCGAATTTATCCATCAATGAAAGGCCAGAATGTCTCAGACATAAAACATTTACTTGAAATCAGACCGAATTTCGCCGTTTGTATAAAATGTCATATAAATGTAGGTCGGTGTCTCCCACTTCACAAATCAAATATTAGCATAAATTGAAAGTTTATAAGTGCATTAATACGGTTTAAGTTGAAAGTTTATCTATTGATTATTACCCCATGAGAGCGCTAAATAAACCTCAAAGACAAATTCAGTCCAGAAGAAAGACAAAGACTATTGTCATTCAAAGGTATTCTTGCCTAGAATTTCGTGAGGCACAGCGGACAGTGTAGATCAGAGATCAGACTGCACGTTTTGTGCCGTCTGACCTTGATCTGCACTGTCCGTAAAGGCAAATAGAATTGTGAAATGCGCCAAAAGAGTTAATCCATAGCCTTTCGGATTTATATTGCAGACTTTTAACAAAAACAGATCTATTTTCGTTAAATACATGTATCTTAGCTTTCTGTACTAAGTACATGTCAGATTCCAAGCAAACCAACAAAACAGAATACGAACAGTGTAGACAAAGATCAGGCTGTATGTATGTGTAGGCTGATATTTCTCTACACTCGCCGAAAAAAAAACATCATAACTCGCAGAAGGGGGGTTGGGATTAAAAAGAAAATAACTTTTAGTTTGCATAATAGGGCGATCGACGGATATTATTAGTTACTTGAAGGATTTATAAATACATTTTAATAGATTTAATGAACCTTGAGAAATCATATAGATCTAGGTCTGTAAGGGTAAATCGCTGTCAGGTTTCCTGAATCTGTCTGCTTATCTTGCTCTAACCATCACAAATGTTGCATGAGAGAGAGAGAGAGAGTGAGTTGACGGATGGACGGACGGACGGACGGATGGACGGACGGGACCTCCTTTCTAATATCATATTTGTTTGTACCTAGGTCTACTCGCAACAAATTACACCCATTTGATAGCTTCTCACTGTTCATCGAGAGTAAAGTGTAGACTTTAGTCGGACATTGAAAATGAAGGAAAGAATATTAATAATGAATCAAAGTACTGAAAGTACTGATAGACTAGCGAATTTGATTGATTGATTGTTTGTATGGTGTTTAACCCTGTTTTCAACATTATTTCAGTTATGTAGCGATGGCCAGTATTTCCTGGAGTTTCTTTTACCAGTACTCCGCACAATATTCTTTCAAAGCCACTGGCTGCTTTCCCATATAACCATCGTTGAATCGTGTGAGAGAAATGTATCCTTTTGCACTGACTATCATCAATCCTCGGAAAGAAATTTGACAAGTCGGGGATCGAACCAGTGACGTCCTGTTCTCAAGTCCTGTACGCTACCGACTGAGCTACCGGGGCTATGGGTGTCATTGTTTAACTATGATCCAGTTTAAGTTTAACCCTTAACCTGCTAAAAATGTTAAATGAAACTTCCAAGCCAATGGTAAACAACTGAATGTTGCTATTTCAAAGTTATATTGTGGGGAAAATACATCCTGTTGTTGAACAGTGTAGAATCATGATCAGACTGCACGCTCTGTGCAGCCTGATCTTAATCCAAACTGTCCGCAAAAGGTCAATGAGTCGCGGCAGTGGTGGTCAAACAAACTCCAGGAAAGCATGGATAGGTGCTCTGGCCGTCGCAATATCTCTGAAAGAATATTGAAAAACGACGTTAAATACCATGCAATCAATTAGTCAATATCCAGTACATGTAGCACAAGATGTACATGTAGTTACATGTAACTATTTAACTCTCTTTACAAAACGAAAAGTTTTACACTTGTCCAGATTCAAAGCTGTTAACTATAGATTAACTGTAGCTGAAATGATGAAACCTGATTCCAAAAGAACAGAAAACAGTGTGGGAAAAGGAGAAAATGATGGTTACCAGCATTTTCTCCTTTTCCCGCAATGTTTTCAAAGGGATTCTACCCCAGTGTCGTTAAAACTTGAGATTGTTTGGTAAAGGGTTAATATTCAAGACGTAGAATAACAGTTTAAGGTAGCAGTTTTACTGTATACAATGATCTAAATATTTACAGACTGCAGGAATAACAAGGGTTCCCTGTCCAGGTAGGGTTAATATAGATGGGATTTGCAACAAAGTTACCTTGGTGTATCTATTAATAGATTCATTCATAACCTTACAGTGGTGTAGGAATAAGTGATTCTCTGGTTTGCATAGGTCACTTAATTTACATATAAGCAAAGATCTTGTACTTTATAAATGACATCTTGTTCCCTTTATTACTTTGTAAGAAGACATGTTCAAATTGCAGTGGTAGAGATTTAGTGGTTTTTGTCAAAATTGTCATATAGAGAAGAATTAAGATTTCTAACAGAAAGAAGTATTTTCTGTGAGGCAGTATTTGGCAACTGTGGGGTTTTTTGTTTACATTGTCTCTAGGTCAATCATGATGCCTATAGACTAGCTTCGCTGGTCAAAAAATGAAACGAGTCATTACGAAAGGAGAATTATTAATGAGCGACAGGTTAACTCTGTTGAGTAATATTGTGGATTATAGGATTACTTTATTTGTTCATTTAGCATTGTGCTTTATCGTATATTAGATTTATTAGGGTTTTATTTCATACATTTCTACACAAAACCTTTTCTTTATCTCTTTCAAAGTGACACACTGTCACCATTATACTATACTTTACAGGATTTTTACCAGCATTTTCTCCCTTTCCCATGATGTTCTCACAAGCTTTATCCATCAGGGTCGTAAAAACAGGGAATTGTTTGCTAAAGGGTTAATCGACTGTAGAAAATGTAACTCCCAGGACTTTTGCCATCGCGTACCAAGTTTGTTTATGAAGGGTATTGCCACATACACACTCGAGCGTTTCCCAATTGAACCATACACATAACGGAAAGGGGGGGGAGGGGTAACCAATGTAACACACATGATACTGTTCACACGCAAATAATCGTTATATCAGATTCGAAGATTTTTTCCCATACGTTTCCTTATACACGTACAACCTTATATTAAGCGTTTGACCACCCCCCCCCCCCCCCCCACAAAGTGTGCAAAGTGTGGCATCTTTTTACCGAGGGAAAGAATCTGATTTTTTTTTTATGATGGACCGTGTAATATATTTATGATACTATATATTTAAATGCATAGTCAAAGTCTTAAACTTTGTCGTTCGAAAGGGGCCGAATTTCTAAGTTACCTTATCATTCTATAGAACATAGCGGCCCAAAGTTTGTTTCCTTGTCATACTGAAGAACATAGCAATCAAAAGTTTAACTTGTTCCAAAATAGGTGAAAGGTCATCTTACGGTATTTTTAGCGGATTTGTCCGCTTACTGTGATCGAACTGGCCGGAACCAAATAGATCATGGGTGTCGACGCATGCGCGCTTGGCCTGAACCAAATACTGCCACATACGCGCTCTACTCATTCTACTTTCAGTTTTAAATAGTACACGCCGACAAATACTGCCTCACAGAAAAAATACTTCTTTCTGTTATAAATCTTAATTCTGTTATATATGACAATTTTGACAAAAACCACTAAATCTCTACCACTCCAATTTGAACATGTCGTCTTACAAAGTAATAAACTGAGCAAGATGTCATTTACAAGGTACAAGATCTTTGCTTATATGTAAATTAAGTGACCTATGCAAAGCAGAGAATCACTTTTTCCTACACCACTGTAACATTACGAATGAATCTATTAATAGATACACCTAGGTAATTTGTAGCAAATCCCAGTTACATTAACCCTCACTGGACAGGGAACCCTTGTCATTCCTTCAGTCAGTCATTATTGCCTCACAGAAAAAATACTTCTTTCTGTTATAAATCTTAATTCTGTTATATATGACAATTTTGACAAAAACCACTAAATCTCTACCACTCCAATTTGAACATGTCGTCTTACAAAGTAATAAACTGAGCAAGATGTCATTTACAAGGTACAAGATCTTTGCTTATATGTAAATTAAGTGACCTATGCAAAGCAGAGAATCACTTTTTCCTACACCACTGTAACATTACGAATGAATCTATTAATAGATACACCTAGGTAATTTGTAGCAAATCCCAGTTACATTAACCCTCACTGGACAGGGAACCCTTGTCATTCCTTCAGTCAGTCATTATTTAAATCATTGTGTACAATTAAACTGTTATGTTAAACTGTTATTCTAGTCTTGAATATTAACCCTTTACCAAACAATCCCAAGTTTTAACGATATTGGGGAAAAATCCTTTTGAAAACATTGCAGGAAAAGGAGAAAATGCTGGTAACCATCATTTTCTCCTTTTCCCACATTGTTTTCTACCCTTTGGAATCAGGTTTCATCAGTTCAGCCACTTTTAATTTATGGTCTGCAACAGCTTTGAATTTGGACTGGCTTAAAATTTTTTTCGTTTTGTAAATTGATTGATTGAATGGTGTTTTGTGCCGCTTTCAACATTATTTCAATTATATCACGGCGACAGCTCACATATTCATGTATTTCCTGGATTACACCAGTACTAGGCTAGGGCTCTGAAGTGTCTAGCCCAAAGACATTCCCACAAAAAACCCAGTGGATTGAGTGAGGCTTGAACCCTGGGCCTCCATGTCACGAGTCCTACACTTTACCACTGAGCAATGCAGGACCCTCGTTTTGTAAAGAGAGTTAAATAGTTAACTACATCTTGTGCTATTGGATATTGACTAATTGATTGCAAGGTGTTTAACGCCGTTTTCAACATTATTTCAGTGATATTGCGGCGGCCAGATCACCTATGCATGCTTTCCTTTAGTTTCTTTTACCAGCACTACCGCGACTCAATGACGTTTTGCGGACAGTGTGGATTGAGATCAGACTGCGCAGAGCATGCAGTCTGATCTTGGATCTACACTGTCTTGTAAGAGGATATATTATTTTCTCCGAAATGTAACTTTGAAATAGCAATATTCAGGTGTTTACCATCGGCTTAAAAGTTTTGTTCAACATTTTTAGAAGGTTACGGGTTAAACTTAAACTGGATTACAGTAAGCAAATAGCACGCATAGCCCCAGCAGCTCAATCGGTAGTGTACAGGTCTTGGGAACAGGAGGTCGATGGTACAATCCCAGACTCGGCAAATTTCTTTCCGAGGATTGATGATAGTCACTGTGACAGGATTCGTTTTTCTCTCACGTTTCGATGATGGTTATAATATAAATGTGGGAAGGCAGCCAGTGGTTTGAAAAGAATATTGTGCAGAGTACTGGTAAAAGAAAGTCCAGGAAAGCATGGATATGTGCACCGTCCACTGCTACATAACTGAAATAATGTTGAAAACAGGGTTAAACACACACAGTCAATCAATCAATCAAATTCGCTAGTCTGTCAGTACTTTCAGCACTTTGATTATTGAAGACTGGCTATATCCATATTGATCACGTCCTGTTTTTGAATTTTTTTGATCAAGTTACAATCATACTTCGCAAGAATAGAGCACGATTGGCCTGCATAGTTTCTGAGGTTGGGAAAAGAAGAGATCGCTAAAGAATGAAAAGAAAATGGCCATTTGAACACTATGTACCTAGGTGAACAACTAGAAATAGGCAATACGGTAACTTTAACCTTTGAGCTGATAAGCGCGACTCATTGACCTTTCGCAGACCGTGTATATCACGATCAGACTGCACAGAACGTGCAGTCTGATTGTGGATCTACACTGTCTGATATGTACATATTTTTCTCCAAAAATAATTTTGAAGTCGCAGTAGATATCAAAGTACTCGATCTGGACCATCCCCATATATAAGCCTTACATATACGTACGTGCATTATACACAAGCTAATCCTCATCCCCCCTCACCCCCCTCACCAAAATTTCATGTAACACGCCCTCTAAGCCGCATGCTCATAAAATTATCAAAACCAATAGGTGAAGCATTCATAATTAAATCAAACTAACCTCTATCTTAATCCTTTTACCTTTATTTCAATTATTATAACACATCAACCCCTCACTCAGTAGATGAAAAATTTTCGAAAAAAAATTAATTTTAAAAAAAATTTCATCATCTCGCGTCATTACATCAGCTAACCGGCTAACCAACACATCAGTTAACCTGCTAACCAACACATCAGCTAGCCAGATTATCAGTTAACCAGCTAACCAACGGCATCAGTTAACCAGGCAAACCCTTACATCAGTTAACCCACTCAAACCCCCCATCAACCAACGCATCATGCAATGGCTAGCGGGTTTATGAGTTAGTGGGGTGGGTTAAGATTTTGGTGAAAAAAAATTTTAAAATCGCTTGCCATGATTAAATAAAAATTGAATTTAAGGTAAAAAATCGCACAGAGACAGTAGTTATAGGAGTACAAACATGGCACACAACAAAAGAAAAGCATTAGGCTATACAAAAAGAGGGCAGGTATCTTTCGTAAGAGACGATACTTTATACAACCAAATTTCAACACCCGAACTGAATGATGTTAGCGTTAAAATAGTTTTAACCATCATTGATAAGATAAAAAAAGATGTAAGCAACGCCCGTTTAAAAAGAACAATAAATTTTTTAAGACTGCCTAAGGTTAAAGGCGACAACAAAAACGAAGAAATGAAAAGACAAGTATTAATCAAAGTAAAAACCATCCATGAAGAAATTAAAACCAAAATAGATAAATTTATACAAAAACTTGAAACAGGTAGAAGGAGTGGAATATTAATGTTAAGGAGGGATATATTAAACATCATAGACCACCTTCGAATCATTGAAGACATATTAGATGACAACGAAATAAGTTGGAATTAATACCACAATGTTTACCACAAAAATTTTAAATAAAAAAAAAATTTAATTTTTTTATTTTGTTAACATGTAAATAAAAATTGAAATTTAAGGTAAAAAATCACACAAAGATAGTAGGTAAGATGACAGACTTACTTGAAATTTCAGCTGATAACAACCAAACAATGGATGTTAAAAACAAAATACAAGAACGGTTAGAAGAAGAACTAACCAATCTAGCTTCCCGCATTCTTTTAGAAGTAAAAGGTTTGCAAGAATCAATAGTAGAAGACGATCTTCTATGGTACTTTCATGAAAACGATGTTAAAGAAGATAAAGTAGACATTACCGTTGATAGATTTATGAGACTGTTTAAAGACAAACTAAAGTTTTATGTTGAAACAAAGAAAAAAAGCGATAAAACTATTGATGATTATGAGGATAATACTTTAACTAAAGAAGAAATACTAGACAAAGCATACGATGAATTTTCAACGTTTAGTTTTAGCGATGATGAAGAATGGACAATCGATAGAGAAGATGGAATAATGTTAAGAAAAGATTATGATGGAACCGAAGGAGAAGTTGTTGGGTTTTTTGAAAATGGATCAGGAGATATCAGATATGAGTATATAGACATAGCAGATCTAGGAGAATGGTAAAAAAAACATGTTAAAAATAGGACTTAAATAATAATCCATGGTTTATATATCATCTTAAAATGATATATACCCATTTTACAAAGAAAAAAAAATGGAAAAATTAAAGGAAGAAATAGAGGCAAGTAAAACTGTAAAAAACAAACAGGCAATAGACAGATTCCAATTAAGAGCATATAATGATATTGTTCATAAATATGAGTTATTTAAAGAAATAACAAACAGAGCATGTATAGCATTTTCCGTAGAGGAAGAAGAATTCAAACATGTGGAAAATCTGGAAAAAGAATTTAGAGAACTAGAAGAGTTTTATAAAAAAATAAATAAATATACTTACTACTTAACTAATAGTATATACGGTGGTGTAATGCAAGAATGGTTTGATAAAAATTGTGAATTTGCAGACAATTGTTTCTATCTAGATCATCTATTATCCAAAAGAGAAGAACTAGAAAACGGCTTTTCAACAGATAGTCGCGTATATGAAATGGAAGAACAGTTTTGCAATGCTTTTAATGATTTTAAAAGAGAAACCCTAGGTAATATAAGAACATATTTAGAAAAGAAAGAGGATGAAATTTATAAAAAACTAAATAATCTTTTGTTGAAAGAGAAAGAGGGTATCACGGTATCAGAACAACAGTTGAAAGCTGTGGTGGAAGAAGAATATGAGAAAATTAAAGAAGACATCGTGGATGAAATAGCAAAAATATAATATTAAACAAAAATCTTTATAAAATAAAAATGCTAGAACTAGAGCCAGATTTTAAGCAAAAGCTAAATGACCTACTTAAGGATAAATCAAATATTCATCCTATAAACACAAACAAAATCATTTACACAAATGGAACCGGTCTTATGCCCTATAAAAATCAAAGATGGTTTAGTGATATTTACTATTACTGCAGTAAATTGCTTTATGAACAACCTAAAGAAGATACTTTAAAAATAACATTTTTTGCTGGTGGTAATGGCACGCGTGTTACTCATTCTTTCTATGTTAGAGAGTTAACCAATTTGCTATCTCTCTTTAAAGAAAGATTTATAGATTGTCCAAATGAACATGAATTTTTAGAAAGTTGTATTAACGATATTGAAGAATATAGCATAAACTTTAGGTTTATATAAAAATATCTAACCCTTTTACTGGGTTAAATATTTAACTAATTTACAAGTCCAGTTCTATCAATATTGATAAATATGCATTTCTAACATCTGGATTATTTGACCTTGTTATAAAGTTTATAACATCACATTGATCTACTTCTAAAGGTTGAGGAAAAACTGCACAACTACATTTTTCTTTTGCACTTTTTATTATGGAGTAATCAACCTGTTCAACCCCATTTACCACTAAATTAACTTTTGCCTTTTCTTGCAAAAACTCTTTACCTTTAACAGCCATTAAACTCCCTCTTATAACTCTACCAGGAGCAGACATACAATAACCCCCTATCCCATGACTCCTTCCTGAGTTTCCATTACCAAAGGAAAACTCATAATTACCATCAGTTAAAGGACCTTGTTCCTCTGCACACACACTTATAATAGGTTTAGGACCTATGAGAGAAGGAAGTGATACTTTTCCATCCACGTAAGATTTTGTTGCTAAGTCTCTTTCTTCTGTAGGCTCCGCAGCATTTTTTATAGTAAAACCTTGAAAATCTACATTAGATACTGCCGTAAAACTTCCATCAGGATTTTTTACAATGGCTCCTCCTTTATCAACATAATTTTTATTAGCAACAGCATCACGATCTATAGGATTTGGTATTCCAGTAAGTGGGTGAGTGTTCATATCTATTTTACCAGTTGCTAAAAAAGTTCCATATCGGTTTTTTGTTAAAGCATTATTACCTGCAGTTATTGCCTCAACAGCGGTATCCACATAAAACTTATTTGCAACTTGCAGAGTTTCTATAGGCGAACCAACATTGTTAATCCTAAATCCATTCATAGAAATGTTTCCTCTTGCTTCACCTGCTGCCCCCAAAACAAAAGCACTTTCTGCAGCATCTACATATTTTTTATTAGCAGCTTCACTAAGATTCTCTGGGTCCGCTATATTTTTTATTTTATTAAAACCCATATTTAAATATCCAGTCATATGATATCCTCCATTTTCATTTAACAGCCCTGTGTTTGCATCAACATAACTCTTAGTGGCAACATCCTGTGGATTTACTGGATTACTAACCCTTGTTAATGTGTTACCATTCATATTTATAGAAGCAGCAACAGGTGTTGTTCCATCTTTACGTAAAAAATTATTTGAGATGTAAGCAAGTGATACACCATCACCGCTTGTTTTAATTTCATCCATTCTTCCAAATTTATCAACAGGCATTTTTTAATATTGCTAAAAAAGTTTATTTAAAATATCTTGAAATTTATTACCCAAGCACAACTCTTTAAGAATATATAAACATAAATGACCACAAAATACTTCACCTGCTTGTTGTAATTGATCTGTATTGTAATGTAATGGGCTTTTTAAATAATCTATAATTTCGAGAGGCGGTTGAATACCATAACTATCAAAATAAATTTTTTTCTTTCCATCTTTAAACCAAGCAACCCAATGAGTACCAGGTCCGCCTGCGTCATCAAGATTTAATATACCACATTCTTTATTTCTTACTTTTTTAGGTAGGGTATCTCTTAAAAATATTCCTCTAAAATTTTTTATTTTTAATTTTTTTACGGCATCCTCAAGCTCAAAATTGCTTAAAGGTTTATTTGGTAAAGTTATATTATCAATTAAAATATTTTTCATTTTTATATAGTTAAATATTTACAATAGCACTATTATCAACCCATGAATTAAACTCATCAGAATAACCTTTCCACTTTACAAGAGATTTCTTTTTACCTTTTTTAATAATCTTTTCTATCCTATACACCTCTTGACTCGTTTTTTGTAGTTCAGGCTCATAAAAAGAACCTTTTATTTCTTCACCATTTAAATCTTCAATCTTATACGTTATAGGTGTTGTATGTTTTACTTTGGTAACCGTAAAAACCTCTTCAGTCCATCTCGTAGTATAACCTTTTTCAAAAGTCTTTTTCTTTTTACTTATCCTTACTTTATCTCCAACAGAAAACTTTGGTTTAATATCCTCCCTTACTTGATCATAATCAGGATACAATGTTGTCCAAACTTTATTTTCATTCTTCTTCTTACTTGCTTCAATTGGTGTCATCTTAATAGAAGAATGCCTCGTGTTGTTGTATTCCTTAACAAGATTTTGTAATACATCAATATAAACATTTGTTGAGTGAGCAGAGAAATACTTCCACATTTTTTCTTTCATTGTTCTAATCCATCTCTCAACAACGCTTGATTTTTCCTCATTTTCAGTAGAATACAATTCAATCAAATCTTTAACATCTTTGTTATAAAACTCTTTCCCCCGATCCACCCACATTTTCTCAGGCTTTCTTTCCTTAAAAATACTCTTCAGTGCAGCAGAAACAGATTTTCCTGTTTTATCCTTTAAGGGGACCAGCCAACCATATTTTGAAAAGATGTCAATGACAGCAAGAAGAAATTTTACTCCACGATTAAGTTTAGAAAATGCTTGCATATCTACTAAATCTGCTGCCCATATCCTATCAATACCATTTACTCTAACTCTCCTTTTCTTAAATTTTCTTTTTACAGGTTTATGTAATTCTTCTGCTAGTGAATATTTTTTTTTTTACTCATTCCCATACCAAATCTTTTCTTGGTTCCTATTAATGAGGAAACCAATCCTCTTTCCATTCTTTCCTTAATAGTAGGATTATAGATAGCATTTAACTCTTTAAGCATATTAGCATCACACACATCATTACGTGTTTTAGTATCATTATGCTTAAGATAACAAATATCATGATGATAAGCCGCTTTGTCAACACGATTTACAGGCTTTGACCAATCTTTAGGTGTTAAGTCAGGATTTAATCTTTTCTTTAACTTAGTACCAGGACCAGTAAAATTATGCCCAGGTAAATGCATTTCAACAGGCAAGTTATTGATTGCTTTGTTTAACAATGAACCACCTTCTTTTTGTTTAACAAATTGTGTTTTAGTTGTACCACAAATAACACATTTTCCTCGCACCATATTTTTACCATTTTTACTTACTACACAATTTAAATCAGTAGTATCAGTTTTCTTTTTACATTTAACGCAATACATTTTTTTATATTAAAAAAATATATTTTAATATAAAATGGATATTGTTAATTTATCTTGGAATGAAACATTAGCAAAAAGATTTAACCATCCCCTTTTACCTAGAAGTATCAGAGGTTTAATTGTAGGCAAATCAGGATGTGGTAAAACTACACTTTTACTTAACCTTTTGTTAAGACCTGAATGGTTAGATTATAGTAACTTATACGTTTTTGGTAAAAGTTTGTTTCAACCAGAATATCGAATACTTAAAAAAGCTTTTGAAGAAAAAATACCAAAAGAAAACATATTAAGGTTGTTTTCACTTAAAGATGAAGTTCAAAACCATGATATTTCACCTACAGCATTAGTTGAAGAATGGGCAAAAACAATTAAGGAAAAATCTGATATCAATTGTGAATTTTATGAATATGCAAGCGATGTTCCTGACCCAAGAGATTTAAATGCATCAAATAAAAACTTAATGATATTTGATGACTTACTTTTAGAACGACAAAACAAGTGTGAAAACTATTATGTAAGGGGTAGACATAGTAATGCCGATTGTTTTTATCTGGCACAAAATTATTTTAGACTACCTCGTCAAACTATTAGAGAAAATGCAAACTTAATATGCTTGTTTAGACAAGACTTAAAAAATCTTAACCATATTTATAGTGATCATGTAGGGGATGATATGACTAAAACAGAGTTTATCAATTTTTGTAAAAAATGTTGGGAAATACCTCATGGTTTTGTAGTGTTAGATTTAACTAAGAACCATAATGATGGAAAATATAGATGTGGTTTTGATAACTTTTATATACCACGAAATTACAAAGATTATAATTAAAAATATATTTTTTTATTTTAAAATATATTTTACAAATTATAAATGGAAGTAGAATTACTTGAAAAGATAGTAAAAAACACTGAGCATAAAACATCATTTCAAATTATCGTAAGCGACAATAAAACAGAGTTTAAAACAAGATTTACTCCTCCACTTCTATTAGAAAAAGATAAAGAATATGAAATAGCATTGGTTAATCTTGAAACTTATTATTCATTTCCTAATATTGATGCAAGCAATAACATTTTTGTTTATACACCAGACAATGGTACGTCATGGGTAAAAATAAGAATACCTGAAGGAAGTTATGATCTAGTTGATATTAATGATGTAATTCAACAAGAAATGAGAAAAAAGGGTCATTATGATGCTGTTAATGAAGAATATTATATTAACATCTCAGCAAATACTAATACTTTAAAGTCTATTCTTGTTTTAGAAAATGGATATCAGGTTGATTTTAACCAACAAAATTCTATTGCTAAAGTATTAGGGTTCTCTCGTGCTAAATATAATCAAGGATTTCATGAATCAGAAAATGTAGTAAATATTCTTAGTATTAATAGCTTACTAGTTAATATAGATTTAATTTCAGGTAGTTATGTTAATGGATCACAAAAAAATACAATTTATAGTTTTTTTCCAAATGTATCACCAGGATATAAAATTATAGAAAATCCGGTAAACCTTGTTTACCTTCCATTAACATTAAATAAAATACATGATTTAAATGTATCTATTACAGACCAAGATGGAACATTACTCAATCTTAGAGGGGAAAATTTAACAATTAGATTTCATATAAGAGAAGCAAGATAAATATAAAAATGACAAACTATATTAATGCAAAAATAAATATATCAGACGGACAAAAGGAAAAAATTTTACATTCTTTTAGAAACAAAGCTCCAGCTAGTATTCGTTTAAAGCATGAGGACATTCATGGTAATGATGTAGTAGCATTAACCAATTCTCAAGTAAATAAACTTACAAAAGCATATAAAGCCGGTAAGGGGGCAACGTTTAGAATGTCAACTAAACAACTTAAGCATAATATGAAAGTAGAAGGTGGATTTCTTGGAATGTTGGCAGGATTAGCTTCATCAGTTCTACCTACATTAGCAAGGACCGTTTTACCTGCTTTGGGAGTTGGTGCACTATCTGGGTTAGCATCAACAGGCGTTCAAAAAGCAATGGGTAATGGTTTGTATCTTAAGAAAGGTGGTTGTGTCTGTCGAGTAGAAACTGATGGTGAAGGTTTATTTCTTGGTCCAGCTAAAGGTAAAGGATTCTATTCCGTTGGTGATGGATTGTATTTAAAACAAGGTGGTAAAATTTATGATGGAAAAGGTCTTCTTTTAGGGCCTAATAGTCCATTTGCTAATATTCCTATTTTAGGTGCAATATTGTAAATTAAAAAATATGAATGTGCATAAATTTGGAAATGGAAAACATAAATTAGTTCAACCAAAAACTATTTTTTGGAAACCTGTAGAAGTTAAGTATCCAGCTAAAAAAGTTAATCCTGTTACATGGGATGTTTTTACTCAACAACCGTTAGTAATAGAAGGAGGACAAACGAAGACGATAGCCTTAGGTATGGGTTTCAATATGAGTAAAGGTTTTGTTTTAGCTTCTCTATCTTATAATCTTAAACTTAATCTATTATCTATTACAAATGAAGTTACATTAGAAGAGGTGGATGACATGGTTGCAACAATTACAAACAACTCTAATAAAATAAAAAAAATACAAGAAAACACCTTTTTGTGTCGTCTTTACTATTCTATTTAAAAAAATAAGTCGCTGATAATAAAATGGAACTAAAAGAAAAGATTTATCCAGAGCTATCAGAAGCACGAAATATACCAAATGCTCCATCATTAGAGCCAGTAATATCCTCAAGAGACAATGGACAATCATTCAGGTTACAAAAGATATCAGAAATTCAGACTTTTCTAGAAAGTGAAGTTAGGGAAAGAGAGCAACTAAGTAAAAAGTATTTAAAGATTAGTAAGAGTGTGGACAATGTAGAAGCTGGACTAACCGTTATAGCACTAGGCGCCGGAGCAGGGGGAATCGCTTTACTATCAACCGTAGTAGCGATACCTGCAACTATGGTTCTAGAAGGCTGTGCTTTAGTTGTTGGGTTAGCCGCTTTAGTGGGTAAGTTTGTGGTTAGAAGAAGCAGAACAAAATCTGAAAAACATCTTCAGATTAAAATGTTGGCTGATTCAAAGCTAAACACACTACTTACACATATATCAAAAGCAATAACAGACAACAAAATAGATCATTCAGAATTTACTTTAATTATGGAAGAATTGGAAAAATACAAGTCAATGAAGGAAGAAATTAGGAGTAAGTCAAAGAAAAAAAGCAAGCTAGAGGAGTCGGAGAGTCTAATAGAGAAGGGACGAATAGAAGCACGGGAGGAATTCAGGAGACTTGTAGAAAGGCACAATGGAAGCCATTCAAATTAAAACTAAAACCGCCTAAGTTTAAGTGTTCTTGTGCATGTGAGATAGACAATACAAATTAAAAAATTATTTTACTTTTAAAAAAATGTCATTTTTGAAGATAAAAGACCCTTTGAAAAGGGAACAAACAGTAAAAGAATTTCTTGCACTGAAGAAAAGAATTTATGATAATCAGCTTGCAGAGAGAACCGGGGATATCGAATTACAAACAGACCTTTCAAAGTTTTTTAGACCTATTACAGAAACACAAAAAGCTTCAACAAAGGAGATTACAGAAGGGTTTAAACCTATTAAAGAGGGGATTGAACAGTTGCCACAGGCTATTACGTTTCCTGCCTTTCCTTCTATAAAAGCTAAAAAAAGTGATGGCCTTACTGATGAAGAATTAGAAGAAATAACTTGGTTTAGGGATCAAATGGAAAAAGAAAGTGATCCATTATTGCTTATTGGACCAGAAGCAACAAAGCAACTAAGAAGATATACAAATAAGGATGAAGCTGATACAACTTATGGGATATATGATAAAAAAGGTAAATTTTATATTGGCAATGAGGAAGTTGAAATTTTAGGAGATGATCTTTTAATTACAAAAAAAATCTATGAAGGCACACCTGGTCTGTGGGAGTTAATTGTAGCTAGAAAACCGGATGAAAGTGTATATGGGGGTAACGAAAGTGAAGATTTTGATAATTATAAGGAGATAATGTTAAAATCTGGCGCTCTTCATCGAGGTAATGACCCAAAAAGTAATTTTCCAAAAAGCAGTAAAGGATACAAGTGGAATAACATGCTTAGACATATTTGGAATGATTCAGTCCTTGGAAAAGGAATTACCATTATTCCATCTGACCCTAACTCACTATTAGAAAGATTTGACCTCTTAATGGCAAGTAAAGGAGCTGGTCATACTGGTGTAAGAAATGAGTTGGTAAGTATTTGTGATGAATTAAAAAGACAGCGTATATTAGATGCAAAAACTTATAAAAAATTAATGTCTATTCTATAAAAATGATTACATCACAAAAGAGAGGATTTAAAAGAAATTATGCTTATGGAGGGGCGGGGATATTTGATAGCTTTGTTAATTTTCTTACAAAACTCTTTACAAGCAGCGCAGCCAAACAAATTGCATCTTCAGCAGTTGATGTTGGTAAGAGTGTAGCAAAGGAAGGAGCAAAGAAAGCATTAGAGGTTGGAAAGAGTGCCGCGGTTGATGCAGGTAAAAAGTTAGTACAAAAGGCTTTAACACCAAAATCTAAAAAGATTATAGAAAAATATACACAAAAGCCTACTACAACTGCTCAACCTGTAATGCAAGATATTAGTAAGTTAATGGATGGTGGTGCAATTGCTATTCAAGATTTAGTTAAGAAGTTAAATAGTAAGGGTTCCGGAGTTAAAGTATTATAAATTTAAGTTAAGTTAAGTAAAATATTACATTAAATAAAAAAGAATGACAAATCTAAAATTTAATTTAACGCATTATGAAAAATACAACACAAAAAAGGTTAGTATCCTTTATGCAAATTTAAAACTTGATGAAGATTGTGAAGTATTAGATTGCAGTGATACAAATTATAAATATAAAAAGACTACTTTAAAATTGTCGCCTGAAAAAGCTGATATCATTAAGGAATTTGAAGAAGATATAAATCAATATCTAAAAAAAAATAATATGCCTAAGGTAACCATTCTTTACGGAAATAGAATTTATCTAAAAATGAAAAAAAACCTTTCAGTAGAAAAACTTAAAAATATTAAACTTAAGGGTGTGTATGTAAATGATGAAAACAGGTCATTCCCTCAACTATGGGCAAATTAATTTAAACAATTGTAATTTGACTTAAAATTATAATTGCATATAATAAAATGGATATTTTAAATATTAAAGCACCAATTTTTAAAGATGATAGTATTGATGAATATGAATATTATGAATATCTGCCTATTACAGGGACTAATCTAAACAACTCTGGAGGAAACATTAGGATTGATATTGAAACTCAAGATATTTTTTATCATCCTTCAGAATCATATCTACTAATTGAAGGAAGATTGATAAAAGAGTCTCTTATTGTTCCTAATCCTAGTTATGAGAATGAAGATACGGTCAACTTAATAAACAATGGATTGATGTATCTGTTTAAAAATATAAGATATCAACTTAGTGGACAAGAGATAGAAAGTATTAATTATCCTGGTCAAACTACAACAATGCTTGGACTGTTAAAATACCCTGATGATTTTTCTAAATCACAAGGATTAAATCAGTTTTGGCAAAAGGATACACTCCCGGATATAGCAAATAATATTGGTTATAATTTAAGAAAGACTTTTATTTTTAGTTCACAGCCTACTGGATTATTTAGTTTAAAGGTGCCCTTAAAGCATATATTTGGTTTTTGTGAAGATTACAACAAAATTTTATATGGTATGAAACAAACACTAACCTTAACAAGAAACAATGATAATGATGCAATTTATAGACTTGACGAAGCGGCAGTAGGTGGTAATCAAAGACATGAACCTGGTAGGGTTGTATTAAGTAAAGTATCTTGGTTTATGCCACATGTAACGCCGGAAGATGGAAACAAGTTAGAACTTTTTAAATTTATCGAGAAGAAAGAAAAATTCCCAGTTGGTTATAGAATGATACAAAGCGATAGCATTGTTGTACCACAAGCCATAGGTTTTACTTGGAGGTTATCATCTAAATCATCTCCTGAAGTGCCACGTTTCTTAATTATTGGTTTTCAAACTGGCAAAAGTGGTAATCAAATAGAAAACCCGGCAATATTTGATAATATAGATGTTAGAAATATTTATGTAATGTTGGGTTCAAATAAATATCCAAACTATGAACATGATATTAATTTTAGAACTAATAAATTTGGAAGAATATATGGTGAAGCTTCCTCTTTTAGAAAGAAATTTTATAATATGGATGAATTGGTATCAAATCCAAATATTAGTCCTTATGATTTTAAATTTCTTTTTCCTTTGTTTGTGTTTGATTTATCAAAACAAAGTGAAAGGCTTAAGCATTCTGTTACTGATATACATGTTAAAGCAACATTTGGTGTACCTGTTCCAGCAAATACTGAGGCATTTGCAGTTTTACTTAGTGATAGACTAATTAACTTCCAGAGTGATGGGAATAAGATGAGTGTAGTATATTAAGTAAATTTTTACTTAAATAAAAAATGAAAAAGGTTGCTGATTTAAAGAAAATATTAACAGATAACAATATTAAGTGGTATTCCTATTGGAACAAGAAAAAGTATATTGATGTGTTAAAAGAGCATGGTTTGTATCCTGAAGAGGAAGAAAAAAAAAATTTTAAAAAAATTCCTAATTATGAAAGATTAAAGTATATTGCTAAAAACCCAAAGAGGGTTACCTTTAAGGATGTTGAAACTGAAGAGGTGAAAGAGTTTCCATCAATTTATAAGGCTAGTTTGTATATTGATAAATGTCCACAAACGATTGAAAACTGGAATGGTAGAGTATGGAAAGGTAAATATAGAATTGATATTCTTTAATTTTATTATTTATGAAAAAAATAATAAAATTTGACTTAAGGAAAGAATATTTTATTTTAAAAAAATGGATCGACAGTTTGATAGATATAATGTAGCTGGATTAAGAAATTTAGCAAGGGAAAGGGGATTAAGAAGATACTCAAGGCTTAGACGTGATGAACTAATAACTCTTTTGATTAATACGGGACCCTCAATATTAGATAGGGATATCGTTGCCATTGATGCACCAATATTACAACCAACGCCCTATATACCACCAAGACAAAGACTAACCAGGCAACAAACTACTTCAGTTAATGATTTGCTAAGGAGTTTAGAAAATGTAAGAGTAGAACAACCAAGTATAACACCAGAACTTAATGCTTTAAAAAATAAAATAAAAAGTATATATGATGAAGAAAGAGAGGAAAAAATAAAAATATTACAAAATAGATCTGCCTTAAATAATTATGCAACTGAACATAAAATAGAAGGAATACCTGTTAAAACGGTACAAGAGTTTTTAATGCTAACAAAACCAACAATTGAAAAACTTTTAAGAAGCATGCATAGTCATAAAGTAAGATTAATTCTTCAATGTTTTATGGAAAGAGGAGAGGATAATAATAGACAAATAGTAAAAGCAAATTTTTCTTCTGGTAGTTATGAGATTTTCTTAGAAGGAACCAATATAACAGAAGTATACTTAAATATGATGGAAAGAATTATAGAAAATTTTATTAAATTTACTTCAAATGGTAGTGGTTGGTCGTTTAATAGTGTGGTTCATTTAAAGTTACATAGTGTTATTTATGAACCATTAAGAGCAGGTGAATGGTTACCCCTACCTAAGTGGATTGCTAATAAAAAGGCATGTATTAATATGAAAAGTAAGGATGATGAATGTTTTAAATGGTGTGTTTTAAGGCATTTAAATCCAACAGATAACCACCCTGAAAGAATTGGTGATTTAAAATCTAAGGAAAATAGTTTAAATATGAAAGGAATTAAATATCCTGTTTCTTTACAGGATATAGATAAGTTTGAAAGGCAAAATCCAACAATTAGCGTTAATGTTTTTGGGATAGTAGAAGGTAAGGAAAAAATCAAACGTATTAGAGCTATAAAAAGTTTAAAAGAAAATCATATAAATTTGTTATATATTGAAGATGAAGAAGAAAAAACACATTATGTTTTAATAAAAAATATTAATGCTTTACTGAGAACACAAACTGCCTCTAATAATAATGTAAAGTATTGTATGCTTTGTATGAACCATTTTGGTAGTGAAGAACTTTTAGAAAAACATATGGAGCGTTGTGAAGATCATGATGGAGTTGATTTAATAATGCCTAAGTTTGATCCTGAAAATCCTGAAAAAATTTTAATAAAGTTTGAAAACTATTGTAGAAAAATTATGGTACCATTTGTAGTTATTGCTGATTTTGAATGTATATTACAAAAAATAGAACAACAACAAAAAAGTAATACTATTGAAACACAAAAGCATATACCTGTAAGTTATAACTATCTAATTTGTCCTTCTAATGATAAAATTATGAAACCAGTATTAAGAGGATATGTAGGTGAGGATGCCGAAAAACATTTTATAGATACTTTAACTAAGGATGTTAAACAACTTTATAAAGAATTTTATAAAAACCCAGTAGAAATAGAAAAATTAACTGAAGATAAAGTTAGAAAACATAAAAATGAAGTAAAATGTTGGATATGTGGAGGTAAATTTACTCATGAAAATTATAAAGTAAGAGATCATTGTCATTTTACTGGTGAGTATAGAGGTGCCGCACATAATGAATGTAATCTTAAAGCAAAAGTTCCAAATTTTATACCTGTTATCTTTCATAATTTATCTGGTTATGATGCACATATTTTTATTAAGTATCTTGGTAAAACTAGTGGTAGAATTGATTGTTTACCCAACACAGAAGAAAAATATATTAGTTTTACAAAACATCTAAAGGTAGGAAATAAAAATATTAATTAAAGATTTCTTGATAGTTTTAAGTTTTTAGCTAGTAGTTTAGAAAAAATTGTAGAAAATTTAAAAGATAAAAATTTTAAAAATTTAAAGTATTATTTAAAAAATCATCGTGGTGGTTATACAGAAGAAAAATTAAAATTGTTAAGTAGAAAGGGTATCTTTCCTTATGAATGGATGGATAGTTTTGATAAGTTAAAAGAAACACAACTACCACCTATAGAAGAATTTTATTCAAGCTTAAATGGAGAAGGAATTTCAGACAAAGATCTGGCACACGCGTTAAAAGTGTGGGATGTTTTTGGTTGCAAAACTATGTCTGATTATTTACAACTATACAATGAAACAGATGTTGTACTTTTAGCTGATGTTATGGAAAACTTTAGATTTTCTATGCATAAAGAATTTGGTTTAGATCCTGCTTGGTATTATACTTTACCTGGATTTGGATGGGATGCTATGCTTAAGGTAAGCGAAATAAAATTAAAAAAACTTACTGATATTAATATGCTTAACTTTTTTGAAGCATCAAAAAGGGGTGGCACTTGCATGACAAGTATTAGACATTTTGAAGCAAACAATAAGTATATGGGTGATGAGTATGATTCAACTAAACCTAGTATATATGGGTTTTATATTGATAAAAACAGTCTTTATCCTTGGGCTATGAGTAAGCCTTTACCTGTAAACTATTTTAAGTGGATGACTAAAGAAGAATTAAATAATTGGGAAAAATATCCGTGTACCCTGGAGGTTGATTTGGAGTATCCTAAAGAGTTACATGATTTGCATAATGAAATGCCTTTAGCAGCAGAAAAATTAAAAGTTAGTAAAGTAGAAAAGTTAATACCAAACTTAAATGATAAGGAAAAATATATACTTCATCATGAAGCTTTAAAGACTTACCTGAGATTAGGATTAAAAATTAAAAAAATACATCGTGGAATTAAATATCAAGAGAGTACCGCTATTAAAAAATATGTTGATAAGTGTGTGGCTTTAAGAACACAAGCAAAGAAGGATAAAAATAAATTTTTAGATAATTTATGGAAGTTAGCAATGAATTCTGTTTTTGGTAAAACCATGGAAAATATAAGAAATAGAGTAAACATAGAATTAGTTAATGGTGAAAATAGTGAACGATTTAAAAAGTTAACAGCAAAACATAACTTTCATAATCATACTATATTTGATGAAAATTTGGTTGCGGTACATATGAAAAAAACATGGATTAAATATGATAAGCCAATTTATTTAGGAGTAAGCATACTTGATATTAGCAAAACAACTATGTTAGAAGATTATTATAACTATTTTAAAAATAAATTTGGTGAAGATAAAGTATTTATGTGCTATACTGATACTGATAGTTATGTTTTAAAAATAGAAACTGAAGATTTGTATGAAGATTTAAAAGAGGATGCCGATGATTTGTTTGACTTTAGCAATTATCCAAAAAATCATCCATTATATAGTGATAAAAATTGTAATGTGTTAGGTAAGTTTAAGGATGAAATGAAAGGAGATCTTTTAACTGGATTTGTAAGTCCTGGAGCAAAAACTTATGCTATGAAAAAATTTATCTTAAAAAAGGATAAAAATGGTAAAGCAGTAACCGATAAAGATGGTAAATTTATTTATATTAAGCCTATTGAAGCTAAAGATAAAGATGGTAAACAAATTTATAAAACAAATGAGAAAGCAGAAACTAAAAAATGTAAAGGAGTTAAAAAGTCTGTGATTAAAAATGACCTAAAATTTAAAACTTATAAAGATTGTTTGGATACTGAAAAAGATTTTTGTGTAATTATGGGAGGAATAAAAAGTAAACATCATGAATTAACAACTATAAAAATGAAAAAAGTAGCATTAAGCTTTGAAGATGATAAAAAGGGTTTGATACTGAGGGATGGAAGTTATAGAACTTTATCATGGGGTCATTATAGCTTACAAGGATTAACAGAAGAAGAAAGAGAAATGTATGAAGCACAGGGGGCAAGACCAAAAACAAAATAAAATATTTAACCTTGTTTATGAGGTTAAATATTTATAATTTTTTTTTCACCAAAATCTTAACCCACCCCACTAACTCATAAACCCGCTAGCCATTGCATGATGCGTTGGTTGATGGGGGGTTTGAGTGGGTTAACTGATGTAAGGGTTTGCCTGGTTAACTGATGCCGTTGGTTAGCTGGTTAACTGATAATCTGGCTAGCTGATGTGTTGGTTAGCAGGTTAACTGATGTGTTGGTTAGCCGGTTAGCTGATGTAATGACGCGAGATGATGAAATTTTTTTTAAAATTAATTTTTTTTCGAAAATTTTTCATCTACTGAGTGAGGGGTTGATGTGTTATAATAATTGAAATAAAGGTAAAAGGATTAAGATAGAGGTTAGTTTGATTTAATTATGAATGCTTCACCTATTGGTTTTGATAATTTTATGAGCATGCGGCTTAGAGGGCGTGTTACATGAAATTTTGGTGAGGGGGGTGAGGGGGGATGAGGATTAGCTTGTGTATAATGCACGTACGTATATGTAAGGCTTATATATGGGGATGGTCCAGATCGAGTACTTTGATATCTACTAGTCGCATTTTTGGCGATTTTACTATCGGCCTAAAATTGTAGAGTAACTTATTCAGTAGAAGGATTGACATAGTAAGCTGGTCGTGTAGCTAAATAAGCTTCAATTTGTTAAGTATAGTTATGGTATTAAGCCTTATCCTGCTAAATAAAAACATCGAAACTTTCAAACCGATAATATAAGCCCAAGTTTTCTTATTTCAAAGGTAATTTTGGAGAAAAAATATCTCCTTACCGGACAGTGTAGATCAGAGATCAGACTGCACGTTTTGTGCAGTCTGATCTTGATCTACGCTGTCCGCAAAAGGTCGCTTAGTCGCACTTAGCTGCCTAAGGGTTAAACCCTGGTGATAATATATGGATAACTGGATAAAAGGAAACAAAACTTAGATACTGCAATGGTATAGCCGATTAGGTTAAAATATCTTTCACAATTTCGGACTGTGTTCATTACAGACCAGACAATACTTTTTAGTTGTCTCATCTTGACCTTCCCTGTCTGTATCAGCGTCTTATTATGATTTTAGGAGGAAAAGAGTAAAGAAGTAAAAAGCAAAAACGAAAAGGTTTGCTGTGGCAACTGTCGCTAAATGCTCAAATATTTATTTAGCTACGGCAGGAAAAAAGAACAAGTTTTATGCAAAGTGAATGGATAGGCCGTCAAAGAAACTGCTTACCAAACGAAAAAAAAACTCGACCAGTCCCTATCTAACTCTTAAACAGACGACAAAATTTTAGACTCCTTCAAACTGAAAGCAAATTCAGACGACAACTAAATGTAACAATGATGCAGTTTTTCATGGAAAGGATAGAAAATGTTGTGGGAAAGGGAGGAAATGCCGGTTGCCAGCATTTTCTCCATTCTCCACACTTCTTTCAAAATGTGTTGTTTTTTTTTTGAGAGTTATTAAAACTCAGGATTTTTCGGTAAAAGAATGAACCATTTATATACTACATATTGAATAGGGCTCAAACGTTGTGGGGGGGGGGGGGGGGGGGGGGGGCTTTCTAGCGGGGATTGGAATACCTTTTCGGGGAAAGTCGGCGGACCAAACGCAGAAATAGGTTTTGCGTTTCTTTAACCCTTTGGTTGCTAAGCGCGACTCGCTGACCTTTTGCAGACACTGTAGATCAAGATCAGACAGCACAAAACTACCCTCTCCGATAAGGAGATATCCCCCCCCCACCCCAAGAAAAAAAAAAAAAAAAAAAAAAAAAAAAATGACCTTGAAATAGCAATATTTTGGTCATTGCTATCGGCTTGAAAAGTTTCATTCAAGTTATTTATCAGGACAAGGGTTTCTAATACATGTACCTCAGAAAAGCCTCTCCTGATAAAAACTGTATTGACTATGTGTCTCATGTCGCTCTATATGTCTGCTGCTAGTGTTATCTCTATATCTCTTCCACTGTTAATGCCTTTGTCTACGCTTGAAGAACCACTCGAAATTTCTATATGCGTTTAAATGATGTACGCACCCATCTCTATTTTCAAATAAATTCGGGTGACTTCTTAATCGGAAAAAATAAAGCACTATTCTTGCTCTGAATATTCAATAGGAGTTCTGCTTTAAATTTGGGAATGTGCATCTGTTCCAACGAGTACATTCATTCAACCGATATTAGTTGAACTTTTGTATAGTCAATTGTTGATATTGTATCATTTTATATACACAGAAAATTCAAAGCAATAATACAAAACTGGTATTACAAATTTGAAAATTACCGTATATTGTTTATGTATATTTAGGTTTGTAGTTTATCATTTAACCCATAAGCTGCTAAGCGCGACTTAAGGACGTTTTTGCGGACAGTTTAGATCAAGATCACACTGAACGGAACGTCTGATCTTGGATCTACACTTCCGAAAAGGACATATTTTCCCCCACAAAATATGTTTGAAATAGTAAAATTTCTGTTTTTACTATCGGCTTAAAAGTTTCATTTCACCTTTTAGAAAGATAAGGGTTAAACTATTTAGTTCTGTTTTATATAATCATACCGAAAACTGTTTGGTTTAACCGTTACTAAGTGACACACTGTCGCCGACACACTATACATTCGGATTCAAGATTCAATCATGTTTGTTTCAGGAGTTGGCTATGGCACCGTCATTGCGACGTTTATCTTCTCAATCTACTACGCCGTCATCATAGGGTGGATGCTATATTATTTCATTCATTCTTTCTTCCCTAATCTCCCCTGGGCGTCCTGCGACAACCATTGGAATGTTCCGGAAACCTGCATGCTGGCAAAGGAAGACATTATAGCGCGAACGGAAACATTCTACAATGTTACATCAAATATGACGTCACATATTGGTACCACCATGGCGGCTACAAACGTTACGTTGGCAGCGGGGCCTGAGCTGATGACTTCAGCTGAACAGTTTTGGAAGTAAGATTTTAGCTTTAAATTGTTTCACAATCTCGACCTTCCGGTTCTTATTCTCCTAAATTCCTACTTCGATAATCCTTTTGAAAGTCCAGTATCTCTGGTGTTATGTCGCACGTATTTTGCGGTACAGTTTCTTTGGAAAGTAATTTAAAAATAATATTCTGAAAAAGCTAAATTTACAAGCAATTATAAATCTATATTTTATAAACAGGTCAAAGTGTGGACTTTGTTGGCATCGTTTTCTCTTTAATCAAAACTATGTGCATCAGAATTACAAAACTTTGACGTCATACATTCAGGAGATTTCGACAAACAGAGTTTATTCATTAACTTATTTATTTTTTTCATTCCTAGCGAATACGGATATCACGGAAATCGATTGAAAAAATTAAAGTAGGACCTTTGTCCTATGTACAAACCTGGCGAACGTTGGAAAACTATAGTTTGAATAGATTAAGTTTTCTTTTCCCGGATAAAGGCCGTTGACCGAAATACTGAAAAAAAAAAAAAGGTTTTGATTTTTTTTTTTTTTTTTTTTTGTTATACTATGCCTTACGTACTTTTACATTTTCAAAGAAACTTTAAGTCCAACGTTCTGTTTCAGATATGAAGTTATGAAGCTATCCTCTGGACTGGAAGAGCTCGGTTTTGTCAACTGGCCGCTGGTTGGTTGCCTAGCTGCCATAGAGATTATATGTTTCCTATGCATCTTTAAAGGTGTAAAGATCACGGGCAAGGTAGGACATTGAGCATGTCTAACCTAACCAGTATAAACAAACAAAAACAAAGAAATAAAGGAAAATAATGCGTTGTCGATTCCTTCATACCATTGCTACATCGCTTCCCAAAATATCTCATTCAGTGCAAATCCGCTTCTCAGAAATTTCAGTCCTTTGATTTTCAGTAGCAACTGACACAAACTTTGTCGACAATCGGTCAAACGAGCAGATCTAGACAGATGGAACAATTTATCCCCCAACTCCATTTTAAAGGAGATATCATCATCATCATCATTATTTTATTATAATTTTTGTTCTGCGATGATTTATTAGATATGAAAATTGTCCTATACATTTTTTAAAACCAGGTTGTATACTTCACTGTGTTGGGACCATTTGTACTACTCCTGGTGTTTTTAGTTCGTGGACTGTTACTGCCAGGCTCCGATATTGGTATCAAGTATTACCTTACACCCGACCCAAAGAAACTTCTAGAGCCATCGGTGAGTCATCCTAAACTTTCGTCATTGGCCTAGGTCCAGCCATCTTCGCAAGCAAAGTTGACGATCACTACGTGGATCCACGTAGTGATCGTTATCTTTGCTTGCAAAGATAAGGTCCAGGGTTCATATTCACTAACAATTCTTAAAAATATTCCTTGTCTAATTCTGAAGAATTTTCTATATTTGAAAGTAACACAACTTCTGATGGGCTAAACCATTTGGTTTAGCCAATCAGAAGTTGTGTTACTTTCATATTTAGAAAATTCTTCAGAATAAGACTTAAAATATTCTTAAGAATGGTTTGTGAATACGGACCAGTTTCCAAAGGTTTCCGAACCACTCCTTTCCCGATCTCTTTGACTAGGTCTATACACATATGTGGCAATAAATAATGAATGCGTTCCGTTGGCTTTTGACTTTTGGCGAAGTAACACCGGAATATAAATGTATGTTTGTGAAAGAGTAGAAAACATAGCGGAAAAAGGAGAAAATGCTGATTATCAGCATTTTCTCCTTTTCCTCCAATGTTTTCGAAAGCGTTTTATTCAGGATCATTAGGGTTGATTGATTGATTTTATGGTGTTTAACGCCGTTTTAAACATTATTTCAGTTATATTGCGGCGGCCAGTACACTTATCCATGCTTTCCTGGAGTTTCTTTTACCAGTGCTACGCGCAGTATTCCTTTCAAGCCACTGGCTGCTTTCCTACATAACCATCGTCGAAACAATGGTCTGCGGTGAGAGAGAACTGAATCCTGTCGCAACCACTATCGTAAATCCTCGGAAAGAAATTGCCCGAGTCGGAAATCGAACCAGCGACCCCGTATTCTCAAGTCCTGCACGCTACCGACTGAGCCACCGAAGTGCGGCAGGATCGTTAAGGACCCCGGATTGACTTGTGAAGGGTCATTTTACTGTTACAGCACCTAGAAATGGAAGGAACTGTTACAATCTGTAAAACAGAGCGAATCGTTGCAGCGTTCCATTTACGAAATATCTAAGATCGACTTGCAAGTTTTGTGCAGCCTGATCTTGATCTCGACTGTCTGCAAAAGGCTGTCTGATCCTGATTGAATGTTTTCTTAAATAAATAAATAAATAAATAATGCATATAGCGCTCTAACGTTAAGATTATTGAAAGCATTAATTTGAAATTTTCAACCCGAAAAAAAAAAAGAACTTAATTATTTCGTGTGCAAAGGATATTCAAGAAATAAAAATGTTTAAGTATACGAGACGGAAACGAAATGCAGGGTCTCCGAAGTCTGAATGAGATTAACCCTTTACGGAGCAATTTCGTGTATTTGAGAGCTTGAAGTTAGAAAATGTTCATCCTTTTCCTATAATTCTGTTTTATAGAATTTTCATCATTTGAGCTATACTTTATTTATCGTCTATAAATACTTTCAATTTGAACAAGTCAAGAATTTTGTCGTCTGGTTAGGAGGGGTTAAGAAAATGAACGGGTTTATGGGTTTGTGCATAAACGCATTCCTATTGCGTTAGATAATTAATTGAGCAATACTCAGTGAAAATGTCGTTTAACCCTTATCCTGCTAAATAAGTGAACTGAAACATTTAAACTTATTGTAAAAACCCAAATTCTGCAATTTCAAGGGGTAACTTTTTGGAAAAGATATCTCTTTATCGGACAGTGTAGATTAAAGATCAGACTGCACGTTCTGTGCAGTCTGATCTTGATCTTTTTGCGAAAGGTCGGTGAGTCGCTCTCAGTAGCCTAAGGGTTAATGTATCTGCAAAAAGCATCAATCAATACAGATCAGCCTGCGCAGTTCGCGCAGGCTGATCTGGATTGAAGCGTTTTGCTATTTGCAAACATTTGTATGGTAACCATTTACCGCACAATTCCGGCCTTTAACGAACTTGAGAAAGGATCCTTTTGAAAACCTTGTGGGAAAAGGAGAATATGCTGGTAACCAGCATTTTCTACTTTTCCTACAAAATTGTCTACCCTTTTCAAACCAGATTTCAATTTCAAAGTCATTTTTATTTTGTCGTCTGCAAATGCTTTGAATTTCAACCAGTCTAAAATTTTGTCGTTTGGTAAAAAGTCAAACGAACATTCTAGCTCGTGAATCAGTCGGTGTTATAAACAAGACTAGATCCGAAATATGTGACGACTTGGTTGGTATACTGCGAAGGTACTTTAAAGTCCCAGTGGAGGCCAAAAGTAAACAATGGGGTTGTTTAAATGTATCTAAATTTAAACCTTGAAAAAAATCGTAAAAGTATGGAAATTATTGTGACGGTGACAGTCTGTTATTGTACGGTCGGTCAAAGTCTTTGTCACTGATAGGAAAAAGGAAATTTTGAAAGCAAGCTAAAAAGTAAACAAAAACAAAGCGACCTGCCAACTTTTGACCTAGTTTTAAAATTAATTTTCCTGCTACTGACTAACATTTGGATCGGCCGTACAGTAACAGATTGTCCACTTCACAATGATTCTCATTTTTTAAAATAGTATAATTTAGATTTAAATGCAATTTACTTTTGTTGTGATTGGGCCTTTATACTCCCCTTTTACAGTAGTGTCGCTCAATTAGATTTACGAGACATCAAAGATCTATTGATATATTTTTTTCTTTTTTTTTTCAGATATGGGCTCAAGCATGCATGCAAGTGTTTCGGTCGATAGGCCCCGGATCTGGAGTAATGATTACGTTTTCAAGTTTTAACAAGTTTTCCAACAACTGCATGAGGTATTTAGAAGTCTACAAACCTGTTAGTTGTTTTGCGTCTTTTTTTCACATGATTTCAGTTATGTGACGGCGACAGTTTTCATATTCAGATTTCCTGATCCTTTTTTTTTCTGAAAAGCACGGCACCGAGATCCTGTGTGGCCTTGGTGTCCTTGGGAAAGGTACTCCATGTCAGTGTCCTTGGGAAAGGTACTCCAAAACCTAGCCTGGTACTTGCAATACCTAGAAATTCAGAACACAAATGAATAAGTCAGTTTTTGCCTTTAAGTGACGGAAATGATATTGAAATTGGCGTGAAACACCATACAACCCTTTATCATTTTGTCCTTTATCACTTCTAACTACCCTGAGGAGAAGGCCTTTAGAAAACTCTGTAGGGAAAGAAGAAAATGCTGATAACCAGCATCTCTCCTTTTCTCACAATGTGTTCTTCCCGGCCTAAAACAAATTTAAATTTTTAGTCACATTTAGTTTCTCGTCTGCAAATGCTTTCAATTAGGACAAGTCTAAAATTTTGTCGTTTGGCAAAGAGTGAAATAAAAAAAAAACATCAAACATTTTGCTATCGGGTACATTCATCTTTTTCACATCCATATTTCATAAAGATGCTTTTAAAATCGTCTCCTTCAAATTTATTTCAAAAAAGTTTAGGGATTCATCCAAACGAAAATGAACCGCACTCTGGGAAAAGGGCCTTTATGCATCTCGAGGATACATCATACCAAGCAAGCCCTTATATAATTATGGATCCATAAAAAAACATTTTGTCTGAAAACCTACTTTATCATAAGGTTGTTGTCGTTTGGTACAGAGTTAGGAATTTACTTTCCAGGGACGCGATTGTTGTTTGTCTTGCGGACCTGTTTACAGGGTTCATCGGTGGCTTTGTGATATTTTCCGTGCTCGGTCACGTGTCCTTCCAAACCGGAATTGATATCAAGAATTTCAACCAATCAGGTAAGAGGAAGTTCGCCATTGCAAATATGTACTTCCAGTTTCAAAAAATAATAAAAAAAAAAAACGTTGACCCGTTCCACGAATTCACGATATCGTTTTCGATCTGTTTTTCCATTTTCAGTTTATGGGCCTGAATACGGAGTTCAGTGAAAGCTTTCCACTTTCATAAATGCAATTATCAGGGAAGATAACTGCAAAAATGTTCATTAATACATAATAGTTCACGAGTATGTTCAATCCCTAAAAATGTTCTGCATAGCTCAAAGCGGGTACTGGTGAAATCTAAAAATAATTGAAATAACTGAACATATAACTTCGAAAGTAATTGCGCTATAGCGGCGATATAATGAAGTATTGTTGATAACGGTGAAAAGGATGGATCTATCTATCTATCTATCTATCAGTCAGTCAGTCAGTCAGTCAGTCAATCAATCAATCAATCAATCAATCAATCAATCCTCTAGAAACACTAAACTGGCTAATTTGGAAGGGAGACAACTCATTGTAGCTGTTATTAATATGAAACAATTCATTCCCATTTCTCTATTGCAGGCTTTGGACTTGGCTTTATTGCATACCCGGAAGCAGCAAACTACTTACCACCGCCACAACTATGGTGTGTGCTCTTCTTCTTCATGTCCTTGACCCTGGGCATTGATTCTACAGTGAGTGAAATATACTTAGCGAATTATTACATTGATCGAATTTCGGTGGTAATTCATTACTGGGTGTATTAACCCTTTCATCGCCTTAGACGAAACAAATGGGTTTGCGGATGGCAAAGATCAAGATCCGACTGCACAGAACGTGCAGTCCGATCTTGGATCTTTTGTCCTCTTTTTGTATCAAGCCAATGATAAAGGGAAAACAATCTGTATTTCAAAGGGTTTTATTTTAAGCAGTCAAATAGGTTATAAAAACGCGGACGGTTGAATAGAAAATTTAATTGCCGCTCGCTTTATTAGTAACTACTTCGAAAATTATTTTGGTTGTAACTGACTATGTACAGGATGTATAAGTCAATAAAGTCATTCATTCATTCATTCATTCATTCATTCATTCATTCATATATCAGCTATTCACACATAATCATTTTATCTCACAGTTCCCGAACTTTGAAATCGTGGTGACTTCACTGATGGACCAGTACCCGAAACATTTAAAAGGCAAGACCGTCCTACTGACGACCATCATCATCGGAAGTGCGTTCATTCTAGCCATTCCCTACCTAACACAAGTAAGTTTGGTCACAAGAACTTGATTCTTGATGAAATTCGATCTCGATAGTTTTTTTTTTTAAATTATTTCATTAATATTATTTATAAGTGTTGAAAGAACGAATTTCTTTAACAAACAAGCACCTGTGAGTTGAGCAGCCCGTTTGCAACACTATCTTTTTTTTTTCATGAAATTGATTGCAGCTGCTCCAATTTTAAAGTAAGTCTGAATTTACAGACAAGTACATGTACTGAAAATTATCATCATAATTATGCAGTGCGCACCACCTTTCCATTCCCTGTCTAACTCAAATATGTGTAACAAAAGGACTTGTTCCTTCATGAAAGTCATCCTTCTGTAGTAGTATATAATTTTATTATTATATAATCAAAACTATAGTGACCGATTTCGCCAAGAAAAAAAAAGCGCCTATGAAGTTAGCAGTCTGTGTCCAAACGCATTTGTAATACGTTTTTGTAAAGGTTGGTCGCAGCTGTTCAAAGATAAAGAGAAAAATATAAGAGCCATGCTCTGAGAAAAGGGAGTTTAATGCATCTCCTTGATGCATGACACCAAGCAAGTCAGCACATGATCATAGAACCATTCAGTCCATTCTATCTACCAGCCGACTGAACCATGAGGTAGACTTGTCCTTTGACATACAGAAAATTGACCAATAGCGAAAAGGGTTCGTCAAGGTCAGCCTGCGCAGACTGTGCAGGCTGACCTGAGTCGATATTTTTCGTAGGTGCATTAAGCCCCCTTTTCACAGTGCATGGCTCATATAAGTATACATGTACAGTAGAGTATTGCAAACCATCTTCATGGTAGTGCGTTCCTTCACGTCATTCCATATATACTAGGACGAAAAAGAAACGCCGGGTAACCTATTAAGATAGTTTTAGAGGATATAATGTAATATTACATTATTATATTCATTTTTTGTATAAAATTTCATCTGTATGGAACCAGTTGGTGAAGTTTCAATCGATTTTCTATGCTGTTTAAGCGAAAAATAACCCCCTTATAACGATGACATTAATAATATAATATATCCTTTAAAACTATCTTAATAGGTTACCCGGCGTTTCTTTTTCGTCCTAGTATATAACTCAAGTAATTTAGAATCCTGTTCTTTTTATTTGTTTCTAGGAATTAATCGCAGCAACACAATGGAAACAAATGCAGGCGTTCTTTCTCGCCATGCAAAAACATTGTTTAGCAAAGCAAGTATTAGCAGACTGCGCATTTTACTCATGTTGTATATATACTTCGCAACTGCACAAAGATAGTTTTCACAATAAAGTACCGAATATTTTGGTGATATTTAACGCCGCTTACACCAGTCATTGTTATTGTTCCAGTAAAGCGTCAGCGCGGAACCAAAGAAATTACTTCATCTCTCTATATAATGTGAAAGAGCTTCTCTCGGCCCTGTGTTACCCAGTACATAGATGCTTCTTAATACAATTGGGCCATGCTCTGGCAAATGGGGGCTTGATGCATCTCCGTAATTCATGATTTAATCAAGCCATCACATAATTGTGGATCCATAATCGCCACGTTTTTTAACAACCGACTTATTCATGAGGTGGACTGATCCTTTGACAAATAGAAAATTGACCAAGAGCGAAAAGTGTAGGCCCAGGTCCTGGGTCGATACTTTTTGCAAATGCATTAAGCCCGCTTTTCACAGAGCATGCTCAATTATATTTGTCGCTTAACAGGGAGGAATGTACCTATTGACCCTAGTAGACTGGTATGCAATGACGTTTAACGTGACAGTGTTCGCACTGTTAGAGTGTCTCGTGATGGTCTGGATCTACGGTATGTTTAATATACGATTGTTTGTGTAGTAAACACCTTTTCAATGATATTTTATTTTTGTCACGAAAAGCAGCACACCTATACATACTTTCCTCGAGTTTTTTCCCCCATTACTAAATACAACAATCGATGGATGTATTCCCACATGAACGCAGTCGAAACAACGTAAACACCTTACCAAACAACAAAGATTGAATCCTTTCCATGTTGAAAGGATCTGTCGACGACAAATTAACTGTTGTTTGAATGACTGGACTTTTCTTTGGTTGGATAGAAAGCATGTTGGCAAAAAAAGAAAATGCTGCTTACGATCCTTTTCTCCCTTGTTCACAATGTTTTCAAAACAGCCATAATTGATAGGTTTTGTCTGTGGTAGAGTAGAAATCGTTTAGAAAAAAGGAGAAGATAGTGATCTGTTTCTCTTTCTCGGCATAGAACGACAAACCCAACCATTTTAAACGTATGTCGTTATGGGAATATTGGATTCTACATGTTTGTCTATATGTAGATCGTTTTGTTTGTCAACGTGTTCGTATGTACATAGGTATGAGTCATGCTCTGTGAAAAGGAGGTTAAAACATTTGCAAAAGGTATCTATTCATATAGCGTGCAACACACGAAAAGGGGCCTTCGGACAAATGCGTAAACTGTCGTCCCGGGTTAGTCTGCGCAGTTCGCGCAGGTTAATCCGGGACAGCACTTTACGACTACATAAGATTTTTTCATACAGTAGACTTTCGTGAAATAGAAAATCGCACAAAAACGGGAAGTGTCATCTCGGATTAGTCGCAGACTGCACAGGCTGATCTGGGACGACACACTTTTTCGCATATGTTAGAAGGCCCCTTTTCGTGTGTTGCACGCCATATATGGCTGCGCAGTCCGCCCAGGATGCGCTGGTCGAAACGTTTTGCTTCTGGTAAATTTCTTGCATATTGAAGGACCATTGTACCTCATGATTCAGTTGGGCAAAGGCTCGCTTAATAACTTTTTTTTTTCTAAACCCGTTTAATAAATTTTCATCTCAAACGCCAAATTAAGTCAGATCCTATATGTATAAACGGACTCGGCGAGGATGTTGGGTCACATATGGCGCAAAACACACGAAAAGGGGCTTTCGGACATTTGCGTAAAGTGTTGTCCCGGATTAGCCTGCGCATTCCGTGCAGGCTAAATCCGAGACAGTACTTTACGACTGCTTCTTTTGAGAAGCAGTTTTGTATAAAACGGCTTTTTCATAATAAACCTGATTTTTTTATTAGAAGAAGCCGTTTTATTACAGAGGTGCTTTTTTTTTACACTGCTTTCACACAGGTATGAGTAACATTGAAGCCAATATGAAGGAAATGACGGGACATGGAATACCTATCGTCTTTCGAGTCTGCTGGTATCTGGTCACGCCTCTTTTACTAGCGGTAAGGTTATGTTGATTCTTCTTCTTCTATCTCCATAACAATAGTGAATTTTACAGCCAAATTTTCGAAATTTTTCGCCACTTTTTTGGGGTTGGGGGATGAGGGTGTTGGAGACAATTTGCGAAAAGCATTCCACCTACATGTACATAATGTTCTGTGTAATTTTCGACCAGTACATGCCATATATTATACACAAACTTTTTTTTCAATTTTCTCGACTAAGGTAGATTTAATTCTGAGTTTTAACGATGCCGAGAAAAAGGCTTTTGAACGCATTATGGCAAAAGAAGAAAATGCTGATAACCATGCTGGTAAGCATTTTCTCCATTCCCAACGATTTTTTTTTAAAGACAAATTCCATCAATTTAGCCAAATTTCGTTTGTCGTCAGTTTTAGCTTGGACTTTGGATCAGGCTAAGATTTTGTCGCATGTACAAGGGCGAGTCTTGATTTTCGTTTTACATATAAAGACTATATTAACAACAACTAAGACAATAAGACCGCACAGGTGAAAAATGTAATTCGCAACACCTGTTTGAAAAATCACTTATTATGAACTAACGTTGCCTTCGACCATTTTCGAGTAACCTTTTGTAGACATTTCATTTTTTATTTACTTACTGGCCTATAAAATTTAGGCAAGAAAACTTGGGCATTCACCAACCTTTTTTAAATCTATAAAATAACGTAAGTGACGTCATTTCTAATTGGCTAAACCATGTGGTTTCAGCCTATCAAAAATTGTGAAGCTCCAATGTATACTTAATCTAAGGGTGCACCTTGGAATGTCTTGATGAAATCCCACCCTGACAATTGGATCAATCCCACCTTTCCGGCATAAGTAATAGGAGCAAAAATATACAGGTTTTTTTTTAATTTCTTATCAAATATTAAAGAACGGTATATCTAAACGGGGGGAAGGGGGGGGGGGAGGGCTTTCATATTTTTATAATTTTAGCATATTTCAAATAATTTATTTAAAACTGAATTTCAAATTGTGATAGCTGGCAAATGATCAGTAAAGAAAAAAGACAATAGTATGAAAGAAAAAATTTCAATGGTAATTCCTTAAAGGGATACGCATCCTCTTGAAGTATTTTTAGATTTCGCGTAAGTATTTCGCAAAGGCTTATGGGAATGTAACATGATCAGAACCTCTAGTCGATAATGTCGATTTGCTATCAAGTCCGTGCAATGACGTCATTTCTGAAGTCACCAATACAAGACGGAGTTCCTGATTGCCAAACGACCCTCTTGCTAACAAAAAAGCTCAAATTGAATCTTTTTTACTGAATGTTGCCGTCCAGTTTCTTATGGCTTAAAAATAAATGCTAAATACATGTTTTGTTGTCAGCATTGTTGTTTAACGAAAGAGCCATGCTCTGTGAAAAGGAGACTTGATGCATCTGCGGAAATTATTGATCCAGATCAGCCTGTGCAGTCCGCGCAGACTGACCTGAAACGAATCTTTTCGCTACCGGTCATTTTTTGTAAGCCGAAGGACCAGTCTAGACCATGATTAAACCGGTTGTTAAAAAAGTGGTTTTTATGGATCGATAAGTAAGTGATGGCTTGTTTGGTATAATACATTACGGGGATACATTGAATCCCTTTTTGCCAGAGCGAGGCTCAAATTGTTTTGATTTACAGAAAAAAAAGATAGTCCCCTTTAACCTTTTCCCAGACGATAAATTTTTGACTCTTCAAAATTGAAAGCATTTGCAAATGACATATCTGAAACAGATACAATTGAAGCTCTTTGACAGGATAGGAAAAGATGTTGGGAATGTAGAAAATGTTGGTTACCAGCATTTTATACATTTCTGCATTTTTTTTAACCCTTTCCCAAACAAGCCCTGGTTTTCACGTGTCTGCAGTACAAGTCTTTTGAAAACACTGTGGGAAAAGGAGAAATTGCTCGTAACGAGCAATTTCTCCTTTTCCCACAGTGTTTTCTACCCTTTTTAATAACTTTCTGCCATTTTCATCAAATTTGAAATTGTCGTCTGCAAACTCTTTCAATTTGGACCAGTCCAAAATTTGTCGTCTGGGAAAGGGTTAAAAGACCTAAAGGTCGTTTAAACTCGGCATTGTTTGATAAAAGCCTTTCATATGCAGAATAATTTGTTAATCCAGAAAGAAATGTCGAAAGAAATATGATTTAAATAACTAATTTACAATGACATTCAATATTTTTCTTACCTGCTGTTTGTGTCATTTTTTCTAGGACACTTAGTACTTACTTGACCTCAGTTGTTATTCTGCGGGGAAAAAAAAACTATAATGACGTTTTCAGCTTCTAAAAATCTAAACATGTTCTTTCAAAATTGTTTTTGCCAGGGATAAACGCACATTATCGAGCGGTGTAGATCTAAAATCAGACTGGACATTTCGTGCAGTCTCATCTTGATCTACAGTGTCATTTAAAGTGCACGGAGTCACAATTTGTGGCCTCAGGTTTGAACTTTTAACCCCTCTATCGCCAAGTGAACAAAATAGATATGAGCCATGCTCTGGCAAAAGAGGGCTTAATGAATCAGCCTGATGCAATATACCAAGCAAGTCATCATTTTATTATGGATCCATAAAATCCATTTTGTCTAACGGTTGACTGGATTTTGAGGAAGAGTGGTCCTTAGACAAAATTGACAAATAGCAAAACCTGTCGGCCCGTGGTCAGCCTGCGCGGACTGTGCGGACTGTGCAGACTGACAGGGGTCGATACAGTTTGCAGATGCATTAGCCCCCTTTTCAGAGAGCATGGCTCATATCTTTTGACGATGAAGGTATTCCAAACATTCCGAATCTTTCCCAGGCAGGAATATCTCAGAGAACATCGGACAATGTAGATCCAAGATCAGATTGCACATTCTGTGCAGTCTGATCTGAATCTACACTGTCCGCAAAAGGAACTAAGGACTATGGAACCATTATGGCCTATAGAGATGAAATTCAGCACTCGTATTTAGTTACTTTGTATTGTCAGACGATATCCCGTACAGTCGTCAGTAAGCTAATCACGACTGGATCAAATACAGGTACCAAAGTACAGACTTGCAAAATCGTGATCATTACTTGTCGCATTTCGTTTCCATTAAACACTTAAAAAAGACTTTGTACACCCAGACATGAGGCGATTGAATTTAATAAGCCTAGAAAAAGGAGCAGTTGACAGTTCCCTCGGTCGGTCAGTCGGTCGGTTAGCCAGCCGGCCGGCCGGCCAACCAGCAAGCAATCCACCAAGTCACCCTGTCAGCCAGCCAGTCAGTCAACCAACCAATCAATCAATCAGTTAATTAGACAATCAAATCAATCATTTACTCGACATCGGTCATGAAAGATACTGTCCGGCATTTCAATTTCTTGGCCTTTCTGTCATTTTCACCAGGTGTTTAATTTATCTGTTCGTTTGAATAGTATTTAACGCAGTTAAAATTATTTCAGTTACAGCGTAGCGGCCAAAATTCATGAATTCCCTGTACATGTATTTTATTACCAGTAGATCTACTTTGCACAACATTCCTTCTAAGCCATTGTTTGGCTTTCCATCATGAAAACCTTCAAACAGTCAGTATTCAGCGGTGGAAGAGAAATAAAGTGAAAAATTACCTACGCTTGTGCAGGAATTGACTGATGAGAGATTTGTCGGACGAAAGCAACATGTGTGTAGCAAGCATATCTATTTGCATTACGCAGATAAAAAGAGATTACCTCCCTTTGGTTAAACCCTACAAACACAGTTAACATAACTTTTAGGGAAAAAAGTCAGTGGAAGAAATTGAGCAGAAATACAATTGTTCTGTCTCTGTTTATTTATTGTAACATTTCCCATGTCTAGCCTATATACAGGCCAGTGTAAATTTAAACACAGATATTTTTTTCTAGATTAGTTTGGGGTTCTCGATCTATTCCTACAAGCCGCCGGTGTACAGCGGCTATGAATACCCACCCTGGGCAGTGGCAATGGGCTGGTGCGTCGCTGCTGTGTCCTTACTCCCCATACCTGTCTACATCATCTACAAACTGTATAACTCGTCGGGAACATTACAACAGGTGAGCACATTATCTTCTTTTTGTTACATCTGCCTTCTTTTCTTAATACATCAATTTTAGATTGTACATGTAAACGACTCTTTCTCCTTTCCGCGGATCAATTTTCAAAAAAAAAGTGTGATTCAATATCTTTGTACAAGAAAGTATGGGGAAACCAACCTTTTAACTCTTTTAGCGTCATATGCGAAAACAGGGTCTTTTACGGACGACATTCTGGCCTTGGTGTTATACTGTCCGTTAAGTCAAGCAAGTAGGAAAAATTCTCTCTGACATTTCGTCAATTTTGTTTTCAGTCATCGATACAGATCGAGTTTACATACTTTGGTCTGAAAGCGTTATATATAATAACTCCTAGTTTACCATTCAAATTATAGGAAAAAATATATGCATGAGGCGTATCAACAGCTTCAAAAATATGCTCTAGCCCTTTAAGAATATATGCAACAGTTTTCTCTGCTCACTGGTTTGCGCGGTTTCCTTTTTGTAACTATTATATTCAAAAAAATGTTAGTATGACAGAGCGAGAAAGCATTTTTTTTTTTTTTTATAATATGTCGGTTGCCTTTTAATTATCAGGAACTCTCAGACGCGGAAGAAAAATGTGAGATTTACAAATATTCGTGATGCCAAATCACGCCAAAATAGGCCTGTTTACTATAAAGGGGGGGGGGGGGGCGATTCCTCTAGTCGATAATAAAAGTTTACCGTTTCTCTTGAAAATACCTTGCTACATACACTTTTTTATTTTTCTTACAAGTTCCATTTCGTTACAAAATTTGAAAAAAAATCTGTCCACTTTTTTTTTTTCAATTGCAGAAAAATAATCAGAAAATAAGTCTTGACATATTTGAAAATTTCTTATTGCTGCTGTGATCTGTCTAGTCCCTTAATACTTTCGATTAATCCTGTTTACTATTGGCAAACATCGCTTTCTTAAGAGTAATCATTTACTTGAGCAGTACTTGTTATTTCAATTATCCTTTTTCAGGTATGAAATAAAAGCCTATTTTTCAGTAATTTTGACAAGAGTTATCTCCTTTGAAAAACTGTATCTTTGTATTTTACTCTGCACATATGATTTTCTTTTCATTTTACTACTTCGCATACATTATACTGTCATCTGAGCGAAAATGAAATGAAAAAAAAATCTGTCCGTAGGAAAAAGCTTTGGCATATGCCCTCAATTGCTTAAAAAAATTTATTTTTAAGATTGTGAAAACCCAAAACTTTGAAATGCTAAAGTTTGTTGTGGGCGAAAGAAATCTGACAATATTGGACAGTGCAGATAAACCATCAGACTTCACGTTCTGTTTATCAACAGTCGAACGATTATGAAAATCTTACAGTAGACTTTCAATCTGTGATTGCCAATGGACAAAACTTCAAGTTTATTTTACATTAGATGTTGAACTATAAGCGAAGATCTAAAAATGATCTCTTAGAGTGAGATGTTTACAGATATATGTGCGCTTCATGATCAATTATATACCCACGATAAAGGCAGTCCAATAATAATTGTACGACAAAAATGACCCAACAACCTGCAGCCGGCAGCTGTCATAATTGTAAACTGTTTCATGATATTGTATACAATTAAATGTAAAGTTCTCCCGTTATACTTAGGTCCAAAATACTTAAACTTTATTACAGAGACTCAAAAAGACCACAAAACCATCCAACAGCTGGGGCCCTAAAGGGGATGAGCTCGAACCTTGCACGGAAAAGGGCAAAGGACTCGAACCTCTGGATGTCACTCGGCTGCACGTCGGCCTGAACAGCAAAGATGAGTACGGGAGCTCGAATGGCCGGCACGAAGTACCAGATTCCACGCGATTGTGACACTTTAGCATTATACCAGTGATATGGAATTAAATCATGAATGGAGTATTCCTAACACCTCGATTCAACCCAGAACCAACGAACGGGTTCGAAAAACACCAAACAAAGAACCACGTGATGCAAGTAACCAGGTCACGTGATTAGTGCCAGCCTATCGAAACGGAGGAGAAGTTCTAATACCAAACTGAGAGGCGGAGATATCAAAAGAAAATGGAGCGTATCTAGAGAAGAGTAAAGAGTTACAATTCGCTGTTTAATACTGATACAGAATAAGAAATGGCAGAATATGGTAAAACATTGGTCAAACCGATGTATTAACGAAAGCTTTTCAAATTTTCAAAATCATGTGAAAAGAAATGTGTCATAAACAAATTTAGTAAATAAGTAGTTTGAAAGACATTTATCAATTAAGTAAGAGAATATTACTGAATAAACCAATAGTGATTCCGGTACGTATCCTCCCCAGGACTGCCTTTCACTAATCTGCGGAGATTTACGCAATCATTTGAGATTGTATATACACACATATGATTCCTGTTTTACTCAAAGGTATGAGTTATACAAATATTTACTCAAATCGTAAAGTTATGCAGCTCAGTGAAACTTGTTATCAGACTTGATGTCTGCTTACCTAAACTGCACACGCAAATTTCTTGCGTACGAAGTTTAGCGAAAGGCAGACCAGGTACTTTAGATTTTCCGCAGGAATGTCCCGAAGACTCGTGGTAATATCGCAATTATCGTGATTACGCGTCGATTACGCTGGACCGTATTCAAATAAGCACGATGACGTCACAACTTGTCTCATAAAAATAGATGAAGTTTCCGACTGCAAACCGACTTTCGGTTATGTATACGCCATAAGTTAATATTTTTACTGACTGTAGCCGTCCAGTTTCTTTACTTCCCGAAGATAAACGAACCATGCACTGACAAAAGCGGTTTTAATTCATCTCCGTGAAGCAGTACACCAGGCAAGTCATCACAGGATTATGGATCCATAAAATCCATTTAGTCTAAAAATCCACTGGATATGGAGGTAGACTGGTCCTTTGCCATATAGAACATTTACAAATAGCAAAAAGTTTCAATTCAAGTCAGCCTGCGGACTGCGCGCAGGCTGACATGGGTCGATAGTTTGTGCAGATGCATTAAACCCCCTTTTGAAAGAGCATGGCTCAAATATATTTGGCAGTGTTTATGCATTGTTTACAAGAATCTTTGCTTCACAAGAAAAGAAATCTGCTAGGGCCCATTTAAAACGTCACTAACATAAAGGTACTGGTCCAAGAAAAAGGAGCGGGGGGGGGGGGGCTCAAAACATTTTTGTGATGCATCATACCAAGCAAGTTGTCATAGGAGGGGTAAACTTGTTCTCATATATATGTCGTTGTCCAAACTGGAATGTAGGCAGATCCGGAATTTGCCTAGACCAAATTTGAATTCTGTTTTGGTCTAGATCAAATTAGAATTCTACTTTGGTCCAGACAGATTCTAGATTGGTCTCGACCAAATTAGGATTCCAGTTTGGCTAGGCAGATCCAGAATCTGCCTAGACCAAATTGGAATATTTCTTGTAAAATACAGTGTGACTACATATAAACTATCTGATGTAATTTGAACCCCAAAATAAAAGAAGTTTTAATCAGAAATTCAGAGTAAGAATAAATTTTGAACGTTTTGCTCTTTGGCGGAAAAAAATGAGAGAAACAAAGTAATTGTAGGAAAAAAATAAAACTTGCTTTGATTAAAAATACCTCTCAGTCGTAAGCATATGTGGATTAAAATGATTAAAAATCAGGAAAATTAATCAAAAATTAAATAGTAAGTATTCTAGGAAAAGGAGAAAATGTTTCAATTTCCTAAGAATTATACCTCAGAGTTCTAAACCTGTTTTGTAGGGTATGATATGAAAAACATCAAGAAAAACGATTCATAAACCAAGTAGAAAGTATTGTGAAAAAAAAGTAGTAGTAGTAGTAGTAGCTTTATTTCCCACTTGTACATACAAGTACATTGTGATTACAACATCATAACAATAACACAATATACGTGAAAAAATATGGGGGAAAGATACATGTATGTATCAATTCAAAAAGGACAATTGTTAATACTGTATATTCTTTTTTTTTTTTTAAATGATAATTTGTTAAGGGTCAAACTGCCCACCTGGCACAAATGATGAGTGAAGAGACAATGAAAGTTGTTAGTTGCCAAAATATTGTTATTGCCAAATAGACATAAAGGTGTGAAGTTGCTTTCAATTTGGACAAGTTGAAATTTTTGTCGTTTGGTAAAAATGTTGTTTTTATTTTTCCATAAATCACTGTCTAACCCGTTAGCGGGTAATCCTGAGTTTTAATAACCATGCAAAAGAAAACTTTGAAAAACAGTGTTGGAAAAGAAGAAAGGGCTGGTTTCGAACATTTTCTCTTTTTCTCACAATGTTCTAAATTTTTTTCTGGTAAAGATCGTAAGAAATAAGCCATATTTCATGCGTTGTCTGCATTTTTTCCCCCATTTTTTAATTTGAAAAAGTCTTAGATGTGCTTTTGAATAAATTGAAACGTGCTTTTTTAATAAATCAGTCTAACCACATGATCCTAAGTTTTAAAAACCATGCGAAAGACAGAAAGCCTTGAAAAACAATGTTGGGAAAAAAAGAAAATGATGGTTCTCCTTTTTCCCACAATATTTTCCAAAGGTTTCCTCCAATCTTTGTCTACACTTCTTGCAAAATATTTAAGTTGGGAACTGCAGAAAAAGTTAAGAATAAGGATAAATTTATAACTTACAACTTGTTTTTGTTTTTTTCTTTTATACAAATGTGTTTCATTAAATGTTACATGTATGGTAAAAAGTTTAAATAGTAAAACTCAAATAATATAGTTTGCTTTTTTCGTGTTAAAATGGATATCCACTGAAAAGACTGCAAAAAAAAAAAAAAAAAAATAGATTCCAATTTGGTCTAGGCAGATCTTGTATCTGCCTAGCCAAGCTGGAATTCTAATTTGGCCCAGACAGATCCAGAATCTGCCTGGACCAACAAGAATTCTATTTTGGCCTAGACCAAATTAGAATTCTAATTTGGTATAGGCAGATTCCAGATCTGCCTAGATTCCAATCTGGCCTACGACATAAATATATATATAACATAGTAATGTCAAGCAATAATTTCAAAGTCAATCGATAGCAGTAATGGAACAGCATATTCCCCTGTAGACATTCGTTGCTATGGTAACACAATGAATAAATGCAGCGCTGCTTATTGACAGAAAGCGCTCGGTTTGTCGGTATCAACAGGTAACTGAACTGCAATACACCTAAAACCTTAAACGTGTCTTTGTTTTAATGCTAAGGGCGTCTGAAAACATAGTGGGCAAAGGAGAAAATGCTGGTATTTTCTGTACTATAACATGCAAATCCCGTAACCCCTGGGCGGCTAAGCGCGACTCACTGACCTTTTGCGTACAGTGTAGATCAAGATCAGACTGCACAGAACGTGCAGTCTGATCTTGATCTACACTGTCCGGTAAAGAGATATTCGTTTCCTAAAATTAAGTTCGAAATAGCTTTATTCGGGGTTTTATAACTGGTTTGAAAATTTCAAGTTGTTGAGCTGGAACAGGGTTAGATAGAGCCAGATTTGGTATGTCGTCTGCAAATGCTTTCGATTTAGACACGTATGGAACCGTAACGCTTCGTAAAGTGGAGTGATATTGTATCATGAAACAGAACAAGTGTGAAAAGGTTGCACTGAATTGAACTAACAAGATTGTAATCATTTTTTTTTTTCTAATGACAACGAAAACAATTAACAATATCACTTTAAAGTAATCACGATAAATGAGCAGCGATTTGATCCTTACAAAAGTTGTTAAAATGTTGCAGTGGTTGTGCACAATGAAATTGTCGTTAATGTTTTAAATGGTAGTAAAAAATGCAATATGACACAGTGCTATATAATACAATGGAATGCATATGCTTCTATGTAAGTTATGTAAATTTAGAAGAAAGCACAATTTTCATATCCATAAATGCACCTACAGATTTATATGGGAACGAAATATTCCTATTGAAATATTTATTTAAAAAGAAGCATGAAACAATTCCCAAATACAGGCTTAAAGGGGCCTTTTTAAATTTCTTTGCTGTAAATAAAAAATGGTAAGTACTAAAACAGGTACTCGCACATATCTCTGCAACCGAAAAGAAACTGGACAGTTGCAATTAGTCGAAGAGTGTAATTTTGGCGTCTTATACCGGGATGGTCCTGCGTTCTCTGCGCGATGCGTAAATTGCCGCTAAAAACAGCAAGCGGAAAATGCTATAAATTATATGTCTGTGGAAAAATCAATCCAGTTTTGCGCTACAAATTTCTTAAAAATATAATTACATGTATTTTTAACGGGAACAGAATTATGTAAAATACCATTGGTAACTGCAAATCTCTATACAGTTTCTAGTTTCTGCAGTTTCTAGATATAGATATGGGGAAAACCGGGATTTGTGCAACAGACTGACACAAAACATTGAAAATAACTTCCTCACCACGGTAGGCTTATATAGGGGCTATTTCCCAAGCTTATAGGAGCTGTGTACTGATACATAGGTTATAGCTAACCATAGCTGGATGAATCGTACCTGGTAGTTTTTAGTGAGTAAATGTATAATTTTATTTTGAAATTCGGTGCATCGATTGCCGCCTTGAAAAGTAGTCCGGTTCTATACCGAGAATGCCCAAATCAAATAGAAATAAGCCGTGCTCTGGCAAAATGGGGCTTAATGCATCTCCGTGATCCATAATATCCATCAAGCCATCACATTATTATTGATCCATAGTAACCACTTTTTTTAACAACCGACTTTATCATGAGACAGATTGTTCCGTGACATACAGAAAACTGACCGGTAGCGAAAAGTTTCGGCCCAGGTCAGCCTGCGCGGTCTGCGCAGGCTGACGTGGGTTGATGCTGTTCGAAAATGCATTAAGCCCCCTTTTCACAGAGCATGGCTCATATATAATGGTCATATCAAAGACGGGTTTTATGACGAATAATGGATTGGTAATGAGGTTTGACACTTTGCTACGAAATGTACAAAGGTTGTCAAAGCCGCGAGGCCCTTTTTCCAATAGATAATTTTTGGTAACCATGGTAGCTTCACACGGGGAAAATTCTTTACTATCATGTTTTACATGTACAATCTCCATCGCGATCTCAGTAATTATGCCCCCCTTCGAAGAAGTGGGGGTATATTGCTTTGCACTTGTCGGTCGGTCCGTCGGTCCGTCGGTCGGTCGGTCCGTCGGTCGGTCCGTCGGTCGGTCCGTAGACCACATTTTTGTCCGGAGCATAACTCAAAAAGTATTTCAGGTATCATCTTGAAACTACATAGGTGGATAGATCTCATTGAGGAGAAGTGCAGTGCACAAGAATCATAACTCTGCCCATCATATTTATGGAGTTATTGCCCTTTGTTGATTTTCATACTTAATTTTTGTCCGGAGCATAACTCAAAAGGTTTTTCAGATATCATCTTGAAACTTTACATGTGGATAGATCTTATTCAGGAGAAGTGCACTGCACAAGAACCATAACTCTGCCCATTATATTTTTGCAGTTATTGCCCTTTGTTGATTTTCGTACTTAATTTTTTTCCGGAGCATAACTCAAAAAGTATCTGAGGTAAAATCATGAAACCTTATAAGTTAATAGTTCACATAAATGGGAAGTGCAGTGCCCAATAATTGTTAATTTATCATTAATAATTTTTGAGTAATTACCCTTTGTTCGTTTTTACACTTTGAACTTAACAGTTTATAATCACATATTATATTTAGAATTGGAAGCCATTAGGGGGGGCATACATGTTTTACAAACATCTCTTTTTTCCTTGGATTGGATACAAGGTGGCCAGCTGGAGACCATTTTGAAATTACAATAATCAGGGTCATCTGATCCCAACAACAGGTTTAAGGTCACAGTTTCTGGAAATAGGGGTTTCGGGGGGCATTGCTCTCATTCCGACAGCTCTTGTTTGAATTCGATTTCGAATTATCAGGTTACACGAATTATCAAGCGAAATATCCAACATGTGTGAAGAGATCAAAGCCACACGTAGTCTAATGCATTAGTTTGTTATTTATATAATAACTATAATCTGTCTTCATAAATGAAAACGGTGCAACAGCATTTTTGAACCTTTGTGTTAGAAATCCTGGCTGCTGTTTTCGCTATCGCTACAAACTAAACAAGTCATGTCCCAGCAAAACGGGTTTAATGTATCCCCATTATTAAATCTTTACCACACAACAATAATTTAGACTGGTCCAAATTCAAAGGGTTTGCAGATGACAAATTAAACTTGGCTGAAATTATTGGATTTGTTTCTGAAAGGTAAGAAAACATGCTGTTTACCCGCATTTTCTCCTTTTCACACAATGTTTTCAAAAGGCTTTTTTCTCAGGGTCTTTAAACTTGGGATTGTGTGGTAAAGAGTTAAGTCAAGCAAGCTGTCACATGATTGTGGATCCCTAAAATAAATTTGGTCTGTTAAAGACCCAAATCTGAGTCAACCTTTTCATTCGAATAATTACATGTTCGAACTTTGGAGACCTACTGTACATGTACATGACTGTATACAATAGAAATATATTCTGCCAGTTCTTACATATCTACATCAAACAGCGAGTTTTAACACAACTTTTCAAAATCATTTAGTATCTTCCTGTCATTGTGCTAGCTCGGAAAGTTCTTACATTCCCCTAGAAAATGTTGCACCTATGCGAAACATGCCTTTATTTCAAACAAAGAATGACAGGAGTTTCTTAAAGTTACTTCTGTGGACGTTGTAGATCAAACGTAACTGCACCGAACTTGAAGGTGTGTGTTGGGTTCCAAATTGTTGGATATTTGGTACAAAGAATTAAACCGACGCCCATATCCACCAACCATTCTAAATTGCTCTCTCACGTCTCATATTTAACTCGGAAAGTAAAACCGAGCCACGCTCTGGCAAAAGGAGATTTAATACATCTCCGTAATGTATTATATCAAGCAAGTCATCTTGTATATTGTAGATTCATAAAATACTCTTCTTTATTTCATGCTTTCCGGTAGGATATCGAGAAATAGCGGTGAAAATATTTTTCGATATTACACGGGTACGACCAGTGAGAATACCGACCACGGGGAGTTTGTACTGATTTTTATGGAGGTCTCGACAAAAAAAAAAGGCGTTAGAAGCATGAAATAAATAGATTATTTGTTTTTTTTTTCGGTGAAAGATCGAAATTTATTTCATCTCGTGAACCTCATCGGTAATATTTTCACGAGTGGCTGCGCCACTCGTGAAAATATTACCGATGATGTTCATTCGATGAAATAAATTTCGATCTTTCACCGAAAAAAACAAATATCCTCTATGTCTAACAACCGACTGAATCATAAGGCAGATTGTTCCTTTGACATGCAAAAAACTGCCCCGTTTGCAAAGGTTTCGGTTCAGGTTAGCCTGCGCGGGCTGTGCAGGCTGACCTGAATCGATAGGGTTTGCCGATGCATTAAGTCCCCTTTTCACGGAGCATGACTCAAATATATTTGATTACCTAACCGAATGGTTAAGCCTATCAGAAATTCTGTTATTTTCCTAATTCATAATTACGCTAAGGAATGGACATTAGACTGTGAATAAGGACATATGTGTTGCAACAATTTAATTTTTCTGACAGACTTAATTATGTCATATATTACGTACATGTACATGCAGTTAAAGAAAGTACTAAATGACCTTGAAACAGTTACAGACTAGCTCATCACGTTCTAAACGTGACGTGAAACGTGTTTAGTTCCATCTTACTTGTCTAATGCTAAAAGTTGAATCATATTTTATTTTTATATTATTATTATTATTATTCATACTCTTTTATTCGTCGTATTTTTGTTTGATAGAACGGTCTGTTTTACTACTTTCTTACGACAACTAGTTGTTTCTATTTACTGAACACATAAAGTACTGAGAATGGTAGCACCAAACTATTGGGGTCGAACTCACGATCCGCTCGTATAACATCTCAACTTTAACACTTAGGCTTTGTGGGCTTTTGCGTACGGTGTAGATCAAGATCAGACTGCACAAAACGTGCAGTCTGATCTTGGATCTACACTGTCCGATACGGTGAGATTTCTCCAACGATAAAAAATTTCTGAATCGTAAAATATTGGGTGTCACTATTGGCTGTAAATCTTCAGTTCAATTTATTTAGCAGCTTAGCTATTAGACCAAGTATGAGTGTTTTACCCTTTAACGAACAACGTCATGCTTAAATGGCACTGAGGAAGAAAGATTTTGAAAACATTGTGGGTGGAAAAGCAGAAAATGCGGGTAACCAGCTTTTTCTTTCTTTTCCCATAATGTTTTAAACCCTTTTAAAGACAGTTTCAATCATTAGACTCACATTTTATTTGTCGTCTGCAAATGCTTTTAGTTTTTAAAATGTCTAGCAATTTGTCGTCTATAAAAGAATTAAGGTTTCTGTGGTAAACTTACATCAGAAATGGCCCTCTGAAAAAAATAATCAGCAGAGCTTACCTTAATGTTCATCCAATAATTGAATTTTAATAAAAGAGAAAAAACAGTCTCATTATTTCTGTATCGGTGAATCTAGAATAAGATCAGACTCTGTGGAAGTACAATGTGATCTTAGTGTATTCTCTTACCCAAAAGCAAAAGAGTGCATTATCATCTGACGTCCTTTTCATTGTTTTCCTGTTGTATTCATGAATAAAACACCTTGAAATACAGAGTGTCGTTTGTTTAATCCTAACTTATCAGTTTCCCCAATTGGCTATACATACGGAATATCATTTTGTACCAACTTTCTTGATGCCCATCTTAACTTCGAGTTGTGTCGGAAATTTTAATATCCCGCGAAGTGAGAAGCAAATACAAGGAAAGTATTTGAAATGTAATATTCCTTTTAGTACGTACCTTCAAATTTAATTTAAACAACAAACTTAATGAACGGCAAGAAATTAAAATATTTTACAAATGGCGGATGAATACTGTGACATAATCTTTTGGCCACTCTTGTAACAACTCGGCCATTTCCGTTACTACATCTGATCCCGTTCGTTTCAAGCGGTTCGCCATTGAATCTAAGTTATGTATTTCCATGCACATGACTGCCGAGCCATGGGTCAGTATTTACCAACCATACGTGAGAAATTCTCAGTCTAAGATTTTCAAAATTTGTAAGTAAAACAACTCTTGATTAGCTAAACCAAATGGTTTAGCCAATCAAAAGTTGTGTTACTTTCAAATTTACAACATTCTGGAGAATAAGACAAAGAATGTTCATAAGAATGGTTGGTGAATACGGACCATGGTAGCATAGTCGTCTGCCTACATGCCTTGAGAACAGGGGATCGTTTGTTCGTATCCGCTACTGAGCCAGTTTCCTTCCAAAGGTTGATGACAGTCATTACAACTTGATTCATTATTCTCTCACCGCAGATCATTGTCTCCACAATGGTCAGGTGGGAAAGCAGCCTGTGGCTTGGGAAGAATATTGTGCGAAGTACCGGTAACGGAAGCTCCGGGAAAGCATGGATAGGTGCATTGGCCGCCGCAATATAACTGAAATAATGTTAAAAACGGCGTCAACCCTTTACCAGACGACAAAATTTTAGCCTTGTCCAAATTGAAAGCATTTACAGACGACAATTTCATTGTGGCTCAGATGGTGCAATCTGTCTTTGATAGGGTAGAAAACATTGTGGGAAAAGGAGAAAATGCTGGTTACCAGCATTTTCTCCTTTTCCAACAATGTTTTCAAAAGGCTTCTTTCCCAGGGGCGTCAAAAGGTGGCATTGTGCGGTAAAGGGTTAAACACCATACAATTAATCACTTGATCTTAAACTTGGCGGCGCCAATGAAATTCTTCTTATCAACGACAACAACAATGAAGTTGTATACACTTACCAGTCCGTCTGCAAAATTTCTATAGAAATTGATAAATAAGGTCAAACAATGAAACCATTAATTCTTTGTCACCCGGAAATGTAACTAATGATTATTTCGATTGAAAACTGGGACTCATATATTTTCTTAGTTGTGTATTATGATTTTAAGAGCAGTAAAGCCGTCTATTTCCACCGAAGAATTATCTACACAAAAAGACACATGAATAAGTGAACTCGCGCCTTCATGTAATTAAAAATACCGTGACATATGTAAAGGATATTTGTTCTTTCGGTGAAAGATAGAAATTTATTTCATCGGCAATGCCACGAGTGAAACTATCACCGATGATGTTCACGAGATGAAATAAACTTCGATCTTTCACAAAAAAATCTATTTATTTCATTCTTCTAATCCCCCCCCCCCCCTTTTTTTTTGGCGGGGAGGGGGGGTGACTTTCATCAAAATCGAGTACAGTTGTTTTGGGTATTTCCCCGTGGCGTACCCTCTCCCCCTCACATAACAACGCATTACATATTACGTAAAGCGCGAGAAATGTAGGGTAAATTATGTCATATTTCCCTCTGGTTGAATGGCACGCGGTGTTTACCTAGGTAACTAATAGGCGGGAACTACTGTTTCCGCCTTCAGTTGAAGAGTTAGAAAATATGAAATCGGTATTTTTCACTGGTCGTTACAATGAAATATCAAACCATAATCCACCATTATTTCTTGATAAACTACCGAAGAGCATGAAATAGAACATTTGACACCATTCAAGCAATGTAATAACTCTTTACCAGAACAGGAAAACTTTATATTTGACCAAATTGAAGGTATTTGCAGACGACAATTCAAATGTGGCTCAAACGATGGAATCTGTATTTTGGAAGGGCAGAAAATAATGTGGGAAAAGAAGAAAATGTTGGTTACCGGCATTTTCTCCTTTACCCACAAGTTTTTCAAAGAGCTACTTTCTCAGGGTCGTTAAAATTAAGGATTGTGTTGTAAAGCGTTAAGCGACAGGATCGATTTTATTATCTGCACAAAGTGAGCAAAGCAAATAATTATTTTTTATCTGATTGCTTTTCCCTTAAACTTTTACAATTTAGAACCATTCAAATGGAAAGCATTAGGAGACAACAAATTAGGTGTATATGTAGCTGAAATGATGATTGTTGTCTTTGAAAGGGAGAAAAACATTGAGGGAACAGAATACAATTTTGGTTACCAGCATTCTTTCCTTTCCACACTATGTTTTCAAAATACCTCTGTATCAGCGTCTTTAAATGTTTCTGACCAATTTGACACTTCACCAGGGAAGCGCAGGAGAACGCCGTGTATGTGTGAAATGAGAGACAATACGTACAGAGGCCAGTGTTTATCCCTTCGAGAACGCCACATAAGCACAACGGATATATACAGCTTGTTAAAATGATACATAATTAAGGCAATTTCCAAGGCTTCTCTAGACCACAGTATCTCTGCAGCTTGGGCAGTGTAGATTCAAGATCATACTACACGTTTTTGCAGTCAAATCTTAATCTACAATGTTCGTAAAAGTAACTTAAGTTGTGAGAGACGCATTAAGGGTTTATATCTAATCATAATTAAAATTCGACAGCTCTGTAGATCAGCTATCCTCGGAATTGGAAATCTGGTGCCAAACCACAAGCATCGAATGAATCGGACTTGTAATAATTGTGAATTCATTGTCATCTGTGGTTTGTTTGCTTTAGTGTTTTTTTTTTTTTTTTTTTAATCATCATCATCATCATCATCATCTGATTAACAGTACTTTGATTCAATCATCATGATACCACGATATTATTACTTTGATCTAAATTGATGAATAAGTTTTTTCCTAATACAGAAAAGAAAAAAAAAAAACTCATTTTTAGAAAACTTTTCATACAAAGGACGGTGTAGAATCAAAATCAGACTGTACGGGACATGCAGTCTCTTGTAGACCTATATTTTCCTCTGCATGCCTCTATTTCATAACCCAAAAGTTAATTAGTTTGCAGCAGAATTCCGTTTTTAGACCTAGAAAGACGACAAAATCATTTCTATGGAACGGGGTTCATTCTAAGCAGAGACAGGTTTTGTGATAATTAAGCAAAAACGGTTGGCTTCACGGCGAGGCTGAACAACATTGTGAAAAAACTGCGATATTTACATAGCATTCATTAACTGGACAACCATGGCTACCAATTCTTGGTCGAAGGCAGCAAAGAAGGCTTCGAAAGAGGTTCGTTTTACTATTATTATCATCATCACTACTTAAATATGTACTATTTGTAATTTAAAATATTGATGCTTCATTTTTTTCAGGGGGGGGGGGGGGGCGAAGAGGGAGAGAAGAAGGGGGAAGGGGGCCTCTTGAATGCTAGATATTTTTTTTTTTCGGTGATTAGAGAGTATGTAAACTTCTGTAAATCTTGTAGAAATGGATTGTCTTTACCAAGCGATAAAAATATAGATTAATTCACTATAGTTTTTAGGGTGGGAGAGAGAGAGAGATAGACAAAAACAGATCGGGAAGAAAGAAACAGGACAAACTGGAAAATAAGAGAGAGAGAGAGAGAGAGAGAGAGAGAGAGAGAGAGGCAAAAAGAATACATTATGCTAGACATATAGTATGATCTCTGTAAATTGTAGAGAACTGTTCAGCAGCAGTGCATCTATGGAAAAAAAAATATTGTGCTGAGAAAGACTATGAGAAAATTGTGGGACAGTGTAGATCCAGAGCAAATCGAACAGAGTCTGATCTCAAATTTGCCATGTTAAATATTTTATGACATATTCCTGTTGACTCTTAGTTTGGTGGCGGGGGTTGGAAACTTAATAACTAAACGAGCCATGCTCTGGGAAAATGGGGCTTAATGCATCTCCTTGATGTATGATACCAATCGAACCATCATATAATGATGGATCCATAATATACACTTTCTTTAAATGAGCCATGCTCTGGGAAAAGGGGGCTTAATTCATCTCCGTGATCCATGATACCAAGCCATCAGATAATGATGGATCCACAACAGCCACTGTCTTTATCATGAGGTAAACTGGTCCTTGGACATACAGAAAATTGACCAGTAGCGAAAAGTTTCGATCCAGGTCTGGCCAGGCTGACCTGAGTCGATACTTTTCGCAGATGCATTAAGCCCCCTTATCATAGAGCATGGTTCAAATTAAAAAGAAAAAAAAAAAAAAAAAAAAAAAAATGCAGACAGTCTGATCTTGGATCTACACCGCCAGATATGCTGCAGATATTCTTGTAAGCCTCAACCCAATTATTCCTAGTAAAGAATGTAAAGAACTTTGTAGATATAAACACACATTGTAGATCCAAATCTGATAAGACAAAGCCCGGGTCACTAAATGCAGTAATTAACGATGAGAGAGAAACAATTCAGAGGCTTAATGACCATAAGCAAGAAGGCAAGAAACATTGTGAGAAAAGAAGTTATGCTGGAAACTAGCATTTTCTCCTTTTTATTACAATGTTTTTCTGTCATTTGAAAGAAACATTTCATAATTTGAGCAACATTTCCTTTGTCATCTGCCAAAGCTTTTTTTTTTGTAAAGGCGAACTTTGTCGTCTGGATTAAAAAAATAACTAAGTGCAAAAGTGTCAGAAGAGTCTAGATTTGAAACGCTCGCTACCTCTATTACAAACCGTGAAAGTATCCGACTCGTCTCTCAGTTAGAAGGTTGCAATAGTGATTAACTGATTCGTCTGATTGACTGACTGACTGACTGATTGATTTACTCATTTCAACATTGTTTCAGTCATATCAAGACGACCGCTCACGTATTTATGTATATCCTGGGTGTTACCAGGCTAGGCTAGGACCGTGACACTCCAGCGAAAGGCCAAGTGCCTCCAGTGAGGCTCGAACCTGTGGCCTTCAGGGACCCACACAGGATCCCAGAGGGTTACAACAAAGACCATGTGAAGGAAGCGGTTGACTTTTTGTAGACTTGTCCGAATTAAAAGCATTTGCAGACGACAATTTAAATGTAGCTCAAATGATAAATTTGTCTTTGATACAGTAGAAACCATTGTGGGAAAAGGAGAAAAATGTAGCATTTTCTCCTTTTCCCACAATGTCTTCAAACGGCTTCTTTCTTAGGGTCGCTTAAACTCGGGCTTGTGTGGATAAGGTTTTTTTTTTTAACCCTTAGAGTGCTAAGTGCGACTCACTGACCTTTTGCAGACAGCGTAGATCAAGATCAGACTGCACAGAACGTGCAGGCAGATCTTGGATCTACACTGTCCGATAAGGAGATAAATATCCTCCGAAAATATCTTTAAATTAGGAATATTTGAACTTTTCAATGTCCGTTTGAAAGTCTTATTTCTTTTATTCAGCAGGATATAGGTTAAAGTTAAACATAGTCCTAACGTAATGGCGCTAACATAACCTGTTACCTCCTGAACTGAACTATAGCAGACGACAGTTAAATAATTTCTTGAAGAGGTAGAATTTGTACATTTTGCGCTGAAAGAAAGGGGAATTAATACAAACATACACGAGAAATGATCCAAATTTTCTCCGTATAAGGAACTTCTCCTTTTTCCACAATGATTTTTTTTTTTTTTTTTTTCAAAAGTGGTGTGTTTCAAGGCGAAAAAAAATCTGCAGGAAGCAATGTGTAAGATAGGAAAAAAGTAATACTATTGTTTTGCTGATCCCCGTTTTTTTCAAGTCCGTTGCGCTCCACTGACTTTAAATTAAACTAATTTTAATAGCCTCCATTCTCACTTTCTTTCTTTTAGTTCATTTCTACCCTGTCTTTAAATTCTTTTTGAATTCCTTTCAAAAACAATTTTATATAAAGCCAGACTCCTATCTATGGCTAAAATACAATTTAGAGATTACTTTTCTTATGGACTTGACTAATCAAGCGGACAGCATAACTCAGAGGCAAGACAGTCCGTTTTGTTCTGTCTAACCTTGATCTATGCCGTCTAAAAAAGCCAAAAAAAAAAAGCCCATATTTCGCCTGTTGAGCTGAAAGAGTGAAGTATTTTCAAAATTTGATTTTTTTTTTTTTTCAATTTTTCGAAAAGTATATGAGCCACGCTCTGGCAAAAAGAGGTTTAATGCTTCTCCGAGATGCATTACACCAAGCAAGTCATCACAGTTATAATTATGGATCTATAAGATCTATTTTGTCTAACAACCGACTGCATCATGAGGTAGAATGGTCCCTTGACATGCAGAAAATTTACCAAAAGCAAAAAGTTTCGACCTAGGTCAGCCTGTGCGCACTGCACAGGCTGACCTAGGTCGATACTTTTTGCAAATGCATTAAACCTCACAGAGCATCCTTTACTCTGTTGTTTTTGTTGAGCTGTGGTTTTTCAGACAGGTTATATGTATAGTTTAAGATTGTTGTAACAATTTTAAATCAAAATCGCCCTCAAATTTGTAATAAACGAATTCTAGTGTCTCTTACAGACAACTTCGAAACTAAAAGATTGTAGAATATATACAATCTAATTTTAGATCTACGCATTTCTGTTTAGGATGGGGATAGGGTTTTAAGAAGAGGAATAGGATTTTGACAACAATTTGAGAAAAGGACAAAATGCTGGTTACAAGCATTTTATTCTTTTCCCACTGTATTCTATATCTTTATCAAAGAATGTGCACATGTTTATCCGGCGGGCCCCTGCTGGCATATTTGCTCACACATTTATGAAACCACTATCAACAAGCGTTGCTACTGCTAATCGGGGCCTTTATTCATACAATAGCAAAATAATGTAGTACAGAATGATTCTTTTCTTCTGCTAGATATCTTTCTGGAAATTGATATTTTCAAAAACGTTACCTAATAACCCAATACTACTTTTTCAACAAAATGAGAAACAGTGTGGAAAAACGGGGACACATAATTGCTCGTAAGGTTACTTTTCATTATTTTACTTCACACTGAGCCACAAAAGAGTTTCAATATTCACGTTCCAGTATCGCTTACGCCGTCTATCTTTTTCAAAGAGATTTCTTGTTTAGAAATTCCTTTGGCTAAGGTGTAGGTTATGCACGCCCATTATTAGATATTTTGCTCGCAACACAATTTGAAACTGTAAGATACGGATCTGCACATTTTGTGCCGTCTGAACGTAATCTGCACTGTCTGGCAAAATTATGCTTTCAAGAAAGAAGCTTAATAGTTTGCCACACCATCCCGAGACTCTGAGAAAGGAGGCCTCTGAAAACATTGTGAGAAAAGGAGAAAATGCTGGTAACTAGCATTTTCTCCTTTTCCCACAATATTTTCTACCTTTTCCAGAAACATATTCTCGTCATTAGAGTCAGGTCTAGTTTCTCCTCTGCAAACGCTTTCAATACGGAATGGGTCCAAAATGTGCTGTGAAAAAGGCTTGAATACTTAAATATTCTATAAACTTTTTACCTAAAGCCTTAAGCTGCTAAGCGCGACTAGCCGACCTTTTGCGAACAGTGTAGATCAAGATCAGACTGCACAGAACGTGCAGTCTGATCCTTTGATCTACACTATCCTTTAAGGAGATATTTTTAGTATTGGCTCGAAAGTTTTATTTAACTTATTTAACAGGATAAAGATTAAGTATCGTCTTACATTTTTTGCTGAAACGTCATTAGCAGACTAAGCGCTATAGAATTTAACCAGACCATAGTTACTTTATTTAGTTCAATTTTTAACCTTTTGCACGCCGAATAAACCCAACAGCCTAGAAATATCACCAAAATAATAGTAATTTCCAAGTTACTTTTGTCCAGGTGTGCTTCAGCAAAGCAGGGTGTAGATCAAAGATCAGACTGCACGTTTATGTGCAGTCCGATCTTGATCTACACTGTCACCAAAGGGAACTAAAGTTGCGAACGACGTTTTAAGGGTTGAAAGGTTTCTTTTTTTCAAAACGTTTGAGACTACTTTGACTTTTCAGGATTTGTTGTTTTAAGTGTGTAGATATATGTGCTTGGTTTTGTTTATCAGCCTACAGTAACATTTAGTTCTTTGTTGGACGATTTATCAGTTTTCTCTTTCATAGGAGGGTAAATATTTACGAAAATATAACCTAGAAATAAATGAACTATTCCAAGTGTGACAAAGGAATTAAGAAGGTGTGGAATAAATCTATGGAATAGATTACATGTATGTGAAATATGGAAGGCATGAAGTAAAGAGAGTGTATGTCAGTGAAATGAATAAGTGATAAACGAATGAAAGAAAAAAAAAAACTCACACGCAGGAAAGGGAAAACAGAAAACTAATGATTAATACATATCAACAATACTGACTTTATTGAGGGGAGAATATATTATCGCGTCCCTCCCACCCCAACCAAAGATAGAATAAAATATGATGAAATTAAGATAAATGGTAGTGAAATTACAAAATGACAAACGAGTAAAAACCTAAGAAATAAAGAAAAGAAATAAGAAAGAATAAATGCTGAAAAATATAAATTAGAAAATAAATATCGAAAATATTGACGTTTTATGTGAGGAGAGTAAAACATGGCGTTTTGTACGAAAGCCTCGACAACAAGTAAAATAGCTTTCGTGCTTTTGTTTCCTGCACTGGGTATACACTGTGCGGGCTATGGGACAATGAATTGGATGAAAACTGAACTCGTGAGTGGTGATGTGGACTCTGTCATGGGTTTATGGAAAATGGAGAACTGTACGTCGACACCGTGCCTTGTGACGAATTTACCAGATACGTATCGCACGAGTAAGTCTACGACGGGCCCCGCTATGACAAAAGGGGGTTTAATGCATCTCCGGGGGATACATTATACAAAGCAAGTCATCACATAATGATGGACCCATAAAACCCATTTTGTCCAACAACCGACTGAATCATTAGGCAGAATGTTTCTTAGACATGCAGAATATCTACCACAAGCTAAAAGTTTCGACCTATGTCAGCCTGCGTGAACTACGTAGGCTGACATTAGTCGATAATTTTGCAGATGCATTAAGCCCCCCCTTTTCTCAGAGCATGGCTCATTTATTTTGATTGATCGATTGAATGCTTGTGATTCATTGATTGTTTTAATGGTGTTTTAGGCCGCCACGACCAACATTTCAGTCATACAACGGTGATACCTAACTTGGTCATACATTTCATGGGCTTGTTAGGCCTGGACTCATAAGTTTGTTGCAAAGGACACTCCTCTAAAAAATCTAGCGTCTTGAAGGAGAATCGAACCTGGGACCCCTAGCTTCGAATCCTACAACTTCATTACTGCGCCTCTCAAGACGTCAGTTTTGTCTTTGCTATAATTAATGGAAGTCTGATTAAAACTGCAGCTCAATAGAAAGGCTCGGCGGAGTTGCAAAAGATGTGTTGTTTAAAACTTTAGCGGCAAAAGCAGATTAAGTCGGGAGTAAGAATGCATACCATTTTGTAAGTTAAGATATTATAATGAGTCTGAAAATGTGTTTTTGTACGGTCTATCAGAGGTCAAGTCACTGGCAAAAAATGACATGTAACATTAGATTTGAGCTGTGCTCCGGCAAAAGGGGGCTTAATGCATCGACGTGATCCATGATACCAATCAAGCCATCACGGTATTATGGATCTAAAAGAGCCATTTTCTTTAACAACCGACTTAATCATGAAGTAGAATTGTTCTTGGTCATACAGAAAATTGACCAATAGCGAAACGTTTCGGCCCCGGACAGCCTGCGCGGACTGCGCGATACTTTTCGCGGGTGCATAAAGCCCCCTTTTCAAAGAGCATGGCTCATTTAAATTTGGCCACCAGTGGAACTTTCAATTGTATAAGAGCTCTTTTTTTGTCAGAACTTTAACCACTTTTGACTAAAATATAGTTCAATTTATGGTTACCGAAAAATGCCAAAATGAGTATTTTCATCTCATCGTTTCGGACAGAGTAGATCCAAGATCAGACCGCATCTTTATATACTCTGTCAAGTAAAACAAACAAACAAACAAACAAAGTAAAAAATAGATTTTCAGGATATCTTGACAAAGAATATCTTTCGTGACAGTACACGTTCTGTGCGGTCTGGTCTTGATCTGCACTGTCTACTTTCTAAAGCAACCAAAGTAACCTTTGCATCCGAAATGTTCCAATTAGTCTTACTCATGTTTCACAACTGTTTTTTTTTTCTTTATTTCAGCGCTTTTATATTTCACTCGGGGACTTATGGCCGTACCAATTGTCCTGATTTCGTTCGCCATAATTTTAGGAATATTTTATGTGACGTCACCCGCGGCCCGAACACAGAAAACCGCTGCTTGGATAATGGTGTTACTGTTTGTTTCAGGTATGCCTTTTATTTATTTATTTATTTATTTATTTATTTAGTTATTTATTTATGAATCAATGAATGAATAAACGAATGAATGAATGAAGTTCTAATGACTCTGGAAAAGAATAATTTTGAAACATTGGGGGAAAAGGAGAAAGTGCTGGTAACCAGAATTTTCTTCTTTTCCCAGCATATTTTCTCCCTTTCAGGGAAAACTTTCTCGATTTGGGTCACTTTGATTTGTCGTATGCATACGCTTTGAATTTGGACGAGTTTGGTAAAGAGTTACTGGTACGAGGGTACTTATTGCTGGGACTCCGTGGGACATGGAGTATGCCCCGAACCTATGTACAATATATAGAAACCCAGGAGTAAAGCCCCTGGCCCGCACCTTTAAGAACATACCCTTCTTAGTCAAAATTCATAAGGAGACAACTGTTTAAACGTACACCAACGGTCTCTTGCATGAAAGATCCTGGGTCCAAAGCTCTTTAGGAGCGGAGGCAATCTTTGGAACTGCTCAAATCACGGTGCGAGTACTGGTTTGTAGCCAGGAGGCAACCATCGGGAGAGATCGATATACAATATAAGCTGTAAGTACTTGTTTCACAGCTATGCAAAATAAATGAGTCAAGCAATGTGAAAAGTGGGTTTAATCCATCTGCGAAAAGTATCGATTCATGCCAGCCTGCGCAGTCCGCGCAGGCTGGCATGAATCGAAACTTTTTTGCAATAATGATGTCAATTTTCTGTTTGTCCAAGGACCATTTCACCTCTTGCTTCAGTCGGTTGTTCGACAAAATTTGTCTTATTGATCCATAATTGTATGATATCTTGCTTGCTATAATGCATCATAGATATTCATTAAACCCCCTTTTGCCAGAGCATGGCTCAAATACGTTTACACGTGATATTGAACCATTACACTAAACGTTGAGGACCATTGTCAAGACCAATGGTTGGGAGAACGGTATGAATGTCAACACATACCTGATCTAACCGCTGTTAATATTTTGTGTTTTTCAGTTGGAGTCACTCTGGTCGGTGCCATTTTGTGGGCCATCAATGTACCGTCCAAGCATTTTGTATATTGGTCATTCGGACTGACCCTGGTTGCGGCTTCAATTTGTGTGGTCAGTGCCACCCTGTTAATTCAAGATATTCGACAATTTGACTACGACGAGATGAAAATTAAGAAGGCGGAAAAGCGACGAAAGAAAAAACTGAAGAAAGAAAGACAACTCATTGAGGAAATGGATCTCTATAACGATAAATATTGACGATTTTTAACTGACCACTTATAAGTGACGTCAAACATGAGCTATTCTCCGGGAAAAGGGGGCTTATTGCATCTCCATAATGCATTATACCAAGCAAATCATCACATAATTCGTGATCATTATATTCATTTTACCCTACACATGACTGAATCCTGCAGTAGAATGTTCCTTTGACATGCAGAAATTTGACCGAATGCACAACATTTCGGCCCAGGTCGGCCTGCGCACTCCGCGCAGGCTGACCTGAATCAATATACATATATATATATATTTTTTTTTTCTCAGATGCATTAAGCCCCTTTTCACAGAGCATGGCTCATATGTGTACATATGTTCTGACGTCAGCATTTTGTTTTGAATCTTATGAAGACTATTTCACTTATTTTATGGTGATTGGTCCAAAGTAAATACATGTAAAAAAACAACTACACCTATAGTTTATCAATAGCATTATTTTGAAAATGGCATACCAGTAAAACTGCTGTCTTAATTTCCCATCTGTATCTACATATACACGTAGGAAATATTTGGAAAAGTAGACTCTAGCAATGTTTAGTTGAACATAAAAATTACATTTTCGTACAATGCTTTCTTTAGATAAGTCTGTCATAGGGGTGTAAGTAGTTGCATTTTTTCACTGATTCTCTTATTCGATCAAACATTGACACAGGTAAAACGGGGCGTGCAACAGAGGCCTTCCGGGATTTACCCCTCTGAGCCCTAAATACCGTTGGTTTAGGCGCCGAAGGTTATTCAACCCTAATGGCTATTTTTCTGTAATTTTTCATTACATTTCAACGTGGGTTTTTTTTTAGCAGTCGAAAATAAGTCTCTGGGATCAGAGTCTCCCCCCCACTTCCCCGTGTTGCCCACCTTTGTACATCCGTCTTGCCCACCTTTGTACATATCGTTGAAAAGAAAACATGTGCCGACCTTAACATTAGCCTTACCCTTTACCAGACGATAAAATTTAACCCCTGTTAAAATTGCAAAACTGGAAGCATTTGCAGACGACAAATTAAATACGGGTTCAAAGACAAAATCTTTCTTTGAAAATGGTGACACACATTTCGGGCAAAGGAGAAAATGCTAGTGACCAGCATTTTCTTCCTTGCCTGCATTTTGACTTTTTTGCAAAATACTTCTTTCTTAGCGTCGTTCAAACACATACTTGTTTTATAATGTTGTTTTTTAACAGATGGTTGCTAGGTGACCTTTGGTTTTTCAAAATGCAATGTACAGATACAAATATTTGTGTTGTTATGAATAAAATTTACAGCGAAAGGTCAAATGTTCATGGCAATTATACTTCATTATCTGAGACTGGAAGAACACAGAATGGTATGTACCCTTTGGCTTGTTAGACACGACTTAATAATCTTTTACAGAAAGTGTATATAAAGATAATCAAAGGACTGATAGTCCTGAGAGTCGCCTTTTGCTTAGTTGTTTGAAAGTTTAAGAGGCATTAAATCAGATTTTGAACCCTCTTTTTTTGGCGGGGAAGGGGTTGATTTTTTAGTTTTTAGTGAATAAAAATCAAAAGGAAGCGACTCTTTACTCTTAATGGCGAAAAAAATGCAAAAATAAATACCTCCAGTAACCTTCAACTATAGTTAGCCACTCTAACAACTGTATAAGATCATGTGACTGGGAGTATTTCAATATGGAAATCCCCTTGATACAGATGAGGTTGGATGTAGGTGTGGAATGGGCCGAGTTGTGACGAGTGCGTAGAAAGGTAGAATAAAGATAGTTCCCCGACAAGCCAGTTCCTGGACGAGAATTTTTTTTTTTAAGAACCAGTTTCCCAACACTTTTGCTCTAAGTCAAGCTACATGTACCTATTACTTACAACCATTAATAATTATTGTTGGTAATCGTTGAAAATTAAGGATATTTATTGATAACACATGTTTTGTGATTGGATTATTTTGTACCTGTTATCCGATAACAGTTGACAACTTTTTCCCTAACCATAATCCTCATATTTTCACATCAATGTTACACTGAAGAAAATGAATTGTGCTTTGTTATTCGTTGCTATGTGGCAACGAAATAATCTGGTTGGCGTCCGCACTGTCCGTAGATGGCAGTCTTATCCTAAACCACACACACACACACACACACACACACACACACAAAACTTTAAAATATAACGATTCGAGCTACTAGAAATACATGACATTTCAGAGCAACATATTTACATGTTAATCTATTACTGAAATATGAAATATTGCAAATTAAAGAGTTGTCAGAATCAAGTAAAAAGAAAAATGAAAGAAATAATTATAACAAAAGTACTAGCTAAGGTTCGTCAAAATATAATCAAAATCGAGGAGAGTGCAGATACAAGATCAGGCTGTACATTCCATACAGTGTGATCCCAGTTTACACCACCTGTAGTTCAAGAGAAATTGCTTATGTGCCTTGATATTCTTGTTTGAAATTGTCGGGGAACATTGGACGGATCTTGTACTGTCCCTTGAGACTTCATGTTTCACAGTGTACTCGCATCTTTTATTGTTCGATTATCAAGGAACAAGATTCTAGAACTATTCTTTGCGTCTTCAGTCATGATCAGTCAGCCATTATGAATCAGCAGAAAATCGCAACAATATTCGATGTTTTGTGGCAATGTCTCACTAAGATCTCTTAACACACATACACACGTATACACAGTCAAAAAATAAAAGTTAAACTTCCTGTAATAGTATTTTCTGAAATACAAGACAGTACAGTAAGAGATCATAAAAAGTACAACCATGGACGGAACAGATAATGATGCCAAGTCAGGTCACTCGACGACAAGTGCCAGGTCATCTCGGATGATGGACATCACTTCGGCATTGGCGCTGAAAAAGGCAAAAGCTCAGGCTGCAAAGGTAAGGGTGCAGTATGCCCATCAACAGGCATCCCTCCAGAAGGAACAAGTCCTTCTTCAAAGTTAGCAAGCTCAAATTAAGGCTGATATATCCATACTAGATGCAGAAATGGAAGAAAAAGCTGCTCAGGCAGAAGTTACAGCTCTTGAGGAATCCATTGGTTCTGTAGTATCAATATCATCAGATCCCCCAGTTGAAACTCAACAAAAAGTTGCTTCATATATTATGCATTCCATTCATGTGGCTCCAGATCCACCGGATCAGCACATAATTGATGAAAATTCTAATATGAGACAAAATTATGGTGAAACCGAGTTGAAAAAGTGGGATCAGTCATACACAGTCACGGACTAAAGGTTAAACTTGCTGTAATAGTATTTTCTGAAATACAAGACAGTACAGATCTGTCGGGGAATTATCTTTTCGGGGAACTGTTTAGTTCCCGTAACTGTGAAGGTTGTTGCTATAAATAGACACCCGTAATGAATCTCAGCACATCTTGAATGGCATATAAACCGGTTTTGGCTTGAAAATACTTTGATAAAAGACAACCTTATCTATTGTATAATTAATGTTTTGGGTCAAGTTTTGTCGGTTCAGTTTCCCCAAGAGAACATACTATCACAGTTGAACAGTTTAGCCTACGCCGCAATTTCCCTCTATATGACTGAGCACCTATGGATGCCGTTCGACATCGCCTTTCCCTTCTGTCATTGATCGAATTTAAATTAGAAAAGGTTGTAATCAAATTAATGCACTGTAAGCGAGTAATTTGGCCAATGAAAAAAGAATCGTCCTTAGTTTTATCAATAACTATTGCCGTATGTATAGCGGGGCTTCGTAAGCACACACCCCAGACGACATCCAGATATACATATTATTCTCGGGTTCATGGAAAAACCGAAATTTACTTCGAACCGTATTCCTCCCCAGTTCATCTCTTGATAACCGTATTTCACCTCTAATGACCATATTTCGTATCAATTAATGGATTCTTCGCCATGGCGATTCTCATTTATCTAATTTATTATGTAAATATAGCTTATCTTCTTAAAAGGAATTAGAAGAAACCCATAACAAATTATTGTTAGAAAAAGATACTTTCCAGAGAATTAGCCTAAAATTATGCTGTTAATAAATATATTTCATTTCAGGTCAAAATTTATCACTAGGACAATAAGTTTTGTCATTTTTGGGTGAAATATGGTCATCAAGAGGTAAAATTCGGTGAAACCCGGTTTGAAGTGAAATTCAGTTTTTCCCATGTCAATAAGAAAGTTCAGTGTTCGTGTATCCCAGAGCAGTATACAATTATTTCAAATATTTACGAATTTGAATACTTGAGCTTTAAGAGACGTCTTCGATATATCAGAAAATTTTGCAACTGAAAATTATGTACAATAGAAGCATTGAGGTTAATGCAACATTACAAATGAACTAGATCTACGCAACGTCTCGCAAACCGGAAGTCTGAACAGGAAGCAGTACAGCCGGAGGCATGCTTACATCACCCCATGAATCAGGATGATAACAATAAGAGCCTGGTTGCTACGCAACCAGGCGACTCAAAAATTGTCGATCAAGTTTTACACTGACTGTTACTGTGAGGTTTTCAAAATTCTTTTCGGCACCATCGATTGAACTGATTTATTGAATGGTGTTTTACGCCGCTTTCAATATTATTTCAGTCATATCAGGGCGACAGCTCACGTATTCATTTATTTCCTGGGTTTCACCAGTACTAGACTAAGGCTCTGAAGTGTCTTGCCAAAGGACACTCCATGAAACTTTTCGGCGCGAGAAATACTTTGAAAATAATGAATGATACAGTAATGTTTCACGCCGCTTGCAGCATTCAGTCATAGTCATAAAGCGGCAACAGCTCACTTACGCATGTTTGTTTTTGGTTTCACTAGCCATAGAGACTGGGCTAGAAAGAGTAGATAAAATAAAATTTGTTTCGTTACTGTTTATGTAAACTTTAATGGACAGACGGACGAACAGACGAAAAACAGGCTGGCGAAAAAACAGACAGACAGAGAGACATGGAGACAGACAGACATACAGACGGATGGACGGAAGGACGGACAGAAACACAGAAACAGACACAAAGATAGACACACACTCCGACAGACAGACAGACAGACAGACAGGCAGGCAGACCTACAGACAGGCAGACCGACACACGGATGTGTAGACTATAGGCAGACAGAAAGACAGACATACAGACCCACAGACAAAAACGCAAACCTACAGACAGACGGGCGGACCCAGAGACAGACATACACACCCACGGACACAAGCAGACAGACAGGCAGACCCACAGACAGACGTACGAGTACAAACCGACAGACAGAAAGACCCACAAACAGACCAGCAGACCCACATAAAGACAGACCGTCACACAGACGGTCAGGCAGACCCACAGACAGACGGGCAGATCCACAGACAAATAGTCCTGAAGACCCACAGACAAGCAGACCCACAGAACACAGACAGGCAGACCCACAGACAGACGGGCAGACCCACAGACCCACAGGCAGACCCACAGACAGACAAACAGACCCACAGACAGACGGGCAGACAGACAGACACACAGACAGACACACAGACCAAACTCAAACAGTCTTTTAGAACTCGTGACATTTGAAGAGGAAATCGATCGGTTTATTATATTCCAGAAACATGTTATAGAGAAAGCTGGCCATTTTTCCAGGTAGCATTTATAAGGATGATTAAACAGTATCATTTTTCAATACGACAAATATATCACGACAACTCCTATAGCTTGGGCGGTGTTCACGCGCTCTATCCTGATCTGCCCTTTACAAAACAGTCCCTTGATTCCACGACCCTCAAGAAGACCATTATTGGAAAAAGAAAAAAATGTGGGAAAAGGAGAAAATGCTGATAACCAGCATTTTCTCCTTTTCCCACAAAGTTTTCTCCCCTTTCGGAGACAAATCCTATCATTTAAGTTTCATTTGTTTTTCTTTTTTGTCGTCTTCTAGTGCTTTCTATTTGAATCAGTCCAACAGTCTGGCTTTTTGTAGAGTCAATTACGTGCCATGCAACAAGATATCGCTTTCCCAGATTTTTACCTCTTAGACTTCCCCGCCACACCCCAGGGATGAAAAGAATCCGATACTGCTAGCTCAAACCTTTTTGGTTAAAACATTTCACAAAATATCAGACAGTGTAGGTCCAAGATCAGACTGCACGTTCTTTGCAGTCTGATCTTGATCTACACTGTCAACAAAAACGATGGAGTTCCATATTGGGAGTATGGGTGTTAAATCATTGTCTCATGCAAACGGCCTCTTGAGTTTAACATTGGGGAAAAAAATTAAAAACCTTGTGCAAAAAGGAGATATTGCTCGCAGTTTTCGTATTCTATCGAGAGCAGTTATTCTCTGAACTCGTATTCGAATATGTGCAATTATCTTCTAAATTCGTATGCGTATTCGAATATTATAGAAGTGTCCTTAAGATTCTTATGCGTATTCGTATATGTGCCAATATCCCTTAAATTCGTATGCGTATTCGAATATAGTGTAAATAGAATTTTCATTAAAATTAGTTTTTGGTTTTCTAATGCAAGCAGTTATCCTTTTAAATTGTGTTTGTATTCTATGTCTTTATCATCATTTTTTGAGGTCGAATTCATATGAGCCATGTTCTGTGAAAAGGGGGCTTAATGAAAATGCGAAAAGTATCCACCCAGGTCAGCCTGCGCAGTCCGCGCAGGCTGACCTGGGCAGAAACTTTTCGCTATTGGTTAATTTTCTGTATGTCAAAGGACCAGTCTACATAATGATTTTGTCGGTTGTTGAAAAAAAATGACTATTATGGATCCATAATTATGTGATGGCTTAATTGGTATAACGCATCACGAAGCCCCATTTTTCTAGAGCATGGCTCATATATATATTCGAATACAATGCAATCTTGCTTTAAAATGGTCAAAGTATCGAATGAAATGCGATCATCTTTTGAATTCGTATCTAGTATCATGCAATTATTACTTAAATTCGTATCATATTCGAATATGATCTAATGATCCCTTGAGTTTCTACTCATTTCCAAACACTATGCAATCATCCTTTGAACTTGTGAACAAGTATTCGACTGTAACTGAAATATTCTTTGAATTCGTCTCCAAATAGTTGAGGACCACCATCTTTGAACTTGTGCCACTGATGCTATAATGCAACTATCCCTTGAAGTTGTAGTGGTATTCAGATATTGTTCAATTATTTCATGTACATATTTTAGAATATGAGCAACTATCCTTTGAAAGAGTATTAAGGATTTGAGTGTATTTTGATAAATTTTCCCAAACGTTGATAACTAGAATTTATTTCTTTGCCAGGCTTCTATTCTAATTAATCCATAACGGTTATTGCGCAGTTGAAAGCTGTATAAAAATCGTGCTTGTAACAAGCGACAGTTTCAATTCCTACAATATTTTACACCCTGTTTAAAGATTTTTATAATTTAGAGCCCTAGCCTAGTACTAGTGAAGCCCAGGACATACAAGAATAAGCGAGATGTCGCCGTGACATGACTGAAATAATGTTGAAAGCGGCATCAATCAATCAATCAATCAATCAATCCCTCATTATCAAGGTCATTAAAGCACCGTACTGTTGGGTAAAGGTTGAGGAGATTTTCTCTTGTTTTACGATATCACATGTCTACAAAGCGAAGGATCATGTTATGATTCTCTGCTGTAACAGAATTCGAGACAAAGGCGTGGTCAAATGTAAAGTATCGTCAAGGTAACCTCTAGGCACCAAAGTAAACGAATTGAATTGTTCAGTGTGGGAAACTGAGACCTGATTGAATATTGTTAAATGTAAGTCGATTCCTTTTGACAATTTGACAACATTAGACAGTTTAAATCCTACATCAGACTTATTCTGTGCAGTCTGGTCTTGTCTAAACTATCCCATAGTGCTCAAGGGAATTGAGCCATGTGCTCTAAGGGTTAAAGATCTAACACGATTTATAAAAGCAAGCTTCTTTTTAATTCAGTTATGGCATGTGATTAGTTTGTGCATGGACTGTTGCGATGCAGAAATTGTGTAAGCTATTTGTATAACTGAATGTCAAAAAAGAAATGTAAATATGCATACTTTTTAAGAATTATGCTGAGAATTAACCATCGCTAAATGTTCTTTATGGATTTTTCGCAATATAGAGCTACGGAAATGTCACTTTTTCGTACCAATGTTAGAATGGTTCAATAGATTATTACGAGAAAAAGAAGTATATACTTATAACACAAAAGCATGTGCTAATGATGACAAAGTGCCAATGCTTTTAACCACCAGAACTGGCATTAAACGACTTTTGCAGACAGCGTAAATCAAGATCAGACTGCACAGAACGTGCAGTCTGATCTTTCTATTCGCTGTCCGCTACTTTTAATTCTAAATTATGGCTTTAAATTCTCCTCATCTGAAGCAGAAGTGTGTCTTTTAGCCTTCGAAAGAATAGGATAGTTATGACTGTTTCCATTCGACGGAGCAAGGTTTCAAAGAACTGATAGTATCACGGTTTTCTGTTTGACAGAGAGTTTGACTTGTTGCTGAATTGCAATGCTTGACAAAGACAATAAAAAAAAAAAAAAAAAACATAATTCGAGAAACAGAAACAAGTAAGGGAGATGTTTCTTTATCCCATGTTCAAATTTACAAATTTCTACTATGTTCTGATTGGAAAATAAAATAAATAAGTTCACAAAGACATTACCCTATTGTTGTGAGGCAATTTATGACAGAAATAGAAAAAAGAAATCATTAAATGTACGTACTTTTATTTCATACTACAGCTGTAACTTAAAAGAAAGATCATCAGAGCTACATTGTATTAAGATATAGAGACTCTTTCAACGCATAAAGTAGAATTCAGACGTTTAAAGAATAGGTCGTTCCTGGGAAAAATACTTTTTGAAAAAAATCGTTATGTTCAAACCCAAAAGAAAGCGATCGGAAAAGCTCATGAAAGGCTTGGAGCATCGAATAAAACCATCGTTTCAATACCCTACTCAGTTTGGGGATGTTCTCGAGGGAATTGCGGTGGGTATATCATTTTGATACAAAAAAGTAACGCAAATGATAATTATTATAATAGAATTTTTCTCTCAGAAAATATATTTTATCAAGGAATAATTAACTGTTCACCAAACAATAAAATTTTGGACAGGTCCAAATCGAAAGCATTTGCAGACGCCGAATTAAATGTAGTTCAAATGGCGGAAACTGCTTCTGGAAGGGTAGAAAACATTGTGGGAAAAGAAGAAAATGCTGGTTACCAACATTTTCTCATTTTCGTACTATGTTTACAGAAGTCGTCTTCGGGGTCCTTTAAATCCGGTATTGTCTGGTAAAGTGTAATGTGCGGATTCTCTGTCTTGTATCTACCATCGTCACACTTAGGCTGATAAGCTGTATCTTGTACGTTTTGCAGACAGTGTAGATTAAGTATCTAAACTTCCATATACGGAAAGAACTGGCTATTGAAAAGATCTTTACAATCGCGCTATACATGTATATTGCTTTTGCTATTGACTGAAATCCTTTTTTCTTACTAGTACCTGCATTTAAGGGTTCAGAACTTTTTAAACTAGTAGCTATTGTTTGATTGTGGTATTTATCTGTATGAAACCATAGGCCACTGTGATGCGATACTGTATTCTGTCAAATGTTTTATGCATTATATATGTATTCATAATATGTCAGATATGCTTTATTTTTTCAATGTCTTGTACGGGTATTTACGGTTTAATCAAGAGAAGTTATTTAAGCGAAACTGGATAACTCGGAAAGACACACACACAAAAAGTTATCTAACATCATGAAAGACGTGTTAATTTAGATTACCATAAAACCTATTCTTGTAGAGCTCTTTCGTGTTATAGCAATAGCAATAGACAGACAGACAGACAGACAGACAGGCGGCAGGCAGGCAGACAGAGAATTGTGTTTTGGCACCTATCGACATTGCGTCCGGCTTTTATTACAGATGCCAGATTATAAAAAGCCCATGAGTCTCGCATTTTTCACCCTCAGGCACGTTTCCTTGTTTGATTTTACTGACGGGTGATATTCAACAACCCCTTACGATGTTGAGAAGACACATATAAATACCAGTTTTACAACAAAACCATAACTGTACACAGTACGCGAAGCACAACTTTACACGGTAGTACAGACGAAGATCGGGCTGCGCAAAACTTGCAATCCGGTCCCAGACTCGATTTTCTGCGCGATGTTCTCGTTAAATTGGCAATAATTGGAATTTTGCGGATTTTTTGACTACAAAAATACAGTTTACGTTAGCCTGGCACCCAAAGGCTCAGTGATTTTAGCCCTAAGCAAGTATGATAAATGGGAAAGTCAAGGGTCCGTATAATTCACCAACTATTGAAAAATCATAATCCTAGTCTTACTGTAAAGCTAGATAGAAACACAACATTTGGGATAGCCAATGAGAAATTTCGTTGCTTTCAAATTTAGAAAATTTCTGAGAAAGATATTAACCCTTAAGCTGCTAATAGCAACCCACTGTCCTTTTGCGGACAATGTAGATCAAGATCAGACTGCACAGAACGCGCACTCTGATCTTTGATCTACACTGTCAGATACGGTATTTTCTTTCCGGTGAAATCAACTTTGAAACCGCAATGTTTGGGCTGTAAGTATCGAGTAGAAATTTGCGTTTCATTTATCCAGCAGCTTAAGTGTTAACCCCTATTCTGCTGATTAAATTAAATGATGTCTTCAGGCGATAGTAAAAATCTATATGTTGCTATTTCAAATGTATACTCTTTTAGGGGGGATAAAATATCTCCTTATCGGACAGTGTAGATCCAAGATCAGACTGCATGTTCTGCGCAGTCTGATATTAATCTACACTGTCCGCAAAAGGTCTTTTTGTCGCGCCTAGCAGCCTAAGGGTTAAGAACGGTCCATGAAAAAAAAAAAAGATTTCCCAGTTTCAAGGCTTGTACAGTCGTAATATCAAATATAACGTTAGACATTGTACATTCAAGATCAGTCTGCACAATATGTTCAGTCTGATCTTGAGCTTCTCTGTAACATAAGAGAACAATTTTGCTGCCCATAGCACCGCGACGGGGCTTACTACTTGATAGGCAAAAGCGTTCTAAAGCCAATTGGATATGACTGGCCTTTTGAAGTCTCCCTTTGAAAGCTCTGCAAATAGAAATAGACGCCTTGAAGACACTTTATAGTGATAAATCCTCGATAATTAGATTCTCTAAGAAGGGCTCTAGGTGTATGTTTAACTTTTTTCAGACGACAATATTTAGAACCGACGGAATGAATAAATGAATGAATGAATGAACGAACGAACGATGTACGGTTTAGCTGGCTAAGGTATCCTGCAGAATGATATTTGAGAAGACTAAATGTATAATATTAAATGGAGCGATTCCACTTTCTATAATTTCCACCTAACTTCGTAAAATTATTCATCATCGAATAAAGTAAAACCATAGCTTGCTTATTGGAAAGAATAACGGCAAAATTAAGAAAAAAGAAAAACAATGGTATTTCCTGTACTGGCTACGTAGCCTCTTAAGGTATGTAGCTATGAACATGTATTTCGCGCTGGAGTTTTGCAAAGACTTGTGGGAATGTCACATGATCAGTAACACATGGTGATTACATTGATTTGTATTCAAATCATTACAATCACGTTACTTCTGATCTCCTTAAGATAGATGGATTTACCAATTGCAAAACGACCATACCGGTATTTAGAAACCCTCTTACAGAATGTAACCACACAGTTTCCATATGGTAGCAAAGAAAAATATATCTAGGTGTATCTATCGGTATTTTACTAAGAATTTAGATTTAAGACAGAAAACTAAATAGACTCCTTGAAGAAGGATAAGGCAAAACATACGACCCGGGTGGCAGGATAATTTTTTACCAAACAGACTCAGTGAAGAAAATATTTCAAAGGACTGTCTCTCACATTCTATTGCTTCGTCAAAAGCATCATGGTCTGATTGATGAGCTAATTTTCGTTCATTATAGTCCTCACTTGTTTCCGATACAGTTGACGCCCCCTCCTCGCCACCCTCCGCGAAGACAGTTATGTTACGGGGGGGTAGTACAAGATACAGGATGAAACCTATCCTAAGTTATGCCTTGTTCTTCAATGTATTCAGAGGTTTAACGTCTCATCTGAAAGTCGGGATACACATAACAGGGTGAAGGGGCTATTTTTACCAGGCAGTCTGAATCGCATTCCCATTGTAATTCTCAGATATTTTCTAAATTTGAAAAGAGGATGATTTTTCGAAGCACTTTGAGAGATATAGGGAACTGAAAGTGGCGGACATAATAGTTCTCGAGCACTTGAAACAGAGAATATCAAGTGATTTATTTTTTGTATTTTTTTTATGATATTTCCTTTATTTTATTTCAGACAATTTTTTTTAATTGAAATTACGTTAGTTTTATAGCTAACACATAAAATACTATCACATAAATGTTTTCAATCAAATTTCAATTAATTACAATTTTTTATTGTCCATGTTTCATAACCGAAACCCTAAGGGAGCTCCTGTTTCTGACTGTTATTTTGTTGACAGTGTTCATCTAGAACGCGGCTTAGTCCTTTACCACACAATCTCATGATTTAACGACCCTGAGCCAGGACGCTTTTGAAAACATTGCTGGAAACCAGCATTTTCTCCTTTCCCCAAAATGTTTTCTACCCTATCAACGACAAATCTCACCATTTGAGCAACAGCCAACTTGTCGTCTGCAAGTGTTTTCAATTTGGACGTGTCTACAATTTTGTCGTCTGGTAAAGAGTTAAACATGAGTTTGATATTAGATCCAGTTCGTTTTTTTTTTTTGCGTATCTGTATAAGTAAGTAAACATTTTATCAGTATAAAATTGATTTTGAGCTATACTGGACAAAATAGTTAAGGATCATTATTTTTTATAAGCTGTTTCTGAGATAGAAATATATTTTTGGTTATAAATGCCATCTGTACATTCCCCGATTCATTATCAACAAAATCAGCTTGTTAATTTGTCCATGCATTTTATGGTTGGGTGACCACATGAAAGTAAAGCGTGATAGTGTCAAAAACAAAATGAACCAGTACATGCAATGGTTTAGGAAAATCACCGTATTGAACTTTCTAATGGCTGATCAATGTGTTTGAGTAAACATTTGCCTTTCTGGTGAAGAGTCTGTGATGAGGCATCAATTAATGAACCAGGAAGCCGCTCGAAAGGTGGGTATGCTGCAAGGAGGCCAGGCTAAAAAGGCGGTAGCTGTAAATTTTAATGTGTCACATAGTGTCATCTCAAGACTCTAGAATCATTTCCTTTATGCTGGCAATGTTACTGAAAGACCTCTTCTTGCCCCATGTGCTACTTTCGCCCGTCAGGACCATTATCTTGCGACTACAGTGCACAGAGAGAGGTATAAGTTAGCTGTAAGGCTCAATGATGACGATGACTTTCTTTCAGCAACTGAAGTGCAAGTAACATCACAGACTGTTGGAAACAAAGTTCATTCTGCACTTCTTCGTGCCTACCGGTCGGTTTTTCGACCAGTTCTGACATGACGGTATCGAATGGCAAGGTACGACTTTTTGCGAAACCACTTCAGCTGACAACTCCTTCATTGGACCCCAATTCTCATCGCAGACCTTGCTTCTGTGTTGACTTTCATGATGGCCGTACAACTGGGGAATAATTTCCTGAATGTTTTGATAAAGAACATGAACTCTTCGAAGGTGGATCTATCATGGCCTTGGCTGGCATTAGTATTGATGGTCATGTAGACTTAAAGGTAGTGAAATCAGCCTTACTGGTGTCGGATACAGGAACGAAATCCTGAACCCGATTGCCAGGCCGTTTTCAGGTGGTGTTGGAAGTGACCATCTTTTCATGGACCATAATGCACTTCAGCATAGAGTGAGTTTTGTGAATGATTATCTTGAAGCTGAGACAGTTAATTGTATTGCTTGACCCAATTGCTTGCCTGACCTGACCTGAACCCGGTAGAGCATGCCTGTGACATGCTCTGTAGGGCAGTTTCTACTCGATCGGTAATCCCACGCAACCGCCAGGAGCTGGAGGTTGCACTCCACCGGGAATGGACTGGAATTCAGCGTAACTACTGTCTGCGGTGAATCAAAGAAAAAATGCAAATGCAATGCCGTGCTTTGATTTGAGAAAAACAATGGACACACAGAGTACTGATTATGACCTACGAGAATTTCAAGGATATATTGTTGTTTTACTGTCATACTGCAGTCTTCAAATTCATTTTAAATTTCGGGTGTGTCTGGTGTTTTTTTTTTTATTGATTTCAAAACCGACTGGAATTGTTAAATTTGAACTGAAACTAATTCAGTTATTACTGTTGCGTATTTTTTGTATATTCATTGTTTATTTGCATGTTTTTCGTGTTACTGAAATACATTAGAAATACTGATCCTTAACTTTTTTTGTCCAGTATACTTTTTGGTATAAGTCAAGAATGAATGAATAATCATTTTCGCTTCGTTACAAATGTGAACATGTTTATTCTGCTGGCCTTTTGCAGGTCCATCTTAACAAGGGGTGCTTTCATTAATTGATACCCGATGGCTTTACCAATTGGATATGATAAAGGATTATTTTTCTCTTTTACTTATTGGTCACTTGATATTCTTTTTATGCATTGCCCTGACACCCATTACTGTACTGGTGTAGGACAGTAGCCCAATAAGATAATAGCCCACTGGACATTTCCCCACGAGGATAAAAGCCCACTTGGACAATAGTCAACTAGGACAATGGCCCATTTATATGCATACATGTAATTATGCATAAGTTATGTACCAAATGAGTTTAAGATAAGTACATGTATTCATAATCCAACAGTGTAGACTATGTTTTTTCCGACATTTCTGTTTCTGACGAAAGTTTCATTTTTGAATCCTTTTTAGAGCACTGACCTATTGTCCTTCCTGCCAAAATAAGCAGTGGGCTATGTTCCCAGTGGGCTATTGTCCCAGTGGACTATTGTCCTTCCTGCCAAAATAAGCAGTGGGCTATGTTCCCAGTGGGCTATTGTCCCAGTGGTCTATTGGCCTTCCTGCCAAAATAAGCAGTGGACTATGTTCCTAGTGGGCTATTGTCCCATTGGCCTATTGGCCTTCCTGCCAAAATAAGCAGTGGGCTATGTTCCTAGTGGGCTATTGGCCTTCCTGCCAAAATAAGCAGTGGACTATGTTCCTAGTGGACTATTGTCCTTCCTGCCAATATAAGCAGTGGGCTATGTTCCTAGTGGACTATTGGCCTTCCTGCCAAAATAAGCAGTGGGCTATGTTCCTAGTGGGCTATTGGCCTTCCTGCCAATATAAGCAGTGGACTATGTTCCTAGTGGGCTATTGGCCTTCCTGCCAATATAAGCAGTGGACTATGTTCCTAGTGGACTATTGTCCTTCCTGCCAAAATAAGCAGTGGGCTATGTTCCTAGTGGACTATTGTCCTTCCTGCCAAAATAAGCAGTGGGCTATGTTCCTAGTGGCCTATTGTCCTTCCTGCCAAAATAAGCAGTGGGCTATGTTCCTAGTGGCCTATTGTCCTTCCTGCCAAAATAAGCAGTGGGCTATGTTCCTAGTGGGCTATTGGCCTTCCTGCCAATATAAGCAGTGGACTATGTTCCTAGTGGGCTATTGTCCCAGTGGCCTATTGGCCTTCCTGCCAAAATAAGCAGTGGACTATGTTCCTAGTGGGCTATTGTCCCAGTGGTCTATTGCCGGTTTCCCGTACTGTACTCTCTACATGTTTTCAGACACACCATTTTAGCGGCAATTGTTGCAAAGATGAGTTCGACCAAAATCTAATCTTGACGAACGACATCTAATTGGAAATTTCTCTATTCAACAATATGCAAAACAATAAGGAAAAATAGGCGAGGTTACTTTTCACTGTGTCTCTTTAGATTGAATTCCCCTCCCCCCCCCCACACACACACACACACACACACAGACAGACACACAAAATCAATATTCATTATTCCCGTGTCTCAAGACGCCAACTATCTTTTTGAAAATATCTGTATTGTTTGAGTTTTTTTTTTTTTAAATAAGAGTCATTTAAAAGCCTCCTAGCTGCCAAATGTAAACAGTGTAGGATTTGAATTGCAGACATATTTGATTCATACCAAATGAACGCAGTGGTATTAATATGACACTGATGATGTGTCAAAATACAATCTGCCAAAGTTCCAGTCACTGGCAGAAAAATGCACTGTACAACTAGAACGAATGTTGGCAACTTTTGTCCTAGTTTTACAATATATTTTTCTGCCAGTGACTTGTTGCTAGCGACAGGAACGACAACTTTTGTCCTAGTTTTACAATATATTTTTCTGCCAGTGACTTGTTGCTAGCGACAGGAACGACAACTTTTGTCCTAGCTTAATGATGTATTTTTCTGCCAGCGATTTGAACTTTGACGGGTTTGTACTGTAACATATTATAAGACTCCTAACCCTTAGAGTGCTGAATTTATGAAATAAACCTTTTCAGACTCTTAATAATACCTATACATTTAACCCTTTACCACACGAGAAAAATTTAGACAGGTCCAAATTGACAGCATTTGCAGACGACAAAAAAGATTTGACTCAAATAATGGAATTTGTCTTGGATAGGGTAGAAAACATTGTGGGAAAAGGAGAAAATGCTGGTTACCAGCATTTTCTCCTTTTCCTACAATGTTTTCAAAAGGCCTCTTCCTCAGGGTCGTTAAAAGTCGGGATTGTTTGTTAAAGGGTTAATGGTATAAATTAGATTTTGTCTGCAATTTGAATGCCGCATTGTTGACATTTGGCAGTTACAGTGCCTATAAGTTTATCGTCGGGATCAGGTTTTTACTGACAGATTGTTTACCCTTACACTGCTGGATAAGTTCAACGAACATTTCAATCCGATTGTAAACACTCGATTGTCGCTATATCAAAGTTATTTCTCCGAGAAAAACATCTCCTTATCGGACTGTGTAGATCCAAGATCAGACTGCACGTTCTCTGCAGTCTGATCTTATCTACACTGTCCGCAAAAAGGTATTGAGTTGTGCTTAGCCGCCTAAAGGGTGATTCTACTATTTTTTTTTTCCCAAATGCGTCTTAAATGGTTATGACCATTAACTTAGGGGCATCAGGTGTGAGTAAGAGTTTTAATGTCATTTCTTTTAGAGGCATAAACGATTAACTCTCACTTAACTGCTTTTGGAAACCTTTAAGCCTTTTAATCCCCTTTAACTCTTTACCAAACGACAAAGTTTTAGACCAGTCTAAACTGAAAGCAATTGCAGACGACAAAATAAATGTAATTGAAAAATCAAAATTTGTTTTGGGAAGGGTAGAAAACATTGTGGGAAACGGAGAAAATGCTGGTTACCAGCATTTTCTCCTTTTCCCACAATGTTTTCAAAAGGCTTCTTTCTCAGGGTCATTAAAGTCGGGATTGTGTGGTAAAGAGTTAATAAAAACCAGCATTTTCTCCGTTTCCCACAAGGTTGTCTAACTGTTAAAAGACAAATCCCAATTTTTTAGCCAAATATACGAGCCATGCTGTGTGAAAATGGGTTTTAATAAACCTGCAAAAAGTATTAACGCAGGATAGCGTGCACAATCCGCGGATTGCGCAAGCTGACCTGGCTCTAAACTTTTTGTTATTGGTCAAATTTCTGAATGTTGAAGGAGCAGCATGTCTCATGACCCAGTTGATTGTTAGACAAAATGGATTTTATTGATCCTTAGGTATATGATGACTTGCTTTTGGAGATGCATTAAATCCCATTTTGCCAGAGCATGGTTCTGATCTTATCGTCCGCAAATGCTTCTAATTTGGAAGAGTCATAAATTTTGTCGCCTGGTAAAAGGTTGAATTAAAACGGGCGTATGCAAGGCATTGTTGTCGGTAAAATATTCAGATAGCCCTCGTTTGCTGATACTAAAATACTGTTTTTACCGTAATATCACAGAAGCTGCATTCAGTACAGTACCTAAACCAAATGGTACAGTGCAGAAACATTAGAAGAAAAGGAGAATTACACATCTTGAAGTGAGACATGCTCTGTGAAAAGGGGACTTAATGTATCTGCGAAAAGTATCGCCCAGGTCAGCCTGCGCAGTCCGCGCAGGCTGACCTGGGCCGAATCTTTTCGCTATTGATCAATTTTATGAATGTCCACGGACCAGTCAGTGAATCACGGAGATGCATTAAGCCCCCTTTTACCAGAGTGTGGCTCAAATATTTTAAATACGATTTAGTAAAGGGTGTCGAAGCTCTCTAAAATCAATTTTTCTTTTTCAAATCAGCGTTTTTAGATGCCATCAAACGCTTTTACGTGAAGAGTCGTTTTATTATTATTGATATTATTATTATTGGTCAATAGATATGGAATAATATCAAAAGCGTTGCAAAACAAAACGCATCTAAAACTTTGAATGCAATCTTTTTAAAATATGAAAGTAACCAAAAAATCTTAGAAATGATGCCTGGCGGATTAGAACTTTTTTTCTTGAAAGGGAGAAACGTGTCAACCTCCTCTCCTTCATATTGGCACATTTCAAGTCCTTATGAAACCGTATAGACAAAGATGCGAAGGTGACGAGCTTGTACTTTCTCGTCTTCGTCTATATTCTTCTGTACCAATTTATTTGAGCCATGCTCTGTGAATAGTGGGCTTAATGCATTTGCGAAAAGGATCGATCAGGTCAGTCTGCGCAGTCCGCACAGGCTGACCTGGGCCGAAACTTTTTGCTATTGGTCAGTTGTATGTATATCAAAGGACCAGTCTACCTCATAGTTAAGTCAGTTGTTAAAAAAAAAAAGTGGCTATTATGAATCCATGATAATGTGATGGATTGTTTGGCATGATGCATCACAGAGATGCATTAAGCCCCCTTTTGCCAGAGCATGGCTCATTTTTTTTTTTTTTTTTAAACTCAAGCATTATCAGGAAAGATAGAAGAGTTGATCTTAAAAGTAAATGGTTCCGTCGTCAACTATCTTAACCTGTACCAAATAATCCCGTGTTTGAACACCTCATACAAAGAAGGCACATGAAAACATTGTAGGAAAAGGAAATAATGCAGGAAAGCAGCATTTGATCCTTTTTTCTGCAATGTCTTCTACCATATTAGAGAACTTCAGCTCATGTATATACTTACTTTAAAATTATCTTCTTTCAAGTCGGAAGAGTTTGAAGTAGTCGTTATTAAGGAAATGGTTTATTTGGGATAAAGTTTACCTGATAAACAGTATGTTTTTCATGATGTATCATATCAATAAAAAATAATTGAAAATGTAATGTTATACATATTCAGAAATTTTTATATCTCATTTGGTATCATGTTTCACATTTTTAAACTCCCAATAAAAAAAACACAAATGTTTTAAAAAAAATAACAAGATAAGATTAAAACTGATATTCCATGTGATTAGTTTTATATATTTGAGCCATGCTCTGACAAAAGGGGGCTTAATGCATCTCCGCGATGCATTTTACCAAGCAAGTCATCACATAATTATGGATCCATAAAACACTTTTTGTGTAACAACCGACTGTATAATAAGGTGCACTGGTCCTTCCACACACAGAAGATTGAACGATAGCGAAGGTTTCGGCCCAGGTCAGCTTGCGCGAACTGCGCAGGCTGACCTGGGTCGATTACTTTTCGCAGATACATTAAGCCCCCATTTCACAGAGCATGGCTCATTTTAATCATCATTACAATTTTTTTTTTTTTGTTGTTAGAGAAATCTCTATGCTTTTAATGGCTAAGATAAGAAAACATTTAAATCCATATAACCTGAGACAACGTTTCAGGTGACGAATTTTATAAACTATCCTTGTAAAGCGGGTATGATGCAAATGAAATAAATAAAGCATTGTTGCAGAAGGAAAAATATCTCCTTCTGTCAAAAATGTTTTCAAGATTTATTTACTGCCAAGAGTGAAAAGGCCATTTTGCCAGCAGGAAATGTGTTTTAATATCACTGCAATGATCCGGTCCCAGCGGTACCGTTTCGTTTGAGTATCAGAAACTATTAACGGTATTTTATGAGGGATCGGTCTGGATTTATTATGAAGTATTTAAGCGCAATAAGTTACAAATTTCCGTACAAATCCGGGGTTAAATCATCTTGTTTGTTTTCATGAGAAGGTGTTGACGAGATTTTCCCCATTTATGTTAACAATGTGGAAAATACTAGTTGTTTATTTTTTCCATATAAGGGGCTTAGTGACATAATTATAGATCAAAAATGGTGTTGTCATTAAAGCAGTTGTTCAATAAATCTGTCATCTATTGTCTGTAAATACTGTCTGGAAATGAATCAGTAGTTTATTCTGTAGTTTCTTGTTTACGGAACATGTGCTGTATGGGAATGACCGTAGTCAATAAATGTAAAGAAAAAATAACACTTATTTCTTTCGCGGCTAGATAAGGTCCACCTTCTTTGGAGATCTCAAAAACGCAATAGCATTATGATCAAAAGGATTTTTTTTTTGTTTAAGTTTTTTAAAGAATTAAAGTAGAGGAAGGTGTGGAAAGGTGAGCTGGGTTCGTATTCACCAACCATTCTTAAGAACATTCTTTGTCGTACGTATATTCTCCAAGATTTTCTGAATGTGAAAGTAACACAACTTCTGATTGGCTAAACCATTTGGAAGTTGTGTTACTTTCACATTTACAACATTCTGGAGAAGAAGACTAAGAACATTCTTAAGAATGGTTGGTGAATACGTACCCAGACTGCAAAATCTGTACATTTTGACCTTGATCAGTATTGTGCCAAATCGCTACCTGTGTCGTCCATTCCAGTGGAAGAGTTCATTTATATATGAGCCATGCTCTGGCAAAAGGAGGGGGTTAATCCATCTCCGTGATCAATGACACCAAGCAAGTCATTACGTAACTATGGATCCATAACATCCATTATATCTATCAACCAACTAAATCATGAGGTACACTGGTTCTCTGACAAGAAAAAATACCAAAAGCAAAAAGTTTCAGCCCAGGTCAGCCTGCGCAGACTGCGCAGGCTGACCTGGGTCGATACTTTTTGCAGATGTATTAAGCCTCGTTTTCACTGAACATGGCTCATATTCATAATTAGCCCATGTAACATAGAATCATGTGTTCTCAGCGCATTTCGTCATATCAATGAACGGGTTCCGATGGAGCTGATACACTGGAAAATCAACAGAAGAATAAGTGTTTAATTTTTGTTTATTCTCGTACAAGTATACGTGACGTTATTTGTAAGAAACCCAAACATTATGAGAAAAGAGCAAGTGCACGCTGAGGAACAGTTCTTGGGGTTACTCCTTCGCTACCAACAAGATACAATCTACTCTATTATAAGATTTCCACTGCGATTTTAAGATTATTTTGATAGTCATCAGGAAGCGAAAGGAGTAGATCAGAGGTCCGGCTTCACATCCTGTACAGTCTGATCTTGATCTATGCCGTCTGCAAAATATATTAGATAATGCCAACTAGATAAACTTCACTGATTCCGAGATCTGTGAGTAGATTTCCACTGCAATTTTAAGGTTATCTTTATCATAGTTTGGCACTTGGTAGCGGACCATATAGATCGAAGATCAGACTGCACGTATCATGCAGTTGATCTTAAGCTATGCCATCGGCATAAGTTATTTCAATCGCGACTTACAACGCAAGAGTTCAATGTTTAACCCGGAAACACAGTTGGGCACGCATAGGGTTTGCAGCACACGGACTTATTGTCCTAATGCCGACCGGAAATATGATTCCTGCAATCATTTTTCTCTCCACAGCCCCGTCTGTGACTTTGTTAAAAAATGTGGAAAACCGGCGAGCTGCTCGAAAAACAGGATGTATTGCCGCAGTTATTAATGAAAAAAAAAAACATGCACAATGTGCACGGACAGTTGCACTGCCTGTCGTGAATTAACTTATTGTGAATGAAAACTGTCTGAGCATCAAACAAACAATAATTGTATAACTGCCGTTTGGCCAGGGATACGTTATACAATTACACAAGAATTGCGTGATTTGTTCGGAGTACGTGACAAAGGCCTTTCACTTTTACATGACGTGCAGTTGGAGGAGAACTTTGCAGCGACAGTGCACAGTTTTAATTACTTTTTGCAGACAGTGTAAAATCAGATCAGACTGCAGAGAACATGCAGTCTGTTCTTTGTTCTACGCAACCTCATATTTTTAAGATGTTCTGGTCAAAAGAAGCCGTAAAATACGCATATTTTGCTTGTCATGCCGTGTTCGAGTCACTTATTTTTCTTTCTACGGAAGTTAACTCTCTACCAGAAGAAATGCTTTCAGGTAAGACGACAAATTTTTAAACTCGTCTTAACTGAAAGCATTCCCAGACGACAAATAGAATGTGCCTCAAACAATGGAATTTGTGTTTAAAACCGTAGAAAACATTGTGGGAATAGGAAAAAAATGCTGGTAATCAGCATTTTCTCCTTTTTCCACATTGTTTTCAAAAGCCATTCCTGATAGAGTCCATAAAACAAGGGCTTGTTTGGTGAAAGGATGAACAAATCCCTAGAATGCCAAGCGATCAAATTAAGACGTTTTTTTTTTTTTGGTTTGCAGAATATATTTTACTTCCACAGTTTTACCTGCGTCTGAACCAGTGTATCTCATAAGATTGCCTGATAATGGAGATCCAAGGTCAGATTTCACTGTCCGGCAAAAGGGACCTTAAATCATGCTCAGTATTTCAAGGGTTTGTCACTTTGCCAAACAATCCCGAGTTTTAAAGCTCCTGAGGGAGAAAACTTTTGTGAGAAAATGCTGATAACCAGCATTTTCTCCGTTTCCCAAAACTAATTTCTATCTTTTCAAAACAAATTTTGTCATTTAAGTCACATTAAATCTGTCGTCTGCATTTTGTTTTTCGACTAGTCAAACATTTTGTCTTTTGGTAAAGGATGAAATTCTCTACAGGACGAAAAAGCAGCTTATAAACTGGGCGTGGATGTTATATAAGTACTCAAATACACTGATAAAACAATCATGGCGAATAGATGGCAAGCAACGCAAGCGAAGAGAACAGGAAGTGTATCGAATCTGTATTCAGTGTTGAACACACTTACATTGCAGAACATGCCGACCTCGAAAGGAAAGTTTTTGAGGAAACGAGGATCTGGTCGAGGGTCCGGACGATTGAGCTTGTACTCCAGCAAAAGCCAGGATTCAAGAATCGTAAGTCATTTTTTCTTTTATTTTTTTTTAATCAAAATCTAGAAAATTCTAACATTTGAATATTCGAATTCTCAAAAATTGAATGATTCGAGTATTGAAAAGGAAATCGAATATTTCGGTTAACTCTTTACCAAACGAGAAGATATTAAGACGTAATCAAATTGAAAGCATGTGCAGACCACAATTCAATAAAGGTTAAAAGATTAGTTTCGTCAATGAAGTGGTCAAAGATACTGTGTAAGAAGTCGAAAATGCCGATTATCAGCATTTTTTCCCTTTTATCCGACACTTTTTTTTTTTAGAGTTTTCTTCTTCGGAGTCGTTGAAACACTGGACTATTTTGTGAAGGCGTAACGACTTATTAAGAAAATCGAAAATGGTAAAACTGCAAAACCAGCTTTGCGCATAATTTATATAGTGAGCAATGCTCTGTGAAAAGGGAACTTAGCGCATATTTAGAAAAAAAAAAAAAAAAAAACATTGACCCATGTCAGCCTGCGCAGTCCGCGCAGGCTGACATGGTTCGAAACTTTTTGCCATTGGTCCATTGGTCAATTTTCTGCATACCAAAGGACCATTCTACCTCCAGATCCAGTCATTTGTTATGAAAAAAGGGATTTTATGGATCCATAAATATGTGATGACTTGCTTAATACAATGCATTATTGAGATGCATTAAGCCCCCTTTTGCCAGAGCATAGCTCAAATATTAACAGTCAAATAGGCAAAGCAATTCGTTAGAATCCGGTAAAAAAAATGAGACAAAGGAGAGAGCGTCATGTCTTATAGATCTACTAGCCTGAATCTGATCTGCAGTGGGGAGCCAAAAGCGGTCATATCTACAAACCAATATTATTAATGAAAAAAGATAATGTAATCGATGCTTATATCTCACAGATAGCACATTATCACCGGAAAACAACATTTTGTGTCTTGACATTGACCACTTTTACATTTTCAAATAACAAGCATTTTTTCCCTGTGTCACTTTTTTTTTTCTCAAATGTATTCATATATCAAACGTTTATTTACGTTGATCTCTACTGATGTAGAAGGACGATTTGAAAGTCCTCTGCTGCAAATGTATTTCAGGCAGCAAAGATTGGAAATAATTGAGGCTGCAAATACAATTTCCATGGAGACGAGTGCAATAATTGTGGCGAACATAAAAACGAAATAAACAAGTATAAATCTTACATGATATCGAAACTGGAAGTAAGAAATAACTAGATATGTCCTCGTAATGAGTGTGTGGGAAGATGGTGCTGCTTCGACATATTCTTCAGGGGCCCTTGGCAATGTCAAGCATTGGTTGCGGATGCCCCGGGCATGTCCTCCAAGACTTCTTTGTTTTGACTTGTTCTCGGGGGTGGTTCCCAGGGCATTGTTTGTCAGGGTCCATGGCATGATCCTTTGGAGAGGCCCTTGCATGAGCCTTAGGTCTTGGGGGTACCTATTACAATCATATACGCCATTTTTGTCGTCAATTCATATGCATTTCTAGAAACTGTAGAGTCCTACGAGTATTGTAAAGCCATTTCTTTATATGTAGAAGACACACAATTGAGCCATGCTCTGTGAAAAGGGGGCTTAATGTACCTTAATGCATCTGCGAAAAGTATCGACCTGGGCCTATATCTTACAGATTTTAAAGTGATGTCTTTGCCATCACTTCCGATATTTTGAGTCTTAGATGACCATGCTGGTCCTATCATTGCCTTCGTACGTAGACTACATGGGTGAAAATTGATAGGTGACTGGGGGAGATCTTTTAGCAATAACAACCCATAGAGTTGGCTATTTAGATTTTCATAATTATACTAAACTTCGAAAATAATTTTACTAAATTCAGAATGGCAATTATGTTCACCATATTTCTTTTAAAGATACATCCCTACAGCCGGAGGGAAAAACGGGAGTGTGAAGTTGGCAGTAAGTTCGACAATCGGAGTTCGATATTCAGTGTAGAAATGAATATGCTGTTAAGTTGAATTTCATGCAGCAGTAGATTCGGTATTTTTTTCTTTCAAACTCAAAGGACAGTTACGAACAACATGGAATAAGGATTTGAATATGGAAATGAATTTCATGTGAGCAGTAAATTTGCTTGGTTTCTTTTGTATGGGTATGCAGGTGATGTATGATCTCGGATATAGATTGGAATATCGAAAGGAATTCAAGCTAGCAGCAGATTCGCCAAGATTTTCATATGGGCATGTAGATATGTATGAAATCAAATGTCGAAATCAAAGATATGTATGAAATCAAATGTCGATTTGAATGCCGAACTGAATTTCATGCTAGCAGCAGATTCGCAAAGATTTCTATATAGGCATGTAGAAGTTGTATGAAATCCAGTTAAGATTTGAATATCGAACTGAATATCCTGCCAGCAGCAGATTCTCTAGAATTTCTATACGGGCATGTAGATGGTGTATGATATCGAATGTAGATTTGAATATCGAACTGAATTTCATGCTAGCAGCAGATTCGCTGAGATTTCTATATGGGCATGTAGATGATATATACAATCCAATGAAGATCTAAATATCGATCTGAATTTCATGCTAGCAGCAGATTCACCAAGCGTTCTATACTGACATGTCGATATTGTATGAAATCCAATGTAGATCTGAATATCGAGCTGAATTTCATGTCAGCAGATTCGTTAGAATTTCTTTATGGGCTTGTAGATCGTGTAAAATATCAAATGTAGATTTCAATATCGAACTGATTTTCATGTTATTGGCAGATTCGACAAAATTGCTACATGGGCATGTAGATGGTGTATGATATTGAATGTAGAAATGAATATCGAACTGAATTTCATGCTAGCAGCAGATTCGCTAGAATTTCTACATGGGAATGTAGATAATGTATGAAATCCAATGTAGATTTGAAATCGAAATGAATTTCATGCCAACAGAAGATTCGCTAGAATTTCCTTTATGGGCTTGTAGTTGGTGTATTATATTGAATGTAGATCTGAACATCGAACTGATTTTCGTGCTAGCAGCAGATGCACTTTAATTTCCTTTATGGGCATGTAGATGGTGTATGATATCGACTGCAGAAATGAATATCGAACTGAGTTTCATGCCAGCAGCACATTCGCTAGAATTTCTCCATAGGCTTTTAGGTGGTGTATGATATCGAATGCAGACTTGAAAAAAAAATGTTGTATGAGCATGAAGACGGTGTATGATATCAAATGTAGATTTGAATATCGAACTGAATTTCATGCTAGCAGCACATTCGCTAGAATTTCCTTTATTGGATTGTAGACGGTGTATGATATCAAATGTAGATCTGAATATAGAACTGAATTTCATGCTAGCAGCAGATTCGCCAAAATTGCTGTGAGGGCATGTAGATTGTGTATGATATCGAATATACATGTAGATTTGAATATTCAAAAATATATTCGATATCATACACCATCTACATGCACATACAGCAATTGTGGTGAATCTGCTGGTAGCATTAAACTCAGTGCGATATTAAAATCTTTATTCGATATCACAGACCATCTACAAACCCATAAACAAATTCCAGTGAATCTGCTGCTGGCGTGAAATTCAGTTTGATATTCATATCTTTATTCGATATCATACATCGTCTACATGCTCCTACAACAATTTTTTTTTTTTTCAGAATTTGCTGCTAGCATGAAATTCAGTTCGATATTCAGATCTACATTCGATATTATACACCATCTTCAAGAACATATAGAAATTCTAGCGAATCAGCTGCTAGCACGAAATTCAGTTCGATATTCAAATCTAAATGCGTTATTACACACCAGCTTCATGCCCATATAAAAATTTTGTTGAATCTGCTGCTAGCATAAAATTCAGATTGATATTCAAATCTACATTCAATATTATACACAATCTACAAGTCCATAAGGGAAATACCAGTGAATCTGCTGTTGGCATGAAATTCATTTCGATATTCAAATCTACATTGGATTTCATACATTATCTACATTCCCATATAGAAATTCTAGCGAATCAGCGGCTAGCATGAAATTAAGATCGACATTCATTTATATATTCGATATCATACACCATTTACATGCCCATATAGCAATTTTTTGCGAATCTGCCGCTAGCATGAAATCCAATTCAAAATTCAGATCTACATTCGATATCATACACCATCTTCAAGTCCATATAGAAATTCTAGCGAATGTGCTGCTAGCATAAAATTCAGTTCGATATTCAAATCTATATTCGATATCATACATTATCTACATGCTCCTATAGAATCGATATTCAGATCTACATGTACAATTTTCAATATTATACACCATCTACAAGCCCATAAGGCAAATACTAGCAAATATGCTGTTGGCATGAAATTCATTTCGATATTCAAATCTACATTCGATATTAAACACCACCTACAAGCCCATAAAGAAATTTTAACGAATCTGCTGCTAACATGAAATTCAGCTCGATATTCAGATCTACATTGGATTTCATACAATATCGACATGTCAATATAGAACGCTTGGCGAATCTGCTGCTAGCATGAAATTCAGTTTGATGTTCAAATCTTCATTGGAATTTATATATCATCTACATGCCCATGCAGAAATCTCAGCGAATCTGCTGCTAGCATGAAATTCAGTTCAATATTCAAACCTACATTCGATATCATACACTATCTGCATGCCCATATAGAAATTCTAGCGAATCTGCTGCTGGCAGGAAATTCAGTTCGATATTCAAATCTTAATTGGATTTCATACAACATCTACATGCCTATATAGAAATCTTTGCGAATCTGCTGCTAGCATGAAATTCAGTTCGACATTCAAATCGACCTTCGATTTCGTACATATCTACATGCTCATATGGAAATCTTGGCGAATCTGCTGCTAGCTTGAAATTAATTTCGATATTCAAATCTATATTCGAGATCATACATCATCTGCATGCCCATACAAAAGAAACCACGCGAATTTACTGCTCGCATGAAATTCAGTTCCATATTCAAATCGTTATTCCTTGTAATACGTAACTGTCCTTTGAGTTTGCCAAAAATAACGAACCTACCGCGGCATGACATTCAGCTTAACAGCATATTCATTTCTACATTGAATATCGAACTCCGATTGTCGAACTTACTGCCAACTTCATACACCCGGGAAAAACCGCTGCTTGACCTTGAAAGTGTGCAGGATGGCTCAGAATTTAGTCAGCTGCGTAAACATAGATAAATTACCAGTCTACATGTAAATGGTGTAAGGGATAGAGAAACTTAAGATATTTGTCCTCATTTAAAGCTGGATAGGCCTACTACAACAGTTATTTCTTTGAAGGTCTCCAAAAAATGAAATGCATTTTCTATCTGTCGTGATCTTGTGCAGCATTGCAGCCAAGGGGGGGGGGGGGGGGGGGGGGGCAACATTTGGCATGAAGATACAAGAATAATTACAGTCGCATGCAGTAAAGATAAAAATGGTTACAATGACTTAAAACAAGTGTAGCCTCTTCCGGTTTTTCTATCTCGGCTGTTTTCCGAGAAGACGTCGAGCTATCGTCAAAGCCATGACGTCGTCGCCATCTGCATCGACATCGTCGTCTGCCTCGTCGTGGAAAAAAATACTTTTACATTTGTAATATATCTGTTATTACTGAGGATATTTACTTCAAACTTGGACAAATTGTCGTCCATCAAAAGGAGATTGTATACAACGGGGGAGGTCACCATCAAAATACTTTTGACACACTTATGCCCCTTTTTCGACTAAGTTTTTTTTTTTTTTTTTTTTTCGAAAAGCAAGTACTTGCAGCCGAGTGTTGACATTCGAATGTGGTGCTCTTGTTATGTCCTGCACCGGAATATATCAAAAGCTTGAGGGAATCTGACATAATCAATAATTTCTGTCAGTCATGTGGAACCGTATTCAGGTACGAGTACATGTGTGATGACGTCATATCTGTTCTCATTAAAAACAGACGGAGTTCCCGAGTTCAAAACGACTACCCCAAACGTCAAAATCGCACGACTTTCCTGTATTTAACTCTACAGTTTCTTTACGGTAATTAATTTTCTTTTTAATTTGAGGCAAATTGAACCTTAATACGTTTCGTTGAACATGATTGATTAACTGACAGACTGACTGACTGACCGACTGACTGACCGGTCGGTCTGTCGGTCGCAGTATAATTTCCTACGTTTGAGGAACGAATTAGAAGGAAATTATTTTCCCTTGTTCGATGACGCTTCGATATGTACGTGTTGGGTATGAAGCACGGGATTCATGATAAGCATGTTGTACATGTAGTTAGTACAAGGTTCAATCAGCTTTGAGAGGGCAACAGGTACAGACGTTTTTGGCCTGGGCTTGGCTTGACAAGCCCAAGGCCATAGGAATCGTATACCCAAATTTCAACCCCATCCAAGCATTTATGGAAAAACCCGAGTCACGCATTTACGGTAAAACCCGAGTAAAAGTGAAAAGTACCGCCTGCAATCCATCTCACTACGCTGAAGGAAACGACCCCTTTAAATAATAAAATATTTCGATTTGAACATCACAATGAGGTTCAATTTCACAACAAACTTTGATAGATATGCGATTTTAATCGTACGAAAGTGTTGACTGAGAATTTGGGGCCCTAGCGAGGTTATTCATAACTGCAAAAATTGCGCTTAACAGTGAAAGAAACAATCCGCAAAACTTGGGTGATCGTTGATCAAATGTTTGATGTAGGTACGCAATCGACCGAGTTGTGACGAATGCTGTTGCCGAGCACTAATCGGGATTGTTCGTTTATCCCTTTTCTACACGTCATGTGAATGATAAATAATAATAGCGTATTTTACGCAGACGATGTGCTCTTTCTCTGTAAAAGGTGTCTCAAAACCTCGGCAAGGTTTTAATTTTCGTAAAACTACTGTGCACCTCGTGTCTGAAGTTATAAGTATGTATTTGATTGGTATAGATGCCTTATTTCTCAGAATTGTCCAGATATGACATCTGGGCCCATAACCATTTCGACCCATAGCAAACTCGGAGCGTACAATATCAAATATGCATTAAAGTTTGTAACATGAGCCATTGAAAACCAGTTAATCTGTATAAAACGATGAAATTTTAAACTTTTCTAAATTGAAAACATTTGCGAACGGCAAGTTAGATTTAGCTGAAATGTTGGTTATTGGCTGTGAAAGTGCAAAAAACCTTGTAGGAAAAAAGAGAGCATTTTCTTTTTCTTTTCCAAAAGGTTTTCATGAGGGCTATATCCTTTGGTCCTAAAAACTCGAGAATGTGTGGTCAAGAGTTAAACAACTGGTGGGCGTTTTATAGCAAAGATCAGATTTGACATTCAGTGCAATCTGATCTTGATCCCCATAGGTATTTAGGCTGACCTGATTTCTTTTGCGACATTAAGTGGAGGTACCTAGCGGTACATAGTTCAGTATTGTAGCTCTGTAGTACTGTCGCTAATTCATAGCAAGAATACCATCGAAACAGTCGCATCATTCACGAAATAAATTTTTTGATTTCCACGACTGTTGTTATGGTCATAACAAATTCACTTTTGGTAGGTTAAAATCCGATTCATTGAATGAGGCCCAACATTCCATGGCACCAGACGTTGACAAATGGGCACAGGTTTCCAGAGTTCTTTCTACCTTTAGTTCTTATCTCTGGTTTTTCCTGGGCGATTCGGCCATACACTAATTGATAAATGTAGTGAACGATGCCCATGTGGTCAAAAATACTGTTGAAGAGACAGACATCACAATTCGATTGCTAGTACACGTAGTATTACTTAAATCATTTATCGCGCTTACATAGCTGTAAATTGAACAATATTGTTTGTCGTATGAATTCATGTATTTGTGTCGCTGCTCATACTAGCATCTCTGCACAACAAATGTTGTTGTCGTTTGTTGACAACATGTAGGGGGAAAAGTTATAGTACCTTAAGTTCGGCTGAGCTAAATAAGAGACGATGTTTGATTTTGGTGTTATGGTTAAATGTGATGTAATGCAATGTACTTGTAGGTATATACGCTTGCTCTCTCAAGTACTCCCTACCACGTTACCATTAAAATAAAAATACTATATTATATTTATGACTTGTGTTGTACTATGAGAAGGTCTAAGGAATAAGGGAATTATATTTTATGATAGATTCAATAGCCATGCTTATCCATTACAATGCTGATGTAATTAAATAGACCTTTTTCAATAAGGACAAAAAACAGCCAAAATATCGCGGTTTCAAGGATTTGTAACATAATAGCGGACAGTGTAGATGCAAGATCAGACTGCATATTCTGTGCAGTATGATGCCAACCAAAGCAATAAAGCCAGATCCATAGCTTTTTATGGATTAAAGACATTGTCCATTTTAAAATACCTAATAATGATTGTATGCCATGCTATAAACAACTTTCTTTAATCTTTCTTTCTCAGCCTAGAGCTTTCTGGTTTGTTAGACCATCGTTATATTAACAAATTATCTACGGTCTTTAAATAATCCTTTACAACTCAATCCCGAGTTTAAAGACCCCGAAATGAAAACATTGTGAGAAAAGGAGAAAATGCTGGTAACCAGCATTTTCTCCTTTTCCCACAATATTTTCTACCATGTTTACTATTTCACCTACAGTTATTTTGTCGTCTGCAAATGCTTTGAATTTCGTCTGCTCCAGAATTTTGTCGTTTGGTAAAGACTTAAGGTTGTCATTAACTAATAACCCTTTCATTGGGTGGCGAAAGCATTCTTTGTTGATCCCATAGATCAAGATCAGACTGCATAGAACCTGCAGAATAATCTTTGCTCCACACAACCCGCTGTAAGATCTTTAACTATGGACAAAAAAAGTTTGAATATTTCGTTGAACTGTTGGTTTACACCATCTAAGGGATCAAAATCATTCGTCTCTCTTTTGATAGGGGAAAACGTTAACCTTTAGAATGCTAAGCGCTACTCAGGGACCTTTTGCGGACAGTGTGGATAAAGATCAGAATGCAGAGAACGTGCAGTCTGATCTTAGATCTACACTGTCCAACAAGGTGATATTTTCCCCCCAAAATAACTCTGAAAAAGCTAAATCTGGGTTTTTACTATAGTTTGAAAGTTTCATTTCACTTAATTAGTAGGTAACGGGTTAAGATTTACGTAAAATCTAGAAAATATATGGTACTAAAACACGAAGGTATTGTTTTATATCACTTCCTTCAACCTTTTGGCGTCATAGGCAAAGACGGGGGGTTTAGCGGACGGAAAAGATCGAGATCAGACTGCACAGAACGTACAGTCTAATCTTTGATCTATACCGTTCACTGGTATAGTCAAGTTTATTATTAATTTATCTTTCTACGTTTAAGTGGGTTGTATTTTCAGCTGGCGAAAGAATAGGAACTTCTATATTTGACAGTAAAAGAGTTAAGTCATTAACTGAACAAATACATTTCTAACACTACCGGTGCCTTTGACAAGGTTTCGAAATAACAAACATTTTGGAAAAAGGAGCAACTGCTTGATGGAGCTGGACGGTAGTGAGGACGGATAGAATAACAATCGTACATGCCACTTAGGTTGACCAGAGACCGTACCCGCCAACCGACCTTCTGACCAACCGATCAGATGGTTTAAACTTGATTCCCGAAAACAGTTTTTTTTTTTTTATTTTCTGTTAACTCTTTCAGCCTTAATTATATAAAATCGAACTTATTCGACGACAGAAAATAAAATCCAATAAACGTGGTTACCTGTATTTTTTTCCCACGCTGTTTTCTACATGTTCAAAGATGAAGTCTGTCATTTCAGTCGCATTTAATTCGTCGACTTCAAATGAATTTGAGCAATGTTCGAACAACTGTCCAAGTCATGAGTTAGACTGATCATTTGACATAGAGAAAATTCACTAATAGCGAAAAGATTCGGCCCAGGTCAGCCTGCGCGGACTGCGCAGGCTGACCTGGGTCGATACTTTTCGCAGATGCTTTAACAACATAACCCACAAATGCATTCTGTTTTATTTCTGTCACTTTACAAATACGAAGCACTACAACACCACAATGATCGATAACTACAATAATAATAATAATAAATGGGCTGTCTCAGGCCCACAGATATTTCTCCGACTGTCTTGTCACTGGGCAAGGAAAAGGGAAATAAATCAAAGGGCCATAACTGCTGCACTAGTCAACCGATCATTATGAAATTTGCAGGTGCACAAGTTAACTTTGTGAGGTGATGTATAACAATGATACCACTGTAGTAGCTGACAAGGGAAAAATGCACTGAAAATAATAAACGAGTCATGCTTTTTGAAAAACTGCTGTCATACATCTTCATAAAGGACTATTTTTCCCCCCGATTCAGTCGGTTGTTAGACAAAATGGCATACTTTGCGACGACTAGCTCGGTACAATACATTTACAAAGATGCATTAAACCTCCTTTTCTGAGAACGCCGCTTATATGTATCGATCGTCAATTATCCTAAAAAAACTAGAAGTTTCCCCTCTATTTAGCGTCGGGGTTTGTTATTTATTTCTTGCCATAAATTGATTCTTTAAGCTACTTTGCGTGATGACTATTCGGAGAACGCCCTGTGTTTAATTATGACGATACTTTTTTCTAACTACGATCTGAATTCATTTCTAAAGACGTTCTGTAGATTGTAATAGTTAAAACTTCGTTGGTGGGAGTTTTAGATTTTACAAAAGATATGAAATTAGTGACTTTCGAAAAAGATTCGTTGAGCTCAGACGGACTTTTTTTTTTTAAGAGGTTTTTTGTTTGTTTGTTTGTTTGTTTGTTTTTGTTTTAATTTTTATTGAATCGTTTCATTTGAGGTATAATCAAATATTTACGAAAGTAGAATTAAGATCTGTTTTCTGTAAAGAAAAATCTCATTAGATGATTAATAAGTGTCAGTTATACGATTCTCTGATACAGATTATTATCTGACTGGATTACTGTATACTATGGTGTTTTGTACATGTACGAACTATACAGACGTTAACCTTTTGGCTGCTAAGCGCGACTCACTGACCTTTTGCGGACAGTGTAGATCAAGATCAGACTGCACAAAACGTGCAGTCTGATCTTTGATCTACACTGTCCGATAAGGAGATAATTTTTCTCAAAAAAAAAAAAAAAAAAAGCTTGAACTAGCATTATTCTGGTCTTTACTATCGTGTTGAGAATTTTATGTTGGCTATTTAGCAGGGTAAGGGTTAGTCCCCCGCAGGGAACTTGCAGAAGACGAATGTTTCACTCTTTATCAGACGACACGTCTATATTGAAAGCAACTGCAGACGACAAATTAACACTTAAGCTGCTGAATAAATGAAACGCAAATTTCTACCCAGTACTAAAAGCCCAAACATTGCAGTTTCAAAGTTGATTTCACTGGAAAGGAAATACCGTATCGGACAGTGTAGATCAAAGATCAGAATGCACGTTCTGTGCAGTCTGATCTTGATCTACACTGTCCGCAAAAGGTCAGTGAGTCGCGATAAGCAGCTTAAGGGTTAAAATCTGGCTAACACGTTGAGATTTGTCGTTAACAGGGTAGATAGCATTGTGAAAAAAGGAGACAATGCTGGTCCGCTGATCAGTTGCAGGGTTTTTTTTTTTTTTTCCTTTTTTCCACAATAATTATTACCAAAATACTTTTTCCTCAGGGTAATTTAAACACTGTAACACGATTCGGTTGGCAATGGATTAATATAAACGAGGCAGCAAGAAACATCATAACACCATTGAGATGGCTTTAGATTCATTAAAATTTTGTATAACGGTTGACTAAGCAGAAAATGTGAAAATAGGCGTCATGCACTTTAGCTTGATTAGAGTGTTGTGTTCAACCTTAACCTGTTAACTTAGATTTAAACATTTTATTCCACAGAAGTACAATATACATAAACAATACAATACAGTCGGTTAACAAATATAATTCTGCAGAAATGGATAGGAACGAAAGCCTGCTAGATAAATTGGAAAAAAAACACCTTTAAATCCGACAGTAAAAACCGGAATAATGTTATTTCAAACTTATTTTTGCAGAAAAAATGTTTTCCTTATCGGACAGTGTAGATCCAAGATCAGACTGCACGTTCTGTGCAGTCAGATTTTGATCTATATTGTCTGCCAAACGCCAGTGAGTCCTGCGTAGCATTTTAAAGGTTGAATGTCTCTTCTATTCTGTTAAACGTATCTGAGATATCCACGTAACTGATTCGAAGTATACGAGTTTGAAATATATGTATGTTAGTTAAAGATTGTAAAACCTGTCTAAATGTTCATCTCTGTAACGCGAGCAACCTTTATTAAGCTAGCATGTATTGAGTTCCCAAAGAAAGCAAATATCCTAAAATGTACTTTTCTTAAGCAAGTACCTAAGTAGTATAGGAGGTCAGCTCCGGGACAGTGTCCCGCTGCGGACCTCCTTTGTCCCGCTACAGACCGCCGTGGCGGTCTGTAGCGGGACAAGTTGGTCCAAATTGGGTCGAAAAATCGTCATTTACCCTTATCTCTCCCTTAACCCTTCTAAAACCCTTTTGTTTTGTTCTAAAACCCTTATACTTTCTTCTAATGGACAAATTTCTTCTAAAACCCTTATCCCTTAACGATCGGTTGTAACCCTTAACGTTTTTGATACAACCCTTAACTTTTACACAGGCAATCGCCTTGTTCGACTTAGTCTTTTTCTCCACAGTCTTTGTTCGGCTTAGGCTTTCTCTGTCATCGTTGGACTTAGTCTTTTTTCTCCGTCTTTGTTCGGCTTAGGCTTTCTCTGCTTTCGTTGGACTTAGTCTTTTTCTCCACGATATGGGTTATATACCATCTCACGCTGATTCAGGTTGATCGATCATCGTTCGCCTCTGTAGGACTTAACCAATTCTCTACCATCGTCGGACTTAGACTATTTTTCTGTCTTCGTCGGACTTAGGCTTGCCCCAGAGAGACCTACGTGGCGGTCTCTCTGGGGCATTGGAGAGCTGGTCTTTCTCTCTATTAGGATAAAGTTGGGGTTGGATTTAGTCTTTTTCTCCACGATATGGGTTATATGAGCTATACACCGTATTATGGTTGAATTAGTCAGACAAGATTTGTCTCCCTTTGTGCTCTACGTGACTTTCCCGGAAATCAAACATGACGTCATTTTCCGAAAATGTAACGAAATCATGTTTACTGGGTTTTTCCCACCATTTCCCAGGAATCGGATCATCTAGACTTATCCGATCTTAGTCTTATTCGTCCCTAGTTTTATTCGTCCCTAGTTTTCATCTGCAAAACTTTTTTTAATTGTAAAAAATTTTTATCCGAAATTTTTATCCAAATTTTTCTATGATAAAAAAATTTTAAGTGTAAAGTTTTTCTCTCTGCAAGATTTTTATCTCTGTAAGATTCTTTGTCTGCAAGTTTTTTCTCTCTGCAAGATTTTTCTCTCTGCAAGATTTTTCTATCACTAAAAAGTTTTTCTATTGATAAAAGTTTTTCTGTCTGCAGGAGTACTATACGTTTACGAAATTGACACAATGTTCGAACGACTCCCCATGGTCTCAGACTGGTGGACTTAGTCTTTTTCTCTAATCTCGATCGTTTCTGTAGGACTTAGCCATTTCTCTGCTACTGTTGAGTTTAGGTTTTTTCTCTATCACCGTCAGACAGAGATCGTCGTAGGACTTAGGCTATTTTTACAATGTGGGCTTAGGTTTTCTCTACCATAGTTGCTACCATCGTTAGACTTAGTCTTTTTTCTCCGGCTTGGAGTACTTCGTTTGGAGTGCAACTCTCTCTGCTAACTTTTTTTGTCTACAACTTTTTTTCTCTTTGTGAGATTTTTTCTCTTTGCAAGATTTTTTTTAATTTGAAAAAAATTTTGTCTACAACTTTTTCGCTTTGCAAGTTTTCTCTGTAAGTTTTTCTATCACTAAAAAAGTTTTTTTCTTTGCAAAAGTACAACAATACATCTGCGAAATTGACAATTCTCAAAAGATAGACTTCCTGGGTATTGGTTAGTCCTGAAAAGGACTGTTTTGATTTTTTGGTATAGCTTTCTGCTTTTATCGACAGCTTTCCTTTGATTCTTTTTTTGCTATCTTTTTTTGATTTCTGTGGTTTTTTCTCCTCTATTGAGAACTTTCCTCTATTGAGAGCTTTCCTCTGATGACAGCTTTTCTTCTGATGACAGCTTTTCTTCTGGTTCTTTTGGGATCATCGGGATCTTGAACTCCTTGAAGTTATCAATGTTTTTTCCATATTTACCCAACCCCGTTTTTGGTGGTGTTACAGAGCTGGGATCGAATCGTTGTTTTTTGTGAAGTTGGTTATCGTCTTTCTCTGCTTTCTCTGATTTTCGTTTTCTTCCTCTTCTTCTTGGCTTGGCTTCTTCTGTCTGATTTGACTGATGTTCTACAGGAGTGACGATAGAAGCTGTTAACTTTTGAAAACTGGTTTTATCAAAGTTAACCTGGGCTGGGATCGTTATAGATGAATCTTGTCTTACAGACGAATCTTGTTGACTCTTGTGGTCTTGTCGACTCTGTTGATTTTGTAGGCATAATGTCTCGATGTTTCTATTGAATTGATTCATATTTGTGTTTAATATTTTCACTTCGTCTAAAATCTGAGTTATTACAGAATTTTGGATTGAAATCATTTGGCTTATTTCTTCTTCGATTTTATTTACCGATCCTGTCATCGGCTCAATGAATGTTGAATTCATAGCTGTCGATAGAATATCTCTACTGTTTTCAGGCTGTGGTGAGGAGTTGTCTAGGACGGGATTTTCTTGTGGTAAGGAATTGTCTAAGGCGCCTAAGTTGGAATCCATTTTTCCGTTATTCGCACTAGTTAACAGTTTGTTTATTCGTACTACTCGAGAATCGAGAGTCGAATGATTATGGAGAGAAAGTTCTCCAGCAATTTATAGTTTTTTGGTAGAGAGGGTTTGTCTTGGGACGTAGACTTAGACTTTTCTGTAGGTATTGTAGATAGAAAATAACATTCTATCTACATTTTTTTCCAAGTCTGAACTTTTCTTTGGGTTCTTGTTAATTTTATATTCTGAACTTTTCTTTATTCAAGTTTTGGGAAGAAATCAAAACAGACGACTTTTTTAAAATCATTTTCTTTATTCAAAGTTTTAACTTTATTCAACTTACAATACATGATAACATTATCATTAAAAACAGTAACGTTTAAAACAAAGCAAACGTTCTAACACTATATTTTATATATTTACAAATACATGATTGAAATACATGATTCATTCAAAGTTTCTGACAACACAGTGTTTACAAGACAATGTCTGACAACACAGTTTTTAACAATATTATCGTTAAAAACAGTATAACATTTTTACAATACAGTTTTTAACAAAGTTTTTAATCTACAACAATGACAAAACAATTCTTACAATGCGAATTCACAGATACCTCGATTTTTCCACTTGTCTTCATGTTCCACAATAACTTTATGCAGATGTTCATGACCTAAAGACATTGGATATACGCTATCCATTTCACTGTAATGACGTGTTCCACTAGATGGAAAAACATATTTTGAAATATCTTTTGTTGAAAGAGATGAATATACGGTTTCTTTTGTGACATCTCTATCAAATAGAATATAGCCTTCCAGAGTATCCACTGTCTCCTCACTGTCTTGAATGGATCCTTTTTTGTAACGTAAGTAAAAGTCAAACAGAACTGATTTCATTTTCAGGACGTTCAGAAAACTTTCTTATGTTCTTCCTATGATAATGAATACCCATCGACTTGTGGAATGCATTTGTTTAGTGAAATTTTGCATCTGATTAGCAATAATGAGATCTTTCCACCACCAACCTGCTAAATAAGCTTCGAGGATGGGATCTGAACCTGTATCGTCCACCAACATCATAATAAAGCTGTGTATGGCATACAGTTTGCAGGATGTTTCTCCTTTTGCAGCTCCCTTATTCAATCTATCTACCCAAAGTTTCAAACAGTTGAATTTAATATCAGACTGTACTTGTTCATCGAGTGTGTGCAGATGGATGAAATCTCTATAAACTTTTTCACGTAGTTCTATCGGTAAAGGCAGCATTTCACTTGACATGATTTCACTTTTTGATAGTTCTCACTGTTTTTTAAAACTGTTTTTAAAAACGTCTTACTTTGGTCGTTCACTTCAATGTAACACGATGTTATTTTCTTACAGTTATTTATACCCTCAAACTTTTATATCCATAGGGGACAGTATCAGTATCGTTTACAATCACTCTTTTGGTATATACAGAGCGAAACGTTTTTGACTGTGGTTCGCCTGTCACTGTTCTGTCTCTATGCCTTTTGATTCTACAGTCATACTGAACTTTGATTTCTACTGTGCGATCCAAAGCACATTTTGAATAGGTGTCGAAATTCACCAGCTGATTTGTATTGTGATCCAAAGTAATTCCCTTGACTTTACATTTGCTTTTTTCTTTTCCATCTTTTGTTTTCATCTTATAAGCGTAATTCTTGGGACCTAATCCTCTGAAATGAGTTATTCTGCAATCAGGCTCTTCATCGGTCCATTTTCCTAGTCTACTGTTAATGATGGGAGGGTTCCACAATCCAGGATCATGTATGTACATACAACTATCTGTATCGAAATACAGAACTCTATCCCCCAATCTTTCAAGAACGTTGTACAGTTCCAACCTTGCATAAGCTGTTACGTAGGATGCTACAATAACATTGGCTGTCGCATGCGTTTCGACAAAGTCCATCTTTTCTTCATAGTTCACCAAAATGAATGGACACTCGTTGTCAAAGATTTCCACATGCTTTACCGTATATTTCGGGTCGGTAATCAACTCGAAATATTTAGACGGTTCTCTGATGTATTTCGTCTTGCTCATGTTTTCACGCTGTGCTAATTTTCCCCAAAGACAGTTCAGCATAATCTTAGCAAATGATCTTTTCCCAGGATTTTTTTGAATACATTTGGGGTCGAGACGAATCCCTTCGGCTTCCTCATACTCACGAATGAATTGGGACTTTTCTGAATCTGTCTGACACCAGCCGGGATATCCACTGGCTTCTTGCTTGATTTTCAAGAAATTGTCCACATAGCCTTTAAAGAATTGATCCGAAACAGAGTCGAAATGCCAGATTTCATACACTTGCATTAGCCGATATCCACAGTCGAGAGCTTTGAACAGTTCGAATGTAACCCAAGTTCCAACCAAGACTCTCTCTTCTCTATCATGATTACAAACGTTTGAGCTTTCTTGTGCACATTTCATACAAAGTGGAAACATCATCTTGTTGTTACAGTGAACTGGAAGAACAGGGTGAAACAAATCAATTGGCGGTAGAACTTTGCATTTAATGAGTCCTTCATACTGACGAATATTCTTTATGTCAATGTTCTCATAAGTCAAGATTGTGGGATGGCCTACAGGATAGAATTTATGTTTGCAGACGTAAGGATACAGAGAGCAAATGTCAATGTACTTGATTTCCTTCTCACTGCTTTCCTCAACATCATAGGCAATTTTTATCGCATTGCATCTGCCTCCAGCCAGAGCCTCTCTTGGTTCGATGGGGTCGCAGTTCGGGTATAGGCTTTCAATGGTTTTTTTGTACTCTTTGTCCTTCTTCATCTTGGCGTCGAATTCGTGCTCCCATATGGTCACGACGTTATATCCCATTCTTTTGATGGTTTCTAGCCGTTCGATAGTACTGTTGTACAATTCATCCATTGTTTTTCCATTGATGGGGTTGATATATTTTCGATCCTTGAAACATGTCTGACAACCATGAAATAAATCCCCGAGGAATTCATAAACAGTCTTTGATTTGTGGTGAAATCCGTCTACAGTGTATTTCCCTATTCGAAATTCACCACCATTTTTGGCATGTTGAATATGAATCACTTTTTCTCTAGCGATGCTTTGAATCCAACGTATTGCTTTCATAGAAAACCGACGTCTGACTGGATCTTTGCATGAAATGATGGCTATCTGATCTTTTGGTAAATAATCTTTTCGCCAAATCTTGTTACAGGCTCCGGCGATGGTAAACGACTCTGTAAATGGACAAATTCCACTCTGTTCGATGAACAACTTTCTGAATTCACCACACCCTCGTCTTAGGATATCAACATCTGATCGACAGTACATCTCCATCTCTTTTTGAAAATTGAATTCCTCACCATTTTGAACTTTGTCATTATACCAGACTATGAATTTCGATCGAGCCTCTTCAGACATTGAATCGGGTTTGTAATAAGACATGTCCAAGTATGGCCCAACGTAATCCCAGAATTCGTCTGTATTTGCCCAGTGAGGAAAGTACCCTTTTTTCATTTCTTGAAGTCCAAACGTAGTCGGAAATTTTGCCAGCCCAAAGTTCATGAAACTGAAGGAGTCGATCAAACACACACCGTTCAGTTCTAACTTCAAAATATTATTCCCATTCATGGTCAGTTCTGGTTCTTTCATTCCTACGTTGATAATATGATTGAGAATAAATTGACCATCATACCCTTTGAGATTATGGGCAATAGCTATGATTCCTTTATGATGCTTTGTAAAGAGCCAGCTGCAAAATTGGCTCAAAGTTTCTTTTCCTTGAAAAATAACTTCTCTTCCTTCTTCAAATTCACTGCATGTGGAACAATGAAAATCAAGTGGCTTATCGATACATTCAGCACAGGCTCGGTGTGCAATACAGTAATTCGGAATGTGTACCCCCGTGTCTTGCTGGCATTCGAAATCAAAGAATATGAACAAAGGTTTTTTGACTAGAGAAGAACTCGTCTCATCGTCGCTGTCATGTTTCATCTTACTCTGGTAAGGCTGAATAAAACAGCGGTGAGAAAAGTCAACTATCTTCTTGCAAAGGTGACACTTTTTCTTTCCCTTACAGACATGATTTTTCTTTCTGTCAAAAACCTGGCCTCCACATTTTGAACAAAGTTTCACTAATTCACAAATGGTTTTCTTCTCTTTGCCTTGAAGTGTTTTGTGATTTTTCAAGCATGCTGCACTGAAAAATCGCCTATGACACTTGGTGCAGACATACTCTTTTGATTCCGATGGACATTTTCCAGCACGAAAGCAACCTTTACAGATCTTTGAGCAAGTATGGTCTTCCCGATTCTTGTAACGCATATCGCAGAACTCACAATAATAAACACAATCAAGAAATCCTGTGATGGATTTGATGTAATCATAGTGATTTTGATGAAAGTACAAATGTATGATTTTACTATCGTCTTTCACTTCTGGATGTTCAAATACTTTTTCCACTTTCGACTGCTGTTGGTGAACTTTAATGACATAGCCTTTTTCATACAGGAACTCTTGAATTTTTTTGTATTCTTCAAGACCTACAGGTTGTGTCGATGAAACTCCAACTTCATTCATCAATTTCTCGGCTTCAGTCTTTTGAACTGGTCTGTTTGATCTTTTGATGAGATCCCATCTCCGATTCCATTCTTGGGTGTTTTCACGTTCATGGTAACAAATCCCCACAACAACAGCTCTTGCAAAACATAGATGGTCACTATTGTTAATTTCAACAATCGAATGTTTCTTTTTTGCAAAAACTTTCGAATCCAATAGTTCTGTGGCTCTAAGATTTTTTCCACTACCACTTGGGGGTATCGTATGTGTGATATCGAATGTCATGCGGCTATCGTTCAAGACGAATTCTTCATTCGACTGTAGAACTTTTTCAATTTCGTCCAACATAGTATGACTCTCCAACTCCTCCACATATAGAAAGGGAATATGAATCCCTATTTTCAATGAGGGGTGGTTGACGCTAATTCTAATCATATCCCTCGATTCAGCCTTTAACTTTTGAATGATTTGTTGGATAACATCGTCGAATAAGCCGGTCAGTTGGTGGGGTTGTAGCTCCTCGAATTTCTTAAAAGACGCCTCCAGTACATGGGATTCTGTTTTGAATTTTCTTGACTTCTTTTTTCCCACTTCTGTTAAGGCGTATAGGCTTCTCATATCCAAAGAGTTTCTGTCTGAAGAATATACTTCTTTCTTGGTTGAAAATGGTCCAGCATGACTCAAAGATTTTCTGGCTTCTTCTTTCAAAGAGTTTTCCTTCGTTGAGACTTTCAAAGATTTTTTATCGGTCTTGGTTAGTCCTGAAAAGGACTGTTTTGGTTTTTGATATAGCTCTTTCAAAGATTTCTCATCGTTTTCTTCTTTCAAAGATCTTTTATCTTCACTTTTTTCTTCCTTGGGTGAAAATGGTCCAGTAGGATTTTCTTCTTCTTTCAAACTTTTTCTCTTTTTGGGTGGAAATTTCTCATCGTCACTTTCATCATTGCTACTACTGTCTGGGTAGACTAGGATTCTTTTTCTTTTTTTGGCTGGTAGTAATTTTTTTCTCTTTTTCGACATGGGCTGAATCGTCTCATCGTCGCTTGTACTGTCCGAATACGGGACTAGTCTTTTAGACATTGTTTTATGCCTGCAATTCAGACAATGACCCAAAACTCAAAAATCCTAGCTTTTATATCTTTTTCAGACCGAACGGGCATAAAAAGATGTTACGATTGACATTTCCATCATTCTTCGGAAAGATTTCAAACAGAACAGTCGATAGAAAAATGAGTGAGTTCAAGCTACAAAGCACAACACCGAAGAGAGTGTATCTGTATGTTAACCCATACACTCACGATTATGAGATTAGCAATATACCACCACGATATCAAGTCTACCATACTGGGAACTACGTGGGATCATTTCTATCCCACCAACATTCTGCAGAAAAAGGTGTCTATCGTATCACCAGAATCCTGGATCAAGCGACATTCGACAAACGCCATGGAGTGGATGATACGACAACGAATATCTGCTTTACATGCGACAGATCAGGACATTGGGCCAGCCAATGCCCAGAGAAAGAAAATCAGATGTGGAGATTCGTTTTTGTCTTCGTGAACCCCCACACCCACGATGTCGAAATTTCACCAACAACGGAAACGAGTGGTGAATCTCAACATATGAAATATGTTGGGTCTCTATTATCCTATAAAGTAGACGAGAATAAACGGAAGACAAAACCGTCACAGCCTACAACTTTATCGAGTAGAAAGGGGAAAAGTCCCCAAAACAAGAAACCCTCTTCAGGGAAACCTTCTTCAGAAAAGAAAATCAACGATAAAATCAACGATAAAATCAACGATAAAATCAACGACCCATCGCCTGAAAAACAGATCGAAAATCAGATCGAAAGGGAGATTGAAAATATGGAGCTTGATAACACAGAAATCAGCGATACAGAAATCTGTAGAATTCAGATAGATTATCCTGTGAAGAAGAAAACCTCTTCAGAAAAGAAAATCAACAAGATTTCCTCAGAAAAGAAAGAGGATACGCTTATACTCGATCAGAAATCTGGAGAAGACCAAAACAACGAACAGAGCTCCCAAAAATCTTCAGCGATTGGAAACAATCAAATCAACAAGATTTCTTCAGGGTCTGAAGAAAAGAAAATCAACAAGACTTCTTCAGAAAAGTTATCTGGAAAGAATCAAATCGAAGAGGTGAAAAACAAGAAACTTTCTTCAGAAAAGAAAATTCGACGAGAAGGAAAGAAGATCTGCTCAGATATCGAGTTGAGACGTAGATGGAAATCCGATGTTGTGAACGAGAAATTTTTGAAAGATAAAAAACACAGCGCAAAAAGTTGTCCAGATCTGAAAAATAATGAAAAGAAACGTAAGAGTGATTGTGAGCCTGACACCCCGAAGAAAAAAAGAAAATTGTGTCTGTAATTTTTAACAGAAAAAACATTTTCGAAAGAACTGTTTCAAAGAACTGTTTCAAAAGAACTATTTAAAAACGATTCATTTATTTCTACAGTTCAATGTTTCATTGTATATATATATTTCATACTTAAAATTCGACATGGTCTGCATTGCTTCATCGCTACTTGCTCTGTCTGAAGAATCTATCTGAATACGATACTAACTAGGGTACTAGACTTTTAGACCTTGTTTTAGGGTTGCAATTCTGTCAATGACCTTTTAGACATGGTTTTAGAAGCGTACTGTTCGAATACGGGACTAATCTTTTAGGCATGACTGGCTGCTTGTGAGTTAGACAATAACCCAAATAATGATTATTGTACATAAAGTTTTTAAATGTTTTAAATAAAAATTTCCTTGTATATGTATATATCTATATTTTCACAGTTCATTGTTTCTAACAGTTCATTGTAATGATTATTGTATATATTTTCTGTACTTCAATGTTTTCTGACAATACAGTTTCTTACAAAGCATGTCATATAAATAAAGATATAAAATGTATAGGACTTGACTTTGTTTGTTTTTGACAATTTGAAGAAGCAGACTTTCTGGGTCTTGGTTAGTCCTGAAAAGGACAATTTGAAGAAGCAGACCTTCTTGGTTTTGGTTAGGTCTGAATGGCTACCTCTGAAAAGACCATAACATCCTTCACTCCCCTCCCGAACCTCCATCAAATAACCCACAACAACTTGGCATTAGAAATCCAACATGGCAGAAAAAGACTCACCATGGAGAACAGCACACGGACAACCTCATCGTGGAAATGATCTATAGAGAAATCTGCTGGCTTTATAGCCTGACAGGAGGATTGACCTACTTTGATACAGAATTAACAGAATTAAAAGCGCGACCATGGGCGAAAGCATATAGATCAAATGAGATTAGAGAAAAAGACTAAGTCCTACAATATCTATGTGAATGCAAAAAAAATGTAACGAGACTAACGATTGGCTAACGTTAATTCCATTAAAATGAAAGAGCGCGAACGTGAGCGGAAGCATATAGATCAAATGAGATTAGAGAAAAAGACCAAGTCCTACAATATCTATATGAATGCAGAAAAATGTAACGAGATCAACGATTGGCTAACGTTAATTCCATTAAAATGAAAGAGCGCGAACGTGGGCGGAGGCATGTAGATAGAGCATCAAGTTCTATTTCACATAGAATATGATATTCTATCTACTAATTATCTACAACACCTAAGCGAAGATGGAAAAAAGACTAAGTCCAATACGGTGATAGAGAAAGACCAAACCCTACAGAAGTGAATAAAAGACGTGGAAAAAGACTAAGTCCAACGATGGTAGAGAATTGGTTAAGTCCTACAGAGGCGAACGATGATCGATCAACCTGAATCAGCGTGAGATGGTATATAACCCATATCGTGGAGAAAAAGACTAAGTCCAACGAAAGCAGAGAAAGCCTAAGCCGAACAAAGACGGAGAAAAAAGACTAAGTCCAACGATGACAGAGAAAGCCTAAGCCGAACAAAGACTGTGGAGAAAAAGACTAAGTCGAACAAGGCGATTGCCTGTGTAAAAGTTAAGGGTTGTATCAAAAACGTTAAGGGTTACAACCGATCGTTAAGGGATAAGGGTTTTAGAAGAAATTTGTCCATTAGAAGAAAGTATAAGGGTTTTAGAACAAAACAAAAGGGTTTTAGAAGGGTTAAGGGAGAGATAAGGGTAAATGACGATTTTTCGACCCAATTTGGACCAACTTGTCCCGCTACAGACCGCCACGGCGGTCTGTAGCGGGACAAAGGAGGTCCGCAGCGGGACACTGTCCCGGAGCTGACCTCCTATACTACTTACCTATCTAAAGCAAGAACATTTTGTATTTCCGTTAGACGCTTGCTTAAAGATACATCTATACTCGTTTTCAGCCAGTTATTAAATTAATTTTATCTTCATTTTATGAAACTATAATCGTTCTTGTGTTTTCATGCCAAAACTTTGCCCCTGACTACTGCAAGAATGCACAGATTATCACGGATAGAAAATGCATTTTTTTTTTCGGCAGCCTTCAAAGAAATCGCTGTTGTCGTTTCTGGTTTTAAATGAGGACAAATCCCCTGAGTCTCTCTATCCCTAACACCATATATATTGGTAATTCATCTATATTTACACAGATGACCAAATTCTGAGCCATTCCACACACTTTAAAGTTTTAAAAGCGTTTTTTTTTTTTTTCCTGGCTTTAAGGATGTATATTTAGTATAGAGTACTTCATAAATCACCATTTCATTCATGTGAAAACATTTTGGCAAAAAAGAAATTGCTCGTTACGAGCAAGTCTTCTTTTGCCGTATTGTTTGCTAAAGGGTTGGTATATTTAAAAAAACAAGTCCTTTGCGTTTGCACGTATCAATGATTTGAAATACAATTTCGAATCAAATCTTACAGTGCCGATATGATAATGACTCGATCTCTCTCGACAGCTGAAAATGCAACCCACTGACACTCGGAAAGATTTTTATAATCTTACAGGCTTGACTAAACAAGCAGAGAGTGTGGATCAAAGATCAGACTGCATCTTCTGTTGAGTCAGATTTTTTATCTAAGCCATCCGCAAAAATCCCCATTGTCGCCCTTGAGCGCTGAATAGATTAACAGACGAAGAGCAATATTGATCAAACCGTCATCAATTTTGTATCGGAAATTAACCTACCATTGAAATTATCATTCCCAACATTTATGCATCTCAACGGAATAAACAAGTGTAGTGCTCTCTGATTATAATGTTAAAACATTTACCTTTGAGACTGTGTATGTTTTTGTGGTTTCATTTTGCAATCTGCAGCAGGGCACTTTGGAAAACATCGTGACAAAAGGAGAAATTGCTCGTCACCAGCAGTTTTTCCTATTGCTATAATATTTTCATATGTGCGCACGTATATGCATTCAGACTTAGTTTGAATTATTTTCATCTATATTTCCAAGGACTCGTTTTCAAAGTTAATTTGTTTTTGGAGATATGAAAAAAAAAAAGACTCAATAAAAGGACGCAAAAAAACCAGCAGATAATAATTTGCTATTATTAGATATCTCTATTGTTTGCAAGTTCAATGACGAACAAGAAAGCTCAAATAAGCAAGCAAACAAACAAACACAAAATACTCCAATAACGCAAGAAAGCTTTAAGTTTATTGATGTAGTTATTTAGCTTATCAGCTGTGTGTGCACCAGGTTGAAAAATAACAAAGATGGACCGAATGAACGGACATTTTGAAAAGGGAATGAAAAGGAATAAGTCTATTTCACGCTCTGACTTTAAGTACAGAGCTCACGCTCTTGGCAGGACGTTTACACTCTATCATAATGCTCATTTTAAACAGTTAGTTGACGTCGAGGAAGAGTTCCTACACGCAGCAGAGTTTGGAGATATACCCACAGTAAGACGGCTTCTAGGTGATAATCCAGACCTGAATGTAGATTGCATTGATGCTCTAGGACGTACAGCGCTTAGACTGGCCGTGAAAAATGAGCATTTGGAGGTGAGTCAAGAATTATTTTGGTCTTTTAACTTCCAATCTGCTGTTCGCGACCGTAGATGTATTTTGCGGAGAGTGTATAGCAAGATTAGCCAGCACATACGTGCAGTCTGATCTTGATTTACACTCTCCGCTACTTTATCAGCAGTTTTGGCTATATAAATCCAGTTCAATACCAAGAAACTTAACGGAATCTGCTTGTGTTCTCGTCAACAAAATTTAAATTTGACAGGATAACGGTTAATACGTTAACACTTTCAGTCTACTTTTGTTCCAAAACCATTGGCTGCTTTCCCATATAAACATAGTCGTAATAATAATTCAGCGTTGGGAGAGGAATGAATTTTGTCGCGAAGACTATCATCAATCCTCGGGAAGAATTTGATCGAGTTGGCAATCGAGCATGGGAGTATCTTATTTCTGTGATTTTCATCAACCCTTTACAGATTTTTTTTTTACAGTCGGGTTTCGATTTCAAAACCCTTGAATGACCAGCTGAACGCTTTGCTTCTGTGCTACAGGGGCTAAAACAAGTTAATCGTTGCTTGGAGAAAAAAAAAAAAAAAAAAAAAATCTCCCCCCCTCCCTTATTTACCAACGATTCTAAATCGTATTCTTTATCTCATTCTAAAGGATCTTGTGAATTTTAAAGTAACACAATGTGTGATTGGATTGACCAGATGGTTTAGCCAATTGTATATTGTAGTTTCTTTCTAAATCTAGAATCACACAGAATGGTTTAGCCAATTGTATATTGTAGTTTCTTTCCAAATCTAGAATCACACAGAATGGTTTAGAATTTGTGTTACTAATCTAGAATGAGACTAAGAATACATTGTAGGAATGTTGGGTCCTCTGTACTCTCAGTACTTTGATTTATTAAGGTTGTTGAAGTCCTTTTGGAGAAATCAAGTAGTCGACATATTTACGAAGCTGTTCTACAAGCCATCAGTGCTGGGCATGTCCAGATTGCAGAGAACATCCTTAAACACAAACGATACCTGGAACTTTGGAAGGAACGCAAGAAACTCGGTGATGACGACCATTTCTTCAAGACACAGTTCGAAGAATCTCAATTCTCGCCCGACATAACACCATTAATCTTAGCGTCACAGAAGAACCAATACGAGATTGTACAAATTCTCCTACTAAGGGGTGAGAAGATTCAGAACCCACACAAGTTTGGCTGTATGTGTCGGGAATGTGTGAATAAGATGAAATTCGACCAGCTCCGGTCCGCCAAATACCGCCTGAATGCGTATCGAGGACTTGCCAGCGAGGCCTATATCTCACTCTCTAGCAAAGACCCAATTCTCACGGCTTTCCAGCTGTCAAAGGAATTGAAGGAATTGTCTAGCTCGGAGAAATATTTTAAGGTAAATATATCCATATTAACTTCTAGAGCACCGATTTTAATTAAATGAACCTTACTATTCACGAAAAATAGTCGAAGTATGTCTATTCCATGCAAAACATGCAAAATCATAGCGGACAATGTAGATCAAAGATCAGAATGTACGTTATGTGCAGTCTGATCTTGACTAACAGTATCCGCCAAATCAAATTAAGCCGGTTCAAACACTCTGAGGCTTAAGTTTATCTAAACGACGGCTCTTTTTTCCATCAAAATGCACCGAACTGATCCAGTACCCTTGCTTGACACGGTCTTTAATCTCCTTAATGAAAAATACAGAAAAAGATCAGCCTGTACAGACTTGAAGGCGGATCGTGTTCTGCCTTTTCCATGCCATATAACGAGTTTCAGTTTTCATTCAACTATCTTAAGTCCTTACTTAGATCCTAAAACCATTTTTTATTCTGGTATTATTTTTTCTTTTACTTACCAACTTAGTCTGAGAAAGATAAAAGAGCTAAAGACAGATAAATAATAGTTATATTGTCATCTTTTCATGTTTGTGTTATTCAACCCTTTCAGCACAATTGGCGAAAACAGAGGGTTTTGCGAACGACAAACATCAAGATCAGACTGCATAGAACGTGCAGTCTGATCTTGGATCCATGCCGTCCGCTTATTTAATCAAGCCTGTAAGATAAATCTCTTTCTTGGTTTCAAAGGGTTGTATTTTCAACCGTAGAAAAAATTCTGGTTTATATAATATTTGGCGCTGAAAATTTTAGACAACAAGTGATCTCGGCTTATTCACGAAAACTGCGCATCGCAATGCTACCTTTTATTGGGACGCGACCGTGCATTGCGGTGCGACCGTGTATTACAATGTGACAATGTAATGCGATGCGACCTTTCACTGCGGTAGATCATACATTTCGATGCGACCGTCCACTGCGATGCGACCGTCCACTGCATTGCGATGAGCACTTATGTTTTGCAGTCGACGTTGAAGACATAAACAGTAGCATCTTTGAAAAAAAGGAAAAATCTCCCAAATGTTTTGTTTTATCATCTTATCATTTTTTTCTCTGTGAAATGCCAAGCCCCCGTAGCTCAGTCGGTAGCGTACAGGACTTGAGAAGAGGAGGTCGTTGGTTCGATCCCCGGCTTGGCCAATTTCTTCTCGAGGATTGATGATAGTCATAGCGACAGGATTCATTTCTCTCTCACCGCTGAGAATTGTTTCGACGATGGTTATGTGGGAAAGCAGCCAGTGGCTTGGAAAGAATATTGTGCGTAGTACTGGTAAAGAGAAACTCCAGGAAAGCATGAACAGGTGCACTGGCCGCCGTGATATAAAAGAAATAATGTTGAAAACGGTGTTAAACACCATACAATCAATCAATCATTCTCTGTGAAATTGCAAGGTTTTGCGTCGCCGGGGGTCTCTTTAATTTGATTAATATGAAGAAAACTCCGATTTCATTTACCTACAGCTGACGTTTCCGAATGTCCTATAATTATCCCTTTACCAAGCAACCAAATGAAAATAAGTCTTATCCTAATCGAAAGCAAATTTTGCCAACTACTACAGATTAAATGTGACTCACATGGCATGATTTGTGCTTGACAAGGAAGAAAACATTGTTAGAAAAGAAGAAAATGCTGGTTACCAGCATTTTGTTCTTTTCCAACAATGTTTTCAAAGACCTCTTTTTCATGGTTGTTAATAGTCGGGATTGTGTGGTAAAGGTTTTATAAACTTGTACTCTACCAAAACTGTTTCTGAAAGAGCTTTCCTCAGCTCTATCAGCACCAAATATAATAGATCAGACCTCTTTAAGACGGCTGGGAATATAACTCTTTGAAACACTAACAGATTTTTACCAGATTCGAAATATTAACGACTGTGCATTTGACAATACATATCGTTTAAAAAAGAGACAATCAATTGTTTCTTCTCCCACAATATTGTCCATCATGGCAATACTTTCGTAAATAAACTCTTTGCCAGACGACATTATTTTAGAATGGTCCAACTTCAAGGCATTTGCAGACGACAAATTATATATCGCTAAAATGATAAACGTTTTCTCTGAAAGGGTAGAAAAGCATTGTTGAAAATAGGGAAAATGCTGGTTTCCAGCATTTTCTCCTTTTCCCACAATATTTTCAAAGATATTTTATTAATACTGGTCATTAAAAACACACACACTGGTTAATAAAATGGTTAGATAACTTTGCAGCTCGAGTACAAAGAACTACGGAACCAGTTGAGCGAGTACGTGGTAAAGTTGCTGGATCGAGTCAGGAACCAGGACGAACTAGAAACAGTTCTCAACAAAAGCGGGAAACCGGACGAAGAAACTTATAGCAACCTCGCGCGCCTTAACCTTGCTCTACAGTTCATGGAGAAAAAGGTTGGTTTAAATATTTGGGTTTCAATATTTTTTTTTTGAGAATACGCTGGCTTTCTACCTAATTCATGGTATTATATACCCAAATGCATAAAGAGTAAATTTTCAAGTGGTAAGAAATATAAAAGGTTTATTCTGCGGGCCGCAGTACCCTTACTTACGGTCTTCTTTTTGACAGCGATATTCAAGCGTTGTTACCGCTAATCGATGCCCCGGGACACCCATTTACACGATTGCAAATTGTTGTGATAAGAGATAATCATTTTCTTATAATTATTGGTAATTAAATATGAGCCTTGCTCATAATTTTGGATCCATTATACCTGTTTTCTCTAACAAATAACTGAATACTGGGGTAGAATGGTCCTTGGACTTGCAGAAAATTTACTAAAAGCAAAAAGTTTGGGCGAAGGTCTTGAAAAATACATCTAGTGAGACAGTTCACTTTTCAACAATACAGAAAAAAACAATGGGGATAAAGAGACAATTTCTGTTCATATCGAAACACAAAAGATTTTCATTATCTATTTCTCAGTACTTCTGACGTCGCATATCTTTTTTAAAAGATATTTCATGTCCAATCTTCTATTATTCTTTCGCTTTGTTCATAGTTACTAACTATGAATTAGGTAGAAAGCCACTTTGTTCGTATGCTTTTCTGACAGTCTGCCACAAGTTATCGAGACTCATTCTATTGTTATACTTGGTTGATATTTGATTCCTTTGGCGTAGGAGATAATTATGATATTATACTCAGTAAGTAAATATCGTACGTTTTGTTCAGTTCAATCTACATTGGCTGCCTAGGCAAAGTTTCATAGTAATGATGCGCTTTATGGATTAGGAAAACTGAAATTCTACTGCCTCATAAAACTTTGTATACGTTACGTTATGACTCAGTAAGGCAATGTTTTATAATGCCTCCCTTACCGATAATTGAAATCTGATTCAACCTATTATACTGTTCACAAAGGTATAAATTATGACAATCTCAAACAAAACTCTACTTGATTGCTTTTATAGATATCTCAGTTTCCATAGAAACGAAAGATAGAAAAATGCTTTGTGTGGTTTGCCATATATAATCAGTTATAAATTAATTCATGCAGATTTCGTTTATTTGGTTATAATATAAAATCACGTTTTTTTTACCATGGTTTGACTGTAATCAATGCGTTGCTTCTTTTTTCTTATTACGGCTAACGACATTGATTACTTCTACAAGATCGCCTGCGTACGCGGAATCTATTGACAGCTTTAGAAATCATTTTTGATCGGGCGCAGAAAGAGCAGTTGCTTGTAAAAACAACTGGTACAGCTCTTTCCCACCAATGTTTTTAGGGCCCGTATTCACCAACCATTCTTAAGAATACGCCTTATTCTCAAGAATTTTCTAAATTTGAAAAATACACAACTTCTAATTGACTAAACAAATTGGTTTAGCCAACAAAAGATGGGTAACTTTCTAAACCTAGAATTGAAATGGATAAAAATACAAAAATATCATGAAAATGAAAGATAATTTAACCCTTTCCCAAACAAGCCCTGGGTTTCACGTGTCTGCAGTACAAGTCTTTTGAAAACACTGTGGGAAAAGGAGAAATTGCTCGTAACGAGCAATTTCTCCTTTTCTCACAGTGTTTTCTACCCTTTTTGAGAACTTTCTGCCATTTTCATCAAATTTAAAATTGTCGTCTGCAAACTCTTTGAATTTGGACCAGTCCAAAATTTGTCGTTTGGGAAAGGGTTAACTGAAACTAAGAATGGTTGATAATAGGGACCCCGAACTGCTGGGAACAAAAGGACGTTTTCACATAGATCTATTCCAATGTTTAATCTCCACATAGATTTATTCAAATGTTTAATCTGTACGCAATTTGCTCTTAAAATAGGATGTACACAGATGGTGTTTAAACGGGTATATCTTGAGAAAACACTGAGGTTGGGGTCTTAATTTCCAAAGGCGTCACTTGTCATAGGTCATATTCCATCAATAATTAGAACTACTCGTTAGTTCGAAGTCCCGTACAAAGAACAAAGTTTTTATCACATAACTACCGTACGTTCAGTGTGATTCAGCAGTTACTAATTGTTTTATCTCACACGTGTGAGATAGCATACTGTGACGTCATATATATACTTGTGACATAATTTTATACAACTAGAGAAATTATGTACAATTGTTATGCCTTAAGCTCTTTATCTAAATAGAAGATCTGGTTTGTGAAGAAGAAGGTATTTTTGTTTGTTTGTTGTTGTTGTTTGTTTACATGTGTGAAGATGGAGCAAATGACAGCTCGATTTCACATTTCGAATCCAAACAGCTGCAGTTTAGGATCTACATTTTAATGTAAAAAGCTGCTTTACAAAGTTTTCCATTTTTTTTTATGGTGAAAAAATATCGATAGCTTCACTCTTTGGAGCAAAATATTCTATTTAGTCGGATATAGCGCACACTGAATATCGAATTTGTGGTGATTTTCTATAGTTTCTTTTTCTTTTTGAATAACTAGTAATTTAAAGAAATGAAAACTCGGCAAATCGTGTTTTTTTTAATGATCTAGAATGATTCGTTAGATAAAACATTAAAAAAAAAGAAAGACATGACTAGCCATGTAGTATCCAATAATATACATGTATTTTCAGTTTGTGGCCCATCCTGGCTGCCAACAGCGACTAGACAAGAGCTGGTATGAGGGTATCGGACCGTTCTTGAAGGCCGGACTATTGATGAGGATATTAATGATCCTGTCATTTATCGTGGCTTACCCGTTTTTGGCGCTGTGTTACATATTTCTACCAAACAGTAAGATCAAGGTATGGCGATTTATAATTTTTTATCCTTTTGAGCATATTACAATGGAGAACAAGGGTACCATATGTGGGTGCCAATGCTGTGTTGCATTTACATTTCTTTGATGAAAATTCTTAGCCGAAAACAGGTTATAAACTCTGTCAAAATACCTCCCCTTATGGTCTTCCTATCCAATTTGATAGTTTGAAAAAAAGCCCAAGTTTGAAGTAAGTCTTCACTAACAACAAAGACATCAGAAACCGTCAAGTGGTTTGCACGAAAACGACGACGATGGCAGAGCTAAAACATTATAGAAACATAAGAGCCATGCTCTGTGAAAAAGGGGTTTAATGCATCTGCAAAAGGTATTGATCGATTGATCGCAGCCTGACATGGATCAAAACTTTAAGTTACTCGTAAATTGTCTGCATGGCCAAAGCCTTTCTACCACGTGAAATAGTCTGTTGTTAGACAAGTTGATTTTATAGATCCATAATTATATGATGACATGCTTAGTGTAATTCACAGAAATGCATTAAAACCCTTTTCTAAGAGCGCTGCTCGTATAAATTATTATCATTATTGAATACGCTCCTGGCTGTTCTGTCATTCGTCTGTCCGTCCGTATGCGATTCTTGTTCAAGTATCTTCTATTAATTTTACCGGCTTTACTTAACAATTACCGGTGCGTTATGTATCTCTGTGGCACGTTGGCATGTACATCTTACAATTTCTGTTCCGATGGTTATGTGCCCTTGAATTCTACATGAGCTATTTCGTGTGAACAGCTCCTTCAGGTGTATAGACTCTGCTTAGCATAGCTATTATCATTATCATCACCACCACTATCATGATGATAATATTAATCATAATAATCATTATTATCATTATCATGAATTTATCAATGTTACTGGTATAAAGGTTCAGGCGTTCTAAATTTCGTTAGTCTGATAAGAAAAGGAACGTAAGCGAGCTATAAATATTACACAATTCTGACAGCACATTTAGGTACACAGATTTTTTTCTGTTTTTCTTTAACGTAATGACAGCACCTTATTGATATCTGCCGTCAAACTGAAAAAGGTGACTTGCGTCGTGACAACGCCCCCTTACTTTATCTATTAAGAGTTCATATCATCAGCAATTTATCATTTAGACGATAACCTTTACGTCGGCAAATGGGATTTAACATGAAATCCCATGTGTTGACAGAGTAGATCAAAACTATATTGCCTGAAACAGACAGTATTATCTTAAGCTTCGCCTAGATCGTGGCTATCCTGACAAAAGAGCAATCTTATTTTTTTTCTTTTCACGTTGTTTAGCCTTTATGAGTACAGCTTTTTGCTGCTGGTTTAAAAAATGCAACGGTTGTTTCCCAATTTCTACCAAATTTACATTGTGTTAATTGACAAACAAAAACACAGTAACACAGTAATCGAATGAAAAACGAAATGAGGGTGTACTTTATGATTAAACTGCATGCATGTGCAGGCTGATTTCGGTCTACACTATTCATAAAATACATTAACGATTCTCTATATCAATGCAAAGCTTAAAAGATCAATCTTTTGACTTTAAATTGGGCATAGTTAAAACTTGAACGGCTATTTTTGTCTCGACTTACAGTCTGATCTAGATTTTTCTCTCAGTGCAGAAGATAAGAGAGGACAGGATGTTCAGAGTATAGCTTAATTGAATCAACTTGATTGTCAAATATAAATGAGTCATGCTCTAGCAAAAGAGGGCTTAATGCATATCCGCCATACGTTATACCAAGCAAGTCATCATAGTATTATTGATCCATAAAATCCATTTCGTTTAACAACCGACTGAATTGTGTGGTGCACTGGTCCTTTGAACTGCAGAAAATTGACCTATAACAAAGAGTATCGGCCCAGGTCAGCCTGCGCGGACTGCGCAGGCTGACCTGGTTCGATACTGTTTGCAGATGCACTAAGTTCCCTTTTCATAGGGCATGGCTCAAATTTCTGTAGTTGTACACCAAACACTAAATTGCTAGTTTTGGGATTTTATTTTTATCAACGTTATATCACTGCATTCACGAGATAGAATTCCAGTTTAATCGTTTACTAGACAATTTCTAACCTATTTTTGATCAGCCTCATTTTCTTGACGTTACCCAAATACCTGCCTGGGTATCCTTTTGGCCCATTTTCGAAAACCTTGAGGGCCGTCACTTGAACCCCTTGGATAGGTCCTCAAAATACTAAATTCTATCGGAAACCCCCGAAAAAGATTTCTCAGACCCCAGGATATCTACTCAGGATCCCATCTGTGACCCTTGGGCTACTTCCCCCACGATCGTCGGATTGCCGAGCACCTTTCCGTGTACCCTTTGGGACCATCTCAACCTTCCTTCAAAGAAGCATTGGGTCGATCCAAGGTGCTACCGGGTATCGTTTTTCGGGCTCAATTCAACCTCTACATACATTTTAGTCATACTCTGTGAGAACGGGGTTTAATGTATCTGCAAAAAGTATCGAGACCTGGATCGAAACCATTTTGCCATTAGTCATTTTTTTGCATGTCAAAGGATCGTGCTACCTCATAATTTTGGTCAGATGTAGGACAAAATGGATTTTATGGGTCCATAATTATATGATGACTTGCTTGGTATAATGCATCAGAGGTGCATTAAAGCCCGTTTTGCCAGAGAATGGCTTATTTATACTGTTTCCCATATATCCTCGACACAGAGTTACAAGTTTTTCCTTGCTCAAGAGCAGCCCACTCACCTGATACCAAATCACTTGTGAATCATTTTACTCTTTTCCAGGCGACAAAATCTTGGACTCTTCTATACTGAAAGCAATTGCAGACGAAAAGTAGAAAAAATAAAGCTCGAATGATGGAATTTGTCCACGAATCGTGGAATACGTTGTGGGAAACGGAGAAAATGCTGGTTACCAGCATTTTCTTCTTTTCCCACATTGTTTTCAAAAGCCTTCCATCTTAACGTTCGTTAACATTGGGGATTGTTTGGCATAGTGTTAACAATTTCACCGCCAACCAAGCATGTACGACTTTTCTCCAGGTCTACAAGAGCAGGGTCCGTATTCACCACCCATTCTTAGGAACATTCTTGGTCTTGTTCTTCAAAATTTTCCAAATTTGAAAGTAACACAACTTCTGATTGGCTAAACCATATGGTTTAGCCAATCAGAAGTTGTGTTACTTTCAAATTTGGAAAATCTTGAAGAATAAGTCTAAGAACGTTCTTAAGAATGGTTGGTGAATACGGACCCTGTTCTCCTGCAATTGAAGTTACTTTAAGTTTTAGTTTAGCATCAGGTAGCGAATGGTGTAGATCGAAGATCAGACTGGGCGTTCTGTGCAGTCTGATATAAATCTATATCTTCCGCATTTATACAATCATGATTAGTGAAGGAGTTAGTCAAAAGTCAATGAACCCATTTGATATGCCCTAAGGATTATGGCTGTCTTTCACTACAGTGCGTACATTTACGCAAAATTATTTGGAATAGAATATACACACATAACATCACTGCTTTACCCAAAGGTATGAGCTGACGTAGAGGTATGCAAATATTTACTCCAATCGTAAAGTGATGCAGTTAAATGTAACTTGTTTTCAGACTTGATGCTTGCTTATCTAAACTGCGTACGCAAAATTCCATACGAACCCAGTTTAGTGAAAGGCAACCCAGATCACTTTGGAAAAGTATTTACGGGAATATATCTACCCTCAATTCTAAAAACAGTGCAGGAGCGGTTCTAGTTGCTCGTTTAAACAATCAGAACTGCTGACACACTGTTTTCTATTTACAAGTCCGATCTTGCCGCTACATATAGCTAAGCAAAGTACATATACATGATCTATTGTAGTTTAATAATCGACTGCCACATTTACGCCGCTTTCAATTGTAAATTCAGCCATATCACGACCACGTTCAATTCTTCTATATTTTCCTGGCTCCCTGTACCAGGATGAGGGTCTGCAGTACCTTGCTAAAGGAAACTCCCACATTACCTTGAATAATCACGATTTGTTACTGTAAGAGTTTTATGCAATTGTGTGGAGATTGTCAAGTCCATTAGCAAGTGCTGTTGTCCCTTTGGGATTACAGCGGTATTGACGCACAATAAATATCATTAATTTTATTATACAAATGTAATAGCAATGTGTCGCGTCATTACACTGTACATACGAATCAACAATAGAGTAATCGGTTTGAAACAATTTATTTTATTTGAATCATGTTGTAGCGTTTTCTATCAGTGTTTTATTACACCAAGGTTCGTACTCACCAACCATTCCTGATCTAATTCTCAGTTAAAATCTAGATTAAGAAAGTAAGGCAACTTCTGATTGGCAAAACCATAAGAAATTGTCTTACTTTCAAATTTAGAAACTTCCTGAGAATAAGACCAATTAAGAATCTTCTTAAGAATGGTTGGTGAATACGGACTCTGTCCATGCTTTCTTTGATTTCTTTTACCAGTACATCGCACATCATTCTTCCCAATCCACTGGCTGTCTTCGTCATAGACATCGTCTAAACAATGTTTTTGAGTGAAGAATGAATTCTGCTGCAATGACTATCATTAGTTCTTAGGAAGAAGTTTGTCGAGCTGTGGATTCGAACCAGCGATCCCATGGTTATGTACATTACCGAATGAGCTGCCAGGCTCGGCTTATTGAGTTGACTCCAATTGTTTCGTTTGAATCGTGCTGTGACGTGTTCTTTTTGTGTTTCAATTCAACCACGGCAATACTTCATCTCTCCCGGATTTCACCTGAATCCGTATACACCAACCATTCTTAAGAACACTCTTAATCCTATACTCCAGAATTTTCTAAATTTTAAACTAACACAACTTCTGATTGGCTACACTATTTGAATTAGCCAGTTAGAAGTTGTGTTACTTTCAAATTTAGAAAATCTCGAATGTAAAGTCTAAGAATGTTCTTAAGAATGGTTGGTGAATACGCACCACATGTATAGTGCCCAAAGATACGCCCAAGCTACCGGCGGGTATCGAACTCGGCTTCCTCGGATGATAAATCATATTTTAGAAATTTACTAGATGACAGAATTTCAGAGTAACCATATTCACAGAAATTGAGGAAGACAACTAAAATGTGGCTCGGATGATTGAAAAGATCTTTAGAACGACAGAAACCATCGTAGGAAAAGGCGACAATGCTGGCTACCAGCTTTTAATTCTTTAGCCATTAGGTTTTCAAAAGCCGTCCTCCTCAGTGTCGTAAAAACGTTTGGTAAAGAGTAAATCATTGGCTATTGCAGAGCATTGAAAGGTGTACAGGTTAAAGACCGGAGCTAAAGTAATGGGCAGATATCACATGCTAGAATTTTGAAGAGTATCCTATTTCAGTGGTAACACCTAAACTTTTGCCCATAAGTTGCAAGTTCGAAATCTTTTTCAGCATTAGTTTTTCCAGGACTGTAATGAAAGCAGTGGAACAAAACCGAGAAAGCAGTTAATCGGGTAGAAGATCTATTGTGCGGCGTAATATTAAAGATTAATGAACCTACTTGAAAGCATCAGCGTTGAACTGGAAGTCTCAACCCTTAACATGCTGAATAACTGATATGAAACTTTAAAGCAGTTTTTTTTTTTCGCTATTTCCAAGGTATTTTATTACGGAATAAATCTCCTTATCGGACAGCGTAGATCAAAGATCAGACTGCACGTTCTGTGCAGTCTGATCTTAACCTACACTGTCTGCAAAAGGTTTTAAGTCGTGCTTAGCAGCCCAATGGTTAAGATAACAGAAACACTATTGACAATGATGCTAGAGGCATGAAAATAAAACTAAATCTCAAGTGATTATTTAGAGGAACAAAATAAAAGGGAAACAACTGTTTGCACTTTGTAATAATTGTTTCTGTTACAACATTTCAGTTTCTGAGAGTACTACAGTTTCCCTGGATAAAGTTTGTGGTGCACTCGGCGTCCTACATCATCTTCTTGATTCTGATCATCGTTACTACGACTGAGGCCACGTATCTACGGACGCAGAACGCCACTCTTGGTAACATGTTATTCCTATGTTTTGTAAAGTGTCAACATACACAATACTAGTATATGTATATATGAACCGCGCTCGGGCTGAAAGGGGGTTTAATGCATCTCTGTGATGCACTATACTAATCAAGTCATCACATAATTATGGATCAAAATGAATCCATTTTGTATACAGCCTACTGAATCGTAAGGTACACTGGCGTTTTGACCCGCAGTAAAAATGAAAAAGAGCAAAAAGGTTCGACCTAGGTCAGCCTGCGCGGACTGCGCCATGCACCTCAACAAGAACAATGTAACTGTCCTGAGCAAGCTTAGCTGGCTAAAACTTAAGGATGCCTAAACTTGTTATGATCAAACGCTGGGAAAATACTTTGGAACAGCATTGAAGCAACTTAGATTAGTAGTAAATAAGGTCAACATGATCATTGACTTTTGACAACTTTTTTTTGCTAAAAGGAACACGCTAGCGGCCAAAAGTAAAAAAATAAAGGTAAAACGCAGACGTACCATTTAATAGTATAGATATCATTGTTGGTCTGATAATGTGTTACAGTGCAATCTGTCAGATTTCCAGTCGCTGACAGAAAAATGTATTGTAAAACTAGAACAAAAGTTTGTAACTTTTGTTCTTTTTTTTTTTCTGCAAGTGACATGCTGCCGGTGACAGATACGGCAACTTTTGTTCTAGCTGTTCTAGTTTTACAATACATTTTTCTGCCAACGACTTGAACTTTGACAGTCTATACTGTATACATGATCATAGCACTTAGGCTGCTAAGCGCGACTCGCTGACCTTTTGCGGACAGCGTAGATGAAGATCAGACTACATAGAACGTGCAGTTTGATCTTTGATTTGCACTGACCGTTAAGGACATATTTTCTCCGAAAATGCCTTTGAAATATGAACATTTTGGCTTATACTATCGATTTGGAAGTTAAGAGTTAAATTTGTCCACAACTTGGCTGCGAATTTTTACTATTTTGACAGTTAGCGCGCCTTAAAGTTACAAAAATAGCTAACCACTGTCTATTTCAGCAATGGACTACACAGCAGCCCACAGCAAGTATGCTCAGTTTCAGAATTACACCAACCTACATCTGTTTGGAGCAGATATACCTATACGACAATCTTTTCCTACAACCACACAGATGCTGATTTTACTGTGGATTTTCGGTATGATAGTCGAATTTAACAACCTCTGTTTTTGATATAGCTGTATAAGCTCTTCACCTACTTCTTGGTCAGTTTCTAATGCATAGATAGTAATTAACGATTTTTTTAAAATGTGGATTTGTTTATTCTGCGGGCTTCCTAGAGCTTATTTGCGGTCTCTTTTTTTCTTTACACCAATACACAAGTGTTGCTACTGTTAATCGATATCCCGCGGCGCTTTTTTTTTTACACTTGATATAATGGGGAATAACCATTTTCTTGGTATGTTGGTATTTTTATATGCTACCCTGTATGTAATTACTGTACAGTCGACACGTACTTTCAGACACACCATTTTTGCGACCCCTTATCTTTTCCTAAAGACAAATTAGACTTTTTCGAATTTCGAGAAATACACTTAACTGAAAGTTTATTTTCGAAAAATATGAAAAACAATGAGGAAAAAATATGAAAAACAATGAGGAAAAAGAGACAATTTCTGACTTGGTTAATTTGCATTATATTGCTTATCATTTTGAACTAGACAAGAGTTTCAATATTCATAGTCCAGTACTTCTTACGCCGTGTATCTTATTTTCATAGAAGATGTTTCTTGTTTCTCTGAGTTTTTGAGCCGTTGAACAGCATTTCAGAGTATTGCTTATCACTCTAACCCTGCTGTTAATAAACTGTTCACAGACAGATGTACCAAAGGTTATTCTACTTTAAAGACCTTCCCCCCTCCCCCCAAAAAAAAACATTGTCCGCAAAAGCGACTTAGGTCGGACCTAGTACCCAAATAGTGACTGAAAAATCCCACTGGAATAATGTTTCATCATGTATGGCATGTTCTGTTTCCAGGTTTTCTGTATCATGAATGCTGTCAGATAACGTCAGAGGGTTTATCAGCATACTGCAGGTCAATGTACAACTTGGTGGACAGCATGCTATTGTTACTGTACGCTTGCTCGTTTACATTGAAATATTTGGTCATGTTCAAGGTTCGTTGATGTGTTTCGTATTGTTTGTTTTGTTTTTAACGCAGTTTTCAACATTATTTCAGATATATCGAGGCTGCAAGTATCCATGCTTTCCTATTTTTTTGAGCAATACTTTGCACATTATTGTGTCAAGGCACTTGCTGCTGTACAATTGTAGAAGCAATGAACAACGATGAGAGAGGAATGAATCTTGTCACAATGACTCTTTTGAATCCTGGGAAAGCAACTGGCCGAGCCGGGGACGAGAACCAGTCACACCCAGGGTTCAAGTTTTTCAAAGCTTACCGTATTCGATATATTTTCTTTCGTGCAACCAAATATATTTCTGAACTGCAGACAGACCAGTGTAATTCCTTTTTGAATTATCTTATATCTATTATAAAATTAAAAATATGATTTTTAACCTTAGAGTCTAAGTGTGTAGCTAGGTATATTCACATATGTATATTCTAACTTCTTCACATAGGTACATATTGGTATCGACTATTTCAACAAGAATTCTGTCGAAGATATCATATCTCGAGTAGATGACTCCAAGTATAACTTGTACTGGATCACTGCAGGTATGTTTCTCTCCAGGTTTCCCCCTGTAAAATGATCAACCGATATGCAGCTAGACGGAACTGCAAGACTTATATTCATACATAAATAAGTCATGCTCTGTGAAAAGGAGGTTTAATTCGATGCATCTGCAAAAACTATCGACTCGTGTCAGCCTGCGCAATGCGCACGCTGACACGAGTCGAAACTGTTTGCTATATGTAAACTTTCTGTTTGTCCAAGGACCATTCTACCACACGATTTAGTCGGTTGTTATCCGAAAAAGATTTTATGGGTCCAAAATCATGTAATGAGTTGGTATAATGGCATCGTGGAGATGTATAAAACCCACTTTTGCCTACTTTTATCTTGACAATGCATATTGTGTCGTGAGAGAGACGGTCTAGACTGTGTTAACACTTCTTTATTCTGCTTTTTGCTGTTTTTTAGTAGTGGTGAACATAAATCTGACTCACTGGTCAAAATCTGGTCTTGCGTGTGTTCGTTATTGGACAAAAATCGACGATTTATGTCAATACACTCAAATCAGAATCTTTGTACCAGCAGCGTGCACGATAACCATTTCTTTTCTAATTTTTTAGTATCAAGGTTGGGCATGGTCAAAATATTACGTCATAACATTCTTGCACCATTCACTAAACGAAACTTAACCCACTTACCCAGTGTTTGCTTTAATTGTTTAGGTTCATAATAAAAGAAGTGTGTTTAGTATCTTTTTGGGGGCTATTATTGGCTTATCGCTGTGTGGAAAAGTTTTGGTATCAACTTTTCCCGGGAAGCTCGACGCAAATACAAGAATGTTACTGCAACAAAAAAAGTTCCATTGCATAGTAGTGAAGTAATTGTTTTAAATGATGACACGAGTATCAAAAAACCAACACAGCTAACTGACAAATATAATCGAACTTGTTTCACTCTCTCCTTATTCATTTCACAGATAGGTACTATTGGGACAAATGGGACCCCGTCCATTTATCTGAAGGGTTATTTGCGATTGCTAATATCCTTGGGTTTTCTCGAATATCGTACCTCTTACCAGCGAATGAGGCTCTCGGACCACTACAGATTTCTCTTGGACGCATGTTAAAGGTAGGAGGAACATTAAACTTGCTTATAAACCTTTTGGGATGTAACCAGTCCTTCGAAAAACATCTTTTTGTCTTCCTGCCTTATCGTTTCAGAGGAATAAAGTTGAACAAGGAATAAATGATAGTCACAAGTAGTTGCTTCTTTTTCATCAACATTTATGCTCTTAATTAACGGTACACTTGACCTGTCTCTTAACGTTTCTTTTTTGTGTCACTTTCTACAATACAGTGGTAACTGTACAAGGTGTATTTTTGTTTGAAAAAATAAACCAACAATCAGTATCATTTTTTAATTTTCTTAACCCTTTTCATACAACAAAATTTTTAGGCTCATCCCTATTGAAAGCGTTTGTACAGTAGACACTAAGCGTGGCTTTAATGATGAAATTAGTGTTTGGGCGGCTAGAATACATTGTGGGAAAAGGGGAAAAAATGCTGGTTACCAGCATTTTCTTCTTTTCCTACAATGTTATCAAAAGCCTCCTTCCTCAAAGTCGTTAAAACACGGGATAGTGGTAAAGGGTTGAGTCACGCGGGATAGTGGTAAAGGGTTGAGTCACACGGGATAGTGGTAAAGGGTTGAGTCACGCGGGATAGTGGTAAAGGGTTGAGTCACACGGGATAGTGGTAAAGGGTTGAGTCACGCGGGATAGTGGTAAAGGGTTGAGTCACGCGGGATAGTGGTAAAGGGTTGAGTCACACGGGATAGTGGTAAAGGGTTGAGTCACACGGGATAGTGGTAAAGGGTTGAGTCACGCGGGATAGTGGTAAAGGGTTGAGTCACGCGGGATAGTGGTAAAGGGTTGAGTCACACGGGATAGTGGTAAAGGGCTGAGTCACACGGGATAGTGGTAAATAGTTGAGTCACACGGGACAGTTGTAAAGGGCTGAGTCACGCGGGATAGTTGTAAAAGGCTGAGTCACACGGGATAGTGGTAAAGGGTTGAGTCACACGGGATAGTGGTAAAGGGCTGAGTCACACGGGATAGTGGTAAATAGTTGAGTCACACGGGACAGTTGTAAAGGGCTGAGTCACGCGGGATAGTTGTAAAAGGCTGAGTCACGCGGGATAGTGGTAAAGGGTTGAGTCACACGGGATAGTGGTAAAGGGCTGAGTCACAAGGGATAGTGGTAAATAGTTGAGTCACACGGGACAGTTGTAAAGGGCTGAGTCACGCGGGATAGTTGTAAAAGGCTGAGTCACACGGGATAGTGGTAAAGGGTTGAGTCACACGGGATAGTGGTAAAGGGCTGATTCACACGGGATAGTGGTAAAGGATTGAGTCACACGGGATAGTGGTAAAGGGCTGAGTCACACGGGATTGTGGTAAAGGGCTGAGACACACGGGATAGTAGTAAAGGGCTGAGTCACACGGGATAGTGGTAAAGGGTTGAGTCACGCGGAATAGTGGTAAAGGGTTGAGTCACGCGGGATAGTGGTAAAGGGTTGAGTCACACGGGATAGTGGTAAAGGGCTGAGTCACACGGGATAGTGGTAAAGGGTTGAGTCACGCGGAATAGTGGTAAAGGGTTGAGTCACGCGGGATAGTGGTAAAGGGTTGAGACACACGGGATAGTGGTAAAGGGCTGAGTCACACGGGATAGTGGTAAAGGGTTGAGTCACACGGGATAGTGGTAAAGGGTTGAGTCACGCGGGATAGTGGTAAAGGGTTGAGTCACGCGGGATAGTGGTAAAGGGCTGAGTCACGCGGGATAGTGGTAAAGGGTTGAGTCACGCGGGATAGTGGTAAAGGGTTGAGACACACGGGATAGTGGTAAAGTGCTGAGTCACGCGGGATAGTGGTAAAGGACTGAGTCACGCGGGATAGTGGTAAAGGGTTGAGTCACACGGGATAGTGGTAAAGGGCTGAGTCACACGGGATAGTGGTAAAGGGCTGAGTCACACGGGATTGTGGTAAATAGTTGAGTCACACGGGACAGTGGTAAAGGGCTGAGTCACACGGGATAGTGGTAAAGGGTTGAGTCACACGGGATAGTGGTAAAGGGTTGAGTCACGCGGGATAGTGGTAAAGGGCTGAGTCACGCGGGATAGTGATAAAGGGTTGAGTCACGCGGGATAGTGGTAAAGGGTTGAGTCACACGGGATAGTGGTGAAGGGTTGAGTCAAACGAGAGTTTTTGTTTTTACGTTCAACTCTTTCGCTCTAAATCGAAACTTCAATTTCTTCGGCGGCCGACGTAGATTAACATCATATTGCACATAACGCTACCTGATACTAAACTATGACCAAAATCATCATCAACAGTGCAAATTTACTATTTTTTGTCTTTGAAAAAGAATGAAATCGAATAAAGATCCAATAGCGGCCAAAAAAAAAAAAAAAAAACGATACAGGTGTTAATATGCATTTAAATTTAAATCAAACAGTTTAAAAGTATTGAAAATATAAATGAAGATGACAGTCTATTATTTTGTGGTCAGTCCAAGTGTAAGTCGCCAGCAGAAGAATGAGTTTCAAAATCAGGCAGAAAGTAAACAAAAGATAGAGTGACCTGGCAGTATTTAACCTAGTTTTTCACTGCCAGCGTCTAACACTTGGACCGACCGTACAATAACAGACTGTCATCTTCACAATGATTTTCATCCTTTAAATTGTATGATTTAAATTCAGATGCATTTTAACATCCATTTTGTTTACTATAGGCAGGTATTGTTATTTTAAGTTGGTAGTAAAAATTCGACAGTTAGGGTTTTACTCAAAAAAAAAAAACAATAAGAAGAAGACAAAAAATGGAAGAGAGACTGAGAGAGTGCGATAGACACAGAGAGAAACAGGATGCAGCAGCTCTAATGGCTAAAATGTGCAATCAGAGCTGCTTTTACTCTATTTTTTCGAATCATGTCCGATATAGAAAATACATTACTGTGTTTTTACTTTACTTACAGGACATTTTCATATGCTTGATTCTTCACTCCTTGGTTTTGTTTGCAGTGTAATGACCACTCATACAATACTGTATACATGAGACATGCTCCGGCAAAAGGCAGTTTAATGCATCTCTGTGATGCATTACACCAAGACAGAAATCACATAATTATGGATCCATAAAATCCATTTTTTTAACAACTGACTACATCATGAGGTAGACTGGTCCCTTGATATGCAGAAAATTGACCAATAAATAGCCAAAGGTTTTGACCCAGGTCAGCCTGCTGAATTGCAGATGCATTAAGCCACCTTTTCACAGAGAATGGCTTATGTACTTTTTACTTTACCTTCAGGACATATTTAAATGTTTGTGTTTGCTGTCCCTTGTGCTGTGCGCCTTTGTCATCGGCTTGCAAAACCTCTACTGGTATTACAACGCACGAGAGAGTATCGAACTGGAAACCAGGGCATTTGAAGTACCAGCTCAGGAGAGCTTTGGAGAGTACGTAGAAATACTATGTTTAATACTTTACCAAACGACAAAATTTTAGACTTGTCCAAATTGAAAGCATTTGCAGACGACAAAATGAATGTGACTCAAAACTAATTTTTATGTTGGGAAAGGTAGAAAACATTGTGGGAAAAGGAGAAAATGCTGGTTACCAGCATTTTCTCCTTTTCCCACAATGTTTTCAAAAGGCTTTTTTCCTAAGGTCGTTAAAAGTCGAGATCGTGTGGAAAATGGTTAATACTTCTTTAAGTATAGTCTTTATTCAGTTTCATCAGATTAAAAATCAACATTATCTTTTCTTTAACCCCTTTTCAGTCAGTGACCAGCTTTTTCTAATTTTGCAACTTTGTGTTTTTTTTCTTTACACTTTCAAAGACAAATGTCATCATTGACCATCGTTTGGTTTGTCGTCTGCAATACCTTTGGATTTGGATGAGACTGAAATATGTCGTCTGGTGAATGGCTGAGAATAAAGTGTGCTTTAGATATGAGCCGTGCTCTGGCAAAAGGGGGTTTAATGCATCCGCGAGATTCATTATACCAAGAAAGTCATAACATAATTAGAGATATATGAAAGAAAAAAAAAAAAACATTTTGTATCATAAGTTTTGTACCATAAGTTAGTCTGGTACTTGGACGTACAGAAAAATGACCAGTAGCGAAAAGTTTCGGCCCTGGTCAGCCTGCGCAGATTGCGCAGGCTGACCTGGTCGATACTTTTCGCAGATGCATTAAGCCCCCTTTTCACAGAGCATGGCTCATATGTTTAGGGGCAGATCAAGATCATACTATAGAGACACTGCACTTCGATTGCCGATCTTCACTATTGGAATATTGACTGAATAAATCTTTCCAATGAAAAGATTCGGTCTCTTTTTCATCCGTTTACCTTGAGTGGCACCAAATATAGGATGCAAGCTTTACCATACCCCCCCTCTCCCCCCCCACCCCAACCCCCACGCAAATAAAAAAGAAATGAAGCGGGAGACATACTCGAATTAGGTTCGTGCCGATCCCAATTTTGCTGAAATATAAGTTTTGCCTTTTTTCCATCGGAACGTATGTACCTGATTATTTCTTTATGTTCGGTGGAGGTGTGGGCCTTTGATAATGTTTTTTTTTTTTGCCCAAATCAACCGGTGGGTGGGCGTTTGTCAGTCTGCGACTGTTCTTGTTCATATTTGAAAGATATTACTCGATTTACACGAACAGATTTATTTATATGCAGACGTGAAAGCTGATCTTGGTCTAAATTCTGATTGCAAGAAACATGATACGACGAGAGGGTTGTCGGGTTTTAACTTGAAAAGTACATTTTAGCCGTAAATCATAAGATACATGTACTTTGTTTTAGCACTGTAAAGGCGTTCAGGACGGTGTTTTGGTCACTGTTCGGAAGGGGTGAGTCCACAGCCGTTACCCTCGGGGACTACAACAACAATTTGACAGAAGACATCGGATATATGATCTATGGTTTATATAACGTTGTCATGGTAACGGTTCTTATCAATATGTTGATAGCTATGATGGCTAGATCCTTTCAGGCTATTGCAGTAAGTATTTCTCCTTTCGCCAGGATGTTTTTCTCACATGTTTATGTATTATGTATTGAACCATGCAGACAACGAAAATATTTTACAATAACTGTCTAGCTTAGGGCATTGGATGCTTTACATGCAGTTTATCTCTTTACCAAACGACAAAAATTTAGACTCGTCCAAATCGAAAGCATCTGCAGGCGACAAATTAGATATGACTAAGAAACTGAAATTCCTCTTTGGATGAGTAGAAATCATTGCGGGCAAAGGAGAGAAAATGCTGGTTACCAGCATTTTCTCCTTTTCCACCAATGTTTTCAAAATTCCTTTTCCTTGGGGTCGTTAAAACTCGAGAGGGTATGGTAAAAGGTTTTATAACTTTGTCACAGTGAGTGGAAGGAAGTCTAACTCTACAACACTGGCCCTGAAACGAATGGATAGGTGAGATATAACCGGCGAGAGTCCGCCGTTGTTAAGTGACTATCGCGTTGAATTCGTATCTAGGAAATCCTCGTTCGATACTCCCTTGTAATGCCTGCCACGTGGGAATACCCTAGCGAAAGATACTGCAGAGCCCTAGTCAAGAATTGAAGGTGTGTCCTCACAGGGCAGGGCCAATTTCAACCAAAGGGGCTAAATCTTTAACAAACTAGGTAGGGATCCAGTGGATGAAGCTACGTGTCAAATGTGGTAGCCTCTAGCATTTATGGTAAAGAATTAAAAAAAAAGATAAAGTTCCAGACTCATAAATCTGATAAAGTAGTGACCCCGGGATTGGGCTTGTGACCCCTGGGGCCACTAGGGCTAGTCCAGTGGATGATGCAGGACATTGTATAACTCTAGCTCTCACGGTTTGAAACTAAAGAAAAATTTTAGTTTTCACTGCATGGCTTTTGATTAGGAACACGAAGTTTTTTTTTTAAGTTTTCAATGTATAAACCCATGTAAAACCGAGGCGGTGTTATTTATAATTCAAGGGCTATAACTTGATCAATTTCGCTAAAACTGGTGAAGCTACATGCCGAATTTGGTAGCTCTAAGTCTCATGGTTTTGGAGGAGATTTTTTTTTAAAGATTTCGAATACTTCAGATTCAGTTTTGTTGCTATGGCACCCACGTTTTTTTTTTGTTTTTTTTTAATTGAATACTTTTGAGGAATTCTGAAAAGAACCATGTCAGAATCATTCTCTTATGTTTGGTCAAAATTTGATCGGTACTCTCAGAGAAGAACATGGATGATATAAAAGTTGAAGCATGTACGGACTCACAGTCGGGCGCGCTCACGCTCGGGCGGACGCGCGACGGACACAGGGCCATGACATTAACCCTTAAGCTGCTGATCGCGACCCACTGACCTTTTGCGGACAGTGTAGATCAAGATCAGACTGCACAGGACGTGCAGTCTGATCTTTGATCTACACTGTTCGATACGGTATTTTCTTTCCGGTGAAATCAACTTTAAAACCGCGATGTTTCGGCTTTTAGTATTGAGTAGAAATGTGTGTTTCATTTATTCAGCAGCTTAAGTGTTAAGCTCGCATACCTTCGGCCAGTAGAGCTAAGAAACGCTGAAAAACAAAGATAAGGTAGTCTCGACCTTCTCTGGGGATTCCTGATATTTATGGTGTATCAAGTTACATCACGATTTCAGAATACTTGACTTTATCTAAATGTCCATAAACATCGCATTTCACCCTTACGCTGGTAAGCGCGACTCAATGACCTTTAGCGGACAGTGTAGATCCAAGATCAGACTGCACAGAACGTGCAGTCTGATCTTGGATCTACACTGCCCGAAGAGGAAAATTTTGTTTCCTAAAAATACCTTTGAAATAGTAAAATTTCGGATTTTACTAAAGGCTTGAAATTTTCTTTTCACTTATTTAGCAGGTTAGAGGTTAAATACAATTAGCAATCTATAGCACTTATTTCCATATAGTGCGTGAGGGTTTATTTCCCGGTGAATTAACTCTTTTTTTCTTCTCCGGCAAGCGACCATGGTATTAATTTACGGAGAGTGTAGACCAAGATCACCATGCATGTGTTTTGAGTGTAGGCGAGATGAAACTACACGTATATATGAATATGGTTCGTTTATGTCGAGTGTTTTGGGTTCATCAGTAAATATCATTATTATAAGAGCCGGTTTGAAAAGCACTCTTTTTAGAGTAACCGTTCTTGGATTTTTAAGATTACTAGTATGCTTTAACCCTTTACTGCACAATAACACCTTTTGACGCCCTGGGAAAGATGCCTTTTGAAAACATTGTGGGAAAAGGAGAAAATGCTGGTAACCAGCACTTTCTCCTTTTCCCACAATGTTTTGTACCCTCTCAAAGAAAAGTTGCACCATTTGAGCCACTTTGAAGTTGTGCGTCTGCAAATGCTTTCAATTTGGACAAGGCTAAAATTTTGTCGTCTGGTAAAGGGTTAACGCTCACCCTAACGCTAAACAAAACCTTCAACTCGATAGTAAAAAGCCGAATAATGTTATTTCATACTTACATTGTGGAGGAAAATATCTCCTTAACTGATAATGTAGAACAAAGATCAGACCGCACGTTCTTTTCAGTCTGATTTTGATCTACACTGTCCGCAAAAGGTCATTGAGTCGCACTTAGCAGCTTTAGGGTTAAGAAATCATCGACTCTTACAGAAAAAAAAATGGTATCCGAGCATAGCAGTATCATATAAGGATGTCTAAACTCATTGGCAGATAAGATCCTATGGATCAGTAGACCAAAGATCATACTACTTGTTTCGTGCAGTTTGATCTTGATCTACTGTTTCTACAAAACAATCTAAAGCTGGTGATTGTAATCTTAGGGTTATACCTAAACTTTGTCGTAGCCAATACGTAATTCTTTTTAAACAGGAAGAATCTGACGTGGAATGGAAATTTGCAAGAAGTCAACTCTACATGGAGTATATTTCCGAAGAAGAAGTTTTGCCTGTACCACTTAATTTGGCTAGAATACCGCGGTCTGTTATCGAATGGATTTTTAATTGTCAAACGGAGGAGAAAAATACGGATGCACCCGATGACACGCCGAACATTTACGACATTGGTAACGGCACAACTTCGCCAGGAATTCCGATCACCAGAAATGGCGTCGATGTAAGTATCACAATATCAAATATTACTGTTTGATCAGCTTTTTATATAAGATTAACCATTTCATACGGTTTTCTAACCAGTGTTTGTTTTTTCAAAGCTCCTGTCATGCAAAACATGTCTTGAAATCTAGACAGAAAATTGCTGTTAGGGCGGTCGATAGAAAGAAATCGCTTAAGTTGATTCCAAAAAAACGCAAAGGTTTATGTTGGAATGAGTTGTAAACGTATATAAGGGGAGGGCGACGTTATTCAGAGAGAGCGAATATATATAAATGTGGAAACCAGCAAAATGTTTTGAGATAGCGAATGCCTTGTTTGACATTGTTAATACTCCAACTTTGTTATGCCACCACGAAAAGACTTTTATCGTTACACGGATACGAACATAAAGGAAAGCAAGTATATGTTGAAGGTATAAACTATTTAATATTTTTCTTACACTATTCCTTTATTTTTTTCCATCTCAGTATACTATCATTTATTATTATTTTTCAAAGAAATAATGCTTATAAATTTGATACTGAGAAGGCGACATCATCAACAACGGCTGGAAAAAAACTCACTAAAGATGGTGTCATTTATTCATGTTTGTGCTACGTGATGATGATGAAGGTAATGATGATGATGATGATGATGATAATAATAATAAAGAGAATGTATGTATGTATGTATGTATGTATGTATGTATGTATCATTCATGTTATTTTGTTGTTATTGCTGTTATTGTAGTTGCTGTTGCTATTTTACCTTTACTGTCAATACTTTGACCATTTTCATCATATCTACAGCAGCACATGACCCACATATCACAAATCGCAACCCACGTGAGGGCCATACACTCAATCTCAAACAGCAGTATGGACTACTCGGCCGTAGACATGTACGAAGGGAACAAAGGAACTCCACATCTCTCTCGCACTAACTCCGAGATCACTAAAAGACATCGTCAAAGTATCCCCGGCATGTTGGACAGTAACAAAGGTTATCAGGTAATAATCATCCAGTTATTACTCATATGTTGTAAGTCTATAGGACCCTTCGTACCTTTGCCATTCGTAACAGGACACTTGGTACGCAATTCGTACCTTGGACAGTAGTACTTAGGACAACTGCTACCGCAGACAAATATACCAATTGGTGATTTATCCGTCGGCCTGTGTACAAATCATCATAGGTAACAGTCCTAGTACCAATTGTCGGGTACCGATCGTCCGGTTACGAATGATCCCGTTCCCGCCGTAAAGGATCGGAACAGAATGCTTCTGGGTCGTTTATGTAAAAACATGAACTAAACCGAGTATTTCACAGCAAAAATTTCTGCTATTCTGTTCTATCTTCAAAGGCGAAAGGACAGGTCTAAAATGTGTTTCCGTGGTTGATTTTATGACATCTCTACGAATTAATTCACGAAGGGAAAATATTTGCTGCCTGTGATCACATTATATGGTAAGGGAACACGGTCAACAAGTTAGTCAGGGTGTCTTTTCACAATGATTTGCCAAGTAGCTACTTGTGTTTACAGAGAAAATTAATATGTTCTATTACTCCTGATACCATTTTCTTTACCTTTTTTGTGAGGTCATTGATTCTGGCCTCATTTGGTAAATAGCAGCAGAGGACCAAGAGAACATTTTAAATTCTATTTAGCGTTCTACGAAAGAGTTACCCTCATGACGGGATACCTAAAATCTCCACTTTTCAAACATACGTCTATAAAAAGAAAAGCCTAAACTTATTCTTGGGGTAGGGGTTCCGTTGCTTAGTAGTTAAGGCGTTGGTTTTGTCAACCAGAAGTTCCAGATTCGATTCTGTCTACCTGACCTTGATGCAGTTAGGCCTTTGTCACCTGCATTTCACTGTCCAACTAAGTAAGCTGTCTATGTTATGTAGGGAAAAATATTAGAAGTAATGTAAAACGCGAAAACACTCGCTACGCACATTTTTTACGAAGCTTTTAACAGTATAATAGCAGTGCTGCGGTGCCACTCGCATTTTTTTTTTCTATGTTTTTTCTTCACGTTTTCTAAGGTTTATTTTCTATTTGTGTATTTTTTCAGATTCATGCATTATACATGTGACAAAATTCATTGTATTCATATGTGCTGTGACAATGTACAACTTGTATACGTCAATGAATGTCAGGTCAGGTCAGGCAACGGTTCTTCTGGTTTTGTACTTCCTACTTTTCATGAGAATAAGAATTTGATTTACTAATTCCAGAAAGTGATGCAGAGAATCATACAGAGATATATCTTCGATATCCAGAGGGAGGCAGAGGTTACAGAGGGTAAGAGTGAATTTCAAAACAAAAGGAAACAAATGAGTTATGTTCTGTGTAAAAATGGTATCGTGCATCTGCTAAAATCATCGACCCATGTCAGCGAAGAAACCCTTTGCCATAGGTCAATTTTCTGCATGCCAAAGGACTGGATACCTTTTTTTCTCACGTGGTTATTAAACCATTTGAGCCACGTGCTGGCAAAAGGGGATGCAATGGATCTCCGTGATGCATTTTACAAATCAAGCCATCTCATATTTATGATCCATGATAGCCACTTTTTTAAACAAGCGACTGAATCATAAGATCGACTCGTCCTTGGCCATACAGAAAATTGACCAATTGCAAAAAGTTTCGGCCAAGGTCAGCCTGCGCGGACTGTGCAGGCTGACCTGGGTTGATACTTTAAAGTAGTTCTTTGCGAACGACTTGGATAAATATCAGAATGCATAGAATGTGCAGACTGATTTTGGATATAAACTGTCCTGATAGTAAACTATGACCAAAATCATTGCCAATTTTAATGGAAATCTACATGTAGACTCAGAAATTACGAGGAGTGTTAAAAAATGATTGCATCTAAGTAGCTAAAATTTGATTCTTCACAGGTTTCCCTGAGTTTTTTATTTTGTTCCCTCAAAGTTTTCACCTCCAACAGATATACAAAGTTTCAGTCTTTGAAAGTCCAATCGTTGAAGGCATTTTCATAGTCTTCTTTAGGTATATTTCTTTAATTTTCTTCGCTACTTTTTGTTTGTGTAATTTGTATTTGTAATGACGAATCCTTGACGAATCGTTGTTGTTGCGTAATCGTACTTAGTATGTAGCTATCGTTCTTGTCATGGATATACTCGTTCTTGTTTATTGACAGATGATTTCGAGGAGATCAAACAGGACATATCCAGTTTCCGATACGAGATGCTCAGCTTTACAAGAAACAGAGAGCAAGAGCTGAAAGACGTCAACAACCAGCTTGCTAAGCTAACATCAGCTATACTAGGTAAATATGGAATATTACAACAGTCTGCATTTCTGCGTGGTCGGATCATGTCGCGTTGCGTGCGTAATGAGATGCGTATGGGATGAGACCGAAGGTCGAATCCGATGCGCATATCTTTACACACGCAACGCGACATGATCCGATCACGCAGAAATGCAGACTGTTGCAATATTCCTTTTATTATATACTTCGCCACTATAACTGTAAAGAAACATCATAAATCGATACGAATAACCAAAAAAATCTGAGAACTACATTTTATTGTTGATATATGTACAATATTTATGAATGGCGGATGAATAAACATAGATAACGGTAAGTCTTCATAGATCAGGATGCATTTAAAAATGGCGGTTGCTGATCGAGCCGCTACAAGAAAATAACAACAATTGTGGGTTAAAAACTATTTCTTAAACAATGAAAAGGTAGTCAGAGGTTGTTATTCACCGTCATTGTCAAGAACAGTAATTTTTTTTTCCGTTTCAATGCAGGATTCGGGTCAATCTTGCGATTATTAATCGCGATGCCGAAATCACGAGTGTACTGTACAGTAGCATTTGGAAATACCCTTTCGGAACAACACAATGTTTATGTAATAGGTATTGATCAATATCGGACAAAAAGAAGTTCTGCATATAAACGATTTTTTAAACAAGTAGATGACAAACAACAGTCTAAATATCTATAAATACACTGATAAATGGGTTTTCATGCTTTGTCATGCTTGCCTTAAAGGTTTAAAGTCCCGGACGTTATTACACAGAAGTAGTCCGTGTACACGATTATGCTGTACACACGGTACTAGGCTGATACGGAAAAGTTTTCCGTCGAACTGTATTGTAAAGTTAGATAATGCCCATATCTTACTCGGATCATAGTTAGGTATATAATAAACGTTGTTATCAGTCCTTTACTACATCATGGAGATGCATTAAACCCCTTTTTGCCAGAGCATGGGTTATATTTTCAAAACTAACTCCTAAATGCTTTAAAAACAAAGGTTGTCTTTGCAGGGGGATTAATGCATTTGCAAAAACTATCGATCCATGTCAGCCTGCATAGTCCGCGCAGGTGACATGGGTCAAAACTTTTTGCTATTTGTGAATTTTCTGCATGTCCAAGGACCATACATGGGTCAAAACGTTTTGCAATTTGTGAATTTACTGCAAGTCAAAGGACCATAGGCCCCTAGTATCTCTGATTCCAGTCGATTTGTCGCACAAAATGGATTTTATGTTACATAGTTATGTAATGAGTTGCCTGGTATAATGCATTTCGGAGAAGCATTAAGCCCCCTTTTGCCAAAGCATGCTCATATAGAATCTGATAAATGTTGGCATATTAGGTCTAGATAAAATTTTACTAAACGAATCTAGAAAAAACTACAAAGCGAGCCCCTGGCGAGCTTAAATTTTGTGAACGAGTTTAATGAGATTTTATTTCACAAGCCAATGAACGCCAGATTCTTTTTATTACACAGCAATATCTCTAGAATTGTCGGTCAGAATATGCGAAACATATGACTTCATATAATGCTTATCCCAATCCTTGATAAGATTTTTTCCTCGACGAGTTTATTGAAATTTTATCTCAAAAGCCAACGAATGTCAGATTCTTTTTTTTTTTTTTATCACATAACGATATTTTACAAATTATAGTTAAGAAGGTGCAAAACCATCTATAGATGCACGGGCGGTAATATCCATAAACCAAAGCGGTGAAAGCGCTGCTGAGGTGGGGTGCGTTTAATCCTGCTCAAATTGAAATCTAACTTTTGTACCAAATAATAAGCACGTACTGCTATTAGAAAGAATTGAGTAACAAATTAACAAATTTCTCTTTTTTGTGTGTGAGGGGAGAGGGGGGGGGGGGTTCAATAGAATGTCAAAATGAAACGACGTGAGAAGTATTATTAAGCAATATCTAGACAAATAAAGCAATCCTATTCAAAGAAATTACCAATAGAGTTCTAATGATGCTTCTAAGCTTTTCATGGCACTTGTTGACGCTTCTTGGCGTTATTTGGGGGAACTGATACATAAATGCCTGTACCTACGCATGCCTCATGGTAGTCTGTTCTGATACTCTTTTTTTTTTTTTATTTTTAAATTGTAAATTATGATAATGGTGGTTTTCTTTTTTTACATATTTATCGTTCAAGTCGTGTAAGTTCCCGAATTTTTAACGTTTTAGTCATGCCCTGATGCCACAGTCAATAAAATGCTTTCTTAAAAGTACTATTTTTCCAGGTAATGATTCTGCAATGTTAGGTTCCCCAGAATCCGATTCTTAAGGTTCAATTTCCCACATGGTAAATCTGAGCTGGAATGCTTCGCATCCCACCTCAAAAACCCATTCACTTCTATGAAATACGTACAAAATGACGTCACAAATGACGTCACACAATTTGATATCAAACGTGTATGATATAAGAAAATTTGTAATGGGTATATTACATGAAAACAAGAGAGGTTATGTAATAAAAAGAATCGTAATGGCTGTATTTCATTTATAACACGTGTACACTTTACGTAAAAGGATGTAACTCATCATCAGTCTGACCTTGAATCTCTGAAAAAGTCCGACGAAATGAGATATTCTGGCAAAGTGACAAGACTAAAGTTTTCTCATCGTAAGGTTTCAAATGGGTAAAATCTCTCCACTTCATTAAAGCCATGCTCTGTGAAAAAGGGGCTCAATGCATCTGCGAAAGGTGTCGACCCAGGTCAGCCTGCGCAGTCTGAACAGGCTGACCTGAACCGAAACGATTTCTGCATATCTAAGGACCAGTCTACCTAATTATTAAGTCGGTTGTTAAAAGGCATGGTCATTATGGATCTATTATAATTATGTAATGGCTTAATTGGTATCATGTATCACGGAAATGCATTAAGCCCCCTTTTGCCAGAGCATGACGCAATTTTAATTGTTTACTTCCTAAGGAATTGATAATTGACACTTACCTCCCGGATGAGGAAAAGCAGGGTGCCCGAGACATGTTCATGCCTCATTAAAAACTCTGTTCTGGTTGAATTCAATAATTCCTGAATAAAGGGAGGTAATAACGCTTAATGGAAGTGCAGAACTCATCACCATAGTTTTCGAAACAATACCTCTGGATATTACAGGTACAGGCGCTACAGAAGACAGTGAACAACAAAGTACGCTAAGCAACAAATTTCAAGCCAAAGCATTACAGCTGAAAAACCGCATCAAATCTCAGGGTAGTCGAGCTTCACTGCTCGAATCTCAGTCACCATCTGAGGATCTAGAAGACGGCTACGAGACGGGTGAAAAGGAGACTGATAGATCCACATCTGACCCAGATCTAAAGACAATTTCAGATACCTGTGCTCGAACCCCAGACAGCGCGCCAGACGGTACTGGTGGTGACACCCCTAATGATGATCTAGACGGGTCGCCTTACGCATTGCCTGTTGATGCTAGTGACAGCGTAGAGCCTGCTAAAACGTCTGACGACGAGGAGTGCTTTGTTGTCGACAACCATGAGGACAAAATGGATGATTGAGTTTAATTTTTATTAATCCTTTCAAATGCAAAACCAAATGAGTCATACTTAGTGAAAAGGGGATTAAATACATCTGCAAAAATATTCGATCCATGTAAGCCTGCGCAGTCCGCGCAGGCTTACATGGGTCGAATATTTTTGCTATTTGTAAATCTTATGCATATCCAAGGACCATTCTAACCTCCAGATTCAACCGGTTATTAGACTAAATGGATTTTACGTATCCCTATTTATGCGATAGTTTGCTTTGTATAAGGCATGTCGGAGATGCATTAAACTCCCTTTTTCCCAGAGGGTCGCTTATTAATGATACAAATGAAAGGAACAATTTTACTTAGCGAATTATCTAACAACACAGTAGTCCAATTTATCCTCAATCCTTTAACGAAAAGCCTGTGTTTAACGGCCATGAAAAAGAAGGCTTTAGAAAACATTTTGGGAAAAAAAGAATACACGTGCACATGACACCGTAAGTACATTTATTTGTGTAAGTATCTTTACTTACAATACACGTGCACATGACATCGTGAGTACATTCATTTGTGTAAGTATCTTTACTTACGTAAGCAAATGTGCGCGTGAGAATTGGATTCTGTTTCTTGGTACTTCTGGTGTTCGAACTACTGATAATGAGCTTGTTTTGACTTTGTTTCAATTGTCTGTCGGGCCTATCTGACCAGTTTTTGAAGTAAGATTGTGCCTTTAAAATACATATCAGTCTTTTAACTTACATATCATGCATTTAAATTTGTACATATGCTACATATCTACACCCTGGGGGATCTATATCTTCCTAAAAAGCCAATGATACCATGCTTTAAAGCAGCATTTTCGTCGTTACATAACATACAAAAACAGGATAGTTTGTAAACTATCTGTAAACAACTAGATAGTTTCGTACAAGTACCTTTAAAGCTATAGGTTCGACTTTCCGTATTATAATTTATACAGGGCCTTTAAGGACAGGTTCCGCTTTTGTACTTTTATACTATGCCTTTAAAACTATGCGTTTGCACTAAACTCTATGACTTTAAAGCTGGAGGTTCGTCTTTATTGATTGCATGCTGTTTAACGCCGTTTTCAACATTATTTCAGTTATATCGCGGCGACCAGTACACCTATTCATGCTTTCCTGGAGTTTCTTTTACCAGTACAAAGAACAATATTCTTTCCAAGCCACTGGCTGCTTTCCCGCATAACCATCGTCGAATCAATGGTCAGCGATGAGAGAGGAATGAATCCTGTCGCAATGACTATCATCAATCCTTAAAAAGAAATTGGCCCAGCCGGGGATCGAACCAGCGACCCCCTGTTCTCAAGTCCTGGGCGCTACAGACTGAGCTACTGGGGCTCGGCAGGTTCGTCTTTTAACATAACAATTGTAACAAATACAGTACTACAGTACTAGATTCTTTAAATCTGCATGTTCGCATCTCCATGCTATTAAAATACAATTCTTCAAAAGTGTTTGTGCGTTTTGTACAAAGTGCCTTAACCCTTTATTACAAAATCTCGAATCTTAATGACCCTTAGGGTGAGCTTTTTAAGAACATTGTGGGAATGGGAGAAAAATGCTGGTAACCAGCATTTTCTCCTTTTCCCACAATACTGTCTACCCTTTGAATGACAAATTTTATGTTTTAAGTAACGTTTAATTTGTCGTCTGCAAATGCTTTCAATTTGTAAAAAGCTGAAATTTTGTCGTCTGGTAAAGGTTTGAAAGTATTCTGCTGTGATAAGCAAAAGTTGTCTGCAGGTGATGTTTTGAGTCTTTTCCAGACAACAATTTTTTAGAATTTTTCAAAATAGGAAGATTTCGCAGACAACAAATGATAGCCCAAGTATTGAGACTTGTCAGTGAAAAGGTAGAAAGAAAACTGCGGGAAAGAACTGAAATGCAGGTTACCAGCAATTTGTCCTTTTCCCAGAGTGTCTTTAAAAAGACGTCTTCTTCAGAGGTGTTTAAACACGATATTGTCTTGTTATAGATACGTCTGTACTCGTTTTCAGCCAGTTTTTAACGCATGTCATCTTCATTTTATGAAACAACAATCATTGTTGTATCTTCATGCCAAATGTTGTCCCTGACGGCTGCAAGGTTGCACAGATTATGACGGATAGAAAATGCATTTCATTTTTGGCAGCGTTCAAAAGAATCAGTGTTGTCGCTTCCGGTTTTAAGTGAGGACAAATGAGGACAAATTCCTTGAGAGTCTCTTTCCCTTACACCACATATATTAGTAATTTATCTATGTTTACACATCTGACCCAATTCCGAGCCATTATACGTAGTTGTAAGTTTTAACAGCGTTTTTTCCCCTGGCTGTAAGGATATATCTTTAAAGGTTTATACATATTTCAATATTTTGACTATTGTACCAAGAATTTCTTTTGTTAACATATCAACATCTTCGCAAGCCAAGGATACTAACTCCACTTTGCTCGTTACGTACCCTTGGCCGCTCGCCTTTTTAAAAATCGAAACTCCCGCTGCGCCACCTATCGAATATCACGAGTTGCGTAACCTTGCTGATGTTATTTCTGACCAATCAAAATGCTCGTAATAAAATTTTTTAGGCTATGCATCAAATATGGCTGCGCTTTCGGATTCATCACAATTTTCTGAAATTAATCAGACATACGATGATTCGCAATCATTTGGCTGTGGAACCCGTCCTAATATTTCACATAATTGATCATGAACTATAAAAAACCTCATTAAATATCGATCGTCTACTCTTTTTTGGCAAATTTTCGTCACAAACACGACAACTTTCGTTTTTGACGGGCGCCGCCATTATTGTTTTCTGTTTCGCGGAAGATTTCTTGTTACGGATGGTTTGATTGGACGCGATGGGTTTTCATCCAATGAAATGGCGCTGCGGGAGTTTCGATTTTTTAAGAGGCGTGCGGCCAAGGGTACTACCTTAGTATCCTTGGCTTGCGAAGATAACATATCAGCAGAGATGCAATTTATGCTCACATTTTTTCTTTAGCTGTATGTTACGTAATGTGACATCTGTTTTGTGTGTGGTCCCTTTTCATTTCCTTCTCAAGGCTTAATTTTCTTTTTCTAATTCTTAAAAAAAAGATTGGTTTGGGAACTCTTTCAAAACTTCAATATGTGTCATTAGAATACGTTTACAAATGACGGTTGTCAGTACATCTATTCATGCATTTCCATTACAAAACCTAGTCACACACTGCTCTGCCAAATGAACCGACTAGAAACAATGGTCAGGGGTAACAGAGATTTAAGACTGGGTCCGTATTCACCAACCATTCTTGAGAATATTCATAATCTTATGCCGAAGAACTTTCTAAGTTTAAAAGTACCACAACTTCTGATTGGCTAAACCATTTGGTTTAGCCAGTCAGAAGTTGTGTTGCTTTTAAATCTAGAAAATTCTTGGGAATTAGACAAAGACTATTATTAAGAATGGTTGGTGAATACGGACTTTTTAACATATCGCCGGAAAGAGGTTTTATCATATAACTGTATGGTTTTCAATAAATATAGCCATTACCATTTTTTTCACCTTACACATGTTTGATAAATGATTTTGTGACGTCAACGAAGCATAACGTGATTTCATCTTTTAAATCATTGCATTGTACTCGTTTTCCACATCATGCCCCGATACAAATTTCCGGTAAATCCAACAATCAAATGTATGAATGTGGTAAAGATAAGCTTTCATGTATTTCACATTCAGAGATGTTATGTGAATGCTTCATTGGCCTAGCTCTTATCCTGGATGTACACTCTTGTGAAAGCAAAGGGACTTTCCATATATAGAATATTCCTGAAGTAAAATTAGCGTGGGGTCTTTATGAACTGTAATTCTCGAAGTACGTTTATGTGATATGTGATAGTTATAGGACTAGAAATACTGACTTTTGAGTTAAGACAGTGACTCTATGAATTTCTCAGGGAATAAATGAAACAATACGAGAAAAAAATAGGACAAACAAGTGTTTTTTTTTATTTACAGTGTTGAAATAAGATTATATCAAACGGGCTTGATAAATTTACAGTAACCCTTAGGTTGCTAAGCACGACTCACTGACCTTTGGCGGACGGTGTAGATCAAGATCAGACAGCACAAAACGTGCAGTCTGATCTTGGATCTACAATGTCCGATAAGGAGATAATTTTTTTTTCCGAAAATAAAGTTTGACATAGCATTATTCGGTTTTTCACTATCAGATTGAAAGTTTCATTTAACTTATTTAGCAGGATAAGGGTTAGGCTTTCCAAATTTTTGCTTAATTACATGTAGTAAAGACTTGTTTTATGAAATTGTATCGCTAGTGCTAACCTATCTCAGGTTATATTATGTCTGAGCCTGGATTCGAACTCTCAACCTCTTCGTTACGTGGCATGGGCATTATCTTTGAAAGACTGAAAAGTTTGATCCATGTCTTATCGAGTGGATATTATTAGAAAATGTCATAAAATGTGACTGCATTGAAAATATTTTGTTGCTTATTTCCAGGCATTTGCAGATTAACCTTCAGATTTGTTTTGTCCAGATTTTCTTTCTTAAGACTGGATTTAATGATTCATTTTGAATGTTGTCGTGTATAGTCGGAGTTTTCATGATCATCCGTCTTTCAAAATGATGAAAGTGTTTATTCTACTTTTTTCAGTTATGTTTTATATTTGCATAAGAGCCCATGCTTTGTGGAAAAACAAAAAAAAAAAAAAACAAAAAAACGTGTGTTCGCTCTAAAGACCACATTTTCAGTCAGATACTCATGGAACTTGATCAGAATGTTTGTCTTGATAATATCTCAGACGAGTTCGAAAATTGGTCATCTCGGGTCAAAAACTGGGTTACCAAGTCCAATCTTTAAAAAAAAAAAACCTGTGTGTATGCTTTAGAGGCCACATTGTTGGTCTGATACTCATGAAAATAGGTCAGAATAGTTTTCTTGATAATATCTCAAATGTCTTTGAACATGGAATATGTCAGGTCAAAATCTAAGCCACCAGGTCAAATCTTTGAAAAACCTTGTGTGCACTCTAGAGGCTACATTTACTATCCATTAGTTATGAAATTTGGTTAGAACGTTTGTCTTGATAATATCTTGGACGACTCCGAAAATGGGTCATATCATGTCAAAAACGAGGTCATCAGGTCAAATTTTTAGAAAAGCCTTGTGTACATTCTTGAGGCCACATTTTACGTCCATTACTCATTCAAGTTAATCAGAATGTTTGTCTTGATGACATCTCGGACGAGTCTGAAAATGGATCGCGTAAGGTTATAAAATAGGTCACCAGGTCATATCTTAGAAAACGTTTGTGTATGCTCTTGAGACCACATTTTCAGTCCAATAGTCATGAAAGTTAGTCAGAATGTTTGTAGAGATGATATCAAAGATCAGTATGAAAGTGGGTCATGTCCGGCCAAAAACGAGGAAACAAGGTCAAATCTTAGAAAAAAAACTTGTGTACACTTTAGAGGCCACGTTCTTCTGGTCCAATACCCATGAAAGTTGGTCAGAATTTTTTTCTTGATAATATCTACAACGAGTTTGAAATGGACCATGTTGGGCCAAAAAGTAGGTTACAGAGACAAATTCTAGAAAGCCTGTGTACACTATAGAGGCCACATGCTTTCGCACAATACTCATGAAACGTTGTTAAAATGTTTGTCATAATATACCAAAGAAATTGGAAATGGGTCATGTTTGGTCAAAAGTCTCAGGTGAGCGACTTCAGGGCCATCATGGCCCTTCTGTTTCGGTACAGGGCTTGAAAATCTTGAGTCGCTGGTTCGATTCACTGCATTTTTTTTTTCCGGAGGACTGGTGATAGTTAAAGGATTGGTTCTTTTATCACCAGTAAACATTATTTCAACGAAAGTAGTAAGTGGCTTGGAAGGAATATTGTGTGAAGTACTTGTGAGAAAAAAAAAACTCCAGGAAGGCACTGATAGGTGTACATCGTGTATAACTGAAATACTGTTAATTAAAAAAAAAAAAGCGCCAAAACCAAGGAAACAAATTATGTATGCTTATAATTATTTTAAGTTGAGATTAAAAACATGCATGTTTTATTCTTATTTTTCTGTATTTGTTTCTTCTTCTTTTTGCCCTAGTGTTTTTCCAGAAACTATTTTTTCATGCGTATATTTTACCGTTGTGATGCTTCTACAATGTGATAGTACAAAAGTTTGTTTCTATTTCTTGTTCTTGTTACGATTGATATATTGTATTTTTTGACGAATAAATAACTATTGTGAAATCCTAAATTACGTTTTTATTTGATACTTATTCATTTTACATAAGCCATATTAGACATGCACTGTGAAAAAGGGGGTTTAATGCATCTGTGAGAGAGAGAGAGTGTATCGACCGAGGTCAGCCTGCACAGTCTGCCCAGGCTGATCTGTGTCGAAAATTTGTCGATAAATTTTCTGCATGTAAAATATTTCATTATTCATCCGGCTGTTGTGCAAAATGGATTTTATAGATCCATATAATCATGTGATGACTTGCTTGGTACAATGCATCATATAAGAAATACATTAAGCCCCATTTTGCCAGAGCGTAGGTTACCTATTTCAATCACTGTCGATGATTGTTGCTTTCCCAGTACTCACGCCGTGTTGATGTGTGTAATTCACAAAGCTGACCCCCCCCCCCCCCCCCCCCGATGATCACGAAATTCAAATCTGGAATCTCTGATCGATGTGACAGACAAATGCTATAACATCACATCACATCATATCGAAACCACTGCCTTGAGCAATCATTTCGATTTGCTATCAGAAAAAAAGAGTTCTCTGGTCTTACTTGTATATAACTGTAATTAACCCTTATCGTGCTAATTAAATGGAATCAAACTTTCAAGCTGATGGTACAACCCTATATTTTGCATTTTCATAGGTTGTTTTTGGGAAAAGATATCTCCCTACCGGACAGTGTAGATCCAAGATCAGACTGCACGTTCCCTGCAGTCTGATCTTGATCTATACTGTCCGCAAAAGGTCAGTGAGTCGCACTTAGCAGCGTAAGTGTTAATTTACTTAATTCTTTACCATATAAAGATTAAGACTTGTCCAAATTGAGAGTCGTCGCAGATATCAAACTGAATGTGGATTAAATGGTGATTTTTTTTCCGTGAAAGAGTAGAATGAGAAAGGAATAAAATATACGGGTTACCAGAATTTTCCCACCATGATTTCAAAGGGTTTGTTGATCAGGATCGATACTAACCTGGGATCGTTTGTTAAAGGGTTAAAACATATATAGAAGTAGAGATAGTCTGGCATTAAGACTCTAACATCTGAATCTTATTCAAATAAATTCAAGGTACAGAACTACACACTGTAACCTTATTCAAGGTTTACAGCTATACGTATACTAACCTCTACACCTACAGAAAACCAATAGAAATGAACCAGGCTCTGACAAACGGGCGCTTAATGCATGTCTATGATGCATTATACCTACATTATACCTGGCAAGTCATCAAATAATTAAGAATTCACAAAATTCATTGTGTCTAATAACCCACTAAATCGTTAGGTAGACTGCTCCTTTGACATGCAGAAAATTGAAAAATAGCAAAAAGTTTCGGCGCAATCCGCGCAGGCTGACCTGGGTCGATACCTTTGGCAGATGCATTACGCCCCCTTTTCTCAGAGCATGGCTTAAATATTTTAGCTGTGCTCTGGCAAGAAGGAGATTCAATGTATCCCCGTGATACATTTTACTATGCTAGTCTAATAATGCATCCATAAATTATATTTTGTCTAACAACCGACTGGATCATGACGTAGTATGGTCCTTAGACATACAGAAAATTCACAAATAGCGAAAGGTTTCGACGCTTGCGGACTGCGCAGGCTGACATGGATCGATACATTTTTGCAGATACATTAAGTCCCCTTTTAATAGAGCATGGTCTATCTAATTTCACGTGGTCTTGTCTTAAAAAGTCTCTGAGAACATTATTATCACTGCACCTGTTTTTCATTTTGTTTAATTCTATTTTCAGTGCATATCTTGTGTTTCATAACAGACTGATACTAGTCTAAATGACCAAGATCAGACTGCAGTTATGTGCAGGATAATACTGGTGTACAAAATCCGCTAAATACATCCGAAGAATTGTATTAAATGATAAGAAATACGAGATCAACAATTGACAATGTTTGAGATGCCACTGAAGACGAAAAGATCCTCAAGATAGATAACTATAGAAGAATTATTTTGTATGCTAATACTTGAGTTACCTCCCGTGAATAATAAAAAAAAAAAAAAAAGGGAGGGGTGTTAAACTGCATATCGAGTGGCATGTGATACATCATATGTACTGGAAAAAAATGTGGAATGCGATCAGTGTGCACGGTCCTGTATGCTGATCTCTATTTGTTCTCTCATAGTGTAGTCTGATCTTTGATCAACAACGCCTGCTTGTCAATTTTAAACGATAGTCGCAAAGTATTCATTAATGCAACGCCATAGCGAAAGCATGAGTTTTTGCACACGGTAAAGATCAAGATCAGACAACATTCTGATCTTAGATTTTTACCGTCCACTTTTTAGTCAAGCCTAAAGGATAAAAATGTTTCACGTTTTAGTGGATTGTATTTTTAGACGTCGAAAGAGAGTTTATTATTGAGCCAAGCTCTGTGAAAAAGGGTACTGCATCCGCGATAAGCATCGATCAAGGTCAGACTGCGAAGTCCGCGCAGGCTGACCTGGGCCAAAACTTTTTGCTGTAGGTCAAGTTTCTGTATGTCCAACGACCAGTGTACCTCGTGATGCAGTCAGTTGTTTAAGAAAGGGGCTATTATGGATCCATAATTATGTGATAGCTTGATTGGTACAATACCTCAAAGACATGCATTAGGCCCCCTTTGCCAGAGCTTAGCTGATACATTTGGCGTTGAAATAGCTAATTCGAGCCGTCGAAATAGTCTTATTCATTTATTTGACAGCGAAAGATTTCAGGCATTTGGATTTTGTTAATCAGGAAATCCCCCGTCTTTTATCAATCCTGAGCATAATTCCACTAAGAATAGAATTTGAGGTATTTTTTTCAAGTTAAACTGTATTTAGTAGAAATACTCTTTTCAATTGAATGTATACCTGAAAAATACTCGGTAACTTTAGATAAATGTGTAAAAGAAGTAAGAAATTTTTCCATTTGTATTGTCTAGAATTTTCAAACACTGCAAGCTAAGGATGTGCAATAACAGCGCCAGTTGTTCTGAAAATGTGTAATGGGCGTAATCAGAATGCTGTCCTAGAAAATCTAACCAAGAATCCGATTCAACGTTACCAGGAAAAAAGAAAACAGATATACAATGCACATTTACGTGTAGATCTAGATGACACTGTGGCAAATGTATCGTTTTGTCGTATCTATAAATTTCTTCGTTTATAAGCAAAACTTTCTAAAACTGCACGCTGCAGATTCATCATAGGGGTTTATGTAAAATGTTCGAAACAACCGTAGAATTGAACGTTAGACCGCAAGGCACGACTCAGGGACCTTTTGACGTGTAGTCTGATCTTGGATCTTCACTGTCCGATAAGGAGATATTTTTCCCCCAAAAAAGATCTTAGACAACAATATTAAAATTTTGGGTTTTTACAATCGACTTGAAAATTTCATTTATTCATTTGGCAGGATAAGCGTTAAAGAACATTTCTCTCTCAAAAAAATACGGCAATGGGATAATAGGAGATTTCATTTCGAAAATAAATACGACTCACCGCTTCGTTATGGACTTCAATAAATATTGTGACAAATGAGCTGTTTGCTCGCAAAATAGTAATTTTTCTGTTTGCCAGAAGTCATTTCAATTTAAGCTTGCAAGCTTTGGAGGCTTTGTAACACAATGGTAAGTGAAAGCCAGTTAAGTTAAAAGTTCAAACCAGGAGTTAATTTCCCTAATATTTCCCAAAATATAACAAGAAGCACGAAAATAAAATATAAAAGGCAATTTTTATGTAAGCGTGTGTCATTGCCCTTTTCATTATATATGATGTATTGGTGAAACAAATAGGGCCAAAATGCTGAGTCATCAACTCATGTAAAGTGATTCTACATGCTATGTAGACATTGTATATCAAGACCGGGCTGCACATAAGTTGAAGTTACACTATCCTACAGAGCTCTATTTTGTGACATTAAAAGAATATACAGCCTGATATCAGAATATTATGTCCTTTTCATTTATTATGCCCTTCGTGTTTTTTTTTTTTTCGTCGACGTTTCCGCAAAAAATGGTTAGCATTAAGAAATTTATAGACATACATACATAAGGGACAGAGACCTTATATTTGAGCCATACTCTGGGGGGGGGGGGGGGGGGGGTTTAATGCATATTCGTGATGCATGAATGATACCAAGCAAGTCATCACAGTATTATACATCCCTAAAATTCGTTTTGTATAACAGGCTACTGAACCATGAGGTACACTGGTCCTTTGACATGAGAAATTGACCAAAGGCAAAAAAGTTTGGGCCCAGGTAAGCTTGCAAAGGCTGACCTGGTTCGACAATCTTTTTTAAATGCATTTAGCCCCCTTTTCACAGGGCATGGCTAATTTATATTAGATATTTCATTGGTTGATTTTTTTGCGAAGTTTTCAACAGCCTGTTCACGCAATGTGCGGCTGCGATCGCACTAAATGGTATATTTATTTTTATTCTTTACCAGATGACCAACACAATTTCTGACTTGTCCGTTTTAGCAGCATTTTCAGACGAAAAAACAAATGTGGCTCGAACGACTGGAAAAGATTTTTGACAGGAGAGACAACATTATGAAAAAAGGAAAACTGTTGGCAACAAGCATTTTCTCAAAGACTTTTGAAAGCTGTTTTCCCTCTGGGTCTTTAAGACATGGGGTTGTTTGGTAAAGGGTTCCACGCATTTCGACTATCAATATTTGGCTGTATTCGTAAAACACATAAAACATATGAGTCATGCTCTGTGAAAAGGGGTTTAATGCATTGACAAAGAGTATCGACCCACGTCAGCTTGCGCTGTCCGCGCAGGCTGACATTGGCTGAAACTTTTTGCTATCTTTTCAATTTTCTGAATTTCAAAGGACCGGCCTTCCTCATGATTCAGTTGGTTGTTAAACAAAATGGATTTTAGGGGCGGGCCTATGATTATGTTATGAGAGCTCGGTGCATCACGGAGATGTATTAAACCCCTATTGCCAGAGCATGACTCATATATATATATATATAAACAAAATGGAATGCACTTTGAGCTCGGAAACTTTGTGTCGGATTATCATTTTTCATAATTCGGGGGCTTTGAGAATCCATAGACATGTATACACTACACACACAAGTGGCGTGCAACACACGAAAAGGGGCCTTCGGACATATGCGTGAAAGTATGTCGTCCCAGATCAGCCTGTGTAGTCTGTGACAAATCCAAGACGACACTTCCCGTTTTAGTGCGATTTTCTGCTTCACGAAAGTCTACTGTATAAAAGAATCTTATATAGTCGTAAAGTGTTGTCTCAGATTAGCATGCGCGGACTGCGCAGGCTAATCCGAGACGACACTTTACGCAAATGTACGAAGGTCTCATTTCGCATGTTGTGGGCCATTAGTATGACGCAAGATTACGACATAGCGCACCATCATGTAAAATGTACGGAATACTGTTGTCGCCACCAAGTTGTCGACACACGCACATCGTTATACTTACAAGTAAGCCTTCATTTCAACTTTTATCGCTGCAGATGGAACCATTTATTATTTTCAAAATATTGTCACCCTTGATATGTCAAATGGCGTGACACACACATTTCTAACGATGGAATTCACTTCTCAATTGCACCTATCTTGAAAACACCGCAAAGAAAAACGGCTAGCTGCAGGCGGCAATGTTCAACCCTTAAGGTACTAAGCGCGACTCGATGACCCTTTGTGGACAGTGTAGATTAAGATCAGTGATCTTGAATCTACAGAGTCCGTTGAGGAGATTTTTCCACTCAAAAATATCTTTGAGCAAAATTTGGACTTTCACTATTGGCTTGAAAGTTTCATTTCACTTGTTTAGCAGGTTAAGGGTTAGTTTTAACATTGATTGAGAAACAAGTTCTTTCAACTTATGCAAATCTCTCTCGATTCTGCTTCCTGGAAACTACACCAGTACTCGCGCCGAATGTGTGAACCAATGAACGGTCCCAAAGTTTACATCCGCTCCCGGGTATCGAACTCATGACCTTTTGATTACGAGGCCGAAGCTCTACCTTACAACCACGGACATCACACAGATTAAGGGTTAATGTTTTAAAAGCAAAATGAAGTTGTATGCGGTTTTTTTTGTGTGTGTGTGTGTGTGTGTGTGTGTGTAAAAAGTCTATATGCATTGATTACAAATTATATATACTTATTTCTCACCCTAAGTCCATATTTTAAGAATTCACTGACATGTTTGTACTTTGATAAAACTTGAATGAATGCATTTTCAAAGAGCAATAACAGGACCCATATTTTGAGACGATTCGTTGGTGGAAAAGGTTTTCATACAAGGTAAAAGGTTACAAAACGAGCAATGTAGTGTGTATGCCGCAAGACCACAGGCTGTTATAAATATGTTTGCCAAGGTATGATGCAAGATTGCGTAATCTTTTTGCAAGCATACCTACGTGAGGGTAGCGGGAACAGGGATTTGTTTTTTTTTTTTCAGTTAATTATTAACCCTTAAGCTGTTAAGGACCTTTTGCGGACAGTGTAGATCAAGATCAGACTGCACAGAACGTGCAGTCTGATCTTAGATCTACACTGTCCGATAAGAAGATATCTTTAAATAGAAAAAAAATGCACCTTTGAAATGGCAAAATTTTTGGTTTTTACTATGGGCTTGACAGTTTCATTTCACTTATACAGCAGGATAAGAATTAAGCCTTGCTTTATTGGAGAGGTCATCAGACCTCTCCAACAGTGGTGAGTTTAAAAGGCAGACTGCCTCAGAAATTGCTGCCTAACCCCCATGCTTTTCTGCGAAATTGTTCTGATACACAGTCTGTTTCGTCATGGTTTTATAAATAAACCGAAATCAAAAACTGAAATAGGAAATAGATGTGTTTTGTTTTTAGACGACGGATTTCAAAAAGGATTTGTTATATTGATTTGATTGCAAATAACCTTTCCAGTAGTTGTAATTTTTCATTAAACAAATAAAGCTACACACACACACAAAGAATTTCTTTACAAAAAAGTGAACAACGCGTGAAAAGATCACTTGAAAACGTGGGAAAAAGGTCACGTGTCTGTCATGTAATGCATGAAAGGTTTCTCCTTTTTACACAGCGGCAATCATATAATGCCTTACTTATTTGTTTACATGTACCAAAATATACTGAAATTAAAAGCAATAAGCTATTTGAAAACATGGATGCTGACCTCTCCTGGCTTCTTTTTTCAAAGAAGCCAACTTGTTGATAGCAATACTTATCTTAAGGGTATTGGGTTGATAACTGAATACAGTGGATATCGATTATTCGAATATTTCGTGACTCGAATTTCGATCATTTCGCTGTCTAAGAAATAACTTTGACCATATTTGAGGCCTAAATATAGATTTCCACTACAAAGGAATATGAGCTATGCTCTGGCAAAAAGGGCTTCAATGCATCTCGCTGATGCATTATACCGAGTAAGTCATCATATAATAATAGATTAACCCTTTCCCAAACGACAAATTTTGGACTGGTCCAAATTGAAAGAGTTTGCAGACGACAATTTCAAATTTGATGAAAATGGCAGAAAGTTATCAAAAAGGGTAGAAAACACTGTGGGAAAAGGAGAAATTGCTCGTTACGAGCAATTTCTCCTTTTCCCACAGTGATTTCAAAAGACTTGTACTGCAGACACGTGAAAACCAGGGCTTGTTTGGGAAAGGGTTAATATTCTTTTTTCCAACAATCGACTAAATTATTATATTAACTGGTCCTTTGACTAGAAGATACTTGATCAATGGAAAAAATTCCGATACAGATCAGCTTGTGCGGACTGGGCAGGCTGACCTGTATCGATACATTTTGCATATACATGTACATTATGCCCCCTTTTCACAGAGCAAGGCTCTCATGATCTTGGCCCGAAGTTTAGTACCTCGTAGCGAACAATGTAGATCCAAGACCAGATCCTAGACCAGACTGCACTTTCTGTGTAATCTGATCTTAATTTAAACCGTCCGCAACAGGGCTGCCTTTCACCAAACTGGGTACGCACGAACTTTGCGTATGCAGCTCATGTCAGCAAGTATCAAGCCTGAAAAGAATGTTCACTAAACTGCATACCTTACGATTTGAGAAAATATTTGCATAACTTTACGCTGGCTCATTCCTCTCGGTAAAGCAGAATATCGAACGTGTGTGTTATACAATTCCAAATAATTTACGCAAATCTACGTATTTTATTGAAACGCATCCCATGTGTGAAACTTGTAGTTGGCAGTGAAACAGTCACAGTATATGTGAAAATTGACCGGGGCAAACATATCTACCACAACAAGGATTTTGCGGCCAGTTCTGATAAACTGTGAGAGCATTCTGACAATAAATTGTGAATACTCTCACAATTAATCAGAACTGCTTTTGCAATGTCTTACAAGTACTTAGTAAAATTTCACATGTATATGAGAACTAGTGTCTCTTAATATGATTGATTGTATTGTATGGTTTTTTAGCCGTTTTCAACATTGTTTCAGTTATATCACGGCGGCCAGTGCACCTATCCATGCTTTCCTGGAGTTTCTGTTACCAGTACTCTGCACAATTTTCTTTCCAAGCCACTGGCTGCTTTCCCACATAACCACCGTCGAAACAATGGTCGGCGGTGAGAGAAGAATGAATCCTGTCGCGATGACTATCATCAATCCTCGGAAAGAAATTGGCCAAGCCGGGAATCGAACCTGCGACCTCCTGTTCTCAAGTCCTGTACGCTACCTACTGAGCTACGGAGGCTTGGCCTCTAAATATGAACAATTATTCTTTTATGCATATCGAGACTTCGATAGATCTTTAGTGATTCCGATTACACCAAAATTTTCTAACTTACTAATATTATCGTTCTGCACGTACAATTGTTTCTCTTTGAGGAAAGAAGTCTTTGGTTTTTGTCTGTGAACAAGTAAGTGCTGCAGATGAGTTTCACCAAATAACCTTTTAGCTGCTAAGCGCGACTCACTGACCTTTTGCAGACAGTGTAGATCAAGATCAGACTGCACAGAACGTGCAGTCTGATCTTGGATCTACACTGTCCGATAAGGACATATTATTCTCCAAAGAATAAGTTTGAAATAATATTATACGGGTTTTTACTATCTTGAAAGTTTTATTTAACTTATTTAGTAGGATAAGGATTAATGTGTTGATCATATCGGCTTTATATGTTTTCAGTGCCAAACATATGAACCATGCTCTGTGAAAAGGGGCTTAATGCATCTGCGAAAAATATCGATCCAGGTCAGCCTGCGCAATCCTCGCAGGCTGACCTGGGCCGAAACTTTTCGCTATTGTTAAATTTTTCTGTATGTCCAAGGACCAGTCTACCTCATGATTGAGTCGTTTGTTTAAAAAAGTGGCTATTATAGATCCATAATTGTTCAATGGTTTGATTGGTATCATGCATCGCGGAGATACACTAAGCCCCCTTTTGCCACAGCATGGCTCATTTACAGACGACCTTTATGGACGGCTGAAAAGACAAACCACTGAAACAAAGAAATAAAGTTTATCTTACAGGCTTGATTAAATCAGCGCTACATAAATCATGTTCTGTGCAGTCTTATCTTGATCTATGCCGTCCGCCAAAGCTAAATGGGTTAACCATCATAAATGAAGGTGAATTTTGATAATCTCTCAAGACTTTCAAATCGTCTGATGTATGTTTGGCTAGACTTCAACACGAAAAGGTATTTCAGTATTCGATGTTATATATAATCTATACCGAGCAATTGGGGCTAATAACATTTGAAGATGTAATACTAGGCTTTTAATCGGCTGATACTGTTCTCGTTTTTTTCCAACCTATTACGCAATATTCTGTCGAATTTAAATTGTTTATATCATTATTACTATTATCATTATTATTACGTTTATGTTTATGTTATTGTTTATGTTTGCATGTATAAAATATAGAAACTTTTGACAGAAAAAAGAAACTTCTGAGAGAGAGAGAGAGAGAGAGGGGGGGGGGGGAGAGAGAGAGACATAGAGACAGAGAAACAGAGAGAGACATAGAGATAGAGACAGAGAGAGACAGAGAGACAGAGAGGAGGAATGAATGAAGGAAGGAAGGAAGAAAGAAAGAAAGAAAGAAAGAAAGAAAGAAAGAAAGAAAGAAAGAAAAATATGTTCCTTCTTAAATGCATGGCTTTTGCTTTTTCGCCCTTTATGCCTTATTTCATATTAATAAACGAATTAATGAAAATCTTATTCAGTTAGGATTAAAAAAAATGCATGCATCTTTTAATCCTAATTTCTCCCCCTTTCCCCTGCCCCGAAGAAAAATGGCACTAGACCTATCAAGGCCCCCATGCACGAGCTACTTCAACAAAGAACTTCATTTCAGTTTCAACTTTGACTTGGAATTGGGAAAAAAAAGGACAAAACCTGCCTTCAGAAATCAATCACGCACTGGGGAAATCAGTCATACAAAATGTATTTTCGACAGCACAGTGTTTATTAACTCTTTACCACACAACGAAAACTACGACGTGTCTGACATGAAAGCATTTACAGATGACAAATTAACGGTGGGTCAAACGATGGGAACTGTCTGTGAAAGAAGCCTAGCATTTTCTCCTTTTTCCCACAATGTTTATAAAAGTCTTCTTCCTCATGGTTGTTTAAATGCGGGGTTTTTTGGTAAACAGTTAATGGACCTTTCTAGAACCAGCTGAGTGAAAAAGAAAATTTCATTTCCAGGGTGAAAGGACCGGGATATGCAAATTTGAAAACCCTTTTAATATACTGTCAGGATATTAAAGAAAATATATGTGTCAGGGTATCTAAGATAATATCGGAAAACATAGATCCAAGATCAGACTGCACGTTTTGTGAAGGCTGATTTTAATCTTCATTGTCCGCAATAGCAACTTAATGCCTTCCATGAGCCGTTAATTCAAAGAGCCAGCGAGGGTTATTTTACTCCGGCGCGCAGTAAACGATTTCTCAATTATCCGCGGAAACGGTCTAACTCTCCTCCTTTATACGCACACCCAGCGGAAAATTCTGGAAAGACATAACGAAAGAAGAATAATTTACTAAAATTGAAGAAATTCTTAATTTGTAAAAGTTGTTATCAATGCATTTTATGCATTTGGAACATTCTTTTATTGTGTTCTGAAAGCGCCACTTGCTTCCTATCACTCTTCCATAAAAATCCACTCCCTATGACTTGAACCGTACAAGGGAGCTTTGCATTGAGCAATGCACTTTCTGTGCAGACTTAGTTTTTGTAGATCGCTTAAATCTGTCAAATAAATATGAGCTATACTCTGTGGAAGGGGGGTTAAGTGCATTATTTGTGATGTATAATACCTAGAAAGTCATCAGATAATTATGGATCCATGAAATCTTGAGGTAGAATGGTCCTTGGGCATGCAGAAAATGTACAAATAGCAAAAGGTTTTGACCCATATCAGCCTGCGCTTACTGACCTAGGTCGATGCTTTTTGCAAATGCATCACACGCCCTTTTCACAGAGCATGGTTCATATTCATTTTTGAGATTTTCAAAAAAAAACATTTCCATTCAATGTAAACTTCACCGAGCATGAATTTACTTTTCGGTCTACATTGGACACAAGTTGCGGCGGGCGTAGCTAGAAGATCAGGCTGCACGTTTCATGCAGCCTGATCTTGTTTTACATTGTCTGCAAAAGCTACTTTATCCTTTCATAGAACTAAATGGAACTTTTCTAATACATTTGAAGCAGAACCCAATCGGTGATTAACAGACTTTAAAATAGGTACCAGAGCAGCATGCTTCAGCTGTTTCCGTTCGAGAGCTTTATTTTCTTTTTACAGTGAAATAGTGTTATATCAAGGTTGTTACTGAAAAATATGATAAAGCCATGCTCTGTGAAAAGGGCATTTCATGCATCTACAAAAAGTATCGACCCATGTCAGCCTGTGCAGTCCGCGCAGGCTGACAGCAGTCGAAACTTTTTGCCATTTTTAATTTTTCTGCATGTCCATTCTCCCTCATGTTTTAGTCGGTTTTTAGACAGGAATGGACTTCGTGGATGAAGAACTATGTGATGATTTGCCTGGTACAATGCATTACGGAGATGCATAAACACCCCCTTTTCCAAGAGTGACAATTAATATTATTGATCGGATGATTTGATGTTGGCCTTGTTACTTGACCAAGAACTGTCGTATAGGCCTTTACCCGTAGAACGAGGGCCAATATCGTATAGGCCTTTACCCGTAGGGCGAGGGCCAGTATCGTATAGGCCTTTACCCGTAGGGCCAGGGCCAGTATCTTATTGGCCTTTACCTGGAGGGCGAGGGCCAGTATCATATTGGCCTTTACCCGTAGGGCGAGGTCCAGTATCGTATTGGCCTTTACCCGTAGGGCGAGGGCCAGTATCTTATTGGTCTTTACCCGTAGGGCGAGGGCCAGTATCGTATTGGCCTTTACCCGTAGGGCGGGAGCCAGTATCGTATTGGCCTTTACCCGTAGGGCGAGGGCCAGTATCTTATTGGCCTTTACCCGTAGGGCGAGGGCCAGTATCGTATTGACCTTTACCCGTAGGGCGAGGGCAAATATCGTAATGGCCTTTACCCGTAGGGCGATGTCCAGTATCGTATTGGCCTTTACCCGTAGGGCGGGAGCCAGTATCGTATTGGCCTTTACCCGTAGGGCGAGGGCCAGTATCATATTGGCCTTTACCCGTAGGGCGGGAGCCAGTATCATATTGGCCTTTACCCGTAGGGCGGGAGCCAGTATCGTATTGGCCTTTACCCGTAGGGCGGGAGCCAGTATCGTATTGGCCTTTACCCGTAGGGCGGGAGCCAGTATCGTATTGGCCTTTACCCGTAGGGCGAGGGCCAGTATCGTATTGGCCTTTACCCGTAGGGCGAGGGCCAGTATCATATTGGCCTTTACCCGTAGGGCGGGAGCCAGTATCGTATTGGCCTTTACCCGTAGGGCGAGGGCCAGTATCTTATTGGCCTTTACCCGTAGGGCGAGGGCCAGTATCGTATTGACCTTTACCCGTAGGGCGAGGGCAAGTATCATATTGGCCTTTACCCGTAGGGCGGGAGCCAGTATCGTATTGGCCTTTACCCGTAGGGCGAGGGCCAGTATCTTATTGGCCTTTACCCGTAGGGCGAGGGCCAGTATCGTATTGACCTTTACCCGTAGGGCGAGGGCCAACATCGTATTGGCCTTTACCCGTAGGGCGAGGGCCGAAATTGTATTGGCCTTTACCCGTCGAGCGAGGGCCAATATTGAATTGGCTTTTACCCGTAGGGCGAGGGCCGATACGACAGTCGCAGGCTAAATACAGAGCCAGTAAGAACTCACTGATATATGTAGGATCTGGCATGAGTTGCTTGAGATATACTTTTATTAAACTAGTCTACAAAAATGTTATTAATCGAGCCTTTGGCGAGCATGATCACATTTTTTGTGGACGAGTTTAATAAAGTTTTACCTCATTAGCCACCGAATTTCAGATTCTTCTTATCACATAACTGTATAACAAGAATTATAGTCCATGATGTGTTAAAACATAGGTATACATGCACAATAAGGAATGAAATTTACATGAAGTTTATCCTCTTCTCTGACAGTTACATTACGAATGAGAAATAGTTCAAAAGAAACTGATTATGTTGATTTTGTTTCGAACCTAAAAGGGTTTAAATTCGCAACTTTATCATGATTACTAAATTTGACAGTTAATTTTACACACGAATCTAGGTCAGCTACGTTTAGAAATGCGGTGTTTAATTACAAAGTGTTGACCAATACAGCACTATTTTCTTATCTCAGACGTGTGTGAGACAAGAAAATTCGTAATGGCTGCATTATATTGAAAACGGATTTTTATGTGAGAAAAAATATATTATCCAAGATCAAGGCCTGGTTTCACGAAAAAACTTTAGTCTCTTATTTTACTCAAATCCTGTGATGGACTAAGTTTCTGAGTTAAGTTGAGTTCGTTATTTGAGATACGTATCAATAACATTAACAGACTTTTGTGATGTTCTCAAATCCTGAGTTAAAATGCACAATGTTTCAAACTCAACACAGCAAATAGACGGACTTAAGTCATTTAACAGAGTTGAGTTGAGGCTGAAACGTTACGTCAACTGAGGGTTTTAGAACGTTACTAAAGTATGCTAGTAAAATGTGTCTCATATAACAAACTCAAATTAAGTCGAAAAATGGGTTCGTCAGCAAATTTGAGCTAAACAAGAGACTTAAGTTTATTTTTCATTAAGCAGAGCCCAGGCGTCCCATTCTGTATAGTTTGGCCTTGATTTACACTGTCGGCAACACAAACTATTTATTATAACCGTGATAGTTTGTCTGCATGTGTTTCTTTATTCAGTTTATTTCTTCCATTTAGAGATTAATGAATACTGATTTTTTGCATTTTTTTTATCTAGTCTGTTGTTAGGTTAAACTCTTGATAACACCACTATAGATGTATATTATATCTGCTTTGTCCTGAAACTATCACAAAATGTATCAGATTGTCTATTCAAGATCTTTTGTGAAGTCTAATAGGAGTAAAACGTAGTTCTGTCTTGCAGACTACGATTTAATCCGTCAATCTTCTTATTTCCTTAATTTAAGATTTTTTTTCGCAAATTAAAATGGTAAAATCCCAGTTAATCCCGTTGACTTCCTCCACTACCAATCGTGACTCAGCTATCTTTTGCAGACGGCGCAGATCAAGATCAGTCTCTCAAGAACATGCAGCGATATACCTGACGCCGAACAATGTCCAGAGAACTGGACATTTAGACCTGGGAAAGAGTCAGATTTAACTAGCTGGCAGTGAAAGAGTTAATCCTAATTGGATAACGAATCTTTAGACTTCGTGATATGGGGATATAGCATCTCCATTATCGATAGATGTTTTTTTGAACGCGGAGAAAGGATAAATTTATCACTGTACAGGCTATTTTCAAACTTACCAAAGACTACTGCGAAAAAATCAAATATCAACCATCTGTACCATTAAAAAAAGAATAAGTGTTTAAAGGGGACTATTTAGATTTTTGCCGTTGATCTAGAACTTTCTCAAAATCATTTTCTCGTAAAATACAACGTACTCATACACAGTACTTCAGTTAGGCGAAATGAAGCTGGACGGTTACATTCTGTAAAGAGCTGCAATTTGTCTTTAAATACATGTACATGTCAGGATGGTCGTTTTGCAATCAGAGGCTCTGTCTATTTTTATGAAACCTGGGTCCGTATTCACCAACCTACATTAAGAACATTCTTAGTTTTATCCCCAAGAATTTTCTATATTTGAAAGTAACACATCTAAATGGTTTAGCCAATTAGAAGTTGTGTTACTTTTTAGATGTAAAATTAGAATGTTCTTAAGGATGGTCACCGTACCTATTTGAATACGATCCCTCATAAAGAACTCGTGTTATTGATCATATAATGTTCCTGCATGTCAGAAACCAGGATCCGTATAAGTTTATATATTTAAAGGTAATACAACTTCTGATTGGACAAATGGGGTAGCCAATCAGAAGTTGTGTTACTTTCTAGATCTAAAATTAGACCAAGAATGTTCTTAAGAATCGTTGGGAATACGGACATAGATATGACGTCACCGTTCTTATTTGAATACGATCCCACATAAAGTACTTGTGTTACTGATCATATAACGATTCTGCATGTTATTTCGAAATTCCTCGGAGAAATCTTAAAATACTTTATGAGGCTACGTGTCTTTCTTATGCACAAAAATAACATGTTTTTCTTACTCTTCTCTTCGTTTTGTTGATTGTTTGCAACCCACTGTCTTATCAAATTCAGTGATAAAACATTTTGAAGTATGGTATGATTAAAAAAACTCTTTTAACAATATGGAAAACAGGAAAACATTGCAGGAAACTAAAGAAAAGTAGCTGTAGAGTTGTTATGTACATGTTTTACGTAGGTGTATGACAGCCATCTTTTAAATGTTGCAATTTTAATCAAGCATTCCTTGAAAATGGCCAATGGCATATTTGTATGTCAAACGTAAAATTATTGGATTGATTGATTAAAATTTCCGGTTTTTATTTTTTCCTTTTTTTACATTGTGAATACTATACATGTATACGTCGTACAAGAAACTTAATTAATCATGGTTATAAAAAAGAAACTGCCACAATTTCCGGTGATTCTTTCACGACGTTTGATCCAATCATAGCGTATCGATTTCACAGTTTTTTTTACAGTTGACCTTTGATTATGCCAGCTTAACCCTTTGATTGCGAGGGAATATTAGAGGAGGTTTTTGCGGACGGTGTAGATCAAGATCAGACTGCATAGAACGTGCAGTCTGATCGTGATCTATTCTGTCCATTTTTTATTTTAAATTTCTTTCTCGTTTTTTTTTCTATATAAAAAAGTCTTGAAAATCTAGATCGTTTATACTGTCTAAATGTGTTATTACATTTACATGTATTTGGCACGCTAAGGGTTCAAAGAGTCAAACTCTCCTTTCATCCAGTTGTTTTCGTTGCTTTATTATTCATAACTTTGACCTTTTTAGAATTAGTACAGTCTTTCCTTTTCATTGTATGAGGGAACATTTTCCTTGCTGTAAATTTTGCCACGTTTATCGTGTGTCGTAGAATATGACCCACGAATGTTTATACATGTAGGTGCTCTGCTTCATTCACTTAACCCTTAACCTGCAAAATATGTTAAATGAAAACTTTAAATCGATAGTAAAAAAGGCTAACTTTGCCATTTTAAAATTATTTTTTGGGGAAAATATTTCCTTATAGAACAGTGTAAATCCAAGATCAGACTGCACCTTCTGTGCAGTCTGATCTTGATCCACACTGTCCGCAAAATCTTCTTGAGTCGCGCTTCGCAGCCTAAGAACGAAATGCAGCTGACTGTCTGATCATTCTTAGATTCATTATGGTTTATTTCGTATGAGATCTTCTCGTAATAATGGATAAATTGTCCAATCCCTACGGTTTGTCAAGCTTAGAGCGCTGTCCAGAAATCCAGCAAATTGAGGTAAAGATATAGAATCAAAGCGTTGAAAACACTGGTGTGGCATTTGTCAAAGAAGCCATTGTGTGGAATTAATAATTTGAAAATTAAAAAACAGAAATAGTTTCAAAATATTCGCTTGAAAGTCAACCTACAATAAAGTAATGCAAAATCCGATAGAGAAGGGTGCAATCTTGTGGGACGAACAAGTCTGGGCGAACAAGCCCTGGGACGAATAAGCCCAGGAAACGAGCTGGTTTGGAACGAACAAGCGCGGGTTGTTTGTATCATATAGGCCACTATATAAGGCCATAGCAGGTCAAGCTATTTTCGATAAAAAGAAAGTCATATGATTTCCACGATCGATAGCCTGATCCAATTTATTGTAATAGGTCGTTTTCAATTTCATATATGAATGCAATCGAAACACTTATTTGTCTCAGAAAAAAATGATTTTAATTGGGATTAATTCCTTTGGTTTTGCACCAACTACGATACATGATTTTCAAAATGCCGTATTGAACTCATAGTGGCATTGTCTTCGACAAATGCCACAAAAAGTGGTGAAAGTTTTTAGACAGAGTTACGGAAGAGTTTATTTATGCCTTGATGATCTGCACATATTACAAACTTGAACTGATCAGAAAACCAATCAGTACACTCGCACAATCGACATTTCACGATTCATGATAAAGCAGTCAAGCCACTTAAAGCAAAGTCAGTAAAACACAGGAATGGTGTTGAAAGCAACATAAAACACGAAATAAACAAATAGATTTAGAGATATATGTTTACACGCCCACAGCCTCGTCAATGACGTTGTTTAAAGACTACCAATCTTGTACCATGGACATTTCCAATACTGACAGATTTGAATCATAAATGCCATGTAGGACTGTTTTCATCACTTAGGGTGCTAAGCGCAACATACCAGCTTTTAAATCAACATAGTAGATTTAGATCAGACTGCACAGAACGTGACCTTGGATCCACACTGTCCGAGGCGATAAGATTTTTTAAAGAAGTTTGAAATTGCAATTTCTTCGGTATTTACAAGTGGCTAGACATTTATCATTTGCTGTATTTGCCAGTATTTAACTCTTTCAATGCAAAGTATAAAATCGACGTATTTCGACGGTTTGAAATGCAAACTATGGAAACTCAGATAAATGTTTCTTTCATATGCTTGACCAAACATGTGGATAATACAGGTCCAGGATCAGACTACAAGTTCTGTGCAGTCTGATCTTGATAAACAACTGCCCACAAAGGTCATTGTTTTCCCACATGACACTGAAAAGGGTAAAGGTTAATCCATATAGCTCTAAATAGATCAGATGGACATTTCTCGTCAGTAGAAAAGAGCAAAACATCTCCATCAGCGAGCTATTTCGGCCGAAACACTTCACAATCTCAAATAAGGCTACAGTCTTACCTCGATCTGCAAATGCACCTGATTTCGCCATAAACATTTTAAGGGTTAACCCCCGCGGCATCGAGGACATATAGACAGTGTAGATTAAGATCAGACAGCATAGAAGATGCTCAAAATGAGCAATTCATACATTTGTAAAAGACGTTTTCCAGTAAAGCTATCCACTTTTCAAGAGTGTCAAAACGCGCCTACATTTCCACGTAGTTTTACTCTTTAACTGACAAATAAATGAAAATCGACATTTTTCTACAGATAAAAATAGATTTCTAGGTTCCAATCAAGGATGACTTTGACCACAATTTACAACCAGGTATCAGACGCCATAGATTCAAGATCAGACTGCATGTTCTTTGCGGTCTGATTTTAATCTTAGCATTCTGCAAAAGTAATTTAATCCTTTACCAAACAATCTAGAGTTTTAACAACCCCGAGGTATAAGGTTTCAAATACATTGTGGAAAAAGGAGAAAATGCCGGTAACCAGCATTTTCTCCTTTTTCCACAATGCTGTTTTTAGCTTAATCAGACAACTACAGCTCACTTTCATCAGTTTCAAATTTATTATCTGCAGTTAATTATGATTCGGAAGAGTCAACAATTCGTTGTTTTGGGAAAGGATTAACCCTTAGGCTGCAAAGCGCGACTCGAAACCCTTTTGCAGACAGAGTAGATCAAGATCAGACTGCACAAGACGTGCAGTCTGATCTACACTGTCCGAAAGGAAGATGTCTGTATATCTGTCGCCTAAAATCTTTGAAATTAAAGTGTTACCATCCTAACGTTTCTAGTGCAACATGGAATAAAATTTCTTATTAGTTGACGAATAAGGATTTATACTGATATAATATTTTTGAACATTTCTAACCGACCAGAAATTCATTTGTTGTCTATCTTGAAATTATTAGATGATATTTTTGCTAGTTTTCTGAAAAGGGAGGTAATTATTATCTCTCTTTGTATTGAGAATAGAGTGGCTTTAGATTTATAAATAATAATTCTAAGAAGGAAAAAATGGAAAAAATGACTCGGTCAAAGTATTACAATAATACTCACTTTTAATCATAGCACATTTTTTAGGATAATATTATTATGGAAATAGCTGTTTTTCATTAGAATGGTACTACCTTAAAAAAATCTTGGTTTTTACTATCGGCTTGAAAGTTTCATTTCACTTATTTAGCACGATATGGGTTAAGTTACGATTGGCAGAAAAGAGTAAATTGACATTAACCCTTTACTGTACAATGACGCCTTTTGACGCCCCTGGGAAAGAAGCCTTTTGAAAACATTGTGGGAAAAGGAGAAAATGCTGGTAACCAGCATTTTCTCCTTTTCCCACAATGTTTTCTACCCCATCAAAGCAAATTTCACCATTTGAGCCGCATCGAAATTGTCGTCTGCAAATGCTTTCAATTTGGACAAGGCTAAAGTTTTGTTGTCTGGTAAAGGGTTAACAGTTGACACATTGTTTCATTACTACTTCGAGGAATAAATGATTGATTTCAAGTCATGAATAAAAATATTACTCGTATAACCTCAGGACCAATGGACCGATCACGTGACGCTTATTTCTTTCTATTTTCGAAGGCCATCTCAGCAAGCAATGCTCAATTTACCCTTAACCATTAGGCTGCTAAACCCGACTCAAGTACTTTTTGCTGACAATGTAGATCAAGATCAGACTGCACAGAGTGTGCAGTCTGATCTTTGATTTACACTGTCCGATAAGGAGATATCTTTTCCCCAAAATACCTCTGAAATATTAAAATCTTGGTTTTTAGTATCGGATTGAAGTTTCATTTCACTTAGCAGGATAAGGGTTAAACTCCATTTGTTGTTTATTTTTTTAAAATTTTATTTGACTTGACCACATTAAATGTACCGGATGAATCTTAAACTTGATCGTCAACCGCGGACTCTTTCGGTATATTCCGTACATGATTCTCGGTACTGGCAATCACAAACTTTCCAAAGAGTAGATCAAGAAGAATATCGAAAGCATTCCGTTTTGATTCTACCATAGTACACGTTCTATATATGCGTCGTTTTCTACAGTATGCATCGTGTTTCGACAGAACTTCACTAATCAACGCTTCATGGATAAAAAATTGCAAACCCAAGGGCGAGCTGAAAATTGTCAAGGAGAATTTTTCCATAATAGGCGCTAGATAGGTTTACATCTTACCGCTCTGGACCTTACTGAAAAAAATAAAACCTTTATAACGAAAACATCTTAGACTCGTCAACATTGATTGCATTTCAACAATAATAGGCTTCTGCTCTTATCTGTTCTGCTTTTCCCCAGGACACTTACACGTGACTAGCGACGTCATTTGGGATTCAATCAGGATTTCTTTATTATAAATCCAGCGCCTTTCCCCATGAATAACGGAGGATCCCTGTAGTTGTTGACGAACGGAAAAAAGGATCGGCTAAAATTATCAATGTACCGCAACGCTAGTATCATGACCGTATTCACGCACATTTATCTTGCTATTATTTATTAATGATATTTTTGACATGCCTCTCACTCACCGTTATGAGGCTTAATTGTCTCCCTTTGTTCTCTCACAATAAAGCCACTATTAGCTCTGGTACCACACAATGTTATCTGACAGTCAACATCGTTTGGTCTCAATTACATCCTGTTTATTAGCAATCGAAAGGAAGGTACTACACCTATGGAACACACAAAAGGCTTAAACCGGTATCCTTACCCGTTTCCTTTCTCATTCAACATAACCACATCATCATTCATCATCATCATCATCACCCCCATCACCGTGGTCGTCTTTATGGTGGCCAATGTTTGGTTCGTCAAGGTTGGTCGTCATCGTTGTTGTTCTTCCGATTATTATTATAGGCAGGAGTACTAGAATGGTTTTGTTATATTTTACTCGTACATTTTCAAGAATCACCAAAGGATATCTTCTTTTAAATCAGGGATAAGAACTTAAAGAAAAGGAGATAAGTTTAAAAACGTCATTTATCTTTTACGACATTTGCACGAGCGACATGATATGCCAATAAATTTCAAGCTGTTTTTTGTCTAGCCATATTTTCGTAAATCATTCTAGGAACGGCTTTATTGGAAATTGATTTTTCCCGGGCGGAAGTTAATACATTCCGGGAGAGCACAAATAACTGTTGATTAACGTATAATAACATGCAGAAAAAAATGCGGCAGACGACTTTTAACACTTTGTATTCAAATGATGAGATTTGTCTTTAAGGGGGAAGCAAAATGTGGGATAGAGGAAAAATGTTGGCTCACAGTTGTGATAGACCGGTGAGGGAGTATTTTGCCCCCGCCACCGGAAGTTTTAAAACATAGGTTCAATCTGATGCGCTCTTTTCTAATACTAAAAAATTAAGTGTTTAACCCTTTACCAGACGACAAAATTTTAGCCTTGTCGAAATTGAGAGCCTTTGCAGAAGACAATTTCAACTTGGCTAAAATGGTGCAATTTTTGTATGTTAGGGTAGAAAACATTGTGGGAAAAGGAGAAAATGCTGGTTACCAGCCAGCATTTTCTCCTTTTCCCACAATGTTTTCAAAAGGCTTCTTTTCCAGGGTCGTTAAAAGTCGGCATTGTGCGGTAAAGGGTTAAGGCCAAGTGGCGGCAAAAAGTGAACAGTGCAGGTGTTAAAATGCATTCAAATTCTGATCATACCGTTTAATAGCATGTAAACTTTTGTGAAGACGACAATCTGTTATCATACGGTCGGTCATAGTGTTAGTCGGTGGCAGAAATAAATGAATTTCAGAATTAGGTAAAAAGTAACTACGTTTCTCTATCTTTTGTTGACTTTTACCCGGTTTCAAAATTCATTTTTCAAAATGCATTTTAACATCCACAATATCTATTTTTGGTCGCGTGTTGGATCTTTAAGGAGCATAGGGTAATAAATGCGTTTACACGGCAGATTTTTGTTGATCTCATAATTACGTGGATTCAGTCGTATACACACGGGATCTTTAAATTCCTGCAAAGGTAACTATACGCTCTAACGGTTGACCGCACTCAGAGAGAGAGAGAGAGAGAGAGGGAGCTAGAGAGAGAGAGAGAGAGAGAGAGAGAGAGCGTCGTGTTATTACATAATAATCGTCGATAAAAACTCTATTAAGTTCAAGGTTTCTATTGTACGACCATTAGAACAGTCTTAGCTTTAAAGACCGCAATGTAAAAGAACCCATTTATGCTCAGAAACAAGAAATCTAAATTTTGCTAGTTCCACTTGGTTTTGGGTTGAAGATTGTACACAATATCGGAGAGTGTAGATCTAAGATCAGACTGCAGGTTCTCTGCAGTCTGATCTTGGATCTGCACTCTTCGCAAGAGCCACATCTTGTAGCCCCATAAGGCACAGCGTTAGGTCAGCGTCAAAACAGCAATAATTGACCCATCATCAATGTGTCGCCATTATGCCCCTGTTTACACTGATTGATAGGTTATTGTCCGAGCCAATGTCCCAGATATAGACCATAAACAATCTACGGTTCCCTACACGTGACTGTTTACAACTAAATCGTGTTCCGGATAAATGACAAAATGCAATAAAAGATTAATTTGGAAAAACCACATGGTTGAACTGTGTCTAGAAATAATAACAGGAATGTCAAAAGTAAAAATAAGAGGTCACTCTGCTGTTGACTGATTTATTGTATGGTGTTTAACGCCGTTTTCAAAATTATTTCAGTTATATCGCTGCGGCCAGTCCACCTATCCAAGCTTTCCTGGTGTGTCTTTAACCAGAACTACGCACAGTATTCTTTCCAAGCCACTGGCTGCTTTCCCACATAGCCATCGTCGAAACATTGGTCAGCGGTGAGAGAGGAATGAATCCTGTCGCAATGACTATAATTATTCCTCGGAAATGAATAGGTCGAGCCGGTAATTGAACCAGCGACCCCCTATTCTCAAGTCCTGTACTCTACCGAGTGAGCTACCGGAGCTCGACACACTCTGTGGTTGATAACTGCATCTACAGAGTTGTAAGACGTGTACCACTTTGGGGCATATTTAGGAATTTTTTTTTTGCCGTCAATCAAAATTTCTTGTAACATACAGATAAATACTACTTAATGTATCTTTCAGTGCAAGTGTTTAGAAACTGAATGTTCATTTTCTGTAGAAAGATGTCATTTTGGCGGTTAAACAACGAGATCGCAGTTTTGCAGTCGGAAACTGTATCTATTTTTGTGACATAAAATATGACATTATCCTACGTCTTTGCATACGATGCATGCTGATGAACATGTGACATCCCCACTATTCTTTGATATATTCTGGTGCAAGATCCAAAGACAATATCCAATTAATCTCCGGAACGTCTCAGCTGGTTAGCTACCAAGGCTTTAAAGCAAGGATTAGAACAATATTTCGAACATTAGGTAAATACTAACCACGGGCTCTAACCTAAGTCAATCAAAGTCAAAATGCTTCTATCTTGGATCATACTGGATAGTTTTTGAAGTTTGATCAACGCAGGTCAAAACTTTCCTATAGAGTGGGGACTTTGTCTCTATCGCTTGATCAAGTAATTTAATGCTATATTATCATAGGCGCATTCACTCGCACAAAGAATTAGAGTTGTAAGTATTTTGCTTGTCGAGCATAAATATATAACTTGCGTCCATATGCTACCACATAGGTATAATTTACACTTGACCCAGGCTATCCCTTTTTTGATAGCAGAGAGGTACATACTATTAAAATGAAAGTAAATACTATATATCATCACTAGTTAACGTTAGACTTATTTTCTAATCTTCGTATCTGTACTAAACTGGCTTTGGATTTGTCCTTGCACACACTTTTCATTCCAGAGAGCGTTTGCAAATGATATCTGATTGTTTAAAATTTCGGAAATTGGATTAAAGATCTAAATATATCTCTACTACATCATTTTTCTACTTGCTTCGCCACCATTTTCCAGTCCTTAGTCTATTTTTTAAAAAAATGTTCTAAATTTGGAAGTAAACAATTTCTGATTGACTAAAATCATATTGTTTGGCCAATCAAACAATGCGTTACTTTCTAAATTAGGAATGCAATCTAGAATAGTTGGCAAAGTTTTTACAGACCCAAGCTGGTCCCTGTTAAGGTATCATACCCTGAAATAAATCATTATGCATCGAAGACAGCGCTTTGGGTCAAGTCTATTAATTAACGTCTTCATCTGTTCAAATATGTGACATGTACCACACCCCACTGACCCAGTGACATTTATACGTCCTTGAGGGTTGTAAACATTGGCGACCTTCCATCACATTGATCTACTACGCATTAGCGACTGTTAAAAACGCTAAATAAATAAATTGCGTAGATTAAAACCGGGCAGATGAGCAGCGCATTTCATTTTTAACGATTTTTGTGTATGTTATGTCAAATGAGCACAATCATTATTGATTCAGGATCACATTACATGCTCTCTGCAATCTTACCTTGATCTATCCTGGCCACTAAAGCTACTAGGTTTATGTCAGACGCTGAAAAGGGCTAAAATATTTCTCATTATCCTCACGATTAGTAATAGTATTTGGTGCCAAAGTTTTGATACCGTATTCAATAGGAATGACGCAAGGTTCAATTAAACGATACCTTAGTAAATTTCAAACCTGTCAGTTATTTCCGATTTTATGATGACGTTTTTGGAAAAGCACTTGGTGCCAAAATGTTTTTTTTTTAATTTGACCACCAGTATCAAACAATTAACTAATTATACACTTGTCAGACAGCACTGATAAAATAATAATGAAATACCACGACATTTTTGTATTGGTTTCAAAGATGATATCATATTAATTACGGTTTGCAAAAAGATCGTCATGTGCTTCCTTCATTATTTCATCTTAATCATACGAAATAAGAAAGAATAAATAAATAAATAAGTTATTAGAAAGTTTGTTCTTTCGTAAAAGCTAGGACAAAGGAACCTTAAACTTTCAAACAATGACTCGCGCTATGATTCATCTAAAAGCTTTAACTTTGCCACGGTTTTTGTCCATCACTAAGGCTTTAAGAGTGTCAAGCCAAAGGCTAAATATCATAACGTATTTTGATTGGGGGTTTGGCAGTACTCTTACCTTATTCTGCTTGTAACCCTTCGTCGTCTCTTGATTCATTCAGTACACGTTCCCTTGAAAATGTTATAGCTTTAGACAGTTTTTTTTTCTATTGTTAGAAAGTAGACACCAATTGAGCAATCACAGTTTCATGCTATTCGATAAAGTACCCCATGTTTTTCTATCAATTTTTGAGATAGTAGGGCATAAATTCATTTCCCTAATATTCATTAGTCTCGCCGTTAAAAATCTAAGACTGATTGAAACACTTCAAATCTTAATTTAGTAAGGTGACACTGGGTTTAGAATGACGAAATGTTCTGAAAATTAAACAAATGTAAATACTGTAATTTTTGGGGCCAATTGGGGCCAATTGTTTTACAACTTGTGTTATGCTGCCAGAACACGTGGTTGGGCACCTTGTCAGTCCCTTGGACTACTTGAACAGGTATTAATGCCTCATCTTAATTTGCCTAAATATGTACTGCAAAAGTAAAATAACCACACAATTTTCATTTAAAAGTGGTAGTTCTCCGTGGGTAGCAATCGCGATGATAAAAATAAGATTGGTTCCTCAAACCGTATTTTGGTGACAAAAAAAAAAATCTAAATAGTTATTGCTGTTAGGGAATTAAGATAAAGGTAAGTTTGAGTTCTAAAACGTTCTTTATGTCGGTTCGGCCCACATCTTGTAATAGAAAATTAAATTGAAGTTCTAAGGCTCCGTAATTGTGTCAGTCTAGTACGGAGGCACTTTGTTGACCTAGTAGAAAATACGTTCACACGTCTTCAGCCAATGCAGATCGTTTTGGCTTACCGACACTACGCCTTTTTTGTATATATGTCATCATATGACCATTTTCCCTTTTTCCACGTTGTGTTTAATAAACTTAGAATCATTTTTCCTGCATTTATGTTGAAAGGTTAGGGTTTCAAACAGTCTAGATAAAGGCGTAACAATAAAAAATGTGTTGTTATGCCGGAGATTACGATCGAAATAACAAACGGTTAAAAAAAAACGTCGGAATTCCTTGGCTTTGGTTTGAAGAAGGCCTACAAGTTTTTCAACATGATTAAAGTAATACGACTTGAAAAAGAGAACTGATATTATTGCTCTGAGGAATCCCTTTGATTTATAAAGCTCTTTATAACACCATTTGGAATAACAATTTGAGATTACAAGACTTTAACGTAATTATATGCTGTAAGCAATTTCTCTTAAACGAAATTGAAATAGGTTTATTTTAGCTTCAAATAGGCTATGTAAAACCTTACTATTTTTTTTAGAGGGAGTCTGGGTTTAGATTAAAATTTACTGACTAAGCAGCGTGATCTTGTGTCCACCGTACGTGGTATTTGGTTCGGTACAACTGGAAAGAAAGTGTTTGCGAAACTGCTATATCTATTTATCTTTCTGAAGAATGAACGCGTTAGCTGCTAGTCAATCATTGTAATGTTCGGATAATTATTATTTAGAAATCATTATTTAAAAAATGATTGGAAAAAACTGGGAACAAGATGTAAACTACACGTTCCTGCAACACATAAATAATCACTGTATTATCGATATATTACCTAAAGGCCCAGTAGCGGCCAAAAGTAAACAATGCGTTTAAATTTAAAGCATAAAGCTTAAAAAAAGAAAAAAAAAAAACGGTCCAAGTGTAAGTCACTGGTAGAACGATTAAAAACCAGGTAAAAAGTTAACATTAGATTGAGTTACTCGGCAACTCTTCAGCTAGTTTTAAAACTAATTTTTTTTCTGCCATGGAAAAACACTTGGACCGACCGTACAATAATAGATTGTCATCTTCATAATAATTTCCATACTTTTCAATATTATAATATAAATTTAAATGCATTTTCACGCCTGCATTGTTTACCTTTGACCGCTACTGGCTATTGTCACGATACAGGTCTATTTTCATTTGTGTTGATTTTGCAATGGCTTATTTTCTCTAAAAGTCCTTGTCTTCACATTCTATCATTTGCTGTGGAATACACCATTAAAGCTTTGTAAGAATGTACTTGTGTTGAACCCAGAAATTTCAGAGGTACATATCAGAAGAAAAGTACATTGAGTGCTAAATATTAAAAAGGCTAGTTTACACCTGTTCTATTTGTTAAGTATTTGTATTCTAGATGTAAGCTTTACCCTTTACACCATAGACTGATTCTAGGACTATCAAAAGCGCAATTTTGTCGTGGAAAAAAAAAAGCATTTTGATGGAAAAATTGAATAATTTGAATGAAATTGTTATAGAAAAGAAACACTAATAGTGGATAAGGAGCAGGACTGTTGCCAATTGCTGATTTCCCCATGAAGTTTCCGGAACCCTCTCATTAACCGTCCAGTTAACATGGCAGTAGGTTTAACAAAATTCTCTCTAGTCTTTCCGTTTGGCTAGAGAGAATTTCATTACTCTTTCGTTAGATCTGTAAAATTCCATTTACTGTTCAGACATATCATTTTATCTTTATATTGCATTCGATACTCGGAACGTTTTAAAGGCCATAAACGCACGTCAAAAAAGAACTATTCGTCTGGAGTAAATGACGTACCATCAACTGAACGCACTTACCTCAATGGTAATGTGGAGGGTTTTTATTGGCCTGGGCTTGGCTTGCCAAGCTCAAGGCCATAGGAATCGTATACCAAAATTTCAACCCTATCCAAGCATTTACGGAAAAATCCGAGTAAAAGTGAAAAGTACCGCCTGCAATCCATCTCACTATGCTGAAAGAAACCACCCCGCAAAAAATCCAAAATATTTCGATTTGAACATCAAAGTAAGGTTTAATTTCACAGCAAACTTTGATAGATGTGCGATTTTAATCTTACGAGAGTTCTGAGAATTTTGGGCCCTGGTGAGGTTATTCATAACTGCAAATTCGTGAAAGAAACGATTGGCAAACTTCGGGTGATCTTTGATCAAATGTTTAGATGTAGGTACGCAATCGACCGAGTTGTGACGAGTGCTGTTGCCGAGCACTAATCAGGATCGTTTGTTTGTCCTTTTTCTAGACACCAAGTGAATGACAAATAATGATAGCGTATTTTACACAGACGATGTGCTCTTTCTCTGAAAAAGGTGTCTCAAAACCTCGGTAATATTTTAATTTTCGTAAAATTACTGTGCTCCTCGTGTCTCAAGTTATAACTATGTATTGGATTGGTATATTATGCCTTATTTCTTCCTGTTAGAATTGTCCAGATTTGACATCACGGCCCATAACCATTTCGACCCTTAGCAAACTCGGAGCATACAATACCAAATATGTATTAAAGTTTGAAACATGAGCCATTGAAAACCAGTCAATCTTTAAAAAACGATGAAATTTTAGACTTGTCTAAATTGAAAACGGCACGTTAGATTTAGCTGAAATGTTGGTTATTGGCTGTGAAAGCGCAGAAAACCTTGTAGGAAAAAAGGTAGCATTTTCTTCTTTTTCCAAAAGGTTTCCATGAGGATATATCCGTAGGGTCCTGAAAATTGGGGATTATGTGGTAAAGAGTTAATTAACTGGTGGGCGTTTTATATCGAAGATCAGACTTCACATTCAGTGCAATCTGATCTTGATCTCCATAGGTATTTAGGTTGACGTGGGCCGAAATTTTTTGCCTTTGGCAAATTTCCTGCATGTCAAAGGACCAGTGTACTTCATGATTCAATCGGTTGTTCGACAAAATAGATTTTATGGATCCAAAATATATGACGGCTCGTTTGGAACAAAGGATCACGGAGATGCATTAAACCCTCTTTTGCCAGAGCATGGCTCATTTGTATTTTCCATAATTACAACCAGGAGCTCTTCAAATTTATCAGCTCTAGATGACTTTACTCAGATGAGGGCTTTAGGTCCAACGGCTTTCTTTTTTTTTTTTTTTTTTATGAAAATCGGCTTTCCAACTTGGTTGATCATGGCAACTTAGAAATTCCATAGACTTTCAATGGAAGAATGGAAAAGTGGCATTTACAGCGGATATGTTGACAAAACTTTTATAGAAATGTTCCTTGAGCAGTCTTGTATCATCCATATGATTTTATTTAACTGGGAGTCTTTAGCTGATATGTTTACGAAGAAAGCTTCATGCTATTGTCAAAGCCTATGCGTCACTGTCGTCGTGCAAAAACTTTGACATTTTATAATATCTCTGGTATTCCTGATGATATTTACTTTAAACTTGGACAAGTTATGTACTGTCAATAGGGGTACCCATATAACAGGGGCAGGTAACCATCAAAATATTTTTGACGCAATTACGCCCCTTTTTATTGCTTTGAATTTTCAGAACATTTGACATTTTATCATACCTGTCATTAATGAAAATACTTACTTCAAACTTGGACTTTCCGTTAACTATTAAAAGGGGAGTTTATATCAGTACAACAGAGGCAGGTAACCACCAAAATATTTTTGGCAAAGTAATTAGTTATGCCCTTTTTCCACTGAGAACTTTTAGCTCAGCTGTTTTTAGAGACATGGTATTTTCATAGCCCTAATGTTATCATCTTCATCGTTTGTGTTGTCGTCATGCAAAATATTTGACAATTTACAATATCTTTGTTATTACTGATTCAAACTTGGACAAATTGTTATCTGTCCAAAGAGAAACATAAACAATAAGGGTAATAACTATCAAGTTATGCCCCTTTTTCAACTTTGTGTTTTTACTGAAAATCAAGCGAGCATTGACGCCCGAATGTGGACGACTTTTTATTTGTTGCCATAGAAACCCAAAGAAATACCTAAAAAATTGTCTTCTCAGACACTAAATATGCCCTGTGATTTTAGCCTTTAAAGACTTTGTGTTTTCCTTGTCATTGCTCAAAGGACATGGTTACTATTTCAACTTATAGACTGAGTATGGTAAAATGAAAGAAAAATATGATTCATTGCTTGGCCACTGTGGATTTTTTGCACTTTCTAGAAATGTGCCCTGGACTTGTCCTCTAACAGCATTTTTTTGCATTCTGCTCATTTTGGTTTGTTACCATGATTTGTTGCCAAAGCAACGTAAAGAAAGAAAATAGGAAACAGAAAATCTTTTGAAAATTATCTCCTTTCAGTCCATAAAGACCATGGAGCCAAGCTATACAAAAATACTCATTATATTGGCCTTTACAAATTTGTTTTTCCATTCTGTTGTCAACTCTACAGACTGTCAAAGTGAGACATGTGGATATTTTTTTTATCAGTCTGTACAAATGTGATAGCAGTTTTTAAGCCAAATGTGACAGCAACTTTGAGCTTCTGGGCCTCGTCTTCCTACCTCTTTAACCGGTCTGATGCCCAGGCCTTTAACGCCTTCAGCGCTTTGATTCCTTATGTCATCAAAAGCAATTTTGATTGTTTTTGAGACATCAAAGTTCCACAGAGCTTGCAGTCGGATCTCAGATATACAGTATCCGTTAAGTATTTAAGATATTAGGATCCGATCCAACATCAGACCATGACTATTTGTCGGTTCCGCTTTTAACTCCCTTTATGGCTTTTTTGTATACAAATAAGTGCAGCCGGTACCAAGTGCGATGCTGTTTGAATGTGGTTGTTATGGCATGCATAATAACATTTTTTAATGTATGCAAATAAGATACCGGACATATGATACAGATTCTCTAACGATCGACTGAATCATGAGGTATTATGGTCTTTTGAAATGCAGAAAATTTACCAAAATCAAAAAGTTTCTATCCAGGTCAGCCTGCACATACTGCGCAGGCTGACCTTGGTGGATACTTTTTCATTGAACCCCCTTTTCTCAGAGCATGGTTCATCTCTATTGAAATGTCAGATGCCCCAGCCTATTTGTCAGCATTGGGCTCTCCGGCCAGGCGCTCTTGCCGTATCTGTCGGATTGGTCTAACGGTTGACCGCACTCAAAGAGAGAGAGAGAGAGAGAGAGATTGAGTCGTGTTATTACATAATAATCGTCGATAAAAACTCTATTAAGTTCAAGGTTTCTATTGTACGACCATTAGAACAATCTTAGCTTTAAAGACCGCAATGTAAAAGTTTATGCTCAGAAACAAGAAATCTAAATTTTGCTAGTTCCACTTGGTTTTGGGTTGAAGATCGTACACAATATCGGAGAGTGTAGATCTAAGATCAGACTGCAGGTTCTCTGCAGTCTGATCTTGGATCTGCACTCTCCGCAAGAGCCACATCTTGTAGCCCCATAAGGCACAGCGTTAGGTCAGCGTCAAAACAGCAATAATTGACTCATCATCAGTGTGTCGCCATTATGCCCCTGTTTACACTGATTGATAGGTTATTGTCCGAGCCAATGTCCCAGATATAGACCATAAACAATCTACGGTTCCCTACACGTGACTGTTTACAACTAAATCGTGTTCCGGATAAATGACAAAATGCAATAAAAGATTAATTTGGAAAAACCACATAGTTCAACTGTGTCTAGAAATAGTAACAGGAATGTCAAAAGTAAAAATAAGAGGTCACTCTGCGGTTGACTGATTTATTGTATGGTGTTTAACGCCGTTTTCAACATTACTTCAGTTATATCGCTGCGGCCAGTACACCTATTCAAGCTTTCCTGGTGTCTCTTTTACCAGAACTACGCACAGTATTCTTTCCAAGCCACTGGCTGCTTTCCCACATAACCATCGTCGAAACATTCGTCAGCGGCGAACGAGGAATGAATCCTGTCGCAATGACTATCATTATTCCTCGGAAATGAATAGGTCGAGCCGAGAATTGAACCAGCGACCCCCTGTTCTCAAGTCCTGCACTCTACCGAGTGAGCTACCGGAGCTCGACATACTCTGTGGTTGATAACTGCATCTACAGAGTTGTAAGACGTGTACCACTTTGGGGCATATTTAGGGATTTTTTTTTTTGCCGTCAATCAAAATTTCTTGTAACACACAGATAAATACTACTTAATGTATCTTTCAGTGCAAGTGTTTAGAAACTGAATGTTCATTTTCTGTAAAAAGATGTCATTTTGGCGGTTAAACAACGAGATCGCGGTTTTGCAGTCGGAAACTGTATCTATTTTTGTGACATAAAATATGACATTATCCTACGTCTTTGCATACGATGCATGCTGATGAACATGTGACATCCCCACTATTCTTTGATATATTCTGGTGCAAGATCCAAAGACAATATCCAACTAATCTCCGGAACGTCTCAGCTGGTTAGCTACCAAGGCTTTAAAGCAAGGATTAGAACAATATTTCGAGCATTAGGTAAATACTAACCACGGGCTCTAACCTAAGTCAATCAAAGTCAAAATGCTTCTATCTTGGATCATACTGGATAGTTTTTGAAGTTTGATCAACGCAGGTCAAAACTTTCCTATAGCGTGGGGACTTTATCTCCAAATATATGCATGGACACAGAGCCATGGGAAAAATCAGTTTTATCACATTGAACTTCTTTCGTCTGGGTTAGGATAAATCTGTATATTTTCTAATTTCTTATTTTTAAATCTTTTTGTTGCTTGTTGTTTTACCATTTCTTATCATTTTACCAAATATGTTGTTTTTTTTCTTTGTCTCGATCCCTTGATCAAGTAATTTAATGCTACATTATCATAGGCGCATCCACTCGCACAAAGAATTAGAGTTGTAAGTATTTTGCTTGTCGAGCATAAATATATAACTTGCGTCCATATGTTACCACATAGGTATAATTTACACTTGACCCAGGCTATCCCTTTTTTGATAGCAGAGAGGTACATGCTATTAAAATGAAAGTAAATACTATATATCATCACTAGTTAACGTTAGACTTATTTTCTAGTCTTCGTATCTGTACTAAACTGGCTTTGGATTTGTCCTTGTACACACTTTTCATTCCAGAGAGCGTTTGCAAATGATATCTGATTATTTAAAATTTCGGAAATTGGATTAAAGATCTAAATATGTCTCTATTACATCATTTTTCTACTTGCTTCGCCACCATTTTCCAGTTCTTAGTCTATTTTTTTTTTAAAAATGTTCTAAATTTGGAAGTAACACAATTTCTGATTGACTAAAATCATATTGTTTGGCCAATCAAACAATGCGTTACTTTCTAAATTAGGAATGCAATCTAGAATAGTTGGCAAAGTTTTTACAGACCCAAGCTGGTCCCTGTTAAGGTATCATACCCTGAAATAAATCATTATGCATCGAAGACAGCGCTTTGGGTCAAGTCTATAATTAACGTCTTCATCTGTTCAAATATGTGACATGTACCACACCCCACTGACCCAGTGACATTTATACGTCCTTGAGGGTTGTAAACATTGGCGACCTTCCATCACATTGATCTACTACGCATTAGCGACTGTTAAAAACGCTAAATAAATAAAATGCGTAGTTTAAAACCGGGCAGATGAGCAGCGTATCTCATTTTTAACGGTTTTTGTGTATGTTATGTCAAATGAGCACAATCATTATTGATTCAGGATCACATTACATGCTCTCTGCAATCTTACCTTGATCTATCCTGGCCACTAAAGCTACTAGGTTTATGTCAGGCGCTCAAAAGGGCTAAAATATTTCTCATTATCCTCACGATTAGTAATAGTATTTGGTGCCAAAGTTTTGATACCGTATTCAATAGGAATGACGCAAGGTTCAATTAAACGATACCTTAGTAAATTTCAAACCTGTCAGTTATTTCCGATTTTATTATGACGTTTTTGAAAAAGCACTTGGTGCCAAAATGTTTTTTTTTTTAATTTGACCACCAGTATCAAACAATTAACTAATTATACACTTGTCAGACAGCACTGATAAAATAATAATGAAATACCACGACATTTTTGTATTGGTTTCAAAGATGATATCGTATTAATTACGGTTTGCCAAAAAGATCGTCATGTGCTTCCTTCTTTATTTCATCTTAATCATACGAAATAAGAACGAACAAATAAATAAATAAATAAATTATTAGAGAGTTTGTTCTTTCTTATAAGCTAGGAAGAAGGAACCTTAAACTTTCAAACAATGACTCTCGCTATGATTCATCTAAAAGCCTTAACTTTGCCACGATGTTTGTCCATCACTAAGGCTTTAAGAGTGTCAGGCCAAAGGCTAAATATCATAACGTATTTTGATTGGGGGTTTGGCAGTACTCTTACCTTATTCTGCTTGTAATCCTTCGTCGTCTCTTGATTCATTCAGTACAAGTTCCCTTGAAAATGTTATTACTTTAGGCAGGTTTTTTTTTTTCCCCTATTTTTAGAGAGTAAACACCAATTGAGCAATCACAGTTTCATGCTATTCGATAAAGTACCCCATGTTTTTGCTATCAATTTTTGAGACAGTAGGGCATAAATTCATTTCCCTATAATTCATTAGTCTCGCCGTTAAAAATCTAAGACTGATTGAAACACTTCAAATCTTAATTTAATAAGGTGACATTGGGTTTAGAATGACGAAATGTTGAAAATTAAACAAATGTAAATACTGTAATTTTTGGGGCCAATTGTTTTATGCTGCCAGAACACGTGGTTAGGGCACCTTGTCAGTCCCTTGGACTACTTGAACAGGTATTAATGCCTCATCTTAATTTGCCTAAATATGTACTACAAAAGTAAAATAACCACACAATTTTCATTTAAAAGTGGTAGTTCTCCGTGGGTAGCAATTGCGATGATAAAAATAAGATTGGTTCCTCAAACCGTATTTTGGTGACAAAAAAAAAAAAAAAAAATCTAAATAGTTATTGCTGTTAGGGAATTAAGATAAAGGTAAGTTTGAGTTCTAAAACGTTCTTTATGTCGGTTCGGCCCACATCTTGTAATAGAAAATTGAAGTTCTAAGGCTCCGTAATTGTGTCAGTCTAGTACGGAGGCACTTTGTTGACCTAGTAGAAAGTACGTTCACACGTCTTCAGCCAATGCAGATCGTTTTGGCTTACCGACACTACGCCTTTTTTGTATATATGTCATCATATGACCATTTTCCCTTTTTCCACGTTGTGTTTAATAAACTTAGAATCATTTTTCCTGCATTTATGTTGAAAGGTTAGGGTTTCAAAAAGTCTAGATAAAGGCGTAACAATAAAAAACGTGTTGTTATCCCGGAGATTACGATCGAAATAACAAACGGTTTAAAAAAAAAACGTCGGAATTCCTTGGCTTTGGTTTGAACAAGGCCTACAAGTTTTTCAACATGATTAAAGTAATACGACTTGAAAAAGAGAACTGATATTATTGCTCTGAGGAATCCCTTTGATTTATAAAGCTCTTTATAACACCATTTGGAATAACAATTTGAGATTACAAGACTTTAACGTAATTATATGCTGTAAGCAATTTCTCTTAAACGAAATTGAAATAGGTTTATTTTAGCTTCAAATAGGCTATGTAAAACCTTACTATTTTTTTTAGAGGGAGTCTGGGTTTAGATTAAAATTTACAGACTAAGCAGCGTGATCTTGTGTCCACCGTACGTGGTATTTGGTTCGGTACAACTGGAAAGAAAGTGTTTGCGAAACTGCTATATCTATTTATCTTTCTGCAGAATGAACGCGTTAGCTTCTAGTCAATCATTGTAATGTTTGGATAATTATTATTTAGAAATCATTATTGAAAAAAAAAAAAAAATCTTAGATAATTGGAAAAAAAACTGGGAACAAGATGTAAACTACACGTTCCTGCAACACATAAATAATCACTGTATTATCGATATATTACCTAAAGGCCCAGTAGCGGCCAAAAGTAAACAATGCGTTTAAATTTAAAGCATAATGTTTAAAAAAAGAAAAAAACGGTCCAAGTGTAAGTCACTGGTAGAACGATTAAAACCAGGTAAAAAGTTAACATTAGATTGAGCTACTCGGCGACTATTCAGCTAGTTTTAAAACTTTTTTTTTCTGCCATGGAAAAACACTTGGACCGACCGTACAATAATAGATTGTCATCTTCAAAATAATTTCCATACTTTTCAATGTTATAATGTAAATTTAAATGCATTCTCACGCCTGCATTGTTTACCTTTGACCGCTACTGGCTGTTGTCACGATACAGGTCTATTTTCATTTGTGTTGATTTTGCAATGGCTTATTTTCTCTAAAAGTCCTTGTCTTCACATTCTATCATTTGCTGTGGAATACACCATTAAAGCTTTGTAACGATGTACTTGTGTTGAACCCAGAAATTTCAGAGGTACATATCAGAAGAAAAGTACATTGAGTGCTAAATATTAAAAAGGCTAGTTTACACCTTTTCTATTTGTTAAGTATTTGTATTCTAGATGTAAGCTTTACCCTTTACACCATAGACTGATTCTAGGACTATCAAAAGCGCAATTTTGTCGTGGAAAAAAAAAAAAAGCATTTCGATGGAAAAATTGAATAATTTGAACGAAATTGTTATAGAAAAGAAACACTAATAGTGGATAAGGAGCAGGACTGTTGCCAATTGCTGATTTCCCCATGAAGTTTCCGGAACCCTCTCATTAACCGTCCAGTTAACATAGCAGTAGGTTTAACAAAATTCTCTCTGGTCTTTCCGTTTGGCTAGAGAGAATTTCATTACTCTTTCGTTAGATCTGTAAAATTCCATTTACTGTTCAGACATATCATTTTATCTTTATATTGCATTCGATACTCGGAGCGTTTTAAAGGCCATAAACACACGTCAGAAAAAGAACTATTCGTCTGGAGTAAATAACGTACCATCAACTGAACGCACTTACCTCAATGGTAATGTGGAGTGTTTTTATTGGCCTGGGCTTGGCTTGCCGAGCTCAAGGCCATAGGAATCGTATACCAAAATTTCAACCCTATCCAAGCATTTACGGAAAAACCCGAGTAAAAGTGAAAAATACCGCCTGCAATCCATCTCACTACGCTGAAAGAAACCACCCCATAAAATAACCAAAATATTTCGATCTGAACATCAAAGTAAGGTTTAATTTCACAGCAAACTTTGATAGATGTGCTGACTGAGAATTTTGGGCCCTGGTGAGATTATTCATAACTGCAGATTCGTGCGCTTAACACTGAAAGAAACGATTGGCAAACTTCGGGTGATCTTTGATCAAATGTTTAGATGTAGGTACGCAATCGACCGAGTTGTGACGAGTGCTGTTGCCGAGCACTAATCGGGATCGTTTGTTTGTCCTTTTTCTAAACAACATGTGAATGACAAATAATGATAGCGTATTTTACACTGACGATGTGCTCTTTCTGTGAAAAAGGTGTCTCAAAACCTCGGTAATATTTTAATTTTCGTAAAATTACTGTGCACCTCGTGTCTGAAGTTATAAGTATGTATTGGATTGGTATATATGCCTTATTTCTTCTTGTCAGAATTGTGCAGATATGACATCACGGCCCATAACCATTTCGACCCTTAGCAAACTAGGCACATACAATATCAAATATGTATTACAGTTTGAAACATGAGCCATTGAAAACCAGTTAATCTTTAAAAAAAGATGAAATTTTAGACTTGTCTAAATTGAAAACATTTGCGGACGGCAAGTTAGATTTAGCTGAAATGTTGGTTATTGGCTGTGAAAGTGTAAAAAACCTTGTAGGAAAAAAGATAGCATGTTCTTCTTTTTCCAAAGGTTTCCGTGAGGCTATGTCTGTAGAGTCCTTAAAATTAGGGATTATGTGGTAAAGAGTCAATTAACTGGTGGGCGTTTTATATCGAAGATCAGACTTCACATTCAGTGCAATCTGATCTTGATTTCCATAGGTATTTAGGCTGACGTGGGCCAAAACTTTTTGCCTTTGGCAAATTTCCTGCATGTCAAAGGACCAGTGTACCTCATGGTTTAGTCGGTTATTCGACAAAATAGATTTTATGGATCCATAAATATATGACGGCCCGTTTGGATTGATGGATCAGAAAGATGCATTAAACCCCCTTTTGCCAGAGCATGGCTCATTTGTATTTTCCATAATTACAACCAGGAGCTCTTCAAATTTATCAGCTCTAGATGACTTTACTCAGATGAGGGCTTTAGGTCCAACGGCTTTCTTTTAATTTATGAAAATCGGCTTTCCAACTTGGTTGATCATGGTAACTTAGAGATTCCATAGACTTTCAATGGAAGAATGGAAAAGTGGCATTTACAGCGGATATTTTGACAAAACTTTTATAGAAATGTTCCTTGAGCAGTCTTGTATCATCCATATGATTTTATGCAACTGGTAGTCTTTAGCTGATCTGTTTACGAAGAAAGCTTCATGCTATTGTCAAAGCCTATGCGTCACTGTCGTCGTGCAAAAACTTTGACATTTTATAATATCTCTGTTATTCCTGATGATATTTACTTTAAACTTGGACAAGTTATTTACTGTCAATAGGGGTACCCATATAACAGGGGCAGGTAACCATCAAAATATTTTTGACACAATTACGCCCTTTTTTATTGCTTTGAATTTTCAGAACATTTGACATTTTATCATACCTGTCATTAATGAAAATACTTACTTCAAACTTGGACTTTCCGTTAACTATTAAAAGGGGAGTTTATATCAGTACAACAGAGGCAGGTAACCACCAAACTATTTTTGGCAAACTAATTAGTTATGCCTTTTTTCCACTGAGAACTTTTTAGCTCAGCTGTTTTTAGAGACATGGTATTTTCATAGCTCTAGTGTTATCATCTTCATCGTTTGTGTTGTCGTCATGCAAAATATTTGACAATTTACAATATCTTTGTTATTACTGATTCAAACTTGGACAAATTGTTATCTATCCAAAGAGAAACATAAACAATAAGGGTAATAACTATCAAGTTATGCCCCCTTTTCAACTTTGTGTTTTTACTGAAAGTCAAGCGAGCATTGACGCCCGAATGTGGACGACTTTTTATTTGTTGCCATAGAAACCAAAATGCAAAAATAAAAAGAAATACCCAAAAAATTGTCTTCTCAGACACTAAATATGCCCTGTGATTTTAGCCTTTAAAGACTTTGTGTTTTCCTTGTCATTGCTCAAAGGACATGGTTACTATTTCAACTTATAGACTGAGTATGGTAAAATGAAAGAAAAATATGATTCATTGCTTGGCCACTGTGGATTTTTTGCACTTTCTAGAAATGTGCCCCGGACTTGTCCTCTAACAGCAATTTTTTGCACGGTGCTCATTTTGGTTTGTTACGATGATTTGTAGCCAAAGCAACGTAAAGAAAGAAAATAGGAAACAGAAAATCTTTTGAAAATCATCTCCTTTCAATCCATAAAGACCATGGAGCCAAGCTATACAAAAATACTCATTATATTGGCCTTTACAAATTTATGTTTTTCCATTCTTTTGTCAACTCTACAGACTGTCAAAGTGAGACATGTAGATATTTTTTTTATCAGTATGTACAAATGTGATAGCAGTTTTTAAGCCAAATGTGATAGCAACTTTGAGCTTCTGGGCCTCTTCTTCCTACCTCTTCACCCGGTCTGATGCCCAGGCCTTTAACGCCTTCAGCGCTTTGATTCCTTATGTCGTTGATTGTTTTTGAGACATCACAGTTCCACAGAGCTTGCAGTCGGATCTCAGACATACAGTATCCGTTAAGTATTTAAGATATTAGGATCCGATCCAACATCAGACCATGACTATTTGTCGGTTCCGCTTTTAAACCCCCCCCCCCCCTTATGGCTGCCTAACAATCGACTGAATCACGAGGTTAAATGGTCTTTTGAAATGCAGAAAATTTACCAAAATCAAAAAGTTTCTATCCAGGTCAGCCTGCACACACTGCGCAGGCTGACCTTGGTGGATACTTTTTCATTGAACCCCCTTTTCTCAGAGCATGGCTCACCTCTATTGAAATGTCAGATGCCCCAGCCTATTTGTCAGCATTGGGCTCTCCGGCCAGGCGCTGTTGCCGTATCTGTCGGATTTGTCTCAGTGCCGTCTTTGTTGCGACTTGCTTGTGGTAACAAAGTGTAAGATTTAAGGTTGTAAGTTTTCTTTAGAAAATGTCTCATTTGGGAACTATACCGTCCACAACTAAAGTCGTACCCAAAACCAAAACAGTATTTTCATTTGCAATGGAACTGTATATCAGTTCTCAGTTAAGAAAACAATATTAAAAAAGAATTGTCTTGAAGTAAAAGGCTTTTAAGAGCGAGAGACAATAACTTACAGAACCTGCTAGAAACGTAGTAGTCTCCATCACTTAGATGGTAGGTATCTAAAGACAATGCAAGGAGACTCATTGCCGATTGCTTTGTACAGCCTGTCATTTTAAAATTGTTTATGTCTGCATTTTACATGTTTATGTGAAATATTACAGAATAATCAGAATTTACATGAACATAGGTTTAGCTCATTCAGTGTTAAAGACGATTTTGTTTTCTCTCGGACGACATAGATCAAGATTAATCTGCACAGAACGTGCGTCGTCTTTTATCTGGTTAAAAAGACTTTAGACTTCATTAAATTTATCCCATTCGAAAGCAAAGGATTATATTTTTCAGGAAAATTGGTGCATCTTGACCCCTGTTTGTCAGCATCTTCATGTATTCATACATTTAGTAAAACAGTTAACCTCTGGGCTGCTAAGCGCGACTCAATGACCTTTTGCAGACTGTGTAGATCAAGATCAGACTGCACAGAACATACAGTCTGACATTGGATCTACACTGTCCGATAAGGAGACTCGCCCCCCCCCCCCCCCCCCACGCGCCATTACGGTGTCTTAGATACCGAATGGCTACGGCTTAAATGGCGTTGTAATAGATTCAAAAAAGAACAGAAGAGTTCCACTAAACTATATTTCAAAATTTAATAATTCAAAACACAGTAATTTATGATACAAATGATAAATTCCTACTTATACTTCACCGAGTCTAAACAATTCAAACTGTCCTAAATATCACAATTCCGTTGATCTGAAAACCGAGTAAGTCATGAAGAACAAATAAGATTCCTGGTCTCAATAGATCTCCAAAAGCTGAGAATCCAACGATAATAATGACAGCGTATGTTTCAACGTTGATGCCAAGTATTTAATCCTTTTCAAACTTCAGTCACAAGCGCCAATCTCACCCCTTTTCAGACACCAACTGTCGGGGTGGGAGGGCGGGCTTTATATATCTCAATCGAGTGCTCCCAGAAACTCCCGGAAGTACATTCGAGAAATACTCAGGGGAATTCCGAATAAACATATACGCTGGATTATTCAATAATAGCATCAGTTTTTCTTTGAGACCAGGATATGGGCCTATCATACAAACAGTTAAGTATTTATATTACTATCGATCAAAATCATTGTTAATTACAAAGTAATTATGAAAATTGATATTCATTCTAGACTATTCTGCATTCATCATGTTTTGTAAACAAAACATCGAAAGTACTAGAAATATCTTGACACTGTTACTAAAATTAGATCACCAAATAAACATAACTGGATTATTCACGAACATTCCGTAACACTCCCCCCCCCCCAAAAAAAAAAAAAATACTTTCAAAAGAGCAAAATTTTGGTTTTTACCATCGGCTTGAAATTTTCATTTCACTTATTTAGCAGGATATATAAAGGTTAAACTTGTCCATATACTTTCGCATGGGCGTAGCGCACATGTAGATTCTACTTGCCTGTTGGATTTAAAAAAAAATCCAAAGACTTTTAAGTGCTGTGAAAAAACGTTCAGAAAACTGAGCTGATGTAACTATCATTTATACAGCGGAACCGTGGAGGAAAATGCCGTGAAAAGGCAGGGAGAAAAAGGAATGACTGAGACATCTCAATTGATCAGGAGAGAGGCGAAATCTGACGTGATAAAGTGATGATCGGAATCGTTTAGGGCTTGTGAAAAGTGAAATGATATCTCTTTGAAATGTTTTCGGTTGCTTGATGCTAAATATGATCTAATAGTGTTCCTGGTACCTGACCGTTATTCTAGTTCTTATGCTGACAATAGTCGACGCTGAAAAGGGATCAAATGATCTCAATGGACACATCAAGGGCACTTATGCTGAAAACTGCATAAGCCATTACTTAAATGCGTCAGGCTTTGTATCAACTCTGTTTCCCTAGTGTTTCAAGTTGTTTTTCGGTGGCTAGAGTACCTATTCTTGTGTTCCTTGAGTTCCTGATGATTGTCTACTATCAAAATACATCCATCATTCTAGACTCATACGAACCACCTACAGCGTTTCCACATAGGTACAACTGAAGCTTACTAAAACGTTGAATTTATTTATGTCGCAGCGAAAGCATGAATATTTTATTTCAAATTTAGACTTTCGGCGCTGAGGGCCCTTTGATATTTACACCCAGGGCATACATTTGACATTTGTTTACATTATAGACCTGAAATATACCTCCTAGCAGGTCAAGTTTATACACACTTAGCTTTTCCATAACAAACCCCTGACCGTTGACCTTGGGAGTATGGGGTTTGTTAAAGAAACAGTTATTGTAACAGAAGGCATGGTCCAAACACACATAAATATATCTCAAAGCTTGTATTCACAAAGTACTAGTATTCAAAACCACGGATAGTACAATGTCCATTAAACTTATGAAGTCCAACTTAATCTTACAAATATGGACACTGCCATATATTTTGTAAGAAATAATTACCAAGGAAGTCATTGAATTAGAGTATCTACGTCTGATGTACTGACAGGGCTTTGTAAATGGGCCATGCTCTGCGAAAAGGGATTCTGATACATCCAATATATCTCCGTGATTCCATATACCAATCAAGTAATGATATAATATGGATCTATAAAATCGACTTGGTCTAACATTTGACTGGACCTGGAGGTACATCTGTCCTTGGACATGCAGAAAATTTACAAACAGCAAAGAGTTTCGCCCAGTGTAAGCCTGCACGGACTGCGCAGGCTGACATGGATCGATTCTGTTATGGGTCGATACTGTTTGCAGATGCATAAAAAATCCCTTTTCACAGAGAATAATTCATATCTCTCACATGGATTTATTTGTTTAGTTGTTTGCATAATGTTTAGCGTCAGTTTCAACATTTTTCCAGTTACATAAGGATAACAACTCACTTATTCATATGTCTAAAGGTATCACCACTCCAAATTATTTACAAGGACGAGATAATAAGAATAACTAAACAGTCAATCTTTTTTCCGGAAATAGCATATAAACATTGGTTTACATATATACGTAGAATCAAAAATAAGAGAACCCTTGTATTTCATCTTGAGGTAATTCTTTATTAACCTAAAACATATAACAGATATGGAATCCAAGTCAATATCGGGTGTGACCTCCATGTGCAGCAACACCTGCACGACACCCGACAGACATACTGGAGATGATATGGCATACCGTTACTCTTGGAATCTACTGAGATATTGAGAGGTAAGTAACCCTGTCATATCATGTCAGAAGAAACAAGTAACAGGGTTCCCTTATTTTTGGAACTAGGTATAAACAGTAATATGAAACCTCTTGGTCCATCAAGGTATTGACATTTTCATCAGTATATATTGTTATATAACTCACATGTTATTGTTTACTGAAGCTATGCGTATCCAGGGCTTGTATTCATCATTTATAACCCTTAACATGCTAAATAAGTTAAATGAAACTTTCAGTACGATAGTAACAAACCCAAATATTGAGGTATCTCTTTATCGGACAGTGTAGATCCCCTCTGTCTGCAACAGGTTTTTGAGCCACACTTAGCAGGCTAAGGGTTAATAACATTTTGAGTCAAAGTCTCAAGAATTGTCTACATTTCTAAGTAACACAACTTCTGCTGTATCGAGATTAATTATGTACTGCCTATGTTCAAAGCAGTAGTGACTCCCACCGCTGACCATTGTTTCGACGATGGTTATATGGGAAAGCAGCCAGTGGCTTGGAAATAATATTGTGAGGAGTACTGGTAAAAGAAACTCCAGGAAAGCATGGATAGTGCACTGGCCGCCGCGATATAACTGAAATAATGTTGAAAACGGCGTTAAACACCATACAATCAATCAATCAATCAAAGCAGTAGTGATGCCCGTAAATATAATCACTGATTAACGATGGTGCAGTCAGTTACGTAATTTTCATATATACAGGACGAGGACTGATCAAAAGAACTATTGACATTTCCACCAGTAATTAATCCGCTTTGTATGTTTGTGCAGTAGAATATGGAGAAAGATATATGATTTGTTTGGTTAGCTATCTGTCAAGTTTGATGCGTATATATTCGACACTTTTGTACTCTGGTCCCAAATCAAAAGAGCATTACGTCTTACTTTTTAACTCCTTAGGCTGCTGAGCGCGATTCAATGGCCTTTAGTAGATAGTGCAGGTCCAAGATCAGACTGCACAGAACGTGCAGTCTAATCTTGAATCTACACTATCCGTTAAGATGATATTTTTCCCTCCTAAAATAACTTTGAGATAGCAAAATTTGGGGTTTTACTTTCGGCTTGAAAGTTTCATTTCACTTATTTAGCAGGTTAGGGGTTGAGACTAGGCGAACCCACATCATTTTCTGGGCTCTACCTTGCTCGTTTTACATCTTGATCTTAAACGGTGGTTAGTAGCTTTGATTATTCTGACCTGCGGGTGTGCGTTTTCTTGTGTATTTAAATGGTATTGTTCTTATGCCAAATTACGAGACAACAATTTAATTGGCATAGACAGAATGTCGCTCTAAAAGTTCAATTGCTAGTCTTGAAAAATTATGATTACATTCTAGTCTTGGAAATAGTAATAAGAATAATGGACTGGTTGATCAAATGGTATTTTATGTCGCTTTCAGAAGTACTTCAGCAATGTCCGGTCCACCGCTCTCATATCCATGTTCTTCCTTGGTGTCTCCAGTGCTAGGTGAGGGTCCTGCAGAATCATTTGAGCCATGCTAAGGCAAAGGGCGGCTTAATGCATCCCTTTTATACAATATACCAAGCAATTCATTACATAATTGTGAATCCATAAAGTCCATTTTGTCTAACAACCAACTGGTCCTTGGACATTAAAAAAAAAAAAAAAAAAAAAAAAAAAAAAAATGAGCAATAGCGAAAAGTTTCGGCCCAGGTCAGCCTGCGCGGACTGCGCAGGCTGACCTGGTCGATACTGTTCGCGGATGCATTAAGCCACCGTTTTACAGAGCATGGCTCATTTATATGACACCATAAAAAAGCCAGTGACGCTAGTAAAGATCGAAGACAGAGCCTCTGTAATACATATCCACTACTTTAAGCACTGATCCACACTGGGCCTTAGAAAAAGAACAAAATGCATAAGGATCATAAAAACTAAGATTCTTCAAGTCAACAAAGTTGTAAAATAACCTCTATAGAGACATAACAATACACATTTTATGATCTGTCCGCAGGATGCATGGAAATGCCAGGTTCTAATTTAGCGATACAGTTGATATTATTCCCACGGGACATGTTCGTAGACGTTAGGCAATTGGCAAAATGCAATTCGCAATCACGTGTAACCATTAAAAGGAGGGAGAATCGCTAGATTGCAATCTTTACCCTTTGTATAACAAGTATCACTTCAAGATGTCTTTACTTGTGACAGTTAGTGTACCAGAATAAGGGTACTGTATTCATCATACATATCAGGTATTGTTCAAATTCTAAATTCAGGTCTAATTCTAATTCTCCAAGATTAACTTTCCGATTGGCTGAGACGTTTTGTTTCGACCAATCACATGGCTGGTCTGAAATTCATCATAACATTATCTGGAATGATTAGTTTGGGCGACCCATGATATTCTTTACAAGGAAGATGCTATTTTGAGAAGCAGCATCAGCTCCCTAATATTCAAGTGTCTTGGGGTTTATTCCAAGCGGCCATTTCGGGGTTAACCCTTTTGCTGCTAAATGAATTGAATAAAACCTCTTAAGCCGATTGTGAAAGCCCAAATTTTTACCATTTCAAAGGTATTTTGGGGGGAAAGATATCTCCTTATCGGACAGTGTAGATCCAAGATCAGACTGCACGTTCTGTGCAGTCTGATCTTGATCTACACTGTCCGCAAAAGTTCCTTGAGTCGCGCTTAGTAGCCTAAGGGTTAACTGCCCGCCAACCTTTTCGCATATTCCGCCTAGTGTTGTCAGTTTGGAAGAGGAGTTAATTCAGAGAGTGTTAGAAGAGTAATGTTCGATTTCGACGATTTAATCAGACCCATGTCACTGTTACTAATCAGATTAAAATTTTATTTAAAACAATTCGGCTTTTTCTGCGATTGGACTGTTGACGACTGCGTGCATGTATTGAAAACTTTTGTTAACACTTAAGCTGCTGAGCGCGAACCACTGGCCTTTTGCAGACAGTGTAGAGTAAGATCACACTGCACAGAACATGCAGTCTGATCTTGGATCTGCACTGTTTGATAAGGAAATGTTTTTTCCTCAAAAAAAAAAAAAAAAAAAGTACAATAGTAAGTTTAAAATAACATTATTCGAGTTTTTACTATCGACTTGAAAGCTTTATTTAACTTATTTAGCAGGATAAGGATTAAAGGGAAGAAAATATTCCTCTGCCAATCAGACTGGTTAAGGAGACAAATAAGTTATATGCTAGATACCTTACGAGTAATGCTAGGATGTATTAGTCATGTTGTATTTCACTAATCCCAAAAACTATGCTTATATACAAAACCTCTTTTAAAATAATGATTATAACTTACAGAGTGTGTTTTTTTCATGGCACAGTCAGATTACAAATAAGCGTTACCGAGAAAAAGGGATAGATATGAGCCATGCTCTGGCAAAAGGGGCTTAACGCATTTCAGTGATCCATGGTACCAAGAAAGCCATCACATAAGTATGGATCTATAGTTGCCACTTTTTTTTTAAACAACCGACTTAATCATAAGTAAGACTGGTCCATGGACATAAAGAAAAATTCACCAATAGCGAAAAGTTTCGACCCTTTTCAGCCTGCACCGAGTGCGCACTCTGACCTGGGTCGATACTTTTCGCAGATGCAGTAATCCCCCTTTTCACAGAGCATGGTTCAATTATGTCTATTGAGCTTTTGGCATCAACAGCTCCAAAGATTAGCCTGATCACAACACAGATCAATGAAAGCACATTTCATGAAGAGACCGAATGTGCTGCATCGTCAGAATGGACGTCATTTGTGAAAATCGGTGTATTTTTTGAAAAGCGCTAGCTTCCTTCATTGTTTAATGTGACTTCACGTACTCTGCATGTCATAAAACTTTATTCTTAAAATTGTTAAATGGTATAAAATTCATTTTATAAGCTTTATAAACAATATACCTTCGGCATAGTTCAAAGATTCAGCGGGTCAAGGGTTAAAATTCAATATGTTAGAATATCATCAGCTGTACAGCAGAAAAAAAGACCGATTCTAAGTTAAAATTAATGATTCAAACCAGTATCGCTGAGTGAATTAAAGTATCTTTTAACTCTTTACCAAACGACAAAATTTTAGACTTGTCCAAATTGAAAGCATTTGCAGACAACAAAACAAATGTGACTCAAAAACTGAAATTTGTTTTGGGAAGGTTAGAAAACATTGTGGGAAAAGGAGAAAATGCTGGTTACCAGCATTTTCTCCTTTTCCCACAATGTTTTTAAAAGGCTTCTTTCTCAGGGTCGTTAAAATTCGAGACTGTGTGGTAAAGGGTTAATTGAGTTATATCAGAGCAACAGCTCACTGTAAGTTGGGCCTTTCAAGAAACGGATATTTCACACCTGTGTGAAGGAAAAAGATTCAAGAAACGAATTCCTTAAATACTAGTACATCTGGATTAGCATAGTTACCCCTCCACAGCTTTCGGTTAGATAAATGTTTTTTTTTTTTTTGCAGACAGCGTAGATTAAGATCAGACTGCAAAGAATGTGCAGTCTGATCTTGTATCTACACCGACTGCTACACAATTGTAGGCTTCGACCAAAACGTCCTTTATAAGTAGCCTTCTTGTACTTTAAGCTGTCGACAACAGTTGATATTAAATTTTACGTGGTGAGCATGTTAATAAAACAGAATCCTGGTGGGATTTCAAACATGCATGTTTTCCATCGAAAGCATTCTTGCGTTGGATGTCTAGCAGGATAAAAAAAAAACAGCAGTTATTTTCCTTTAGAATACTTCTTCACATACTAACGCTACTAATTACTGATCTCTTGAAATTATTTATAAAGTATGCTATACCAAAGCTTGTGGAGTCTAAAGGCCTCATAAAAATCGAAATGCTTAGGTCTAAGATCAGTCTTTACTATCTCTGCATTCTAATCATCATCTCCTTACTTCGCAAATCTCCTAAATGTGTCTCTAAATGAGGTGCTAAGTGTTCATCTATTGAAACGGGGGCGTTCTTTTTTTGCACCGATAAAGTACGAGTGCATGTTATCGATGAAATGTGTGTTAATCTCTAATGCGCCTTTCACTACTATAGTTGCTTTTGCAGGCAGTGTAGATCAAGATCAGACTGCACAAAACTTGCAGTCTTATCTTTGATCTACTCTGTCCGCTTTACTGATTCAGTACAGACAAAGGGCAGCCTCAAAAATGCAATTACCTTTGTGTTATTGTAGAATGAAAATATCCATTGGGTTGATTCGGCGCTTTAAGAAGTAATTTATCGGTGCTTTCGAAAAGCAGAACATCAGCCCGACAGGCCCTTATGTTGTGATATTTGTTTGTTGAAATCACAAGTATTGTTTGATCGATTATCCTGTCGGTGGTTCATCGTTGGATTTGTATTCAGGAAATCCCGAAGCAATCTCGACTTGCGACGCTGGTCACGTGGGCCGGTTTTCGAATGTCTTACAGTACAGCAGTGTAATGATAAAAACCATGCCCAAGTTCGATTTTTCATTCAGTTTTAATCTTTCTTTTTTTTTTCAACTTTTGCTTTTTTTGTCATGAAAACGCAAATGTGCAAAACAGATGTTGAGGCCATGGCTTCTGGTCTTACGCCTGACTACGCCCCTGCACCATTGTAATGGAAAGTTCGCACTTTTAAATAAATATATATATACAATAAAGTATATCAGAAAAAAATCGTTATGAAAACAGAAACGAAACAACAAAGCAACAGCTTATTTTCATACATGCACTTAAATACACCTATCATCTGCCATTACTATCTAATTATGTTTCCTACATTGTGTCACATTTCAGTGTTGATTTTTTTAGTGAGTAAATATATTAGGTAACTAGGGAAAAAAACAACGTTTTACCTACAAATTCAAAATAGTTCTATCATTTTGACAAGCAAAAATAAAAAGAGAAAACATCTTTAAAAAAAAAAAAAAACTCTTAGGGGAAGAAAGTTTAAGTAAAATATATATGGAGTTCATGCCACCAATTTTAATTTGCCCCCAGGGTTTTATTAAAGGCTTAGAATGAGTCGTAAAATCCAATTCTTCTCAGGAAACACTTCAGACAGCTCTCTCTCCGCCACCTTCTAATAGATTCCTGGAGGCCATGAAATTGGCGAAAATTAGATTTGCGTAACTTGAACATTTAGTTCTCAAACGGTATCAAACATTCCCTAACTCTTTATTAGATGGCACAAATTTAGACTTTTCCGTCAGGAAAGTCTTTGCTGACGAGAAATTTTATGTGGATCAAGTGATATCACCTGTATATTAAAGGGTAGAAAACATTGTGGGGAAAAGAGTAAATGCTGAATACCAACATTTTCTCTTTTTCTCACAAAGTTTTAAGCTTTCGTTTGCCTCGGAGTCGTTAAAGTACGGAATCATTTGCCAAAGGTTTAACGCATCACTTCCAACGGACAATTTGTCTTAGAAAAGAACCCTCGTTTAAAATGTGTACCAAAAGCATTTGATCGCAACGGTGGAGTAATCTGCTCCTTTGTCACATAAATACCCCCACCTATTGACTTGTCCAAAGGATCTTTCATGATAGGAAATTGGTAGAATGATTTAGTTCCCTTATACCCATAAACGTTTTGCGCTTAAATATTGAAGAGCAAGTCGGCTATCCTTATCAGAACGTGGTGTAGTAAAAGAAAACACTCTTCAAATCTATATAAGGCATTCTCTGGCACAGGGGATTTAATACATCTCCGTGATGCTTCACACCAAACAGGTCATCACATTATCATGGATAAAAAAAATCCAGTTTTGTCCGAAAAATGACTGAATCATGCGGTAAACTAGTCCTTTGACATGCAAAAAATTTACCAAAAGCAAAAGCAAAAAGTATGCGCAGGCTGACCTGAGGTTGTCACTTTTCGCAAATGCATTAAACCCTCTTTTCACTGAGCATGGCTCATATATAGATTTAAATAGTGTTTTGGTTTTTAGCACGGTAGCTCTACTAAGTTTATTAAGACTTGTCTTCTCTTGAATTTATAAGTTCGAAATCGCATTTCCAGAAAGGGAAATATAATGGTCCTAAATTGCTCAATAACTTTCATTTGAAAAATGACCATTTTTAAACACCAGAAATAACCAAACTTGCACATCTGCATTGAAAGAACAACGACTGGTGCTAAAAACAAATCTCCAAGGCTATCTGCCTCGTGATTCCAAAGTTGCAAATGATTTTTTTATATAGTATTATTTTCAACTTGACATCAAAGCCTGCAAAAGATTTTTGTTTACGTAACATTATTTTACCACTTGACATGGTCAGTTTTTATCCGAGGTACAGTTTTGATTATTTCTTGTATGATGCTGCATACATAATTTCAAAGCTCCAGGTATTGTGGCTCGAGTAGAAAAAAAGACCCATAAACGAAGCCCATATTATATCCTAACGTACAACATCTGACACCCGAGAAAAGACCATCCAGGGCCAAGCTGATATTATTGTAAAAGAAAAATACTAGCGTAAGAAAGCTGTCGATTTATCTAATAAACCTCCAATCCACGGTCGTTATAGTTTGAGTTTAGACTTGGATGTATCGCCACATAGATCCATCATTTGAATGTTATAAAACGTACTCCTGATAGATCCCTCTTGTCGCCAAATGGTCATCCATGTAAAGTCCCAATGACTTTTGTCTCTTGATCCCAATGAAGGAAGGGGTTCTTTGCGGTTAAATGTAACTTAGTTACGACTTACCCCTTTTCTCTTTCTGAGCAGAGTGATCTTTGAATGTTAACAGACACGTGGATAAAAGGATAATGATCACTTGCAGTGGCTGACCTGGGCTCTACGAGCTCAGGTGAGATAAACAGGTTTCAATCCTATAACAGTTTTGCCCCGCATGCTTTAACTCTCTGCTTTATATACACAGTCGACCTCTTTCAAACATTTTCGAAGGTGCAAACCATTCATTATATAAACCTCATTTATAAAGCGAAGGCTATCTAAAAATCCAAAAAGAGACTGCCATTCTGTGCGGTCTGAACTTGATAGCAGCCGTCTGCAAGCGCCTCCGTTTCCATCTATGGCATTAAAAACGTTAAACATAAATTCACGCATATTTGAACCGAACCAATTATTCCTTCAACCATCTTATACAAGGAATGTTTATTTGGCCTAGATAAACATTATTTACGACAAAAAAAGTCCAAAACCATAGTTACATAACAACAAAAATATACAAAACAACAAAACTTGTTGTGCATGTATAATTTATTTCATCTGCAATTCTAAAATAGACATTTTCTCCTTACAATGTCGAGCAGTTTACTGTTAAGCCTTAGGCTGCAAAACGCGACTCAAGGACCTTTTGCTGACAGTGTAGATCAAGATCAGACTGCACAGAACGTGCAATCTGATCTTGGATCTACACCATCAGATAAGGTGATATTTCTCCCCCCAAAATAACTTTTAAATAGCAACATTTGGGTTTTTATCATGAAGGTATCAACTGAATTATTTACCAGGTTAAGGGTTAAAACGGAGGTTCTCAACTGGAGCCTGAAACTGCTATGGCGTTGACTGCATCTTCAAAGCACGGAGAGGACATTTTTGTTGAAAGGACATTATCTCTCTCTATATAGAACTGTTTGGGGGCAGTGTTCGTCGTTGAAAAATCACTTAACACTTAAGCTGCTGAATAAATGAAACGCAAATTTCTACTCAATACTAAAGGTCCAAACATTGCGGTTTCACAGTTAATTTCACCGGAAAGAAAATACCGTATCGGACAGTGTAGATCAAAGATCAGACTGCACGTTCTGTGCAGTCTGATCTTGATCTACACAGTCCGCAAAAGGTCAGTGGGTTGCGATTAGCAGCTTAAGGGTTAACAGTGTAAAGTCATTGAAGTTGGCAGTAAGTTCGACAATCGATATTCAATGTAGAAATGAATATGATGTTAAGATGAATTTCATGCAGCAGTAGATTAGGTATTTTTTTTCAAACTCAAGGGACAATTACGAATAACAAGGAATAACGATTTGAATATCGAAATGAATTTCATACCAGCAGTAAATTCGCGTGGTTTTTTTTTTTTTTGTATGGGCATGCAGATGATGTATGATCTCGAATATAGATTTGAATATCGAAATTAATTTCAGGCTAGCAGTAGATTCGCACACCCGATGGTTCATCCTGCTACGCTGACGCAAGTTTCAGACCCATTTTGGTACCAGTAGAAATGAAACAAAAAATAAACAAAAGTTGCCCCCCCCTTTTTTTTTCTTTTTCAAAAGCCGTACCGTCAGGGTCATAAAAGCTGTATTTGTATAATAATGGAACAATGATGAAAGAGCAGAAACACACTTCGACCTTGAAGGTGTAAGCTGATGTCGTTAATAATGGAACAATGATGAAAGGGCAGAAACACACTTCGACCTTGAAGGTGTAAGCTGATGTCGTTAATAATGGAACAATGATGAAAGGGCAGAAACACACTTCGACCTTGAAGGTGTAAGCTGATGTCGTTAATAATGGAACAATGATGAAAGGGCAGAAACACACTTCGACCTTGAAGGTGTAAGCTGATGTCGTTAATAATGGAACAATGATGAAAGGGCAGAAACACACTTCGACCTTGAAGGTGTAAGCTGATGTCGTTAAGCTTAAGCCTCCAAAGGGCATGGTATTTTGATTCAGCGATGACTTTATTCTTGTGGTCCCGAAATCAAACCTTTGCCTCATTCATCAGAGGTTAATGCGATCGTTTACCCATGTTTCTTTCAAACTGAACTTTGTTTATATACTTGTTTGTTTTATGCCACACATTTCTTATGTCGTTTAACTAATTACAACAGTTAACATTTCGAGTTTTAATTGACCGATCTGAACGCGTGTATGAAGTAGAATGGTCATGTAGGAAATTTACCAACAGCAAAAAGTTTCAACCCATGTCAGCCTGCGCGGACTGCGCAGGCTGACATGGGTCGATACTTTTTGCAGATGCATTGACCTCCCTTTTCTTATAGCACTGCTCATTTTATTGTGTATGCGTGTTCTACTTTCTTTTCTTTCAACTCGCGTAAAAACAAGTCTGCAGCTGACGATCCTTATCTTAGTCTTTAATACTTAAGCTGCTGAATAAATGAAACGCAAATTTCTACTCAATACTAAAAGCCCAAACATTGCGGTTTCAAAGTTGATTTCACCGGAAAGAAAATACCGTATCGGACAGTGTAGATCAAAGATCAGACTGCACGTTCTGTGCAGTCTGATCTTGATCTATACTGTCCCCAGAAGGTCAGTGGGTCGCGATTAGGAGCTTAAGGGTTAAAAGATTGCAAAATTCCAAACTGATACAAATGAGAACGTTTTAAGACGACATGTCTGTTCTAGCCTACATGATTGAATTTGTCTTTCAGGGGTAGAAAACCTTGTGGGAAAAGGCAAAAGAATCGCGACAACCATTAACTTCTTTTGCACCAATAGTTTTTAACAGCCTCCTTCCTTTTCGTAACTAAACAGGACACCGTTAGGTAAAGGGTGCACTAACCCTGTATAAGTCTGAATGAATTAGATGAACTTTTCAATCCAGTTAGAATTGATAAAAATACTGCGATTTTAAATCCATTTTCATTATCTGAGGCTCACCGACGGTATAGATCCAAGATCAGACTGTACCGTTTGTGTAGTCTGATCGTGATCTACAATATCCGCAAAAGATACGGAAGTTCGCATGTAGCAATCTAAGAGTTAAAAATCAAATGCACATTGTCATTTTTACTTCATGTAAATTAAACCTGTATCGTACTCCTACAAGCTTTTCTAAATCTAGCAGAAAGTCCAGATCGCGTGAAGGACGAAAAATGTAGCAAAATTTAGATACAGTTTTCAATTGAAGTGAAAACATTGTGGAAAAAACCCAAAAGTGGTCTTATATCTGTACATAAAAAAGCCATACTTGACACACTAGTATAAGACTTAAATAAAATATTGATACTGGTTGTTGAAAAACTCAATTTTATCTTATACTACGCATTATTTTTCGCTACTTTTAAATTAATCTGTGTCATTTTTTTCACAACCTTTACTAAATTATCCGGTGGTTTTAAGACCCCACAGGTCTTAAGATAAGGCTTTCGAAAACATCGTGGTACAGGGAGAAAATCCTGGTGACTGGTATTGCTTTTTTTCCTTTCCCTACAATATGTTCTACCTTTTTAAAGACAAATTCCATATCGTTTTCACCTAATTGAATTTTGTCATCTACAAACGCTCTCTGAATTGGCAAATCTAAAATTGTGTTAACTGGTAAAGATTTTATGTATTTAATATTATGGGGTTTTGTACTTTTACATATGATTTATAACTTGATTATGGCTTGATTATGAAACAGATAACTGCGTTTTACTTTTCATTTTCTGGACACCGTGATGCACTAAGGAAGGAAAAAAAATATATATATACAACTTTGATAAGGCCTTTGCTTCTTATATTTAGTACTGGTATTATATGAGCAATTCTCTAGCAAAAGAGGGCTTAATGCATTTCCGTGATACATTATACCAAGCAGGTCGCCACATAATTATGGATCCATAAAATTCATTTTGTCTAACAATCGACTGAATCATGAGGTAGACTGGCCTACTGACATGCAGAAAATTGACAAATAGCAAAAAGTTTCGGCCCAGGTCAGTCTGCACCTACTGTTTTCAGATGCATGAAGCCTACTTCTCACGGGGCCTGTATCGTATAAAAATATCAAGCTTTGTGATATGCCAATGACCCATAACTAACCGATTTAACCATAACCCTTTACCACGCAACAAAATCATAGATCTGTCCACATTAACCCTTTACCAGACAACAAAACTTTAGCCTTGTCCAAACTGAAAGCATTTGCAGACGACAATTTCAGTGTGGCTCAAATGGTACAATTTCTCTTTGATAGGGCAGAAAACATGGTGGGAAAAGGAGAAAATACTGGCTACCAGCATTTTTTCCTTTTCCCACAATGTTTTCAAAAGGCTTCTTTCCCAGGGTCGTCAAAAGGCGGCATTGTGCGGTAAAGGGTTAAAAGCATTTATAGACGATGATGTGAGTATAGTTCAATTGATGGAATTTTCAGGATAGAAAACATTGTGGGAAAAGGAGAAAATGCTGGTTACCAGCATTTTCTCCTTTTCCCGCAATGTTTTCAAAACCTGTCATTTGCAGGGCCGTTAAATCTTGGGACTTTTGGTAAAAGGTTAAACTGCAAAGTAAGTGATATTTCAAGTAAAAGATTTAAACCGAATTTTAGGGTTAGCATGTTGCTTTTCGCTGGCAGAAATCAGAAAATGTAGATACAAGATTAGACTGTGCATCAGACTGTGCACTGTAGATCAAGATCAGACTGCACAAACGCACAGTCTAACACGTGATCTACACTGTCTGCTTTGCCGAGGCATTCTGGACAATAGAAACCTTGAAAATTCTCGATTGAAAGCCACAATAGCGGCCAAAAGTAAACATTGGGGGTCTTTGAATTCATGCAAATTTAAACGCTTGGCCATTTTCTTTCCGAGGATTGATGATAGTCACTGCGACAGGATTTATTCCTCTCTCACCGCTGACCATTGTTTCGACTGTGGTTATGTTGGAAAGCAGCCAGTGGCTGGGAAAGAATATTGTGCGGAGTACTGGAAAAAGAAACTGCAGGAAAGCATGGATATATAGGTGCACTGACCGCCGTGATATAACTGAAATAATGTTGAAAACGGCGTTAAACCCCATACAATCAATCAGTCAATCAGTAAAACATACCGTATAAGAGGACAATCTGTTATTTTGTACGATCGGTCCAAGTGTTAGTCGCTGGCAGGAAAAAGATTTTTTAAAACGAGGTAAAAAGTAAACAAAACATAGAGACCTGATAACATTTTACCTAGTTTTAAAATTTATTTTCCTGCCATTGACTAGCCCCTGGATCGACTATATAATAATAGATTGACACCTTCACAATAATTTCCATACTTTCAAATTGGTTGATTTAACTTTAATTGCATTTTACACCCAACTGTTTGCTTTTGGCCGCTACTGAGGTCTTATTTACAGACGATATACTTTTGTTTTGGAGAAAAAGTGCAAAGAGACGATATTTGCCAAGACAAAAAAAAAATAAGCCTAAGAATACTAACTCTTTTCCACACGGCATCACTTTAGACTGGTCTAAATTGAAAGCATTTGCAGACGACAAATTATACGTGGCTAAAATGATTGGATTTGATTATGAAAGGTTAGAAGAGATTGAGCAATGTTTTCAAGAGTCTAATTTCCAAGAGTCGATACAATTTGGGATTGTGTGGTAATGGCTTAAATCAGTACAAAACTAAATTTTGCCAAACTCCCCACCCTCTTACACCTCCGCCCGAAATATTGACATTTTGTACGGAAAAAATCATAGCCCTGGTGAGAGAGTTCACTCTTACGGGGGGAATACTGCAAAAATTATTTTTCTCACGACCTTCCATTATTTAGCTACTCTGCCCACTGAGCCACCCTGGAAACTGCTCATTGGCTTTACTCAGAATAGAACAAAAATGCCTGCTTGGTTTATACGGGTCTCTTAGAGTGAAGACAGCATAGAATGTGATTAGTATCACTTCATGAATACAGAAACCTTTCGTTTCATGGAACCACGTGATATCAAGCAGTCTTTGTTTGTCAAGACTTCAGTATTGAATTCTTACCGTACAATCCCATGCTTAACTCTTTACCAAACGACAAAATTTTGGGCTTGACCAAATTGAAAGCACTTGCAGATGACAAATGAAATGTAATGCAAATGATGATTTCTGTCTCCGACATGATGGAAAAACAGGAGAAAATGCTGGTTACCAGCATTTTCTCCTTTACCCTCAATATTTTTAAAAGCTTTCTTTTTCAGCGTTGGTAAAAGTCGAAATTGTATGTTAATGGCTTAAACGACCCTGGCGAAGACGAGTTCTGAAAATATTATTGAAAAAGAAGAAAAAAGTGCTGGTAACCAGCATTTTCTCCGTTTCCCACAATGTCCCCGACTATTTCAGAGGCAAATTCCTTCGTTCGAGCCGTATTTATTTTGTTGTTTGGAATAATCCCAATTTTGATAAGCCTAGAACGGTTTAGTCTTGAATTGACGACAAAATTCAGTGTAGTCTTTATTGAAGCAATTTTTATACGACAAATCAAGTGTTAATGAGATGTGAAACAAATGATGATACTGGTTTTTGAATGTGAAAGGATATCAACAAATTGTGGGTGATGGAGAAAACACTGGCTTTTTCTCCTTTCCCACGTTGTGTTCCAAAATCATTTTAAGGATTGCAAAAACTCGAGATATTTTCGTAAGTGTACTATAGGCATTGCGTTATCTATTTTTAGATACTGTGGTGTCATTTTGTACCATTTGGGAAGTACTATGAGAATACTTTCATGATTGCTCACTTCCGTTTTAAAGGCCACTACGTGCTTCAAGACTGCATGCAAATCCCATCGATCGCGCTTGATGGTTCTATGGAAAGGGGGCTTAATGCATCCGCAAAAAGTATCGACCCATGTCAGCCTGCGCAATCCGCGCAGGCTGACATTGGTCGAAACTTTTTGCTATTTGTAAGTTTTCTGCTGCTCAAAGGACGATTCTACCTTATGATTCAGTCGGTTGTTAGACATTTTTTAGACATTTTATTTTAAGTAACGTAAACTACACAGTTTCGTGTTACGTACGTTGTTAGACAAAATGAATTTTATGGATCCCCAGTTATCTCACGGATGAGCTGATTGGTATAATGGATCGCGGAGGTACATTAAAGCCCTTTCTCCAGAGCATGGTTCAGATGTTTTTCAGTTCATTTTTCTAAACCAGCGTCGAACCTGGTCAGTATTTTTTTTTTTTTTTTTTTTCAAACCCTTCTGAAATGTAGATTTCGCGATTTTTTTTGTCAAAATAAAAGTTTACTGACTTAAGATACTATTATAAGTCACTAAATATCCAAAACCAGACTGCAAAATCTGCTAGTTCGGCTTTTTCGATTGACTGAAAAATCCTCTTCATTGATCTAGCACTGTAAGTCTTGAATCTGTACTAGAGAACAAAACTTTATACTTGTCCAAAACTGAAAGCACTTTCGGATTTATATTTAATGTGGCTAAAAATTTGATTTTCTTTTTTCTTTTTTGAAAGTATAGAAAACATTCCCTCCTTCTTTCACACTGTTTTCAAAAGCCTTCCTCCTCAGGGTTGTTAAAACTGGAGACTGTATGGTAAAGGCCTAATGAGGTTAAAGCCCTCTAGACTCCATTGGGATTCGTTACGAAACAAAACATTTAAGATACATTAAATGGATACGACAAGGTGATTTAAACTTTAGGCGAAACGTTGTTTTACGATTCGCCCCGGAGACAAAGATGAATTTCATAAATCAAAATATGTCTTGTACGAAGCCCCCAGAATAGATAATTAAATTTCATGGATGGCTATATTTAATTTTGTCATACCCAGAGAGTACCTTTCCCAAGTGACAGTGGATTGGTTAAAACAAAATCGAAATGTACATTTCACCTTTAGGCTGCTGAGCGCGACTAGATGATCTTTTGCGGACAGCGTAGACCAAGATCAGACTGCACAGAACGTGCAGTTTGATCTTGGTTCTACACTGTCCAATAAGGAGATATTTTCCCAAAGAATTAGCTGTAAATTGCAATATTTGGGTTTTTACTATCGACGTGAACGTGTCATGTAAGTTATTTAGCAGGTTAAGGGTTAACTTTCGATGTGAGAAGGAAAAAAATATATTTTTTCATCCTGGTACGAACTCGAAGAAAAAATGTGTTAGAGTTATAAAAGCGTTTTAAGCGGCAAATAAAAAGAGAAAGAAAAAAACTTTCGAAGCTGCAAAACTGCTGAGAAAGGTGGTATTCATACACCAGCCATCCTCTGTCTAAAGGGGGGGGGGGGTTTTAACCCTTAAGCAACTAAATAAAAGCCATCTTCTGTCTAAAAGGGGGGGGGGGATAACCCTTAAGCTGCTAAATAAAAGAAACAAAAATTTCCACTTAATAGTAAAAACCCAAATATTGCTTTTTCCATGTTATTTTTTGGAGGAAATATCTCCTTGTCGGACAGTGTAGATCCAAGATCAGATTGCACGTTCTGTGCAGTCTGATCTTAATCTACACTGTCCGTGAAAGGTCCTTGAGTCGTGCTTAGCAGCCTAAGTGTTGATCCATTTGCAAAAAAGTATCGACCCAGCTCAGCTGCGCCATCTGCGCAGGGTGTGCCGTGGCGAAACTTTTTGCTCATGGTCAATTTTCGGCATGTCAAAGGAACGTTTTATCTCAGGATTCAACCGGCAGTTGGACAACATCGATGTTATGGATCCATAATTATGTGATGACTTGCTTGGTATAATGCATCACAGAAATGCTTTAAATCCCCTTTTGCCAGAGTACTGCTCATCTGTATTGTCACATATGTAAATAATGTGATTTTCTTAGAAAACAATGCAGCTGAAATTCTTTAAAGAAGCCTACAGAATGAATAATTCAATCTCATGGATGTCTAGAATCGAATTTTGTAATGCCCAGGGCGTTCAGTACCTTTCCCAAAAGATTGAGGGTTGGTGTCTCTCAAGAAAAAAAGTCGAAAGATGCATTTACCTAGATATTGGAGCCGCGCTCTGTGAAAAAGGGCTTAATGCATCTGCGAAAAGTATCGACTCATGTCAGCCAGCCCAGTCCGCGCAGGGTAACCTGGGTCGAAACTTGTCGCCATTGGTCAATTTTCTGCGTGTCAAAGGACCAATGTACCTCGTGAATCAGTTGGTTATTATATAAAATGGATTTTATTGATCCATAATTGTGATGACTTGCTTGGTATTATGGATTACAGAGATGCATTAAGCCCCCTTTTGCCAGACCATGGCTCATTTGTAAAGATAGAAAATCCATTCATTCTTATACGACTTCGATCAGAAAAACTACTCCAATTATACAAACACATAGATCCCCTCCCCCCGCAAAGAAAGGGGTAGAAAAAAACTTTGAAACTTTATAACAAAGGGCTTCGAAGCATGCTTCAAAAAGTTGCTTTATGTGTTTTTTTTTTCCCTCATATTTAAGTAAAGTGATTTTTTGGATAACAGTGCAGCTGAATATCTGACTGCTTACAAATGGGTTCGATCGGAGAATTTAACCGAAATACACCGAAATACAAAAGCATTCAGCACACAGACTAGGTTTTGAAGCTTCAAAATTGCAATAAAAATGATGCATCCAAATATGCAATGTCATATATGTGGCTTAATATATGTGAATAGGGGCTTAATGATCTTAAAAAAAAAATCCTCCCTGTCAGTCTGCGTAGTCCGTGCAGGCTGACATGGGTCGAAACTTTTTTTCTCTTTGGCTGTAAGGGTGTATCTTGAAAGGAAAAGATAGGACAGAAATTCCCAATCGTTGCCAATAAGATATAAATATCCTCCCCCACGGGTTTTTCTTTTTCTGAAGAGTGTAAATGTTGATAGAGGATTGCCACAGATACTTGCAGAACCCTTTGAAGTATCTATCTCAACAGGCAAATTCAGGAAAACACCGTCACAATTTGATAAATCGAAAAGAAAGTAAGGCTTGCAAAACAAAAACAACTATTGAGCAGTTAATGAAGACTCATTTCTTCTTTTCTTACGATGCTCAGGTGACTATCTGTCTATTTTCTACCCTGCACAAGAACGAGCGCATTAACTAATTCTTTAAGTTCGGAACAAAGCAAGTAAAGTAATCGTTTCAGGGGGCAATGAGAACAAGTCCACTCCATGGACTATTTAAGCGTTATTTTCGTTTAACCCAAGGCTGCTAAGAGCGACTCACTGACCTTATGCGGACAGTGTAGATCAATCAGACTGCAGAGGAAGGTGCAGTTTGATCTTGGATCTACACTGTCGGATAAAGAGATTCTTTTTTTTTCAAAAAGATAGTTTTGAAATAGCACTATTCGGGGTTTTAATATCGTCTTGAAAGTTTCGTTTAATTTATTTATCAGGATGAGGGATCTAAATTTCAGTGCCACATAAGCAAACCTCGATAGACAGCTGCATACACAATCCGCTAAAATTTAGACATGGTTTTATTTTAGAAGTTTCACTTAACAACCGGGATGCTATACATCCGAGTTTAGACTGCACGTTCTGTGCTGTCTGATCTTGATCATATGCCGTCCTTTTTAAGCATCTGTATTCACCAATGGCGCTGAAAAGGTTACCTCAATCATACGGGATTAACTCTTTACCAAACGACAAAATTTTTGGCTCTTCCAAAATGAAAGCACTCGCAGGCGACGAATGCAAAGTGTCTTTAAAAAATGAAAAGTGTGTAGAATAGGGCAGAAAACATTGTGGGAAAAGCAGAAAATGCTGGTTACCAGCATTTTCTGCTTTTCTCACAATGTTTTCAAAAGCCTGCTTCTTCGGGGGTCGATAAAACTCGGGATTGTTTGGTAAAGGATTAAGGGCAACTTCGGGTCATAGAACGATTATACAGTCATGTGCTTCAACTGGAACGCGGCACTTACAATTGATATAATCGAGAGAAGGATACATTATCAAGGGATTAATTATATTATAGTCTAGATCTATCAAAAAATTATCGTGTTCTACCAGAAGTGGCTCATAGTCGTCAGTTGTATCATTTACAGCCAATAGCGCTGGGACAGTTCTTGTCGCACGGAGTTAATGTGGCAATTATGCAAATCAATTATGCAAATGGATCAACTTAATGCAATGTTTACGTCACTTAGAAAGATGCATCAAAATAAGTCAAGCACCTGAATTAAAAAAATAGGACAGATCTAAAACAAAAACAAAAAAAAAAACACGCACGCACGCACGCACGATTTACTGAATTACTGAATATTGAAACTCTTTTGTTGTTCAATATGAAGAAAAATAATGAAAATTCTAACATTACACGTGAATTCGGCTCTATAAACACAGTGCCGCGAAAGCGTAGTAAAATCGACGTCATTCTTTATATTCAATTCCATTTATTGTAAAGTAAGTTGCCGGTGACTGTTCCATGTCTCCACCCTTAGATATTTTATCAATGAGATTCACTTCACGTAAACAAATCGCCATTTTCCTCTACTCGATCAAGGAGGAAGGAAAAACTCAGGGATATACCGATATTTACTATTTTTGGTAAATAAATTGACAATAATGTGGGACTATTTGAAATGTTACTAGTCAACATGTGTAAATCGTCTTTCCATGTTGAAAATTAACATCAAAATTGGCCGGTGTTGCAATGGAAATGAGACTGGGAGCTATGGGATAATATTCAATAATATTCAAAGCATTTGAAGCGACTGCGACTCAAATGCTTGACGACACATTCATCCGTCCTTGACGTTTGAAAGAGAGAAAATAAAATAGTAAAACGGTGCGAGTTTTTGTTGTGTCTAGTATATATATATATTTTTTTTGACTGCGCAGTGGGGTATTGTTTTCGTTAGTATCTTGAACAGCCATGGTATATTCAAGGGAATGAATCCGCATCCGCGTTTGTATACTAAGTATGCACTTAGATCCTCTGATCTAGAGTTTGTCATGCTATAATCCAAATAATCTTCTTTCCATCGTGGTTTATCGTTGAATAAACTACTGTTGTGAGGCGCAATGAATAATCCAGTCGGGCTTTCGCCCTCGTGCTTTATTTATTGTGCCTCATAATTCACAACTGTGGCATATGTCCTTAGAAAATTAAAAAGAAAAAGAAAAACTAGAAATGTGTCACCGACACGGATGCCCCCGCCACATGACAAAGGTCACAGTCATGTTATAGTAGATTCCAAACTCAAACAAGGACCTATATAGCCATACTTATTGACAAAAAAAAAAAACACTTTAATATATCCATATATATATATATATATACACTGTGTATGCAAAACATTTAGCCAAGCACTCTGATCTTGACCTTTGAGTTTACATCACTGTTTTGCTTGTAACATGTTGTATGTTCATGGCAATAATTTATGAAATCTAAAAATGCTCATCAAAATTAAGGGCCGGACATGAGCACCGTTTTTTACCATTTTTTTTACAGAAACAGACACACTCACAGAGACTGAAAACTTAATAACTCGCCAAGCACAAGTCTGAGAAACTCAATTTTGTGTTTGCTAATAAGTAATTTTCAACAAAGAATCCAAAAATCATGACAAACTGTCGCATGCATTGCTGATTATCTGCATCTGAAGCATAAGTAATACAACACTCAGGTCAGAGTTATGATTATATATCTTGACAGCCCTATTTCATGTTCTTAGCAGGTGTACTAACCACCATTAAATTTACTCCACTGGTTAAAGATCTATGGCCTACACAAGATCATTAAAAATAGATGGAGTAAGCCACAGTTAAAATTCTTTAATGTACTTCTCCCTCTTGAGGTCCTAACCATCCCTATTTATTATCACCAAATATTTCCATTGGTAGAGGACTTTTGACCGTAAGAAAATTCAACTGTCATGAGAGATAACTATAAAATGGTCAGAGTTGTCTTTCTTGTATGCAAAATACCTACTTATAACCTTTACAGCTTGATGACCGTATCTTGAAAATATATTAACGGTTAAAGAGTCATGGACTCCACAGAATTCAGCAACTATGGGAGATAACTCAGGGAGTCAACTGAGAACTGTAACATTGACGTTTAACATGGTGACACAGTTCTTGCATGCGATACATCATCTGTCCATGGTTATCTTTTGTGCTAAATCATTTCTGGTTATGGCCTTCACAGAATTTAGCATCTATGGGAGATAACTCAAGGAGTCAACTGAGAACCGTGACCTTGACTTGCAACCTGGTGACATGCGACACATCATCTATCCATGGTTATCTTTTGTGCCAAATAATTTGAAAATCCAATCAAATGGGCTGTGCACGAACAACCATCATTACTGTAAATGTAGCGAAAATTGATAAAGTTCAACTGAGCACTGTGAAATTGACCCTTCAGCTAGCAAAATGGTTTTGGCACGCGACACATCGGCTATCCATGGTGATCATTTATACCATATTATTCGGAAATCAAACCATGCATGTCACACTTGTGGGACTTACAGGAACACCTGTCATAACTATAATTGTGACAAATATTGACAAAGTTCAACTAAACACTGTGACCTTGACCTTTGAGTTGGCGACACAATTCCTGCATGGGTCATGTCTACTATCAATCGTGATAATGTGTGTCAAATTATTTTAGAACTGAACCATAAACCCGGAAGTTATTGGCCGGACACGAACACCTATCATCACTATATTTGTAGTAAATATTTACTAAGTTCAACCAAGCACAGTGACCTTGACCTTTGAGAGGCGATACGGTTTTTGCACGCGACACGTCGACCATCCATAGTGATCATTTGTGCCGAAATATTTCCGATTCCAATTCCGATTCAGACCATGCACCTGGATGTAATTGGCCGGACAGAACGCCTGTCATCATATTAACAAAGTTCAACCGAGCACTGTGACCTTTTTCCTTTGAGCTGGCCACACGATTTTGCTCATGACACGTTGTCTATCCATGGTGATCATTTGTGCAATCGGAACTCAAACCATGCATGTCACGCTTATGGGACTTACAAGAACACCTGTCATAACTATAATCGTGACAAATATTGAAAAAGTTCAACTAAACACTGTGACCTTGACCTTCGAGTTGGCGAGACAATTTCTGCATGCGTCACGTCGACTATCAATGGTGATCATTTGTGCAAAATTATTTTAGAATCGGACCATGAATCTGGAAACTGTTGGCCGGACACGACCACCACCGTTTCCCCAACATACATACATACATACATACGGACGGACAGGTCTAACACTATAAGCTCCTCCATTTCATGGCGGGGGCATGAAAACCGTTAGAATCTGTAATCGATTAATATTTACGAAAGCAGGGTCCGTATCACCAAACCGTTCTCATTTTAGGTCTTTTTCTAGATTCAGAAAGTAACACAACTTCTGATTGGCTGAACCATTTGGTTTAGCCAATCAGCCGTTGTATTACTTTCAAATTTAGAAGATTCATAAGAACATGACCAGGAAGAATATTCTTAAGAATGGTTGGTGAATACGGACCAAAATCTAACTAGTTATATGAATACTAAGCAGATAGAGAAAAGCAGAGTATCATTTTACAGCTACAATGAAACGTGTTCTTTTATTTAGTTTATTGCTTCATATAGCGTTTTTCGACAAATTGCCAACATTTCATTACAATATGACTAGTAGTTATAGAGTCATCAAAGAATTTCTAACTATATCTCCTGATATTTTATTGTGAGCGGTTTAGTATTTATCGCATAAAATATTTACTCTGTGTTTCTTATTGGGTTTAATATGTTTTAAATGAAGAACCTACATAGTCCATACCACAAAATCGCCAGAATAAGAAAACGTAAAATTTGTATAAATTTGAACGTATCAGTTTTGACTAAACGTCACACTGTCCGCCCTTGATAAACATTTATTATTACCGAATATGAGTTGTCTTTATTAATTTACGTGTTAATTTAATATAAATTTTCTGTGAAAAGGGAGAATAATGCATCCGAAAAAAAAAGTTTCGACCCAGGTCAGCCTGCGCAATTCGCGCAGGCTGACCTGGGTCGAAACTTTTTTTTGCTATTGGTCAATTTTTTCCCTGGCAAAGGGAGGGGGGGGGGGACGGTCCTGCGTGGCTCAGTGGTAAAGTGTAGGATTCGTGACTTGTAGACCCCGTCTTTGAGTCTCACTGGATCCACCGGGTTTTCGTTGGAGTGTCCTTGGGCGAGACACTTCAAAGCCCAAGCTTAGTACTGGTGAAACTAAGGAAATACATAAATATGTGAGCTGTCGCCGTGATATCAATGAAATACTGTTGATAGTAGCGTAAAAACACTTTTCAATCAATCGATCAATCAACATGTCAAAGGGCCAGTCTACCATATGATTCAGCCGGCTGCTAGACCAACTGTATTTTGTGGTTCTATGATTATGTGATGACATGTTTGGTATAATGCATCACGGAGATGCATTAAGTCCCCTTTTCACAGAGCATGGCTCAAATGTCTAGTATGTGCCATAAGGTATACTTTTGAAAAGTATATGAATGTTAATCAACTTTATTTTATATGGATATTTTCAAAGAGGAAATGAGTTTTATTCCAAATATTTATCCTATAAAAAAGCGAAAAAGAAAGAAAGAAAGAAAGCTGTATCACGTTCTTAGGCATGGCAAGATTTTTGACAGATATTAATTAAATTGCATCAGTAATGCATAATTACCTTATATAACAAGATACTCCAGTAGCCTTGACCTCAAAATGGCGGCAATTATCAATACATGCACCACTTGGAAACACTATTTAAGAAACAATTAGGGCGTTGATATGGGGTCAAGAAATCTTTTCGCGGCTTCCATTTCATTTCGTCTAATCGACTGAATTCTCCATACATAAAAAACGGCCATTTAATGATTTAGTAAAATACAGACAAGACACAATATGAGCCATGCTGTGTGAAAAGGGGGTTTAATACATCTGCGAAAAGTATCGATTCAGGTCAGCCTAGGCCGAAACTTTTCGCTATTGGTCAAGTTTCTGTATGTTCAAGGACCATTCTACCTCATGATTTAGTCGGTTGTTAAAAAAGTGGCTATTATGTGATGGCTTGCTTGGTATAATTATGCGCTGGCTTGCTTGGTATAATTATGTGATGGCTTGCTTGGTACAATGCATCACGGAGATGCTTTAAGCCACCCTTTGCCAGAGCGTGCCTCTTATAAAAGCGGACAATGAATAATGCGGAGTTGATTAGTGTTATCGTTCCAATTAGGCTACATCTTATTACCATGCAACCTGTTCCCATGATTTCTACCGAATTGCATAAGTCAGTAATATAAAGATGTGAAAAATAAGTGGAAAGAAAAACTTGTCGTTGTATCGAATGATAAACGTTAGGGTCATACTATTGATGAGAAATTTCTATTCATTTTTTTAAACTAAGATAAAAACTGCAATGTGCATCCTTGGGACAAGTATAAAGTGCACACTCAGGATTGATCTTTCTGAGAAGAAAAGGAGCAGCTACGCACAACAGTAAACTACGAAATACGTTTTTAAAAATGGATTAGATTTAGTCTGTCCAAAAGACCCCCATTATTCAGTTTCTACAGGTTTCTATTGGAATATCTCGCGTAATGTCCGGCAGTCCAAGATTAGACTGCACTATCTCTGCAGTCTAATCTTGATTTACACTGTCAGGAAGAAAGCAACTCTGACTGCTTTGGGCTACCAAAGGGTTAACTTTCACTTCCAATGGTGACATTCATAATCCTCGCGGTCAGCGGCCCAGATGAAGATCACACTGCACGTTCTAAGATCAGGCTGTACAGATCTTGGATCTACAAAGTGCGCTATCTGCCACTAAACTTTGACCCAAACCTTCTGTCATTGCAGTAGAAATCTACTTTTATATTTCGACAAAGTCGAATTGATTTACTTGGCAGCGAAGATGTTAAATAACCTGCTTACAAAATGAAAACGAGGCTTGAGACAAAGTGCGGAGACTGCACATATTGATACTTTTTACACAAATAGTTTCAAAAATAGATGGTAATGACAATGACATTGACATAGCTTTCGGTTTTGCATAAATAATCTTTCAAATAGCTGTCGGCAATAAATTTCCATAGACAGATTGGAGAAAATGTACGTAACGCGATAAAATACACTTTATCTCTAAAAGGCTTAATGTAAAATGGATTACGGCTGGTGGAAGGTATCCTGAATATCAATTAAATGCTTTTTTGGACGGAATAGCTTTAACAGTATTGGGGCCGTATAATGAAAGCATCAAACTGAGTACAGATGGGCACACGATAAAGATACTTTCAAATTCTACTCTGGTCATAAAATCATTGGACAATCCAGGAGGGCATCTTTAGCAAATGTATAACCAAACGCCATGGTTTGAAAGCATCGTGCTCTCAGAACCAAACTGGGAAGCCGTCGCGTGGTCTTAGGGTAATATATATAGGATTGAATTCCCTATTATCGTGGAAATAACGCGTTTCTCTGTGTGTAAGGAAATAAATGACTTGCCTGATATTTTTCGGATACATGAAACATGCAATGACACCTCATGTATTTTTTAAGAAGAACAAATTTTCTGATGGTCCGTTAACTATTCCTATTCAAAACACAACAGAGTATAGCCTGACCTTCTTTCAAAAAGAACTACTTCCGGTACTATCGTGGTATTGAAAAGAGGCCCTGGAAGGTGTACACGCTGACCACATTTATATTTAAAACTCTGGCAAATGAAAAGTAAGTTATTTTTAAGGTGCTGAAATGATTTTATCTTTGAGTTTGAACACCAGATAATATAATAACGGGTGATAAACACAAATTATTTAGATAATGAGTAGACGAACCAACATTCAACTTACCACTGCAGCTGTTCTCATGTAGCTTAGTCCAGCAAATGAATATGTTTATGTTGAGGATATTCCATCAGATACAAAGAACACGTTTATAGCAATAACGATACTTTTAATTACTTGCCTCTTCCCCCTTACTGAAATATTTATTACAACTGGGTGGTTAACAACTTACATGTCACCCACCACACAAGAAATGATCTTGGTATAATATTATGACAAGAATATTTGTTCAATTAGAAACAGTCAACATATTTACAATAAAATTTATTCTAACAGTAATCCTTTTTGTGACTTACACGTCACCCACCAAAACTGGAAGGAATTTGGTAAAGAATTGAAAATATGGTTCAACAAGTAACAATGTAAACAATATTTTTTTTACTCCTCTGTGCAATGGGGACAGCAGAAAATGCTATTTCTCCTTAAAACTCGAATATCTGAACAAAACTTTAGATGTGTCCAGTGGCAACAAAAGTCACATTTCCCCCATGTGACAAAGCAGATAGTTTCACATGCTCTCAATTCCTCAGGTTGCCATCCCTTGCAGACACAGCATAAATCATTTTCTGCAACTGACATATCACTATCTGACTCTGTGTCAGATGGTGATAAATTAATTAGTCCACCACCTTTACTTAAACCAGATGTACCTGCTTTAGGCACCTTAGCAATTTTTCTTTCAATAGATTCCCTGTTTACATTTGATAGATTTTTGCAATCAGTTGCAGTCTGAACCTGTTTTGGTAGTTTTTTTCCTTCAGTTTTTGTTTTTTTATTTGCAATGTCTGTAAGAACAGCCACATTTGATTTTTTACTCAAGTTACCAACAATAAATGGGGGAACAAATCTACGTTTTGGTTTTAGTTTTACATTTGTAATTGTACGCTGTTTAAAAAAGTTGTTAGTATTGTTTTCTTCATTAGGTAGGGGTTGAACATTTTGGCTCTTTGAAACTACTGTAGCTTGAGTGCTATCAGGTGGAACAAGATTTTCATGTGTGTTATCTTCGTATATTATTGCAGGTGCTACTTGGTCAGAAGAAATAAGCTTGCTATTGAAAGGATATATCCCAGCTTTCTGAAATGCAGACAAAAGATTTTGGGGACGTAAAGCCTTGATATAGGGGGTTGCAGTAAGCTCTGCAATATTATACTTTGATATATGTAGACCAGGATTTTTCCTCATGTAGGCATGACATTCATTGTTGTACATTGACTTGAATGATCCAAAAATTCCTATGTCAAGAGGCTGAGTGATATGACTGGTGTGAGGAGGCAGTACATATAGGGTGACATTATTTTTCTGTGCCCAATGTGTTAGAGTCAACTGAATGTGCGATTTGTGTCCATCGTACAAGATCAAAATCTTTTGACCATCCTTCGCAGATGACAAGTTGACATACTTTTTAAAATGTTTTGTCAAATAATTGTAAAATACTGAAGAGGTTGACCATCCACTGTCAGTCGTTTCACCACTGGAGCCTGCTGGTGCTCCTTGCAAAAAATCACCATTCCACCGTTTGCCGGGAAAAATGTAATATGGTGGGATATCATTTCCTAATGCATTTCCACCTGCTATGATGGTGACATTGCTGGATCTGGATGAGGTAATGCTTTGTGCAACAGTGTTTTTTCCACAGATTATTTTGGAAGGGGTATGCTCAGTGGAGACGCCAGTTTCATCAATGTTATATATGCATTCGGGATGAGTAGAAAGGTTATTGCTGGTTATAATATTTCCAAGCTCTTTAAAGTAGGAGTCAATTTGCTCCCTTGAAGCAGCTTTGGCCCTGTGTATTGACAACTTCTGTGGCATCACTCTCTTTAGCTCAGGGTGTCTACTATGGAACCCATAAAACCATGAATTACTGAGGGAATGAGAAGACTTTACATTTTTTCCTATGGAAACAGCAAAGTCTCTAGCCATAAATTGTATTTCTGTTTTGTTATACCCATATCCAATATTTGCCATGTACAATAGATGATGTACTAATTGATTGTCCTCATGGTTAGTGAATAAGGTGTCTGGTCCAAGGCGAGTGCAATCAAAATTAATAAACCCTTTTGTTCTGTCCCTCAGAGTCTGCTCAGGGACAGAAAACATCCTGGCAGCTTTGTAAACAGACACGCCCTTTTGTGTCTCCTCGTAGGCTCTTTTTAAGTTCTCCCTGTCATATTGTAACCGTCGAATTTTTACTGTAGGCTCCTGTAAAAGTGAAGCAGAAAAAAGGACATGTAGATGTGGGTTTAAAATAGCACAAGTACCCCGTTTTGGGCCTCTTTTGTGAATAAAAACGGAATAATTTTTAAAGTGTTCTCTTATTTCAAAAGAACAGGGAACAAGTATGAAAAAAAAATTATATATATATATTTGAAGTGCATTGAGAATAAGATGTAAAAAATAGCAAATCAAAAATTGCGTCAGGGCCTCTTATTTTCATTCCCATATTTGGAAAGCCGTGACGTCATCATGAAAAATTCGTCTGAAATTTACCTTTCCATTTCGTAAACATCAAAGATCTGAAAACAAATTTTACGGAACCATTATACTGATACTGCTTTTATTCCGCTGATAAGGTCATCAATTTGATCTAGGGGATAGTGTGATTTTGCAAAAAGGTAAGTTTTCTTGTTATTCGGATTAAAAACTTGATTTTACATACCATTTTCCGAAAATTTGTGTTGATATAGTTGTTAAGATATAAGAAAGGGTCCGGCCTACAAACGCTCACATGACGTCATCCTCTAGGTGGCGCATTTCGGCCTCGATTTCGGAATTTGTAAATACCACGATAATGAAGAACCCACGATAATACCGGAAGCGACTATATATATATATATATGGTAGGGTGGGGCAAAACGCCCCAGGGGGTAAAACGCCCCCCGTCGATTTCTTGATCATTCCAGTCTATGTGACGTAATGATGACGTCACTGTCATTGGAGGTCACGCGTAGATTAATGTGAGAGGAGAGATCAAGCTCCGTCATTGGTAAGTAAGAAAAAAAAAAATGTATTGCTTTTTACACATATCCTTGTTAATTTTTACCTACTTTTATTTCGCGTTATACTGAAAACGGACGTATACTACCTAATACACCCTAACTATATCTATAACACATTGTATTGTGGTTTTACTCAAGTACACACAATTTGTAAGCGCCTGTGCTATATTCGGGATATCTCGATTAATAATGAAAAGTTCTTACTGGGGTAAAACGCCCCACTTAATATGGGGCAAAACGCCTACAGGGGGCGTTTTGCCCCATTCCAATGTTTGGTTCTATACTTTCAAATTACAGTTTCATATGAAATGGTTTAGGTTTGAATTTGGTTTACTTTCTCTTTCCCACAATGTTTTCTACCACATTAATAAAATAAATAAATAAATAAATAAATAAAACAGTAAATGGATTCAATTTGCCAATTGCTTTCAATTTGAACAAGAATGAAATGTCTACTTTCACTTTGATGTTCATTATTAAATCGTTTTTAAACGAACTGGTATTTTATTATGTGTGTATGCCTTATGTCAATGGAATTATGTCTTTACTTTCTGGACATTTGGTTGTCTCGTACACATGTTACAATTTAATGCCGAGCCCCATAGCTCAGTCGGTAGCGTACAGGACTTGGGAACAGGAGGTCGCTGGTTCGATCCCCTGGCTCGGCCAATATTCTTTCCGAGGATTGATGATATTCATTGCGACAGGATTCATTCCTCTCTCACCGCTGTCAATTGTTTCGACGATGGTTAAGTTTGAAAGCAGCCAGTGGCTTGGGAAGAATCTTGTGCGGAGCACTGGTTAAAAGAACTCCAGGAAAGCATGGATAGGTGCACTGGCCGCTGCGATATGACCGAAATACTGTTGAAAACGGTGTTAAACACCATACAATCAATCAATACAATTTAAGCGATGTCTATCAAATACATATTATTTTACAACTTTAGTAGTGTCCGTGGTCTAGAGGTAGAGCGTCGGCCTCTTGATAAAAAGGTCCCGGGTTCGAATCGCATCCGAGGCGGGTATCAACCTTTGAGATTTTTCATTGGCCCACTCATTCGGCGCGAGTACTGGTGCAGTGTTCAGGAAGCGGAATCTAGAGAGATTAGTCTAAGTTGTAAAGGACTTGTTTCTCAATAGATGTAAAATAAATAAGTTTAAACTAAGGGGTAAAACGCCCCACTGGGTGCGTTTTGCCCCATAAACAGGGGCGTTTTGCCCCAAGGGTGGGGCAAGACGCCCCTTTTAAGAAAATAATATTTTTGTTTTTATAATACAGTTTAGAATAGATAACGACGAAAAACATGTGCCATTATATTCAGTTGACTGAAAAGGTTATACAATTGCGGAAAACACCATTCTACCTTCATTCTTTTCCAAAATAACAACAAAAAAACATTTTGGGGGCGTTTTGCCCCACCATATATATATATATATATATTTTTTTTTTTTTTCGTAAAAAGTAACACTTTCATTTCGTGTTATTCAGAGGCCTTGGTTTGAAAATCTGTAGGCATTATACTTGAATCGTCTGTGGAGTGGCTGCTCACCAATATTCACTCGACCAATGTTCGGGGCTAAATTCCAGATTCGTGTTACCATTAGGTGTAAATACATGGACAATGTGGCCCAACTGAAGAGAAAATATTGCACACACAAAAAATATCTATTACTTTACCAGTACCGTAATGCCCAAAAAAGTGTCCGACTCTGTAATAAAGCGACTGAGGAAATGTGAACGTACAGTCCAGCCTATATCTATAAGCAACTGGAGGTTACTCAAACTATGCTTCCTGAGGACAAGCGAATGCTTATTATAAGTGTGACATCGGTAAGAGAAAGGGGTCAATTTCGTCAATTTCGAGAGAACACGTTTTCAAGTTTATTTTAATACGACTATTCCGTAATTCTGGGTTTAAACACATATTTTGATTTGTTTATAGTCTCTTACGCCTGTAAACACGTAATTCAGTCACAAATCCGAGTGGTCCGATCGTATTACGATAAAATCATGGCAGCCGAAGTGATTGTGTCCGTACCGAGTTTGTCAGTTCCGGCTTGAAAACGGCGATTACCTCATTCAGATACGGTCACATAACCGTCAGATTTAAAGACAAATATGGTAACTACATACAAGAATATGCCTTAGGTAAGATTTGTGTGTTTTGCATTTTGCAATAAGACTTTCTATCGCAATATTTCTAAGCGAAAATACAAATTTTCGGAACTTTCAATGACCCAGAAGTTGTACCATCGGTAACTAACTAGTGCAAAATTTGTGTATAGCAACTGTCATGTTGTACATTGTCCGCCAAAATTTGAATAGTAAATGGACAACTAAGTTCGTAAACTCGCTCTTCCACTGCCACTGCAATTCTACATAAAATAATAGCATATCAGGACAATATTTTTGTTGATGATTGAGGACAACATATCAGTTGGCGCGAGTGAAAAACTGCTCATCTTTTGAAAACAAACTTGATCCAGAATCCAATGTTGAAAATTGATGTAGATACATACGATATAAAACTACTGTGAGTCCGATTATTATTCAGGCAATTTGACAATTTTCTTAAACTTGAAATAAAAAACTAAGATGCTTTATGTGTTTGTCTATAGGCCTTTTTTGAAATTAAAAGTTATGATTATTCAGTACCAAGGCAGACACTAAAGTGAAACTGTGTGTCTCGCACCTGCTGTTCACTTGACCAAAATTTGAATGAAAATGTAACATGATGAACATGTTAGATGTTGAGTCATTTGTCCTTACTGTCAGTGAACCATCATACTCGTTCACAAAGCCCTGTAACCTAACAACAACTAAGCTTTCATAATTGTTTACAAGCCCTTTGCCCTAACGGCCACTGAGCTATCTTTTACTCATATACAAGTAAATTGCCCTAATGGCCACTGAGCCATCATGATACTTGTTGACAAGTTTTTTGTCCTGACGGCCACCAAACCATTATACTCGTTTACACCTCCTGTTCGCTAACGGCCACTGTGCAACCATACTCGTTTGAAAGCCATGTGCACTCACGGCCTCTGAGTCACCACATGATACCAAACCCTATGCAACCATGGCAATTGGACTATTTTTAGACTAGCGAAGCTGGTCTATAGGCATCAAGATTGACCTAGAGTCAAAGTAAACAAAAAAAACCCAGTTGCCAAATACTGCCTCACAGAAAATACTTCTTTCTGGTAGAAATCTTAATTCTGTTATATATGACAGTTTTGACAAAAACCATTAAATCTCTACCACTTCAATTTGAACATGTCGTCTTACAAAGTAATTAAGTGAACAAGATGTCATTTATAAGGTACAACATCTTTGCTTATATGTAAATTAAGTGACCTATGCAAAGTAGAGAATCACTTATTCCTACACCACTGTAACATTATGAATGAATCTATTAATAGATACACCTAAGTAACTTGTAGCAAATTCCAGTTGTATTAACCCACACTGGACAAGGTACCCTTGAGGTACCCTTGTCATCCCTTCAATCATTCCTTATTTAGATCATTGTGTACATTAAATTGTCATGTTAAACTGTTATCCTACATCTTGAATATTAACTTTTTACCAAGCAATCCCACGTTTTAACGACACAGGGGAAGAATCCCTTTGAAAGCATTGCGGGAAAAGGAGAAAATCCATCATTTTCTCCTTTTTCCACATTGTTTTCTGCCCTTTGGGTATCAGGTTTCATCAGTTCAGCTACATTTACTTTATGGTCAGCTACAGGTTTGAATTTGGACAAGTGTATTTTTTTTTTTTTTTTTTTTTTGTTTTTTTGTTTTGCAAAGAGAGTTAAATAGATAACTACATCTTGTGCTATTGAATACTGACTAATTGATTGCATGGTGTTTAATGCCTTTTTCAACATTATTTCAGTGATATTGCAGCGGCCAGACCACCTATCCATGCTTTCCTGGCGTTTCTTTTACCAGCACTACCAGGAATCAACGACATTTTGCGGACCATGTGGATTAAGATCAGACTGCACAGTGCGTGCTGTCTGACTTGAATCTGCACTGTCCGATAAGCGGATATATTTTCTCCAAAATGTAACTTTGAAATAGCAATATTCAGGTTTTAAACATCGGCTTGAGAGTTTCATTTAACATTTTTTAGCAGGTTCAGGTTTAAACTTAAACTGGATTATTGTTAACCAATAGCATGCATAGCCATGGCAGCTCAGACAGTAGCTGGGAAAGCAGCCGATGGCTTGGAAAGAATGTTGTGCGGAGTACTGGTAAAATAAACTCTAGGAAACAGTCAATCAATCAAATTCGCTAGTCTGTCAGTACTTTCAGTGCTTTGATAATCGTTTACACAAGCAATTGCCCGACAACTACTGCGCTTACAGTATCCTGTATGAACTTTAAAAATCAACAGTAAGCGAGCTACATGTATCACATTATTTTCAAGCTTATCCTCTGTACTTACTGAACTATACCTTTTGCAGGTTCAGTGTTTTCGACAGCCACAGAGCTGTCACACACATTTACGAACCGTGGCACTCGATTGCCACTTTGCCATCATACTCCTTTAACAGCCCAGTGCCTCTACAGCAACTGAATGAACTGTCATACATGTTTGCCAACCTAGTGTTTCGTCTTCCTTTAAACTGACATACTTGCTCACGAGCCCTCTGTCCTTTTACTGAATGATCAAATGCGTGCCAAAAAACATAACTTTGACTGCCCGACAAGAGAGAAAAGTCTTACTGACACATTATCATCATTATCATAAAATTAGCAAGTTTCTCTCATTAGATGACTGTGTATAGGATTTGCTAGATGGCTGAAATATCCTATCCCTGAGGCAGAATAAGTCAGATCGCAATAATCCATTTCGTTTCAATAGAGACTTTTGTTGCCGCATTCGTTGTTGTTGAATACACCTGGAACGTTGCCAAAATGTGGAATTTCTTGATTATATGCTAAACTTTGTATTTCACACGATGCTTTTTTCTTTAGTCAAATTGCCCTTTCATCAGAATATCCACGTTTCCGTTATTTTTTTTCTTATTAATGCAGAAGTTTTCACCAGTTTAGAAAAGATGACATTAGCTTTAAACTTGAAGGAGCAGTTTCTGTAGTATTGCAGTTATGCCACGGTGGTCACAGTTCATATCAATCATAAATAGATCCGTTCGCATTTTCTATTATAAAAACGTCCGAAATTATCCTGGCGCGCTTGGATATGAACTCCCAGCCCCTGTGCGGCATGTCCCCTACCGACGTCCATCTTTCATGTGTACTCTTCTCATAAAAGTTAAACTACTGTAAAAAGTGAAGAAAGTGACGTCGAAAAAAAAGACACCCCAACGATCAGACGGAACCCATTATCTAGCATGCAGACAGTCACTTTCCTTAGCTCCAAAATAATATTAAGTACAAGTGAATGATTTCAGTTTGTTTTAAAAATCTCAAATAATCCAACGCTTCTAGCGGAAGGTTTCGTAAGAACATCGAGCATTGAAAATCCTCGACATTCTGTGCGCTTCGATATTATAGATATGTGTTGTTTGCAAAAAGCACATAATGCAGTACTTTACAGAAGTTCATTCAATAAAGGGAGGTAATAGCGTATTAATCAAAGTATTTTATTAACTCTTTCACAGCGATTTTCAATTGAAACAGCTTTAGACGGTTTAGATCAAGATCAGACTGCAAAAAAAATGCAGTCTGATTTATGAGATATAACTTCCGTTTGCTGATGCTAAGCCTTTATTTAAGCCGTATTTAGAAGGTAGGAAAATATTTAAGCTAAATCGTAACAATGCAAAAGTTATATGAACAGCCGAAAGGTACATGGGTAAAGTTACTGGCTTCCGCTTCATATCTGATTAATTTAAAACGGCGTGAAACATAGACAAAATCATCATCTACGTTGTCATCAAAATACGTCACAGGCTGATTTAAAAAGCAAGAGGAACATATGGTCCTATATCGCTCACCTGAGTACCAAGCAGTAAAGGTCTACAATGAAGATAAATACTAAATATCGAAGTGCAAGGCCAAAGCTCTACGTCTTCTTGGTTTAGACAAGAAGATAATCTTTCTTAACCAAACCCGGTTATATAAATATTTGTGAGAAGTTTGAATGATATTTGTCCAATAGTTGTTGAAAAATAAGGAGAACAAGAAATTTCATCAAAGGAAAATAACTTTGTAAAAATTCAATGAAACGTCACCAAAATATAATATGCACATTCTTGCTTGGCACCGAGTCTCTCTAAAGTTTGAATGAAATCTGTCCCGTAGTTGTTGAGAACTAGCTCTGACAAGAAAATGCTACAGAAAGATGGATGGATGGACCGACAAGCTGACTCCTATATACCTCCAGAACAGAGTTCTGAAGGAATAATAACAAAGCCCTAGGCATTTTGGTGTGTGGCAAAAAGTTGCCTGATTTGAACAAACTTAGTAGAGAATGTTTGCCGATTCAAGACTTTCTATACAAGTTAGTATTATAATGTTGTTAAATACACCAACAACTACAGTTGTTGTCCAGGGACATGTTCATGGGTAATTGCTATTGTAAACACATAAACAATGTATTTACACTTGCAATAGTCTTGCACCAACCTTTCAATGCGTCCAGCTTACAAAAATTTGACCTTCAAGTGTGACATTGACCTTGGCCCTACCTGAACAGATCTTTCAAATGGTACTTCAATTCATGGTGGAGTATATGCCCAAAATCTATGGGGGGGGGGGGGGGTTTCATAAACTTATTTATTAATTAAGACAAACACCACAAAGTGAAGAACAAAAATTATAATGACTTCTAAGATTTACAAGATAAAATCTGAGAGTTAAATGAATGAACAAAAATGAAATCAAAATACAATGAACACAAGGTTCAAAGATATATCCTAACAGCCAGAGAGAAAAACGTTGTCAAAGCCTTTAACCCTTTACCACATGGAAAAATTTTAGATCTGTCCAAATTGAAAGCATTTGCAGACAACATTTTCATATTGGCTCAAGTAACACAATATTTCTTTGATAGGGTAGAAAACTTTGTGGGAAAAAGGAGAAAATGCTGGTTACCAGCATTTTCTCCTTTTCCCACAATGTTTTCAAAAGTTTTCACAGAATGTTTCTCATCATGTGACCTAGAGCATATTGTCAAGATTCTGCAATTTATAGCTGCATCATGGAAAAAGGGGTCTTCATGTTATATTTCATTTTTCACCAATATCTCTTTAATTACTGGACATATCTCAACAGATTTGGATGAAATTTTCACACATCAAGTGACCTAGCGCATATTCTCAGGGTTTTGGAATTTATTGCTGTGTCATGGAAAAAGGGGGCTTCATGTCAAATTTAAACTGCATCCGTCCGTCCTGAATAGATAAAAGGAAAAAATGATCAGGTGGGAACCAAGGCTAGGGGTACGCAAGACAGGACGTTTTATCAGACAGTGTAGATAAAGATCAGACTGCAGTTGGATCTTGGATATATATGCCTTATATTCTGCAAGGTAGTATTGCCTACAACACAGTCTTGAAATGCATATTACTTGGTCTATCTTTATCGCTTTACCAAACAAAAATTTTAGACTGGTCTATAACTCAAAGCATTTGCAGACAACAAAATAAATTTGTCTCAAAAAATGAACTTAGATTTGGGATGGGTAGAGAACATGGTGGAAAAAGTAAAAAAAAAAAAAATGCTGGTTACCTGAGTGCTTGGCCCAACCGAAATTTAAACTTAACATCCCTACATAGCTAGCCCTGTAGGTAATGAGCTAACAGGTTTGGCTCAAATCATTAACAAACAACAAAATTCAATCCTTAAACCCAAAGGCCATTTTCATTCCAGAATGAGTCCAAGATGACAACAACTGCGTGGGTGCCTTTTGTCTTCAGTGTTTCAACAAAGAAGACAGTATAGATCAATGATCGGACTGCACATTTAGTGCAGTCTGATCTTGATCTACACTAGACACAAAGGCAACTATAGTAGTGAAAGGCGCTTAAAGGGTTAAGACTTGTCCAATTTCAAACCATTTGCTGACAACAAAATAAATGTGACTCAAAAATTTAAATTTTATTTTGGTTGAGTGGAAAACATTGTGGAAAAAGGAAAACATGCTGGTTACAAGTATTTCCTCTTTTTCCCACAATATTTTCAAGAGCCTGATTTCTGACAGGCGTTAAAACTTGGGATTGTGTGGTAAAGGGCTAAATAGAACAAGACTTTTAAAGTTCATTTTGTATACCTTTATGTCCTGTTTTGACCCAGGGGCATCATTTGAACAAAATTGGTAGAAGTCCACAAGGAAATGCCACATACAAAATATCAAAGCTCTAGGCCTTCTAGTTTCAGACAAAAACATTTTTAAAGTTTGCTCTATATACAATTTTGCCCAAAATTGTGACCCCTGGAGTTTAAGGGTTAATTCAATTCTTTTAACAACTTTGGTAGAACTTCACCCAAGGAATATGCCTGTCAAGTGTCAACATGATTGGTTTAGGAGGAGAAGATGTTTAAAGGAATTGTGGAAAGACGGACGCTGGACAACGACGAATCACAATACCTCACCCAGCACTTCGTGCTCAGGTGAGCTAACAAATAGGCCTAACCATTGTATGTGGCTTGTGATAAACAACATAAAGATGAAGTTTCATAACATTTTGTCCTGTAGTTAAAGAGATATTAATCCATAATGAAAATATATGTGAAGCCCCCTTTTTCCATGACACGACATTTAATCAAAAAAGCTAAACTAATGATATTGGCAGACTACTATAAGGAACACACGTATGAAGTTTCACAAATTTTTGTCCAGGATTTTGAGTTGAAGATACATGTATATTGATCCTTAACAGAAATATACATGAAGCCCCTTTTTCCTATGAGACAGTATTTGATATCAAAAAGGAAAAAAAAAAAAAAAAAAAAACAATAAATATCAGCGGACATCATTAGGAACACCTGTATGAATTTCTATTAGTTTTTGTCAAGGATTTTAGAAGATATCTGTCCTAAAAGATGGACAAACAGATGGTCATTGGTCCATGATGAAATTAAACATTTAGCCCCCTTTTTTCATGACATGGCGTTTCATGAAATAAAAACAAATAACTATTGTCTGTGGCTTGCAATAAACAATAAAAAGATGACGTTTCATGACATTTTGTCCTGTAGTTAAAGAGATATTGGTCCAGAATGAAAATATATGTCAAGCCCCCTTTTTCCATGACACAGCAATAACTGGTCCTATTAGACCTACAATCAAACTCATTCGAGATCTTACGGTCATATATATTTTGACCAAGTTTGATGCTGATTGGTTTAAATTCGTAGATGCTAGAGTGTAAACAAAGTCAAATGTAGCAATTTTTTTAATTCAAGGGCAAATAACTCCAGTCCTTCTGGTCCGATTAAACACATAATCAAACTCATGCGAGATCTTATGGTCATATATATTTAGACCAAGTTTAGTGCTGATTGGTTAATATTTGTAGATGCTAGAGTGTAAACAAAATCAAATGTAGAATTTTTTTTAATTCAAGGGTAAATAACTCCAGTCGTTCTGATCCGATTAGACCCGTAATCGAACTCATCCGAGATCTTATGGTCATATACATTTTGACCAAGTTTGGTGCTGATTGATTAATATTTGTAGATGCTAGAGTGTAAACAAAAAAATGTGAACGGACGGACGGACGGACGACGGACGACGGACGGACGGTGAGTGATCACAATAGCTCATCCTGAGCACTTTGTACTCAGGTGAGCTAAAAAATGAGTAAAAAAATGACTACGACTGATGACTTGAGGTACAAAACCCGTGTTGCTACGGTCAGAAAAATTACACCTATGTCTGAAGGATTTAATCCTGCCACCGCAAAATATGCACAAGGCGACGAAGAGTAACTCTAGCTCACAGCTTAGAGCAACATCTGACAGCACAGAATGAACAACCTGGTCTTTGACGCAAGTCAGCTGCTTCTTGACTTTATTTTGTGGCCAAAACTTTTAATTATTTTTTTCAGCGAACGAAATGAAAATCGAACCTATTTGTTTGGTGATGAGAGCGTTAAACAGCAATATTTATTGCCTCCCACACCTTACTTCACACTTATCCTAGTGAACTTATAAACTTATGACAAAAATAGATCCTCTTAGTTTATAACTATTTAGTAGGCCTAATTATTTTATCAAAGAAGCCATTGTTAGAAAATTGAAAAATGATGACCGAGATTAAAATGCACATATATGGAGGATGTTATTGGTATACCTTCCACGCAAAACATTTCCATGGTTACGTATTGCAAGAAAAGGATTAACGCGTTTCCTTCTTTAACATTTGTTTTATCTCTTGGTATAGTCGATTATGCCGCTTTTAACTTTAATTTTGACATATCACGGCGACGGCTCTGCTATTTATGTCTTTCCGGACATAAATGGGGTGTGTGTGTCCGTGTCATAGGATGCTCCAATGCGTTTTTCACATAAACATGAGCCATGTTCTTGCAAAGGGGGGCTTAATGCATTGACGTTATCCGTGATATCAAGCAAGTCATCACATAATTATGAATCCACAAAATCCGTTTTATCTAAAAACCTACTGAACCAGGAGGTACACTGGTCCCTTAACATGCAGAAAATTGACCAGAAGCAAAAGGTTTCGGCCTAGGTCAGCCGGTGCGTACTGCGCAGACTGACCTGAATCGATACTTTTCGCAAATGCATTAAGCCCCCTTTTGCAAGAGCATGGCTCATATAAAGGGCAGCGAGAATTAGCAAGTCGGAGAAATAAAATAAAAAAAAAAAAAACGAGGGTAACAGTGAAACAAAATATTACAGAAATGAACTGCAGGAAAAGGATTCGAAGTGATCAAATTAGAAATTGTGACAAATCGATAATTGCTCATACATTTTAAATACAAAGAGAAAGTGAAAAATAAAGAGAAACGTTTTTTTAGTTGCGGTTGAGCTGCGATGTGTCATAAAACATCAAAAGAAGAGTTTTGTTTTTCGAGACAATGTATAGTAAAATTTACCCTTGAATTGCAACAGGTCGGTTTTTGTGCTTCTGTGGACGGTGATGTAAAGATCAGACTGACTTTTGATCTTAAGTGTAAAACAATCATGACATATATACACAGTAAAAAAAAGTCCTGCACCCACTGTATTTTTTACCGACTTTGATTTTCTGGCGTGAATGATATAAAATGGGGTAGGGATTAGAATCCGGCTGCTGCATATACCAACAGACCAGTCCTTTGCCTATGGAATGAAATGAACTGAGATATCCCTTGACCTCATGGTATTTAGGATTTTTTTGCCTAGATATAGCTTTCAAATTTAAGAAAAACGAGATACTTTTTAAGTTTGCTTAAAGCTGGGAATTGAATGTCGTATTAAAACTTACGACAGCTTAAAAGTGACCTGCAGAGAATGGGCATACACAATCAGTCAGTGCTGCGTACTTCCGCCCAAGGCTTGCAGAACAGCTTGCAGTCTTCGTCTCATACCTCTCTCAAGAGGGTGAAACAGCTCGAGCAGTAGACGCTGCCATGAGGTCGAGGGATACCTCAGTCCAGTCCATTTCAGAGGTAACAGACTGGTTTGTTGGAGTATGTAGCAGCCAGATTCTAATTTCCAATCCATTTCATATCATTCACGCCAGAAAATCAAACCCGGTAAAAACACAGGGGGTGCAACACTATTTTTACAATGTATATTTGAGCGGCGCTCTGGCAAAGGGGGTTCTCAAGCATCTCTCATGCATTATACCAAGCAAGTCATCTCTATAAAATTGATTTAATCAACAACCGACTGAATCATGACGTAGCATGGTCCTCGGACATGTAGAAAATTCACGATCAGCAAAAAGTTTCGACTCATGTCAGCTTGTGCCGACTGCGCAGGCTGACATGAATATATACTTTTTGCAGATGCATTAAACTCCCTTTTCACAGGGCATGACTCATTTGTTCAAATGCCCTCAACATTTTGATAACTTGGGTAAAGGATGTATCTCCTTTATCGCTCATCCCGTCAGACACAACTTTAAGTCCAGCATTATCCTTGGCTACAATTTCTGTATTTTTGCTGACATTGTCGGGCGTAAAAAAATAATCGTACAGTACCATCAACCAACGGAAATATATGAGTCATGCTCTGGGAAAAGGGGGCTTTATGCATTTCTGTGATGCATTATACCAAGAAAGTCATCTCCTAATTATTGATCCATAAAATCCATTTTGTCTAACAACTGACTGAATCATAAGGTAAACTGGTCCAAGAAAATTGACCAATAACGAAAAGTTTCGGCCGAGGTCAGCCTGCGCGGACTGCGCAGGCTGACCTGGGTCGATACTTTTCGCAGATGCATTAAGCCCCCTTTTCACAGAGAATAGCTCAATATATATTTATGGTAATTGACAGATGAAATCCACAGGGAAAGTATAAGCTCTCAAGCAAACTGACAAAAAAATCGACTTTTTTTTTTCATTTTAAAAGCATTTGCAGACGACAAATTAAATGTGGCTTAGGAGTAAAATTGACTTCATGTAAGGATAAAACAGAAATCGATAGAAAAGGAGAAAATGCTAGTTACCAGCATTTTCTCATTTTCCAACGACGTTGTTCAAAACTCTTCTTTCACAAAGCCATACAAAGCACTAGTTTGTTGGCATACCATAGGGTCACGGCGAGTAATTTATATAGATGAAAAAACAAAGAAAAACTGCTTCAGATGTGAGTAAAAAAAATCATTATTGTAGGTGTGTCCGATATGTCTTCTTGCCAGGACGCATTCACCTTTGTTGTTTTTTCGCCAGGTAATTACATGTATGCTTGCAACATCATCCTCTTAGTCACATAATGCATGTTGATTATAAGATCATTTTCTGGTCTTTTTTTTTTTTCTTACTTTGTACTGGAACCCTGCAGAAACCGCAATGGGTTTCCCTTTGACAAGGGCTGGCATCTTCCTGTACTCCGTCCCTGCTTCTCTCTTGTTTGAATTTTAGTGTTTCTTCTAAATAGCTTTTGTAAATTTTCTGCTTATTCTACTTTTCTTGTCTTTTATATTTTCACAAGTTTAACGGAAACCTTTAAAGGCCATTGAAGAGTTTTCCTTCGATGATGACGAGCATCTACTTTGGTTGGTTCACATCCTTCTCTCTTGTGTGAAAATCTGTATTTTCTTCTATGTCCTGTAAATTTTCAGTTTCTGAAGCTTTTCTGTTCCAAGCATCTGTATTTTAACTGTTCAAGCAAACGCCTTGAGACCAGTATTTTGACGAACTTCGCCGTCTTTAATCTAAAATGTATATTAAGATGTCCAACTGCACTACATTCTGAACACGATACCAGGTCATTTGTCAGATTACTCGATATAGTTTTAAAGTGAAACGGAAACAGTCGGTAGTTTAATGTTTTGTGTGGTAAATCATCTGCGATCAGGACGGAAAAAACGGGTACATATTAAAGGAGTTATGAAGGTCAAAACTTTGGAAACGGACACATTAATCTTTTCTCACCCAACCGTGATATAGAAATTTCAACACCATGATAAATAAAGTGAATGACTCTGATTGGTCAATGTTATTTTAGCTGCTCTTAAATTATTTCAAAAGCCGATCGCTTGGTCTCATTGAACATTTAGATTCCATCGGTTTAAATTCACCGTGGCACTGAATTACCCATTTCACGGAGGGATGTGGAAAATCTGATTTGATGAAATGGACATTTTTCAGTTAGGAAAAACAGCTGAAATGCTTTTCTTTTTAAATGTCGTGTTGGCCAGAATAAGTAGCAAGGTTTTGTGCAGTCTGATCTTGATCTACATTGTTCGCAGAGCTTTAACTGTTATTAAACAATACATAACAAAGTAAAGTTATGAACAATGGTTGCTTGATTCGACCCCTCTTAGGGGTTACATAAAGACTAGTAACGAGTAACGAAGTTTCGAAAAACAGGAAATATAGCATTATCAAATTAAATCGGACTTGTATGGAATAACGAGGTTACTTCAGGTGTCAAGTAGAATATACTTAACGTCAGTGTAATGACAAAATCTAATTACCAAACTTTAGTTACTGATAAAGAAATCGGAAGTTATAGAAGACGTGACACTTTTTCATATTCTCTAACCCTTGTTGCACATACCACAATTTTTTAAAGTAGAAACGGAGGAGAAAGATTTGAAGAAAAGGTAAACGTCTCTTTGAATGATACATAAACGTGAGAAAAGGAACAATTTTTAATACAGGCAATGGGTACTGTAACACTGTTTTAGTATTTGGTTTACTTCGAGGGTTAGCCAACTTAGAATTCGTATAGAATTGGTAATTCGTAAAGAATTGGTTTACTGAAACCATAGGCCAATGTACAAAGGAGTATTTCTTGCAGGTGATGCAGGACTATTTCTTGAAGGTAATGCAGGTAAAAGGGGGGGGGGGGGGTTGAGAGGATAATCGTATTTTTCATATGACCTTAGATGTTCTGATCATTTTGCGATTTTTTTCGCTCTCTGTCTCTGTCTCTCTCTATCTCTGTCTCTCTGTCTGTCTGTCTGTCTCTCTCTCTCTGTCTCTCTTCCCACCATTGCTTCGTTTATGGCATCTTCTGTTTATCGACAGCAAGTGCATTGAATTTGTATTCCTACAATTCTGGTTCGAATACTGCATAAGGAACTGTCCTTGGGCCAAGCACAACAGATCCTTGGCGAAATACTGGCTAACCTAGTCCAGTTAGCCGACAAATATATTTATACAAGGGCAAAAAGTGTAGAATCAGATCAGAAACTGAGCTTTGCAGTATTTGACATAAGTCTAAGGCGTTTGCAAATTTTTACCGGTGTAAAAAGGGGCCATTAAGTTAAATGCCATTATAATTTGTTGTCACTTAACATGTCAAACACTTCAACGTTTCCATTTGGAAAAATTGACCTGTCAGGTAATACTCACCTTGATACTTAATTTGCTGGTGACAGTGACCTTGAACTTCACCTAGACGAGACGAAAATGATCAAAGTCTACGTCTACATATCATTAACCTCATTCAAAGATCTTAATTACATAGCATGCATCTTGGTGAAGTTTTTAGAGGGTGAACCGAACCGACTCTTCAAGGCTGCAAGAAAGCATATTTATACGCCCAGCATGCAAATTTGTTTAATTTGTTTGTTTGTTACTCGTTACTCTGATGTTTAAAGATTTTGAATAAGACTTCACGCATTCAGAAAAAAGTTATTGCAAATACATATGAACCAGTTCTTAGATATCACAGGCAAGTATCGTTTTAGGACCTCCATGCAAATTAGTTTTGTTTGTTTCCCTGGTGTTTACAACCGTGCGACTATCCATGCATTACTGCTGTTCTTTTAAATGTTTACAAGGCAACAGAATGCTAGTCTTTCTGAAGTTGAAAGTATTTAGATTACAAATTAAATGTGTCAAAGATAATTAGGTCTGTCTTAAGAAGGATAGAAAACATCGTGGGAAAAGAAGAAAATGCTATTTATCTGAATATTTACTTTTTCAACACTGTTCTGAAAATTTTCTTGTCAGGTTTGTTAAAACCCTGAACTGCTTTGTACAGAGTTTACGTAGTTTTCAAACAGCACACCTGTCCATGCACGCCTATAATTTTTCAAATTAGTTCTACATACACCACCCTTTCAAAAGCCCCCTGCTTCTTTCTCTCATAAACAAAGAAGAAAGATCTATGCCTTCCCGAGTTTCTTTTACCAGTACTACGTACACTATTCTTCCAAAGCCACTGGCCATGCACACGTATAGTTTTTTTTCCAGACAATTTCTACATACATCACTCTTTCAAAAGCCATCTGCTTCTTTACCTCATAAACAATGAAGACATATCTATGCTTTCCTGGAGTTTCTTTTACAGGTATGTCGCACAATATTCTGACAAAGCCATTGGCTGCTTTCCCACGTGACCATCGCCGAAACAATGATCAGCGGTACGAAAGGAATGAATCCTGTCACAATGACTATCACTAATCCTCTGAAAGAAATTGGCCGAGTTAGGGATTTGTATCAGCGACGCTCTTGTGTCAAGTCCTGTACAAAATCGACTGTGCTACCGGGCTCGGTAAGAGAGGAATGAATTCTGTCGTCATGCTTTACATCAATCTTAGAAAAGACATTAACATAGCCGGGGTTCGAACCCCTTGATAAACAGCCCTAACTGTTATGGCTGAGCTACCAGACGAGAGCTGTATGGAAATGATCTGGGGCCGTATTCCCCAGCCATTCTTAAAAATATTCTTAGTCCTATTCTCCAAGATTTTCTAAATTTTAAAGTAATACAACTTCAACAATCGGCTTTCAGGAGCAAATTCTTGCTCTAAAAAGGGGCATGACGCTGTTAAAAATAGTTCAAGAATTGTCAGTTTTTTTGGTGTTATCTTGATTTGTAGTTAACAACTAGCCTAAATTTTCAACGTTTATCTTCAGTAATGACAATATATCAGAAAAAGCCACAAATATTCGCACGATGACTGACGCAAATGCAGACGTAAACGACGACGACAGGATCTTGACAATACCTCGAGCTCTTCATCGAAAATACCAATCTAAAAAAATGTGACCTGGGACATCAGGTTTACTTCCATTCAACTTGAACATGTACACTCTAAAATCATTTCTTAGCCTATGTTGTACCTCTTTACAAAGTAAATTAATACTCAAAGGTGGCCCACTAGTCAAAAACCGAAAGCGGCGCATTATTTCCTTCCTTCACCAGAAATATTTTACTAAGTATAAAAACGACACGCATTAATGATACTGTTGAAACATCGTGACAGCAGGATAAAAAAAATCCCAAAAGATATGCTTCCTCGTCTTTGTTTTTTTTGTATACTTCTCGTGTGCCATGATGAATATTGTTGTCTACAAAGTCAAGGTGGCTTTGCGTTACCGTCTTTCACTTTTCGCTGTCAATGACGACCTAAATAGCTTTGACGGACGGCGAAATTTAAGATCAGACAGCGCATGACGTGCAGCCTGATCTTGGATCTACACCGTTTGCCGCCAAATCCTAAGCTGTAAATAAATTCGTATTCAACTGCAAGAAAATCAACTGTTTTACCTTGCAAAGAAGTGGGCCTTATTAAGTTGGTAACGAAAAAGTCAAAGATGTTATAAATAACACTATTTGTAACTTTCAAAACTTTGAAACGGTTATTAATCTTCCTTTTAACCTTGTACATACTGAGCAAGATAAAACCCTTTCAGCATCACATGCGAAAACGGGGGCTTCTTGTGACGCCATAGGGCCCGCAACATGCCAAATGAGAACTTCGGACATTTGCGTAAAGTGTCGTCTCGGATTAGCCTGCGCTGTCTGCGCAGGCTAATCCGAGACGGCACTTTACGACTACGTAAGGTTTTTTCATACAGTAGACTTTCGTAAAATAGAAAATCGCACAGAAATGGGAAATGTCGTCTCGGATTAGTCACAGACTACACAAGCTGATCTGGGACGACACACTTTTAGGCATGTGTCCGAAGGCCCCTTTTCGTGTGTTGCAGGCCTTAGATGAGGATCATACTGAATATACGTGCAGAAATATCTGCGCTATCTGATCTTAGATCTATACCGATCGCGTGTTTAGTCAAGCCTATAGGATAAAAATCTGACTGTACTTTCTGCCGTCGAAAGATGCCGAGCTTTCAATAACTGCTCGCCACATGGCTTTATGCCGCATGGCGAGGGTAAAAAAGACAAATGATGATGATGATGCCGAGCTGATAGTTTTGGCTTTGAGAGCGTTAAAGGTTTGCTTGTACCTATTTTCTTTTCCCAAAGAATGGTAGGTCAAAGATCAGACTGCGCAGGATGTGACATTGGATCTTGGGTCCATACTTCTCCATATCTTGAGAGATATTTTGGTCAAACCTGTCTAAACCTTTGGTAAATTCAATCGACAGGAGAAAGATTCTGAGTTTTTCACTCCATACCTTGTTTGGTCGCCAGAATATATCACAAAATAATGATCTGTGCAGATCCAAAATCAAACCCTAGTTACTGTGCAGTCTGACCTTGATCTTCACTGTCCTCAGTTATACTGAAAGTTGTGTCCATGGTTGTGGGGTAGAGCATAGGCCTTATAATCAGAAGTCCTAAGTTCGATACGCGGAATTAGGTGTCAGCTTTGGAATGGATCATTGGTCCACATACTCGGCGCGAGCACTCGTGTAGTTTCAAGGAAACAGAATCGAGAGATATTACTATAAGTTGCAAGAACTTGTTTCTCAATCGATGTAAAATAAATAATATTTTTAAACTAAAACTAAGTCGTGCATAGCAGTGTCAAAATTGTGACAGATCTGTTTTTGTTTTTTTTTTTCCAAAGGCTAAATCTTTTTGCTTTTTGGAAGGGTTCAACTTACTTGAAAAAAAAACCATGGGGGCGGGGGGGCAAAAGTAAGCCAATTATTAATTATTAGCCTCTGGTAAAAATAATTTTAAAAAGAATGGTGTATTTTAGCATCAGTAATGTAAATTTCTTCCACATGTTAAGGTCAACTTTTACCTATTCTTTCAAAAAAACAACCCGTTTCTTTCATTACGCATAACTTGACGTTTTCAACGCCAAAGGCAAAAACACAAGCTTTTTACCGCCCGTTTGTTCTATCAAAACTATAAGGAAAACGTTTTTCTCAGTTTCAAGATGGTACCGTTTTTAGCCGTCGAAAGAGGTCGATTATATTACCCTTCAGCACCATAGGCGAAGAGAGGAAGTTTTGCGGACGGCATAGATCAAGATCAAACTGCACTAAACGTGCAGTCTGATCTTCGATCTATGCTGTCGGCTTCTTTATTGAAGTCTGTATGATAAAAAACGCTTTCTGGGTTTGAGTGGATGGTATTTTCAGCTGCCGAAAGAGTTTAAGTTAGTTTATTCAACGCTGAAAGAGATCTGAGCTATGCTCTGTGAAAAGGGGGCTTTATGCAAAAGGTATTGACCCAGGTCAGCCTGCACGGACTGCGCAGGCTGACCTGGATCAAAACGTTTTGCTTTCGGCCGATTTTCTGCATGACCAAGGACCAGTTTACATGGTTGTTCAGTCAGTTGTTGGACAAGATGGACTTTATGGATCCATAATTATGTGATGACTTGCTTGGTATCATGTATCCCGGAAATACATTAAGGCCCCTTTTGCCAGAGCATGGCTCATGATGGCTCATATTTGTCGCTGGAGACGTTAAGGAACAAATACTTCTATGCTCTTTGCCTGAGATTTCTATGGGAAATAAACTATAATTATCTCATATTTGCAATGGAAATTTGCACCAAATGTCAAGTTCACATGATTTTCGGCGTAGATGTGTGTTTTTGTATGTAACATGAATTGTATAACATCCTCCTTCTTGTGCTGTTTTGTAACTATAGCAACGAGAGATAATCCCACAGTGGATGTCGGAGATTATTACGTTAGAAATACAACTGCACGTTTTGCATCATCTAGATTAATGCCAGCAACATCTGTGCACATTATTATTATGCATGAGGGAAGTATTCCAAAATGTCGCATTCCATGATAGCATCAACTTGCTCGCGTGTTCATGGGATTTTTGCTTCAGTGTTTGTTTGTTTGCTCAGTGTTTGTTTGGTGTTGCCGCGATTTGTATCAGTCCGTTGATCGAGAAAAGGTGCAAAAACAGTTGTTCACATTTTCTTAATCATATTACATGCTCGATACCTTTGAAAAAAAAAGGGGGGAGGTATTTCCAATGTGATAACGAATCTAAGGGACAGTACTTAAAAAAAAAAAAACGCTTTTGGAGAAGGAAAGAAAAGGCTGGTGCTCAGCATTTCTTCTTTCCCGCAACGTTTTTTTGCCCTTCCGAAGACAAATCCAATTAATTTCACCGCAATCAATTTGTCGCCTGCGGATGCTTTCAAAACGGAAGTCTAAAATCTTATCGTCTGACAAAGAATTTGATAACGATAAGTCTTTTACAATCATATTTCGCGTCTGGATGCAAATAATGTATACGTGACATTGCGATATCTAGTCACGTGATGTGGCCATCTGTTGCACAGATATCCGATCCTGCACTCGCAATGCTAAACGAGTTTAACGGCCTTGAAATTAACATATCTGAAACTACGGAACACCGGAAATGCCCCTTTATTGATGTCAACGATACTGCGATTTGCATGGTGACAAACGCTTGCAACATGTTTTCACAAGTTTACAGAAAAAAAGTACATGTTTTCTCAAATTATTGATTGTGAATCCTACCTCACAATATTTGGTTACACAATGTTATCCTCGGAGAATGACAGTGCAGTGGTTTTACTGGATCGTTCGATCATAACACCAAGGAATGGTGCACATTGCTGCAATCAGACCCCATTCATGACTTCCTGTAAATATGCTTTTTGAATTTCTTAGAAGTTCTATAGTCTATATATCCCAAATGGTAAAAAATTTTTGTAGTGGTCAGTAAAAAAGGCTTAGATATGAAAAAAATGACACGAATACTTTTTTTAATTGTTGGTGAAATATGAAATGTTATTTTAAGCAAATAAGCCCAATTTTCTAGGCGTTTATCCACACAAAAGACAACGAATGCGGCACATTTTTCAATGAATTTAATCCTAGATCTCAACTTTAAGTCCCAACCAATTTAATAAGTCTGTACTGTGAACTTTTAGCATTAATATAACCCTTAAACAAACGACACAATTTTAGACTGCTCCAAATTAACTCTTTCGGCGCCAAATAAAGAAACTCGGCTTCTTTTGATGGCTGTAAATAGAAACCACTGAGTCTCCGGAAGGTTTTTATCATGTAGGCTTAACCAAACAAGCGGAAGGTATAGATCAAAGATCAGACTGCACGTTCTGTGCAGTCTGATCTTGATCTATGCCGTCCGCAAAAGTCCCTGTTTTCGCCTATGGCGCTGAAAGGGTTAAAAACGTTTGCAGGCGGCATATAAATTTAGCTAAAATAATGGTAATTGTTGATTGATTGATTGCTTGAATAGTGTTTTACGCCGGTTTCAACATTATTTCAGTCATATCACGACCGGCAGCTCACATATTCATGCATTCCTTGTTTTCACCAGTACAAGCCTAGGGCTCTGAAGTGTCTTGCCCAAGGACACCCCCGCGAAAAACCCAGTTGATCCAGAGAGGGTCGAACCCAGCCTCCAGGTTACGACTCCTACACTTACCACTGAGCCACGCAGGACCCTAGTAATTGTCAGGGAAAGTGAAGAAATGTGGAAAAAAGGGACAATGCTGGTATCCAGCATTTTCTCCTTTTTCCACAAGGTTTTCATACGGCAATTTCCTCATGATCGTTAACAGTGGGATTGGTAAATGGATAATGTGCAACGCAGAATCATAAGAAGGGTTATTTTGCCCCAAACTGATTTCATGTCATCAGTATAATAATAGGCGTTGTGAAGTCTTGTTTTGTTTTTTGTACGTAAATTTGTACACCCTTTAAACCTTTGAATATTTTGCGCAAAATATTTCGATAAAAAGAAAGGTGAAGATGTCGAACTTTTGTGTCTGCTTTTTTTGCCAGAATGTCTCTATATATCGGATAGTGTAGTTCCAGGATGGGACTGCACGTTTCGTGCAGTCTGATCTTGTATATACACTGTCCTCAAACGCCATTTAAGCTGCTTGAAGCAGTATAAAGGTAATACTCTTTATTCAAACATTACTCATTTCCGCACAAGGTACAAATTATCCTTTCTATCCAATGCAAGGCATAGATGGAAGGGAAAGTCGGATTTCAAATTATACGATTAATTTGGGTCAAGACAAAAGTTTACATAGAAGACACTTTGACGCCTAGCGTCCGCCATGCTTCTCTAGCCTCTTTGACGAACGATACAATTTAGAACTTTCTAAATTGAATGCATTTTCAGACGACCGATTTTAAATGCTACTCAAAACATGAAGTTTATATTTGAAATGGTAGAAATTAATCGTGGGAAGAGCAGTAAACCCTAGTTAATTGGCTTTTTCGTTAGGGTCGTTAAAACAAGTGATTGTTTGGTAGAGGGTAAATCCAGTCAACCCGTATGATGCTACGCACCACTTAATGACCTATTGCGGACAATGTAGATCAAGATCAGACCGCACAGAACGTGCAGTTTGATCTTCGATCTACACCGTCCGATAATGAGATATCTTTCCCCAAAAAATACCTTCGAAATAGCAAAATCTGGGTTTTTACTTTCGACTTAAGAGTTTTATTTCACTTGTTTAACAGGATAAGGGTTAAACGCTCAGATCAAGTCCCTTTCCCAAAGGTCGTTAAAACTCAGAATCGTCCAATGCAGGATGAGTACTTCTATCTTCCATGATTTATTAGATTTGATATACATTAAATAAACACAGAACCCATTCACAGCTTCTAATGACAGTTATGGGAGTAATATGGTTTGCTCAACGGGATTGACACGTTAGGGGTGAAATCTTTTGCGAAAACAACCCGCCTCCACAAAGTAAACGAACGCAATCGGCTACATTTTATAGACGGTCTCAACTCTTATAGCACCAAGGTCAATGAAAAGTATTTCCTTTTAAGGAGATGCTTTAGATTTAAAATCACAAAGCCAACATTATGGGCTGAACGCGAATCTACACAGTCCGCTGACAAAGAAAGTAAGACTCAACTGACGTGGGGACATTACAATTTTCTGGTATTTATATCCAGACTTTAAACGTCTCGTTGATTTATCTAACACACTAAGGGTTACCATAGCAATGGGTTATCTCAAGAGAGTGGGGGGGGGGGGGGGGGGGGGAGTTGTTGATGATTGTAACTTTACCTTGATATGGCGTAAGACATCAAGAAGGAGAGTTTGTGCTAATTTATGGTTTAGATACTACGTGTATATCACTGATTGAACACCAGCACGGTTACGAGGGTCATCAGATACCGAGTGAAGCAGGCTTTGCAGCATTGAAACTAAGCATATGATCAGTTTGCAATTTTGCCTGAACATGATAACCTTATGTTGCAATCTAAGTTGGACAGATCATCCATGGAAGCAACCGGTGTAAGATACCTCCAAGATTGATAGGAATCTTTTTTTTTTTTTTTTTTTAGAAAATAAAAAGGTTAATGAAGGAACGTTTAAGGAATGTTAAATGGCAACGAACATACATGTGTATTAAATAAATGCAGATTGAAAAGAATTGATTAAGTCCCACTAGCCATTCTTTGGCTCGGTGAATATCTGATCCCGGTATGTATGCTATGTCTATAATCTCAAGCTCTTAAATTGTCTTATGATTTTTGTTATCTGTACGAAACCCTGGGCTTATGCACAGTTTTTAATGGCTTAGACAGTCAGACACCATATTTCTACCTAGATCTAGGATTAGGCTAAGTATGCAGTTCAGAACGGTTGACGAAAACCGGTCTGTTCTCATTCTGCCTGGTCTAAATAGGTAAAACGTTAATACGAGTTGGTAGCTATTAACTGACGAGAATGTTCACCTTTTGTTTTTCCACCCTTATCTCCAATAACATGAATTTCTTGCAATCATTACTTTCATATGTCATATCAGTTTATGATGTCCTCGATTTCAGCTCTTGTGGTTAGAAAGGATAAGCCAAAAAAAAAAAAACCCAATGAAAACAGATACTAAACCGCATTGGCGAATAACTCATAATTTTAGCGAGGACTTACAAAAGAGAAATTATAAAGTTAATAATATGGCGTGAAATTTCTATAGCAGCACGTAGTCAAAAGGGATATTTTGACGCAGTGGGACACGCCTGACTGTTGTAACGTCACTGTCGCTTTTGAAGATCAGAATATCTGACAATATCGATGAGAAAATTATTTGATTGCAGAACAAATCTTCCCACCCACAATTATGTTCGTGGGCTTACAAAGTGTAAACATGCTCATTTAGGTTCATCCCTGCTAAATTAAAGAGGACTACACTATTGAAAAACGAAACGCGTGACGTATTCAATGTCGCAAGGGGCAACTAATAATTACCAATAAGTTACGAATGTTAGAACATAAAGGCGACATGCTCTGCCAGTGGACTGCAGTTTTAGGACATTTTTAGCTAAAGATCCTTTCAAACAATTGGATGGAATACATTGTAAAACTGCAACATCTGTGGCTGTGATCTTGATCTACATTGTCTGCAAAAGCCTCTGGTCTATTCTGAGCACGTCTATGAAATTCGCTTTGTGTGATTTTGGAAATCGATTGTGCTCATTTGAATTCATCTAAGTAATCACAGGTATACGAGGGGATGCATCACGAAAAAAATCGTTACGTTTTTATCATAGCATTCGTCAGCTAATATCAAGATTGTCTTGTTTATTTGAAAATGTTTATGAGGGAACACAGTTTAAATACATATAATATTATTTTCATTTTCATTACGAATCGCTCCTTGGAACTGTTACGGTCTACCCCTGGATGAGAGGGGTGATGAGAACTTTGAAAAAAAAAGTATTAACACTTAAGCTGCTGAATAAATGAAACACAAATTTCTACTCAATACTAAAAGCCCAAACATTGCGGTTTCAAAGTTGATTTCACCGGAAAGAAAATACCGCATTGGACAGTGTAGATCAAAGATCAGAGTGCACGTTCTGTGCAGTCTGATCTTGATCTACAATGTCCGCAAAAGGTCAGTGGGTTGCGATTAGCAGCTTAAGGGTTAAACTAAGAGGCATCGCTATTCTTTCTTAAACATGGACCTGTAAAGTTTCACTTATCGAAATTGAAAGTTGTATTTGCTATAATTTCATAGAAACTGTTAGGATAAGCGGGCCAAGTAGAATAGCGGTGGACTGGATATTTTTGTCCGTAATGGGTGTATAAATGGTAATACAGTTGTTAGAAGAATTCCGCTCAGGCAGACCTGGGTCGAAACTTTTTGTTTTTTGTAAATTCTCTGCGTGCTGAAGGACCATTTTACCTCATGATTTAGTCGGTTGTGAGACAAGATGGATTTTATGGAGCCATAATTGTGTGACAAATTGCTTGGTGTAATGCTTCGCGGAGATACATGAGGAGTAGTTCAAAGATTGCAAATTCTGCGAAGGATTACTCGATCTCTGCGTTGAAGGCAATCTTAGTTGCTTCTCTGGAAGGTATAGAATTTCAAAAGCCTGCACAAAACGAGCGGTTTGGCGTTTGGATCTACTCTCTTCAATCTTTTCTATTTTTTTCTAAGATATTGTGACAAAAGAAAAAAAATATTTTTATTCTTGTTTTTGTTTGAATTGACTGCGTACTTTCCTTTGATTCAATTGGCGCTCTAAGGGTAAATAAATGGTTCGGAGCAATTAACAGGCGACAAGCCCTGACAGAATTGCTCCACCTGCGTAGAGCTCTGGGAATATAGAATATTATTTAGGGACTAATTATGTCTTGTTAATGGGAGTAATTGACTTCACGCTCAAACAGAAGTTCCTACTTATTGTCACAGTTATCATTTAATGTCAGTACCCAATGGGACATATCACTAGCATCGTCCCGAAAATAAAAGATTGGCGCTATGCATGCGGTTTTCCGAGTATTAACTTTACCTTTTCGACGACAAAGCCGACCTGGGTTTAAAACATAGGTCATTCAACTTGGCAGTATCAAACCGATTGAAAAGCAAACATTAACCTTTATATTCTCTTAACCTTTATTTTAAACACAAAGAAGAGTTTGAGACTGATTGACCTGTATTTTGCACAAACATCAAACATTTCAAAATTGAAAAAGGGGGGTTAATTATTCAACTATTAGACAGACAGAGCTCTGTTGACTATTATATCATGAGAAAACTATGTTTACCACATGTTGTATGTAGTACAATAATGGCTATACTGAATAAGGGACCAATATGTATTTTGTTATCTTGTGTATTTATGGCCAGAGGCCTGAAATATGAACGAATTGTCGTTCTTTGGGAAATATCATTATACCCCGATAATGTCGGCAATGATTCAAGTAACTTTCCCCTTTTTGACACTGTGGGATATCAATGTTCGCAGTTGACCTTGTCATACAATCTAGGCATATCGGAGAAAATAAAAAAAAAAAAACACCAGTTCTCAATCCCAAGAGGGTTCCGATGTGACCAGTAAAAATAATCTCTCGATGACTTTATCATCGGATCTAATTCCTTAATTGCCTTTGCCAAACAGTCCCGCGTTTTTACGACCCCTCGAGAAGAAGGGCTTTCTTAAACAAAGTTGAATGAGAAAATGCTGGTGACCAGCATTTCATTCTTTTCTGCCATTGTTTCCAGAATTTCTTCCCTTTCAAAGACGTCTAATAGTATGAGCAACGACTTCATTTTGTCGTCTGTTAATGCCTACAATGTCCAGGGGCTTGAAAAAGTACAGTAAAGGGTTAATTGCCTCTCTGAAACAGCTTGATAGTGGACCGCAAAAATACAACCCTTTCATCGATTCGGCAATGCTTTCCGTGGAGTCCAAAGACCAGGTTCCTGGTCGCATGACAGAAACCATAACAGAAGCCTAAATTGAGCTGGATCGGTCGATGGACTGTTCTTATACACCATACTTTATCCTTGCTCGTGTGTTAACATCTTGCACTTAAATAGTCTAACTTGTAGGCTATAATGTTGTACCAATTTTAAATTTTAATGTAACCTTGTCACAGATTACAATGTCAGTTTTTTTTTTTTCAGATGAAAGTCCGAGTTAGAATATCATAAATCAAAATTAAACCATTTCAAAGTACCGATATCAGTCAGAGTACCAATTCTACTAAGCTCTCTTTCATTGCCAGAGTTTTTTTCTCTCTCTCTCTGTTTTCATGTCCGTAACACCCTCATCCTCAGTTAAGGTACATGTTTAGAAATAGGGAAATTTCTTGCTGCCTCTTAAGTTAAACGTCACTAAAATAATTATGAATGAAAAAAAATACTCTCGCTCAAACCCATTTCCTTTTGTAGTAAACCATTTCCTGTTATAGTAAACTCATAGATCTAAATATATAGACGTTTCCGGTTGAAGACATGAACACGGTCTTACTCACGTGAACGCCACAGGGAAGAACTACTAAAGGCTTTACAGCAGTTTGAACATCTAATCGGATCTTTCTGATAGTGCGGAATTGCAGAATCTGAATCTCTCTCTCTCTCCATCTCTCTCTCTCTCTCTCTCTCGTCACCATGAGGTTATTTTAGTTATTCATCATGAATTAACACCAGCATTCAATATTCTCGAGCACCGTTGGCACATTTCCACGACCTGTAAAAAAAAAAATAATTCCAGGAAAACCGGCATTGTCTGGTTCCACAGCCACAGTCGCCGTTTTGTGTGCCTTTTGGCACTCGTTTTGTGATATACAAGTCATGATGCCAGTACCAGCCTCCCCCCACCCTCCTCGAGACTCATTTCGTACCTTCTGAAACAGCTGAACAGGGCGTCCTGTTTCAGAAAGATGTGTAGATTTATCTAAAGCAGAATTGTATAAATGCACATATGTTTGTCGGCTTTATATAGGCGTTTAACAAAACCGGGATTTGAAATTATGGCGTTTGTATATCTAGTTTGTGTTTTTCTTGTAAATATATGACCGTTTGTCCTAAAGTGGTAATGTCTGAAATATACTGAGTGGTAATTTGTAGTAAATATACAAAGAAAATACAAACAGAAGAAACATAACTTGTTAAAATGTTTGATCTTGTACATGCTTCCTAATATAGTCGCTGGCTTAGATCACGGTAGAAAATTAAAACATTATAGCAATAGGTGTAGATACATGAAAAAAAAAGAAAAACCCACGTTTCTAAGAGCTTTCATTTGTTATAGATTTTATATTATAGAATTATGGCACTCATACATATCTTGTGTCACTTTCCTGAATGTTGACAATTAAACAACCATGAGATATGATACTTAGCTGTACTTTGCTTTGTTTTGCTTTGTCTAGTCCTAAATTGGTTCACTATCATTATAATTATCATTAACTATTTTTGTGAGGCTGGTAGTGCAATTTCCTAAATAGTATGTGCTTTCTTTTTTCTCATGTTGATCAACTTAGTATGATAAACTTAATCCATATGCATTTTTCCTTACTTTTATAGCAAAATGAAGTATGGCAATTGTTTAAGTGTTAATCATTTTCCTTTTTTCAAAAACTTACTTTAATGTATAGATAAATGCACGATCACGCCAACGTTAGAAGGAACGGAACAATTGCGAGTCCAATGAAATTATCACCGCATATGTTTATGACAATCAACATATCACTTTCCACCTAAAAGCGATCAAATTCAAAACTGTTTAAAATGACTGTTATATACGAGACACGCTCTGGCAAGTGGGGGTTAATTCATATCCATGCTACATTATAACAAACAAGTAATCACATACTTCTTGGGCAATCCATTTTGTCTAACAATCGGCTGACTCATAAGGGAGGATGGTCCTTTGACATGTAAAAAATCGACCAGTAGAAAAAAGTTTCCGCCTAGGTCAGCCTGCACGGACTGCACATGCGGACCTGGATCGACACTTTTTGCAAATGCATTAAGCTTCCTTTTCACAGCGCATGGCTCATACGTCTTTTCTTTAGAAATAGCTTTTCTTTTTTTCATTTATCTTAAACTATAATGTCCAGAACTTTTACAGTACCAAAAGAGAGAAATTTGTTGTTTAATCCGTACAAAGATAGACCGAGATGGCCCTGTTTCAAGATATTTTTTTCAGACTGTCTTATAGTATATGGGGCATTGTAGACCTTAGACTGGACAACATATTTTGTAAAGTCTGACCATGATGTGCTCTGTCTGCAAAAGCAAGTAACCCTACCCATAGCGCCTTAAAGGTCCATAACAATTCATACTAGTTCTAGGAGACTTACAGCTTTTATTTTCCATTTATTGTTATTCTATCAGGTTTCTTTACACATGGGTCTCATTATTCTCGTATGTCCTGGTTTATATAATTCATGTTGTATAACCTACCATTTTTTACCTTTTTGAACTCCAACGTAAGCCTTAAAGGGCGTGGCACAATTAGAAATACCGTGCATACGTTTACATGTACAGATTGCAAATTCTAAATAGTGTCTTATTCTGTGAGAAATCGTTTTCTATATTATTTCTAAAGCATTTGACATTCTTTAAGTACACATTTTTTTTTAATCAGTAGGACTTGGGACAAGAAAAGAATTATCTGTTACAGGCACAAGACACAAGACATTTGACATTTGACACAAATGGAAATACGAAGCCCAAACGTAAAGCTGCCCATAAACGAGTACGCGGATGAACCAACACGACTATTATTTAACCTGCCATAAATGTTCTTTGCGTAGAGAGTAAAGCAAGATCAGCCTGCACAAACGCTGTAAAAATTTGACAGACTTTAGAATGGTTCAGAATTTAGTGAGCTGGGTAAACATGGAAAAATTATGTTATTATATTTGGTGTATGGAATAAATACATTTATTGGAAACCATCGATTTAAAATCGGAAACGTCACAACAGTGATTTATTTGATAACCGTTATCCTCCAATAAATGGATTTTCTATCGGTGGTAAACTATGCAACCTTCCAACCGTCAGGGGCAACATTTGGTATGAAGATACAGGAATCATTATAGTTTGATGAAATAAAGATAAAATGGTTAAAAACTGGCTGGCTGAAAACGAGTTTAGGTGTATCTTTAAAAAAAAAAAAAAAAATTAGCCAACGTTTCTACTTATTTTTGGGAGAGAAAAATATGCCAGGTAGAGCTTTTATCTGTTGCTTCATGGCCCTGAACTGTCAATTTTCTGCACTAAATTAGACGCCTTAGAACACCCATAATGCACCAAAGTGTACCATTTGTTTTAATTTTTTTCCAAAGATGAGATGTCCCTGAACTCCCTTGTAGTGCAACCGTAAACCCGCGTGAATAGAGGGCTAGGTATGGCCACGACAAAGCCTCAATAATGGCATATGGAATCTCAGGGGAAAAGAAAGTGAGCCATGCTTGCTGAAAATGGAGTTGAATGCTGTAAAGGTCAACCTAAGCAGTCTGCACAGGCGGACCCTGGATCGAAACCTTTTGCTATAGATCACTTTCCTACATGTCAAAGGACCAACCTACCTTACAAATGATTCAGTCTTTTGTGAGACAAACTATTTTTATGGATCCACAATTATGTGATAACTCTCTTGGTATAATTCGTCAAGGAGATACATTAAACCCCATTTCCCAGAACACGGCTCTTCTTTTTTTTTTATAATTACAAGATAAAAATGGTTAATTAAGCAGAAAATTGGTTTACCACCTACTTACTTATACAGATAAACAAGAAAGGCTTGTTACAATTTTATATAAGACTTTCATGTCGTGAATGTCACGGTTAATTACATGTACATAGAAAATGACTCATAGAGAAATCGTAAGGCATTGGCATTGGTATTTGATAATGCCAGAGAAATACTGTGCAGTATATCAGATTCACGGTTAACTTTTTCAACGCGAAATATATACACCTGACTTCTGTCGACGGCTGAAAATGCAATGAAATGAAACCCCGACATTTTCTTTTTGTCATATGGGCTTGCCTAAACAAGCTGACGCCGCAAAAGTCCCTGTTTCGCCTATGGAGCTAAAAGGGTAAAAAAGAAACAAGGATTGAAGATGCAAATCCTGTTATGTAGTTGATAATGTTATAGATAAGGTATTGACTAAAATAAGGTTGAAGATGACGTTTAACACCACACAAACAAATGAACCGTGCTCGGGCAAAAGGGGGCTAATGCATCTCCGTTATGAATGATACCATGTCAGTCATCACATGGGCCCATAAAATCCATGTTGTCTAACAACCGGCTGAATTTTGAGGTAAACTTATCCTTTGACACGCAGAAAATTGACCAATAGCAAAAGGTTTCGGCCCTGGTCAGCCTGTGCGGATGCGCAGGCTGATCTGGATCGATACATTGTGCAGATTAATTAAGCCCCCTTTTGACAGACCATGGCTCCATTCTATTTTCAAGGTGTGCAGGCCATGGGATTTTGTCGAACGTATCATTTGTATGTAATAACAGACATTGTGTTATTCCGCGATACTTTGATAATGTAATTCTTCATTTATAATAATAAAACTATGAAGAATTATGCTGAAAGGACAAAATGGGCTCTCAATAATCGTTGATGAAGAACCTCCTTGTTGTCCGTGGTAAGGTTATAGCGAACCTTTCAACCTACAGATTGACACGTTACAAATTACTCCGGTGAACACATTTTTTGAAGAAGAATTTGGCGCAATAGCTAGGTTTCACAATGAAGGTTTCGATGAGTCCCCCTGTTTTGATTAGTTAGACAATCGCTCATTGATTAAATTCGAAGATATTTATACAGGCGAGATTGCCACGGATAGGTCAAACCACATGCACTCGTTATCTTTTAATAAAAGTCGTCCTCTGCGCCTTATATTTAAGACAATATCAGAGAGCGAAGTTTCTCAAGAAAGCAGTTGTCTGTTGGTTAAACAGTGAGACTACCGTTTCAGTTGAGATAAATAACACTAGCCTACATAAAACAAATCATCTTACGAGCGGAATCGAGTGGAGTTTTGTGATTTAATACGCGAAAATGTGTCCCAAGAGTATTTGTAACATACTTATGGACAGGAACGGCGTTTTGCGCTAGAAGTGTTCACTGTGGGAAAGAGGTCGATAGGTCAACTTCTGAAAAAAAGATCACAGGATCTTCTTAAGATTTGATCGCCACCGTGAAATGATTCGACCCTTTTTTCGCCTCTCACCTCTATTGCATGGGAGAAAATAAGAAAGGAAGTTGTATCAGTACTGCTGTGAGAATGCCAGGAAACACATGCGTAGGTGCAGTGGCCGCCGTGAAATGGCGTAAGCTGTTATAACGGCGTTAAACTCCAATACAAACAAATAAACCGTAAACCAAAATTTCTGTTTAAACTTTCAAAAATAAAACAAGATATGAGCCAAGTTCTCAAAAAAGATGGCTTAATGCATTTAAACTCTCAAAAATACAACAAGATATGAGCCAAGTTCTCGAAAACAAGGGCTTAATGCATTTCAACCTGAACCGTAAAAATAAAAATGTACTGTTACATTCAGTGAAAAGGTGAAATATTGACGTCGTAACGATGGGATGGTCAGTTTGCAATCAGTTACTCCGTCTATTTTTATGAGATCTGACGTGACGTCATCACACTGGGTTCGTATTCACCAACGATTCTTAAGAACGTTCTTAGTCTTATTCTCCAAGATTTTCTACATTTGAAAGTAACACAACTTCTGATTGGCTAAACCATTTGGTTTAGCCAACCAGAAGTTGTGTTAATTTCAAATGTAGAAAATCTTGGAGAACAAGACTAAGAATATTCTTAAGAATGGTTGGTGAATACGGACCCTGGTCTGAATGCGAATCCACGTAATCGACGCGTGTTATAGATCATAAATATGACGCTCCATAACACTAACAGGAAAATGAATTCTTAAACTAGGTTAAAAGTAGCCAGGTCGCCTTGTTTACTTTTTACCTGGTTTTAAATTTCATATTCCTGCCAGCGACTAACACTTGGAAGGACCGTTCAATAACAGATTATCACCTTCACAATAATTTACATATTTCAAATGGCATGATTTAAATTTAGATACATTTTAACATCAACATTGTTTACTTCTGGCCGCTACTGTGACTTTAATTCCGTGATGAATCATTTTTGAAGTTTGGTGAAATTAAAAAAAAAAAAATCTGGATAGCCACCTTTGAAATAAGCAAAGCGGATTGCATCATCTTGAAGAGCTTTTATGCATAAAATAATATTTTATGCTGATTTGAATAAGCTAGTCATACCGGTATTATGGACACAGCTCACTTTTCATATCTTCCGAAGTTTCACACGTAGGTATACAAGGCCGTAGCTTTAAAGTGTCTTGTTCAAGCACATCGGTCGTGACCAGCGGAACTGAACCTAGAATTCGTGACAACGAAACCTACAACTTGACCACTGACCGATGTATGTCGACCTTGGAAACGAAGCGAAACCGAACTTGAAAGATTTCAAAATTTAAGTCATTGCCTCATTAATATTAACTTTATCCTTCTAAATAAGTGAAATGAAACTTTCAAGCCGATAGTAAAAACCCATTTTTTGTTCTCTCTCGAAGACATTTTGGGGCAAGGACATCTCTTTATCGGACGGTGTAGATTCAAGATCAGACTACACGTTCTGTGCAGCATGATCTTGATCTATATATGCCCGCAAAAGGTCCTTGAATCGCGCTCAGCAACCTAAGGATTAATAATTGTTACAGACCATTTGAAAACATCTTTAAAAATTGCAAAAAAATAAAAAAAAAACCAAAAAAAAACAATATGTATAAAAGTTTAACACATGCTTATAGATCAAAGTATCGTGGCCAACGCAAAGAAAGCTGATTATTAGCAATTTTTCCTCTTTTTACAATGTTTTCTTAAAGTTCTTCCCTGCTGCAAAATGAAATCGAAGTACAAATTATGTTTTTTGAGCACCTGTGAGGGAGTGGTTGCGTCACATTCTGCCGACCTTGACACAAGGGCTTAGGCATTCCTTTTTTTCCCCGCACCTCTGTAGCAAACAATCCCAATTTTTAACAACCCTTAGATAAAAAGCTTTTGAAAACATTGTGGGAAAAGGAGAAACTGCTGGTAACCAGCAGTTTCTCCTTTTCCTACAATGTGTTCCAGTTTTTCAAAGAAAAAGGGAAAAAATTCATTCCTTGAGCGTAAATATGGATTATTCCATTTTTTTCGGGTAAAGAATAAACCTTTTAATATCAGACGACGAAATTTTAGGACTCCAAATCGAAAACATTTTGCTGGCAACAAAGTAAATGTGGCGTATCTTTGGAAAGATAAATGACATTATGGGAAAGCGAGAAAATGCTGCGACCAGCATTTTCTCCTTCTCCCAAAATGCTTTCAAACACCTCGACAAAAATCGCAAAGGATTGAGGCAGACAACCAGTGAACATCGAAAAACCACCGGACGTTGGCTTATAGAATTATTGACATTTCCCGGATCGAATCGATTTATTTGAAGGTATTCAACGCCATTTTCAGCATTATATCTGTCCTGGGCCTCCAGGTTACGAATACCACACCCTCGCCAGTAAGCTACGCCAAGGCACTTCTCGTAGTATTTGGTGTAAGTTGCAATCTTATGAATACTCATAGAAACGATGGTTTCGCAATTGAATTTCCCAGGGGTGATGAATGGTAATACTTCACACCTAGGTTAACGAGAGTGATAAAATCTATTTCGTATAATAACCGACTGATTTATGAGGTATACTGGTCCTTTGACATACAGAAAATTGACCAACAGTAAAAAGTTTTGACCCACGTCAGCCTGCGCGGACTGACATGAATCGATGCTTTTTGCAGGTGCATTAAGCCCCTTTTCACAGAGCATGGCTTATGTACTGTTGGTCTCGTATTTGAAATACCAATAATTTACGCGTACTATGTTCCGCATCTCTCTCTCTCTCTCTCTCTGTGGCCATGAGATAATTAAGTTATGAAGTATTAGCCACGTAATATTTTTTCTCGCAAGTCCCCTCCACTCCTAGCCGTGAAATCTCAAACTGGAAATGTGTAAGATGCTCCGATTGGCTATTCAATGATATTTATGTACCCAAAGAAAAGCATCAACACAATAGCCTGTGCCAGTTGTAATATGTACATTAACAACGGGGATCAGTTCCACACTGAGGATGATTTTTAGTTTTGTTTCTAATGATTGACACTGAAATTAAATCAGTACTTTTCATCCGTAGAAAAGTTTGTTAACGAGTCAAGTCATTGGTGGAAAACTCCTTATGCCATTATTACGGAACCAATGACGATCTCCGTCAGTTAGTCATTAGCTGTTACACGTCCACATGACCCCCTCCCCCCGCCGCTACACCTGGTCGTGTGTAATGGGGACCAGTTTAGTTTATGTTATATAGTTGTTTATTTTTGCTACTCCTGAGAATGAGAAAACATTCGCGAGATAACCCAGGGGCGATGGATGTAGTTTATGGAAAACGTCGGAACTGGGTCAACGAGGATGGATTTTATGGATCCATAAGTATGTAATGACATGCTTGGTATAATGCATTACTGAGATGCATTAAACCCCCTTTTGCCAGAGCATGGCTCAAATGTATCTTACAGTCTGTGTATTCTGAGTACCAAAAAGTCACTCGTTTTTTCTCTCTAGAGAATAAGTGATGGAATGCTACTCCTGTCACATTAAATCTAACTCTCGCCGTGCAACATTATTTTAGTTATATCTTGGCGGCCAGTACGCCTATCCGTGCTATCCATGGGTTTCTTCATCAGTACGTTGTACAAGATTGCTTTCAAACCACTGACTTCTTTCCCACAAAAGTATCGTCGAAACAATGTTCAGCGGTGAGAACGGAATGAATCCTACCGCAATGACCATCTTCGAATCCCCAGAAAGAAAGTCGCGGGGCTTGGAAATCAAGTCAGGGACCCCTGGATTCTAAGCCCTGTGTGTTACAAACATTGCTAGCAGACCCTGCCTTTGCAATATATACCACAACGAGAATAAAATCACATTCTTACCTTTCTGAAAAGCGTGACAAAATTATACAATAATATACTTGCGGCCAGGAAAAAAGCATGGGAGGTATTCAAATATTCAAAGATCTCGGGAAATTGTTTAAATCTCAAATGTACATGAGCCATGCTCTGTGAAAAGGGGGCTTATTGCAACTGCAAAATGTATCTCGCAGTCCGCGCAGGCTGACATGGCTCGACATCTTTTGTCATTTGTAATTTTTCTGCTCGTGCAAGGTCCATTCTACCTCTTGATTCAATCAGTTAAAAAAAAAGGTTTATGGAGCCATAATTATGTGATGGCGTGCTTGGTATACTGCATCACGGAGAAGTATTGAACCGTCTTTGTCAGAGCATTTTTAAGAAAGACAGCAAAGGGACAAATTTCGCAATGCCGTGTTTCCTTTCAGCGAGATTTTGTATGCCGGAAAAAAAGGATTCCTTAGCTTCATACCAAACGGAAAAAAAATCATTTGTCCAAATCAAAGGTATTTGCAGACAATTTAAATGTGGCTCAGATGATGGAATTTGTTTTGACCAAGGAGAAAACATTTTGGAAAAAGGAGAAAATGCTGGTAACCAGCATTTTCTTCTCTTTCCATAGTGTTTTCAAACGCCTCCTTCCTCAGGGTTTTTGAAACACGGGTTTGTGTGGTAAAGGGTTAATAAGCATTCGTAAACATTCAAATGTCTATACGAGAATTTCTGTATGAGAAAAAAGTACAGGCTGCTCTATTTCCTTGTATGAGAAATCGAAGCTGCTACAATGTTGATCTCCCAAGGCATATAGATCTGGTCCATGACATGTTTCGAATTAACCGTTATATTTGAATTGTCGCATGTTCATATTATCGAGATGTTACTATTCATTTAGTGACAAAATCGACATCGTTCCGTTTTGTGCAAATGTCAATATGGTGTATATGTACTTACATGTAAGTTGAGCCATGCTTAATGCATCTCCGTGATACATAGTACCAATCAAGCCATCACATGATTATGGATCCATAATAGCCACTTTTTTGAACAAACGACTTAATCAGTACTTTGTACAAGATTCCAACTTAATCATGAGATAGACTGGTCCCTGGACATATAGAAAATTGGCCAATAGCGAAAAGTTTCGGCTCATGTCGGCTACTTTTCGTAGATGCATTAAGCCCCTTTTCCCCAGCATGGCTCAATTATTTAACGTTAACTCCCGATATTGCTGTCACACATCTAATGCTAGTATTATGATAGTGTTCTCTTCACTATTTCCATGTCAGAAATTGATGTATGATCACTGCTTTGTGCACGCGGAAATTCGCGTACCTTCACACATGGTCCTTGTGGAATTTGTTTTCTCATTTATGGTATCATATGAAATTGGCATGCCAATTTTCATTGTTTGTCTAAGTTCAATATGTGATTAAATCTGACATTTATGTTGCATCATCCAGAGTTAATTCTTGACTGTCACACATGTGACTCTGGTCATGTATATCTAGAATACAGTAACGAAAATCTGTAAGTTTGCGTTTGTTTTTACAAAACCGCTTGGCAGTGTTAAAATGCCATTCTATATATATTCAAATCTAACGCTGCATTTCAATACTTGCCATTGGAATGACCCAGACGTTCTGTTCTAATTGAATTGCTAATGATTATATAATCCTATATGTGTATGGAGTGTATAGGCCTAAGGAACCAGAAATACATAATCGTTTCTATAAATGTCAGCACATAAAATTGCCTGTCGTGAGATGCTGATGTTGAATACTGTTAGCATGTTACATGCTATACAGATCTGGAGCAAACTTTAAGGGTTGAAAAACAGAAAATATAAATTTTCTGTTTTTCAACGCTTTTAGATCAGATTCTGAACTGTAGATATATTTGATGTAATTTTTTCATACGCATCACTGTAGCCCAGACGCATATTGTTATTTATTGAAACCAGTCTTTTGTGCAACTATGACCGAGGTATGAATGAAATTACTGAAATACCTTGTGTGCACGGTCGATATGTTATTGCTATGTCATGAATAGCGTGAATAGTATCAATATCGCCTCTTTATTATAGTAATGACCCACCTCTGAGGGTAGCTCATTGAAGCTAAGTGCGGCGTTTCTGACTCGATCTTTTATTAAAACGCAGTCATATAAAAGGTCGATTGAACCCGAGCAATATTGACAATAATGGTACTAACTCAATTGACTCTAAAAATGTTATAACTCTCACAATGACCGGGGCATACCGAAGCTTTCTTCGTTGAATTTTATAACCAGCTTAATATCATGTTTTCAGAGCTCCAGTTGATCTATGACCCAACACCATTGAGACGAATGGACTCGTGTCAGTTCTACTTATTTCCTAAAAGCGTAGTCAAGGAGACAAAACCAAAGCAGCAGCCATTCTTTTTTTTTTTGTCTTAACTTGGCGTTAATCTCATTTTGAGAGGTTTTCCTTTGCACCAATTGCACTTCTAACCTTGGCGAAGGCTTAGGAAACCTTTTGTTGCTCTTGCTCATCCTATAGAACAAAAACAAATTGTGGTCTTATTGTGGAATACCCTATGGGATAACAAAAACTAGATTTTTGGTCTAATCTTCCATTGCGTTTAAACTTTATTTGGCATTGAAAGGGTTAAAAGCGTGGGAAAGTACTAAATACAACGGGTCACTGCACATGGAATACTGTCAACAGTGGAAAAGTTAGTCATATACTGAATCGAGCTATCGCAAACTCTAGGCCCGTGTTTCACCTACAATAAGAAATTGAATTTTGATTAAAATTTTCAAATTGCCTGTATGATTGGCCTAAAATGATCAATTGGCTAATTTTGAAATCCAGGAATAAAAATTGAAATCAGAATGTTTGGTAAGTACCGTCCAACTGCACAGACATTTACTTTTTGCCTAACTTCGGACTCAATAACCTAATATATACCAGACTATTAGGTTGTGTTAAGGTCTTTAAAAAGAAAAGCAAGTGACTGTGCTTTATGTCTTTTGTGATAAATTGCGATAAATGTCGACCAATATTTTCCGGCGCCTCCATCTTAGTTTGGGTTTACATGTATATGTATATAGCCATTTAAGGTCAGATATGTGGCACGGAAACAAGGGCAGTTCTGTCGGGAAAGAGCAATTCTCTTTTATCAATCCATATAAATATCAATCCATTCTCAATGAATTATTAAAGTATTGAACGAAAGTACATTAACCTAACGAAGCTTGTTCAAAGGACGACAATGGAGCTACCTTTATCACAAACCTTAATTTTCTTAAGAAATCATCTACCGAGACGACGATAAATGGATAATTTACGTACACTCTATCGGGTGACGCGCGGGAAAAGGTAGTGGTGATGCAATACTTGGTTTGTTAGTAAATATTGGCTGTTAGCCATGGTTCGACACATCTTACGACATTTGCATGAACCCAGCCCACACAATTCTAAATGGTCGAGGCATGGAGAAAGGAGGCATACCTAGTGAAACCTGCTCGGAGCTAGAACAATATAGAGTTATCTAAAGCTACTTGTTCAGTTTATTACTTCCACATTGGGCAAGGTGCTGCAGTGACCAAGCCTAGGAACTGGGACACCCAGGCAACAATGATGGAAAAGCAGTCATTCTCGAACCAACGTAAACACCATTCAAACGGCATATTTCTAGGTATATAGTAGTGTCGATTTTTTCCAACTTACTTATGTTCCGTAAATATACTACAGCTTTCCCTCACTCACACAGGTTTCTGCAGGGTTTGCATAATGAAGCATGTACGTTTTGTATGACATTGTACCTATTTTTGTATTGTGGTGACTCATCTGCTTTCGCACCTCATGTATTTCATTTTTACCTCTTACGCTGAATGAAGCAGTCATTGTTTTCTCACAATCAACAACTGCATAGAAGCCAATCGATGAAATACTACAACAGTCTTTCCAAACGCTTTCTCAACAAAAAAATGTTTTCACGCAAACCCAATAAGAGGCAATATTATATCAATTAGAACATTCTTGGGGGGGGGGGGGGGGGGGCGGGTTATGGGTTGTTTTTCGTTCGTTTCCTATATAGTTTCCTCTTCTGTTATTGTGAGGATTCGTTATTTACGATGAATGGATCCTACAAAGTATTGCACGTGGAGAAATAATCATGGCAGGAACATTAATCGACTACTTCTACTGCCACTTTATTAATCACTGCGTCCAAAAGTCAAATAAATGCGCATCAATATCAATTGAATGGGAAATGCGCATAAATTCAAACTATTGAATTCAATGCATTGCTAACATTCATAAACGTGTTCGCCCACTCCATGTTTCTGTTGTATCTGCACTTTCAGATACCACAGAAGCGGCAGTGGGGTCATTCAGCTTCCGGTGTAACAGCTTGCGAAGAATAATCAATTTTCTGATAAATGTGAAAGCTTTATATTGGTAGTTGAATAATAGTAGTTGTATTATGTACATTAAATATACATGTATGTGTACTTTTTACATGTAGGAAATCTGTACACACAGTTCTCATGGCTGTGTATATTTGCCACTGTAGAATGTATTATTAGATGCTGTTGTTTTTTTCACACGGTGATATAAAGTTCTAGTAAGCCGGTTTCAAAAACTGTCAAAACTGTATCCTTTGCACGTACACGTACGTACTTTATACACAATGAAGTTTGTGTTGTACATATGGCGAAGCTACTCATTGCTAGCACATTTGTTGACAAGACCTAACTGAGACATTTGCATTATTATTCGTCAGTAAGACTCGTCTTCTAAACTTACAAGATGCCAAAATAATCCATCTGACCTTGCTAAAGCTATACAAAATCTTTAAGGAAATGGACGAGGGTTACAAAGTATAATTTGTCGAATTTAAACAGATAGATGTCTTACTAAAACTAGATTCCGATGATGTCATTTGAGGTTGCAATTTTACACAGCATTCCCTGCCGCTGTGCAATATGGCATTGTATATGTGAACATATTGTTGACGGTAACCATTGGTTTGGTCTATTTGAACATGGTGTTTTACGATGATTTCAACAAAGTATACATAGTAAAATTAGTGTTGCACCCCCTGTGTTTTTAACGTGTTTAATTTTCTGGCGTGAATGATATGAAATGGGTTGGAAATTAGAATCTGGCTGCTGTATACAAGAACAAACAAGTCTGTTGTCTCTGAAATGGAATGAACTGAGGTATCCCTTAACCCCATGGCAGCTACTGATCGAGCTGTTTCAACCTCTCGTGAGAGGTGTGAGACAAAGACTGCAAGCTGTTTTGCATGCCCCGGGCGGAAGTACGCAATATTGCCTGATTTTGTGTGTCCATTCTCTGCAGGTCACTTTCAACCTGTCGTAAGTTTTGTTTCGACATTAAATTCCCTGTTTTAACCAAACTTAAACGCTTCTCGTTTTTCTTAAATTTGAAAGCAACATCTAGGCAAAAGATTCCCACTTACCATGAGGTCAAGGGATACCTCAGCTTAGTTCATTTTATGGGCAAAAGACGTGTCTGTTGGTGTATGCAGCAACCGAATTCCAATTTCGACCCAATTTTATCTCATTCACGTCAGAAAATCAAACCCGGTAAAAAACACAGGGGGTGTAACACTAATTTTACTATGTATATTTTTGAAATAGTGATATGGACAGTTGACCTATGGATCCATGTGTTTCCTTGACCTAGGTGCTCTACTTTGCCGTGCAAAAAGGACACTTTCAGCTGACGAGCGCACGCCGACCTCAACATGTATGTCATGGAGGACACATTTATACTCCTTCAGCGCATTCTAAGTTTACCTTTGAAAGAGGAGTTTATATACATCTATTTGGCACTAAAAGAGTTACTGCTTCACAGTGAAGTTATCCAGCGCTAGAACAGGGAGTATAAAATCGTCACATTTGTATTCTTTTACATCGTTCAACCCATATTTGTTCGCACACTTTTTTATACGGAAACCTTTTAGACAATGAAGTTACTCATTGCTAGAACTGGCGCGAAGTTTTAATTTCTCATTATTAATAGTATATAATACATGTAGGTTTGAGTTAGACATGCTATCTTCTTTCATGAACTAAACAAAAAACAAGGGAAAAACCTAGATCTGGCTTGAACGATTCGTCATCTGTGAAAGTGTGATATGACGTATTCTACAGGAAAACAGGGCGTCAAATCTACAGATTAATGTTTCTTACGCGTGAAATCTAATTTTGATTGGTTCGATGATATCTTAGAAAATTGGGCTCTTAAGACTCTAATAAATCCGGTACAAAAGGGGTGATTTCAGCTGCGTTTTGGTCAATGTTAATCCAGATAAAACTGCAGAGAATGTGCACACTGATCTTCTAAATCCACCCGCTCCGTCATTTTGTAACATTGGTTACAAAAAAGAGAAAAAATGCAATATAAAGGATTTTGAACACTTGTTAGAAACACAAAAGGTATACAGTGTACTGTACGAGACCAATCTCTCAGAGCTGCTCTATATACTCGAGATGTAAAGGCTATGAATTCGATCGGCTTAGATGCTTTGTTTAAACTAATTGAACCGTCCTTACATGTAAGCCTTGCTCTGTGAAAAGGAGGGTCCAATGCATCTCCGTGATGCATTTTATAAAGCAAGTCATCACATAAGTATGGGTCCATAAAATCCGGAATCTTTTAACAAACAACTGAATCATGAGGTAGACAGATCTTTTGACATGTAGAAAAATTGACCAATGGCAAAAGGTTTCGATTCAGGTCAGCCTGTGCGAACTGCGCAGGCTGACTTGGATCGATACTTTTTGCAGATACATTAAACCCCGTTTTCACAGAGCATCGCTCATATATTTATATAAAAACGGATGGTCATAGCATATTGTTGGCCCGGATCGAATATGTCGTAAGTCAAAATTTGCACAACTTAATTTTGAAACTTAACAGTATTCCCGCGTCGAATGCGGAAATGCAGGGTATTTCATCCAATCAAAAAAGCGAAAAATGGTCATGTGGGCAAAAATCGTTTTGTGACTGGTCGATATCCACCTTGATCGAAAAGGACGTATCTACAGTGCGAGCACAAAAACAATCCCTGTCGAAAATTAGAGAAGACTAAATGTTCAGCCAAATATCTTGTTCATTCAGGTTATGAATAACCAAAATATGTGAAATTCATATCAAAAGTAGGCATAACACCTTTACCATTTAACCGAAAAATAAACAGAATCGGAAAAATGGATACAATATCATTTTTGCACACCTAACCAGTAAGACGATTTACATGCACGTAGATTACCTTAAACAATATTCTGCTAAATTAAATAATTATCGAATTATCCCGTCTTTTACCGATCCCGAGGAAAAGAGGGCTGAAATGATTCTGGGGAAGAGAAAAGAATGCTAAGAGAAAAGAATGCTAAAAACGTTTCCTCTTTGGCTATCCTATCAAAGAAAATTATTTTCAATGGAACCCCCCCCCCCCTTGTCGTTTGCAAATACTTTCAAGTTGGACGTTCCTAAAGTTTTGACGTCTGTTAAACAATTAATTGAACAGTGTTGACATTAATCTATAACTACAGTTTCCATGAAAACTGTGAATTTCTAGTGAAATAATGACAAGAATCGAAATGAATGGATATAATGTTAATTCTTGCACACCTGACAGTAAGACGATAACAAGCATACTATCTGTTATTTATAGCCATATCCTGCTCGCAGTTCCTATCTTTTGATTACCTTGAAGAAGAATGTGTATGAAAAAAATATGGAGAAAAATCTCTTTAGCAGCATTTTCTCCATATGCTACAATGTTTTCACATCCATCCAGTGAGAGGAAAACAAGCATGCAGTTTGTGTATTCATAACCACATCCTGCCAAGTGTAACCTTTACCCCAACAATCCTGTATTTTACTACCTTGAAGAAGAGGACTGTTGAAAAATGTGTGGGAAAAGGAGGAAATACGGATAACAAGCATTTTCTCCTTTTCGCAAAATGGTTTCAATCCTCCCAAACAGAAATAATTTTATTTATGCCGAATCTTATTTGTCTTAGGAAAATACTTTCAATTTGGAAAACTCCAAAATTTTGTCAGTTGGTTAAGAGTTAATATTACTAACCCCAACAAGCATAGAATGTTTTACGTTTATCGACATTTAAAGATGTTTCATGACTAAAGCAAATAATAAAAACAAACGAAGAGTGCATATCAAGATCAGACTGCACGTTCGTGCAGTCTGATTTTGATCTGCATTCCCCGCGAAATATAATTTTATAGTCGCGCAAAACAGGAAAAGGGTTAATTTGTCGCGCATACCGTGACATTTAAACATAATGTCACATCTGGCTATTTATATACCACATGTGTCGCCTTTTAGCTTTACCGAATACAAAAATAGACCTTGAAACAACATAAACATACAAAAATACATAATACAACGAAAAAGTGAAAAACGACACGTCCAGTAAATCAATCAAGATAGAAAAAGAACTTAATAAGTGTTCAGACAATCGATTCCGCTACGCTTCGAAATTTTGGTAAAAACGCCTCGAATTGTAGCAGAAACGGCAACAGCGTAGTAGAGACGCCTTGATCGTAGTAGAAGCGTATCGGAAGCTTTATTATCGCCACTTTAACCCTCCATTCTACTGAGCGGCTATTCCGCAACGCTTCGAAATTTTGGTAAAAACGTCGCCGCGAATCTTAGCAGTAACGGCAACAGCATACTAGAAAGCCTTGATTGTAGTAGAAGCTTATCGAAAGCTTCAAGATTGCCACTTCATGGCGCTTGTTTTGATCTTTGCTCAAAATTTACGTAGGGTATCGCCGTGGGGTTGAAGCACCATAAAAGCATAGTAAAAGTTTTGCAAGATATTCGTGAACGCAACAGTATCGTATCTGCAGTGCGAGTAACGTAGCGCAAGTGCAGCGCATCGTAACAAAAGCAACGCCCAACCCTATCGATCTATTGTTCATAACCGCAAGCTGAAGCACAATTACTGCAGCAATTCGATCCATTTTCTTCGAAGGACGATGGTCAACTGCTGCCAAAGTCGTTAAATCGCCGATTCTATATGGAACCGTTCCAAGAGCGCAAAAGAAGCGCAACCCCTGCGCATAGGTCGTAGCAAGGTCGCAGTTGCAACGTAGTAATACCCTCATTCCACTGGACGGCGATTCCACTGCGCTCATGGCGTTCATGGTGCTTCTCCAAAATCTTCCGAATAGCCGAAGAAACGCCGATATGTGCAACATTTTGGGACTTAAGCGTTTCTAGTACGCCTATAGTACGCTTTAATCACGATCTCGCTACACGGGTCACGGTCCTATCATGCCGCTGTTGCACTTCTTCGGCGTTTGAGGTCTCTCCAAGTCGCTTCTTCTTACTACGCTGCTGCTGCGACCTTGCAACGACCTATGATTTTTTTTTTTACGATTGTACGTTTGTCCTACAATTCGCAGCGTTTTAACAAACACTTCGAAGCGTAATGCGATCTCCGCCCAGTGAAATGGGGGTATTAGCCTAAAATACCGTGCCGTAGTGGAAGCGTAGGAAAGGCATCTTGGAGAGACCTCAAGTGCTCTAGAAGCGCAACAACGATGTGACAAGACCGTGACCAGCGCAGCGAGTTCGTGAGTGAAGGGTACTATAAGCGTACTGGAAACGTGTAAATCCCAAAATGTTGCACATGTCGGCGCTTCTGCGGCGATTCGAAAGATTTTAGAGAAGCGCCATGATCGCCATGAGCGCAGTGGAATCGCCGCCCAGTGGAATGGGGGTATTAGGTAGTTGCTTAATACAGATTTGACTGCATAGCTCACGAGCAGTTTTGATTTCAGGTATTGTATCATTTGAATGCTTTCACAAGACATGTCAGTTAGATTGATTGACTGATTGATTGCGATTGTTAGATTCATCGATTGATTGATTGAATTGTGATTTATGCAGCTTTCAACATTATTTCAGCCATACAACGGCAACAGCTCACATATTCAGTATTTCTTGGGTTTCACCAGTACAAGGCTAGGGCTCTGAAGTGCCTTGTTCAAGAACACTCTCACGAAAACCACAATGGATCTAGTGAGGGTCCAACCCGGGTGCTCCAGGTCACGAATTCGACATTTTATCACTGGGTCACGCAGGAATCCATGTCAATTAGATGTACTTTTGTAAGTTTACAGGTTTCATAGACTTATATTCTGTAAAAATTGCCTGTGCTACAGGGCACCAGAGGGGAAGAATCCAAGAAAACAACGCCAGGCTAGGTGAAAAATGAATCTAATGAACTTTGCGTTCTTTTTTGTCAGTATTTCTAATGAATTGGCCACCCGTAAACTTTTACCAGATGACACTAGTTTAGACTCGCCCTGATTAAAGCATCTGCAGACGAGAGAGGGAGAGAGAGAGAGACAGAGAGAGACAGAGATGCTATATTTGCAAATGAACATTAAAACAGCATGATAGTGCAGCCGACCAGTAAAAGCACTCTTAGTACATTCATTGTGCTGAAAAGGGAAAGCGAAGCCTGCTGTTGTTTTGTTCTTGTTGTTCATTTTCAATAAAATCGTGGTACCATTACCAAAGATATGTCCATGCTTTATAAAAATGGGGCTTAATGCATCTGCAAAAGTTTCGACCCAGGTCCGCCTGCGCAGTCCGCGCATGCTGACCTAGGTTGAAACTTTTCGCTAATGATCAATTTTCTATATGTCCAAGTCTGCTCTTAAAAAGTGGCTTTTATGATCCATAATTATGTGATCACTTGATTGGTATCATGGATCACGGAGATGCATTTAGCCCCATTTTGCCAGAGCGTGGCTCATATACACATGAGCATTGATTAAGCATCACCCATTTTTATGTCATAAGGTTGTGTTCAACACAATGCAGTTGTCATTCATGATATGGAAACATAAAACTTTGTGTATAAATTCGTTAACGGAATTCTCCTCGGTGTCAGTCCATCAAATACCAACCCAGCTTCTACTGTTAACTGTAACTTATTGACACTCAGATAGAGACGATGGAAACGTCAAAAAATTATAATGTCCAAAACTATAGTCACAGAGACTAGGTCAACGGTCTGATATATAAGAAAATAAATTCTCAAAAAAAAAAACAAAACCTTCAGTGTTCATGCCTGAGCCCACAGCAAAGGTGACGTCAGTATCTGGTGTACCCTCCCCTCGCACTCATAACTGCTGCAGCCCTCCTCCTCCTCATGCTGGGAATCAAACGCTGAATTCGCATCAATCGGATCCTCTCCCATTCGTCATGGAGTGTACCTGGGCCAATTCCTGTAGATTTTGAACGAGTGAATCCCTTGCTTGAACCTGACGCTTCAGATGGTCCCACAAATGTTCACTTCTTGTGGGCAAATGTAATGTGTCAATTATTTTGGGCGATGCTTAAATAATGGTTATGTGTATATATGTAAAATTTTACTGTATGGAAAAAACTATTTTAAGTTTATGTGTTATCTTTAGACATCTTTTGCTTAATTTGTCCCACAATAATTCTTTTTGTCACGACAGGTTCATCAGTTTTCTATTTTAATACTTTGCCATCTTTTGTAATTCATTAACAAAAATGTATTCGAAGAAAATACATAATTATGTATGTCATTAGGTTACAGATTGAAAAACAATTGAGCCACGCTCTGGAAAAGGAGGTTGAATGCAACTCCATGATGCATTATAACAAACAAGTCATCACAGCACTATAAATACATAAAATTCATTTTGTCTATCACCCGTCTTAATCATGCAGAAAATTTAAATATAGCAACAAGTTTTGACCCATATCAACCTCTGCGGACTGTGCAGACAAGAGACGATACTTTTTGCAGATGTATTAAAACGCATTTTCACAGTCTATGACTCAATTGTTTTATTCATATTTGATTCTTAGCGCGTCAAACTAAATTTAAATAGCTTCTACGAACCGTAGAGATCAAGATCGGACTGCACAAAGGGTTAAATCTGATCTTGAATCTACTATTACAAAATGTTGGAGACTTCACAACCCTATAGCCTCAAAAAACTGGAAAACAGTGATTCATTTTACAGATTTAGAATGTCGAGATCAGTAATCTGGTATTCTAAAAGTTAAGCATTTTTCACAGGCCGCGGAAAACACAGAAAATGAAAGGGTAGGCATAGCGTATATAGCATATCTTCATGGTAAGCAAGTTTAATTACTTTTCTATATCTAAAAAACCATGATCTGTGAAAGGGGGCTTAATGCATCTGCGAAAAATATCCACTCAGGTCAGCCTGGCCAATTTTCTGTATGTCCAAGGACCAGTCTACCTTAACCCATAGGCGAAAACAGGGACTTTTGCGGACGGCATAGATCAAGATCAGACTGCACAGAACGTGCAGTCTGATCTTTGATCTATGCCCTCCGCTTGTTTGGTCATGCCTATATGATAAAAGTCTTCTTGAAACTCAGTGGATTGTATCTACAGCCATCAAAAGAAGCCAAGTTTGTTTAGTTGGCGCCGAAAGAGTTAATATTAAGTTGGCTTTAGTGGCTATAATGGATCCATAATTATGTGATGGCTTTGCTTGGTATTAGGCATCACGGAGATGCATTAAGCTCTCTTTTTGCGAGAGCATGGCTCAATCATTTGGATACTTCACCTATACTGCACTATGCCTGACTCGCTGAGCTTTTGTGGACAGTATAGATTAAGACCATACTTCACAGAAAGTGCAGTCTAATCTTCGATCTATCACTGTCTGTTTTGCTTAGATTTTCAGAGAGAACTCGTAAAATTACGATCAACTGGCCAGAAATTGTCATTTATTAACTTAGCAATTTCAGGTTTAACTCTCACACTGCACGTTTTGTGCAGTCCGATGTTTATTCACTGCCTTTAAATGCACCTTATTGCCTCAACCGACATAGACGTACGAAGCCACAAAATGTCAGGTTTTCCGCATTATAGACTTTACAATTCAAATTTATAGCATATTTATGGGCCTTCCATTAACTAATGTTTGATGGATAGAGTCTATTTTTGGCAAGGCATTTCTATTTATAAATTAAAGCTTCGCTTTTTGACAGGGCAATTACGAGTGTCATTTTCACTTCCGCAACCTTCGACTTGTGCATTACCATGTTATTCTACTCGGACACAAGATATACTGGATATTAGATGTGTTTTCAGCACTTCCTTTAGAATAACATGTTCGTATTTTACTTCTGTTTTTTATTGAACACTATTTGGAGATCGGCAAAGAAAAGCTGTTGTCAAATGCAAGGTATAGACCAAAAGCAATGTTACAAACTATAAATGGTTTGAAAGCCTTTAGGGAAAGGATGGTTTGGCTGTGCAGTTTCCGCTGAAAACATTGTAAAGTAGGTCACCGTGTCCCTCGGTTTACTCAGAATTGTTTCTTACCACTATATGCCGGAGACTGCGGACAAAGAACAGCCTGCAAATACGCACCACCCTATCTTATCTAAAGGCACTGACTAAATCAAGACGAAATATAAGGGTTCCCTTATTTTTTATTCTTTGTATATATTTGAGCCATGCTTTAAAAGGAGGTTTAATGTATCTGCAGCCTGCACAGTCCTTGGTTCGAAACTTTTTTACCATGGGTACACTTTCTGCATGCACGATGATCATACTACCGCATGACCAAGTTGGTTGTTAGATAAATCAGTTTTTATGGATCCATAGTTATGTGATGATTTGCTTGGTATACTGTATCACGGTGATGCATTTAACCCCCTTTTCACGGATCACAGCGCATTTAGTGATTGCCAAGATTCATCTGAGACATTTGCATATTCTATGAATCTACTTCAGTGAGGTTCGTCTTTTGAAGACTAGTTTACTATAGCTTTGTTACAATATCATGTCTGACCATCGTAACACCTTGTGAAACAACAGGGTCTGTATTCACCAATCATTCTTAAGAACGTTCTTTGTCTTATTCTTCAGGTTTTTCCAGGTTTGAAAGTAACACAACTTCTGATTGGCTAAAACAAATGGTTTAGCCAATCAGAAGTTGTGTTACTTTCAAACTTAGAAGATATTGAAGAATAAGTCTGAGAACGTTCTTAAGAATGTTTGGTGAATACGGACCCTGGTCTTAACGGAAACGGGCTAAGAGTGTGTCAAAGTGAAATGTGTCTGAATTTAATAATGCCACTCTATAATATAACAGTTAAATAAACAGTGGAAAAGGTGTTTATGGCATCTTGAGTATTGATAACCCATTCGAATCATAGATCAAGTTATTTTTTCCCAGGAAAAGGCACATCAAACAGACATAAGCTGACATCCAGTAATTGATTAATCAGCTGCATCAGGTCAGGTTTTATGCGCATCATGTCAAATTGACATGCTTATGTCCGTATGTTAATTTGTATGTGCTGATTGTACAATACCAATACCGTGTATGATATATGAGACATGCTCTGACAAAAGGAGGCTTAATGTATCTCCATGGAGAAAATTGATCAATGGCAAAAAGATTCGACCCAGCCTACAGAAATTGACCGATAGCAAAAGGTTTCGGCCTATCTTTGCCAGGAGAAGTCAACGTTATCAAACAGACACTTAACCCTTTACCACACAACCCCGACTTTTAACGACCATGAGAAAGAAGCCTTTTAAAAATATTGTGGCAAAAGGAGGAAATGCTGGTAACCAGCATTTTCTCCTTTTCCCGCAATGTTTTCTACCCTTTCCAAAACAAATTTCAATTTTTCAGCCACATTTATTTTTTCGTCTGCAAATGCTTTCAATTTGAGCCAGTCTAAAATGTTGTTGTTTGGTAAAGAGTTAACTTGAGAGTCCCAGTTTTTCCTTGTCATTGCTATGATTGTTCAAAACCAGATTACATAATGTATTCAAATCATATTATCTGTGTGTATAATTTTACACCGATATTTAATAATTCTACCACAACGCGCAATTTATACCTACAACGGGTATTGTGCGAGTTTTTCATACTCTATTGCTGTACTGCATTCAAGCGAATTTTTGACACTGTTACAAAATTTTAGGTGAATCCTTTCAACCTTGTTCGTTTGTTTAAAACCACTATTTCACAAGTATAATTCAATATCGCACCTACAAAAGAATGAAAAAGTTGACAAAGTCTTTTAGTTTTCAGCGGGGCATTTCTAAAACTGTTGAGTAAAACTGACACGGCTTTTAGAAATTTTTCTATAAAACTTTTTTTCAGATAGTTAAATGTATCAACAATTTCTAGAACCCAACCGTTGTCAGTCCAATTCGCATCTTGTAGCAGACGACTCCTTTTTCTAAAAGCCATTACTTTTAACTCTTTACCACACAACAAAAATGTAGACTTCTCCAAATTGAAAGCATTTGCAGACGACAATTTAGATGTGGTTCAAATGATGGAATTTGTCTCTGAAATGATAGAAAACATTGTGGGAAAAGGAGAAAATGCTGGTTACCAGCATTTTCTCTTTTCAAACAATGTTTTCAAAAGGCTTCTTGCTCAAGATCGTTAAAACTCGGGATTATATGGTAATGGGTTAATTTTGACTCATATAAGTCTAGCCCAAATATAAACACTAATCGTGTAAAAAGTCTAGATCTATCTTGTCTAGTGAGATTTTTGTCAACAACGTCATTCTTCATTCGTTCGTGCCCATTTATGAAATTATTTTTGGTCGGCCAGCAGTTTTTACCTAATTATTTTCTAATGTTGGAATTTTTCGCGTAGCATAAAACTAAATTAAACTCGGTTCTATGCAATAGGTATAGCAAATTTTTCATTATGTTTCATCTTTCGAGTAAAGTATGATTTGATAATGATTTGAAATCAAAGCTCTGTCCAGATTTTTATAGTCATACTAAGCTTCCAATATGATTTGACACTAAACTTAGTATGCCAATAGTGTGCAAGCCATCTATGTAAGAGAGAGAGAGAGAAGTAAAATGAAACGTTTTGAATTGCATTTCTTTAAAATGACGAAAAGACCCTGTGTATATTTTAAGATTTTGCTCCAGAGTTTGGAAATAGCTTGTGGGAATGTCTGGCTATCATAACACGCAGTGATTTTGTAGATTGTGTTCAAACAGGTGCGGTGACGTCAGATCTGGGTACCCATTCACCAACCATTCTTAGGACTGTTCATAGTCTATTGCTGAAGAATTTTCTACAATTGAAAGTTACACAACTTCTGATTGGCTAAACCATTTGGTTTTGCCAATCAAAAGTTATGTTACTTTCAAATCTAGAAAATTCTTCAGAATCAGACCAGGACTATTCTTAAGAATGGTTGGTGAATACGGAAGCTGTTCTCATCAAAAAGAGACGGATCTGTCCATTGTAAAACGACTACCCTGTTATCTTAAAGCCAATCCATACCTTTTCTTAAATGGAATCGTCTAGTTTCTTTACGTTTGCAAAGAAATATTACATTAAATACTTGTCTCAGTTTTGAATTACGAAATTAAAAGTGTAAATAGGCCCGTAGAAATAAAAGGATAAGAAATATTCAAATAATATTCAATTAAGACAATTACTACTTAATAGTAATGATAAATTGGCTGATACTCTATCACATATAGATATAGAGCTGATTTTTTTCCGGTGAAAGATCTAAATTTATTTCATCGAGCGAACAAAGTCGGTAATATTTTCACACGTGGCGCAGTAATATGATATAGTATTACGGCATGATGTCCACGAGATGAAACAAATATCGATCTTTCACAAAAAAAAAATTCTGTTTATTTCATGCTTGTAACCCCCTTTTTTGGGGGGACTTGCGAAGTAAAGATAATATTTCGGTATTTCCGTACCAGTGAGTTTCTCAATCGGTAAATTCACTGGTCGAAACGGTGAAATTGTCAAACCATAATCCACCATTATTTGCCGATAAACTACCGAAACGCGTAAAATGATAAACGTATAATTTGGTGATTCATGGTGTAACTTAGTACAGTTTTATTAACCCGGAAAAATCTAAGGAATTAAGGTAAACGGATTGATTTATATAGAGGAAGTGAATAAAGAAATTAATAAAATGGTCGTTTGTTTCAGAACTATGACATTGCTATCAAAATTCCTTGTAACTTGATTAAGTCATAGCCTCTACCTGAGGGCGGAGTGTTTTGTGTGTTTAGAAAATGTGCGTTTCACAATTTCATATTTTCTCTTTACCTAAATGACGAGACCCCAATAGAATACAAAGGTTGGTACCTTTCACTAAACTGTATGGATTTACGCTATTTCTTTTTGTATTGAATATACACACATACGATAGCTGCTGTACCCAAATGTATAAGCCGGGGTACAGTTATACAAATATTTACTCAAATAGTAAAGTCATGTAGTTCAGTGAAACTTATTTTAGACTTAACCCTTTCCCAAGCGACAAATTTTGGACTGGTCCAAATTGAAAGAGTTTGCAGACGACAATTTTGAATTTGATGAAAATGGTTAGAAAGGTCTCAAAAAGGGTAAAAAACACTGTGGGAAAAGGAGAAATTGCTCGTTACGAGCAATTTCTCCTTTTCCCACAGTGTTTTCAAAAGACTTGTACTGCAGACCCGTGAAAACCAGGGCTTGTTTGGGAAAGGGTTAACGCTTGCTTACCCAAATTGCGTGGGCAGATTTCGTGCGTACGCAGTTTAGTGAAAGGCAGCCCAGACTGCGAGCAAGAGTCCATTGATATAACTTCTACTACAATCGCAACTGACAATAGGATTTTAGGTTTAACTCTTTACCGGGCAAAAGTCTGAAACTTTTTCCAAATCGACAGTCGTTGAAGACTACAAACTAAAACTAGCTTACCCTTTACCACATACTCCCGAGTTTTAACAACCCTATGTAGGAAGGCTTTTGAAAACATTGCGGGAGAAGGAGACAATGCTAGTCTCAGATCCTCTGTTTGTTTTCAGAAGATTAGAACCATTTATAAGATTTCTGCATTTATTTCTTCATTTATTTCATTTTGTCCATGAATTAATTAGTAAAATTCATAAATCTAATACTTCCATGCATGTATCAATTTCTTTTTCTTTTTCCTTTTGTTTTATATTGTCAATGAACTTATATGCTTTATGTAAAAAAAAAATGTTATGTTGTGCTATGTCATAAAATATCCTCCCGAATAGGTACGCGCTGTGTGGTATACGGTATACCAATGGCCTAGCGTAATGAAAATGCAGTTATGTTAATTAAGGTAGCCATTATCATACGTACATAGACATGGTGTCATGTCTGCATATACGACATATAATTTGCCTGTCAGATGTAAAAGAAAACGTATCAGTTGATGAAAGCATGCTCAACTTATTATACTTGTAAATACATGTAACCTGTAAAGCAAATTTTAAGTTCTCTGACATGCAGAATTATTATTATTATATTTATTATTATTATTATCATTAAATATTATTATTATTATTATTATTATTATAAGCATCATCATCATCATCATTATTAGTAGTAGTATTTTCATCACCATGTTTACCATGTTGTTGTTGTTGTTGCTGCTGCTATTGTTATAGTTGCTGCTGTTTATATACAGTTCAACCCTTGTTGCTTTAGTTTATCTCTTTATTTAATGTAAGTGAAAGCTGACTTACTGACTAGGTCACTGATTGATTGACTGATTCATGAACTGATTGGTTGATTGATTGACTGAATGGTGTTTTACGCCGCTTTCAACAACATTTCAGTCATATCACGGCGAGAGCTCACATATTCATGGATTTCCTGGGTTTCACCAGTACTAGGCTAGGGCTCTGAAGTGTCTTGCCCAAGGACACTCCCCCGAAAAACCCAGTGGATCCAGTGAGGCTCGAACCGTGGTCCTCCAGAGTCCTACACTTTACCACTGAGCCACGCAGGACCCCGATTAATTGATTGGCAGATGTTTGCATATCATCATATCATCCACTATAAAGCATTCTTATAATTGAGCCCTCCTCTGTGAAAAGGGGGCTTAATGTATCTGCGAAAAGTATCGATTCAGGTCAACCTGCGCAGTCCGGGCAGGCTGACCTGGGCCGAAACTTTTCGCTATTGGTCAACTTTCCGTATGTCCAAGGACCACTCTACCCCCTGATTAAGTTGGTTGGTAAAAAAGTGGGCATTATGGATCCATAATTTCTGTATGTGATGGTTTGCGCGGTATAATACACGGAGATGCATTAAACCCCGTTTTGCCAGATCATGGCTCATATATTTCTGATTGCCAACAGTTTTTTCCTTTTTTCTTACCATCTACTGAACATAGTTTCGAAGACATAAATGTTGGGAAACAGCTATTGGCTTGGGATGAGTGCCGTGCGATGTACTGTAAAACCGGGCGGTCAGATGTATACTTGCCACCGTTATCTGACTGGAGTTTGGTTTAAAAAAGAATCAACCCTTAACCTGCTAAATAAGTTACATGAAACTTTCAAGCCGATTGTGAAACCCCGAATTTTGCTATTTCAAACTTATTCTTTGGGGGAAAATATCTTATCGGACAGTGTAGATCCAAGATCAGACTGCACATTCTGTGCAGTCTGATCTTGATCTACACTGTTCGGAAAAAGTCATTGAGTCACGCAACTTAAGAGTTTAAAAACATACAATTTCTTACCTTGTACACTGAGAAAAGCTTTCTGTCTAAGGTTTTCTTGTCCTTAAATAGTATATTTGCATATTAATTGTTTCTTAACTTACATCGTTGGGGAAAATTAAACACTTTTATAGCCATTATAGATCAAGGTCAGATTACATATATGTACTCTGTTCTACTTCGTACCTTTATCATAGGCATAAACAACTTGGACAAACAGCTTTTATATTGCAAAGATTGCACCTATCTTTAAATTAGGAAACGCCCATTTTTAAATTAGGAACGTTACTTTTAAGTTATTTAGAAGGATAAACAATGGGTCCTTTCAGAGGGAATCTTTTACCAACTATCGGACTGTATAGATCCGTGATAAGACTGCATGTTCTATGCAAAATGATCTTGATCTATACTGTTAGCACACACCTTACGTTAAACCCAGTAGATGAAGGGTTGTTCCGGAAAAGACTGTTTTGATTTATGTAAAAGGCTAAAAGTTAAATGTTATGAACAATAATTGTATTGTAGATCATAATTATGTAGTAGAAACATCAATGTCTCAGAGTAAAACGATAAATTGATATGTTCCGTGTTGGGAGCATCAATAAATATTCCTCTAGAATAAGATGCACTTAATTGTTGAACACAGTGGCACCTGCGGACGGCTGATTGCTTCCTGCAGCACATCCAATCATAACTTGGTTGTTTTCGAAGGAAACGTAGAATTATTATCGTAGCCCTGACGTCGCCGGAGTTTGCGTCGTCATCTGCTTCGTCGTGCAAAAACTTTGACATTTTATAATATCTCTGTTGTTATTGAAGATATTTTATCACATAAAACCACCTCCAGCAGTGTATAAAACCCATGACTTATTTTCGATAATACACTAGTGTATTATCGTTTTATGGGTCCCGATTCTGTAAAATCTGTAGATATGAGCGCATGAAGCCAGTGAAACCAACCACAGCACGTGCCGCAATTTGTACCACTTCGCTATTTCGTGGGAAAATGACGTCATTGTTGCTAAGGCATATACGCGTGAAAAGCTTTATGGTTTTCATTTTTAATAACAACAGAAAATGCAGAGAAACGTACCTAAATCCACTAAATTGTGGAAATCTTCCGATTTACTCGCTCTATATGGACTGTTTCATTCAATTTTCGGTGTGGAATACATATCAGATCTATTTTCTTATGTATGTGCGCCGTTCAAACCGAACTACGTCAACGGTATGTAGGCTGAAGGTGATGATGCAGGATACTTATTTGTCTGTCTGTCGTTTTATGTGATAAATACAATCTCACATTTGTGTTTATGTATTATCATTTTTATCAAAGTCGTTGACTAAAATGTATCTGACGCTCGCCAAGGCTCGCGTCATATAATTTTAGTCAACTCGTTTAATAAAAATGATAATACATAAACACTCATGTAAGATCCTCTATTACTTCAAATTTTGACAAATGTTAACTATCAAAAGGGGAACCCATACAACAAGGGTAAGTAACCATCAAGGCATTTTTGACACAGTAGTGCCCCTTTTTTGACTTTGAATTTTCACTGAAAATCAGGCACCTGTAGCAGAGCATGCGGTGATCTTGTTGATATATAGCAGCTAATGGAGAAATTCGCTCGTAATGGTCAATGTCTTTTGCTGCGTTATGTTCACAGGTATTCGTGTATTCAACTTCACCTAATGCTGATTGCTTCTGTTTCAAAAATATTGTCAATGTCGTCTGAGGCGCTTTTTTTTTTTTTATTTCAAATTCAGTAATGACTTGAACCCTTTTGCCTAATGTAGGTTATTATACATTATATATCAGAGAGGAGGGTGAGTCCAGACATTCATATATTATTACCTTGCCAAACAATTCCGAGCTTAAACGACCTGAGGAAGCTGGCTTTAAAAAAAAGTAAAAAATAAAAAAACATCGTTGGAAAAAAAAAGAGAAAATGCTAGTAACCAAGATTTTCTCCTTTCCCCACAAAGTTTTTTTTATCATTTCAAAGACAATCTCCACCATTTACGACATATTCATTTTGTTGCCTGGGTTTAGATTTTGACAGGTCTGACATTTTGGCGTTAGGTAAGGAGCTGATTGGACCTATGATCAGACAGCATGTTCTAAACACTCTGATCTAAATCTACAATCTGCACAAAGGTAACTTAAGCAGGGTTCCCGAGTTTAAACGACCTTGAGTAAGAAAAGTTTTGAAAAACATTGTAGGAAAAGTGGAAAATGCTAGTAACCAGAATTTTCTTCTGTTCCCACAATGTTTTCCATCATATATAGGTAAAAAAGAAACTCTATCGCTTGAGCTGCCTTTAATTTTTTGTCTGCAAATTCTTTCAATTTGAATAAGTAAACTTGTGTCGTTTGGTAACGAGTTAAACGTAAACTTTTGTATTCTTTTTTTCAAATACTTCTTCTGAACCTGTTTTGCCATCTTTGCTTTACTAGCCAAAGAGGTTATTATCACTCTCATGATATAGAGCAGGAGGAGTGGACAGTTTATTTGCTTTCTGTTTTAAGCCGCTTCGAACATCTTTTCAGTTATATGGCTCGGCATCGTAGGAATATTTATCAACGGCGATAGATGGATTTTTTTCCTTGACGCAATGACTATCATCAGGCTTAGAAATAACTGGTCCGAGCTGGGAATTGAGCCAGGGACCCCTGGGTTTCCACCTCTGTACGCTACCGACTGATTCACCGGGCTAGTCCACAAGCTGGGAGTGTTAATTGATTCATCTTATAACACGTGACATCTCTCAAATTCATAGTAAGTACAATATATAATTCACAAAATGCTTTTACCATGACATAAGTATGCCAGTATGTCAAAAAAGACACACCTTGAATCGTGTACACGATTTTATTGTCAGTTTTGAAGGAAAACCACGCATAATTTAAAGATGATCAGCCGAAAGGCACAAAAAGAAACTGTTCCGAATAGATACTCATGGCAGGTTTACGGCAGTTTTTTTTTAATAATACTGTGCAACACAAGCGCTCCTTTCAAACCCTTTGGAAGGGACGCTAAAATCAAGGGATAAGAAAAACTTTGTGACTTTTCTGTCTTTGTAATGGTAAGAGATGAAGTGCATGTGACTCTTAACCTCTTACTTTGACCTTGACTAAGTGTCACCTCACAAATTAGGACACACACGAGGAAAAAAAAAAAAAAAAATGAATCAAACCAAGGGTTCAGGGTCCGTATTCACCATCTATTCTTAAGAACGTTGTCAGTGTTATTCTGCAGAACTTTCTAAATTTGAACTTCAGATTGGCTACACAATTTGGTTTAGCCAATCAGAAGTTGTGCCACTTTCAGATTTTTCAAATCTTCGCGAATAGGACAAAGAATGTTCTTGAGAATGGTTGGTGAATACAGACCGAGGAGTTATGAAGCTGATATGATGCTAGGAAAGTGGCAATTCAATCCCGGTGACCTTGACCAAGGAAGACTGATGTGTAAAACCTTCAACCTGCATGTTTTCTCATTAATGTATACGTCTGTGTGAAATATTTCTGATAATCCGTCAAGGAATTTAGAATAAGCGAAGCTGATACAATTCTAGTGCATGACCTTTAACGCCTACTGTGACCTTGACGTCAGAGTTTGGTATGTGAAACCTTTGTTCTGCCCGTCGTCAAATAAGGATGGACACATATGAAAATTGTTAACCATTATCCTGCCAAATAGAAGAAATGAAACTTTCAAGCCGATAGTAAAAACCGAAAATTTCCTATTTCAAATGGTTTTTTTTTTTTTTTTTGGGAGGAAAGATGTCTCACGTTCTGTGCTGTCTGATCTTGATCTACGCTGTCCGAAAAAGGTCAATGAGTCGCGCTGAGCACCCTAAGGGTTAAGAAAATCGGTCGAGGAGTTCAAGCGAAGTGGAGCCCACACGATTCCAGTATGAATGACGTTTGAACCCCTGATGTAACATTGACATTGGAGACCAACATTTGAAACTTTGCTCTGCACTAAATCTCGTCAAAAATGGACAGGTGTGTGAAAAAAAAATTTTTTTTTTTATTTTAAAATCAAAGCGTTGAAAGCACTGGTGTGGCATTTGTCAATGGAGCCATTTTGTTGAATCAATAATTTGAAAAATAAACAAAAAATGTGTGACGAACAAGCCAAAGGACAAATAAACCCAGGGACGAACTAGTTTTGGGACGAATACGGTAAGGCCACAGAGTTTGTGTGTATCATTGCGCCAATAGAAGGCCATAGCGGGTATAGATGTTTTCGATTCAGTTTATTTTCATACTCCGTTGTTAATTATATATCTGAGTGCTATTGAAACACTTTTTTGTCTTACAGAAATTGAGTTTAATTGGGTTTACTTCTTTCGGTTTTGCACAAACTACGATACATGATTTTCAAAATACAGTATTGAATTCATGGTGGTACTGTCTTCGACAAATGCCACAAAAATCAGACAATGGGTTGAAGAGAAATGGAGCGAACAAGAAAAAAAAGTGACAGACGGAAGGACAGACAACTTAAACAAAAACTGTATAAGTCAACTAAATAGGAAAAATGACAAAAAAGAAGATACAGATGTCATAGCTTGACTGTTTGATGTTTAACGCCGTTTTTAACATTATTTTAGTTATACAGCGGTGGCCAGTACATCTATCCGAACTTTCCTGACGTCTCTTTTGCTAGTACTTAGCACAATATTCTTCTAAAGCCACTGGCTGCTTTCCCACATAGCCATCTTCGAAATGATGGTCAGCCGCGTGAGATGAATAAATTATGTCGATATAAATATTATCAAATGTCATAGAATGCGGGTTTCTATAGACATACCACACACATGGAGGCCCAAATGTACTTTAAGCAATCGATTCCTCCGTCGTTAATGGGCGTTAAGCATATGCTTGGTCGTAAAATTCTAGATTTTTAATCTTAACAAGAATATTATTTATTGCAACACGCTCAATCGCCGAGGATGACTGAATGAAGCATCTGTTGTAGAATTAAGTTTAATTCCCGCTTAGGTTATTTCACAAATACTTGTTCCACCTGTTTACTCGTGCAATTATGCTCCGTCTTTGTGGTATATCTACATTTGCTATATTAACTTCCGTTGTGCTAGCACGTTCTCTGATAAAGACATCCAGGGATGGTAAACTAAACAAAATAAAAAGGCTTGGAATAATGGCAAACTGCGGGACAAACATTCTAACAATAGGAATGCAAAAAGTCATCACAAAAAAAAACCCAACACGACTGTCACAGGATCGTAGTGTCTTTATGCAATATAAACCTACACTATAAATCATATTGGCGTGTGTTAGTGATCGATTGTTTATGACAGATTATCGATTAAAACCCAGTAAAGAGATCATGAAAATGTCCTTATCAGACCTTTTGGCAGGGCAAGAAAGAAACATTCTACACTTATGAATGAAAAGCGCTAAAATATACTGGTAAAGCCGTTTGTGAAATAATACAAACGACAAGATTTGGGTAACGCTCGATAGCTGAAATGTGTTTAAACTGCTTTTGCGGTCATTGTAGATCAAGATCAGACTGCACAAAATGTGCAGTCTAATCTTTGATCTACAATGCCCGCTACTCTGGTACACATTCTGGCATAAGCAACCTTAAAATAGCAATATCCCAGCTGATTTGCCCGTTTCATCGTTTCATTACTTCACTGTGCTAAAGGTTACCTCACACCCTTACAGTGTGGAGAAAATATCTGGTAGGCTATTGATGATTGATTGCAATGGTCTTGAATAAGAGAGAATCCTATAATATTGTTACAAATGGAGAATTTGAATAAAGGTTACATTATACCAGAAAGCAATCTGTGAAGTCTAACTCAAACATCTTAGCGTGAAATTATCTCTTTCGTCCCTTCAGAAAGTGATATTTCTAATCACAGAGAACGGGCCAAATTTTCCAGTCAAACGCTGTTGCCACAACTTCATAGAAGCGGACAGTGAAGATTCAGATCAGACCGCGCGTTTTCATGCATTATGATCTCTACACATGTGTATATACCGTCTGCAGATTCAGTTCTTATTGTGATTGGAAAACAATGATTTATGAGACAAGGGTTCAGGGTCAAACTATTTTATGAATTGAAACGCAACTATACGATTGGATATCAAATAAATCTGTTTTTCGAGTGCCACAAGTGGGGGCTTCATTTAATGACATATGTCACGTGATATTTGAAGTCTATATCTGATTGGCTTTAGCGTTTTTTCAATCGGGTATAATACCATGCAAAGGTGCATTCAATTTGAAACGATTAATTGACTTTATCAAACTCTCGGCGTGGGTCTGTGGATTGCAACTTGATTTACGATTGGAATTAGCCTTTTGCCACACAATCTACGGAATTAACAACCCTGAAAAAGAATTCTTTTGAAACTATTGTCTGAAAAGAAGGAACTGTTGTTAACCAGCATTTACTCCATTTCCTACTACGTTTTCTACCGTATAAATGACGAATGAAGTCATTAGGTCCAAATTTAACTTGTCAACTGCAAACGTTTTTCAAGTTTATGGGTATAAATATGAGCCATGCTCTGTAAAAGGGGGCTTAATGCGTCTGCGAAAAGTATCGATCAAGGTCAGCCCGCGCAGTCCGCGCAGGCTGACCTTGGCCGAAACTTCTCGCCATTGGTCAATTTTCTGTATATCCAAGGACGAGTCTACCTCATGATTCAGTCGGTTGCTAAAAAAATGACTATTGTGGATTCATGATTATGTGATGGCTACTTGAATTCAAATTGAGTCATGTTATTTGAACGTTTGCCTGTTTATTTGCTTGTTGTTTCAAGCAGATTTAATCAGTGTCTTATCATTACTTTTTCGACGTTTCTTGAGTTTTTTCATGATGCAAAAAGAAGCGTCAGTGGACATATCAAAGAAAACAATCCACTGTAGGACATGAATGAGTCAGGGTGCATCCAGGATGAGTGGCATCTTACGACTAACATACGCGACAAATGTATATGAGCCATGCTCTGTGAAAAGGGGGCTTAGTGCATCTGCGAAAAGTATCGAGCCAGGTCAGCCTGCGCAGTCCGCGCAGGCTGACCTGGGCTGAAACTTTTCGCTATTGGTCAATTTTCTGTATGTTCAAGGACGAATCCACCATATAGGACAGTCGGTTGTTAGACAAAATGATTTTTATGGATCCATAAGTATGAGATGACTAGTCTGGTATAATGCATCCCGGAGATGCATTAAGTCTCCTTTTGCTAGAGCATGGCTCATATCTTTCGATGATCATTCAGTGGCACAGACACGATCTCGAGGATGCATAACCTACTGGTTACTGAAATTTCGGCCATTGCAAGAAAGTGGGGTCTTCCCATTGTGCCGACTGGCTGGAGTTTCCGTTCGAGTGGAATGCAACATCTAAAATCATGTAGTAATCTTTGTCATTCCTCGAGAGGGTAGTTTTGAACGCGATCGCGCAGAATTCCTCGCACAAGCATCGGGAACATGAAGGGGGGAAGTGCGGGGGGAGGGGGCAGGGAGAAACTTTACGGGTTTTTGCATGGCCGATAAATTTGCATAGTGAGACTGTGCCTTTTAAAAGATAAAACTAATACATCCAAAACGTAAAGTTTTTATACTAGAAACAATAGAGAAATAATTTTGTGCAGTTGCCCATGCGTACAGCCCATGTGACCGGTAATTCACCTATTCATGTCTCATATCAAATGCTTAGCCAGTGGAATTTATGGTATTTCTGTGGTTTCTCCGGTTAACCAATCGCAACCCAGAATACATCGCGATAAGCCGATGAAATTCTTCCGTGTCATACGATGCCGGTACTGGTCAGCGCTTTGGCATGAAGGTTGGTTATTTCGTTTTTTCTGTTAAAACAGCCATCAAACTTAAGACAATCGTTTGGAATAACCACATTTTGCGTGCCCATTCAAACAGATATCAAGGTGACACAATCTTTCACAATTTTATCATACTTCTTCAAATAACAACACTTTAAACATTTCAGCGCCACAGACGAAAGCCTTCGTTGACCTTAACAACCTTTAATTTTTCGGTAATGCATTGTAGGCCAATAGCGGTCAGAAGTAAATAATGCTGGTGTCTAAATGCATTTAAATGTAAGTCATACCATTTAAGAGAACTGAAATTATTGTGAAGATGACAGTGTTGGACGGTCGGTCAAAACCGAGTAAAAAGTACAACTTTATAGCTGGTTTTGAAATTCATTTTTCTGCTCTTGGGCAGATATTAAATGACCAGCATGATTTGAATTTAAATGCATCTTAACACCCGTATTGTTTACTTTGGCCGCTCATGGGCCTTTAACTGATAAAAAAAATCCATTAGTCATTACGTGCCCTTCTCTCATTAAAAAACGAATTTTGTTTTAAACAACTTGGTGTTAAATAAACAAAACACCTCTCTTTGTCAATACAAATTGCAGTTCGTAAACATTTACAAAGGACGGAGCGTGTTGAAAACTAGATAAAGTAAACTTTTCCGCCAAGTGCTTTCACTTATCTGACGGAAAGTGGGTCCAACATGGCTGAGTTTTGAAGGAGTAGGATCTGCAATCCGGAGGCATCCGCGTTCGATCTTCAGTCGTGGCACTGGCTTTTTTGTGGGAGTGTGCAGATATCTATCTATCTATCTATCTATCTATCTCGTAGTCTTGTGGACAGTTGGGACGCAACAGATGATCTGGCAACCACCACCTTCCTATCCTCTCGGTTTTCTTCCCTCCTGATTGTATTGCTCAACCTTATGCCCGTCAAATCTGGGATGTTGTCCTCTCATCTCTTCCTCTGTCGGCCTTTTCCCCACCCTCCTTGCACTGTGCCCTGCAGAAATATTTTGGCAAGCCCTGATCTCTTGACATGGCCATATCATTTCAGTTTGCGTCTCTTGACCAAGGTCAACCGGTCAATATAGAGCCCAACGAATTGCCTGATTCTGTTCCGAAAGTCTTGGTTAGTGAAATGACCTTTGTAGGAGATGCCTAGGTGTCTTTGAAAGCATCTCATCTTAGTGGACTGTACTCTGTCTTTTTATCTGAAATATTAGGATCCACGGTTCACATGCATACAAGAGTATTATGCCAGGGTATGTAACAGTCTGATCTTTGAGCCGAGTGTAATGTTCCGGTCATCCCAGATGTACCCCAGTTTTGTGAGCGCTGCTGTCACATATGTAATCCTAGCGAATCCTTCGGGTCTAGATCCCTCATCTGTCACAATTGCTCCAAATCATTTAAAGCTGTGGACAGTTTCTAGCTTATGTCGTTGCTGATGCCATTGGTGTTGTTAGTCATCAGTTTGGTCTTCTGCACTGATCTGCATGACATAGGTTTAAGAGATATTATCAAGGTGGTCCAGTAAGCTAGCTAGTTCGTCTTCTTTTACTGCCAGGCCATCAATATTGTCGGCGGAACGCAAGTTGGTGACTGCTCTGCCTCCGATGTCTACTGTTCCTTTCTGGTCTTCAAGTGCATCCGTCATGATTCTTTCCAGGAAGATATTAAAGAGAGTTGGTGTGAACAAACAGCCTTGTCTCAATCCGATTGAACCAGTCCCCTGTGTTGCCATTTAAGTAAACTGAGCTGGTGGCTTTGTCGTAGACGTTCTGTATCACTCGGGAAAGGTTGGCATTAACTTAATACAACGTCATGGTGGCCATTAAACTTGCATTCCATACTTGGTCAAACGCCTCCTTGAAATCCACCAAGACGTGGTAAAGGTCTTGCTGATGTTGGAGTACCTCTCACACTGTATCCTGAGGTTGAAGATTTACTCTGATGTACTGTACCCTAGTCTGAATGCTGCTTGTTCCCCTGAGATGGCCTCCGCTTTTGGTTTCAATCTTTTTAGCAGGATCTGTAGCATGACTTTGCTGGGATGGCTCACTAGGCTGATCGTGCGATAGTTCTGGCACTGTTGTAGGTTGCCTTTTTATGGGGAGGGTCATGGTAAGTGACTGGGTCCACGTTGTTGGCTACTCCCCTGTATGCCAGAACTTGTTGCAGATGGCTGTGGTCATTGCTTCTCTCTCTGCTTGGACCAGCTTCGCTGGGAGATTTGCCTTTTGTGGGCGCTATAAAACAAACACCAGGATGCCGAGAAAGGGTCATGTAACCTTTAACCCTAGTAAGGCACTGTCTTTAAGCCTAGTACTATCTGGTTCTGAAATGCACTTAACTGAGAGGCATCTAGACTTTTCCTTTGCGGTTTTACCCTTTACCAAACCAACCCGTGGTTTAACGGCCCTGAAAGAAAAGAGAGCTTTTGAAAACTGTGGAAATAGGCAAAAACGGCTGGTAACCAGCATTTTCACCTTTTCTTCACTATGTTATCTAACCTTTCACAGACAAATCTCATGATTTTAGGCACATCTGCAACTCTTCTGAATTTGGACAAGTCTTAACCCTTTACCAGACGACAAAATTTTAGCCTTGTCCAAATTGAAAACATTAGCAGACGACAATTTCAATGTGGCTCAAATGGTCCAATTTTCCTTTGATAGGGTAGAAAATATTGTGAGAAAAGGAGAAATTGCCGCTTACCAGCATTTTCTCCTTTTCACACAATGTTTTCAAAAGGCTTCTTTCCCAGAGTCGTGAAAAGGAGGCATTGTGTTGTAAAGGGTTAAATTTTGTCGTTTGGTAAATAGATATGGGTTAAGTGCATAGACTAACCTTCAACATAATTGTACAAATCGACAAAGTTTACGACAAAGCTGCAAACAGACAATATAAAAGTATCATCAATCACAACTCATTGACAGATCCCTACCCAACCAATACAGTGATTGCACACAGGTCAACAGTGTTGTGTTTGAACAGCTGTTTAATTGTTACCTTTGCTTTATATCTAGTTCTTGTCTTCCTTTATTATTTTTTTCCACTAACTTTTTTTGCCCGTTCATTGATGTGTGCGGGCGGGGTGCTATCCCTCTCTAGAACTTGCAATTTTTTTTACCGAACTATAAAGCTTACATACAATAGAGGGCAAAAACCTGCTTTAATTGACTAAACAATAGATTATGATTATACTTCAGGACTGACAATTTGAAAAATGAATGTAAGATTAATGAAAAAGAAATATGCGAAATTATTGATGTTTTTATTTCCGAAAGCTTACTACTAAAACGTGCAGAGAGCCTACCGTAGTTTTTGGCCAAGGCGTGGGATTCGGAGGCTCGGTGTTTTATCCTCATATTAGGTACTGGAGTCTATATGTACTTGCCTTTGATAAAGTTCTTCAAAGCCCCTATTGAAACCAAAGACACAACAGATAAGTGATATGTCGCCGTGATATCAAAATGATGTTTAGAGCGGCTTTCAGCACAAGTCGATCGATCATACAATCAACCAACCGAAAATGGCTCTGTATAAACTATTGATAACGGTGTTTACCCTTTACCACACGAACCCGTGTTTCACCGACCATCAGGTAGAAGGGTTTTAAAAACATTGTGGGAAAAGGAGAAAATGCTGGTAACCAGCATTTTCTCCTTTCCCCACAATGTTTTCTAGCCTATCTAAGGCAAATGCCATTATTTGAGCAACAAGTATTTTTTTGTCTGCAAATATTTCCAGCTTGGACCAGTCTGCAATTTTGTCGGTAGAGATTTAGATCACAGAAGGAACTAGAACTATCACTTAATGTGATAAGCATCCCCCCCCCACCAACTACATGTCAAGAAATAACTCCTTGCCACAGAAATGCAGAATGCCTTAGCCCAAAATGTAAGAAAGTTTTACACAGCTAATAAATACTGTAAAAAAAGAACCTTTGAAAAGCAATCTGATATGAGCTTCTCTTCCATTCACCTCACGACGAAGTGCACTCTGCTCACCATTATTTCTCTTGATGTATCCTATTGTTAAGTGGATAACTCTTTTAAAAAGATACTCACTTTACCAGTACAAATAAAAAAAAATCAAATGCAAATTTTTAAAAAAAGGGCCAAAGAAAAAAAAAATATATAAAAAAAATATTTTTCAAAGTTTTCTGTTGCAATACACCAAAATGGTCAACTGATCATTTAGGCATGAATCATTTGTGTTCAATTCAGCAAGGGCACCAAAAACAACCGAAATGATTAGATGGCACCAAAATGCATTTAAATGGCCATATATGTATTTGGTTCAATGAATTCTATGAAGTTTGATTGAAATCTATTGAGCAGTTACAATGAAATAGCTCGGACAAAAAAAATCATCAAAGGGCCATAACTCATGGGAACCTCATTCAACCACAACCAAATTATGATATGCACATTTTTGCTTCGTACTTCAGCTTCCCATGAAGTTTAACTGAAATATGTCCTGTAGTTATTGGAAATATCTCGGACAAAAAAGCTACCGACAGACCGACCGACAGACCGACACGGTGACTCCTATATACCCCCCTATTATGCGGGGTATAATAAGGTATTACCTTACAATTCTGTGTTTTTAGGACCTTAAGGAAGGAATCTAATCTTCATATTCTCCTTTTCGTATGATGTTGTCTACCTGTTCAAAGACGAACCCCTACTTTAAGGTTTAGCTAGTATAGCCCGACCTCGTTTTCCTCACTATCATATATACAATTCTACATACTCTTATGATGAACAGACAGTCCTAAACCAGCAGAAAACCGCATCAGATTGGTGGATCTAATCAGTAGTAAAAGAAAAGTTACTGCGCGGGCCCGTTTGGCGGAACAACTTCGACTTTCTTTGCCATTGATAACTCCACTACACTAACTCATTACACATGCATGTACATGCAATACATGTAGTGGAAATTTTGTTTTTAACTACACCTCATAGCTTAATACTGTTGCAAAAATCCGCTATTACGGACTCTGAGTCCTTTGATTTTACATAAAAGTCTAGACATTAAACCGTATTTTAAATAGATCTACTTCCCTATAAATGTCAAACATATACCACAGACTGTTGTTGAACACCGATGGCAATTTTACTGTGGATTGTACAAATCCTAAGCTAGGTAATACATAAAAAAGAAAGTAACAGTTTAACTATAGTCTAGGTGTCGCTCTTTAAGCCTCATTTTGCTGACTAAGTAAAAGAGACATATACATCTGGTGCAAAAAAAAAAACTCAGATGTCGCATGTAATTTCATTTATTTTTTTAAATGTTGGATTATCTCGCAAGGCATGACAAAGTATATGACCTATGTTCTGTGAAAAGAGGGCTTAATGCATAAAAAAAAACCTTCAACAGCTATTGTGAATAAAGTATAAATACGTCGAAGAAAAGTAGCTGTCGTAGCAAAAGTAAGAGCTATACTCTGGCAAAAGAGGACTTAATACATCCCCGTGACGCATGGTACCAAGCAAGTCATCACATGATCATGGATCCATAAAGTCCATTTTGTCTAACAACTGACTATATCATGAGGTAGACTGGCCCTTTGATATACAGAACATTGACCAATAGCGAAAAGTTGCGGCCAGGTCAGCCTGCGCAGGCCAACCTGGTCGATAGTTTTCACAAATGCATTAAGCCCCCTTTTCAGAGCATGGCTCGTATATTTTCTAAATTTTCTGCGCGTATTTCAGCGAGTTTTTAATGTATTGCATCAATTACAAAGCATTAATCAATCCAAACACGGGTCCTCGCATTTCATTGCGTACTTCTTATGTACGTCGATCCGTATTAAGATTACAACCGTACACACGATCAAGAATACCGTTTTTAATTGAAAATAAAAACGTCTGTTCAAGTACATCTTTATGTCCTATTCATTAAAATAAATGTGTCAATAGGTTAAAGTCCTCGCCTTTCAGTTTGACATAAAAAATGTACATGTGTAACTATGTCACCTTGAAGTCCCCCTATATCGAGGTCAAACTTTATCAATAATGACATTGAAATGTAGGTAAGGCCAGTTATGTGTTTCTTCGCACGTATTCTGTTTCAGTAGACGGTTTCCATTTCTTTTGAGGTGCTATTATATTCATGGCGCGTGTGATGTGAATTAGCTATACTGTGCATGGGCATAATTTTCCACAAAAACCAAAAATACGTTACGGTTACACGTGGTGCTGAACTGAGTACTTACATCGTTTTCATGCGTTTCAAAAGCACATTTAAATTTAGAGGTATAAGGATAAGCGCCAATCAATTCGGGAAATAAGAGACACGCGATTATTCATTACAGACCTCGATTTAAGACCGTTGTTTAACAGATATCAGATTTTTTTTCTAAAAATGAAACAGGGTTAAAATTATGTGTGATAACGTTGCGTGTCTACACTTTTATTGGAATCAATCCCCTGTTGGCCAAATCTGTCCCTTATAGTGGACAAGCCAGCTATCGATATAATAATACATATTACGTATTTACATAGCTTTTCCAGGATAATTATCAGTCATGCTCTGATCTATCCAGGGATAATTGTTGTTTTTTCATGTTGATGTACGGTACAAGTTTACGCTAATGGCAAAACTGTCTTTATATACAGAATATGACTTACTGTTAGTGCTTAACACTTCACCAAATGATCACTTTAGGTTTCTATACGTTACAACCATGAATATGAGAAATATTTTTTTTTCTTTTCTGTTGATTGAAAACGGCTAGCTCTAGTTGGGTCCAGATAACAAACAGTAGTGGTGTCAACTGGACGCTACAACGGAATGCATTTCCTTACACGTTTGCGGAAATCAAACACGACAGCATGGCAGCAGAACGTTCTTTACCACGATTGGTTCCTTGGGAAATATCCTGATATGACTGATTACAAGATGTGGTTTTTCCCTCAAGTTACGTGGTGCAGTGCAAAATTACAGTTTTTGTTCTGTTACTTGTTAAACAAACCTTCCTTGTTTGGTTTCTTTCTTTTCCTGGAGAATATGGCCAATTCACTGTGTGACAAAGCCAGGACACACATGGGTGCGTCACTGACCCCAATGATATGTCCTGGGCTGTTGAAATGGCGTTAGACTCCAATACAAACCAAACCAAGCAAAGTCATTTTATACCTGTGTGCAGTTTCATGCGAAATTATGCTTGAATACACAAGTTTCTCGAAAATATATAGATCTAGCTCTGCTTCAAATAATTTAAAAAAAATGAAAAAGTAAACTTTCAAATCAATAACTAAAATAATGATTATATATCGTAAATATATCCAACAAGGATTTAGGTATACCACCATATGTATTCGATTTCTTTTACACAAGGTTTTAACATTGTTACCCGTTACAAACGGAATTTTTTCCTCAAATCTGCAAACTAGCCACTTTTGATCCTATAGATGAATAAGTCATGCACCCACTCATGTAAATTTGCGTTTTAGTTCTAAATCTGGTGTCAGCAGTCCGAATACCCTGACAACAACTGTTTGTCGGAACCTTACCTTGAGCACATCCTCATGTATAGTACCAAAATGATAGGTAGTGTGTTTTTGAAACCCTTTGGGATGTCTGAAAACCTTTTAAGTTATAAAGTGCTATAATGGGTAGAAAGACTTTAGATTTTACAAAATGCCAGACGTGCAGTTTGATCTTGGAACTACACCCCTTCACTACTTTGGTTCTAAAATGTGACTAAAAAGTCGCTTGGCTTGCACTTAAATCCTAGCTTTAGACATCGAAAAAACAAAAATGAGTTCATAACACTTTACCAAAAGCCCATATTGAAAGTATTTGTAGACGAAAAGTCTGGTGTAGTAATGATTGTCTAGGGAAGCGTAACAAACCTTGTGAACAACGAAGAAAAGAATGTTATCATTTTTCCATGACGTTTGCGAAAGTCTTTGTCTCTTTGTTTGTAAAAGCACGGGATCGTTCGGTAAAATATCAAGACAAACACGCTAAAAACATAAGCAGCAATAGAAACTACACACAGGTTTACAGCAGGGCAAGTGCACCAACGTGCTGTCTGTCACGTACCTCGACCAGATATCTTCTTTTTTTCATGGGGTCACCAAGGAGAGAGCATAACCCTCACTAGACTGCCGGTCATGTGACCAGATTTCTCATGTGGAGCGCTTCCGTAGCAAAAAGAATGAAATAAATGGTGTTTTACGGCGCTTTTTGCAGTATTTGAATCATATCCTGACGACAGCTCAATTATCAATTCTTTTAGTATTTGGTCGCAATACCTTACCAAATAACAGCCCCACAGAGCGCCACGAGCAGGGCTCGAACACTGGTTTTCTGACAACGAATCCAACGCGATGGCCATACTATTCATTCGTCGATGGTTGGCCAATCATAAGTTGTGTTACTTTCAAATTTAGGAAATCTTGGAAAATAAGACTAAGAATGTTCTCAAGAATGGTTGGTGAATACGGACACCGAGCGTATTCGCTATAGGAAATTAAATTCGGTATTGGTCATCGATGGAGCTACCATGAAAATTTTCTAACCCTTTACCAAACAGTCACGTGTTTTAACGAGCCTGACGATGTTAGCTTTTGAAGTCCTTATACGAAAAGAAGAATATGTTGGTAACCATCGTTGTCTTCTTTTACCATAATGTTTTCCACCTCTTAACTCTTTACATAAACAACAAAATTTCAGAGTAGTCCAGATTTAAAGCATTTGCAGAAGACAAACTAAAATGACTCAAAAAATTTGATTTCGTCTTGGGAAGGGCAGAAAATATTGTAAAAAACGAGAAAATGCTGGTTACCAGCATTTTCTCCTTTTCCCACGTTTTTCCCCAGAAGCCTTCTCTTTCAGGGTCGTTAAAAGTCGAGGTTATGTAGTAGAGAGTTAACAGAGACCAACCATTTGAGCCACATTTGTCATCCGCAAATGCTTTCATTATGGAACGATCCAACGTTTTGTTACATGTATCTTGCAAAGAAAAATCAAAAGGAATTCAGCCAAGATCACCCTGCAGCTGCACAGTATTGCTTAAAATTTAGGAATCTGTAGCTTTTTTTTTTTATTCAAATTGAAATGAACCAGACTTGTTTAATTGTCATCCAGCCTTGGAAAGGGTACTTGTTAATAGGCGTTTTAATACATTGTAAATACAGCATGTAAACATGATATTTTCGGTTTAACACTTATCCTGCTAGGTAAGTTAGATGAAACTTTGAAGCCAATAGTAAAAACATGAATAAAGCTATTTCAAATTTATCTTTTGGAGGACGATAGCCCCTTTTCGGACAATGTAGATCAAAGATCAGACTGCACGTTTTGTGCAGTCTGATACTGATCTACATTGTCCGCAAAAGGTCGGTGGGTCGCGCTTAGCAGCCTAAGAGTTAAATTTTTATCAGACGTCTGAGTGAGCCGTGTTAAACATATTGACACGACGACTTTTCGACAGCTGAAAATAGAATCCTGTGAAACTCTGAAAGACTTTAGGCTTACAGGCTTGTCTAAACAAGCGTACGGTATAGATCCAAGATCAGTCCACACATTCTGTTTAGTCTGATCTTGACCTATGCCGTCTGCAAAACCCCTGCTTTCACTGATAATACTGAAAGGGTTAATGTTTTCATTGCATCGATTAAAAGTTTACAAATATGGAAACAGTTTGATAAGTCGAATTGTTCGTCTCCTGCCAAAGTGATAGTTTAACATTCGGAATGATATGCATTGCATTAGGTATGTTTGTGGCTCGTGTCCATCAAGATAAGACTGCACAAAACATAACAGGTAGTCTGATCTCACAACACTGATTGATGAATGATCAATGCTCTGGCAAAAGGGGGTTTATTGCATCTCCGTGATGCCTCATACCCAGTACCCAGCACTTTATAACATAATCACTGATCTATAAAATCAATTTTGTATACCAACCGACTTATGAGGTACACCGGTCCTCTGACGAGCAGAAAATTGACCAACGACAAAAAGTTTCGACCTATCGCAGCCTGCGCAGCTGACATGGATCGATACTGTTTGCAGATGCATTTCGGCCCCCCCCCCCCTTTTTCACAGAGCAATGCTCATTTATTTTGAGATACTTTAATTACAATCCATACAGGTAATAACTACGATGGACGTTTGCTTAAGGTCGGGAAAAAGGCAAAACACAGGAAAACAAAATCATTTCTTGAAAATCAAGTTCACATATCTTTTACATTACTTTTCGAGACGCCCGATTCCGATTGATTCTTTCTTCTTTTCCCAAGAGTTGCATCGTATTTAACTAATATTGCTCTGAAACTTGAGAACCATTCATAGTGCTTTCCTTTATGACCTGGGCGCTATAAGTCACCCTCGTTTTGAAGGCTTCGATTTAATCTGACCAGGAATTAGCACGCGATAACACAAGAAGAAACCAACGGTCATTACTTTCTTGCGTCCTGATGCGTTGGACAGTTTTAGTATTCATGTACAAACCAATAAACCATGATGACCTCTGAAATTTACTTGTTTGGTTTTCTTTCAAAAGTTTGACAAGATTTTGTGTGCATGTGCCTAGTATTGTTGAAAGGTCGAAAAACACCATTAGATTCACGTACCACAAAGTGAAGGTCACGGAAGTTTTATTCTGATGATGCAATCAAACAATTAACTTAGTCATTCTCCGTATATTTTCATATCATCTTGCAATTTTGTAATTTTGCAATTTTGAATTAATGCATTAAAACCCTTTGGTCGCCAGTCATCGTATTTCTACCTGCAAACAGGCCATTGACGAATAAATTGTCCGTTTTCCTGATTGTTAGCTCGGCTCATTTCGAAGACAATGTCGAGGTATTGCCATAGCCCTGTCGTTGTTCGAGTCTGCGTCGTCGTGCAAAAATTTTGACATTTTTTGAATATTTCTGTTATCACAGAAGATATTTACTTCAGACTCGGACAGATTGTTAGCTATCAATAAGGGAGGCCATACAAATATTATTGACACAGTTATGCCCCTTTTTCGACTTAGAATTTTCACCGAAAATTAATATTTTATCAGGAACCGTATTCTCCAACCATTCTTAAGAACATTTTAGTCTAGTTCTCAAGAATTTTCTTCTAAATTTGAAAGTAACACACTTTCTGATCGGCTAAACCAAATTGTTTAGAAGTTCTGTTTCTTTCAAATTAAGAAAATTCTTGAGAATTAGACTAAAATTGTTCTTTGGAATGGTTGGTGAATACGGACCTAGATGTTAAAAAAAACATACTATATTGCCGTATGTGCTAAGGAGACACAGTACCACTATGTAAATACTAGTATATAAGAGCCCAACGTTTCAAAATATTTGCCGCCTGGAATTTGGAGAAAATATCGATCGTTCGAACTTGAGTATATTGATGATGTTCACTGGATGACGATCACGTTTTGTCATCTAGAGGTCAAGGCCACCGCAAAAGAAAGAACATGTGCGCAAGAGAGAACGTGCACAAACATGTACTGCACGTCAGCATGACAGTCAACGAAGACGTAACCACAATATGAATGTGCGGTTTCTCTATTAAGAACCTGCCTTTCTGTCCAAGTTATAAAGGTTTGATTGTCACTATTTTGTATAAGGAACACACTGCGTTCTTTTTATAAGCCATTTTAAAATGATTTATTGTGTCCGCTAGCGCACCTCCACATGGGTTCACGGTGCTTTTTTGTGCCAGCCAATTTTATCCATTTACCAAAATTCCCTCGGCCATTTCTTTCGAACATAAAGAGTCTTCTCAGAGTCTTCTCAAATTTGATTGAATTTGATTATGCAGAATGAGCATTTCATTTACCAGGTAGTACTTGCAGCGATAATGTTTAATATTATATATCTGTGTTTTTTTTTTTTCTCACAGCTGAAAATACATGCTTTCCACACGGATTTAAAAAAAAAAAGACACGACAGAAAAAAATCGGTATTTATAGAGTGTCAAATACGATTCAAAATATGAAATGATAACGTATCTCGAGCGTGGAAATGTACGTACTGATTTGCGATTTTATTGGTCAAAATGTTACACTGTAATATTCATCCGCCATTCATTAAAACCAAGTTACTGCACAGTTAACCATTATTCGGGTTATGATTTTATCCGTGTTCGAATAAAATGTCAGTAATTTACAATAATTATTTTGTTCTTGATAGTTGTATGTATATGATAAAAAGATGCTTCTCTCCGCGCAAGAAAATTCTGACATCTCACGCTGCTTGAATCAAATACAAGCGCCAGGAAAGTAAATGCAACATAATGTTCTCTATATCTTGAAGCCACAGCTTCCGCCTGGCTACGCGACCGTTTTGTTCTGAATTTTCCTTCCTTTAATATAGCAGATAATCCATAGTCCTTACAGTATGGTAAAACGTGTTACTTGAAGCAGAAACGGTTTTTGTAACATTCGGGATGCTTCTGTAATTTATTAGTGTCTTTTTAATTCGGGATGACACAAGTCAGAAGCTGAATGACAGTTTAATCCGTTTAGCACGGATTCCATTACACGTTTCTCTCTATTATAGGACTTAGCTTAAAAGGATTGCGATTTTTTAGCAAGCGTATTTTTGGAGAAACACTTATTTTACTACATTAAGCCTAAATGTCGCACAGTAGCCGTTTAGATCGTTTCGATCAAGATCAGTGTGCACAAAAAAGGCAACATGAAAATGATGTAAGTGAAGTACCCGCTTACCTACCAACGGGCCGATTATGTTCTCAAAGTCATTCATAGATAGTACGAACTTGTAGATTACGCTCTCAGAATTCCAAGAAACTAACCTTTTTTTTGTGTGTGTGTGTGAAATAAATGACATTGACGATGAAATATGTTTCCTTTCCAAATGGCTTTATTCTGAACGAGACAAAAATATGGATTGCATCATTTTACGGTCCAGTCGTATACAGGCTGGCTTTTTTTATCTACGTTTTGGTATTAGTCTCGAATGAATATATAGTCAATTGTGATTGGTAGAAAATGAGGAGGCGGGCCTGAGCGGACCTATCTGCTGGTCCATTTATAATAACAATATTCAAGGGTCACCACACTCAAAAATGTAGGTACCCTGTGGAGCTCGTTCACACCATAGCAAACAGATATGATAGGGAATAATAATTTTCTTGTACTCATGATATTTTTCATGAATCATTCTATGACCAATTACTGTACAGTCTACATTTGCCGCCTTCACCAGCAACTGCCCTTTTTCCAACGATGAGTTGGAATGACAGATAATCATAAGGAAGTATATCTTACTGAGAATTTGACCTTTCAATAAGCTGCATGACAATGAGGAAAGAGAAGCAAGATTGCTGCGTGGTTTCTTCTCGTTATTTCTCCTCTACCACAAAAGAGTTTAAATACTCATATTCCGTTACCTCTTACGTCATCTATCAGTCTTTAAAAGATCTCTCTTGCTTTGTTTCTTATTCGCGACGTTTGACTGTTGAAACAGACCTGCGAAATCCGGATGCGGTCGTCGCTTAGGGTACTTGTGGAGTGGGATCATGCAAAGCATTTCAGAGCCCCTGTCTAGGTTACGGTCCGTATTCACCAACCATCCTTTAGAACATTCCCAGTTTTTCCCTGGAATTTTCTGAATTGAATGTAACGCAACTTCTGATGGGCTAAACTATTTGGTTTAGCCAATCAGAAGTTGTGTTACGATCAAATTTAGAAAATCTTGGAGAATAAGACTAAGAAGGTTCTTAAGAATGGTTAGTGAATACGGACCCTGGCAGGTGAAACCTTGAAAAAAATGTGCTATCGCCATTATCTATAACTGAAATACTGTTGACGACTGTGTAAAAAGGACACATGTAACGAAGGAACTTACCTTTTATGTCTATTTGCTACGTGTATTATTTTTCCATCTTTTGTGAAGTAGAGCTGTTAACTAATGTGAAGCTGCAAATGCTTTTAATTTGGTTAAGTCCAAAATTTTATCGTTTGGTAAAGGGTTAACTTCTAAAACCATGAAGGACCTAAAAAACGACGCCATGAATTTTGCAAAGGTTTCTAACTTACTGAACTTCGAACGAACGGTCGGTAGCTCACTAGACCGATTTATGGATGCTACTAATGCAGAAACGAATATAAGGGCCCATTGGCAATACAGTGGTAGCAACAACTTCCCTCTTTCAAGACCGGATTTCGGAGGACAAGCTTCTGGACCGGCTCGCCAGGGTCCAGAAATTATCCTAGCTCGATATTTGTCCAAGGAAGGCGAAAACCAGTGATAAACACTCTTGCTGTTACACAAGATAAAAAAAAAAAAAGAGTAAAACACATTCAACTTTCAGTAACAATTTTTTAATGAATAAATCGACCCATGGGATGAAAAGTGTCACAGACCAATAAATTATTGGACTGTCTCGAGTGTATACTTATTATCGTGATTTACCCGATTATTAAACATATGAACTCAACAGGGGAGTGCTGCCAGCAATTACACACTCCGATAGAACTTTATGTATGGGATTGTTCTGGAAACATTCGAGGAAAAATAACTATAGAGATCTGAAATGTCAAACTTTTCATTAGAAAATTTCCATTGAACGATGGAATTTAGGTATGAAAAACACCATGCAGAATCTCTTGGTCATCACTTATCGAAAAATGAACTCGAGCATTGCTCGGGTGAGAAAAGGGTTTAAGGCATCTCCAAGACGTATCAAAATAATCAAGTCATCCTGTGCATGCACTTATAGATCCATGAAATCCATTTTGAACAGCAATTGACTGTATCTTTAGGTAGAATGCTCCTTTTACAAGCAAAATATTTACAAATAGCAAAGAGTTTCGACCCATGTCAGCCAGCATTTAGTCCCCTTTTCACAGATCACGGCTCAGTTCAATCATACAGACACATATTTGGCTCCCACGTTGGTAAGATAAATGGGTGTTTAAAAACAGCGCGTGAGGGTTTTTTTCATTTATTTATTGTTCTTCATTTTGTCAGCTCTTTTTAACTTCTTCTTTTGTTACCTCAACCCATGTCAGTGAATTGAACTTCTTCCCTAGTCAGGTGTCTATATAAATATGAGCAATGCTCTGTGAAAATGGGCTTAATGCGTCTGCAAAAAGAATCGACCAGGTCAGTTCTTCACAATTCGCGCAGGCAGACCTGTGTCAAAACGTTTTGCTTTTGGTTTATTTTCTTGCATGTCAAAGGATCATTCTACCTCATCGTTCAGTCTGTTGTTAGGAAAAAAGGATTTTATGGACCCATAATTATATGACGACTTGCTTGGTGAAATGCATTATGGGGATGCATTAAAACCCCTCATCTCGGAGCATGTTTCATAATCTAACCTTTAAATTCGTTTGTCTTACCGTTAAATTCTTTTGTAATATTTTTGAAATGCTCGGAAACAAATTTAGATACATAGTTAAGTAGACGCAGTGACCTCCGCTATTGACTTACATGGCCAGTGTCTAAGATGTGTCATCGAAACGCCCAGGTCTCTGGTGGAGCATTGTTGCCACTGGAACAAGGGCTGTAATAAAGTCTTTAGTGTGACCTTGCACAAAAGTATTGTCCATTGACCTTTGACCCTTGACTTATCAAGAAGACCCCCAAATAAAACAGGTTTTCTCTTAGGGCGTAACAGAAAATAAGTTAGAAGTGTCCGTGTAATTTACCAACATGCACCTGGTTTAATACTGTTCATATATACCTTTAACCCTTAGGCTGCTAAGCGCGACTCAGTGACCTTTTGCGTTCACCGTGGATCAAGATCAGACTGCACAGAAAGTGCAGTCTGATCTTGGATCTACACTGTCCGATAAGGGGATATCTTTCCATCAAAAGTACCTTTGAAATTGGAAAAAATTGGGTTTATACCATCGGTTTGAAGATTTCATTTCTTTTATTTAGCAGGATAAGTATGAAGAATAAGTCCCTTTGCAATTTCTGGTTCGTACTAGTTTTAAAGGCTAAACATGAAGTTTTCATTTAAAGCTTTAAAAGAAGGAGAACAATACGCTCCAATACCTATTTCTTTTGACATGCTTAAAAAAAAAAAACCAAGAAGGTGAGTTGGTTGCTCCAAGTATATCTATATCGAATTTTCTTATGTTTTAACGATAACAAATCATAAATATCAAAAGAGACAAATCTGAGAGGGCCCTTTTTGGCACGATCCTGTTTAATTATTGCCAATTAGATTTAATATGCAAATACTACATGGGGTCCTTCAAACGGAGACAATTTGATTTTAACAAATATTGAATCCTGTACACTCTTCGTAGAAATAACCTGTAAGATGTCATCACTTATGTTAACTCGTAGCATTGCAACTTTGCTGTGCATAATTATGGCAAAGTAAAGCCAGAACTGCGCCTACTGTCGGTTATACTGCTCCGTTTTCTTTTTTTTTCAGTGTTCAAATACACTAATTGCTCCCATAAAACAATACTTTGCAGATGCCATTTGCAGACCCTTTTTATCTTAACCCTTTCCCAAACAAGCCCTGATTTTCACGTGTCTGCAGTACAAGTCTTTTGAAAACACTGTGGGAAAAGGAGAAATTGCTCGTAAGGAGCAATTTCTCCTTTTCCCACAGTGTTTTCTACCCTTTTGTAGAACATTCCGCCATTTTCATCAAATTTAAAATTGTCGTCTGCATACTCTTTCAGTTTGGAAGGGTCTAAAATTTGTCGTCTGGGAAAGGGTTAAATAATACAGAATTAAACCATGAAATGCCTAATTAATCAAATTAGAATGGACATTTGAGGTTATTGAAAAAGGACGTGCGTGTTTCAATTTCGTGGCAGTTTTGGTCACCAAAAACCTCCGGACAGTGATAGCCAAGATCAGACCGCATGTTCTGTGTTCTCTGATCTTTATCTGTAAAACTCTTAATATTTGCTTAAAGTTCTATGGGTAAAGTTTACAAAAACAATTTTCATTGCTAATGATCACCCCCTTGTAAATAAAATTTGCAGTCCTTAAATGAATTTAAAAATGTTGTTGATAAACATGAATTAGGACTTTATATATCAACATATATGAAAATATTGTGGCTACATGAGAAATTGCTCGTTACGAGCAATTTCTCCTTTAGCCACAGTGTTTTCAAAAGAGTTGTCTGCTGCAAGATGCAAAGCCGCAAAAAATGTTCGTCTGCGTGTGGTAACGCGTTGAAGAGCGTGGTTGAACTATGCCTTTGTTGTGTGACGTTGTCACTACCAGTCAGGGAGGTCCCCCATGATCTCTGTCAAAAAATCAATTGTTGTAAAAACTTAATCGAATCGGCTCCATCCTTTTTACGAAACAATCCCGTGTTTTCAACGATCCTAATGAAAATGATTTTGAAAATATTGTGGGAAAAGGAGAAAATGCTGGTAGCCAGCATTTTCTCTTTTTTACCACAATAGAGATAGCCTGTTTTCTATCCTTTCAATGACAATCCTTTGATCTTGGTCGTATTTAGAATGTTGTCTACAAATGCTTTAAATCTAGACGTCTAAAATTGTATCGCCTGGTAAAGAGTTAACTCTATACCAGACGACAAAGCTTTGGAATCAGCCAAATTCAAAGCATTTGTAACCGACAAGTTTAAGGAGGCTGAAAAGATAGGAACTGTCTCAGGCAGGCTATAGAATATTGTGGCGAAAGGAGAAAATGGTGTTGACCAGCATGTTACTCCTTTTCTCACAATGTTTTCCAAAAGTCCTCTTACCTGATTCTTTAAAACTAGCGATTGATTGGTAAAGGGTAAACTCATTTTTTTCCTGCAGTGGACTCTAGTTTCGATCTGCAGCAGACTACATTTGAAAACATTGTGTGCAATTGAAAATAAGAAAAAACACGTCGTAACGTCAAAATTTCCCATTTATCCGCTATGCTTTTGCAGGTAGGCAAACTGAGTGTATTAATTATGATGCTAAATATTCATGTTTTATAAGCATATTTCCAAAATCTACTTGGGAGGTTTGATTGGTTCAGCATGTAATAAGTTCATCGTGGGGGTAGAGTGTACAAAAGTACTTTGCACAATACGTCCAAATTTTAATCATTTGATTTATATTTTCTGTCATAGCATAAGGCAAAATAAGATATTTTCATATGTGGCCCTATTTACATTTTAACATTTTAAAATGTTTGTAGTATAAAACAGCAGTTAATATATAGATTTATAGCAAATAATAACGCTGCAAAAAATGGGGAAAAAAAATCTCCCGTCTTATAAATGCAATAATTGCTCTTTAGACAATGTTTTCACCTTAACACACTTTTCAGAACTATAGTTGCCTTTGCGGCCAGTGTAGATCAAGATCAGGCTGCACAAAACGTGCAGCCTGATATTTGATCCAAACTATCCACTTTGCTAAAACACTATAGGCAAAAGCATCTATGAAAATACAATTATTCGAGTCGTATTTCTAAGATGAAAATTTGTATTGGTCTTATTCGGCTCTCTAAAAGTCAATATTGTTTGACTATATCTTTTTACTATAATGATCATCAATACATGCTTTATTATAAAAGAAAGTGAAAACTGTAACAAAGACTCATTACTACCCAGCACGCACAATAAACGGGATAAAAATCAAAGTACTGAAGGTACATGGAGTATGTTTTTGTTTTTCTTATTTCATACATGTTTTAACCGTTTTGCATAACATTTTATAACATCGCGTCTTTCACGTAGGAACCTTGTAGTCTTTTGATAAAAATGACAAAGGTATTCGAGTTTTTTATGCCATCTAGGACAAGGTATCCTGCCAAAGCACGTTCTGTTCGGTCTGGTTTTGATCTCCATTTTTCACAAAGGCAACTGAAGTTACACTTGATGCAGAGAGGACAACGTTAAAACATTTTTTGAACTGACCATTTTTTTGTGTGTTTAATATCAAAAAGTTTTCCAAGTCTTCAACAGTGACCATTTACATACACACCTATCTTTTGTAACCGCTTTCCAAATCTCCAGCCTCTTCAACATATACCAGCAACTATCGTATTGTAGTTTATACAAGCCGAGATTAGCACAGTTTGGACTAGATAAGCTCAGGTTCAAATCAGATGACAATACGCAGGAAAAAATCATTTGTTTCTCATTAGGTTTCAGCTAGATCGTGCCTTACATTCTATGTATGTAAAGTTCATACTTTGTTAAACAAGGCACTGAACCCGTGCCTGTGATTTCCTTGCTGTCAGTGGATAGCATATGTTCGCATTCATCTTATATTTTACCACAATGAATGACATACATGTGAACAGCTGCGTAGATCAAGTTCAAACCCCACATAACTATGCGCCATGATCTAGGATCCATGCCGTGTTCTACCTAGTTTTAAACATCCATCTGAAGAAAATTTTTGCACTTGTAATTGTTTCGAAATTTTGGCTCTTGATAAAGGACGAATTCATTATTTTGACAGCCAAAGAGTTCATGGAAGACTGAAAACTGAGACGCATAAAATACTTTGCACTAAACTATAATTATCATTTTTTTAACCAAAAGTTTTCTTGTGGTTTTCGTTTGAAATGATTTCAACTCTTTCGGCGAAATGGGCGAAAGCAAACACAGGGAATTTTGCGAACAAACAGATCAAGATCAGACTGCACAGAAGGTGCAGTCAAATCTTGGATCTATGCTGTCCGAATCTTCGGTCAATCCTGTATAGTAAAAATCCTACCGAGGTCTTTAAGCCGTCGAAAAGGTTTGGGTTTAAGTACTTAGCGCAGACAGAATTTGAGATGGGTCTGCTTTGAGTTGTCTAAACAGAACGAATCCATCAAACAAACATTTATATTCTTTTGTACACCGTTACACAAAAGGGATAAAAATGACAAGCACACAGTTAAATGGCTTTCATTCCTTTACGATCAACATTTTAGAAATATGAATGTTTCAAGTGAGTTATTTTTATATTTTTACTGTTTTCTTGACTCAGAATAATCCGTAAACAGTCTCTATTTTAAGTACAATATTCCCCTATAGGATGGGTGATCTTTCTTCCAAAGCTGGCCCTTGACCCTATCAATCAAACACGTCATAAATCTTATGTTTTGTAAGCACTTCTGTCTCGGCAGAAATGTGACTTCCTTGGGCCTCTGTACATTCTTTCGATCATGAAAATGCATATAACTTTTTACCTCGGATGTTTGCGACGAAAACGTCGAGACACTGTTATAGCCCTGTCCTCGTCTGCGTCGTCGATAAGAAACTAATGACTCTTTCTAATACCTCTGTCATCTTAAATCTACTCTGTCTGCTACCTGACGCTACACTAAATGCAAAAAACTATCCTTACTTGCGTTGGTAAAATGCTATCACACCACATAAAGCCGGATATAGAAGAGAAAGAGTTAGGAAACCACTGCTTAGAAATGTCGGAGGCGTCAGTTTTTAAATACTCAAGCAAGCCGATGTCATTGTTGTTTGTAGTTAAGGTTTTTTAACATGTGCTCTTTTTGTAATAATTTAATATTAAATCCATTAAATGATATATAAATGGATACTTAGATTATAATTTTATCTCTTTACCTATTATTTCTAAGGGCTTTTCAATCTAGTAACCTAGTTTACTCAAACTGTATTCAATTTCAAATAAAATTATGTTAACAAACAATTTGACAGCTAAATACCATCCTGTGCGACATTTATTTGTCTTATCCATCAATCACGTTATTGTGGTAATTTTTGGTGACAGAAACGCTCGTGTTAATGCTGTAGTAAACTTTCATAAATTCTCTTTAATATACAAGCCGTGTTTGTAAAATCAATGGGGAAAAAAAAAAAACAATGACTAGTTATATCCAACCATCTTTTGCCACCAAGTGGCATTAAATCAAATCTGATTTTGATATATTTGCCCGGAAAATCTACATTGGTCACACACAGCAGCGAAAAATTAAGTCTTTACTACTTTTGAAAACATTCTCGAAAAACGGAGAAAATGATGGTAACTAGCAATTTTCTTTTCCCACAATGTTTTCTGCAGATTAAAAGAAAAATCTCATCATTAGAGCTGCATTAAATTTTGTCTGTAAATATTTTCAATGTTGACCAGCCATGTATTTTGTCGTCTGATAAGGCGTTCAGTTCTGCTCCTACTTTACAGCGCAATGTAATAACGGAGAAAAGGGAACGTAATTTACTAATTGTTCACAAAGTTTGTATGAAGTTTTATATTTTTTTTTATGCTCCCCCGTTACTTGTAATATATGCCTGATAATACAGGTCTACATCAATCTCGAAGATAATAAAAAGGGACTTGTTGAAAGATTTATTTTCTCTTGTTTGAATTATCGTAATACAGTAAAATCAGATGCTTACGGCGTACACCAAAACTAGAAAGACATTGGCAAGAGTGGGGTGAAGAGAGAGCGTGTGAGAGATACAAAGACAGAGACACAGAGAAGGAGAGATAGAGACTGAGAGTGTAAAGTGCAGGCAAAGAGACTCGAGGCGTGCAGGAGGAGCTAAAGAAAGAAAATGAAGAAATACAGATGGAATTAAGGCCGAGAACAACACTAATGAAGATGACTAGGACATGAGGATTGGTAACTTATGAATCAATAAAGACGATACCAAAATCGCAATCGAGATGACTAGGACATTGTTGTTGTGGAGACGCTTTGACCACTAAAAGGTTGAAACCAATCATTCGTTCTATCTTAGAATATAATAGAATTTTTATCTATTCGGGGCACACACGCTCTATTCTTACAGCGGAATATGATAATTTTGTGATCAGAACTTCGTAACAAAGATTGTTTACGTCCCTTACATTTATATGAAATTGTATGCATGTGACCAAGTTTAACCAGTCATTTGGATTTGTATATTTGAATTAAGATCTACCGGATATAAACTATGGTGTTGTACGCGCTATCAACATTATTTCAGTCATATCACGACGACAGCTCACACATTCATGTATGTCCTGAGTTTCATCAGTACTAGGCTAGGGTTCTGAAGTGTCTTGCCCAAGGACACTCCCACGAAAAACTCAGTGCTTCCAGTGAGGCATGAAACCTGGACTTACAGGTAACGAGTCCTACACTTTACTAATGAGCCACACAGGGACCCCAACAGCCTTTAAAATGCTTTATATGTTGACTCTCATTTCGTGCTACTCGGTCTAGATGCGCCTTTCTGCCTGCATTACCACAGAGACTGATTTGGACGCAGCCTTACACTAAACACCTTTCTGGTGAAAAATGACACCTATGGAAGAAAGAAAAATCATTTTCCCTTCCTAATTCTTTACCAAACGGAAAACATAGACTTGTCCAATTTGAAAGCATTTGTATAATATGACTCAAAAACAGACATTTGTTTTTGTGAGGGTAAAAAATATTATGGGAAACGTAGAACATGCTGATTACCAGCATTTTCTCTTTTTCCCGCGCTGTTTTCAAAATCTTCTTATTCAGGGTCGTTAAAAGTCGTGACTGTGTGGTAAAGAGTTAACAAGGTAACATGGTGAAGAGAGACATATGCTAGTGACCTGCCATCGCTCTATTCCCCATATTGCGTACAAAAAAGTATCTGATGCAAAATTGTTAAATATCGTATTTATTCAGTAAGAGACGTGTGAACAACATAAAAAAAAAATGAAATTCTTTAAGCACGTGGGCACGTATCTACCAACCGTTCTAAATATTGACTTTCAGTGTCATTCTAAATTTAGTAAGTAACGCAATTTCTGAATGATAACCCATTGAATTAAGCCTATCAAAAACTATAATAATCAAAGTACTGAAAGCACTGACAGACTAGCGAATTTGATTGATTGATTGTTTGTATGGTGTTCAACCCTGTTTTCAACATTATTTCAGTTATGTAGCAGTGGACAGTGCACATATCCATGCTTTCCTGGAGTTTCTTTTACCAGTACTCCTCACAATATACTTTTCAAGCCACTGGCTGCTTTCCCACATTTATATTATAACCATTATCGAAACGTGAGAGAGAAATGAATCCTGTCACAATGACTATCATCAATCCTCGGAAAGAAATTTGCCGAGTCGGGGATCGAACCAGAGACCTCCTGTTCCCAAGTCCTGTACACTACCGACTGAGCTGCTGGGGCTATGCGTGCTATTAGTTAACTGTATTCCAGTTTAAGTTTAACCCCTAACCTGCTAAAAATGTTAAACAAAATTTTCAAGCCGATAGTAAACACCTGAATATTGCTATTTCAAAGTTACATTTTGGAGAAAATAATATATCCTCTTATAGGACAGTGTAGATCTAAGATCAGACTGCATGCTCTGCGCAGTCTGATCTTAATCCACACTGTCCGCATAACGTCATTGAGTCGCGGTAGTGCTGGTAAAAGAAACTCCAGGAAAGCATGCATAGGTGATCTGGCCGCCGCAGTATCACTGAAATAATGCTAAAAACGGCGTTAAACACCTTGCAATCAATTAGTCAATATCCAATAGCACACGATGTAGTTAACTATTTAAGTCTCTTTATAAAACGAAAATTTTACGCCAGTCCAAATTCAAAGCTGTTGCAGGCCATAAATTAAAAGTGGCTGAACTGATGAAACCTGATTCCAAAAGGGTAGAAAACAATGTGGAAAAAGGAGAAAATGATGGTTACCAGCATTTTCTCCTTTTCCCGCAATGTTTTCAAAAGGATTTTTCCCCAGTATCGTTAAAACTTGGGATTGTTTGGTAAAGGGTTAATATTCAAGACTATAATAACAGTGTAACATATCAGTTTAAGTGTACATAATGATCTAAGTAATGACTGACTGAAGGAATGACAAGGGTTCCCTGTCCAGTGAGGGTTAATGTTACTGGGATTTGCTACAAGTTACCTAGGTGTATCTATTAATAGATTCATTCATAATGTTACAGTGGTGTAGGAAAAAGTGATTCTGTGCTTTGCATAGGTCACTCAATTGACATATAAGCAAAGATCTTGTACCTTGTAAATGACATCTTGTTCAGTGTATTACTTTGTAAGACATGTTCAAATTGGAGTGGTAGAGATTTTGTGGTTTTTGTCAAAATTGTCATATATAACAGAATTAAGATTTATAATAGAAAGAAGTATTTTTCTGTGAGGCAGTATTTGGCAACTTTGGGGTTTTTTGTTTACTTTGACTCTAGGCCAACCTTGATGCCTATAGACTAGCTTCGCTAGTCTAAAACTTATATCACTTTAAAATAGTAAATATACTCGGGAATAAGACCAAGATTTCTATTAAGGTTAGAGAACGATGAACGATGGCCCTGGTTTTAACCCTTAGGCTCCTAAGCGCGACTTTAGGACCTTTTGCGGACATTGTAGATCAAGATCAGACACAGAACGTGCAGTCTGATCTTGGATCTACGCTGTCCGCTAAGGAGATATTTTTCCCAAAAAATAACTTTGAATTAATTACTGGATTTTTACTATCGGCTTGAAAGTTTCGTTTAATTTATTTAGCAGATTAAGCGTTAATGGTGGACTTTTCAACCAAATGGCCAACAGCGATGTCAGTGCTTTTATTCTATTGATTCTTCCATTTCGAAACGTAACTAAATATCAATTACCAGTCCTTACTAGGGTTAAAATTTAGATTCCCATCTTGTTCTACTCTGTCTCGTTGATTTTGATGCACGCTAAATATTTATAGTTACACGAACACACACAGACTCATAGGGCATAAAGGCGAACGAATAGCCCTAAAATACTTTTGAGCCATGCGATGGCAAAAGGAGGCTTAGTGCATCTCCGTAATGCATTGTACCAAGCAAAACATAGGAATCTATAAAATCCATTTTGTCTAACAAGCGACTGGATCATGAGGTCCTCTGACATGCAGAAATTTGACCGATAGCAAAAAGTTTCGGCCCAGGTCAGCCTGCACGGACTGTGCAGGCTGACCCGGGTCGATATCTTTTTGCAGATGCATTGAGCCCCCTTTTCACAGAGCATGGTTCATTTGTAATTTACCAAAGTAACGTTATCTGAATGTTTGAAAGTCAGTGTTGAAAGAAAGCGTCACTTCTAACAAGCAATTTCCCTATTCCAATAATGTCTTCAAAAGCTTTTTTTTTTGTTTAGTATCTAACTCCATTTTAAACCTTGTTTCAGTTATATCGCGGCAACCACTGCAACTTTCCATACTTAGCTGAACTTTCAGTTGACAGTACTTCGCTCAACATTCGAGTTCGGCGTTTGAAGTTGGATACAGTGACGTCATCTGAATGTTACAAGAGCCAGTCAGTGGCTCCTTTTTCCACAATTTCCTCAAAGACTGTCTTCTGCGAGGGGGGCTGGCGTGGGGGGTAAAAGGTCGCCCGCGGCGGCAATTGATTAAATCTAACGATATTTTGCAATACTGATATAAGACGTAAGAGCATAGAGCGAATATTTGTCTAGTCTATGTGCAAACTCCCAAGATAGTAAAACGTCACCTGGCTTAATCCTTCGCCAAGAGACAAACTTGTTGATAGGACAAAATTGACAGCATTTGCAAATGAGAAATTAACTGTGACTATTAACCCCTAAGCTGCTAATCGCGACTTACTGACTTTTTGCGGACAGTGTAGATCAAGACCAAACTGCACAGAACGTGCAGTCTGATCTTGGAAACTTGTTTCCGCAAATAAATACCTTTGAAACGGCAAAATTTGGATGTTTACTATCGGCTTGAAAATTTCATTTCACTTATTTAGCAGGGTAGGGGTAAATATGAGGCTTATATCAAAAGTACAGATATAGTGTGCAAAAAAGAGAAAAGGCTGGTTACTAGCAACATCTCTTTTAACCACAATATCTTAAAAAGGATCCTATCCCATGGTCGGTTAAACACGAGTTTCTTTGGTAAATGGTAGATAATTGAAATGTATTTTTCTTGTTTTGGAGGGAACCCGCTCCCAAAAATATACATGTATTTAAAACCTTTTTCATTCGTAATAATTCGACAGAATATCTAAGATCAGCCGATATGCTTTGTGCAGTTTGATCTTGATCTACACTATCCACCAAAGGAAATGAAGATGCATTAAACATGCAAAGAGTAAAGATAGGCTGCATAGATAAAATCACCGATTGTCATTTCATCAGAAGTTATGGTGACATTTAACAAGGTCAACATTTGTAACGTTGTTTACAGAAACCCATCCCGCTCCGCAATCCTTGTACTTTCTTTTTCTCTTTCCTGTCATTTCTGAAGCGCTTCTGAGAGGAAAAAAGATCACTTGTTTCGAAATCTTTGGTTAAAAGAAATTGTTAAAATTGATATCTCTATCCCTTGGCGCACCACACGGCCAAAGTGTCAAAATACAACTATCGGGACTCCCCTGTAACTGATTCCTTTAACTCCTTCCCGCCCCCTCCTCCTCCCATCCACCGGGACTGATTAATAAGGGATACATTTTATTGTATAAAATTGGGAGTTAGGGTGCATACAAAAACAGAAAAGTTTGGTTTTTTTTTCAGACACTAGCACAGAAGTGTACACATTTAACCCTTAGGCTGCAAAGCGCGACTCAAGGACCTTTTGCGGACAGTGTAGATCAAGATCTTAGGTCTACACTGTCTGATGTGGAGATATCCCCTACAAAACTACCTCTGAAATAGCAAATTTTGGGTTTCATTTCACATGTTTAGCAGGATTAGGGTTAAGTGGTGGTTCATATACCTTCCGCATTGTTTCAGATATATCCTGAGGACAGCTCATGCTCGTTCCTGGATTTCCTGGATTTAGACAGCACCGGGCTTTGGCACTACAGAGCCTTGCCTAAGGATACTCTGACGGGGTAAGCCCTGCCAACAAAGGATGGAAACATTCAGAGTACAAAGCCAACACATCCAAATCTTAACCCTTATCCTGCTAAATCAAAGAAATGAAACTTTTACAGCGATAGTATAAACCCAAATTTTCTTACTTCAAAGGTACTGTTGGAGGAAAGGTATCTCCTTATCGGACAGTAGAGGTCTACGATCAGACTGCACGTTCTGTGCAGTCTGATCTTGATCTTCACTGTCTGCAAAAGGTCAGTGGGTCGCGCTTAGCAGCCTAAGAGTAAACTACCAAGCCGTAAAGGGTCCCACACTGATAGAGACGAGTCACGTAATCTTATTTGCGGTTTAACTCTTAACTAAACGACCCTGTGATGTAAATCTTTACCAGCTGATAAAGATCTAGACCTGCCTAAATTTAAGACATTTGCAGACGACAAATTAAATTTGGTTAATGTAGCTGAATTTGTCTTTAAAATGGAGGAAAACAATGTTCGAAAAGGAGGAAATGCTGGTGACTAGTATTTTCTCCTTTTCCCTCAAAGATTTCAAAAGAGTCCTTTTTAAGAGTCGTTAGAGTCGGGAATGTTTGGTAGATGGTTGAGGAACAGCATTTTCTCCTCTTCCTTCTATGTTTGCTATCCTTTCGAAATCCAATTACTTGAGTCACGTTTTGTTTGCTTGCCTGCAAATTTGTAAATTCTTAGGTACGAATTGGTTTTAAACTTTGACCACTAGCAAAGAGTTATCAAACAGTCTAATTCGTCGTCTAGGTATGTGAGCAAATCACGTGACCGGGGTCATAATCTAGTGTTTTCTTCAATAGGTGGATCTTCAACACCTACTTATTGATCAAGCACTTCAAGAACGATTTTAACCTACTTATTGATCAAGCACTTCAAGAACGATTTTAAAGTGTTATGGCTTTTCTTTCACGCCATGCGCGGCAAAAATGAGCCAACGACAGCTTCCAAATAAGAACCAAAGGCAGAATTCTGGCTTTTAAGGTTTACAGAAAATGCAACGGGCGTATGTTTTATCTGTGGAAACAATGGTATGACACATACCCAAAAGAAATAGAAAATGAATACTTACTCATCATTTGAGCCATGCTCTGTGAAAAGGAGGCTTATTGCATCTGCGAAAAGTATCGACCCAAGTCAGTCTGCGCAGTCCGCGCAGACTGACTGGGGCCGAAAGTTTTCGCTATAAGTCAATTTTCTCTATGTCCAAGGACCAGTCTACCTCATGATTTAAATGGTTGTTAAAAATGGCTTTTATTGACCCCTAATTATGTGATGACTTGCTTGGTACCATTCATCACTGAGATGCATTAAACCCCCTTTGGCCAGAGCGAGACTCGTTTCTATGTGGTAACAAACTGTACGACTTCGAGGACCTTATTTTGGCTCCATCTCAGCTCCATCTCGGACGTCCAGTTGGCTCATTTTGATACCAACGCAGAACAGGATATCGTTTATTAAAAGTAAATTTTACAAAGTCCATGGCATATGCTCTGTAAGATGGGGGTTTAATGCATCTGCAAACAGTTTCGACATATGTCAGCCTGCGCAGTCCGCGCAGGCTGACATGGGTCGAAACATTTTGCTCTTTGTAAATTTTCTGCATGTCCAAGGACCATTGTACCTTGTAACTTTGTCAGTTGTCAGACAAAATGTTTTTTTTTTTTTATGTATCCATGATTTTTTAATGACTTTATTACGATATTGCATCACGAAGATAAATGACACTCCTTTGTCACAGTGCATGGCTCACATGTATTACACATCGACTACAAGAAATGGAGCCAGGGATAATAATTTACGCCGTTTATTTTGCTAACAAACAGTAAAACCGTTTCATAATATTTTACTACCGCATGTGACTGCAAATGCGTAGCTTAAGAAATCAACAACCAACTAGGACGAAACAGCTGAATAAGAGCACAGGCACGTGCGCTTTGACAAACTTCGCCCAATTAAGTGTTATATACAGGAAAATGTGTCCAACTGTCGAACACGGCTATTTCTTATTTGGCATTAGTATTCACACATTCTTAAAGTAGCATGGAAAAGTAGTATCTTTATCGTTTTCTTTGGAAATCTATCTTCCGTTTGCCACATAGTATCTGTAAATTAAATGGAAAGACTAGTTATAAGGGAATTCTAAAGTTAGAAACTTTTGGAGACATGCAAACTTTTCTCTTCCTGTGAAATGGAATTTTTAATACAACAGCGAATACATTGAACAAATCTGATTGGTCAAAGAACCTTAGATGTAGCGATCGGTGTTTTAAAATAACGACAATCTGTAAAAATAGAATTGACCAATCAGATAAGTTCAATAACATTCACCGTGATATTAAAATTTCCATATGCCGTATAGTACTATACGCTTAAATTCGAATGTTAAAGGAAAATTCTGCATCATTGTTCCAGACTTACTAAAGATAAAATTTCTAATGTGGAGCAATGATTTATTTACCCTTCATGCCATGTTACGTGATGTGGGACAGGTAATCTGTTGTAACCCTGAGGCTGCTAAGTGTGGCTCAAGGACCTTTTGCGGTCGATATAGATTAATATCAGACTGCACAGAACGTGCAGTCCGATCTTGGATCTACACCGTCCGTTAAGGAGACAGTTTTCTCCCAACAAACAGCATTGAAATAACAACATTTGAAGCATTACTATCAGCTCGAAAGTTTCACTGCATTCATTTATCAGGTTAAGGGATAAAAACGTGCAATACCACATATGTTCCACTTATGACATCACTGAACAAATTGTATTGAACGAAATCGTATCAAACCTTTTCACTCTAAACGCGTTACAGGTGTGGCCATTTGGAAGGCGGGCTTTTATCCTGCTGGCTTACAGCAAAATGCACCTGAAATAAGATTTCTGTACATGTAAAATATCGCTATTTCTCCAATCCTTAACTCTTTACCAGCGGATCAAATTTTTCACTTGTCCAAAATTAAAAGCATTGGCAGACGACGAAATAAATGTCACTGAGGAACTGTTGTTTTTGAAAGGGTAGGAAAAGTTATGCGAAAAGGAGAAAAAACTTCTGCTTTCTAGCATTCCCTACTTTTCCCGCAATATTTCCATAACTCTTCTTCTTTCGGGTCGACAAAATTCGGAACGTTTGGTTAAGGGTTTAACCCTGAAATCTACATTATCTACAATAATTAAAAAGACATTTTCCGGTTAGCAGAATCATTTACAGCCAATCAGAAATTTTGTTTTTGTGAAATGTAGATAGTTTTTCACACTAAGAATTAAAACGCAGTCTAGAATGATTGATGAATACGCAACAGCTCTGCATTCACCAACTATTCTTAGTTCCATTCCAAGTCTAATTTTAGATTTAGAAAGTAACACTTCAGATTGGCTACACCATTTGGCTTATTGTTTTACTTTCATTTTCAGAAACTTTTTAGGAATAAGACTCAGAAAATTCTTAGGAATGGTAGATTGGTTACCTTCCCTGGTACGGCAAGTGTATACGTAATATGTGTATGAGCCATGCTCTTGAAAAGGGGGGTTTAATGCATCTCCGTGATTCATTATACGAAGCATTCCGTCACATTTATTGATCCATAAAATTAATTTTGTCGAGCAACCAAATGAATCATGAAGTACAAGAAGGCCTTTGGATATTATGGAGAAAATTGACCAATTGCAAAGAGTTTTGAGCAAGCTCATCTGAGTCCATACTTTTTCCAGATGCATTAAGCCCTCTTTTCACAGAGCATGGTTCATGTCTACGATGCTGACCGTGTATGGGAATGGTTGCCGAATACGGATCCAGGGCCTGTTCACCATTGTTTCTTAATCCTATTCTCAGTCTTATTCTAAAAAAAAAAAAATGTAAATCAAAGGTAACGAAATGTCTGGTTGGCTAAGCCAAAGGGTTTAGCCACTTAGAAATTACGTTACTTTATCTAGAAAATGGCCAAGTCTGCAATCTAGATTGATTGATATACATGATGGGCCCAGGTCTGCTGTCTGCGGACAGTGTCTTTGTCACTGTATTCGTTCGCTTTGCAGTCATTGGCTCATCAAACGTTCTTGGCAATTGCGATCTTGATCTACGTTGTCCCCAAAAATTTAACTGACATAGTCCCAAGCATTTTAAGGGGAAAAAAACTAAATGTAGCTAGACCTTTATAAAATGATGCCGTGCCTGAGCAACTTTTGAAGCTTTTGAAAACAAGAGGGGGGAACACGCTTACATATGAGCCCTGCTCTCTGAAAAGGAGGTTTAATGCATCTGCGAAAAGTTTCGACCCAGGTCAGCCTGCGCAGTCCGCGCAGGCTGACCTGGGCCGAAACTTTTCGCTATTGGTCAATTTTCTGTAGGTCAAAAGATTCAGTCGGTTGTTAGACAAGATGGACTTTATGGATCCAGGATTACATGATGACTTGTTTGGTATTATGCATAACGGAGATTCATTAAGCCCCCTTTTGGCAGAGCATGGCTCATATCTACTTATTAACTCTTTGGCTGCCAATGGTAACCTATGGTCGATTGCTTTCAATGCCTGTGGAAGAGCTATAGGACACATCCTGACGATGAAGTTTCATTTGTTATATTTAGCATCAATACATGCCTTTGATACAGACAAATCTAAAGTTTTGTCGTCTGCTAAAGATTTAATGAATGAAAGGTAATAATGTAACCACGTGTCCGTAATTCATACCGATACATGCACGTGACAATCTCCAATGCGACATTGCGGTGTATCTCATGTTGGCTAATAAAACAGATTTACGGTCACTGCAAGTGAACATAATAAAACATGTCATTGGAAGCCTATTTTTTATCACGCAGTTGTATAATGCACCCTCTATTTCTGCTTTCGTTTCTGTTTGAATAGCATTGATATGTTATACCATGAGGCAGCCATTCAAGCGTAAGAATGGTACTCAAGAAACGGGGTTGCCGTTATTCTAACCGATGGAGGTAAATAGAGGATATCTGTGGGTGTTTTTTTTTTTCGGTGAAAGATCGAAATTTATTTCATCGAGTGAACATCATCGGTAATTCTTTCACCAGTGGCGCCGCCAGTCTTGAAAAATATTACAGATGATGTTCACGAGATGAAATGAATTTCGATCTTTCACCGAAAAAAACAACAAATATTCTCTTTATTTCATGCTTCTAACCCCTATTTCTTTGGAACTTTCGTCAAAATCCAGTACCGTTGTTTTCGGTAATTCCCCGTGGCTTACCCCCGTAACAACGCATTACAATATTACGTAAAGTGCGAGAAATATAGCGTAAATTTCGTCATATTTCCCTCCACTTGAATGGCACGCGCCGATTACCTAGTTAACTAATGCGCAGGAACTACTGTTTCCGCCTTCAACTGAAGAGTTAGAAAATATAAAATCGGTATTTTCACTGGTCGTAACCATGAAATATCAAACCATAATCCACCATTATTTCTCGATAAACTACCGAAAAACATGAAATAAGGCTGGATCTCCATCTGTCAACTATGCAAGGTCCTCCTGACTCTGCCAGGTCCTTGATATCATTAGTGTGACGATGCTTTCTCACCAACCTGCCGAAACCTCGTAGCGGTTGATATGATGACGCCCGTGCGCTTTCAAAGACATCTCGAATGCATCCCGACGACAATTATCCATCCTTGTGCCTGTGGGACTTGTCTTATAGCCATGTTGATTTACAATGGTTGAACAACGCAAGATGTGCATCATAACTGCAAGAATATTTTTCGTTTAGGTACTGATCTTTTCTTTTCGTAAATCATGGGATGTATGATGCCCTTGCCGATAATTACGTACAAAATCATTGAAACCATGTAGCAAAGATTATACATTAAAAAATGAATATCCTTCTTGTCAACAGCAAAAAGTACGCATCAAGTGTACTGATTTAAAATGTAATACAGAAAAAAATAAAGGATGCTTAAGGTTTTTTTTTTTATTATTTAACTCTTTACCAAACAAGAAGCTGAAATTTTCTAATTAAACATAGCCAAAATGGTGGTATTTGCCTTTAAAAGGGTAGAAAACATTGTAGGAAATGCAGCATTTTCTCCTTTATCCGAATGTTTTCTGCTTAAAGGTCGTCAAGGCCCTTATGTCCTCTTCATTTTTTCTCTTTTTTGTTGCGATTTTCATAAAAGGGGTGAAATAATCATCAAGATTAAGTGAAAAAAAGTCGAAGAAACTGGTAATAGCAAATTGTTAAAGCGCAATTTTTGTTTACGAAGATTCCGTCGTAAAAATAGGCCACGCCAAAAAAGTACGGGAGAAGGAGCGATGCGCTCGCATATTAGGAAGTAAAAAAAGCGCCGGCTGAAAATCAGCATCGAACCGAGCTTTGGAAACACTTCGGGTAAATAGATCTATACGTTCTGCGTGTATATATATACGTATATATACTGATCCGCATTGAAAAGGCGTCACCTACTTTTTATGTTCATTAAGTGGTGATTATATAGAAAATGGATTTTTTTCGTTGATAAAGGCTTGAATCATAGTGTGTTTAAAAGGCTGGAAGTGAAACAAATCTTTAATGTGATCACAGTTTCGAGATTTTAATAAAGAAATCAACATGGTGTAGCAAAAATAAATTTCTCTCAAAACGTTATGATAAAACAAGATCATTTTATGGTCCTTATTTCATTGTCATTACATTTTTAAATCAAGACGTTTGGAGACATTAGTATCGGGTATGGCCGCCGTCAGGTCTTCTGCATGCAACAACCCTCCTATCCATGGAGTGACATAGCGCACGGACTCTGTGTTGAGGGATTCTTCCCCATTCTGCACGTAACGCATTGGCAAGGTCTTGCAAGGTCTTGGGCTGATTTGCCCTTTTTCGAACGGCCTTGCCCAGCTGATCCCATAGATGTTCTATGGGATTTAGATCCAGGCTACGTGACGGCCATTGTAGCGTGTTGACGGCATTCACGGCGAAGAAATTATGCGTTACGCGGGCTGTGTGTGGACGTGCGTTGTCTTGTTGGAACAGAAGTTGATGTCCATGCTGGTATAGGAGTGGGAGAAGGTAGGGATTCAGTACGTCATCCACATAGCGTTGCGTTGTCAGATTACCATGAATGACGACAATATCACTCTTGAAATTGTGATTAATAGCCTCCCATACCATTACGCTTCCTCCACCAAATCTGTATCTCTCCAAAACACAATTTTCAGCAAATCTTTCTCCTTGCCTACGATAGACACGAACTCTACCATCAATGTTGCGAGATTCATCTGAAAAAAAAAACAACATTTGCCCAGTTTTGTTGAGCATGTAAAGCTGCCCAGCGTGTTCTCTCAGAGCGATGACGTCGCGTCAGAATCTGCCCTATATACGGCCGACGACTCCTGATACCCATAGCTTTCAAGCGACGCCTCACTGTGTCGGCACTTATCTTTCTTCCGTGAACACCACGTGTCTCCCGCAACGTCGACGTAGCCGTCTTAAAGCGATTACGTAGGTGACGCAAGACGATGTAACGGTCCTGGTTACCCGTTGTAACGCGTCTCTAACCGGGGCGAGGACGATCTCTGGTGCTGCCGGTCGCCCGAAAGCGATTAACAAGACGATCTATCGTAGACACGTGCACGCCAAATCTTGCCGCAACCTGCCGTCGCAAAGCGCCGTTCTCAAGCATGCCTAACGCACGCTCTCTATTTTCTTGTTGAAGACGTGGCATTTTGATTGCCGCTGTAGTTTCAATTTTTTCGATGTTTTCCAATGCAATATCGTTGGATAAACATGTACACATAAAGCCAACCTCTATTGTAATTGAATTTGGGCAGCAATTTCCCCATGTGATATTCGTGCACAGGTTTGATTCCCGTGAAGAGGGCTTTTCATATGGCATGAATAAGACCATTATTGTCTGTAAACCAGATACACAGAATGATACCATGACAATTTTTAACTATACATGTATGCTTACGTGAGAAATCATGAAATATACATGCCGCGTTTTCAAGGCTGTTCAGTGTGTGTGTGTGTGTGTGTGTATATATATATATATATATATATATATGAGCCATGCTCTGGTAAAAGGGGGCTTAGTGCATTTCCGTGATGCATTATACCAGTCAAGACATCACATTATCATGGATCCGCAATAGCCACCATTTTTAACAACTGACTTAATCACCAGGTAGACTGGACCTTGAATATACAGAAAATTGACCAACAGCGAAAAGTTTCGGCCCAGGTCAGCCTGCGCGGACTGCGCAGGCTGACCTGGGTCGGTACTTTTCGCAGGTGCATCAAGTCCCCTTTTCACAGAGCATGGCTCATATAATTGAGCCACGCTGTGGCAAAAGGGGGCTTAAATCATCTCCATGATCCATGATACCAAGCAAGTCATCACATAATTATGGATTCATAAAATCCATTTTGTCCAACAATCCACTCTATCATGAGGTAGACTAGCCCTTTGATATACAGAAAATTGACCAACAGCGAGAAGTTTCAGCCCCCATGGTTAGACACTTTTTGCAGATGCCTTAAGCTTCCCTTTTCACTGTTATATATTTGGTACTAGAGCAGTTAAAATAAAAATTCAGTAGGGTTTTTTCTGCTAATCTCTTGTCATTAGCATAAACCGTTGACGATTCGATTAAAATACGCCTAAAAACCTTTACTATACAAATGTAATCTTCAAACGACCTTGAAATGTTCAGCTTCTGAATACATTGCAGAAAAAGAAGCAACTGCTTGAAACCAGGGATTGCTCCCTTTCCCACGCTGATTTTTTTACTTATGTTAAACAGACATCTTCCTTTCATAAAAATGTTTCTCTTCCTGTCCCGTTTAATAAGCTATTTGGCTCGTCTGAAGATTGCATGCATGGAAATGGGTTAAAGATAAACCACCGTGGCGGGGTGACTAATGCCGATAACACCGCGTCGTGTGAAAAGGGTCTGTCGTAGTGATTAAGCATCCCTTTTCTCCATCCGGTTAGTAAATTTTTCCATAATAAGCATTTTCAAGGAGTCTGCAAATAAAATGTACTTCTCTTCCTGAAATAAATCATCTGGAAAAAGTTTGATTTGATCTGAAAAGCGCTGTTGTTTTCTTTTCCTTTTTCACATAACACTGGGGTTGTTGCTAGGCGCAACTCAATACGCTTTTGCAGGTAACGTAGATTAAGATCAGACTGCGAAGAACGTGCAGCCGGATGTTGCAGCTACACTAATCTGATAAGATTTTTTTCCTGCAAAAAGATGTTTGAAATCGTAACATTTTGGACTATTTTACCATTGGCTAGATGTATCTGTTCCGTTTATTTAGTAACCTATGAATTGAGAGTAACGGCTGGTGCACGACCATCTTTCGTTTACTCGTATTTTCGACTACAGATTCAGTCTTTTACATGTTCACTGCCAATAACGAGTTGCACACCTTTTGAAGACTGTGTGCATCTATGATCAGACTACACAAAACGTACAGTCTGATTTTGGTTCTATACTGTCCGTTATTAGATACTAAGATATAAGCCCAAATCATATTCAATTGTAGTTGAAATCTGTTTTAACATCTCGAAACAGTCAAATTTATGTAGTTGGCAGTGTAATGCTCAAAAAACAGAATTGCTGTGAAACTAGTCTGAGAAGAAAGATTATATCGCCGAATTTCAGCCCCCACATCTTTTCTTGTGACAAAACTACGTGAAGGGACAGCCCTAAATTGTATAGTCTAATTCTTTATTCATTCAGTTTTATACGGTTTTCTTACCGTTGCTCTTCCATTCACAAGAATCGATTTATTTCGAATATAAACCTTTTTAAAGTGCAACGCCCACAAGTTGATTATGCACGTACAGAAACGCCATGACGGCATTAATAAATGGCACAAAGAGTTTCTTAGTTATTTAAACAGGGCTGCGTAGTGGCTTTATGCTTCATGGCTGCGTAGTGGCTTTGTGCTTAAGGTATTGCAATCCGTACATCCCATTTCGAAAAGACAAAGATCAAGATCATATTGCACAGAGCGTGCAGGCTGATCTTGGATCTGTACACTGGAACTGTCACAGAAGGTACCCTACTTCTTGCCTTTATTGTGATTGATAACATAACTAAATGCCAGCAGTTTAAGATAAGCTTTCAACAGGCGTTGAATTGGATTCAAAAAGCTTGTATGCAATAGGAAGACGGCCATGTTGGGAATTCATTCAATAAAACATGTAGCTAAAACAGGCGAACAAGGAAGTCGAACAACGGAATTGGTGATTCTAGCTCGCATCCGGAAAACTTAATAACAAGACCGAACGTCAGATTTGCTTATTTCGTCGTAGGAGAGTACACTAAAACTCTATTCAAATAATTAATATCTTTCTTCACGTTTATGATGTAAAATGAGTCACCGGTTCGAATGAGCAATATAAGCCACACAATTTGCAACAAAAATATTAAGTGCAAAAACACAAATAGTGTAGGTGTCTAGCTTGCAGCAGTATTTTTTATAATGTGCAACTGTCAGAAAACTGGGTTTATATTGCTACTTTAGTTTTTTTGTTTGTCTACATGCCTCTCATCAGATGTGATGGTGAAAACATGTTATTGCTTTTTTCAACTTGGAACCTTAAAGCTGAGCCTTAACCCTTAGGCTGTGAAGCGCGACTCACTGACCTTTTGCGGACAGCGTAGATCAAGATCAGACTGCACAGAACGTGCAGTCTGATCTTGGATCATCACTGTCTGATAAGAAAATAGTTTCCTCAAAGAAAAATAAAACTTTGAAATAGGAAAATTTGGGTTTATACTATCACTTTAAAAGTTTCATTTCTTTTATTTATCAGGAAAAGAGTTAAGTGTGTTGGAGTTAAATATAGAGTGACGATTGTGCCTTACAAAAAAATATCAACTTATAGCGGACATGCTCTGTTAAAAACCTGGTAAAAATCTGGGTCCGTATTCACCAACCATTCTTAAGAACGTTCTTTGTATTGTTCTCCAGAATTTTCTACATTTGAAAGTAACACGACTCCTGACTGGCTAAACCGTTTGGTTTAGCCAATCAGGAGTTGTGTTACTTTCAAATGTAGAAAATCTTGGAGAATAAGACTAAGAATATTCTTAAGAATGGTTGGTGAATACAGACCCTGGACAAACATGAATTTTCGGGCTATGGCCGTGATATGACTGAAATAACGTTGAAACGTTGAAATAACGTTGAAGCGTTGAAATAACGTTGAAACCGAAGTAAAACACCAGTCGATCAATCGACCAATCAATCAATTCTTGTTTGCAAGTACGATGGATCGTCTTTGACAAAGGTACTGCGGAGCTCCAACATTGTACTGGAGGTACCAAGAAAAGACATGTATACATTACAGAGCTTTAGCCGCAACACGACGGTAATTCTGTTAAAAGCGGCGCCAGACCCTTTTAGAATAAGCAGGTCACCGTAGACTATACATAGGTCGTTTACCTGTAAAACCTCAAGCCTACAGCTCATTTATAGATGGCGTGACTTCATAAATCTCACACCATTCGCCTTATGATTTGGCTTCTACATCTTTATAATTGTTATGATAATAACCTGCCGCGAGATGTCACACAAACCTTGGTTTGTATTCCCTTACTAATATACAGATGAATCATATTTTAAAATATAACCCCTTAGTCTACTAATAGCAACCCATTGCTCTTTTCGCAGACAATGTAGATTCAAGATCAAACAGCACAGAAGGTGCAGTTTGATCTTGAATCTACATACTCCGATACGGTAAGAATTTTCCTGTGAGATAAATTTGCTTGAAACATTTTTTTTTGGGGGGGGGGGGGGGGGGGGGGGGCGGATTCTGCATATTGGCTTGAATGATTATTTGACTTTTTTCGCAGTTAAAGGGTTAAAAAATCATAACAAGTGTCATGGTGTGCTCAACAGCTTTGATGTTCCTTCCTTCATAACCATATTAAGAGACAGCAGTGTGGGGGTCTGCCAGCTTCTCACATTACAGGTTCTAGGTTTGTATCCCACGGTTAGCAGGTTCGTCCTATGAAACACACCTTATTACGGCGCGATTATTGCTAAACATGTTTCACAACTGATTTACATAAAATTATTAAATTCACGAATGTATACCAGCACTGTAATTACAAAGGAACTGCCCTTTGTGGGCGAGTTCTCCCCTTGCCACGGTATTTTTAAACTGGTAAGCTGCTGTTTCATACCTTTTTTTTTTTCTGCGAAGTTTTAGAATAAATGAAACTCAAGCAATGGGAATCACTTCTCGCTCACTCTCGGACATTATTTTGGCGTTGCGTCTGTTGAGAAGCAACCACCAGGCAATAAGGTTTTGCATGGTACCATTATGAAAACACCAGGATCCGTATTAACCAACCATTCCCAAGAATACTCTTAGTCTAATTCTGGATTTAGAAAGTAACACAATCTCTGATTGGCTAAACCATTTGGTTTAGCTGATCATAAATTGTGTCACTTTTAAATTTAGAATAAGACTAAGAATGTTCTGAAGAATGATTGGTGAATACGGACCCTGGAAAACATATTCATCACATGACCGCACTAGTTGTCAATGTAATATAGTTACATGTATTACCAATTCTCTTATCTCATACACATTTGAGATAAGAATTTGTGACATCATTGAAACATTATCTGACGTCATATGCGAAAGTATCGTATTCTTGTCCATCATTTCCAAAACACCTCAGACAAAATTCAACTGTCAAAGATGATGACCGTGGTTTAATAACTGGCATATCATAATGTAAGCATGACTGAATTATCTTTAAAAAAATCCAGTAAAAGTTGCAAAGTTCAACCCTCCAGTAAGAGACCACCTGCTGTAGGAGACCGCATTTTAGATTTTAGATTTCCATTGGGTGGTCTTAAACGATTTTCGACTATATATTCTTTTCCAAAGTTTATCTTTGGAACTCTTTCATGGACTGATTGGGCTGTGTTTAATACCGTTTTCAACATTATTTCAGTTATATCGAGGCGGCCAATGCACCCATCCATGCTTTCTTGGTGTTTCATTTACCAGTATTCCACACAATATTCTTTCCAAGCCACTGGTAGCTTTCCCACATATCCATCGTCAGCGGTGGGAGAGAAATGAATGAATCCTGTCGAAAACGCATTTAATCACAAACGGACACGCCTCTTAAAGCAGTGATTCGGTTTCGTTCATAATAAGTCGGTTTTGCGTACAGATCTTGTCATTATACATGTAGATCTTTTTCTTCTGAGATACAGTTTTGAGATAAAAAGAATCTTACACTCGTCGACATTTAAGGAAAAAAATGAATAACTCTTTGCCAAACGACAAAACTTTGGACTCTGCCAAATTGAAAGCACTTGCACTCAACATATTGAAGGTACTGTAAAATGATGATTTATGTCTTTGATAGGGTAGAAAACATTGTTGGTTACCAGCATTTTCTTCTTTTCCCACAATGGTTTCAAAAGTGTTGTAAAAGTCTGGAATGCGTGGTAAAAGGTTAAAATCGTCAAGAAATAAATGGAGCGGAACATGCACAGAAAAGAAAATAAATCTCAAAGAGCATGATTGTAACAAAGAAACGTTGTTTTTTTTTTTTAAATAATCGTATTGTACACTAATGACTTCTCACACAAACATGGTATCCCATGACAACTTTGATCGTTTGTCATCTATCTTTTTTCATCCCAAAATAAATTAGCATCATGCGACTTAAATACCCTTCTAAAACAAGGATAATTCTGCTTAAATTAGGTTGAATGTATGAAATTATGTGAAAACATTGTAGCAAACGGAGAAATTGCTCGACAGGAGCAATTTATCCTTTTTGCCACAATGTTTTCATAAATCGTCTGCTGCAAGACTAGCAGAATCGTCTGAAGGAGGTTTTGAATCGAAAGGTGCATTCAACAACAATAACAACAAATGTTTTTTTCCTAAGCACCAAGAGAAACAATTTCACTCTCGCCTACTTTTTCGAAAAGTACTAAACTTTATACGGTCTTCATAAGACCCGAAAAAATGACCCGTGCAGCAATGTCTCTCAATAAGTGTTTATTTATTTTTTTTTTATTTCTTTTAAACACTGCATGCGGGTGCCAACACTTGGCAGCAGTTCCTTTTCTTTTTTAGTGAAAATTCTAAGTCGAAAACGGGGCATAATTGTATCAAAAATATTTCAGGCTTATCCGCAATTTCGTATTCTATCCCCTTCTTAGTCTATCCCCTTCTGAAAGTTAGCAACAAACCCAAGTTTAAAGACGATATCTATAGTAATGACAGAAATGAGAGGAACTGTCAAAGTTTTCGCATCACAACGACGCAAACGACGACAGGGCTTTGACAATTCCTCAAAGGCCACGCCGCCAATCCCTAAATAATTTAGCTGGAGAGAAAAGGCTATTTGCCCGTATCCCCATATTGAAAACCTTCCTATGCGCACCGGGCTCACTAGCCAACTTGACATATAGTTTGAAACGACATCAAACATCAAAAAACCTCAAACAAACAAACGTCCTAAGCACGTGCAACTCTCCGGGCCTTTTATCAGTTCCCAGGCAGTATGATGATAAAACAGCTTCATAAAAAAAGTACAGCACAGACGAAAATGGCCACCCAAAGCTTCTATTCATAATAACGGGATTCAAAAAAGTTAATCATACCTTTTTTGAATAAAATGAACAAATACAGAAAGACTGGGAACTTGCTTGACATAACAATATAGCCTTTGTAAATATCATTTAAGACGCACGAAGAATTCTCAAACCAAAAGAGATTTAACTAATCTGTTTTGGATTTGCTTGGGTTATCGTTAATCCATGCTCCTAAACAAGAGACGTCTGTATGAATGAACTAGCGACCTTAAAATGTAAGAAATGCAATGATGCACCTTAGGTATCTTTTACGGATAGGACAGATCCAAGATTAGAAAGCAATGACCACGCCGTCTAGATGATCTACATTGTCCAACAATATCTTACATTCTTTGAAAACAGCTTTACCTCGTTATGTCATGGAACAGTTTTAAGCCCACAACTGTGAAACCACACCCATAGAAATATGATTCATCAACATGGGAAAAAAAAGGTTCAGTGTATGAATTCACACGAAACATCGTAACGGGTGACATCTCTTCTTGTCACAATGTTTTCATAAGGTTGTCGACTACAAAATACTGAAAATTCGTCTATTGGAGACAATTAGAGCTCCAGATAAGAGAGAGTGATGGTATTCTAAATCCATTATTTCTCTTCTAAATCCCATGTTATGGGTACTCATTAGAATCGTCTCAATGAGACGATTCTAATGAGTGCCCATAACATAGGGTTTAATGGAGAATAACTAATATTTTCGATTTTGAAATCAAAATCACTACCACTATCTAGAACTCTGAGGCAATGGTTTGAAAATTGCGCTGCATTGACATTAAGTACCTGCAGAAAATGGCCATAGCAGTCATAAAATTAGCTGAAGGGTTCATCCTTACAGAGCCATAGGAGAAAATAGGAGTTTTTGCGGACGGCATAGATCAAGTTCAGACTGCGCAGAAAGTGCAGTCTGATATTTGATCTTCACCACCCGCTTGATTGAAGAAAGCCTCTATGACGAAAAAAAAAAAAGACTTTTTGGGTTAAGTGGATAGCGTTTTCAGCATCAAAAGAGGTCGATTTTAAGTATTTTTATACCTTTTTCATGTAGCCATTATACCAAATAATCCCGAGTTTTATCGATCCATGAGAAGAGGGATCTTTGAAATCAATGTGGGGGGAAAAAAAAAGAAAATGATGGGAACCGGCATGTATTTTCTTCCTTTTCCACAATATTTTCAATTATTTCGAAGACAAATTCTATCATTTCAACAAGGTTTAAAATGTCATCTGCAAAATGCTTTAACTCTTTACCAAACGACAAAATTTTGGACTGGTCCAATTTGAAAACATTTGCAGACGACAAATTGCAAGGAGCTCAAATGATGATTTTTGTCTTTGATAGGGTAGAACACATTGTGGGAAAAGGAGAAAATGCTGGTTACCAGCATTTTCTCCTTTTCCCGCAATGTTTTCAAAAGGCCTCCTTCTCTGGGTCGTTAAAATTCGGGATTGTGTGGGAAAGGGGTTAACCTTTTTTATGCTAAATGAATTAAATAAAACTTTCAATGCGATAGTAAAAGCCCGAATGTTATTTCGAACTTACTTTTTTGGAGAACAATATCTCCTTATCGGACAGTGTAGATCCAAGATCAGACTGTACGTTCTGTGCAGTCTGATCTTGATCTACATTGTCCACAATAGGTCAGTGAGTCGCGCTCAGCAGCTTAGGGTTAAATTTATGGTTCGATAAAGAGATAAACAGTTGGAAAGATTACAGTAGAAAAGATAAGATCAATATTCTGCTTTCAGTGTATAATTTAATCAATTACACCAGGTAATCCTATTGCAGTGTCATATCTATTTATCAGTTCTTAACACCTGTGGCATAGTGCACGGCTGCATTTAACCCTCTAGCAGACGACGAATTATGAATTTGCCGAAATTGATAGCATCTGTAGACGACAAATTAAATGTGGTCCAAATATTGGGTTATGACTTTAAAAAGGAAAAAACGCATTGTGCGTCAAGAAGAAAATGCTGATTACCACTATGTCTGTTCATTTTTTCACGATGTTTTCAAAATAATCCTTCGTCAGGGTCGTTTTAAATACAGAATGTATTGGTAGGGGTCAACCTTTAGAACGCCGAATAAACATAACAGGTAGTTTTACTAAAGAAACGAGACCCAAATAATTACTGTTTTAGGTTGCTTTTGTCCAGAATATCAGAGCAAACTTTGCGGCGGACAGTTTAGATCAAAGATCAGACTGCACTTTTTATGCTGTCTGATCTTGATCTATCTTGGCCGCAAAGGCAACAATAGCTATGAAATGCGTTTCCTATGGTAATATATTTCCCATTCATAAGAAAAGATTGAAATAAATAATCGTCTTGTTATAAATTTTCAACGCGGGATAATCCGTCAAAGGCAGACGATAAACGAGGTAGTAAACCAAACACTTCAAACAAAAAAATATATAAATCTATCACTGTATGAATACGACTTCATACGTCGCTGGCATAAATGTTTAGAATTTTAGTTTCAAGAAAATTAAGAAGAAAGGAGCAGTACCTTGTCACAAAATATTAGACTTGTCTTTAAAGCAAAAATTTTCAGCCAATTTAAAATGGCATTTCGCTAACTTCAACATGCTTTTCTTTGGTTTAGGGTTGTCTAAGATTAACCTGTACATTAAAGGGGTCGTATGAAATTCACCTGGAATCAAATGTATCTTATAAGTCATTTTCTTTTTCATCTGCAATTTATGGCCCTCTTCATCAGTTTAAGCCTTTACAAGTCAATCCAGGGTTTTAACAACCCTGAGGAGGAAGGCTTTTAAAAACATTGCAGGGAAAAAAATGCTGGTACCAGCATTTTCACTTTCATCCTCAGAGATCTTTAGACTAAATGGATTTTATAGATCCATAATTATGTGCTGACTTGCTAGATACAATGCATAACGGAGATGAGTTAAGCCCCTTTTTGCCAGAGCATGGATCAAACATTTGGCTACGTATCCAATTTTCGAAACACCATTAAAAACTGTTTTCTTGCACTCTCTGTCATATTTATCGATAGGTTTGCCATCTGTTACCTTACTGAATTAAATTCACAATTTTAATTTTGGCATGATTATAAGAATCTGAATTGCCCCTTTAAAACCTTTAATTGTCTTGTTCAAAGCCAACAATCTCTATAGTGTTCGCAACGTTTTGCGATTTTTTTCTGCTTCCAAGCTTTGTTACCTGTAGAGTTAGCTATCGGGGCTCGGTGAATCACATACCGCAACATTAATGTTGGCGTAAATCTTCGAGAAACAAAAATGCTGGAAGGTCGTATATTTGAATCTCTATCAAATTAATTGTTCGAAGGTGAACCAGTTCTTTCATTTAGTATTACTCACACGGAGGAGACAGTCGAAATTTATAGCTCAAATCGTGAAAAAATTGCAATCTATTACAGCCTTGAAAATACATACAAGTTTATTCGAACTATAACTCCTTCGATCCTAGTGAAGAGTAACACTCCTTTTATGGACTGCATAGATTAAGACCAGACTGCTCAGAACGTGCAGTCTGATCTTTGATCTACACCGTCCACTGCCGGAGTGGTGTGCGCCAAAATCAATTAAATTGTATTAGGAATCTGTTTTAAGGCCTTGAAAATAGATTTATTTATTTTGCAGGGGCAGAGTTCACCCTTAACCTTTAAAGTGCTAAATATAAATGAGATTAAAATTTCCAGAATTGAAAATCAAAATATATGAGCCATGTTCTGGAGGAGTGGGTTAATTACATTCCCGTGATGAAATATACCCAGCGAAGCATATCAAGTTTAAGTTTACGATCAGACTACCTGTTCTAAACAGCCTGATCATGATCTGGAGTATCTTACAAAAAGCACGCCGTGATGTCCTCAAGTATCCAGGGATTGTCTTGTAATTGAAGCAGACACGTATGAACAACATAATGAGTCATAGAAGTTGTAATATTGTTTGTACCTCTCTTCAAAGTGCTGTTGAGAACATGTATGTATGTATGGTGTTTCAGGTCGTTTTCATTATAATTCCAGTTTTATCGCGACGGCCAGTGCAGCTACGCATGCTTTCCTGGTTACTTTACCAGTAATTCACACGATAATTACGGTTTACAGGCTATGTGCCGCTTTCCCACAAAACCATCGTCGAAACAATATTAGGCACTGCTGAAAGATGAAAGCTTTAAGAAAAGCAGCTTCATTTGGGGGTTCTTTCTACGGTATTTCAGTTTACCACAGCGTAAGTTTACATTTATATGCCTAATGTGTTGTTTCACCAGTACTGGGCTTTGACCCTACGGTGCATTATCTAAGGACATAACCCCTGAAATCCAGTATGAAACCTTGTCGACCCTCCAGGGCGCAGAGGTAATGAGCTTGTTGTAATCGACAAAAATAGTTCGTACACATTGCCAACGACTAGCTCTTATGGACTAAAGTGGAAAGTATGTAACCCTTATCCTGTTAAAAAAATAAAACGAAACGTTCAATCCGATAGTAAAAACCCAAATGCTGTTATTTCCATTTATTTTCCATGAAAGGATATCTCCGTATCGGACAATGTAGATTCAAGATCAGACTGCACATTCAGTGCAGTCTGATCCGTATCTACACTGTCCGCAAAAGGTCAGCGAGTGGCACTTAGCAGTCTAAGGGTTAACTCTATCAGCGCCAGTAAATAGACTCGAACTTTTCTACGATTGAATAAACAATCCATCGAGACTCAGACGGTTGTTCCATTGTAAATGTCACAGGCTTGACTAAACAAGCTGAAGGTATAGATCCGAGATCAGACAAATGCAATCCGATCTTGATCTATGTTTCTGAAAAAAAAAAAACTGTTTACACCTTTGGTGCTGTCAGGTTTAAACTTTGTAAATGTGATTGAATGTGTGTTTTTTTTTTTCACGTGACAGAAATGCTAATGAGCAGCTGGTATACAATTGTGAATTAGTTGTAGTAAGCGCTGAGTCAGATATTTTTATTGAGGTTATCATCACATCAATCGTCACCTGCTCACGGCTTGAATCCTTACACAGCCAAAGTAATTAAATGGACATTTCCAACCGTCAGTAAAACCCTATAACTTACAATCTTAATTTTTTCGTCCTGAGGAAAAAAAATATATATATGAGTCACGCTCTGGCAAACGGGGGCTTAATGCATCTCTGTGATTCATGATACCAATCAAGCCATCACATAATTATGGAGCCATAATAGCCATTTTTCAACAACCGACTTAATCATGAGGTAGATTGGTCCTTGGACATACAGAAAATTGACCGATAGCGAAAAGTTTCGGCCCAGTTGACTCTGCGCGGATTACACAGTTGCATAGGCTGACCTGGGTCGATATTTTTCGCAGAAGAATTAAGCCCCCTTTCCACAGAGCATGGCATATATATATATATATGTGTGTGTGTGTGTGTGTGTGTTTGTGTGTGTGTGCGTATGTGTGTGTACCTCAACCAGATAGTGTAGATTTAAGTTCAAACTGCACAGTCTATGCAGTCAGATCTTAATCTACACTGTCCGCAATAGCAGAAAGCTGCGTAGCCTAAAGAAATTATTAACCCTTTTCCACACAATCCCGAGTTTTAACGACCCTGAGGAAGAAGTATTCTCAAAACAATGTGGGAAAAGAAGAAAATGCTGGTAACCAGTATATTTTCTTTCCTATAAAAGAGCAAAATCGTCATTCAGCTACATTTAATTTGTCGTCTGCAGTCCAGTCCAACGTTTTGTCGTTTGAAAAAACAAGAGGACCATGATGGTCCTAAATCGCTCACCTGAAATGCAACTCAGCTCAACACCATAATGCTACATGCCAAATATGAAAGCTCTAGCCCTTATGGTTTGGGACAAGAAGATTTTTAAAGATTTCCTTCTTTATCTCTATGTGAAATCCGAGAACCCACAACATAGGGTCAACTTTTAACACCAGGGCCATAATTTAAAGTATTTTGGTAGAGGGTCACTAGATGATGCTACATGCCATATATGAAAGCTCTAGCCCTTACGGTTTGGGACAAGAAGATTTTTGAAGATTTCCTTCTTTATCTCTATGTGAAATCCGAGAACCCACAACATAGGGCCAATTTCAAAACTAGGGCCATTATTGGAAGTATTTTGGTAGAGGGCCACTAGATGATACTACATGCCATATATGAGAGCTCTAGCCCTTATGGTTTGGGACAAGAAGATTTTTAAAGATTTCCTTCTTTATCTCTATGTGAAATCCGAGAACCCACAACATAGGGCCATTTTCAACACTAGGGCCATTATTTGAAGTATTTTGGTAGATGGTCACTAGATGATGCTACATGCCAAATATGAAAGCTCTAGCCCTTAAGGTTTGGGACAAGAAGATTTTTACAGATTTCCTTCTTTATCTCTATGTGAAATCCGAGAACCCACAACATAGGGCCATTTTCAAACTAGGGCCATAATTTGAAGTATTTTGGTAGAGGGCCACTAGATGATGCTACATGCCAAATATGAAAGCTCTAGCCCTTACGGTTTGGGACAAGAAGATTTTTACAGATTTCCTTCTTTATCTCTATGTGAAATCCGAGAACCCACAAAATGGGGCCAATTTCAACACTAGGGCCATTATTTGAAGTAGTTTGGTAGAGGGCCACTAGATGATACTACATGCCATATATGAGAGCTCTAGCCCTTATGGTTTGGGACAAGAAGATTTTTACAGATTTCCTTCTTTATCTCTATGTGAAATCCGAGAACCCACAACATAGGGCCATTTTCAACACTAGGGCCATTATTGGAAGTATTTTGGTAGAGGGTCACTAGATGATGCTACATGCCAAATATGAACGCTCTAGCCCTTAAGGTTTGGGACAAGAAGATTTTTACAGATTTCCTTCTTTATCTCTATGTGAAATCCGAGAACCCACAACATAGGGCCATTTTCAACACTAGGGCCATTATTGGAAGTATTTTGGTAGAGGGCCACTAGATGATACTAAATGCCATATATGAGAGCTCTAGCCCTTATGGTTTGGGACAAGAAGATTTTTAAAGATTTCCTTCTTTATCTCTATGTGAAATCCGAGAACCCACAACATAGGGCCATTTTCAAGACTAGGGCCATAATTTGAAGTATTTTGGTAGAGGGTCACTAGATGATGCTACATGCCAAATATGAAAGCTCTGGCCCTTACGGTTTGGGACAAGAAGATTTTTACAGATTTCCTTCTTTATCTCTATGTGAAATCCGAGAACCCACAACATAGGGCCAATTTCCACACTAGGGCCATTATTTGAAGTATTTTGGTAGAGGGCCACTAGATGATACTACATGCCATATATGAGAGCTCTAGTCCTTATGGTTTGGGACAAGAAGATTTTTAAAGATTTCCTTCTTTATCTCTATGTGAAATCCGAGAACCCACAACATAGGGCCATTTTCACCACTACGGCCATAATTTGAAGTATTTTGGTAGAGGGCCACTAGATGATGCTACATGCCAAATATGAGAGCTCTAGCCCTTACGGTTTGGGACAAGAAGATTTTTAAAGTTTTTTCTCTTGGTTGCCATGGCAACCAGAGTTCTTCATGGAATTCAAATCTTTGAAGTATTTTGAAAGTGCATCACCTAAGGATCATTTCTGTGAAGTTTCACTGAAATCTGTTGGGCGGTTTCAGAGCAGAAGATTTTTTAAGTGATTGTTCACGGACGGACGGACGGACGGACACACGGACGGACGGACGGACGCCGGACAACGATCGATCACAATAGCTCACCCTGAGCACTATGTGCTCAGGTGAGCTAAAAAAAGGGATTAATATCGCAGCGTCGCTGGAACGCACCAATTGCGCAATACTTAGCCAGACGCTTGGTGTTGAAACGTGCTTACAGGATCGGCTTTTCTTTTTAACAAGGAACATCCTTGATTTTTCTATGAAATTAAAAGTGACTCGACAACTTTAAGGGCTGACGTTCATATACAAATATTACACAATGATATCACGCTAAGCAAGTTTTTTTTTTTTTTTTTTTTTAAGATATGAGCCGTGCTCCGACAAAAAGGGTCCTAATGCATTTTCGTGATGCATGATACCAAACAAGTCATCGCATAACTATGGATCAATAAAATCCATTTTGTATAACAACTGACTGATTCATGAGGTAGACTGGTCCTTTGACATTCTGAAAATTGACCAATAGCGAAAAGTTTCGGCCCAGGTCAGCCTGCGCGGACTGCGCAGGCTGACCTGGGTCGATACTTTTCGCAGATACATAAAGCCCCCTTTTCACAGAGCATAACTCATATATATTCATAATCGATCACCCTTGAAGCCAATTTACGTGATTTCGTATTGTTCAAGAACATTGCACGGAGTGACACTGGCGCTTTTTGTGCAGCCCGCTGTTGATTTACTGTTTCCATAAGTAATTTCGGTCGTAAAATACATTAAACTTGAAATATTAATTCTGAATGGGAAACCTAGTACTGAAACGTCTATTACAATATAAAACTGACCTATGCTGTTTAATATCTCTAATACATATATCACGCACACTCTCATTTAAAGCTCAATCATGGCTCAGTGAGGATAAACCGGCTTATCGGATCTGTACTGAGTACTGACGTCATACGTATGGTTTGACAGGTCTATTCTTTGTCTTAAATACATGTAAATAATATTAAACCAACTTTTAGGGTTCGAACATAGCTGCGTGTGTCACCACATTGTCAACAATCCTTCAACTTCTTCGACAGTATGACGAATTATGAGAGAATCTGCTACGTTTGATAGAAGAGTCGTCACGCAGCGTGTCACCCGAGTCCCAGTTCGCTTTTGACGTCATACTTCAATTTAACCTTGGGAAATGACCCTTAGATTGTCTATCACAGTCAATCACAGCCTTAGTTCCATTAACTCTACGCTCATTGGACTCGTACCCTTACGAAAATGGACTTTCCCAATGCCTTTTTCTAATGTCTAGTTTTAGATTCATAATTTTCGATATCTTCTTATTAAGATATTCTGATCGCCCAAACCATATCAAATCTCTTTTAATAACTTTGACTGCTCGCTGCATTTACATGACTCGTTCAGGATTAGCCCTTTACAAAAAAAACCACGTTTTTCAACGACCCTGAAGAAAAAGGCTCTTGAAGACAATTTAGAACGAGGAGAAAATGCTGGTAGATAGCCTTTTCGTCTCCTACCACATTGTTTTTCACACTTTCAAAGACAAATACGTCTTTCGATTAACATTCAATCTGCTTGCAACCTTTGTTAATTTGTATAAGCCAAAAATGTTGTCGTTCGGTAGTGTTCAGTGTCGGTGAGTCATTTATTCCAGCCTTTTACCCTCCAGTTTCTCAACTTTCGAGATGAATATATTTTAAGTCAGCAAAAAGGCTAAGATTGTGTTTGCAAGAAACGTTTGGCCAGAGTACCTGCACAAAATATCTTTACATTTGCCACCAAAGCAGCGTGACCTTGGTACACACTTTGTGCATTTGCAACCTATACTGGCCACAATTGGTTAAGAGGTTATTTACCTCTTGACAACCTTCCTAACTAGCGTAAACGCCCACATAGCGTAACAGCACTTAAACAGCATGGTTGTGGAAGTTGTAAGGCTTGGTTTCCGGCCGAGTTAGTCTGATTATTCAAAGCACTGAAATGACAGAACCATATTCACAAGCAAGTCTGACTTCAGTTTTAATTCTGAATCCAAAGACAAGTGTCATCTAGCCGACTGAACCAGTCTTACAACATACAATACCAATAGCTGTCCACGGTTAATAGTGTAAGTACAGGATGGGAAAGAGGTAGTTCAACCTGCGCCCGTATGCCATGGATGGGTCAAGCCTTATCGGGTCCTTATTTACGAACCGTTCTAAATATTTTTCTGTTTCAAAATCTCAAAACTAGACCAGCCGGTTTGTCATGGTGAATCGGATGGTTGACTTGTAGAGGTAAAATAAATTAAGAATAATAATAGGTGTATATGGCATCTAGCCAACAGTCTTCAAAACAACATCGATACGTATAATCAGTGGATAGAAAGAAGTTAGTTTTTTGCCCAGCAAATTTGTCGCATGTATGATTGGCTGACTTATTAATTAATCCGTAATGACCGTTTACCAAACAATCCCGACGTTTTATGAACCTACGAAAACCAATATTTAAACTTTTTCCTACAATATTTTTATCCTATGGAAGACAAATTTCATGTTTTGATTTACATTTGACCTGTCGTTTGTAAAATGCTTTCAATTTGGATATAACTAAAGTTGTGTCGTCAAGTAAAGAGCTTAAAACGACTAATCAGTAAGTTAGAAATGGCAGATGTGATGCAAGTTTGGCAAATATAGCGCTTTGGCTTAAGCCTGTCAGTACCATATGACCTTGGGGCCGACATGTATATGTACATGTACACCTGTCCATGGCTTATTTGTTGAAACAGATTTGCCATAGTCTTATACAACACAGCTGTAATATCTTGCTGATTTTTATCTGAAATGGAATGTTATGCCTTGTTCCAGTCTGCTTGACGTCTAGAGAGCATGCTGGTCAAAATTGCACGACAGCAAATACGCCGACCCAGATGTCCAGGTAGTTACATACATGTTTCCGAAACCAGGGTCCGTATTCACCAACCATTCTTAAGAATGTTCTTAGACTTATTCTTCAAGATTTTCCAGTTTTGAAAGTAACACACCTTCTGATTGGCTAAACCGTACGGTTTAGCCAATGAGAAGGTGTGTTACTTTCAAATTTGGAAAATTTTGAAGAACAAGACCAAGAATATTCTTAAGAATGGTTGGTGAATACGGACCCAAGTGTATTTCTTGGTGCGATTAATAGTACTGTCTCATCAACATAATTCTTTTGATTATCCACAGCATAAGATTTTGGTAAGTACGGGGCGATGTTACAATTCGATCGAAAGTACGCATGTACTTTGTCGTAAAAGTCTTTCAAAACATTGTTAGTTTTTACTCTCCTTTGAAGCAAATTTTAAAAATTGCCGTTTTCAAAAACAAAAAGTCTATTTCCCTGATGAGAAACTAAGTCATAAATTGTGTTTTTCCCTTTATGAGATGAAAAGAATTCTATTGAAGATACTGTAATAATCTCTGAACAAACAAATATGCAAGGTCACTGATAGCAAGCAGGATTGCAATGCAAAACACAATAAGCTTAACCCTTTAAGCGTTTATAAACATGGAAGGGATATAGTTAGGCAACGTAATAGACCCAAACTTTCTAATCGTAATATCTTCATTCAACACGATTATTTCTTAGAATAATGGATAATGTACTCATGCAGATCCAAGGTGTTAATACGTTTTAAGAACAACTTGATCGTTGCCTACTCAGTCCCCAAAGGTAAACTAAAATTGCATCTGTTGCAGTCAGAGTTAAAACAAAATATTGGCACCCCTCGACGCTATGGTCTTACATAAGGCCATAACACAGTGGAATTTGAACTTTTATCGAGTTGCACAGATTTTTGAAGATTTATATTGGCTAAAACTAGTACAAGGTCATGGGATTTTTTAGACAAACGGATGCAGTTGTTATGCTACTACGGACCCCTTTTGCATGAGCTTGGCCGATATGTGCTTAACACATATTTTATATTAGAACCTTTTCCCTTGAAAATTACATCATAGATAACACATTAGTATAAACTGCATGTATAATCATTGTTAATTTATCCTTTATCTTCCTATAAAAGTATACAAGTATTCTTGACACAACGTTTTTTGAGAGACAGACTGGGGGGGGGGGGGGGGTGGTGTAACGAAGTTTGAATTTCAGTGAAAAACAACAGAAGCGAAAAGCAACAGCCTGTAGGATGCGCTGGATCTTTATTCCACACAGTCCTTTCAATGGCTGTGCAATGCAAGAGTGCTTTTGGTTGTATTAGTTGTACGGTCTAGTAACTGGTCAAGCACGGACAGTATCTGCTCGCAGAGCTTGATCTTTGACCGCCAACTGTACTCTGATATATTAATTTATCAAAATTTATTTACTTTGCATTTGAGTTACGATCGGAATCCGCGGAAGTCTGATTTTTTATCAATTTCTGTTCATTATTACTATGTCCTTACTTTTAATCAGGTAATGCCGGAAGTTACACTTTGATTTTTCGTACAACTTCTCAGACAAAAACGAAAATTGCAAGTTCCTTTGAACAACCACAAATATACTATGTGGCCGTTATTTGTAAGTCGATTCCACCATTTGTACTATTTTTTTCTCCTCAAATCAATATGTTTCTTTTTTCTATGAATGTGCAAATTTTGTTTGTATTTTCATACTGTCAGCTAAAAATTTATGTAATTTTATGCTGAATAAACTGAAACTGATATTATAATTACATGTATGAATCGGTTTCGGAATCGGAATATTTTATTGAACTTGTAGCTACGTGCTACCGCATTATAATGTATAATATCGTTGAGGATCGCTGTGAAGTCGACATATATCTATGACACAGTTTGTACCGGCAATTACCTTGAGGTCCTGAACCAACATAGTAAAATACATTTCCCTGTCATATAAGACCATATAAAATTAATTAATTTCCGCGGAAAGGCTGGTAATATGATAAACAGGTACAGAATAGTACAGAGACCATATTCCTGAACTTGAATGAACATATTAACCATCTCAAGCAAAGCAAAACTACATGGGCATTACCATCGGCGCATTTTACAAAAGAAATGACTTTCTTGCATCTTAAAGAAAAATTATGATATTCAATAATTTAGGTCATATAATAATTGAGTATTCATTTGCCAAGTCAGAACTGCTAGATAATGAATTCTTGATGGTTAAGTTAGAATGGTTGACTTTTTAAAACATTCAGGTAATTAATACCAAATGCATTTCTTATCCCAAAATTTGATCGTATTAGGCAAGAAATGTCACAATCAACATTTTCTCCTATTTTTCTCTCACATTTTTTTAACCTTTTCAGACAAATCTTATTTCCGAAGGTTCTTTTCTTTGTCATCTGCAAATATTTTCCATAAACAATTTTAAAATTTTGACGTGTGACGGTATGAACGTATGGTATAAAGAGTTAATCTACAAGCTATGACCTAGTTAACACTTATATATCTAATAATTGAAAGCTATCATTGATATACACAGTGTCTGATACATTTTGGAAGCTTAAAAAATGAAGCTAATTAACTAGTATACAACTTCAACGATTTATGATTATTTCCTATATTAAGGTCAACTGTGGCAGTAATCTTTATTCTGATCAATTACAATATCGAACAGAACCCGCCATTGTTACGGACCCAGAGGACATATTTACCTATCAACCTGAATATTGTTATTGATCAAAATTCAAAGACTAGTCATCTGATTGGCCAAAAATTCTGTCTCGGCCTAGAATGAAGAATTAGTACAATACGTCAGATGATTAGTGAATGCAGTCGAATTTATACTTTTCATTTGGGTTTAGGCAACGTTGAACAACTAGTAGGGTTTCGAAAAAGGATACAGTAAGATCATGCAGTCCAGTTGATAGAAAAAAAAGTTTGCGACATCTACATAAAAATGGTACATGAACTTAGTGTTATCATTGTTTTAGTACTGTAATCTAAGACCTTATTTAACCAGATCTTCCTATGTTGTCAAAGATTATATTGTTTAATTGAGAAACATGTTGCCCTTCGCAGATCAAATCACGTGGACGATAAAAGTTAAAAAAAACACACACCAGCTGAATGCATGAGTAATTTAGATATACTAACATACAAGGAGGCACATGAGGAGGCTGTTTGTGTACTTTGACTGACTAGTTCCATTTTATTTGTCCATGCTGTGACTTTCAGAAAAAACTTACAAATGGGTGTATTTTTACACCAAATTTAGTTTATCAGAACCTCAAGAACTTTTGAATAATGACTAATACCGGTATTTCACGCTTAAATAACTTTGCATTGTTTTGTTTTAAAATGTGGATGCACGAAAAGATTTTATTACATGAAAAACCATAACAAATATTTTTGTAACTTTCTGTAATGAATGAGTTCATGTACGTATAATGTTACCCTTTTCCTCAGATATCCTCTTCTGATTACGTTTGAAGCCCATGTTTAAGGATAAGAGTTGTGTTTTGTTAAATGTCTTGTAATACCTGGTTATTTTTTGTGTATATTTTATTGGTTTACTTGTATGTCTGCCTGGTTCACATGTATTACAGTTTATTTGATTGATCAAACATGCTTATACCACCACCACCCCCCCCCCTTCCCCACCACCGTTCTTAAGTCAGAGGAGAATGAAATACCAAACTATCAGGCGAAAGAATAAAGCTTAACTAAATGACATACTCTTTTTAAATCCTAAGAAGGGTTTTGGTAAAAGAAAATGCAGGCAAAAAATCGATTCCCACAAAGTTTGCTACCCTATCAAAAAGATAAATTACATGGTTATTTGAATCACATTTATAAGTAGCATATGCTTTCAACATGGAACGGTATAAAATGTTGTCTTCTTGTTAAGAGATGATCACTTCTAAAATTAATGACATTTTACGTCTCCAATTCGATATTCATTGTTGACTTGTTCAGGAATAAATTTATTTCCCTCCATTAAGATTTTAATTAGCAACTATAATTGTACTTCATTTGATTAATTTCAATTGGATGACGATTTGAATTAATAGCAAACTGTTTTTGTGCTTTTGCTGCTCGTACAAAAAAAACAAACTTTTTTTGTGGATGTTTGTTTTTTGTTTGATATTTAACGCCGTTTTCAACATTATTTCAGTTATATCGCAGCAGCCAGTGCCCTTATCCATGCTGTCCCGAACTTTATTTTACCAGTACATGTACTTCTCACGATATTCGAGCCACAGATTGCTTTCCCACATGACTATTTTCGAATCAATTGTCAGCGGTAAGAGAAGAATGAATCCTGTCCCAATGACCACCATAAGTTTTTGGAAAGAAATTGGCCAAGCTACGGATTTGAACATCCCCACCCCGTCGTCAAGTCCTGTAAGCTACCGATTTCGCTACCAAGGCTCGCAGCAAGGTTTTATGGTGTTAAACGCCGTTTTCAACATTTTTCTTTCAATTATAGCGCGGCAGCCAGTGTACATATCAATGACTTCCGAGAATTTCCTTTACCAGTACTTCGCACAAGATTCTGCCCGAGCCACTGGCTGCTTTTCCACATAAACATATTCGAAACAATGATCAGTAGTCAGAGAGGAATGAATCCTAAAGCTCTGACTATCGTCAATCCTCCAAAAGAAATTTGCCGAACAACGAGCTGTTTCGTTGAACTCTACAGTTTGTAAAGTAAAGAATTAGATACCCCTGTTCAATTTTACTACATTATTTTCCAACCGCAATGATGTGTCAGTTGTATAATATACATGTAAATACTAAAGTTCAATTCAAGTCGGGTATAGTATAACGGCGATAATGTGTCACTTGGTATGGGTTGAACCAAATGGCTTTTCGGTCCTGAATATATCAAATAATATTTAGATAAATCTTTTGAACGATAAACTATATTCCTAAATAGAAATATACGGCAACGGCAAAATTCATAATATCCGTTTTGTGTTGTTGTTTTGGATTTTTTGTGTGTACACAAGCGACAAAATATGGACATTTAAGAATATTTAGTCGTCGATAGAGTGTCACCTGGTTAAAGTTAAACCATCAGAACTTTAGGTAGAACAGGTATAAACCACGCTTCGATAGTACATTTAATCGTCGATAGAGTGTCACCTGGTTAAAGTTAAACCATCAGAACTTTAGGTAGAACAGGTATAAACCACGCTTCGATAGTATATTTAATCGTCGATAGAGTGTCACCTGGTTAAAGTTAAACCATTGGAACTTTAGGTAGAACATGTATAAACTACGCCTCCATCTCTGTACTATGACGCAGGTGGTTGACCTTTACCACAGTCCTGAGTTTAACGACCCTGAAGAAGAATGCTTTTGAAAACATTGTGGGAAATGGAGAAAATGCTGGTAACACAGAATTTTCTACTTTTCCCATAATGTTTTCTACCCTGTTTCAGACAAATTTTGTCAAATGAGACACACTTGATATATCGTCTTGCATATATTTTGACTAGTCTAATTTTTTTTTAAGTTTAACGGTTACCAATGATGACATAAATATACGTGAGTTACCTATTCTGTATTTTTGTTTTCCACTTTTGTTTGCATACAAGTGACAAGGGACCGCCCTTTAAGTATATACAATAGAATTCGGAGTAAGCCTTTCGCTTGAATAGACTGCAAATGCTGGTGCTTTCCTAGTCTGATTTTAGATTTAGAAAGTTACGTAATTTCTAACGGGGGATAAGCCATTAAGAAATTATGTTACATTGTAATTTAAAAGAAGAAAATCTTCAAAATTAGACAAAGGATATTTTGGGGAATGTTTAGTGAAAGTAGGCACAGTTTATTGTCTGACTCGTGACGAAAACCCATATTCCGTGTTGTAAATATATTTGGTCACAGATCACCATCTAAAAAACATCAGTAATTAGGACCAAGTCTGTTGCTTGATCAGGATTGCATACAAATTGGGGGACTCACGAGATCTTTGTTTCTATGGAACCATATTTAGCCAATTCATTAGAGAATTTATACTCCTGAAGCCATTTTGTGAGTTGAATATACCGTTTTGAAACATGTGGTTACTGTCCAGATGTCTGTTTACATGTCTTGAGATACAGAGAGAGACAGAGAGAGACGAGAGACAGAGAGAGACAGAGAGAGACACTTTTGAATTTTTTTGATTATTGATGTAAAAATGACTGTGTACTATGTACACGTCGAATAAAAATGTTGTCATGTTCTGTTCTTTCTTACAGTATACTTAAATAATAATCGATTAAATATACTTGCATGAATTTTAATATAATCAGTTCCATTAGGCTTTACCAACTAGTCCCGGTTTCATGATACTGAGGAGTAAGGTTTTAAAAAAAAAACTTGGAAAAAATGAGAAAAATGCAGATAATCCATGATGGTTTTTTTTTCACTTGAATTGCAAATTTCGTTATTTGAGCCACATTTAATTTGCAGTCTGCAAGTGACCTGAATATGGACAACAATATAACTATGGATTGTGTGGTGAAGGTTTAATCGTATCTGCTAATTTAAGACAGATGGCTCATTTGGAAATGGCAAAATCAATCTTTATGACGATATCTTTAATCTGTTGACATTTTACATGCATGGTAAACGTCATCTTGATTTCTTGTTTGTGACTTGATTATATCGTCTGGTGTCGAATCATAATGGGTAATGTAAATTGTGACAATGCCATTTTAAATCATTATAGGCGGTATTTCAGCCATATCAAGGCAGAGGCTTGTTATTTTTGTCAACATACATAAGTTTCACGACTTGGGCTTCGTGGAGGCCTGCCGGGGGGGGGGGGGGGGAACTCACGCGTACCGCGTAGATAACCCCTGTTTTCAAGCAGTTGCCTTCCATTCAAAGCTTCTTTATATATATGCCCTTTTCTCACTTCTTGTTTACAATCACATTACATACGCATCCAAACTCGCGAGCACTTACTTAATGCACGTGACTCTGATATGAACGTCACTGACATTAGTGAAAAAAAACACACATAACTCAATACAGTGGCGATATCGTGTAAGTTAAAGCATGACTGTGATCCAACCAAATTGGATAGGCTCTCGGACTTCTAAAGTCTTCTTAACTTTGAAACATGTTTTGACCATTTCAGCTATTCTTTACAAAAACCTTCACACTTAAGCTTCAGGTTTCAGATCAGGTTACTAACAACACATGGTATAATTGACTCATAGTGGGGTCAGAATTCCGTTTTCTTTGGCCAGCTGTTGGGAAAACACTTAAGAAGCAATGCCCTAAGGTTTTAATTTGATTTGAAGGGACCATTTTTTCCAGTTCCTCTTGACCTCATTCCACAAATTGTGATTACATGTAGCTGTAGCATAGTGACATAACAGATTTATATAATCGACATTCCTGCACATTATACATGATGCCTGGACCGGCGCCAAGGATGTAGATAATAGGACAATTGCAGTGCAGCAGCCCCATGACCACTGTCAAGGTCTGTCTCATGTTTGTTTCATCCGTGTTGATTCCTTCAGCGCTAAAACAAACTTGATCTCTTTCGACGGCTGAAAATACAATCATCAGAAACTCGGAAAGATTTGTCTCCCAACAGCTTGACTTAACCAGTTGGTGGCATAGATAAAAGATCAGACTGCACGTTCTGTGCAGTCTGGCCTTGATCTATGCCGTCCGCAAGCGCCCCTATTTTCGCCATTGGCGTTTTAAACATTAAAGATTGGTTTACCACTGAACGCGAGGAACATATCTTTCGAATAACACTTTCCTTTAAATCATCATTAATATCATTTTCTGCACTAACTTTCAATATGAGCCATGCTCTGGCAAAAGGGGGCTTCATGTATCTCCCTGATCAATGATGCAGAGCAAGTCATCACATAATCATGAATCAATAAAATCAATTTTGTACAAGAACCGTCTGATTCATGAGGTACACTGATCCTTGGCCACGCAGAAAATAGACAAATAGCGAAAAGTTTCGGCCCAGGTCAGCCTTCCCATGCTGACCTGGGTCGATACTTTTCGCAGATGCATTAAACCCTCTTTTCACAGAGCGTGGCTCGTATGTTTCTTTTTTTTTTTTTTTTTTTCGGTTTGTTCGTTGGAAACCGAAAGGAAAGTATGAAACAGTATCGTCAGCTCATTGATATAACCTTGGAAACAGATACCGATTAATAAAGCATTATCGGTATACAGATACGTCCATCAAACTTGTTCGTGATCCAACTTCAAGCGATGGATAATTTGAGCAATCCTCTGAGCAAAAGGGGTTTATGCATTTCCGTGATGCATTTAACTAAGTGGGTCATCAGCAAATGATTATGAAAAAAGAAATAAAATCCATTTTGTCCAAAGATCGACTGAGTCATGAGTAGCCGGATCCGTGGACATGCAGAAAATTGACAAATAACAAAAACTTTCGGGGTAGGTCAGCCTGCGCGGTGCCCTTACCGAACGACTGACGAATTAAAAGAAGATAATAATGAGCAATGCTCTGTGAAAAGGGGGCTTAATGCCTCTGCGAAAAGTTTCGACCCAAGTCAGCCTGCGCAGTCCGCGCAGGCTGACCTGGGTCGAAACTTTTCGCCTTTCGCTGTTGGTCGATTTTCTGTATGTCCAAGGACCATTCTACCCCACGGTTAAGTCGTTTATTATAAAAGAGGCTATTATGGAGTCGTAAGTATGTTATGGCATGATTGGTTCGATGCCTCATGGAGATGCATTAAGCCCTCTTTTGTCAGGGCATGGCTCATACATACATACATACATACATACATACATATAAGAATCCAAAATATACATATAAACAAATTCCAAAGTCCAGCGGAAAGGCGGAGCGCCACTTCCTGCACAAGGTCTGTCTGTTGTTTTTTCACACGCGACAAAAAAAATAACTCACACGTGTAATTAAATCTAAATATAGAAATTTTCGCACTATTTGCTGCCAAACTTACGAATGACACTTAAGTATGTACTTCTACAAACAAAATACCGGAAGAGTATTGCGTAACTCATAGTTGCTTGTTTCAGATGTTGTTCTTTTAGCTTTCGTGTTATCAAAGGCAGTTGCAAGTTTCAGTTGTACTTTCATTTGAAAACAAATCTATCCAGTTTACTCTTGTACTAGAACACTCCGCTTTTGTAATATAATACTATTGCTTCTATTAGAGTTAGATAATCTGCGGAACCAACCTCTCATTCACTTTAATGGGGTCGAATGACAACTTCTTTTATGGACATTTGTTCTTAAGGGCATTAATTAACCACGTGGTCATTTCAGCTAGGAACTGTGTTCACTGTCCATTCTATATAAAATTCTTATTCCAAATTCCCACACCCTATCAAAGCCTATTCTGGCTAATCATGTGCTTCGTCATTGCGCTTAGAGTGAAAATGGCATAAGGAGTGGTTGGTGAGTATAAATCTTAGATAATTAGCTAGCCCACTATTTGTAGTTGAAGATTTACATAACACACCCGGGTCCGTATTCACCAACCATTCTTAAGAACGTTCTTTGTCTTGTTCTCCAGAATTGTCTACATTTGAAAGTAACACAACTCCTGATTGGCTAAACCATTTGGTTTAGCCAATCAGGAGTTGTGTTACTTTCAAATGTAGAAAATCTTGGAGAATAAGACTAAAACTATTCTTAAGAATGGTTAGTGAATACGGACCCCGGTTGTTTGCTGATGTGAAAGAAGACATATTATCTTTTCTCGTATGTATTAGACATAATTTTTATTCCACCTTTTCTTCCCCCCCTTTTTTTTTTTAAATATTTGGTCTTGTCTAAAATTTTATCACGTGGTAAAGGGTTAATTTTCTCTTAGTCTTACAATAAGAGCAGTTTGCTCGGTAAAGGTAAGTTCAATAATCCTAACAAAATTAAAAGATTTAATTACATTTTATGTAAATGATATTGAGTGGCAGTTGTCCTACCGGACGAAACGGAATGTCCTAGGCAACAAATGAACTAGCGGGCAAATGCAACAAGGGGCAAGCGTTTCGAAGGGCAAACGTTATAGTGGACAATTGTAAAGGAGGCTACTGGGCAAATGCGCGTGAGGACAATTGTTCCATAGCGCACATACTCCAAAGAGAAAATATCCTAAAATGCTCTAGAAGAAAAAATATCGGGTGCAAATATTATGGTGGCCAAATGACGAAGAGGTCAAAGGTCCGGGCCGCTATTTTACTAGCGGGCTAATGGCCATACATGGTAACAATCACCCAATAAATTTTTAATCGAAGATGGCAGACCGAGATTAACACTGTTGGCTGCTTAACTCTGTCAGCGTCATAAGTGATTACAGGGGCTTTCGCGGGCGGAGGGATTAAATAGGTCAATATCAATACCAGACTGCACAGAACGTGCAGTCTGATCTTGGATCCACACCAACAGCTTGTTTAGTAAGAACTGTTTGATACATGTCCTTCTGAGTTTCAGCAGATTGTCTTTTCAGCCCCGGTTGATATGTGCCATTGGAGAAACAGAACAACTAGTTTAAATCCCACAATCTGATATCATATTATTTCAATACTTTGCAAGTCATATTATTCTAGGTAGGGTTTTCTTTTCTTTTTTCTTTTTTAATCTTAACCCATCACTACATACGTTTTAGTTTTTACGTGTACAAACTTTAATACCGAGGAATATTACAACTACAAAATACTTACTGTTTTCATCAAAATGATTTGTATATGAGCAATGCTCTGGTATACCTACGGGAGCTTTATGCATCTCAATGATGAATGATACCAAGCAAGTCATCGCATAAATAGAGGATCTTACATGAGTGTTTATGTATTATCATTTTTATCAAACGAGTTGACTAAAAATGTATGACGAGAGCCTTGGCGAGCGTCAAATACATTTTAGTCAACGAGTTTAATAGAAATGATAATACATAAACACGAATGTGAGATTCTATTTATCACATAAAACGAATGACAGGCAAAATATATCCTGCATCATCACCTTTAGCCTATACACCATTCACGGGTCCAAAGTTACAGTTGTAGTTTGGTTTCAAATGTGTACATACACAAGTAGATAGTTCTTTGATATTTACACCGAAAGTAAATGAAACAGTTTCGAGAGGGGATAAGTCCACCTATTTCCGCAATTTTGTTGATTTAAAAGACTTTCGCTGCATTTCTTTTTTTTTTTATTAAACATGAAAATCAAAAACTTCCTCGCGTATACGCTTTAGCAACAATGACGTTATTTTTTCCGCGAAACGGCGTAGTCGCACCAATTCCGGCACGTGCTGTGGCTGGTTTCTCCGGCTTCACGCGCTCACGACTAAAAACTGATCAGAACCGGGACCCAAAAAACGATAATACACCAGTGTATTTAAATAAATCATGGGTTTAATACAACTGCCGGAGGAGGTTTTATGAGATAATTATGGATTCATACTAGCCATTTTGTATAACAACCGACTCAATCATGGGGTAGACTGGTTCTTTGACGTGCAGAAAATAGACCAAAAGCGAAAAGTTTCGGCCCAGGTCAGCCAGCGCAATCTGACATGAATCGATACTTTTCGCAGATGCATTAACTCTTTACTACACAGTCCCGACTTTTAACAACCCCGAGAAAGAAGCCTTTTGAAAACATTGTGGGAAAAGGAGAAAATGCTGGTAACCAGCATTTTCTCCTTTTCCCACAATGTTTTCTACCCTTCCCAACACAAACTTCAATTTTCCGGTAACATCTATGTCAACCGGGGTTTATGGAACAAACAACGGGGTTGAGCTCTATAGTTTAATTCGTTGTGAAACAGTGTGGCAGAAGCATAAGCTTGCCTAACATAAACTGAAGTACAACAAGAAGTGTTCAAATGACTATAGTGATATAATCAATGGGTTGGCAAAACTCTGTGAAAATGACGACTAGCCGCAGTGCAGGCTGAAGACAAAGTGAGTGATAATTAGTGTGCCAGAGAGAGAAAATTGACAGTGAGTAGATATTCTAAAAAAAATCATGCATACACAATTTCTCTCTGATCACATCTCACCAAGCAAAAGACAGCACAATAAACATGAAAGACAAGCATGTATGAACACAGGACAAATACTGGGACACCACAAAATGAACCCATGGTAACATCTATTCTGTCGTCTGCAAATGCTTTCAATTTGGACCAGTCTAAAATTTGTCGTTTGGAAAAGGGTTAAGCCCCCATTTCACAGAGCATGGCTCATATGCATTTTTTTTTTCCCTTAAATGGTTCTAGTGTCATTGGCACTGCGTTTTTGCTAGGTGTTATATTTTCTTTGCAGGTATGCGTAAACCAATGCTCTGTGGTTTAGAACTCATGTCTCTTTGTCAGTTCCGGAAAAGGAGGTGTCGGTTACGATTACAAAGAAAGAAATCTTTGATTTTTTTCTCGATAAACTCATTATCTTTCTGTGTTAACCCAGGGCCTTGCCTTTAAATATTTGCTGTGCCTTGATACTGACCATACTTCATGACTGATTCAACTTTGCATTTTGAAAACCAAATAGCACATATGAAACAGAGAACTAATTTTGCTGAAATGTAACGGGACAGCAGTTAGTTAAACAACCATTAGCAATCCCACTTTTGTTATTTGTTTTACGGAAATTCAAATCCAATACCAGTGTATTGTGTTAATATAAAACGAATTTCAATATTAATGTTTGATGATAATTCAAAACTCCATTTTCTTTGTTTCAGATTATGCCGATTTACTTAATTAACGTATTTTGCATAGAATTCCAGCAATCATTTCTAGCAAAATAATTGCCGTGCAAGTTGATCCGTTTTGTTGCTGAACACGCCTGCTCTGAAATCTTACCATAGACACTGAATGTTTATCAAGTTTTCATAATACTTTGGTATTCATAATATCTATGAAAACTCGTTTCATTGGAATTGTTAGAGGTGTTAATAGAATGTCATTTAATGCATTAATGGGGATTCTGTTTTTTTTTTTACTTTTTGGCACTTTATTGATAATGTCTAAATGAGAGATTCTCATATTTCATGCACCCTTCTTCGTTAATGCTTGTCTTCGGAGCTGGCTTGCAGGCTAAATTATTGAAAATATATCCTACCTGGTCTTGGTATCACCACCTCAAACGGGTTTCACCAAAATGGACAAAGAGAGTGCCGAGGTGTTTTTTTTTTCTCGGTTCGATAATGTCGCAGTATAGATAGCTTCTTTTTTTCTGATCAACAGTAAAGTGAGCACGTTCTGAATTGTTGAACTGCTTATCGGCAGTGAGTATTCCTTTCTATCGGTGCCCTATTTGGGTAGAAACAAAGTTAACGAATGAGGCTATGTTTTAAGATGTTTCAAAGCCCAACTGCTTTCTCTACATCATGACACTAAATGGCGAAATAGGTACCCACAGTGTTTTAAATATCCTCTTGCTGTCTTCACGGATAAAACAGCATGTTGCAGACACGCAACTGTGGTTACATGACCAAATGCACACCAACATATCCATTATTTCAAAAGAACATCTCCCCATGCAACATTGATAAATTGAGACATGAAATAAAATCGGGCAATCAGAGAATGTTGACTTTCAGGCTGTTAAATACCAGAGACTGATGCTTTCAGATGAAAGGAATACCTAGATATTGACCGAAATATCTGCCCCGCCCCCTAAAATAGTATTTGGACGATATAAAGTCAAGGTCGAACTACACTCTGAGCAGCAAATGTTAAACCAAATAATTATTATACTATGTGCAAAGGTATGTAATGCTACCTACCATATCATGATTTGCAGCGCAGCAAAATGTGTCGTTTAGAAAAGATAAAGCACCACTCAAGATATAAACTCACTTCAGGGTATGCTATCTGCACGAAAGTGCTTCTAACAATGCTCTGTGTGCTATTAACCTTTGGGCTGATCGGTGCGCTTTTGCAGACAGTGTAGATCAAGATCAGATTGCACAAAACCTGCAGTGTAATCTTTGACTTATACTGTCCGATATGGTATTTTCTTTCAGATGAAATAAACTTTAAAATCGCGGTAGTTTTTACTTTTGAGTGGAAATTTTCGTTTCATTTATTTACCAGTTTAAGGTTAAAACTTGGCCCGTAAACCCTTAAGGAACCTTTAGCAAGTTGGATTGCTCTTTTGCAGATATTGAAGATATAAATGAGACAGCACAAAATGTGCAGTCTGATCTTGGATCTACACTTTCCGCCATGTAAGGATAATCTTGGCAGACGCAGCCTTGATATTGCAATATTTGCCATCTCTTTCGTAACATGTTTTCGTATAGCTAGTGCTAGTAGGTGGTGGGTCTAAAACTTGCATTTATGGTAATTGGTTTATCTTCAGGTTGCTCTCTTGGGTTTCTTGTTTACATACATGAATTCTGATAGATTAAATTGTTTTCAACTTTTCTAGAGTCATTCCTTTTATTGGTATCTAATACGGCATTTTTCTTCTTGACCTTAACAATTAGACAGTATGTTGTTTTTTTTTTTATATACGTAGACATTTAAACCTTTCCTTTACCTGTTAAATGACTTAAACAAAACCTTCCAGCCGATAGTCTAAATCCAAATACTGCTATTTCAATTTTTTTTTTTTTTTTTTTTTTGAGGGGGGGGGGGAGGGGAATCCTTATCGGACAATGTAGATCAAAGATCAGACTGCACGATCTGTGCAGTCTGATCTTGCTCTACACTGTCCGCAAGAGGTCAGTGAGTCGCGCCCCTGACATGGTTAAATAAAGTGATAACGAGTAACAAACGAGTCGTGTTCTGTGAAAAGGTGGTTTAATGCATCTGCAAAAAATATTTCGACCCATGTCAGCTGACCTGGGTCGAAAACTCTTGCTACTGGTAAATTTTCAGCACATCACAGGATTACACTTCCCCATAATATAGTCGATTGTAGACAAACTGGGTCTATGCAATGACTTGCCTAGTATAATCAACTGTGAAGATGTACTAAGTCACCTTTTTCCAGAGTGATGTTCAAAATGTAGCGGAATATTACTAGTTAAGTAAATATGAGCTATGCTCTGGGAAAAGGGGACTTAATGCATCTCCGTGATACATGATACTAAGCCGGTCATCTCCCAAATTATTGATCCCTGAAGTCCATTTTGTCGAACAACCGACTGAATCATGAGGTACACTGAAAATTGACTAATAGCAAAAGGTTTCGACCCAGGTCTGCCTGTGCAGATCGCGCGGACTGGGTCGGTACATTTTTTTCAGATGCATTAAGCCCCCCTTTTCACAGAGCATGGCTCATATTGTGATTCATAAAATGTCGAGGTCGCGTTTCCTAAAGTTTTGTTTAAATCTTAAACCTTATTCATTCATGAATTCATCCAAATATATTTAGAGCCTCTTCGTGAATCACCACTTCCTCCTTCCTACCTTTCCCACGCGTATATCCATTCACAGTAGGGATCCCCAATCAGTCAGTGAGGCGCTGGATATGCAATTAAGAGGCTCTAGGTCCTTTTCTCACTTGAAGCACTCATTACGTCAAATGAGTGCCCTTGGATAAGGCACTGCTGAGACCTAGCTGTTTAGCCGTTGCAGTTCAGAAAAGGAATGCTAGTGTTAAATCAACAGTCGATGTGACAGAACTTAAGAAATTATTAAAAGCGACATAAAACGCAGAGATACATGTATAGATGTATAAAACAATAAATGTTATTAGGCCTTTTCGACTCAATCCGAGTTTTAACAACCAGTACAAATAAGACTTTTGAACGCATTGTGAGAAAAGAAGAAAATGCTGGAAACAAGCATATTTCCCCTTTTCCCATCGTGTTTTCTTCCCATTCAAAGACAAATTCCATCATTTGAGCAGGATTCAGTTTTTCGTCTGAAGAACTAACTGCAAAATCTAATCTAAGTACACCTGGCAGAAAGTATTGATTGGGATATATTCACCATGAAAAATCCTCAAATTTTACTGCTGCAGCTAAAAAGGATTTTATGTCCAAAGTTAGCTATTTTTATCATTTTCGGAAATGGTCCGACTGTGCACCCATCCCAGGAGAAAATGTCAAACGTCATGCATATATTCATATGACGTCATAAAAAGTGTAATGGCTGCGCCTATATGATTTCTATATCTAAAGATGTAAATACACGGCGAAACGAATGATTCAGGATTGTTCTAGTTAAGTTATAGGTAATCATACGCAGAATAAAGATTGAAAACACCCATTAGTACAACATGCATTGAAACAGCAGTTGCCGATCTGCCTACAATCACCTATGAATAATGTCAACACTAGCAATAAATCGGTGGCATAAATTCACATAAAATTTCGTCAGTTTGTAAATTTTCCTTGAAAAAACTAAAATCCCGGAAGTTGTGAAATTATACATAGGATGCAGTAGATTTTTCAATCTACGGAAGCACATACGGGGCATAAATATGACAATTACTAACAGCTACAGTAGTGGCTATAAATATTTCGTCATAGGCCGAATCCTCAATGACTGATATGTACGTCCAACTTAATCTTTTTGTTCGTTAAAAAAAAGATGCTGTAGGCAGAAACTTATATGAAAGAAAGCAAAACTCCTTGAACATACAGTTTATATTTTCAGGATCGATATAATGTAATTTGACAGAAAAGAAGCTGTTCAAAAACTGATCAACATTTTCGAAAAAAAGTCTTTCTTTTTCATATGGACATAAATGGCAACGTCGTCAAAATTTAACAGAAAAATAATACTACCAAGTTTTAGGGGCTACACGTTGTTATCATGTGACGAAAAATAATAGCATTAATTAGTGCAAATAGCCCCTGTAACTTGGCTGACTAAGTATAGCTTTCGTAAAGTAAATATTCGACCATTCGAATACGATATCGCAGAATCGTAGGATCGAGAATAGAGTTTTTGCACTTTTAATCGTAGAGGAATGTACAGCAGAAATGCATTTGTAGACCTCTTAAAACGATTTCGTAATCAGAGTTAAAGATCACGTAATTTATCGTCACAGTTTCACCACTATGTTAATCTAAGTCATCTAACTCTTTCGTCCCCATAGGCGAAAACATAAAGCTTCTGTGGACGGCATAAATCAAGATCAGACAGCACAGAACGTGCAGTCTGATCTTGGATCTATAACGTCCGATTGTTAAGTCAAGCCTCTAAGATTAAAAAAAAAAAAAATCTTTCTGAGTTTCAGTGGATTGTATTGTCAGCCGTCTAAAGAAGCGTGCTCTATAATTGAGAAAATGGGGGCTTAATACATCTCCCCGATACATGATACCAAGCAAGTCATCACAGTGTTATGGATCCATAAAATCCATTTTGTCTAACAAACGACTGAGTCACCACTTACAGTGGTACACTGGCCCTTTGTCATGCAGAAAAGTTACCAAAGTAAAAGTTTTCGGCCCAGGTCTGCCTTCGCGGACTGCGCAGGCTGGCCTGGATCGATACTTTTTGTAGATGCATTAAGCCCCCTTTTCACAGAGCATGACTTATATATTTGCGCCGAAAGAACAAAAGTTTTTCGTGGTTAACTTTGTATTTATACTGTTGATAAATTTATTGCAAACTCTTTTTGAGATCTATTTACGTTTCTAACCACTAATGTTGTAACTTCCATTGATAATCCATCTTTTCCTGGTTTACATGGTGATTTACGTTTCAGGGTTTGAAACCACATGTGACATACATCAGTGTCGGGTCCGGTCAACTGCTTGATTGACGTATTACAACGCTATTCCCTATCTCGGTGCTATTTTTTCGCAGTAGCTGCTTCAGTAGAAATTTTAGGTCGAAAGAGGACATAACGGTGTCCAACATTTTTGGGGTTACCTGCCTTTTGATATGGTTTCTCTTTGATATAGTTAACATCAAGCATAAATTTGGGGTAAATATCTTTAATAATGGCAGAGAAATGAGAGAATGTCAATTATCACACGAGGAAGACGACGCAGATCGACTGAATAGTGTTTTACGCCGCTTTCAACACTATTTCACAGCGACAGCTCGTATATTCACGCATGTCTTGGGTTTCTCAATCGCTAGGCTAGCACTCTGAAGTGTCTTGCCCAAGGACACTCGCACGAAAAACCAAGTGCTGCCTGTGAGGTTCGAGCCCGAAGTCTCCAGGTCACCAGTCGTGTGCTTTACCTCTGAACCACGCAGGACCCCAGGACGCAAACGAAGACAGGACTTTAGCAATACTTCGGCGTTATCTTCGAACATAGTAAAGCTTAAAATCGCTTGATTTGTAAAAGCTTCCCTGCCCTGTGTATAATTATCTCATCAAATTCTTCTGCGTGATATACTTCTTGCGAAAGAACCGTCTCAGTCAAAACTTGGTAATAAAGTAGAGCGCTGGATAGGGATGCCGATGTATTATTAATATAATATAAGATATTAATATGATAAACCTATATGAAGCTCTTTACCAGACAACCAAATTTTAGACTTTTTTAAATCGAAAGAACTTGCAGATGAAAAAATCAAATGCTGCTGAAATGATGCGATTTGGCTTAATGGTAGAACGCATTGTGGGTAAAGAAGAAAATGCTGGTAAGCAGTATTTTCTCCTTTTCTCCATAAGTTTTTGAAAAGCCTTTTTCCTCAGGGTCACTAAAATACAAGATTGTGTGGTAAAGGCTTAATTCAGTAAATTCATCGCGCTAGTATTTTGTAAATGACTGTCATAAATTATTACCTACATCAAGAAACTAGCTAAAACACAACATGCAAAGAAATTCGTAACCAAGTTTTAAAGGGTTCGTGAATTAAATAGGTCGGAAAGCGGATGGCGGTAACGGAATTCCATAGGCATTGCATATCAAGTAAGAACACTCATTATAAAATTACAGTGAATTGTCTAATAAGCATGTAGAACGTGAATATTACAAAGAATCTTTGAGACTATACTCACGGTCTTCAGTGAATAAACACAAAAGGTATGTTTTAATAAAGCAAAATTTTTTTTAGCGTACTGAGACAACAGGCTCCAAAGTCACACTCAAACGTGCCAGCTGGATTGAAATTTGAATTTTGAGAAAGGAAGACCAAGAAAGACATTTCCTATAAAATAAACATTTGAATTAGATATATTTGTGCCATTCAGAGAATTGTTACCTATTTGTACTTATCTTGTCTTGCTTGCACTCCGTATGCCTGTAATTCGGGCAAATGACCGTATTTCCCCAGGTAAAAGATACGTTTATCCACCTTGATAAAGAACTGAACTTCAGAATTCTTTGTCATACAAAGACGCCATTTTCTTATGGTTTACGTCATTTTTTTATATACTTACGTTCTAATATTGATACTGGACAACTGGTACCTTTCCTAAAATAGTTATAATCAAAGTTTGAGTTTAAAAATCTAGTATTTGTTTATATGCTGTTTGCAACAGTATTTCAGACAAATCACGTCGACAGTTTACAGAGTATTCATGTCTTTCCTGTGTTTCATCAGTGCCCTGCTTATGGACACACCCACAGGATCCCCGTCGTCATCTGATACCAAACTAAAATTTCTTATCTTGCTTTTACTCTATACCAAACGACAAAATTTTAGACTAGTCCAAACTGAAAGCATTTGCAAAACGACAAATCATATCTAGCTCAAAACATAAAATTTATCTTTCATAGAGTAGAAATGATTGTGGACCTAGGAGAAAAATCTAGTCACCAACATTGTCTTCTTTTCCCACAATGCTTTCAAAAGCATTCATACTCGGCGTCGTTTAAAGTCGGAATCGTTCGGTAAAGGGTTGTATAGTGTTACCGTCCTTTCGCAGCGACACCTAATTATTGGTATTGTTTTGGATCTTTTATTTCCATGGTAACACCATTATTTGACTTTTGCCTTCAAAAAGGTATCTTGCCATAGAACACATAGAAGTACTTGAATTCGGATTAGAGGGTTTCTTTGGTGCAAATTTATGTTTTAAATATTTGTTAATGTGTGCAATAATAACTGAGGGTATATAAATTTCTACTCGAAAACAGAAGAACAACAAAAGAAGAAAAAGAAAAAAACAGAGATCTGGCGAAGATTTGTTCAATTTTCTGCATTTTTTTTCACCAGAAATGGGATTCAGCGTTGTTTGAAGACCATTTTCTAAACGATGGAATGAGCAACAAATTCAACCATTCAGGTAAACAAATCTAACCCTTACCTGCTAAATAAATTACATGAAACTTTCAAGCCGATGGTACAAACCCGAATAATGCTATTTCAAACTTATTTTTGGAGAAAATATCTCCATAGCGAATTGTGTATATCAAAGATCAGACTGCGAGTTTTGAGCAGTCTGATCTTTTGATGTACACTCTCCGCAAAAGGTCAGTGAGTCCCGCTTAGCACTCTAAGGGTATATTTTCATTTAGCTTACTACATAAAAAGACTGGGTAATTTTCTGAGAAACGGTTCTTGAAAACTGAATAATAGAGTTCTATACTGCAGAGGTCCCTCTTTCTCTGCAACCACTATGACAGACGTGCCATCCTCCTGAAACCTCGCACAGGCTCAGGTGATAACAATATGATGCACACAGAGGGCTTTGCCAACATTACGAATAGTATCCCCTTGCTCTAAGCTCCCAGCTGCCTCAGCCCCTTTATCTGCTTTAAACTTTGCATTTGCATTATCCGTTTTTTACTTCATAAAACGTCATCCTTGTGAGTTAAAGTGAAGATTGGATACCTAATGTGTGTTAAGAACATGTATGTAGTGCACCAAAACACCAAACAAATCTAGGGGTACATCTATTCCATGTAAAGCACAAAATTTACCGGTCATACAAGCTTCTGTGGAAGCCATCTTAATACATTAAAGAGCCATATCCAATTAAAATATCACACATATATCTCATGAAAACTTTCTGAAATGGTGTTGTTTGGTCCTGAGCAAACTGTTAGTAGTATGGTTATGGTGAGAGGAAAAGAGATGAAGCAATCAATGCGTATGTATACATGTATCATCATTGAAAATCAGTGTAAAGAGAGAGAATCGATAGGACCATAATAACTAACATTTCCCCAACATAATGTGCAATCTTGTCTTAATTCATGCCGTCAACTATCATGGCCCAGTTTAACAAACACACACACACACACACACACAAAAGTAATTAAATCTCCCTGTCTTACTCAAATCTGCTGACGGACTCAGTTTCCGACTTAGGTTGAGTTCGCTACCTAAGACACATTTCACTTATGCTAACAGTTTCCGACTTAGGTTGAGTTCGCTACCTAAGACACATTTCACTTATGCTAACAGTTTCCGACATAGGTTGAGTTCGCTACCTAAGACACATTTCACTTATGCTAACAGTTTCCGACCTAGGTTGAGTTCGCTACCTAAGACACATTTCACTAATACTAACAGTTTCCGACCTAGATTGAGTTCGCTACCTAAGACACATTTCACTAATACTAACAGCCTTTTGAAGCAGTCTCAGATCCTGAATGAACACCATGTTTCAGACTCAACTCAGCGAAATAACGGACTAAAGTCTGTTAAACCACAGGCCTTTGAAGCTCCATTGGTTTATCACGGATCACTGATATTTTCCTTGGTTGAACAGCGAACACTTATATAGGGACAATTGTGCATCGTCTGTATGTATAATGGAATACTGAAATTGTCACTAACACCGTTACTATAAATAGCACATTGACGACTGCCTCTATAGGGGCAGTCGTCAATGTCCTATTTATAGTAACAGTGTTCGATAATGAAAAATTTCGTATCTCGTGATAGACCAATAGAGTTTCAGTGGCCTGTGGTTAAACTGACTTAAATCCATTACTTTGCTGAGTTGAGTCTGGAACGTTTTGTCAACCCAGAATCTGAGAGTTTTAAAAGTCTGTTAATGTTGGTGAAATGCGTCTAAAACAATGAACTCAACTTAATTCTGAAAATGTAAGCGGATCTAAGCAAAACAAGCGACTTAAGATTTTTTTCTTCAAACCGAGCCCAGGTTCTTTAATATGATCAGAAAGTTTTTTTTTTTTCTTCTTGCATTGGAATTGCACTAGTGAACCTCGAAAACAGAAACGTGCGACGAACCTTATTTATTTGTCGACAGAACAGCTAAATTTAATGAAACCAATACACGTTACCAAAGGATGACGTAACAATACACCCTTTCACAATTTCGGAAGTTAAATTCTAAATGTACTGCTTTCGTTACACTTCTTTTTCTTTAAACAATCTCGTTTGTTTTTACGACGCCAAAGATAAACACTTTCGAAAACATCGTTAGAAACACCAAAACACGCCTAGCCACCATTCTCTTATTTCCCATATTTTCTACGCTGTCGATCAGACAAATCCTTTTCATTTATGCCACATTGCATCTGCCGTCTGCAAATGATTTCACTACGGACCAGTCCAAAATTCTGCCGTCTGGTAAAAGGTTTAACAATATGTGTCATCGTTGCAGTGTCAGAACACAATCCTGAACGTCATTGTGGTAATTTCGTCGTGCGTCAATGTACATTTTGCAGATCATTAATGATTTAATGCAACATTGAAATTTCATAATGAACAATGCGTATAATTTTAAATTTGACTAGTAGTGCAAGTACACAAACAACTTAACCCTTAAAGCGCCGACTAAACCGAAACGACATTGTCATTTTAGAATAAGACCGAGATAACTGCAAATTCGTGGCTTCCTTTTGACTGTAGAGTTGAAGCCAAGCGGACAATGTGAATCAAAGACCAGACTACACTTTTTGTGCAGTCTGACCTTTATCTACGCTGGCTGCAAGGGCAACTACATTAGTGAAAGACGCTTTAAGGATTAACTTTAATCCAATATCGAGAGTCCTTTTCCCTGATAGCAGTGAAAATGGTCCAACATTTCTGTGTCTGTTCTTTGCTAAACTTTACATGTGTAATCTTGATTTCATAAGTATTAGCTGGGCTTCTTAATTGATTGATTTAACACCGTTTTCAACATTATTTCAGTTATATCGCGGCGGCCAGTGCACCTATCCATGCTTTCCTGGAGTTTCTTTTACCAGTACTCCGCACAATATTCTTTCCAAGCCGCTGGCTGCTTTCCCACATAACCATCGTCGAAACAATAGTCAGCGGTGAGAGAGGAATGAATCCTGTCGCATTGACTATCATGAATCCTCGAAAAGAAATTGGCCAAGCCGAGGATCGAACCAGCGACCTCCTATTCTCAAGTCCTGTACGCTACCGACAGAGCTACGGGGGCTTGGCTGGGCTTCTTAACCGTCTTGACCTATAGATTTCCCTCTATGTTTCTACGTAAACCTGCGTGCAAAACAAAATTATAATGTAATAATAAAATGTATGACCATAGACACGTGCAAAAACTATTAAATGTCAATTAAATGAATATCGCTGTAATATATTATGCTTAGGCCTGACGTCTTCAAGCAAGTCCGTTATCATTTGTTTTCATCTTTTTTGGGTTTCTTAAATCTAGATATAACCAATTAAGGGTAATAAATAATCACAATAGAAATTTCAAACGCTAGAAAAGGCCTGATTATAAAAAACAAATGTTGGTTGTGGGCACAAACCCACAATGTCACAGGAGACGCAAGATATCGGTCAGGGTAGACTCAAAATATGAGTCGACATCCAATGCAGTCTGTCCTTGCATAAAACCAGCAGGAAGTGACACACATGTAAACAGATATGAAATCAAATGTGTACCACATTTTGATTTTTAAGTGTCATGGACGGTTTGCAGATGGAAGAACAACTACCGAGAACGATTCGGGACCGGGACGGAAGTGAAATGTTGATTGAAAACCCATGGGTAGCGTTAACGACATTTTAGAGAAGGATAGACATCAAACAGTAGTAGAAGTTGCGGCGCTGGTTGGAGTTAGTGCTGGGACTATTTATACAGTTTTGACGGACAACCTTAGCGTTAGCTAAACTTCCACAAGATGGATCCTACGCCTCTTATCTGCTGATAAATCAAGAAGAGTTTATTTTTCAAGCTCCGGAGTTAGAGAAAAGCTGAATAATTACGATGTATAAAACTTGTTTGCACCAATTCCATCTCGAGACGAAGCACAGTAATCTGCCTGGAAAAGAAGATCATCACTAGCACCACTGAGGGCTGGATGTCTAGGGTCTGGACACCCCAGGTCTAGCGCCTAGGGATATTAAGGCATTTCCGATGGTATTCTCAAATAGGAGGCTAAAAGTTCAACGCTGCCGTGGAGCTGAAGTTTGCTTCGTGATCCATTGTGTCCGGCTTAGAAACTTTGAAAGAAATAGATCCACCGACACAGATGCTGCATAAAGTGTGGCGACGGGACGGGCATTTCGAAAAGGTGTAAGGTAAGTATTGCAAAATAATGTCATTGACGTATTTGCCAAACGCCGTCGTCATTACTGTTGTGAAACTTAACATGGTGTAATTGTACAACCAGCGGACTAACCGTCAAGATCTAAGCTTCTAAAAGGTTGAGCTATACTGATGAAAAGAGTTAAAAGAGTAGCACATAAAACAGCGTAGTGAAATAACTTGTCATCATATTTTCTTATGACCCACGTATCTCATAGCTGTTGATAACAGTCTGCAACAACCAGGAATAGACAGGGTAAAAGGAGAGCTCGAAACATATGAGCCATTCTCTGGCGAAAGGGTGGGGGGTGGGGGGGGGGGGGTCAATGCATTTCCGTGATGCATTATACATTATACCAATCAAGCAGTCACATAATGTGGATCCGTAATAGCCACTGTTTTTAATTAGCGTCTTCATCCTGAGGAAGACGTGCCCTTTGATATAGCAAAAATTGACCAATAGCAAAAGGTTTCAGCCAAGCGCAAATTGCGCAGGCTGACCTGTTCGATACTTTTCGTTAATGCATTAAGCCCTCTTTTCATAGAGCATGGGTCATGTTATTTGTTTGTTCGAATGGTGAAAAATAGAAAGAGTACGTTAACATTTTTCATGTCGGTAAGATAAAGGTTAAACAATAGGTACATATAATGTCATGCTGAGTTGTCCACGATTAAATTACATTACAATACCGTTCACGTAAAAAATAATGAGTCAGCATTCTTTTTTTTCCCCCACCGATAATTAACAATTTGCACCTGAAAACCGCACAAGCCTGTAAAATCCCTACTTTACCCTTTCAGTGTCAAAGGCGACATCAGGGGCGTCAACGTACGGTATGGATCCAAGATCAGACTGCACAGAATGTGCAATCTGATCTTGGATCTATACCGTCCTCCTTCAGCCGTCGAAAGAGGTCTAGTTTATATATGTGAACAAAGCTAAACGTAGCAAATGTCTAAATGTTCGGCACAGATTCGTTGCACGCCACCAATTAATTGTCAATTTTAATCTAAGATTAGACATTGAGATTTGTGATTGCTAATACTGATTGATCTTGTACACTGAAAAAAAAAGACAGTTTTGCCCTTAAAGCTTGAAATCATTAGAAAAAACGCACTTAAGCTTTAAACTGCTAAATAAATTTTAAACGATAGTTTCAGGGCATTAGTAGTAACCCCAATAATCGATTTCTTTTACAGATGCAAAAAAAGTCAAATGGAGCACACGTTTTGCAGTCTTATCTTGGTTTACACTGTCTGCATTGACATATTTAATCGCACCTAATAGCCTAGGGGTAAATTTATTACTGTGGTATTTCTGTGTAAAATAGAACAAAAACTAATCAGTATTTTCTATTGACTGAAATGAATCAACATAAAAACGGGGAAAAAACTAAGCCATAAATGTAATGGTGGACAGACTCGCGGCCGTACCGGATGTTTGGGGTTTGTACTGCGACCGAGCCATATAATAGATGTTTTGTCTTTCATTTTGTGGCATCTAGTCATGTTTGCACAGTTTCCACAAGTTGATAAAATATATTTTGGTTCTCGTTACAGGACTGATTATTAATAAATCTGTTAAATTAATAAAGCTTTCTACGAAACATTTATTCCTTGTCGACACTGACATGATGTTATTGTTTGACAAAACTAATCTGAAACATTTGCATGTCTTATGACCCAACTTCGGCACATTGCCTACAACCTGATACATTGCACAGAAACAACAATGATATACGGGAACTAATTTGGCTCAGTTCAGTATTGCACCATTATATTGTTGTCAAATGCAGTTAGTTTATACATAAAATAGTTTCAATAATGAGACGTTCACGATGCCTCTTTTCATATTTGGACAGATATTTTGCACCAAACCGTCTTGAGTCCATCGTGAATTTACCGGTACAAAAACTACAGCGCTGTACTGACTTCGTTTCGTCGGGTTAATCTGTATTGCAGCGAAATGCAATGGGTTTTTAGTGACACACATGACCAAGGCCAAATTATTTAACAATTCATCTCCTAAAGCGTTTTTAGAAGTCATTTATAACATGTAAATCTCGGAAAAACCAACGGAATTTATCGTTTTTGGCAACGTTTTTGTGTCTTGTTTGGGGAACGTAAACATCTTGGGTAAAAAAAATAATTAAGCTATTTTTACTCAATGTTTAGCGTTTCAATTGAAAACGTTTATAATTCAAACGAATGTTTATTGAATACGCAAACAACAGGTATGTTCAAATTCTAGTTTTGTTGTCGATTTGTGAAAACATGAGTTTAAATGTGCGCACAAGATCTGTAAGGAGATTTCTACCATTTTTTTCGCAATCATCTATGAACAAGGATGTAGCCATCAAAAACTAAAATCGCGTTAGGAATCAGTTATCGCTACTAATATATAATAATGATCACAAGGTGGATACAAATGAAAGCAAGACGATATTGCTCACACAATTAATGGGAACAGCGGTTTCCATGATTTGGGCAACCGAAGTATATTTCTAACTCTGAAGCACATACAATATCGGACAAAGCATATTAGGGAAAGATACCTTACTTAGTCTAATGGCAATCGCAATGTATACTGAGAAAAATACCACGAAGGTATTATCGGACAGAACGAACCTTGGGGTTTAAAGATACGTTCTTACAGCCGGAGGGAAAAAAATGCTGTAAAAATTTGATAAACTGTACAATGGTCCGAAATTTAGTAAGCTGTGTGAACACAACAGTGATTTCTTTGATGGCCCTAAGAAAAATGAAATCCATTTTCTGTCGATCATAATCTATGCAACCTTGCAACGGTCAGGGACAAGATTTAACATGGCGATACAAGAATGCATAGAGTTTGATAAAATAGAGATGAAATGGGATAAAACCTAGCTGAAAAACGAGTATACATGCATATGTATCTTTGAGACAGTTGCAGTGTTCCGTTAAGAATCATTCAGAGAGAGCAAAACTGTCAAATAAACTGTCTGAAACAAAAGATATTTTCAAATTAAATGAGCACTCAGGACCAATTCTCAACGAAAGTTGAAACGGAAAAAGAGTTTCACCTGTATGCATTATGTAGATACATTTTCCTTACTATATAGATGGGACAATGTCCCAGAATCCTCCCAGGCATAACACTGCGGTTAAAACTATTAAACTTTTAGATGGAATAAAATAAACCCTACACTTAGTAAACAAGTTATAAAACCCAGCCCCACGACGATACAAACATGTTTTATGAGACGAAGCTGAATTTAAAAACCAAAAAATGAATTGTTTATTATCGGATATATATAGGGTCTATTACCTGTTGGACCGTCAAAGAAATCTTTCAGGTGTGTTTGACACATGTTAATGATCTATTGGCGTGGTGTGTGGTTCAGTTCTTTTTTCCCTTTTCCGGGCTGGCTGGCTCTCTCTGTCTCTCTCTCTCTCTCTCTTGTAACATGCTAACATTCTATACTTTAGGAAATTGCTGGCTCTTTCTCTCTCTCGTAACTTGCATGTCCTCTATGGTTTACCGAGACTGATATTAGCTGTGTTAAAACTGTAGGTAAAAACCGGGAGATCAGGCGATTCACAGAACTGCATCGGTTAAAGTCTGGTCGATACTAAGATATTCTTGTCAATTCACTAGATAGGTTGCACTTTGCGGCCTTTATCATCGGCTGTAAAAAATCAGTCCGATAGCAGAAAGTTAAAGAAGAATGGTGGTAACAAGACCACTTCCAGTGCAAGGTAGTCTGTCTACACTTTTTTAAATAAGGAACAAAATGCAATATTAAAAACTTTAGAATAGATTTCTTCTTCGGGATAGAGATTACACAGTTCAAAAAGAAAACCACGTTCTTCAGCGTTAACCTTGATCTTGGTCCAAAGTAAGTCAAAATTGATGGTACTGTTTGTTGACAGATTATCTCATGGTGCATTCTCCAAGTGAAATGTACTTTCAGTTAGACCTTGAAGAGCATAGTGACATTGACCCCTTGGTTACATTGTCATTACCCATATTAATTTTAATTCGCTTCGTCCATGTTTTATACCCAATAAATGAGTGGCCGTCTTGCTAACAGGGGTTTAATGCATCTCCGTGACTCATTATATCAAGCAAATCATCACATACTTAGGGATTCATAAAATCCATTTTGACCAACAACCGGCTAAAACATGAGATAAAATGGTCCGTGAAAATGAAGAAAATTTACCAAAAGTCTGCTCGGTCCACGCAGCCTTATCCGAGTCAAATCCATTAACCCCCTTTTCCCAGCTCAAATATATTGAAGCATTCTCGTATTATACACGAATTCAGTGTAAGCGCACGCCTAAACCTCTAAAGCTGTAGATGGTGAAAACAGTTTTTCGCCTCTTTGGATTTCGATTAGTCCGTTTGCAAATTTCATCAACACTGTGCCAAGACTCTGCATGGCCTTGCTACATGATAGCGCATAACCAGATTTGACCGTAGGAATTAAACCTATAGCCTATTAGTCTTATGTTAAATTCAAGGGCGTAACCACAGACCTACAGAAAGATCCTCTGGAGGTACAATAATGTCAGGTCGGGTTTTTAGACGTACGTTTGAGCTGACCTTGTGTTTATTAATGCACGTGGTTGCAAATGTAAAATACAATAGTGACATCTCAAAGAAGCACATATAATTACATGTGTTCACAAAGGGGAAAAAAGTTTAACAAAGATACCGCCAAGCAAATTTCCTTCTTTATTGTTTCTGTACCTATAACTGTTTGAATACCTATCGGAAAAATAGCCAAAATTTACATGCAGAGATTAATATGAATACATGGTCGCAAATGGACAAGTTTCTAGTATCGCGTAGCGATTTTTTTTTTTACATCATATCTTACCATGCTTTTGAACTATACACATGCGTCAAAATGCGGGAAATAGTTGAATTAAGAAGAATCTGAATATGATTTTAACCTTAACGAAACCAAATAAACAAAAGTGACATTTTAGTACGGAAAAAAGCCTCAAATAGTGTGCTTGAAAGATGTGTTTTGGCCATTATTCGCTAGTACAGTATTGTACAGTCGGATAATTTGGATCAAGATAGACTGTACATTTGTACAACCTGATCTCGATGTACACTGTTCGCAAAAGCATAGTTACGTGGTTGTTAAGAGCACTCAGATTATTGTAAAACAGTTTAATTTCCATCATTTGTCATAGCTGTAATTACTTCTAATTTTACCAATTATTTATTTTAATAAATCGATTAATTTGTCATCTCAATACATGCTTTTGTTAAACCTCAGAGCGACGAATAAACACAACGGACATTTTGTATTAGAAATAAGATCGAACCATTGCAATTTTGAGGTTCCTTTGTTCCGAAAATCTACGCAAAGCGGACAAGGTAGGCCAAAGATCCGACTACACGTTTTGTACATTCTAATTTCGATCTATTCTGGCTGCAACTGCAACTTAAGCTGTGAAAGGCGACTTAAAGGTTAACCTTGAATGGGACTTGCTGTGCCTAATAAAGCTCTGAATCTTTCGGTTCGAAACAGAACAGTTCTTAACCTTTATCCAGCTAATTAAGTTAAATGAAACTTTCAAGCCTATAGAAAAAAAAAAAACAGAATAATTCTCTTTTGAACTTTTTTTTTTAATGAGAAAAATATCTCCTTATCGGACTGTGTAGATCCAAGATCACACTGTGCGTTCTGTGCAATCTGATCTGAATCTACACTGTCTGCAAAAGGTCAATGAGTCCCGCTTAGAAGACTAAGGGCTAAGTTTTCGCCGCCTTACTCTTCATGAAATATCTGACTTCTTACGTTACAGTCCATCCCGTAGCACCTTTTGAAGCAAGACCTGAAATGTTTACATGCTTCATAAAAGTTCCTTAAATTATACTACTTACCAAATACCAAACCTGGGACTTATGAGTCGGGACAAGAAAGTTTCTGTAAAAGTGTTAGAAATAAAACACTGTTTGAATCAACAAGTTTGAATCAAGCCAAGTTTGAAGCAAGATGCACTGTCTGAACATTTCTGATGAGTACTGCTAAATAAAGCCTAATTCAACTTATAAATGCTGCAGGTCTTGCGATTCCTGAACAAAATATCTATGACGGTTTCCCCGAACAATATAGGGAACAAAGTTGGCCCATGTTCGACCCATTAAAAAAAAGTTTAGTTGAGATTATCCTTTGAGCATAATTTGTAGCACTACTTTAACTTACTTTTCATGTTATGCTTTAATCCTAGTCCTTAGGAAGTTTTTTTTTTTTTTTTTTAACCATGGCTATTTTAGTCATGTAACCATTTGGAAAGGATCTCTTCTCACCTACCTAGTTTAATAGGCAAATATAACTTGTTTGATCCCAATATGCACTTTAGTTTCTCAGAAAAAAAAGTCAATTGTAGCTGTTGTTTACACTCCAAATACACTAATTTCACTTATTTGGCATTAAATTGCATATATAATACATTTGCACCGAATCATCAACACCAAATTGACTCCACTTGTGTCATCAAATGACACTTCTTTCGTCTGTGACATTCACAAAACTATTGTCCAAACATTGAGAACCTTTCTTCTTTCTTCAAAATAGTTTAGCAGGTACATATCACAAATACCGGCAAGTGCAAATAGCGAGATGAAGACTGCACGACCTGCGCAATAACTTCAACTTTAATGTCCCAATGGATAGCTAACGATGTCTAGTCAAGCAAAAAATTCATTTTCATTGAGACATAAAAACCGTTTATTGTTCCCATGAACAGAAATAATAAAAAAAAGATATGTATCATTACAAATATATAACTCCAAAATAACATTAATCGCGCAAAAAAGGAAAATCAAATTATTTGTAGACTAAAGATAAAGTTATTATTTTATAAAAGATAAAGATTACGTTTTACTTCAGAAAATTCATAACAACCTAAAACAAATTTACAGAAGGGCAACATCCAAATCTTCCTTGTAACATTCGGATAATCGACATTTAGACATATCAACCCTTAATATATGATAAATGCTATGGCAAAAAGGGATTTTTTATGCATCTCCGTGATGCATTATACCAAGTAAGTCATCACAGATTTCTTAATCCGTTAGACTGACAACCGACTAGATATGTAGGTAGAGTAGTCTTTTGACCTGCAGAAAATTTAAAAATAGCAAAAAGTATCAACCCATATCAGCTTGTGCAGGCTGACATGGGTCGATACTTTTTGAAGATGCAATAAGTCCCTTTTTCACAGTACATGGCTCAATTTAGAATTAGAAAGGAGACATTAAGAAATGAAAATTCTCTTTAGATTCAATATTTACGAAAGGAATCTACAAAAATATGCAAAACGTCGCCTAATGGTCGCAATATGCTGTGAGACCTTCAAGTTGTTTCATAAATACTTTATTTCTGATGATTTTCTGCACGTGCAAGAAGTAAAGTTTACCTAAGTGGTGGTGTTTTATTTTTACTTTTGTTAAAGCATCAATATATCTAAACAAAGTCTATTGCGCTATGAACCTGCTTATACGTCATCCTTTTGAATGAGAATGATCAACAAAAGCAACCACTGATCAAAATCTACTTAGTCTTGTTCATTGTTAATCAGAAATTTTAAGTGTTTACTATTGAATACTAAAGAACATAATTAGATCACGTGTCCGTGCTGCTTGGTTGTTGTCTACTTTCCTCACAAAGGACATCACAGATTGTGATCGAGAAGGTAAGGGTCAACAAAACTGAAATGTTGATATATCGCGGTGTACGAAAGAGATTGTTCCGCCACAATCGGATAGAATTAATGCAGAATGAATGTCATCAAGGACTTCATCATTGCATGTGAATAAAGTAAATGTTAATTCAATCCGTCATAATTTGAACGTATCTGGAAATATCAAATACTTCTAAACTTCGATTGCCAATCACTGGGATCTACTGGGTGCGAAACAAAATCTATAACCTTCTGTCGGTGCACTCTACTCTTCCAGCGGGGAGCTACGGTACTGCCGAAAATAGAATGTCAACCTCTGTCTAATCAGTATACATGTTCGTCGGTCGCTAAGCGAGTGTAAAATGATCAAGATGACTTGAGAAAACGACCTTTTTTTGTTTGTTTGTTTGCTGGTTAATACCGTTTTCAACATTATTTCAGTGGTTGCTGACGCCTAAACATTTGTCTCTGCTTTCCAGGAGTTTTTTACCAGTACTTTGCACAGCATTCTTTCCAACCCATCGGCTGCTTCCTACGTAGCATCGTCAAAAATGTACAACTTTGAGAAAGTAATGAATCATGTCGCAATCACTGTCATCCGAGCAATCTTGACATACGTTACACAAAAAGTTAGATAAGAACATGAAGGCATCAAGTTTATAAGATTTCCTTTTGACTAATTCAGTTCTCTCTCGTTACGTTGAGTTTGTCAGTTTAATTGCCAGTTATTCTGTAACGACAGTAAAAAACGATTCATTCTCTATTTGTCGTCTGGAAATATCACGATCGATGTAGTTTGACTCCGTGTTCGTACCGTGTTCGAGAGTAGGGTACCGTGGTATCACTATTCACGGGAACCAATACCCACGTTCATCAATCTTGTTGTTTTAATTCGGGGCATTTCTTGAATATATTGGATCGAATTCCTAAAGGTAAGACTGTCTTTCTTCATTTGAACCAGGTAGATTTCTTGGACAGAGGGTAACGGAAAATTGCGGACATGTCCTTTGTTTTGCAGCTGCTAAAATCAAAGATCATCGCAACTTTTGCAACAGTGTTTTGTTCAAATCTGGTCTGTTGCTTTAAAGTAGGCGCCATGGAACGTACTTAAAATTTGATGAGATTTGTTGAGATGTTACTTGATGATAACTTGTAAGAAGTACTGTGGAAAGCAACGATGTAAACCAGGTAAAACGTCATCAGGGTCCGTATTCACCAACCATTCTTAAGAACGTTCTTAGACTTAATTTTCAAGATTTTCAAGGTTTGAAAGTAACACAACTTCTGATTGGCTAAACCAAATGGTTTAGCCAATGAGAAGGTGTGTTACTTTCAAATTTGGAAAATTTTGAAGAACAAGACCAAGAACGTTCTTAAGAATGGTTGGTGAATACGAAGCCTCGACCAAATTCATTTTAGGGGGAATCAAAAGATATTAGCCGTGCTCTGGCAAAAGCTCTGAATCTTTCGGCTCGAAACAGAACAGTTCTTAACCCTTATCCTGCTAAATAAGTTAAATGAAACTTTCAAGCCAATAGAAAAAAACCAAATGAATGAATGAATGTATGGTGTTTTATAGGGGGCCTAATGCATCTCAGTGATGCATGATACCTAGCAAATCATCACTTTATCATGGATCCATAAAACCCAACCGACTGATACATGATACCTAGCAAGTCATCACTTTATCATGGATCCATAAAACCCAACCGACTGATACATGATACCTAGCAAGTCATCACTTTATCATAGATCCATAAAACCCAACCGACTGATACATGATACCTAGCAAGTCATCACTTTATCATGGATCCATAAAACCCAACCGACTGATACATGATACCTAGCAAGTCATCACTTTATCATGGATCCATAAAACCCAGCCGACTGATACATGATACCTAGCAAGTCATCACTTTATCATGGATCCATAAAACCCAACCGACTGATACATGATACCTAGCAAGTCATCACTTTATCATGGATCCATAAAACCCAACCGACTGATACATGATACCTAGCAAGTCATCACTTTATCATGGATCCATAAAACCCAACCGACTGATACATGATACCTAGCAAGTCATCACTTTATCATGGATCCATAAAACCCAACCGACTGATACATGATACCTAGCAAGTCATCACTTTATCATGGATCCATAAAACCCAACCTACTGAATCATGAGGTAGACCTTCGACATGCAGAAAATTGACCAATAGCGAAAAGTTTCGGCCCAGGTCAGCCTGCAGGTCAGATGCATTATGCCCCCTTTTCACAGAGCATGGTTCATATAAATAGTTTACTTTCTATATAGACAGTAAATTGTTGAACTATGTTTCGATCATGTGTTCATTTCACATCTGTATTGCTTAAGCATTTGACCATATATTACTCGGCATACATGTATATTTGGGGTCAGACGCAAGCAGTTGGTTCTCCAGTCACCCTATGATGACGTTTGCACTGGAGAGGGCCGATGGGGTCCCAGTGCTGTACTCTGACCTATGGAAATAATCACTGTCTTTCTATTTTAAGAATTATATACTTTACTTAATCTCCCGAAACGTATCTAATTCAACATCAACATATAATAAACCTATCTAGTACAGTCGAATTAATTAATGCATGACGCCTTTTACAACCGTACTTATGTCATATTAAGATGGTTGTTGCAACGAACCATGATTTCATAGGACCGTATTTAAGAAATATTCTAAATGTATCGATATAATTCTTAGTTCCAAAACAGGCCATCGGACTGTTGTTGGCAGATTGTCAGTTTTTAATATGCCGAAATGAAATCTAGTTTAGGGTAAGTTGCGTTGAAGAAGGGTATGAAGACTATAACGCCCTAAGTAGAATTCCATACGAAAATTAGTCGATGGTAAGCTCACAGTCTGAAATAAGAAAATAATCTGGAATTCCCAGTTGAATTTCTAAAGTATATATGTACAGAGGACGTGTCATGAGATTTTTTTCTAGTCACCCAAGAATGCAATTACGAAAGCATCAAGAGAGGTAAGGCAGTGAAAGGTTTTCTTTTTTATCTCACCTTTAAGTGATGATATCTCAACATGAAGGTCTTAACGGTAGTCGCTGAAAATTCAATAAAATAACAGTGTGTATGTATATTTATCTTAACTTTTAACTCTTTTACACCAGACGCTAAGTTGGTCACTAGAGGTTCCACTTTTGATCCGTGGAGGCGCTACTGGCCCCAGAGTTAGTTTTGGAGCCATGCATTTTAGAGCCAATAGCCTCGTTCTGTTGAAACCGACCGATCGAACGACCGACTGACTGATGTAAATATTATTTGAGCCATGCTCGGTGAAAATGGGATTTCCGTGATGCATGATACTTAGCTAGCAATCCCATTATTGTAGATTTGTAATAGCCACTTTTTTTATAAACCAACTAAATTAAGAGGTAGAATGGTCCGTTGACACGTTAAATTCGATCAATAGCGAAAATTTTCGGCCCAGGTCAGCCTGCGCGGACTGCGCAGGCTGACCTGGGTCGATATTTTTCGCAGATGCATGAAGCCCCCTTTCACAGAGCATGGCTCAATTATATTTAATTTCATTTATTATATTGAATATTATAAAAATGTCAATAGTAAGGCTGTCACTGACGATGAGAGACAAGATAATATTTCTTTTTGCTGCCAGCTGTACACATAAACAAATGAGCGGCGCTCTGGTAAATAGGAGTTTAACGGATCTTGACCCTGGAAGACATCACATAGTTCGGGATCCATAGAATTCACTTTGTCTAACAACCGACCGAATCATGACGTAGACTGCTCCTTTGACATGTCGAAAACTGACCAATAGCAAAAACATTCTGGTTCAGGTCAGCCTGCACGGACTGCTCGAAATTTTTTGCAGATGCATTAAGCCCCTTTTTCACAAAGCATGACTCATTTGTTTGTTTAAAATATCAAATTTTACGCCACCTTCAGTTCCATTTCAGTCATATGAAGGCGACTGCTTACTGATTCTTGTACAAGACCATTTCTGGTTCCCATCAGTACTCGGCTGGTCCTCTGTACGGCTTTTGGCCACAGACACTCTGTACATGATACGCGGCGGCAGAGGGATCGAACAAGGACGGTCCGATTACAAATCACTCCGACGCTGTCAGCATGGAGCCAAGGAAAACCCTTCAAAAACGTTCGAAACTAACCTACAAAGGTTTCAATAAGTGCTCTTAGAGAATGTGCGGAAGGACAAGTTAAAATGAATGACCACGGTCGATGACTAAACCTAACTCCTTATTTATTCACGATAATTTGTCAAGCTGATGTGAAAAAATTTCCTTGTTGGTTCAAAGTCCATAAATCATTCGACAGAAGTCGAAAACAAAATGACTGATTTCAGTTAAAAGGAACAAGAAAAAGGCGGTAGTCATACCGACTTCAAGTTGCTTAACCCATAGGCTGCTAAGCGCGACTTACTGACCTTTTGCGGACAGTGTAGATCAAGATCCGACTGCACAGAACGTGCAGTCTGATCTTGGATCTACACTGTCCGATCAGGAGATATTCCTTTTACTAAAAAAAATTGATACAGAATTATTCGGGGTTTTACAACCGGCTTGAAAATTTCATATCAGTTATTTAGCAGAGTAAGGGCTAACTTTTAGCGCAAGCTATATCAACTCTGGCTTCTTTCGCACGTCTGAAAGTACAACCCACTAAAAATCAGAAAGATTTATTTATCTTACAGGCTTGACTAAACAAGCGGGTGGCATAGATCCAAGATCAGACTGCACGTTCTGTGCAGTCGGATCTTGATCTATGCCATCCGCAAAAGCTCCTGATTTCACAATTAGTACAGAAACAGTTAATCGGTACAAGAAAAAGACTGTAATCATATCGACGAGAAACTGTAAATTTTCCCTTATTTTGCAGTATATCGAAGCCTTGAGCCACAATGACAATTTATTCGACCATGTTCTGCATTGTTTTAGCACCATTTTGTCTGGTATTCTCTGCAAGTTTATCATTTGTCGCACAGTTTATCAAAACATCAGAAAGTGCTTTGCAAGGAAAAATATCGAGCTGGCCTCAACTCATCATTTGTGGGTCAGGCGCTATTCCTTCAAAATTGAGTCTTTAAAGAATGTATTAACGCGACTTTGAGGACATGAGTATGGGAAAGTACAGATCAAGATCAGACCATACAAAGAATGTTAATTTTCATTCAGTGTATTTGATAGGTTAAGAACTTGTTAACCTTTAACATTTTGAGTCCTGGTAGCGAACGGAATCAGTTATTGATTTCGAAAGCATACGGTAAGGTTTAAACGAATAGTTCAGACTCGAGGAGTGTAGTCTAAGATCAGACTGCACTATATGCAGTCTTATTTTAACCTACACTCTTCGCAAAAAACATGGAAGGTTACGATAGGCGAGGCATGTCTTAAAATAGAACACGGAAGACATTATGTTACGGGAGTGAATCATTTATAAGTCTTCATAAAAATCTTATATAAATGATTGTGAATGACAAGTAAGCACCGAATGCTCCTTTTTGAAAAGAAAAAAAAAACCAAGAGGACTTTGATGGCCCTATTTCGCTCACATGAGACTTTTCGTTTCTTTTACGCATGCTATGCTTCGTTCAGAATTACAGGAGAAGTTAACTGTAAGTTTATAAAAAGATGTAAAAATGTTTCATTTCTATCATCAGTGACAGGTAAGCACCAAAAGCTCCTTCAAACGAGATGAGAGAGAGAGAGAGAGAGAGCTTTCATGTCCTTTTGTCGCTCTTTTATCTCATTACATTTGCCTTACATTTTTCTAAACTAAAGGGGTCTAATAAATGTAAGTCATCACCAAAAAAACTCGTTAAATATCGTTACGATCAAGTTAGGACCTACTGCTCCCTAAATCAACAAGGGTAGTAACATCAGGTGGATTTTGATTGCCCTATATCGCTCGCATGAGTTTTTTTTTTGTTTTTGTTTACATTTTCTATGCTTTGTTTTAAAGTGTAGGAAGGGAATTAGTTATAAGTCTTTCTAAAAGGCTTTATAGAGTATCATTACGTTCATGATTTCCAACTTAGGACCGAATGTTCCATAAAACAACAACTACAACAACAACAAGTTTAAGAGAATTTTAAATACCCTACTTTTTTATCGCTCACGTGATTTGTTTTTTACTTTGGCCATATTTTGTTTTAAACTGCACGACGGGAGATTAGATATATACTTTTTTTATGAAAATCTGTACTATGATCATTACGTTTATGAATGACAAGTTACATCATGATCCTCCTTTCTAAGAGTTTAAGAAGCCTTGACAGCCTTTTATCGCTCAAATGAGGCTTTTTTATTATTTTTTTTTTACAGTTCCCATACTATTTTTCTTAACAGCAGAAAAAATACCAGGAAAGTCAAGAAGTCTTTTCAGAAAGAAGAAACAAAATGAATGTTTCAGAATGCAACATCACTCGCCCAGTAAAGCGGAGCTGAACTAGTACACTGTGAACCAACAACCCTAGTTCTAAACTCCACAGAACCTGTTTTTGACTTGACACAACTGTGCCTATCATTTACATAAATATTTCGATCTTTTTTATGGGGAAAAAAGCCAAAACTTGCGATTTAAAACAGGGGAAGGTTTTGTGAAGATTCGTGGGCGCTATGCATGTGTCCAGAGAGCTTAAGGCCGAAGGAGAACGGAAAACACGTATAGAATCCGGTCAACAATAACACAAGGGGTGCCAGAAAACTGGCCATCACAATACGTCTTACGGGAGAATACATAACATAAAAAACCGGCGCGTCGATCGAATTAAAACATTATGTAATTTAGAATACGGGAATAAATCAAAGTGCTCCGAAAATCATTACTTGATATTGAAAGTAATTGGCTTTTGGAGAAATTACGTAAAATTTGCATTGATACTAGATGTTCTTAAGAAATTTCTCATGTACAAAATTTTACATACCCCTAACCTTTGGGCTTTTTTTAATGGCAATGCTAAGGAGAGCTAATTTTCCTTTTTTTCCCATTTTCTCATTTAAGAAGTAGATTACTATTTAGGCACTTAGACCGACCACTTCTGGGTTCAGTGTCAGTAGATAAGAGCACAATCTGCAATGTCATTGTCAAGGTTAAGGCTTGAAAAAGTACATGATCTCATGAATTCTTTTCCGGCTAAAAATGTAGGTGCGGAGACAAAACTTTACAAGTCCATAGAAACAGAGGAACTTCTAAACAAAAGTACAAACAGTTATTCTTTGCTCCCATGGGAGAAACTTTTCCCTTAATTCAGTAAAAATGCTTATTAGATTTATTTGACAAACGGAGAAATTGTGCAAACAATCTATTTGGTCATTAATACATTTCTTTCATTATTTTACATATTATAAAGAAGAAGTATATATTTTTGTATATGCATTTTGTGTTATTTCGCTTAAATATTGCCTTTTCATCAGAAGCCTATCGACGCAAGTACCATAAAATTGTATAAGGGGCATGGGACAAGGTATGAACACGATCGTTTTAATCTTGGTACTCATTAACCCTTATCCTGCTGAATGAAAGAAATGAAACTTTATAGTAGATAGTAGAAGCCCAAAACTTTCTTGTTTCAATGGTATTTCTGAAGGAAATATATCTCCTTATCGGACAGTGTAGATCAAAGATCAGACTGCACGTTCTGTGCAGTCTGATCTTGATCTACGCTGTCCGCAAAAGGTCGGTGGGTCGCGATAAGCAGCCTAAGGGTTAAGAGGAGAAAAAAGAGAAGAAAAGGCAACAAGGAAGGAAAGATCATGTCGTAACGCTTGCTTTTCGTGGTATTTTCCACAATTGTTTGCTGCTTGGGATGTAAAAAGACTGTCTGCGGTCGCCATACATTGGCTTTATACATTAACGACCCCCGGGAGACAGGTTTTTTTATATATATATATATATATATATATATATATCATTGTGAGAAAAAATGCTGGAAGCAAGCAATTTCTCGTTTTCCCCCACAATGTTTTCTGCCCTTACAAAGACATTGAGCCTCACTGAATTGTTACGTCTACAAATTCTTACTATACAGAACCGTCATACATATTATATTTTGTCATTTGGTTACTAGTAAATCTACCAGTATATTTCTTCTCAGTGCCCTTTGCAAACAGCGTGGACCAGGATCAGATTGAACATATACAGGCATTCACCATGAGGATAAGATGATCCCAACTGCCTTTGAGGTCCAAAGGTCAAGATCTATGTTGCAGAAACCTCAAAAATACTAAAACCATGTCCGCGAAATAAATAGACAGTGATTTGACCTAGGGTTTTCAAACTTAGTTGGGTGCTGTGAAGTCTCTATTACTAAAAGGCCAAAAGGCTAAAGTTCGAGGTCACGGCTGCGTTTAGTGTACTCAACCTTTTCTGCACGATAATGTAGACTTATTTAACTAACGTTCTCTTAACTTGGTACATGTGATTACCAGATAGTGTTGGTGATTTTTAGGCCAAAGATCAGAGCCAAAACTTCCAGTTCTTCAAACTGGGTACAGGTATTCACAATAAAATTGAGACGATCCCTATTCATAGCATAAAAGTAAGTGGGTCAGAAGTTATAGTCACAAAGATATTATAAGAATGTCAACACCATTTAAGTAACAGTCTTGCAGTATTGACAAGGCCATAAAGAGGAGAGGGGGTCACACACACACACACACACACACACACACACACACACATATATATAAGTCATGCTCTGGCAAAAGGGGGCTTAATGCAGCTCCTTAATGCATGATACCAAACAAGTCATCACGTGATCATGGATCCATAAAGTCCATTTTGTTTAACAACCGACTGAATCATGAGGTAGACTGGCCCTTTGACATGCAGAAAATTGACCAGTAGCGAAAAGTTTCGGCCCAGGTCAGCCTGTCAGCCTGCGCGGACTGCGCAGGCTGACCTGAGTCGATACTTTTCGCAGATGTATTAAGCCCCCTTTTCACAGAGGATGGCTAATATATAATTAGAAGAGATAAAACCAAATGAAAGAACTTGCCAATAAGCAAAGATTGATAGCCAGCATATTTCAGACTCCCACCCATTTCGATACATCACCATAACGTTTCTGTAGCTGTCAAACGCTCGACATAGTTAATCCTTTTGACAGCTAACCGCGATTTTAAGTGCTTTCTGTGGCCATTGTAGATCAAGATCAGACTGTACAGAACGTGAAGTCTGATCTTAGATCCACACTGCCCGATGTTTTCAGGTTTTGTTATTTTTTTCCAGGAGAAGCTGTTGCTCTATACATCTTGATCTATTTAACTTGTTCAACGTGTCCATTTAAAAATAGTGAGATAAGGCTTAAAATGGAAAAAATCAGAAACAATCAGTTTAGTATTGTCAAACTACAATTAATTACTATAAATTACTCCGCCATGTAAAAAGAAGTCTTTTTTTCTTTCCAGATTCATATTCAAGGTATATATCTAAGTTTGTGGGTTGCCGGTTTGATACTTTTTCCCCAATATTTCGGCACCTTTTACTATTTACAAGATGGTAACATTTTTTTTTTACTATTTACAAAATGGTAACATTTTTTTTTTACTATTTACAAAATGGTAACATTTTTTTTTTACTATTTACAAAATGGTAACATTTTTTTTTTTTTTTACTATTTACAAAATGGTAACATTTTTTTTTTACTATTTACAAAATGGTAAACATTTTAGACCTACCCAAATCGAAGGCCGTCGCAGACGACAAAATTCAATGCCGACAAATGCTGAATAAACTTACAATCTCGTGTACCTGCAGAATGTTTTGGTCTTGCACAAGAATATATCTGAGCCATACTCTGGCAAAAGGGGGCTTAATGCATCTCCGTAATGCATTATACCGAGCAAGTCATCACATTATTTGGGATACATGAAGTCCACTTTGTCTAACAACCGACTGAATCACGAGATAAACTGGTCCTTTGACATGCAGAAAATGGACCAATTGCAAAAAGTTTCGGCCCAGGTCAGCCTGCGCGGACTGCGCAGGCTGACCTGGGTCGATACTCTTTGCATATGCATTAAGCCCCCTTTTCATAGAGCATGGCTCATTTTAAAAAGCATGTAGGCTAAAGCAGAATCGGCCAAGAACGAGCAATATATTATTTCGGCGTAACTGTATAAGCTGGCCTTTGAGCTACTTCTTGGTAGGAGTCTGGAATGAATAAATGGTAATTTATGATTGGTCAAAAATGTGGACATGTTTATAATGCGGACTTCTGCACAAAAGAGTTTCAATATTCATATTCCAACCTTCCTCTGACATCGTCTATCTTTTTTCTTTTTTTTTTTTTGTTTTTAAGGGTCTTTCTTGTTTTCAATCAAAAGAGGTCTGCGGCAAGGAGCAAAACGTCGTCTGCAGGCAGTAATGGATTAAAGTTCCAACGAGATACAGATCAAGTTGACGAGCCCCAGTTTCCGGTGACGTGGTACACTTAAACCGACGCTTCCTGAAAGCCCTTCAAAACACCGACGCATTACGATTTGACAAAGTACCGTAGTTGAGGAAGGAGAGACTTGTTTGGTTTAAACCCTTTTACGACACGGTCCCGTATTTAACGACCTTGAGAAAAAAATCGATTTTGAGAAAATTGTGGGAAAAAGAGAAAATGCTGGTAACCAGCATTTTTTCTTTTTCCCACAATTTTTTCTTATCGTTTCAAATACATATCTTACCAGTTATGACCACGTTCAATTTGAGGCCTACAAATGCTTTCAAAATGGACAAGTTTAAAATTGTGTTGTGTGGTAATCAGTTAAAACCCTTTATGGCAATATCCCATGATTTTACGACACTCTAAGCCATCTTTAATATGGGCTGATCTGGAAAAATTGTCGTCTGTTTAAGATTGTTACCTTATCACTGTCGCTGGCAACATACCAGTCTGTGTTGACAAGTTAGATCATGATCAGACTAGACACACCCTGTGCTCAGATTTCGAAACTACTCGGCAGATTTCCACATCCTAAGCTGTGACGAAAAATGCCTTTATCTGCTGTGAACATTATTTCAGACCTGAAAAAGATAATAATTTCAATATTATTGGCAAGTTAAAAGTTTAAAACAATCTCTCAGGACTGACGTTTATTGATTGGGACGTTAAATTAACTGTTCCTTTTCGTTTCCTTGTTTCAAAATTTTTAACGGGGGGGGGGGGGGGGGGGGGGGGGCGCGAGGCGAGCGAATTCGAGGACTTTCTTTCTTTCTAACTCATGATCTTTTAAAACATTATGGCAGAATCGCAACATATAAACGTACTGGTTTTGGTCTATTATTATTACTTTTATTATTATTATTATTATTATTATCATTATTGGAAGGGGGGTTACGCCCAACACAACAATGTTCGAGTCACTCGTATCATCGTTATCGTTTGCTTATTCTTGATTTTCTTGGTATTAACTGAACAAGACCTGGGCTCTGCGCATTAAAACCTTAGTTTAAACATATTTATTTGTAATAATTAATTACAAAAGGATTGGGACGAAAGCTAACGAAAGCTTATAAAGTCCCTCTCCGAAGTACAAATGGCTTATACAATAAGTCCATGAATACAATAAAACGCGCACACACACACACACACACACACACACACACACCTAAACAGTCTACAGTCTAACAGAGAGAGAGAGAGAGAGAGAGAGAGAGAGAGAGAAAATGGAGGTTTAATGAACTAATTAATCAAATCTTTTACTTTCCTTTATGTAAAAATGAACTTGAAGAAATAATTCCTTGTTGTCCCAAAAAGTTAGAGTATCACTTCCAAAGAGGAGTGTATTTAGATCTACCACACATGAAAAATTTGAAAGAGAACGAAGTAAAAAGTTTCTTTCATTTCGATACAATGGACATTCAAAAAAGTAACGTTGATTTGTTTCTAATGCACCACAGATACAGAGAGGCGACTCAACTATATTTCGCATGAATAAATGGTGCTTGAGAGAACTACATTCATTTCTTAACCTGGCATGAATAATTTGGAACCTTCTTTTACCGACAAAGAATAACTTATTCGGGATTGGTTTATCAATATTTAAATAATTCTTAAAACTAGAAACAGACTCTAAATTTCTAATATCTTGTGGAATTGAATTCCATTCATCAACGACAGATGGAATGAATGAATTTTTGTACAAGTTTGTCCTACATGCAATGCTATAAAGGTTATTAGAATTACGAAGATTATAATTACTGATGCTACTATTTAGTTGAGGGACAAGAGAACTTAAATATGTTGGTGCAAAGCCTTTGACCATTTTAAAGAAAAGTATAAGTTTATGCTTACGCCTACGCTCACTAAGTGTTTCCCAACCGCACTCCTTTCGTAGATCAGACAAAGAGACTAGTTTACTACAACCTGTAACTATCCTAGCAGCTTCATTTTGTATTTTATCCAAATCATCTTTCAAATATTGGGGCATATTATTCCATACCACATCGCCATATTCTAGAATTGGTCGAACAAATGAAAAGTATATCACTTGGAGAGACTTTCTATCAAGACGATTTGTTAGTTGGCGCATAACATTTATTCTTTTCCAAGCCTTTTGAGCTATACTATTAATATGATAATCCCATAATCCATCACTAGAAAGGTGTATTCCTAAATGTTTATGTGTTTGTACATTTGGAATAAGAATATTAGACATGTTTAGATCCGGATGAGTAGCCTTTGTACTTTTGCGTGAGATGACAAGAGATTCAGATTTTGTTGGATTAAGTTTAACAAGCCACGATTCTGCCCAAGAATTGATTTTATTGACATCGTCTTGAAGAGTTCTTCATTAAAACCTTGCCGAGGGACATTCCAAGGTGACAATCACTGCCAGGGAGAATGTGAAGAAAGAGGAGAGAATCTAGAGAGCAGCCAGTGGCTTATAAAGAATGTTGTGTGTAGTATTAAATACAGAAACTTCACAAATACATAAATGGAAGAACTCGACTTATTTATTTGGTCCCTTACCTGCTAAACAAGTGAAATGAACCTTTCAAGCCGATTGTAAGAAACCAAATTTTGCTACTTTGAAGGTAATTCTTGGAAAAAAAAATATCTTTTGATCGGACAGTGTAGATCAAGATCAGACTGCACGTCCTGTGCAGTCTGATCTTGATCTACACTGTCGGCAAAAGGTCTTCGAGTCGCTCTTAGTAGCCTAAGGGTTAACTATTGAGCACGATGTTAAACACCAAGTAAAACAAACAAACAAACAACCAAATATATCAGACCCAATCAATTACAATTTTACCCTGGGAGATCCACGATAAACACCAGTAATGCCAATTTCTATTGCAAAGAAATTTTTTTCATGAATGATTAGGTCCTTGTTTTGCATATTCAACAAGACAAAATAGCTTCAACTCTGGGAATTTTCTCCGAACAGTTGCCATTAATCCATATTAACCCTTGCCTCAAAACAGGGCATGATTGTAGTGCTCTTGCGAATAGTGTAGATTGAGATCAGACTGTACAGAAAGTGCAGTCTGATCTTAGATCTACACCATCCCATAATTTGCTAGGAATTCTTTTTTCAAAATGTTGGTGTTATTTGAACAATTAGGGCTTTTTTGATACGTGAATTTTTTTCCTTTTTATTTGTTAAGTATTCTAGAGCCTAATTTAAATTATCGTTTAAGGGGAACCGTTCAATAAACTTCTCCAACATTTAATGATCTCAGACAATATAATTTAAAATGAAATTTCCGTGAAAAATGGCATGAGTTGTACAATTTAGTACAGCAGCTGCCTTCATTTCTTTTATAAAATCAAGAATTCCTTCATTGGATGAGGTACTATGATTTCGTGTAACATGGTTTGTATCAAAGCTTTAGGATTTTTTTTCTTTTTGCAAAATCAGCAACTTTGTTGAACAGTAAATTCGTTGATATTCTGAGATGATTTGTGTTTTCTTTCTCCGAATTTTCTTTTAAACAAAAATTGTATGCGGTTTTGCGTAACATCATTGGCTAACTCGTTACCGATGAGAGCTGAATGCAGCTTTGTTGGAGTGGGTAATGAACAAAACCATTCGTGGAGACGGTAAATTCGCGAACTGGCGAATTCACCTACCCGCGAAGTCAACGAAAAAACGCACCCAACAAATATTACTGTTTTTACAATACCTACCGATCGACTATTTTCCGAAACAAATGTAACAGTCCTCCTTAGCATTTTGATGCCACAAATTTATATGAGCCATGCTCTTTGAAAAGGGGATTTAAAGCATCTACATCTTATCAAAGAACTTCGTGAGGTTCACCGTCGCCCATTTACGTGTTCCAGTTCTAATTTTAGAAAGTAACACAATATCTGACTGGCTAAGTTATTTGGTTTAGCCAATCCTGATTGTGCTACTTTGACATTTAGAAAACTCTTCAGAATTAGAGTCAAATTGTTTGTTGAATTCGGCCCATGGACCAGGATTGGCGATGCGTCAAACATCTTTTGATTTTACAGGAACACAGATTCTATAGTTCTGTTCTGTGTAACGTTTTGCTTCAGATCGCCAAAGTCAATATACAAGCAGCCATCAATAGACACAGATCGAATTCCCAAGTCATTTGCCATCCAATTAACAGTTCTTTGAAAGCGACGTTTAAACTGTTTGTTCAAAAAACATTTTATATCGCTCGATTAATTTTCAATAGCTTGGTTTGAAGAAAAAAAAAACGAAACAAAAAGAAACAGCAAACATTTGAATGACGTGACTAGGAACATGAGCTGTATTCTGATACAGTACAAGTTGTCTTTTAACCCTCAACCTACTAAATAAGTGAAATGAAACTTTAAAGCCGATAGTAAAAAACCCAAATTTTGCTATTTCACAGGTATTTGAGGGGAGGGTATTTCCTTATCGGACAGTGTAGATCTAAGATCAGACTGCACGTTCTGTGAAGTCTGGTCTTGATCTACACTGTCCGCAAAGGTCTTTGAGTCGCGCTTAGCAGCCCAACGGTTAAGCCTTCCGCTCCCGAGTAATTTAAAATACTTAATTCATCAAACGCAAAATTGCGCCAACGATATCTGTTGAAGACTTAGCCAAGCCCAACGTCTATCAAGTTTCAAAACGAACTTTGGTTTTCTATTTTTGCTACCACTGATCTCTCAAGGCTTGTTTGTCTGTTTCTTTGTTGTTCCACTAATGATAAGGGCATTTAACTCTCTGATGCATAAAACACCATTTCACTGCATATTAGTAGTCTTTTAGTGAACCAGGGTTGCCTTTCACTAAACTACGTATGTACGGAATTTGCGTACGCAGTTTAGGTTAAGTTAAACAAATATCAAGTCTGAAAACAAGTTTCACTAATCTGCATAACTCTACGATTTGATGAAATATTAGCATAATTTTACGTCACCTCATACCCTTGGGTAAAGCAGGAATCGTTTGAGTGTACATTACCATCCCAAATAATTTGCGCAAAATCTACTGCAGCCCTGGAGTAGATGGATAAAAACGTGCATGCTGATTTTGATTCATTCTTTTTGAAAGGGACATTGGAACCTTCAATGTGCAGGATACAACCGATTAATGTACATCAGGGTCTATATTCACCAACCATTCCTAAGAACTTTTCTAGTCTTATTTTTCAAGATTTTATAAATTTGAAAGTAACACAACCAAATAGTTTATCCAATCAGGAATTGTATGACTTTCAAATTTAGAAAGGTCCGGAGAGAAAGACTAAGAACATTCTTAAGAATGTTTGGTCAATACGGAGCCAGGTTAACCGATTCAGGTATGTCGTCTATAAAAAGGAACAGAGGAAAACCCTGTAGGTCAAGACCGGAGGCTGCAAAAGGCGGATGACCAGTGGTATTTATATACAGCAAAAACTTATTTATTGCAAATAGGAGAAAGTGGCTCTCCCTATGATAAAGAATCGTCACATTCTAAAGAAACCTATGTAAATCCGGTAGAAATGAGTTGTCTACCCAAACGACAAAATTTTAGATTAATCCATAAAGAAAACATTTGCAGACGACAAACTGAACATGGCTCAAACGATGGCATCTGTCTGTGAAAGGGCAGAAACTTTGAGGGGGGGGGGGAGGAGAAAATGCTGGTTTCCAGCATTTTCTACAATGTTTTCAAAAGTCATCTTTCACAGATTCGTTAATCATTACTGGGAACATGGGGATATCCGCACACACTTCAAAGATAATGGTCCTTGCCCTGTGAAAAGGGGGCTTTATGCATCTGCGAAGAGTATCGACTCAGGTCAGCCTGCGCAGTCCGCGCAGGCTGACCTGAGCCGAAATTTTTCGCTATGGGTAAATTTTCTACGTGTCAAAGGACCATTTTACCTCATGATTCAGTCGGTTTTTAAAAAGGTGCTTGTTATGGATCCATAAGTATGTATTTGCTTACTTAGTATCATGCATCACGGAGATGCATTAAGCCCCTTTTCACAGAGCATGGCTCAATTATATCTTCGTTTTTATCAAATATGATAAAAATCTACAAATATGAACTTCCAACTGCATTGTGGAGAAACAGGCGATAAATTTTCAATGGCTCCCCTTGGGATCACGCCTGATGACATTACGTCTATTAGTGTCAATGCTGTAACCCTTACGGCAACAAGGTCGATTTATTTGCATCGGTGAATAGTATAGGTTAAGATCAGAATGCACAGAATGCACATATAAATTGAGCAATGCTCTGTGAAATGCATCTGAAAAAAAAATCGACTCAAGTCAGGCTGCGCAGTCCGCGCGCGCTAACACAGGCCGAAACTTTTTGCTTTTGGTAAATTTTCTCCATGTCAAAGGACCAGTCTCCCTCTTGATTCAGTCGGTTGTTAGACAAAATCGCTTCTATGGATCGCTACTTAGGTGATTTTTAGCATGGTACAATGCATTACGGAGATGCGTTAAGCCCCTTTTTGCCAAATTATGGCTCAAATTTTGACTCTAGATACTTCTATATTTTGTAATAGATCTATTTCCGGAAAGAACGGGCTGAAAATTGCAATAATTTTAGTGATGTTCACAACATGTATGCTCAGGTGTTATTCATTTAACTGAACTGAACATGTTTATCTGTAATTAAAAAAAAAAAAACAGAATGTTATTCTTTTAAGACTGTTTCAAAATTTCTCACAAATTTACGAAAGGGCTGATGCAGATCGGGATTCACATTTTATACAATCTCATCTTGATCCACACAAATTACACAAAATTGTACTCATTGTTTGCTGGGTTGGCTATTATTGAACTGAAAACGTTTTGTCTGGTTTTTAATGTTCTAACTTTGATGTGATAATTTCGATGTAACTTTGATGTAATAATTTACGTTTAAAATGTGAAAAAAAAAATCTGGAAACAAATAGAGATGCGCAGAGATAACAACTGGTAATCAATTTAAAAACGTTCATTACGATCTAGTTCGATAACGCATCTGAAGCAATTAACTATTTCATCAAAAAATATATGTATACAAATTGGCGTTTTTCAAAATGCGTATCAGCATAATGCAAAATGGCGTTTTTTTATACGAAAGTGGAGAACAGTATAATCTGAGCCATGTTCACACCAATCAAGCCATTACATAATAATGGATCCATAATAGCCATTTTTTAACAACCGACTTCATCATGAGGTAGAATGATCCTTTGACATACAGAAAATTGACCGATAGCGAAATGTTTCGGCCCAGGTCAGCCTGCGCGGAGTGCGCAGGCTGACCTGGGTCGATACTTTTCGAGATGCATTAAGCCCCAGTTTCACAGAGCGTGGCTCATATATTAGTGACACTCTGGGAAACGGGGATTTTACTGAGTCTTCGAAATGTCATATACCAGGTAAGTCGTCGCGTGATTTGAATCTATTCTGAAAACTGGCTGAATTATGAGGTAGAATGGTCCTTATAACGCAGAAAATCTGACAACGGCAAAAAGTTTCTACCAAGGATTGGGAGAGTGTATAATTATAATCTAATAACATTGACTCTTCATTCCAACCTAGATAAGTATTTGGGTATGATATTTGATTTATCAATACAATTCTGCTGAAAACCAACAGAAGGAGACTTACGGAAGAGCCAACACGATATTTCTGCATCACACACCCAGGGTTCAGTCTGTTTGTATGGCATTCAACGCCGTTTTAACTTTATTATTGTAAAATCTCTGAGACCAATGCACATATCCATGCTTTCCCAGGGGTTCTCTTTCCATTTTTTACACACAACATTCTTTCCAAGCCGCTGACTGCTTTCCCAAATGAACAGCGTCGAAGCAATGTTCTGTGGTGAGTGTGGAATGATATCTTTCTCAATTCCTTGGCAAGAATTTGGCAGACCTGGGGAATCGAACCAGTCACCTGTGGGATTTAAAGCCTGTACGCTATCGACTGAGCACCAGAGATCGCCCCAAGGGATTCGACCGGTGTGCCAAGCCGGTGTTCACATCACAGTCTTATCTTGGATCTACACTGTCCGATATTTTCGTGAAACATCCTTGCCATCCTTGCCAGAATCGGTTTCGAACTTGAATCTTCCGATTCGTTCTTATTGGCTAAGAGTGACCAGCTGGTTTGCTTGGCTTTTTTTTAAATTAACCCTGTAACACACAATTCTGAGTTTTAACGACTTTGAGAAAAAAGCTTTTGAAAACATGAAAGGGAAAGGAGAAAATGCTGGTAACCAAGATTTTCTCCTTTCCCCACCATGTTTTTTACTCTATTATGGATAAAACAAATTTTGAAACATATGAGTTTGTCTTTTTAAAATCTTTCGATTTGGACAAGTCTAAGGTTTTGTCATGTGGTAAATAATTAAAGAAGATTGTACAACACCACAGAGAGGGTAAATGATCGAAGAAACTTGATTAGGCATTTTGGGGAGGGGCCCCTGTGTATCAAAACCCTTGTGCTGCTAACAGCGATTCTAAGCGCGTTGGTGGACAGAACAGGATCAGGCTGCACAGAACGTGCGTATAGTGACATCCAGTATCCGTACCGAAGAGTGTAGACTTAGATCTGCCTACATGCCCATGCTGGCTGATCTTGATCTGCATTCATAAATGCCCAAATAGTTGTTTAAGCTTTACTTAAGCCATATAAGAATCATTGATGAGAACCTGACACAATGGTCGGCTCCTGTTGATTATTTTCATTTCACTGATTAAATCTTGATACCCTGTGTGGAAACGTTCGGGGGTCACTGCCCTCTTTCCTTTCCCAGAAACAGTCACAGTAAACAAATTTCTTTGTGGCCTTCTTATCTACTGTAACGCACAGCGTTAATAATTCAGAGTCCGCCTGTGAAAATTGTGGTAAAAGGAGAGATTACAGGTTACGAGCGATAAGTCCCTTTACCACGATGTTTTGGAAAAAGATTCTCTGCAACAAGTAGAAAGTTGTCCCGAGGAAGAAATTTCCTGAGTAAAATCGTCTTTCCTTCCTGACACATGTAGTTTAACTAAAGGAAGAAGGAACAGTGATCTCTAAAAACATGTCTTTGAGCTCCATTGGCTGTCAAACAATTACCGGGCGTTTGAAAAAAAAAAAGCCGTTAACAGCATAGAAACGTTATGTTTAAAAATGGTTTTGTAGATTTATTTTTTAAAAATTTATGTTTGAGATTGTCACTTTTGGCTACAAATAACTTTTAGCATTTTAAAATTTCGTTCTCGTTTTGGCCGTAAACATGAGCCATGCTGCGGCAAAAGCTTGTTTAACCCTTTACCACACAATCCCGAGTTTTAACGACCCTGGGGAAGAAGGCTTTTGAAAACATTGTGGGAAAAGGAGAAAATGCTGGTAACCAGCATTTTCTTCTTTTCCCACAATGTTTTCTACCCTATCAAGGACAAAAATCGTCATTTTGGGTCACCTTAAAATTTGTCGTCTTCAAATGCTTTCAATTTGGACCTGAATAAATTTTGTCGTCTGGTAAAGAGTTAAAGCATCTGCATAATGCACTATATCAAGCAAGTAATTACATGCTCATGGATCCATACAATCCCTTTTGTCTTGCAATCATCTAAATCATCTAAATCATGAGTTAGAATGATCCTTTGGCATGCAGAAAATTCACAAACAACAAAAAGGTTCGACCCATGTCAGCCTGCGCGGACTGCGCAGGCTGACATGGGTCGATACTTTTTGCAGATGCGCTAAACCTCCTTTTCACAGAGCATGCTTTTCATGTTTTGCTAATTACCAGTGAGTAACTGTATGAGTGTGTATTTTCTCATGTGGACAGTATATGACGCAATAACAAAGTACCTCTTCCGCATAGGTTTTAGCGTGCGTTCTGGCTCAATTACAAAATATCTACCTTGGCCACATGTATGATCTAGGGATGGATTGCACAATTACAAAAAGACAATACGATACAAAAATAACCAATGCTGTTCCTTTTGTTTGTCACGTAAGATAAAAAGAAAAATGGGTCATGCTCTGCGAAAAGGGAGCTTAATGCATTTGCAAAACATTACGACCCATATCAGCCTGCGGAGTCTGCGCAAGCTAACACGCGTCGAAACTTTTTGCTATTGACTATTGTCTGCATTTCAAAGGACCATTCTGCCCACAGATCCAATCAATTAATAGACAAAATCGATGGCATGGATCTATAGTTATGTAATAACTTGCTTTGTATAATGCATCACGGAAATGCATTAAACCCCTTTTGCCAGAGCGTGCCCCTATTACAATTGCTCTGTTTGTTTGTATCTTTGAATGGTCGCCTACAACAGTTTTTTTTTTCAATCGTATCACGTCGCAAAGCTATGTAGCTATTTTTCATGGGTTTCACCAGAACTGGACTGCGGCTGTATGGTGACACTTCCGGGAACATTTCGGCTCAACCAGTGCCGCCACCAGGGGGCGAAACGTGAAAGAGTTTGCTGATTAAAAATCCAATGATTTCACCAAAAAGCTACAAGGGACCGATCATGTGAACGAACAATACGTTATCAATCACAGTATTACCAAATCAAAGTTATGATTAATGCCGTCTCTATTGAATCACGTGAGATTAAAGAGAGTATTCACTGAGGTTGCTATTGTAACTGGAAACTCACTCTCACGTTTCTATACGTAAGCTTTGAATTGGCTTTTTTTTTTGTAGTAAATAGTCCGTGTTGTACCTTCAAGCCTGGACGTAAAGACTGCGATTGGCCAGGGTCCGTATTCACCAACCATTCTTAAGAACGTTCTCAGACTTATTCTTCAAGGTTTTCCAATTTTGAAAGTAACACAACTTCTGATTGGCTAAACCGTACGGTTTAGCCAATCAGAAGGTGTGTTACTTTCAAATTTGGAAAATTTTGAAGAACAAGACCAAGAATGTTCTTAAGAATGGTTGGTGAATACGGACCCAGGTCTTTACGCCAGAAAATGTTTTTTTTACTGTGAACTATACAAATAAGGCATGCTCTGTGAGAAGGGAGCTTAATGCATCTCCAAAAAGGAATCGAACCATGTCAGCCAGCGCTGTCCGCGCAGGCCGACCTGGGTCAATTCCTTTTTGGCTATTGGTCAATGTTGTAAATTTCAAGGGACCAGTGTAGTCGGTTCTTATACAAAATGGATTCTATGGATCCACACTTAAGTGGTGACTTATGTATCATGCCACATGGAGATGCATTTAATCCCCTTTTCCCAGAGTATGTCTCAAATTCATGATCAATGAAAAAGGCTTATAGATCTACTAATCAGTGGCTGCTTCCATTGATTATATAGTTTGACTATTTCAGCGCCGACTATACAACTATACCTTACTAAGCAACGTTTTTACAGTGAAGGCTTCACTAAACAAGCGGACTGTACTGATCCAAGAGCAGACTTCAAGTTCTGTGCAGTCTGATTTTGGATCTATGCTGTCCGCAAAAGCCAATGTTTTTTGCATGTGGCTCTGAAAGGGTTAATATCGCAGATTTAAAGGATAAATATTCGGGGTACCCCCATCTTCTCACATCATTTCTGGCTCAGATCTGCCAGCCTTCATCTCGAAATTTTAAGCTTCGGTAAGGAGATAAAAGGGATCACCATTTCGACGACTGAAACTGGCTTCATTATAATACTTTCAGACCTCTTTTATGTAAATATGCGAACATCTTGCCTATTTTAAACGAGCATTAAATATTATAAAATCTTAAATTTCGTTTTTCACAAATCCAGTTGTAGGGCGTTAATGTAATGGCTTTGGTCAGTGGTCAAATTCAGTCATATGACGTAGTCCCGTGGGATTTCATCCAATCAAAGAGTGCCTTATTGATTACCTCGTCCTGAATTATCGAACACAAATGTACCATCACGCCTTGCCCTTTTACGCTGTTGGCTTATAACTGCATGGGAAAAAATATCAATCGAAGATGGTGTTTGTGAATATGCGCGTTTAGACATGTAGGATTTTTGATAAACCATTTGACTGAAAACTTCTTATATTCGTTGAAACCAGCTCAGACGTATTTGAAACCTAGCGGTCGCTGCTTCGATTCCCAGCTCGGTCAAATTCTTTCCGACGATTGATGATAGTCATTGCGACGGTCTTATTCCTCTCCAACCTCTGAACATTATTTCGCAGACGGTTATGTGGTAAAATATCTATTGACTTTAAAAGAATGTTGAACGGAGCACTGGTTACAAATACTCCGTAAAAGAATAAATATATGCAATGGCAGCCTCAATACAATTGAAGTAAATTTGTACAATGCGTTTAACAATGAAAAAATTCAATAAATGAAATTAGATCCGAAATGATGTGATCAATGGACTTAGTAATAAATATTGTAGCTAATAGAAGCAAATGTCTGTGACGTATAATTTACTGTTTACAGCATGCTCTCCTTTGCCTAGGATGTTCCCAACCCCATCTTAATCTGGCTCGTTTGGAAAAGGAAATTGTTTGGTAACGGCTTGAATTATTGAGAGGGTCTTTTCCATTTTAGATTTTAACCTGGTCATTTCGGACAGCTAGGGTTAAACCGTTTACGAAATATTCATTTTCGGAATCTTTGTCTATATGCCTTGACCTATTACAAAATGCAGAGATGCGGGGTTGAGCTCGGACATTTTTGAAATTACGTAGGTGCCGAGAGAGGGGACTCTGCACGGTAAACCTCCTTGAAAATTTATCCGGTGTTGAGAAATACCAGTTCGGACAGCCGCTAAACTGTGTACTACACCCTCCTAATATTGCGCAAACCTCACGTTCGTGAATCACGTTACAAAATCCCAAGGTCCAGGGTCGAATTTCAGACATTTTAAAGATCACGTAGATGCCAGGACTTTGGGAGCTCTGCACCCACATGAAGATTTAACTTGTACTGAAAAATACTATTTCGGACAACAGATTTTAGCTCTTTACCACACGACAAAATTTTAGCCATGTCCAAATTGAAAGCATTTGCAGATGACAATTTCAAATAATGTGCTTTTTGTTTGATAGGGTAGAAAACATTGTGGGAAAAAGTAAAAATGCTGGTTACCAGCATTTTCTCCTTTTCCCACAATGTTTTCAAACGGCATTATTCGCAGGGTCGTTAAAAGGCGGCACTGTATAGTAAAGGGTTAAACTGTGTACTGCACCCTCTTAATATTGCGAAAAATTCATGTTTGAGAATCACCTCGCATAGGTCCGGGATCGAATCTCTGACATTTCACAGATCACGTAGATGACAGGAGAGAGGACGCTCTGCGTAGTAGACCTTCATGAACATTTAACTCTTTACCTACCAAACCATAAACTTTTAGAATTGTTGAAAATGAAAGCATTTGCTGACAACGATTCAAGTGTGAAACAAATGATGGAATTTGTCTGTGATATAATAGAAAACATTGTGGTAAAAAAGAGAAAATGCTGGTAACCAGCAGTTTCCCCTTTTCCCACAATGTTTTCAAATGGCCCCTTTCTCATGGTCGTAAACTCGGGATTATTTGGTAAAGGGTTAACCCATGTAATGGAAACTATATTTCGGACACCCGAAGTTAAACTGTGTACTGCACCCTTCAGAAATTGCCTAAATTTCATGTTGGGAATTACTGTTCTGAATACGATATAATCTGTGCCAAGCTCCGGGAGAGAATCATTCCAGAGTTTCAATTGTAACTGGCTGAGGCTCTGTAATGCTTTGCCCACGCTATTATCGTCGCCAGCTGGGATCGAACCAAGAGCCTCCAGATAACAAAATCAACCACCTAGTTTAACAGGTCGCGAAGGACCCAACGTCTACGATAACTACTATTTCTTTGCCCTTACCGTGCCGTCTAATTGGCATACATTTTGGGCAATGTTTTTTTTTACTATCCACAATTTGTTGCTGCTCAAGTGCGATCAAACCCAAAAACAAAATGCTTCAGTTAATTTGTAATGACAGAGAGAGAGTTTACAATAATATAATTATTTATCTCAAGTTATCATCTAATTTACAACGACCTGAAAATCAGCTGATAAATAAAAAAAAAAAACCGAGTAGACGATGTCTCTACTTCACCCCATTCACAAAAACACTGTAGTGAGTAAAACGTCATATTTACTACTGAACTGAGCGTATATTTTTACGTGGTTGATTTTTATCTCATCCAATCGGATCATGCGAATTGTATAATGGGGCGGTACAAGCGACAATACGACCGAACCCACCGTAGTATTAAGCAATATGTACTATAAATGCTTGTAACTGTGAATTGTAGAGGCAATATGTATTTTCTCGCTGAACGCGCAAGATTATCAATTTGTACTTGGATTGTTGAATTTGCAATGCCAAAAGGATTGTAAATATTTAGAATTTCTATGCTAGATTGTTGTAAAAATATAAGATCGAAATATTTTGGAAATTATAAATAAAGGAAACAGTATTTTCAGTGCAAACTTAGGTATATTGTTTTGGAGTAGAATATAAGTGATATTTAACTACTCTGAAGTAACTTTTTTTAGAATGAAAGAGTCGGAGGGTGGTGTTAAAACAGACATTCAGGTAAAAATGGAACTTTACAGTGCGTCTCAAAGCGCCAATAAATCAAAATCAAGCACATTGACTTCTTCTTCATCATCATCAAAGTACGCGCAGTACCGCGTGTGCCCAACGCATCTAGCGCTATTTTTAACTTTAACTCTTGTATTATCGTTGACTATTCCTGTCTCTGCAATGCCTCGAGGATTACTCTGTGATTCACGATTACGCTGTTTACACAATGGCATCCTAAGACTTCCTGACACTCCATTTGGATTTTGTCGTTGTATATGCCGAGGGAACTATGTAGGACCGAGGTGTCAGTTTAATAGACGGATTCGACGGGTCAATAGATTAAAAAGACTGGTGAAATTACGGAACGATTTCGAAGAATATTTGCGGAAACGATCACGAACAACTTCTAGATGACGGAGTATGCTAACATATTTATTTATTTAAATTGTAAGTACAACTTTCGGGTTTTTTTTTTGTCTGTATTTTGGTTTGCATTATAATTAGAACTGCATGCCTGATAGGGTGCCAGTCTGTCTACCTTCTTACTTGACGGTACGGTTTTATACTGGTACGTAATGAAAACATTGGCAAACTACAATTCAAATGCGGTTCAAATGATGGTGTTTGTTTTTGAATGTGCTGAAAAACATTGTGGGAAAAAGGAGAAAATGCTGGTCACCAGCATTTTCTCCTTTTTCTACATTGTTTTTTTTTCAAAAGCCTTCTTAATCAGGGACGTTCAAACTTGAGATTGAGTGGTGAAGGCCTGTCTCATCCAACAACGGGCTCTTATTTATGACTCGCTTACAGCCGTGCCAAAACAAGCTCAGACTCTAATGCACAGGGTGTTTTACCCAAGGGTTGCAAGTTAGAATCCTTGCTTTGCCGAAACTGTCTGTAAGGACTCATTGCATTCACTCATAAAGTTTTACGTCGTTTCGATGTTACTAATGCAGAAAAGCAGCAATAGCATTGTATATGCACTTTGAGACGTAAAATTTCTGAAATATTTTTAACTAAACGGCGTTTAGCTACAAACAACTCCAACGTTGGTGTGTCCTTGGGCAAGGCGCTGCAGACCTCTCGGCCAGCACTTGCAGAACCTAGAGTAGACATGAATAATTTTAACTATCGCCATGATGTGATATGAGTGCAATATTTTTTCGAAAGTGCGTGACGCCCCCCCCCCACCTCCCCCTTTCCATATGAATGCAATAAACAATTCAAAACGGCATCTTAGAATTTGTAATGCAGAGAGTAACAGTGTACTCTGGATATGCCAATCTAGTGTTAAACATGAGCAGCGTCTAGACACGTTGGGCTGAGAGTTAATTTAAAAAAACACACCTGAAATGAAGGGCACTTATATTTTAATTAAGCCTTAGGCTCCTGAACGCGACTCGTGAGAGAGGACGAGGGTTTTTGCGAACAGCGTAGATCCAAGATCAGACTGCACGGAACGTGCAGTCTGATCTTGGACCTACGCTGTTCGATACCGTGGGATTTCCAGTTTAAAGAAACTTTAAAATTGAAATAGTTAAGGCTTTTCATGTTGGCTTGAAATTTTGATTTAATTGATTTAACAGTGAAAGGGTGACAAGACAACGCACAGCTGATTTACAACTCGTTTTGACTTTAATTTATTCGTCACCGAGTCCCTTTTCATCTGTGCTGATTTACGAATGTATTTACAACTTTACGTTTTACGTCTTCCGTTAAACACGTTCATGGTAGATGCTCAGAGTCGCTCCGGTGGTTATGATTTTAGAGCGCTCGGCTTTTAAGCATGTGGTCTTTGGTTCGATCCACCGAATATGTCATAATAAAGATCGTTCAACATTAGAAGCATAGTTTCACTCCTTTACGGTCAGGATCAAATTCGTAGCTTTCTGAAACTAAATCTCCGTATACAACTTTGAAAACATTTAGTAAAATATGGACAATTAACAATAGCTAACTTGCAACACGTGAATACATGTGAAAGCGCTATGGCAAACGGAGAAATTGCAAGTAACCTTCCGAAGGCAAAAACCCCACTGTTTGAGCCATACATAATCTGTGCATCGTCATTTAAAGAGTAGAAAAAACAGCAGAGGAACAAAAGATGTATTCCTTTCCATTTCTTAAACATTTGGAAACTGAATTATAATTGAGTGTCGCTCTTGCAAAAGGGAGTTAAATGCATCTTCGTGATTCATCACACAAAGCAAGTCATCACATAATTATGACTCCGTAAAATCCATTTTTTTTTTTTCTCTCTCTGACAAACGACTGGAGGTAGATTTCTTTGGACAGTGCATGCAGAAAATTTACAAATGGCAAAAAGTTTCGATCCATGTCAGCCTGCGCGGACTGCGCAGGCTGACATGAGTCGAAACTTTTTGCAGACGTTTTTCACAGAGCATGCCTCAGTTATGTCCCTTGCGATAGACTTGCTGCTTGATAGATGCAGATGCTGACACAGGTTAAAAGGCATCAAGCTATATATTTTTTCTTTATTTCGTTGTGAAGGAAACCTAGAATAGGAATAACTTGCAGATTTCCATAAATCACATATTTGCAGATAGCGTGACAAAAGACGTTGTTTACCTTTTCTTATCCTGTACATCATTTTAAATACCATAGTCAAAAAGCATGCGTGCATGAAATACCAAATATTTGATTGTGTGATCTAATTAAACCCATGACCCCCCGCAGATAGCTTCTTTTCGGGATTTTTAACGGGATAAGGTTAAATAGCGTATTATGATTGAAATCATGAACCCCCTACAACAATTTGGCTGACAGTCAGACAATCTAATGACATCTAGTTCCCTGATACAACTATGTTTTTTTCTATGTTTTTTAACACCTATAGCGATTCTAAAATTGATTTCACTGGAAAATAGAATACCGTATCGGACAGTGTAGTTCTAAGATCAGACTGCACGTTTTGTGCAGTCTGATCTTTGATTTACACTGTCCGCAAATGCGCCCGGAGTCGCGCTTAGCAGCCTAAGGGTTAAGAACATTTTAAGTCTAATATTAGACTTGAAAAGTAAACCATTTGGTTTAGCCAATCATAAGGTGCATTACTTCCGAATTTAGAAAAAAAAAAGCCTTGAGAATAAGACTAAGAGTGTTCATAAAAATGCTTGGTGAATACGGGGCTCCACAAAAAGGTCAATTTTCAAGTATGAAAAAGAAGCAGTATTTGGACCGCCTTAACTAAAAGCGCTGAGCACGGCTTTAATTCCGTAATGCGGACGGTGTAGATTCAACATCAGAACGTGGAGTCTGATCTTGGATCTACACTATCCGCATCTTGTACAGACTCATTTTATTCAATGCAGTGGTCTAAGGGATAAAATCAAGCAATACTGAACAGTAAAATAGATAAGATTTTAAGCCATTTAGCACCGTCTTCTCAAAACGATATAAAATATGAGTAATGCTCTGACAAAAGGGGATTTAATGCATCTCCGTGATCATTACACCGAGCAAGTCAACACATAATTATGGATCCATAAAACCCAGTCTAACAATTAACTGGATCTGGAGGTAGTTGGTCCTTGGGCATTACATGTAAAAAAGTTTCAACCCATGTCAGTCTGTGCGGACGGCGCAGGCGCTGCGCAGGCTGACATAGGTCGATACTTTTTGTAGATGCTTTAAGCATGGCTCATATTATGTATTTTTTACTGCGTGGATTTAAAAAAAAAAACGCAAAGGCCAAAACTTTATTCGCATATGACTTATCGGAAGGTATTTTTCTTTTTTTTTGTATAAAAATTGAAAAAATTAATTGATTTTTACTTTTAAAGCATAAACCATAACTTTCAAACCTTTTATAATTCGCACAAGCCAATTTCATTGCTAAGTTTTATAACAATGTTAAAACAGTAAAATGGAAGCTAACGGTGTCTCCCTTAAATTAAAATTGATTATCTAGTAGGCCTACATTGATATGACATCTCATTTTGTAATTTCGAGCTGCAGCTATAGCATAAAACTTCAGGAAAACGATGTTAAGTCTGTACCAAACAATTACATATTTTAACGACCCTGTGAAAGTAGGTGTTTGAAAACGTTGTGGGAAAAGGAGAAAATGGTGGAAACGATAATTTCAAAAGACGGTTTTCCTCACGTTTGTCTAAACATGGGGTTGTGTGGGGAAGGGTTCTTTAACATACAAGACTCAACATGATGGACATCGACGTAATTTTAAACAAAAATGATAAAGATAATATTGAGAAGCACTTATCATAGAACTTTCAATCCCCAAAGGTTTCCAGTACGATCAGATTTCGCCCAGTACAGTTCCAGGTGTTATTGTCACAGGTCATGTAAATGAATCTATCCAGACATCTTTTAGCCTAGAAATAAAACCCAGGTTGTTGCAACTTCAGGTCTTGTTTCGCTACGGAATGTCTGAAAAAACGGACAATGTAGATTAAAGATCAGACTGCACCTTTTATCATGTCGGATCTTGATCTAAAGGGACCGCCAAGCAATTAAAGTTTGCTTTGTGTTCCAGAGGGAGCTGCGTTAAAAGAAGCTTTTAAGAATTTGTATAGCTTCATTCGAAAGTCCGAAAGATCATCAATTGAAAACCATCTTTCGTTCAAACAAAAACGAACATCATGTTATTCTGATAAAAAAAAAAAATCTTTCAATCTGGTAACGTGCCCTCGTTTTGTGAAAAGTCTTTTGCGTGTCGTTCAGTTTAAACAAATCTTTTTGTGCTTTAAAAGGTTTTTTTCATCCCGTCTGTTATGTGATACCAGCACAATTTTATCGATAACGTTTCTATTAAAAGGGGCCTTCAACCATTTGAGCTTCATGGATGAAAACATTGGGCCTTTGCAGACGGTATAGATCAAGATCATACTGCACAGAACGTGCAGTCTGATCTTGGATCTATATTGTCCGTTTGTGTAGTCAAGACTTTAAGATAAAAAAATATATATAGGTTTCAGTGGATTATATTTTCAGCTGTCGAGAGAATCGAGTGCATATGATCCATGCTCTGTGAAATCTGCGGAAAGTATCGACCCAGGTCAGCCTGCGCAGTCCACGCAGGCTAACCTGGGCCGAAACTTTTCTCTATTGGTCAATTTTCTATATGTCAAAGGACCGTTCTACCTCAAAAATAAGTCGGTTGTTAGAGAAAACGGATTTTATGGATCCAAAATTACATGATTACTTGCTTGGTATCATGGATCAGAGAGATGCATTAAGCCCCCTTCTTCTTCTTCTTCTTTTTCTTCTTCTTCTTCTTCTTCTTCTGTAGTACTTACTGCAAATGGCGTTATGCGTTAAGTAACTTTCCTATAACCAACACCAACCGGTAATGTTATTACCGGTGCTATAAAAAGAGACAAGATTTTCCAATTATCAAACCCAATGATACTGCCCATTTCATCACCCTAATTTATGACATTTTAATGACAGTTTTTCGAGACATAGTTTTTTTTTTTTGTTTAAACTGGGCTCGCTGCACCGTCATACTGTCATACCTGTTGTTCAAAAGTCATCAATTTAGAACAAATGAGACCAAACAAGCGTAAATACATCCTATTTCTCACTGCAGGTGTTTGCTGGGTTGTGTTAAATATATAACTTAAGCCATTCTCTGGAGAAAGGCGGCTTAATGCATCTCCGTGGTTCTTGATACCAAGCAAGCAATCACATAATCATGGATCCATAATAGTCTTTTTTTTTTTTTAGCAACCAACTGAATTATGGGATAGAATGGTCCTTTGACACATAGAAAGTTGACCAATAGCGAAAAGTTTCGGTCCAGGTCAGCCTGCGCGGACTGCGCAGGCTGACCTGGATCGATACTTTTCGCAGACGCATTAAGCCCCCTTTTCACAGAGCATGGCTCATCTAAATGAATCGTGCTCTGTGAAAATGTGGTTTACGACATCTTCAAAAAATATCGACCCATATCAGCCTGTGCAGTCCACGCAGGTTGACATAGGGTCGAAACTTTTTCTGTTGAGTAAAATTTCCGCATTTACTATTATCATTATTCGAAAATAAAAAGAAAAACAATCAGCTGCAAGACCAATTCTATTTTCCTTAAAGGAGGTAATTATTTAATCAATGAAAAAATAACCAGACTACTAAAATAGCAAAAAAAGAAAGGATCTAGAAACATTACTAAAAGACGAAAAGTACGATGCAAAAGTGAATAAAAAAAGAACACGTGAGGATTATCAAAATATTGCAAACCCGAAACAAAAAAAAAAAAACTGATAATCTTAATCAAAAGTTCAACCTTGTCGTTTTTTAATGTTATTTATGAATTTTATGACAGATGACGTAAACTGAACCGCGCTTTAGCGCGCTATCATTACATCAATATAATAATAACATTTTAAGAAATGAGCGGACGTAGCTATTCAATTTTAAGAAAGTACAAACGGAAGCAGGGGCTTATCATAGGATTGTCAACTTATTGAGCGACAGTTACTCTCAAGGTCGAGGGTTGTTTACGGTATGGTTTCAATTTTCGTGACTAGAGACGATCCTGCTTTTATGCTTTTTTTGAGAACGATGTAGATCAAGATCAGGCTGCACAAAGCGTGCAGTGTACTCTTGAACCTATACAATTCGCTACGTGATACTAAACAATGACAAATGTCACGTTCGAATCCAGTGGAAATTTTTACTTAAGCCCTAAAAAAGTCGGATACATCAAGTCCGCGACAACAGTCACATGATATTACCGATGATAGTTAGCCCTGAAAGCTAGCTGCCTTTGCGGCCAGTGTGGATCAAGATCAGACTTCACAAAATGTGCAGTCTGATCTTTGATCTACACTGTCCGCTTTGCTTTGAACGCTGGACAAAAACAACTTGACACTGCACTTACTTCTGGTCTTATGTCTAGATTGAAAGTGTCAGTTTGGTTTTTTTTCGGCGCTCCATGAGTTAGTTTGAAACAGTTATCGTCGAAGGGACATAACTCTTACTGTTAAAACGCTCCTGGCTCGTCACTTCTAAACAAATTTGTAGCCGACAACTGAAAAAAAAAAACTTGTTAAAGTGATGATCAACATGAACAAAGACTAAATACGCAAAAACAAGGAAAAAAACTCTGTAATATATGGAGAAACTGATCGTTATGGGCAAGCAATTTTGAAAAAAAAAAAACAGGGGCTCTGCGTGATACGGGTGCAAAAGAAAACACAGTGAACAAATGGCTGGGTGAAAAAGCCATGGTAATATGACTGAAATATCGTGAAAAAATGGCGCTTAGCTCCATACAAATAATAACTTGTAGCTTCCGTATTTGAGTCGCCGTTTATTTTTTTTTGCAATGTCCCTCTCCATCTCGTATTTAAAGTAAAATTTTACCATGTCTTGTTCGTTTGTCTGGGGTTTAATGCCGTTTTCAACACAATTTTAGTTATATCGCGGAGGCCTGTGTCCCGTGCTTTCGTGGAGTCTCTTTTACAGGTACTTTGCACAACATTCATTTTAGCCCATGGCTGCTTTCCCACTTAAACGTCACTGAAAGAATGTTCAGCTATGAAAGAGGAATGACTCCTGTCGCAATTACTATCACTGATCCTCGAAAAGAACTAAGTCGAGCTGGGGAATCGAGCCGGCGACTTCTGGGTTTCAATCTCTGTACCTTACCAACTGGGTTACCGGGCTTGGCTTTCACATAATCATTCATCAAAACTTGCCCGTATAACAGTTAAAATGGCAACCGTAAATCACGAAATATCAAAGTGAAATGAAAGTAAGTAAATTTTCATCATTCATGCATTTGAGCCATGCTCCGTGAAAAGGGGACTTAATGCATCCGCGAAAAGTATCGGCCCAGGTCAGCCTGCGCAGTCCGCGCAGGCTGACCTGGGCCGAAACTTTTCGCAGTTGGTCACTTTTCTGTACGTCCAAGGACCAGTGTGCCTCATTAATCCGTTGGTTGGATGGATTTTATGGATCTATAATTATGTAATGACATGCTTGGTATAATGTATCACGGAGATGCATTAAGCCCCCTTTTGTCAGAGCATGGCTCATTTGTTTACCACAGATCAAAAACAGCGACATAACACTTAAATTGATGAATAATTAAATAAGATATGTTCATTCAGTGAAAAAGACATAATTAACGAAAAATTAAAGCAGTTTAGGCCTGTATATTTCGCAGGGTATCAGACCGTGTTAATTTAAGATCAGACTGCACGTCTCGTGTAGTCTGATCTTGGATCTGCACCGTCCGCAAAACCCACTTTACATTGTAATCATCGTTTCAAGGGGTTGGTATCAAAATAGATGAATTGACAACTGTAGAATTTGCTCTTTTGAATGACTTTAAACTTCTAAGCCTAAAATTTGAATAAAGCAATTTTTCGGTTTCGTTAAAGTTTAATTAATACCAGCCAACTCGGTGCAATTCAGTTTCAACATATTGTTTCACTTTATCTAAAATGTCAGAAAGTAAATTATTGGCGAGATAAAACAAGAAAAGTTACGAAAATATTCCAAGTTTTGATGCAAACGCACCTTTGATAGAACGTTTTGGAGGAAAGGGGAATATTTTAAATAATCCATAACTGTACACGCTTCTTTTAGAATTATAAGAAAATGAACATGGGTCTATGATACACGTGACACGAGGAGGAAACATTGAAAGTAAAAAATCATGTATTGTTCTTTTAATGAATGGAAAACGGTGAGGGAAAGGGGCTTCTTGCTTGTTACACTGAATTAATCCTTTTCTCTCAACGTTATCAAAAGTTTGACTCACTAACAACATAAGAGTGCTTTGATGTTTATCAAGCGGGCTACCACAATTTTCTCCTTCACCACAATGCTTTCTAAGCACTCTTCCTCAGTGTTTGAAAACCTCCACATCATTTAGTAATGGGTCAGGCAAACTTAAATTATTAGGGGCTGAAAATGGTGTTAAGCTCAGTGTAACGAAACAAATACGCGTGAACCCGCCCCCCCCCCCCCCCCCCCACACACACCTTTTAATAATTTCTTAATTATTATTTAAATCCCCATCTTTGTCATTGTTTTTATCCATTTTTTTTTTATTTTCCATAATATCCGACCACTTGGCGGAGAAATTACTTGTTTGGTGTTGTAACGCCGTTTTCAAGGCTATCGCAGTTATATTACAGCGGCCAGTACATCTACCTTCATAGGATTTCTTTTACTAGTGCATAGCACAACACTATTTCAAAGCCACCTGCGACTTTCCCTATAAAAGCAAAGTTGAAACGATATCTAGTGTCAGCGGAAAGAAAGGGACAATATGCATATAAATAGACTAAAGTGTTTTTCGTTTATTTTATGAATGAAGATGGATTCAATTTATGTTATCGGCTAAAATGATCACTATTACCTCTTTCACTACCAGCTCAAGAAATTCGACTTTTTACGAGGTCTAAATATAGATTTCCAATGCTACTGAACTTGAACTGGGTCCAAGTCTAACATCAGGTAGCGGATGGTGTAGATCCAAGATCAGACTGCACGTTCTGTGCAGTCTGATCTTTATCTACGCCATCCGTAAAGGTTCTTAAGTCGTCATTGGAAGTGAAAGAGTAGCACAGCCTTGGATTATTCATGTCATTTATGAATCATCTCACAACGTGCGTTTGTATATTTTCTATTACGAGAGATTTCTCGAGTGACACATTTCCTTTTCAGTAAAGCCCCTCCGTAGTTATAAGATTTCTTCATATGCAAATATATTTCACGTCCATTGCAAAAGAAAAAATAAACAATGTAAAAAAGTCTTAAGATTTTGATTCATAAGTAGAGGGTGGAGTGGCTTCGCACTAGCTTTTCTGTAATTCAATAGGACAACTTTTGATCTTCTTGCCAAGGTTTCGTAACGCAACTTTTTGGACCGTCAATGGACACGTATTTGGATTGCTTTTCATTTGATTGTGAAGTTTTCTAGCTTTAAGCCTATGGCCAAGCAATCCTGTTTGAATAACCCTGAAAGCTCTTGAAAATATTGCTAGAAAAAGAAAAGAAAAATGGAAACCAGCATTTTCTCCTCTTCCCACTATGTTTCCTACCATTTTAAAGAAAAATACATTCAAATGCGCAACATTACAATTTGTCGTCTGCTTACGCTTTGAATTTGGACGTGTATATATATATATATTTTTTTTGTCTGACAAAGCATTGAATCGTCATCGTTATTTTGTTTTGTGTATGAGTTGACATCTGGTACCTTTTCGGTTGACTAACCTTTACGGATGCAGAGAGGTGATTTTTTAAGAATGTTAGAAAACATAGTAGGAAAAGGAGAAAATACTGGTATCCATCATTTTCTCCTTTCCTTGCCTTGTTTTCAAATGCGTTCCTTCTCAGGGTCCTTAAAACTCGTTATTGCGTGGTAAAGGGTTAGGTCGAGATCTTAAATTAGAGCAAAGATCCTATTTTAAAATGTCTCGACCTATTCTAAACATCTGTAGTGTAACATAAGAGCTTTGTTTTAGAGAACGGGTTTTGTAACGTATGTCAAAAAATGTCAATCGTTCATTGTTTAAAAGTCAACGCACGCAGACGACAAATTAAACGACAAAAGAAAGTAGGGCTGGAGTCTTTGGCCCCAAAACAGTTACATTTCTGGGTCGCTAGTTTGAAACATTTTATAATAGAAGGTCTGGACTTGGTTCGTTGATAAGTTTTTAAAAATAAAAGCGATTTCGAATAACTAATCGCTTGTGAACGAGAAAGAAATTTAGACAGAGCGATTTCTTTATCAATGGCAGAATACCATTTTCATTGCATACATTCCAGCCATCAATTTTCTTTCGAAGTATTGCCAATTCTGGGGAAATCACTAGAAAATTGTTTCTGTTTTTATGTCTGAGGAGTGAAAAGTTTTTTTTTTCAGTAATGTTGAGACATAAAAGCAAAAGCAAGTACCGATTTCGTACAATGCTATATGATGTACTCATACCGATAATGTACAGGATAAAAAGGGTCGAATAGATTATGGGGCGATCGCACTATGTTCTTTGGTACTGTTTGATCTTAACATTTGACAACCATAGTTTCGAACTTCTAAAAAAGAGTAGATAAAGATCTTCGTCAACAGAAGTGTTAACTACAGAAAACCTAATGTTTGAAAATGAAGATCAAAGTATTAAAGGGCGTTGTTCGTTAAGGCAAGGCCGTGGCAAGGCCTTAGTCCTTTACCAGTAATCCCGAGTTTTATAACCCTGGTGAAGAAAACTTTTGAAAAAATTGTGAGAAAAGGAGAAGTTGTTGGTAACCACCATTTCCTCTTTTCTCCACAACGTTTTTAACTCTTTGAGCGCCAAATATTGAAACTAGATTCTCTTCAATGGCTAGAAATATAACCCACTAATACTCAGAATGAAATTTATCATATATGCTTTACTAAACAAACAGGTGGTATAGATTTAAATTCAGACTGCTCACATTCTGTGCATCCTGATTTTGATCCATGCCTTCCGCAAATGCCTGGGATTTCGTCCCTGCCGCTGAAGGCAAATCCTATCTTTTGAGCTATATGCTATTATATCGCAACAACCCAACCTGTAGTTTATGCAGACAAAAAAATACAATCGAAAGTAAGAATACCGACCTTTTGTCACACTGCTGATTTTCGTTTCAAATCTCTGACATTATGGGCATGTTAAGTGACATCTCGTCAAAGGGTTAAAATAAATTTGGAGCTCAAATTGCACATTTAACAATGCTATCTTCTCGATCGACTATTTATTCAACAAGTATTTCGATTAGCGAGTGTAACTATTTCAACGAACAAAAGTCTGCATTTTTCCTTGCAATTTAAAACAAAGATAGACCCTTTACAAAACGGCCCCGAGTTTTTACGACTCCCATAGAAAAAGATTTCTTGAAACATTGTGGGGAAAGGGAAAATAATGCTAATGGCACTTTCTCCTTTTTAAACCACATTTATAACTTTTCCATAGACAAATCTTATCATTCAAAGTGTAGTCTGAAAATCCTTAAAGTGGACGAGACTAAAACAAAATATCTATAACAGAATTAATTTGTTTAACCTTTCGGTACATTTAACAATTAGAAAACAGTTACTTTTTTGTCATATGTCTTATTTCATTTATTTAATCGCAATTTATGATTTACCGCTCACGTGTGTAATTGTTCTTTTGCAATGATAAGTTAAAATAAAGTCCGAAACAGCCGAATGTGACAGTGATCAAGAATGTTGTCCGCAAGAAACTAGTCCGTATGATATTAATACGCATTTATACGTACTTGTATATAAGATTTATAGAAACAAAAAGACAACACTCTCACCATACTATCACCACTACTACCATTACCGACGCTACCACCACTGCCACCACCAACGACAACAACATCAACTGAAAGGGCTTCTCCATGCCTTAGCCGTCAAGATGAAAGATTTGTAATCAGGAAATCCTGGGTCAGTATTCACCGACCATTCTTAAGAACATTCTTGGTCTTGTTCTTCAAAATTTTCCAAATTTGAAAGTAACACAACTTCTGATTGACTAAACCATACGGTTTAGCCAATCAGAAGTTGTGTTACTTTCAAACTTGGAAAATCTTGAAGAATGAGTCTAAGAACGTTCTTAAAAATGGTTGGTGAATACGGACCCTGGTTCGATTCTGTTTGGCAACACTGGTCAAGTGGGCAGTGTACTTGTGCTAGATACTTTGAACAGTGTCCAAGCCATATAGTGGTGAATCTCAAGGAAAGACATGAATAGGTGGACCATTGCCTTTAAAGGACTGAACGTTGATTGATTCGAACCGACAAATGCTTTCATAGTGTGTAAGGTCGCAGAGAGGAAGAAGTAACCCTTAGAGCGCCGAATGAAACCGACAGATATTTCAGTCTAGAATTAAGATCCAAATAATTGCAATTTCAGGGATGCTTTTGATCATATTGCTTCAGCAAAGTGGGCAGTGTAGAACATAGATCAGACTGCACATTTTTTGCAGTCCGATCTTTGATCTACACTGCTCATAAAGGCAACTATAGTCGTGAAAGCATTTGTTTTCCTTTCGCCACAACTAGTTGTGAAAAACATGGCCTGCTGTAAGATAACAGAAAAAAAAAAACGTTTACAGCAGGAAATAAGACAATGACCATTTCTTTCTTTGTGTATTTCAGATATGGCTCTCGCCACCATCTTTATGTGTTCAGCAACTCTCTCAGAATACATCAAAAACCAATACATCCACAAGACTGGTCTCCGATGTGCCAAGTTTCCAGAACTATGGTACGATCTGTCACGGCTGAACCAGTCACAGTCCCCCGATCACAGCGTCTCGTTGTTATGGCATTCATGGTGTTTGTTCCTCGTCCCAAGCTGAAATGTGTACAACGTTGACGTCAGAAACGTGGAAGCATACGCCAGTAGATCTACAACACCAGCGAGTGTGCCACTTTGCGTTCATCGCTGGTTACTGTCGTACAGAATAAAGCTCTGTTACTATTTAACAACAATCACAACTGAAATAGCAGCAACAAAAGCATCACAAACAACTATTACGGTCATAAACCTTTAGTTCCAAACAGTGGGAAGAGACACTATTCTCTCGCTACAACATTGTGTACTTACATTCCTATACCAGCAAGGACAATGAAATATCATAATGGCTTCATCTCTTTACGACTTCGAATTCGGAAATATTACAGAACTTTACTTTAGAACTGGACGTTGATAATTTATTCCCAAGACGTGTTTTTCAAGATTTGCACTCCTTTTTAGCTTTCATTTGATAAAAGGATTTTCTTAAATGTTGCCAAAAACAAAATCAGATAGACGAACTGGGTGTTCCTTTCGAAATTCCAACGCCTAAATCCAAAGGATTCCACAACTCTTACACAATTAGAATGACATTTTGAATACGCATGACAAGTTTGCGTTTCACTTTGTTTTACAGGCGAACAGGCTTAACGAATAAATTTTGATGAATGAATTAAGTTGGAAATTTATTATTGCAAAGGTTACCGAATGTTTTATATTATACATAATACTCGTCTTTTATCACCTGAGATTTAAGACACTTCCTAATGTATACAATTTGTTTGCCTAGCAGCAAACCACTTTTGAAAACAGTGTTGCAAAAGGATAAAATGCTTGTAACGAGATCGTAACCAGTATTCTTCCTACTTGCTACACTGGTTGAAAGTCTTCTAATGGAAAATTTGTTTCAGGTGTTAATGAACTGAAAAGTTGTGGTTGTCTATCTGATGTAGGTCGAGAAAGTGTCTGAAAGTTATTGTGAACATTCACGCTGCTTAATTTAGCCCTTTACAAAGGAGTCCAAGGTTTTAACGATCTGAGGGGAAAAAGGTTTTGAAAACAATGTGGGAAAAGGATGATATGCAGGTTACCAGCTGTAGAAGGTCTACTATCCTCACAAAGGACAAAAGGTCTGGATAAGCATGACATGGTTTGTTCTATTTCCAACCACTTCAAACGTTACAGGTAATTACGTATGTTCATAATCTCTGACAATGTTGTCGGTTTTTATGTGTACAGCCTCCTGTAACGTTATCAGTTGTTATGTTCTTATCTTCTTTTAAAGTTATCAGTTATTATGTTCACAATCTCTTTAAACGTTATCGGTTATTATTTTCACAATTTCTTATAAAAAAGGGACCAAACTGGGTCAATTTTGCTGTACTATCTTACATATTTTCAGTAAGATCTTTTTTTACCAAGATGAAGTAAACATTTTCTCTTTCCCCATAACTTGCTGACTAATTAGCATTTCAATTTTTTTCGAAATATCTGACAAGAACATCACTTTCTGCTTAATATTCACATAGATAATACATGTAGTTACACTGACAAAAATATCATAGTTTTAAATCATGTGGAGTGTTTTCTAGTCAAATGCATGTTCGTTACAAGGTTTAACTCTTTACCAAACGACAATATTCTAGACCAGTCCAAATTGAAAGCATTTGCAGACGACGAAATAAATGTGGTTCAAAAATTGAAATTTGTTTTGGGAAGGGCAGAAAACATTGTGGGGAAAGGAGAAAATGCTGGTTACCAGCATTTTCTCCTTTTCCCACAATGTTTTCAAAAAGCTTCTTTCTCAGGGTCGTTAAAAGTCGGAATTGTGTGGTAAAGGGTTAATTGGAACATAGTATCAGTTAACTCTTTACCAAACAACATTTGAGATTTTTTCCAAACTGAAAGCATTTGCAGACGACAAATTCAGTGTGGCTCAATTGATGGGATTTGTGTCTAAAGGGGTAAAAAACATTGCTGGAAAAGGAGAAAATGCTGGTTATCAGCATTTTCTCCTATTCCAAAAATGTTTTAAAAAAAACCTTTTCAGGGTCGTTAAAACTCAGGACAGCGTGGTGAACTGTTAAAAGATTTGAGACTGAAAGTTGAAAATGTGCCAATTTCTTATTTGAACTCTCTAAAATTAGAAAGGATGTGTCGATACTTCAACTGAGCCATACCGCTAGCCCATTATCTTACAAAATCGTACATTGTTTTGTACTTTTGAACAATGTGGGGAAAAAAAATGTGTCATTTCCTTTTTTCGAGCACTTGCTCCTCTTCCTGCAATGTTTTATTATCATTACTAAAAGGTAAGTTGTACCTGATGATTCAAATTAATATCATCTCCCAGAATTTGTTTTAAAAAAATCGTCATTTGGGACATGTCGTTACGCTTAGTTGCCTAAAAATTTTGAACTTTAGATCTGATACCGTTTATGAAAAGTCGTAAAATAACTTGTGCTTTTTATTAAAATTTCATATTTTTTCTATCATATTCTTAAACTTTAAATGACACGAGATCAAGTTTGAAGATATTTTTAATCGTAAATTATTCAATCCTGATGAGAAATGACACATTCAACATGCTTGTTATTACACTGCAAGTCAATATAGTCTGATCCTAGGCGCTAATTTTGCTTTTCACTACGTGTACTTTCTTTATTTTTGATCAATCAAGGGAAAGCAAACATTCAGTTAAAATTGTGTGTTAAGTATCAAACATGTAGACCCAGTTAATTGTCAGTGGAAAAGTCACAGATCTGAAAAAGTCACAGATCTGAAAAAGTTACAGATCTGAAAAAGGCATTTCAGTATTTGAAATACATAGTATACGACTGCCTTTATTTTCTTTTTGATTGAACAGTTATTTCAACTTTGAGTGAAATTGCAGTAATTCGTCAAATTGTTACTCGCATTGATGAATGTTATTGAAACATTAACGGCAGTGTAAAAAAAAAAAACTTAATAAAGCAAACCTTATCTTTATCGAACGATAAAAGCGTCTGATTTGCTGATCCTTACCTTGCTGTCTGAAAAAATGAGCCATGCTCTGTAAAAAGGGGTTTTATGCATTTGCAAAAAGTATCGACCAAGTCCGTCTGCGCAGTCCGCACAGTCTGACCTGGACCGGAACTTTTCCCTATTGGTCAATTTTCTGCGTGTCGTTGGATCTGTGGACCTCATGAATTAGTCAATTGCTAGACAAAATTCCTTTTACGAATCCATCATTATGAGATGACACGCTTAGTGTACTGAATCACAGGGATGCAATAAACCTCCATTTGCCAGAGCGCCGCTCAATTACGAGTTCTAAGCCACATTCATATTATTTGAGTCAATTGGAAAAAGGATAAATTATTTTTCTGTAATATGGCAACCGGTCTTTTTTTCAAACAATAGTTTCGATGTTAGCTTAAAGTTACAAGACAAAACTTTGATTTGTCTGAACCAATTCTTACACTTCCAGGCTTAAGGTCTCAGAAATCAAAGACGAAAATGTCTTGAATGACGGTTTCATCAACGCTGAGTTAGGAGGGAAAGAGATTCATTCTTCGATTTTGTTCATCTTTTCTTGCCACCTTGTACATGTTATGTTTTTTAAACGAGGGCTTTCATTATTTTTGTTCCGTTTCGTAGACAATTTGTTACATATGTGTTATTTATTTTTATATTTATTCCTATCCATTTTGTTTTCATTATTTGCTTCGTCATCCATGATTTTAAACATCGCATTTTGTTTTTCGATCGACCACAGACAAAGAAAAATCATTCCATTTTTGTTGTCAGTCATCCTTTTCCCACATTTTGTCAAGGCAGTTTGATAAACGTTTACTTTATTGTTGCTGCTGAATCAAAGTTCTGAGCGTACCGTACATACAAGAAAATCGCATGAACGATCAGCCATTAGCATGTGCATTGTAGCTTTGTTGGAAATCTTCAAAATAAGGAAAAAAAAATGCATTGTAGCTTTATAACAAATTTTCAAAATAAGGAAAAAACTTTTCTAAAATGAATTCTGATTTTTCACAGGTAAGTTTTAAACTTAATTATTCGTTTTATCTTTTTCCCCATAATGTTATCTACTCTGTCAATGACAAACCACATCAATGCAGGAACAATTAATATTGCCATTTGCAAATTGTTTCAATTTGGACTTGTCTAAAATGTTCACATCTGCTAAAGAGCTAACTAGTTTGTGGTATGTCTAAAAGTAGCCAGCATGATAATATGTTAGACAATATTATATGACATCAACTTTGTGTATCTTTTATAACATTTGCTAATATTACAGACGTGCCATAATTTACTTGATATTGACATATTTTTCGATATTTTCATTTTTTTCTCCTAGTTTTGTTAAGCCAGATACAATAATACGTGTAGCATAATGTTAGCTCATGTCTGTATCTTGCATATTTACACACATAATTTTATAGCTTTAGTTCCGTAGATTTTCAATGAATTTGTTTTAAAAAGTAGAATTTTTTTCTCCTTTTTTTCAAATTGTTTGTTTTTGAATAGGTAAAGCTGGGGTTTGGGAAGTTTATGTAAAGAAATCTATTAATATCAGACTCGGTCACAGCATTATACCGCAGAAACATTTTCAAACAGTAACGAAGAATTTTTTTTTTTTTTTTTTTTTTTTTTAATTACTTTTTTTAATAAAGCAAGAAAAGGAACATTTATTTTTTGCATTTTTTTTCCAAGGTTGATAATTCTTATAGATTTCATAAAACCGCATTTTTGCCTCAATGTCCTTGAATCTAAGGCCATATTACTCGGAACGCAACCACGCTTGATTGCCCAGAATACTATTCGTCAGACACTGGGTCAGATTTTTATTGACCAATCTTTAGTAAGGGATCCTTGACTTTCTTTCTTTTAAGATATTACAGTTAGCCATTAAGACTGATAGAAAATCATTGTCGCATTCATCTTTAATCACGAGTTGTTTCATCATTAACTAAACGTTGTTTGTAATTCCGTTTCATTGATACATCAGTTTGTCATTCATGTTTATGAAAATGTGATACAAAATTTTAAAAAGATTACAAAAATACTTTAATACAGCAAGCAAAGAAAAGTATCTGACTTGTGTTTGTCTCTTTTATTTTTTCCTAAAGTCATTTGTCCCATCTGTCTCCCTCTCACTTTCTGTCGCCTGATCTTTTCTTGTCTTTCTTTCTTTCTTAACTAATCACTCAAGTCTTTACGAAACGACAAAATTTAAGAATTGTCCAATTGGAAAAAGTATGAAAACGACAATTCAAAAGAGGTCCAAAAGTCGAAATTTGTTCTTGGAGAGAAGAAAACATAAGGAGAAAATGCTGGTTACCTGTATTTTTTAACCCTTTACAGTACAATGCGGCCTTTTAACGCGCATGGGAAAAAAGCCTTTTGAAAACATTGTGGGAAAAGGAGAAAATGCTGGTAACCAGCATTTTCTCCTTTTCCCACAATCTTTTCTACCCTATCAAAGAAAAATTGCACCATTTGAGCCACACTGAAATTGTCGTCTGCAAATGCTTTCAATTTGGACAATGCTAAACTTTTGTCGTCCGGTAAAGGGTTAAGTGCAATATTTCCACATACATTGAACCCAGACATTTAACCTACGGACATGAATCTTGCGCATGACACATTGTCTCGATGTGGATAACTTTTGTGCAAAGGTATTTTAAAATTAAGTAATACCGAAAAACTAAAGGTCTGGACACCAAAAACCGGACATATCACCTTGCCATGACCTTGACCTTTGGCCTACGGACATGGTTTTTACTCTCGTCACATTGCCTTTAAGTGGTTGACATTTCTGCTCAGAATGCATAAAAATGCATTCATAATTTAAAAAAGAGGCCGGACAAGAACATAAACCTAAAAACTTTCTCTTTTTAAAAATATCTGACCTTGCTGTGACCTTAACCTTTGATCTACGGACATATTGCATGCTCACGAGAGATCGTTTATTTGTGGTTGTTTTGAAATTAAGTAAAGCGAAAGAAAGTTATGTCCTGGACACGAAAACGGAATTTGACCTTGCCATTACCTGACCTTTGACCTATGAACAGGGTTCTTGCGCGCAACACATCATCTTTATGTGGTTGACAATTCTGCACAGTTATATTGAAATTCAGTCGTGATTGAAATAGCGATAGGCCGGAAACTCACATACCCCCCCCCCCATTCCCCCACCCCCACCAATGCACCCTTAAAAGAATCAACCGGACACGAATATACCCAGCCGAGCCCCGGTAGCTCAGTCGGTAGCGCACAGGACTTCAGAACAGGAGGTTCGATTGTATGCTGCTTCGATCTACGTTTCTGCCAATTTCTTTCCGAGGGTTGATGATAGTCATTGCGACAGGATTCATTCCTCTCTCAGCGCTGACCATTCTTTCGACATTGGTTCTGTGGGAAAGCTGCCAGTGGCTTGGAAAGAATATTGTGCGGAGCACTGGTAATACAAACTCCAGGATGGGTGCTCTTGCCGCCGCGATACAACTGAAATAATGTTGAAAAGGGCGTTAAACACAAAATAATCAATCAGTCAAACGAACATACCCCACCCCTAAAATTTCTCTTTTTGAACCTATTTGATCTTGCCGTGACCTCGACCTTTAACCTGCTGACATAGTTCTTGCATGCAACACATTGTTTATACGTGGTTGACACTTCTGTTAAGTTATACTGAAATTCATATACAAACAGAAAAAAATTACAGGCTGGACCTTGCTTTTGATATAGGTATATTATCATGATTCTGTTAATTTGTTACCGTGGGGCCTGTCAAAATTCCATTTCCTTGCAGAAAAATGAATTTCAAAACTAGAACAAAAGTGATAACTTTGGTTTTAGTTTTTCAAAACAATTTTCCTGCAAGCAACTGGAACTTTGAAGTCCACACTGTAATACTCTGTCTGGTTCATATAAATATGCATACGATTATGTGGTATGTATTGAATTTGTCTGCACTTTGACCCCCGAATTGTTTACTTTTGGTCGCTTTTGGGTCTTTATTGGTTTGTATTGGAGTTTAACGCCATTTTAACAGCTCAGGTCATACCATGGCAGTCGGTGACGCACCCATGTGTTTCCTGGCTTTCTCAAACCAGTACTGACACAACTTTCTTTCAAAAGTCACTGACTACTTTTCTCACATGCATCAGAGGTAAGAGGCGAAAAATCGCCGGTAAGAAAGTTTGCCTCAACCGGGTATCGAACTCGTACCCACCAGGTCACGAGCCAGATACGGTAACCACTGAGCTACCCTGGCGGGCCTTTGGGTATTTTATTGGGATACATAAAGAATAGAAACAAAAACCGCTTTGTGTCTAATATTCTCATAAGTTACTCGATGTCGTTATTTGAACTGGTCTCAGATGGTATATACTGTCAATTTTAGTATAACATCTATTTATAAATAGATATTGACGATGCACTTAAAACCTTTATTTGCAGAGGATTTCTGATTCCCTCTTGCAGCAGAGAGGTTGGCGTACAATTTTCTTCCGCTCCTTTCACCGCCATGTTTCTAGGTGTGGGTCATGTTGTCACGTTCTTACAATGATGGTTCTTTTTAACCCTGCACCACACAATTCAGATTGGTAACGACCATAAAACAAGACTTTCGTAAACATTTTAGAAAAAGGAGAAAATGCTGGTAACCAGCATTTTCTCCTTTTCCCAACAATGTTTCCTTCCCTTCGAAAACTCAGTTCTGGGCCACAGCTGTTTTGCCGTCTGCAAATGCTTTCGTTTTGACAAGTCTAAAATTTTGTTGTTTGTTAAAGAGTTTTTTCTGTATGGCGACTAATAGGTCCAGGAGAAATTTAACACTTTATCATACAATCTTGAGTTTGAATGACCCTGATAAAGAAAGCTCTTGAAAACTGTGTGGAAAATGGAGAAAATACTGGTTACCAGCATTTTCTCCTTTTTCCACAATGTTTTCTATCCTTTCTGACACAAATCCCATCATTTGAGTCTCATATAATATGTTTCTGAGGGTGATCTATTTAACCTCGCCACGCAAAAATAGACCCGTTGTTTATGAATTTTATTTTCGAAGTCAAGATTTAGCTTAAACATACTTTGGATATCGAAAACAAATCGAAGACGATCAGACTTCTCTGACATGCAGGATGATCTTCGTATATTCTTCAATGTTCTTCAAGCCGAGCCCCGGTAGCGCAGTCGGCAGCGTTCAAAACTTGAGGATAGGTTGTCGCTGATTCGAATCCCCAGCTCAGCAAATTTCTTTCCAATGATTGATGATAGTCATTGCGACAGCTGATCTTTATTTTTACGATGGTTATGTAGGAAAGCAGCAAGGCCAGTGGCTTGGGAAGAATATTGTGCGAAGTACTGATAAAGAAACTACAGGAAAGCACGGATAGGTGTACTGGCCGCTGCGATATAACTGAAATAATGCTGAAACCGCTGTTAAACACCACACAATCAATCAATCAATTTTCTTTTCACAAAACTCACCACATGTTGTCTTTTGGAAAGAAATTAATCACCTCCTGACCAGACGATAGTAAAAACCAAAATGTTGCTATTTCAAGGTTTTTTTTTGGGGGGGGGGCGCGGGGGTCGGGGTAGGGCGTGGGGGATATCTCTTTATAGGACAATGTAGATCCAAGATCAGACTGCACGTTCTGTGCAGTCTGATATTGATCTACACTGTCCGCAAAAGGTCCTTGGCTCGCATTCAGCAGCCTAAGGGTTAAAATTATCCAGAGCCTTTCAGTCGCCATAAAGAAACGATCTGAGACAGGTTACATCTATAATTCACCTCGAATCCCATATAACATCTGATTATGAGTATAGGCAAATGTTTCATAACCAAAAAATCGCACTGTTTTGAATATACCTAGGATACAAAGACGCATCATAGACCTATTATTTCGATGATATACGGGAAATCTGAATATATACCTAATAACTGAACATATAACAAATATCTGTTATTCGACAGGGCCTTAACTCTTATCCTGCTAAATAACTTCGATGAAACTTTCAACGCGGTAGTAAAAACCCAAAGTTTGCTTTTTCAAAGGTATTTTTTGGGAAAATATATCTCCTTATCGGAGAGTGTAGATCAAAGATCAGACTGCACGTTCTGTGCAGTCTGATCTTGATCTACACTGTCCGCAAAAGGTCAGTGAGACGCGCTCAGCAGCCTAAGTGTTAAATTCATGACAAACAGTTATGAGAGAAAGAGAATCGGACATTCATTGGCTTTTTGGGGTAACTTTTATCAAACTTGTCTACAATGAATATTATTAAGCTCGCTCGCCAAAGGCTCATTAAATGGCAGACTAAAAACTCTTTTCATAAACTGTTATCTCAAATGCCATACTTATGTCAAATCCAGTATAGCATTGTTAGAACCACTTTTATAATAAAACGGCTTTTTGTAACAAAATTTCAGTCTCATCGTATCCCTTCAATATTCACCCGAACAGTTTGAAATGAATATATTTGTGTAATTTGAACCGAATTTTTTTTGGAAACATCATGAAAGGTGGAAAAAATGCGTTTGAAAATGTTGTTGCAAAAGGCCGTTTTATTACAAAAGTGGTTGGATTCGGAGAACAGCACACGAATATATTCATTTCAAACTGTTTGAGTGAATATTGAAGGAATAAAACGAGACTGAAATTTTATAACAAAAAGCCGTTTTATTACAAAAGAGGTTCTAAATTTTATTACAAAAAGCCGTTTTATTACAAAAGAGGTTCTAACATAGCATATGGTTAGTATAAACCACAGTAAAATGCTAAACAGTATTTCACACTGAGGCCGCGGTTCATTACGCTTTTGCGGATAGTGCGGATACAACATACATGTACAATCATGAAATAGCTATATAGTGATGATAAGAAGCATTCTGTAATACGTTACAAAAGTAATGTCAGTGTTTATTTACATTTTTGATACAATTTATTCCTTGTCCTACTAAATAAGTGAAAGGAAACTTTCAAGCCAAAAGTAAACTAGGGGCCCTTGAGGGCCTAAATTGCTCTACTGGCATTGATTTTGCTTTTTTTCTAGCATACATACTGAATTTGTGATTCAAAAAGGAAAAGAGGAAACACACACAAAAACGGAGGAGGAGGTGTTGTTGCAACTGGGCTTGAACCCGATAAGACAGCATAAGTAGGCATGGTGAATCGAACAAATAGTGAAAAAAAAAATGAAGTACAATTTCTCAAAACCAGTTGTTTGAAATCCAGTCGAATTTGATAAGGTATCAGTACTCATTGTTTTAAACAATCCCTGCAAGTTTCAAAGAAATGTGACTAATAATGTGGACTGTGTAAACAAGAAATCGAAATTTTAAACTTCAAATGGCTACTTTTCCCACACTGATTGTTAGATTTTTTCCAAGATAAATAGGGTTCAAGCTATTGATGAGATAAACAAACTGTGCACTTTTCACGAAAATCCGACAACAAATGCAGACTAAATCGTGTAAACAAGAAACTGAAATTTTGAACTTTACATGGCTACTTTTCCCGCACTGACTGTCGGATTTTTTTGAAAATCAAAAGCATTCTAGCTATTGATCAGATAAACAAACTGTGTAAGTTTCAAGAAAAACTGACCACAATCGCTGACTTTATCGTGTAATCAAGAAATTGATATTCTGAAATTTAAATGGCTACTTTTCCCACACTGATCGTCAGATTTTTTTCAAAATAAAGAGTATTCAAGCTATTGATAAGATAAACAAACTGTGTAAGTTTCATGAAATTCTGACTACAAATGCAGACTTTATCGCGTAAACAAGAAATTGAAACTTTGAAATTTAAATGGCTGCTTTTTCCGCACTGATTGTCAGATTTCTTTTTCAAAATCAACAGGGTTCAAGCTATTGATGAGATAAACAAACTGTGTAAGTTTTATGAAAATCCGACAACAAATGAAGACTTTATCGCGTAAACAAGAAAAAGACTAACAGACAGACGGACGGACAGACGAACGGACAGACGGACGGACGGACGACGGAAACCATACCATGACATAAGCTCTGCTGGCTTACAGCCAGCAGAGCAAAAAAAACGATTTTTTTTTTTTTAATTTCAAAGGTATGTTTTAGGGAAAAAATATCTTCTTATCAGACAGAGTAAAGCCAAGATCAGACAAAACGTTCCGTGCAGTCTGATCTTGATCTACACTGTCCACAAAAGGTCCTTGAGTTGCGCTTAGCAGTCTAAGGGTTAAGGAAGAAGAAGTTTTTGAGATAAAGGTTACGAGCATTTTCCCACAAAGTTTCAGATGATTTCTTCATCAGCGACGTTCAAATACGGAATTGTGTGATATGGGGTAAAAACCAGGCTTTGGCTTAAAGCGAACAAATGATAGGCAAAAACAATAATATTAATATTCCAAGAATTTATTCATTGCCATGTATATGAGTCATGCTCTGTGAATAGGGGGCTTAATGCACCTCCGTGATGGATGACACCAAGAAAGTCATCACAGTATTATACATCCCTATTTTTTTTTTTTTTTTTTTGTATAACAACCCACTAAATCATGAGGTAGACTGGTCATTTCACCTGCTGAAAATTGGCCAAACGCAAAAAGTATCGACCCAGGTCAGCCTGCGCAGTCTGCGCAGGCTGACCTGGGTCGATACTTTTTGCAGATGCATTAAGCCCCCTTTTCACAGAGCATGGCTCACATATAAAATGGTCTCGGAAGGAAATGCGTCAGCAATATGCCAGCAAATTTCATCCGAATATATCATCGAATTGAGCGGCGCTCTGGTAAAATGGGATTTAATGCATCTCCGTGATACATGAGACCAAGCAAGTCATGACATAATTATGGATCCATAAAATCCATTTAGTCAAACAACCGACTGAATCATGAAGGAGACGGGTCCTTTGACATGCAGAAAATTGATCAATAGCGAAAAATTCCAACCTGGTTCAGCCTGCGCAGCCCGCGCAGGCTGATCTTGGTCGATATATATATATATATTTTTTTTTTATCATCTAACTCCTTTTTCACAGAGCATATTGATGAAATATCTGATATTCGTATGACCCTTTAATGTAACGAGAACAACTTTACGTAATTCCTTACCCTGTTTTTAAAGTGTAAGTCAAGATCAGGCTGTAGAGAACATAGAGTCTGATGTCAGTTAAACCTGGGACACACATGAGTTAGTGGACTGTCGCCGAGATAGGACTGAAATAATTCTGGGAACAGCGCAACTACACCATTCATTTGACCAATGTTCGTACATATTAACAAAAAAAAAAGAGAGTAGTTTGCTACAATAATGTGTTAAAATGTTTTAGTTCCCAACGGAATTATTTCTCATTGTGATATTCTAGCATTTTGTTTCAATTTTTCAATAGATAATTCCATGAGATAAGAAATTAGACAAAGTGTTGTAATGAATATAAATGTTTACCATCAGTCACTACTTTGGGTATCACAAGTAGTATTCTGCTGAATCCATACCCTGGAAAACTCGTACCCTGGAAAACTCGTGTCCTAAGTTTTAGGACACCATGGCTATCTTTCACTAAACTGCATAGATTTACACAGGATTTTTTTTTCTGGGAGGGGAGCGGGGTTCGTATATGGCCCCAGACCACGGTTGTCGGTGAAACGTGTGTCGATTGTCAACACGCCAAACAGAACTTCTTCGACAAAACGTCTATAGAATCAGCCTGAAATGATAAAGAGTACTTAAATGCAACAGCATAACCCCATTTTTTTAGATGTCATCGAGAAATCATGTTAAATTTGTGAAATAGTGAAATTACTGACCAATACAGGCAACTGGCATGGTCAGAAAAAATTGACAACATAAGCCATTTTAGCCTTTATTCCAAAATTCACAAAATGCAAACCCAGGAGACTAGCCTGAAAATGCCAAGCTAAACTGAAAGTCGAAACAATACATAATTTGGGGATAAAATAAAAAATAGCACGTTAACATGTCATTTTTTCGCAATCTTTCATGGCATTACCCCGCCTTTGTTTTTACGGCTAAAGCTAGCCACTAACTCCATGAACCCTCAGTTTCGCATTTGGGTCAACACTAATGGAAACATACCTTTCTCCATTATTTCTAATGTTGACATGGCCAGTTCGAAAAGTACTGTTTACATCTGCCTATACACACATACGATCCATGCTTTAGAGCTGATGTAAAGTTCTAAATTCTAAACTTGTGCAGTGCAGTGAAACTTGTTTTCATAATTGATGCTTGCTTACCTAAACTGCGTACGCAAATTTTTGTGCGTACGCAATTTAGAGAACGGTATCCCAGTTCTCTAGAGAAGTGGTGATCTGAGTATGAGTTCATCGCAGAAATCGTACACTTTCTTGTTTATACTTGTAGAACGTACACAAATGAGCCATACTCCGTGAAAAGAGGGCTTAATGCATCTGCAAGCAGTATCGACTCAGGTCAGCCTAGGAAGCCCACGCGGGCTGACATGGCCGAAACATTTTGCTAGTGGTCAATTTTCTGCATGTCAAAGGACCATTCTACCTTGTGCTTCTGTCAATTGTTTCACAAAATCTATTTTATGGATCTACAATTCGATGGGTGAGTGCAACACTATCCTAAGTGCCTATAGGCACTTAGGATAGTGTTTCACTCACCCATCGAATTATAATGCATAACGGAGGTGCACTAAGACCCATTTTCACTGAGCATAGCTCATTATCTTTATGACACTGTGAAAATTGAAACGATTTACAATTTTGTGCAATGAGGTAAATAATTAATTCTAAAGGGATAAATCGTACCCTGAAGAACTCGTCCCCTGATATGGGATTGTTGATAAAAAAAAAAAAATGTTATCTTGTCGAGTCCAATAACTAAACGTTTTACTAGACAATCCCGTGTATTAACGACTCCCAAGGATAGGGATACCCTGTTACTGCAAAGTAAATGAATCCGACTTTAGTCGAGGTTTAAAAGGTATATTTTGATAGTAATTGAAGATAATTTCGGTGATAGTTTGGCATAAGCGAGCAGACAGTGTAGATCAAGATCGGACTGCACGTTCTGTGTAGTCTGATCTTGAATTACGCCACACGCAAAGGCTTTTTGACTTCCTATTGGCAATGAAAGAGTTTATTAACATCTATTATAATGTTTTCTTGTTCGAATCTATATTGAGTTTTCAACCTTTTCTCGCCAAATATAAAGAATGTTTTGGGGTTTTTTTTGCAAAGTTTGAAAGCAGAAAAAATTGCTGATGATTTTTTTTATCATATTTAAGATTCGAGGATCGGACGGTGTGTATCCAAGATCAGATTTCACGTTCTTTCCAGTCTGATCTTGATGTACGCTGTCCGCAAAAGCCAAATAATTATATCGTCGTTTATTGTAGAAAGCGTTAACATCTCATTTTCAATTATTTAAATCGATATCGAGAAATATTTAAAAATGACTTAAAAATATCCAGTTGCAGACAAATTGAAGCCAAGCCCCCGTAGCTCATTCGGTAGCGTGCATGACTCGGGAACGAACAGGGGTCGTTGATTCGATCCCTGGCTGGGCCAATTTCTTTCCGCGGATTGATGATAGTCATTGCGACAGACTTCATTCCTTTCTTACTGCTGACCATTGTTTCCACGATGGTTATGAGGGAAAGCAGCCAGTGACTTGGCAAGTATATTGTGTGGAGTACTGGTAAAAGAAACTCCAGGAAAGCATGGATAGGTGCACTGGCCGCCGCGAAATAACTGAAATGATATTGAAAACGGCGTTAAATACCATACAATCAATCAAAGCAGACAAATTGCACGCCCTTTGCTTGTCAAATAAAACTTTCTGATGATCTACGATACACCGAAGATCATGTATCCAACAAAGTTAGTAATAATCAACTTCTATTAACCGTAAGCGCATTGAGCACAACTAAACTTACCTTCGCGGACGTGTATATTGAGATCCAACTGCACAGATCATGCAGTTTGATATTGGTTCTACATAAGCCGATGTTATACAGATAATTCTAGCAAGAAAACCTTTGTATTTTCAATGATTTTGGAGAGCTTTAACTGACCAAAAATGCCTCTTTTCCTTCGCCAGCAGGCTAGCATAACTCTTGACCAGACGGGGAAAAATATACTTGTCCATATTGTAGATGCCTTCATACAACAACATAAATGGGGCTCACATGATGGAATTCGTCATTGAAGGAGTTAAAAACTGTGGGAAAAGTAGTAAACGCTGACTGCCAGCATTTCTCTTTTTCCATGAGTCTAAAAGCAGTCTACTTCAGTGTCGATAAATTCGGGATTTTTTTTATGAAGGAATCTCCTCTCTCCTAACTGAACTCAAATTACTTGCGAAACTGTTCCCTTTTTGAGTGCTGTAGTGTCAAGGTTGCATCTTCACTCATAGTACAGAAAGTTTTGAGGATTTTTTTCCCATTACCAAATAAATCTCGTATTTTCACGATCTTTAGAAAAAAATGGCTGTCAAAAACATTGTGGGAAATGAAAAGGAAACGCTAGTAACCAGCATTTTTTCCCATTTTTCTTCTCTATATCTACGTCTTTTAAGACAAATTCTATTAACCCTTAAGCTGCGACCGATTAGCCTTTTGCAGACAGTGTAGATCAAGATCATACTGCACAGAACATGCATTCTGATCTTGGATCTACACTGTCCGATAAAATGATATTTTTTCCCAAAAAATAGTTTGACATTAACATTATTCGTGTTTTTACTATCGGCTTGAAAGTTTTGTTTACTTTATTTAGCAGGATAAAGGTTAATAGAGTCAGGTTAATTTGTCATCTGTAAGTGTTTTCAGTCTTGACAAGTCTACATTTTTTTTCCGTCAGATAAAGGGTTAAACCTAAAGCATTTATCATCCAGCACGAATCCGTCTTTCAGGACTTTCAGTCCTTTGATTAAATCTCTACTGTTCACAGGCAAACTGTACGTTTTTTGCTTGTCAAATAAAAACTCAAGTAAAATCTTTCTGATTCCAAATTAAGCTTTGATTCCTTACTTCTATGAATACTTTATCTCACTCTCCTTTATCTAAAACGTTCCATGCTTTAACAACCTTGAAGACGAAGGCGTTTGAAAATATTGTTGGAAAAGGAGAAAATACTGGTAACAAACGATTCCTCTTTTCCGCACAATGTTATCTACACTTTTAAAGACAAATTTAACAATTAAAGTCTAAATTTTTTTTCGTCTCGTAAAAATTTTAGAATTAACCCTTAGGGTGCAATGCGCGATTCAAGGACTTTTGCGGACAGCGAAGATCAAGATCAGACTGCACAGAACGTGCAGTCTGATCTTGGATCTACATTGTCCGATAAGGGGATATTTTTTCCCAAAAAGTGCCTATTAAATAACAAAATTTGGGCTTTTACTGTCGGTTAGATAGTTTCATTTCACTTATTTAGCGGGATAAGGTTTAAACTGAAGCCGTTCCTCTCCAGCACGCAGACTGGGTGGCATCCGCCGATTTACGTATTTTGAGGTCTGTCAGGCGTGGGTGAATTTGGCATGAATAGCTCAAGTTTCAAGTTCTATTATCTATTCAGTAAAGGAAAGTTGCTAAAGACGCATGAATATTCATTTTGTACCACCGAAATAAGAAATTGTAACATAAAATTGTCACATGCCTTCTCATGAACGGTTTATTCTGAGATTCAAACTTGCGACCCACGTACATGTCTGTGAGACAGTTAAACTATCTATACATAATATGCCGTATGTTAACTTAAGCCAGACTATACAATTTTAACTGTCAATAGCCAGAAAACGTAGAATTGGCTATTTACAGTTAACTGTCAATAGCCAGAAAACATAGAATTGGCTATTTACAGTTAACTGTCAATAGCCAGAAAACGTAGAATTGGCTATTTACAGTTAACTGTAAATAGCCAAAAAACGTAAAAACGGCTATTTACAGTTAACTGTAAATAGCCAATTCTATGTTTTTGGCTATTGACAGTAAACTGTAAATAGCCATTTTAACGTTTTTTGGCTATTTACAGTTAACTGTAAATAGCCACTCCGCAAAAAAAAAAAAACCATTGTTACCCCTCGTGTGTGTTTTGTGATTAGTTTTAGAGCGATCAGTCTCGGATACTTTGATAATCTATCACCTATCATAAATTCGACTTTCAGAACTTTCAGCCCTTTGATTAAACGTATGAAGCAGGCAAACCAAATGTTTGTATGTTTTGATCTACTATAAATAGTAGACCAATACAGTTATTCCTATTGTATCTGTAATTCTCAACTTCTATTTAACTCTTTACCACGCAATCCCGACTTTTAACGACCCTGAGAAAGGAATGTTTTGAAAACATTGTGGGAAAAGGAGAAAATGCTGGTAACCAGCATTTTCTCCTTTTCCCACAATGTTTTCTATCCTACCCAAAACAAATTTTAATTTTTGAGCAACATTTATTTTGTCGTCTGCAAATGCTTTCAATTTGGACAAGTCCAAAATTTTGTCGTTTGGTAAAAAGTTAAGCCTTCAAAGACTGATTTGTCCAATCCACCCTCTCCTGACAAACTTCATAATGCATCCTGTGAAGATAAAGGTCAGACTGCACTATAATGTGCAGTGCCATTAATCTTTTGTCAGACGACAAAATACTACACTTGTTCAAATTGAGAGAATTTGCAGACGACAAATTATTTATGGCTCATATGGTGATATTTGTCTGTAAAAGTACAGAAAATATTGTGGGAAAAGGAGAAAATGCTGGTTACCAGCATTTTCTCTTTTTCCCACAATATTTTCAAAAGTCCTCTTTCTCGGGGTCGGTAAAACTCGGGATAGTATGGTAAAGGGTTAACCCTTTTAGCGTCAAAGCGAAAACAAGGGCTAATGCCTAAGGCACAGATCCAGATCAGCCTCTGCAAAGAACGTGCAGTCTCATCTTGGACCTATACCGTCCGGTGTTTTTTTCCCAAGACAAAACTAAATCTTTCTGAAATTCCGTTGATTTTTTTCCCGAACCTCATGGGTGAAAACAAGGACTTTTGCCGACAGCATAAATCAAGATCAGCCTGCACAGAACGTGCAGTCTGATCTTGGACCAGTGCCGTCCACCTTTTTTTTTTTTTTTTTCTAAATATCCTACAAGATGAAAATCAATCTGAAATTCGGTTGATTGTTTTTGTTTTTGTTTTTTTCAGCCGTCGAAAGTGGTCGAGTTTATACGAGCCATGCTCTGGCAAAAGGAGGCTTAATGCATCTCTGTGATCCATTATATCAAGCAAAACATCACATAATTATGGATCCATAAAAATCCATTGTGGCTAACAATTGACTGAACCACGAGGTAGAATGGTCCTTTGGACATGCAGAAAATTGACCAAAAGCAAAATGGGTCGATACTTTTTGTAGATGCATTAAACCCCCTTTTCACTGAGAATGACTCAATCATTTTTTTCGGTGAAATTGTTAACTTTCGGTTGAATACCGTACATTTTGCGGGCTTGTATCTTGCTAGTTATTTTTGCTTTCATATTAACTCCTAACATGCTAAGTAAATGAAACTTTATAGCCGATAGAAAAACCCCAAAACTTCAAAGATTTCAAAGTAACTTTAGGTGAAAAATATATGCTTATCGGACAGTGTAGATACAAGATCAGACTGCACATTCTGTGCAGTCTGATTTTGATCTACACTGTCCGCAAAAGGTCCTTCGACCCCGCATAGCAGCCTAAGGGTTAACTATAAAGATTGATTTAAAAGGCCAATTAAGAGTAGTTCTTTCAAATAAACGTGAATGAATTGAACACTGTCCACCTATAGAAGCTTAACCCCTTACCACACTGCCCCGAGTTTTAACAACCTTGTGATAGAAGGCTTTACAAAACATTGTTGGAAAAGGACGAAATGCTGGTAACCAGCATTTTCTCCTTCTCCCACAATATTTTCTACCCTTTCAAGGACAATTTCAAAATTTGTGCAACATTTGTCTTCCGCAAATGCTTTCAAGTTGGACAAGCCTGGATTTTTATCGTATAGTATAGGGTTAATATGTTAAAATACATGTTTAATAATTATTTAGTGTCTTCATTGAATCTGTGGATTTTCCTATATAAGTATAAAGATTTAAAATCCTTTATATTTATGGTGTTTCGTGAAAAAAAGAAAAACTCTTTATAATTTGCTTATTCAGACTTCCCTACTGTAGAAAAGAAACTCCTCGTTGTCACACAAAAATTAACATGAAATGTTGGTAATGCTCATATATCTTTTACTGTTAAGATTTGAGCTTAATAAAGTATTTTGAATTGAATTAAGCACGAAGTTAAAACTCCTCGTTGTCACACAAAAATTAACATGAAATGTTGGTAATGCTCATATATCTTTTACTGTTAAGATTTGAGCTTAATAAAGTATTTTGAATTGAATTAAGCACGAAGTTAGAGTTCCAAGAAATATTTCCAAAGATGACTTCCGATTGCCATTTACTAAAGTAGCTACCGTTTTTACCTTGCAGCTGACTATTTTTCAAAACACTATAACTACGTAAAAACCGGCCGTTTCCCTTGTTTCACAGATATCTGTATATTGAACCTTCACCGACGATAAGCATTTACATTTTAACCCTTTACTGAACAACCCCGAGGTTTAACGACCCTGAGGAAAAGACATTTAAAAACATTTTTAGAAAGTGACAAAATGATGGTAACCAGCATTTTCTCCTTTTTTTTTTTATCCTTTCTGATAATAGTTCTATAATTTGGGCTACATGTAATTTGTCGTCCGGAAATGCTTTCAATTCGGACGAGTCTATAATTTTGTCGTATGGTAAAGGGTTCAAGGGATATTTTTCTAAGTTGTCCATTACAAATTGCTTAACCCTTTCCCAAACAAGCCCTGGTTTTCACGTGTCTGCAGGACAAGTCTTTTGAAAACACTGGGAAAAGAAGAAATTGCTCGTAACGAGTAATTTCTCCTTTTCCAACAGTGTTTTCTACCCTTTTTGAGAACTTTCTGCCATTTTCATCAAATTTAAAATTGTCGTCTGCAAACTCTTTGAATTTGGACCAGTCCAAAATTTGTCGTCTGGGAATTGCTTAATTGGGTTATGAGTTATCTCCACGAGCAGTGCTCTGGCAAATGGGGGCTTAATGCGCTCTCTTCGATGCATTATACCAAGCAAGTCATCACATGATTATGGATCCATAAATCCGTTTAGTTTAACAACCGGCTGAATTCTAAGCTAGAGTGGTTCTTTAAGATACAGAAAATTTACCAAAAGCAAGACGTTTCGACACTGGTCAGCCTGCTCGGTCCGTGGGGACTTAACTGGGCCGAAACTTTTTGCAGATGCATTTAACCCCCTTTTGACAAAGCATGGCATAAATGTTTTTTGGTTTTTTTTTTTTCCCTACGATTTCAATCTTAAAGTGTATTGCAACCAGAATTCATCTGGTAAATTTTGGAGAAAATCTTACAAGAATCAAAAAACAGTTAATTTTTATTTGCCTGCAAATCTTGCTTGAAAAGTTAAGTATAAACGGAAAAATTTGGGCCATGCTCTGGCAAAAGAGAGCTTAATGCATCTCTGTACTGCATTATACCAAGCAAGACATCACCTAATTATGGATCCATAAAATCCATTTTGTCAAACAAGCGACTGAAGCATGAGGCAGAATTGTCCATTGACATGCAGAAAATATGAAAAAAAAAGCGAAAAGGTTCGACCCATGTCAGCCTGCGCGGACTGCGCAGGCTGACATGGGTCGATACTTTTCGCAATGCATTAAGCCCCCGTTTCACGGAGAATGGCTCATATGTAGAAACCACGTAGAAGTCCCATTTCTTTTGTGTATTTCCCGTTTGTCACCGAATGATGACTTTTTTCCTCACAAAATATTTTTTGTTTTCTTTTTCTAAACGTAGATTTAATACATTTATTGACTGGTTTCAGACATTATACTGTACTGCAATATCGAGAAGGTTTTTTTTTTTTTCAAAATATCTCCTAGAAAACTGGACTTTGCAAATCCGTGATTAGGAGGGGGGGGGGTTAAACACTTATCTGCATATTGTTTTCCAAGAAAAAGATTTTTTTTTTTGTCTACTGCCAAATGAGGAAGTAGAGACGGTATAATGACTGGAATAGTGAGTTTTAGGGAATGCAAGAAAGCTATTTTGGCTAATTTTATGAGATTTTTATGAGAAACATATTCATGAAAAAATCTCCTAACTCTAAACCAGACTACAAAATGTTGGATTTGTCCATATTGAAAGTACTATGAAAACGAATTAGGTGCGTCTTAACCCTTTCGGTTCTATAGGCGAAAATAGAGGCTTTTACGAACGGCATAGATCCAAGATCAGACTGCACATAACATGCAGTCTGATCTTGGATCTATACCGTCCGCTTGTTCTGTCAAGCATAAAACGTAAAAATCCGTCTGAGTTTCAATAAATAGCACTTTCAGTCGTCAAAACGAGTCGGGTTTATATGTTTGGCTCTGATAGAGTGAAATGGTGGAATCTGTTTATGAAGGGTAGAAAATATTGAAGGAAAAACAGAAAATGCTGGTTACCACCGTTTTCCCCTTTTCCAGCATTATATACCAAAAACCTTTCCCCTTCAGGTTCGTTAAATAAGGGGTCCTATGCCAAAAGGTTTAACTCTTTACAGGACAACAAACTTTTGACCCCTTCATGAAGAAAGCATTGGCAAATGACAAATTCGCTGTGGCTCAAATGACCGGATGTACTTTCTCCTTTCCCCACATTGTTTTCTAAAGCCAACCCCATCAGGGTCGTGAAAACAGGAGATCGTATGGCAAAGGGTTTCAAAGCAAAGCGCCTTACTGAAAGCACTGGGTTTTTTGTTAACGTGTCCTTTCGCAGGACACCCCAGAGCCCTAGCCTAGTACTGGTGAAATCCAGGACATACATTAATATGTGAACTGTCGCCACGATATGGCTGAATAACTGTTAAAAGTGGCATAAATTGCCTCTCAATCATCAAATGCAAACCTTAGTTTCTCGCCCGTCTCTCTCTCTCTCTCTCTCTCTCTCTCTCTCTCTCTCTCTGTGCAATGCCATAACAGGACAGACCATGTGGCAGAGGTAGGAACAAGTGCAATGACGTAATGTCTGTAAGGATTGAACACTCACATTATGTTGCTTCAATCCAAGGATAGTCGCACTCTACTCCCACAACGTAAAACATAAAATGTGCAGCAAATTAATGTGATCCATTGCTCCACCTCCCACCACCTGCTTACCTCCCCCTCCCCCCCCCCTCTCTCTCTCTCTCTCTCTCACTCTGACATATGCATGAACGACTAAAATCACGTACTAAAATTTATCACTAAACACCGCATTCTACTATAAACATTATTTTTCCCGGTAGTTATTTTCACACCAGACTCGTCAAAATAGCGAATGTATTTACTCTTTACCAGACGATAAAAGTTTTAAACTTGTCCAAACTGAAAGCATGTGCAGACGACAAATTCGATCTAGCTCAAAATATGATTTCTGTCTTTGAAAATGGTAGAAAAGATTGTGGGACAGGGAGAAAATGCTCCTTTACCCACAATGTTTTCAGAAGTCTTTTTTCCCAAGGGTCATGTGAGCTGTAAAGTGTTGGTAAAGTGTTAACGCTTACAGTACTTTTAATACTTGTAATTGCAACAGAAACATGCCTATTAATTAAGGTCTGGTAAATGCAATCAGGAAGTTCTGGTTCGATTCCAGCCCGCAGAGCTGCCTACGTGGCAATTCCCTTGGACAAGGCATTGTAGATCCGAAAATCGTGTAGTGTTGAAACTAAGAAGCCCCCTTTTTTCAACTATGTTGTATTCAATTCACGGTGGCTAAAGCACCTATCCATGGATCCGTCCCTAGGTTTCTTTTCCCTAAACGGCGAGAGAGAGAGAGAGAGAGAGATGAATCCTGTCGCTATGACTATCATCAATCCTCGAACAAAAATTCATAGGTAGGTAAAATGCTCCCGATCGATGGATAACTAAACCTGTATGTTGTTTACAGAGCTTTCAGGCTACCATTTTTTTGTGTTTAGAAAATCATAGTACCCATAAAAATTACAGGATCACGTCAACCACCTCCGCCGTATTTGTGATGTTAAAAAAAAGGCGCTAAAAATACTACGGCTCTTCGAAATCAAATCTCATCCTACGAGAGAATCAATCTGTTTTCGACCAGACCACCTCTTCGCCATTACATAAAACAGCAATAAAGTGAAACAGGCATTGGCAAAAGGGATCATCAGCCGCTGAATGGCAATTATCTCTACAGATAGATGCGATAAAAAACGTGTAATAAATGACAAAGTGGAACAGAAAACTTTGACATTAACTCGACGGTCATAATACAGAATGTGCGACTTTAACTCGCGTATCCTTTTCAGCGCCATAGGCAAAAGACATGGGGCTTTTGCGGACGGTATAGATCCAGGATCAGACTGCACGGAACGTGCAGTCTGATCTTGGATCTATATCGTTCGATTGTTTAGTCAAACATAAAAGATAAAAGAAAAAAAAAAAACCTCCTGATCTTCAGTGGAATGTGCTTTCAGCCATCGACAGAGGCCGGAGGGGTATATGAGCCATGCTCCGGCAAAAAGGGGCTTAATGTATCTCCGGGATGCATTGTACATAGCAAGTCATCACATAATCATGGATCCATAATAGCCACCTTTTTTTACAAACCGACTGAATCATGAGGTAGACTGCTCTTTGAACATACAGGAAAATTGACCGATAGCGAAAAGTTTCGACCCAGGTCAGCCTGCGCGGACTGTGCAGGCTGACCTGGATCGATACTTTTCGCAGATGCATTAAGCCCCCTTTTCACAGAGCATGGCTGAAGGAGATACATGTTTAAGTTACCGTACGTTGAAGACCGTTTTTATACCTCCAAACTAATGACGTATTGTCTAATTTCTTTTTACGCAGCTTTCAACTTTGTTTGAGTTATGATCTTGGCGACAACTCATCTATTAAGTCTTTTATCCATTTCACCGGTACTAAGCTTAGTTGCTGAAGTGCTGTGCCCTGCTTTGCTCTGGGGCACTTCCAGGAACGGAGGGGAAAGAACTAGAATTCTCTGATAAAAAAAAAACAAACGCATTGATTTCTGGTCCTTAGAGGATCCCTGTCGCCCCTGCCGTACTTCATGGCTTAATTTGCCTTTCTTTGCATCTTTCTAGGCCGTATATAAGAATAGTAATGTCGTAAGTGTGATACATGATTAAGCCATGCTCTGTGAAAATGAGGCTTAATACATCTGCAAAAAGTGTCGATCAAGGTCAGTCTGAGCAGGCTGATATGAATCGAAACTTTTTGCTACCGGCAAATTTTCTGCGTGTCAAATGATCATTCTACTTCATGATTCAATCGGGTGTTGGATTTTATGGATCCATCATTACATGATCACTTGCTTGGTATGATGCACCAAGGGGACATTTTGTCAGAGCACCGCACACATATTTGGAAACGGCATTTCAGATTTTATCATTCTGTGGCAATTTAATTGAAACTGAACCCTGTTGACTAGAACAGGCGCTTAAAGGGGTCGTGAGAGGCTATTGTGGGAGTAAACGTGTTCTTCCAAGTTCTACCAAAACAGTATCTTTTCCCTTACAGCACTACACCGAGTCCCGGTGGCGCAGTCGGTAGTATACAGTACTTGAGGCCAGAAGGTCGCTGGTTCGAGTCCTCAGCTCTGTCACTTTCTTTCCGGGGATTGATGATGATCATTGCGACAGGATTCATTCCTCTTTTCGCTGATCGTTGTCTCGACGATTGTTACGTGGAGCGCAGCCAGTGGCTATGGTAGAATATTGTGCGAAGTACTGGTAAAAGAAACTCAATGAAAGAATAAATAGATGCACTGGTCGACGCGATAGAACTGAAATGTAAAGAACGACATTATACACCATACAATATCACCCACCCTTACAGCCCTGTTATTCTAACACATCGTTTTCGCATCCATGAGCGATAAGACAGCCAAGGTTTGATGTAAACCATTTAGTGGAACCATTAATGGATGATTTAATAATGTAACAGTGCATTATATATCCAATACATCAAGACGGAAACTTCGGCATCAGAGTCGTACAATGACCCAGATGTTAGATTGGCGACGTCTGAAGCCTTTGTTACGAACACAATCAGGGGCGATAATCAGGTGCGAATATAATAAGCCCCCCCCCCACTTGCCAATTTTAAATTGATTTGTGATTGTAGATTCCAAGACTTTCGATCTGATTGGCTGAGACAAACGTCTCAGCCAATCAGATGCCAAGTCTCGGTACTTAAAAGTAGGAAGTTATTTATATAGAATAGTTGATTTATTGGGCCCTACTTCTATGGCCCGAATCTCACTGATCTCTGTCCTTCCATCCAATATTTTCCTCGTTGTAAACGACTCATTTGAATCAACTACGCAACTTTAAGCGACACAAATAAGATCTGGCCAATCACAAAACAGTCACTATTCAAAAGAGAAAATAATCTCTCTCTCTCTCTCTCTCTCTCTCTCTCTCTCTCTTGCTCGCTCTCTCTCTTGCTCGCTCTCTCTCTCTCTCTCTCTCTCTCTCTCTCTCTCTCCTTTTCTCTCTCCCCAACCTCTCTCTGATAAAGTATAAATCACACTTTACAACACATAGCGAGTCATCCTAGACAGCACGTATTGCTATATCTGCCAGCTTCTTTTCTGTTAATCTTGTACCACGACAAAATCTGAGATCTTTCCATATTGAAAACAACAGAAAATCAAAAATTATGGGACTCAGCAGATGAGATCTGTCCTTGTAAGAGTGGAAAACATTTCGGAGTAATAGGAAAAAAAATGATGTGTAACCAGCATTTTCTCCTTTGCCCAGGATGTTTTCAAAGAGTGTTCTTTCTAAGAGACATCAGAAAACTGTATTATTGGATAAAGGATCAAAACAGATAGCAATCACTAAAAACTATAAAAAGCAGCATGGATGCAATCGAACGACGTGATAACTATATTGTCAAAATAAAATGACACCGCAAAGATTTCTCCAGAAAGCAACAAAACATGACAAACATTACCTGTGATCAGTACCCCTACAACCTACGCAATCACCTTTGGTTAATCGCGAAATTGCATCATCGTAAGCAGTAGTAAATTTGCAATACAAAAGCTGTTACAATGTAACCCATTGCAATGCCTAACCCTTTACCTGTTTTAGACTTGTTTATATTGAAAGCATTTTAAAGCATTTGTTAAATGACTCCGTTTTTTTTTTTTTCCTGCTCCTTTAGGTAGCGGGGTTTTTGAAAACATCGAAAACATTGAAAAGGTGGAAAACATTGTTGGAAAAGGAGAAAATGCTGGTAACCAGCATTTTCTCCTTTTCCAACAATGTTTTCCACCTTTTGAACGACAAATGGCATTAATTGTTGTGTACAAGTGCTTACTGTGTGGACAAGTCTGGAAAGTTTCCGCCGGGTACAGAGCCATTTTGTAACCTATACATTAACCCAAAGTGGCAACTCATAAGTTTTTAGGTATTCGAGTCATACCGGTAACTTATTCTAACCATATTTGTTTCTACTTTTGCCACATTGTTTTTTTTTCTTTTCTTTTTCTTTTTTTTTTTTTGTCGTAATGAAAAGAGTGGTTAGATTATTTAAGAGTCGAATACCTTACATGTTGGTTAATCTAAGCATAAACGAAAGAACTTGGTTTCGTTGATAGGCCTAAATGGAAGGTGTCACTGCTTACCTCCTGAGACAAAGTTGCAGATTACGACTTTGAAAACGCCCTTGTAAAATATGGATACTCAGCATGAATTGTGGTTAACTAGAACTGTCGCAGGTCAACAAATACCCCCAATCAGGTTCCATGTTCGCCAACCATTCTTGAAAACTTTCTTTGTCTTATTATATATTTAGAAAGAAATACAACTTCTGATTTGTAAAACCATCTGGTTTAGCCAATCAGAGTGGTTTAGCCAATCAGAAGTTGTGTTACCTTCAAATTTAGACAATTCCTAAGAATGTTCTTAAGAATGTTCATAAGAATGGTTGGTGAATACAGCCCCCGTTGTATCAGGACTGGATCAGGAAAAAACACTCGTGATGAAAATTGTAGGTGCAAAACTTCCTATAGTAGGAGGGCTGCCATTCAAAATTCAGCCAAATTGGTTGTAATGTTGTAGCAGATGACGAACATACAAAAGTGCGTGTCTGGACAGAAGGGTCGACGGACGGACAAATAAATCGATTCAAGTGTAGCCGCTAACTTCCGTTTCGAGGGTGTTTGAATGACGAATAAATTTAAATCCATGCTCTGGCAGAAGGGGGCTTAATGCATCTCCGCTATGCATGGTACCAAAAAAGTCATCACATGATTTCCGATTTATAAATTCCTTTTTTTTTTCTAACGATCGACTTTAACATGAGGTAGACTGGCCCTTTGACATGCAGAAAAAATGACCAATTGCAAAAGGTTTCGGTCCAGGTCAGCCTGCGCGGACTGCGCAGGCTGACCTGAGTCGATACTTTTTTGCAGATGCATTAAGCTCCATTTTCGCAGAGCATGGATAATTTGATAAATATTAAGATGTCAAAAGAAGAAATTTCTCGTTATGAGCAATATCTCCTTTCAACTTAATGATTTCGAAAGATTTTCTGCTGCAAGGCACAAAACAGTCGTCCACAGGAGGCAAATAGATGATGATCGAATTCTATCAATGTAAAAATATAGGCTACTAAAACTCAATTGGTCTATCACAGAATATCAAAACTTTCATTGGTTGATCATATGACACCGTTACTAAAGATAGGCCAATGGCGACTGCCTCTATATAATGATATGATATAGAGGCATTCGCCATTGTGCTATTTTTCGTAACGGTGTCCGATTATCAACCAATGAAAACTTTGATATTCTGTGATAGACCAATGGAGTTTCAGTGGCCTTTGGACAAACTAACAGCATGTACTCACGGTTTTTGCCTCAAACTGCCACTGGCTCTATCCGATCTGGACACTCTCCGCTGTTGTTGTCTTCTTTAGATTGCCTTACTAGAGGCTACGTTTTCATCAAGGAATTGCAAAGATTAATTCTTATTTCGAATTAAAAAAAAAAAAAAAATTAGTAACAAAGTTGCTGAATGGCTAAACCAAGTGGTTTAGGCAATATGGTCTAGCCAAGCTTTAGCAAAATGGTTTAGCCAAGCAGAAATTGCGTTACTTCTAAATCAAGAAAATTCTTTGAGACTTAGAACAAAAATTCAACTGAGAAGGGTTGGTGACTGCACTATGACACAAATCACCTATATGTTGCGAATTTTGATGTCTTTGCGAAGAAAGGGGCAGAGATCAGGCTGCACATCCGAGCAATCTGATTTTAGACTGCTTTCTTCCATGCCTTTACTAAACAATCCCGTGTTTTAACGACCCTGAGAAAGAAGGCTTTTGAAAATATTGCGGGAAAAAAGAAAACAAATCTAATAACCAGCATTTTCTCCTTTTTCAGCGTTTTCTATTCTGTCAAGGACAAATCTCATCAATTGAGCCACATTTAATTTGTCGTTTGCATTTTCTTCGACTATAGACAAGTCCAGATGAATTTGATAAAGATTGTCGAGCTAATAGTACCACCCCAAGTCTTAACCCTTAGGCAGCTAAGTGCGACTTAAGGACCTTTTGCGGATAGTGTAGATCAAGATCAGACTGCACAGAACTTACAGTCTGATCTTGGATCTACAACGTCCGATTCGGAGATAATCTTTCCCAAAATAAATACCTTTGAAATAGCAAATTTTGTGTCTATAGTATCGGGTTGAAAGTTTCGTTAACATATTTAATAGGTTAAGGGTTAAGTTTATTACAGTTCTTTACCCCGATATATGTCACCTTATCGAACAGTTAGATAAAAAATTAGACTGCACGTTTTGTGTAGTCTGATCTTTATCTACTCTGCGAAAGCGCGTTCAGGGATTCATGAAATAATTGTGGCGTGTCACTGAACGAAGGGAGGTAACTCCAATTCAATTTTTTTTGGGGGGGGGGGGTTGTTAAAGCCACTTTGAACAAAATTTCGTTTAAATTGCGACAACAGTATACATGTTTGATGCCTTTTTTATGGTAACGATATCTTGATCCGCAGGCTTCTAAGTACGACTAAAGACGTTTTAATCGGACCCTTTAAATTTAGATCATACTGCGCTGAACGTACACTTTGATCTTGGATCTATATTGTCCGATAATTCGTCACGTATTTTCCAGCCCCAAAAGTGCAACAGTTGGGTCGTTACTGCCAATCGAATGGCTATCTAATCAATTTAGAGTAGCAGACGGTGTAGATCCAAGATCGGTCTGCATGTTCTGTGCAGTCTGATCTTGATCAAACTGTCAGCACAGGCAACTATAGCCGGTCCCCCCCCCCCCCCGCTTAAAAGGTATAATGTTATCATCTATAAATGCATTCTCAGCTGCTTGTTCACAAAATTTTAACAACGGGGAAAAAAAGCAAGCAAATCGCCACGAGAACCGTTTGTTTCCCTAGTGTCTGACACCGTTTACAACATTGTGTATGCTAAAAGTGAGGTTCCGAGCACTGATCAATACTTTCCTTGACAGTGCGAAAATAATCGTCTGGTTTTGGATAAGCGACATTTTTTGTAGGAAACAATCCAGGGTCCGTATTCACCAACCATTCTTAAGAATATTCTTAGTCTTGTTTTCCAAGATTTTTCTACATTTGAAAGTAACACAACTTCAAATTGGCTAAACCATATGGTTTAGCCAAGCAGAAGTTGTGTTACTTTCAAATGTAGAAAATTTTGAAGAATAAGACTAAAAAAGTTCTAAAGGGTGGTTGGTGAACACGGACCCTGATCTCCACTAATCGGAGCATTACAACTAATTTAGATACGAAAGGGCGTCGTTGCGAAATGCTTAAAGGTATCCAAGCCCAAGAAATTCCAACCGTTATTATTTGAATACAAGGTCCGTATTCACCAACCATTCTTAAGAACATTCTTGGTCTTGTTCTCCAAAATTTTCCAAATTTGAAAGTAACACACCTTCTGATTGGCTAAACCATTTGGTTTGGTTAAGCCAAACAGAAGTTGTGTTACTTTCAAACTTGGACAATCTTGAAGAATAAGTCTAAGAACGTTCTTAAAAATGGTTGGTGAATATGGACCCTGATCTCCACTAATCGGAGCATTACAACTAATTTATATACGAAATCGCGTAGTTGCGAAATGCTTAAAGGTATCTAAGCCCAAATAATTCCAATCGTTATTATTTGAATTCTTAAGACAAATTGTTTTAATAGTATACTAACTCTCCTATAAATCTTACAGCAAACTTCAAACTTATGTGTAAGAGGAGAAAGGGGTTCAATAGAATGTCAAAATTAAACGACGTGAGAAGTATTATTAACCAAAATCTAGACAAATTAAGCAGTCCTATTCAAAGAAATTACCACAAGAGTTCTCATGATGATTCTAAGCTTTCCATGGCACTTGTTGACGCTTTTTGACGCTATTTAGTGGAACTGGTACATAAATGCGTATACCTACGCATGCCTTATGTTAGTGTGTTCTAACACTCTTTTTTTAAATTGTGTTATAATTGTGTATTTGTTTACATATTCATCGTCCAAGTCGTGTAAGTTCCCCTATTGTTAACGTTTCAGTCAAGCCTTGATGCCAAAGTAAATAAAATGCTTTCTTAGTAGTACTATTTTTCCAGGTAATGACTTTGCAATGTTAGGTACCCCAGAATCAGATTTTTGGGGTTCAATTTCCCACATGGTAAATCTGAGCTGGGATGCTTCGCACCTCACCTCAAAAACTAAACTGGTTGCGTGTTAACAAACGCGTTGAACAAACAATTCGTTGTGAAGTCTATAAAAATCTATAATAGTTATTTGCAAAAATATTTGATTGAATATTTTATTCCTCAAAATTCTTTACACAATTATGGATCTAGATCAAGTCTTAAGGTTTTATCTTGCGAAAGAAAAAAGTTATGACTCGAAGCCCTTTAGCTTTATAGGTTGTTCATCATGGAATAAGCTGCCAAAGCACATTACTAAGCTAGTGATAGTAATGTGCTATCTGTTATTTTTCAAACTTTCTGTTATCCTCTGTGCCCATTAAATTGGTCTTTAACTTAATTGCGCGTTAAGTTTAATGCGATATATTTATTCTAATTTGCCGCTATATGTCATGGCGCGAACACTGAGGGACCACAATGGAAATAAGAGTTCATCTCTTGTTTGTGTTATCCCCGGTGCTGGTGTCCATTACATGGTTTTAGTATTCATGGCTGTATCTTTTAAATGTTACACAGTCATGTTTTATTGGTACCATGTTATGCACATTTTAACCTAATAAAACTACTACTACCCACCTTGCCTCACAACGCCCACGTTGAAAATCCAGTGGCCTGGACATTACGCTGTACACTGCAAAACCGCTGGGTCACAAAACTGTCCCTGCTTATCGACAAGCCTTGTCCAGTTTGGAGGTTATTGCACATGCATAATCAGCATGATGGTTTACTACACCAAATGTCAGCACTATGGAGGGGAATATCCGCCAAAACTCTATGTGTCTAGATGACATTCTTATTTATGAACATTAGATGTCTATTTGTCCTCTTTCTTACATCTTACATGCATATAACATTTCATGTTTCATTATTACTAGTGCATGTTGCTTGATGCTAATTCCATTTTTCTTCTTCCACTTGTATGCCATAAATTTGTTATTTGTTCATTATGCCCCTTTTGACATTATGATTTCATCCATCTTACTTCCTTATCCTGATTTTTTTTCCCATTTCCCATGTCTGTATAGCTTATCATTAAAGTGCTACATTCTTGTTTATGCATATTCTGGCAAAAACTATGGGCTTTTGTCTTATTAAAGTGAAGCTATGATAGGTAGCTGAATTAAGGCGAACGAAGTATGCACTAACAAGAATGACATTTACACGAATACGACAAGTCATATTATGATACCAGATGGCGCTTTCATATACATTATTCGGTAACAGACAAGTTCGGTAAGTTGGACTTAAAAATAAATCAATTGGATGTTCTGTAACAAGGCAGTGCCCTGATGTTTCTCACACCCAGTACATAGCTTTCTGTGCAAACCTTTTTTTTTTTTTTAATTTGCAATTGCCGCTCGTTTTCTGACATAATAATATTTGTTATATTGTACCTTCCATGCTGTTTGTAAATGCCTGAAATTGATAAATTCTGATCACCATCTTATTTTCGGTTTTCACCCTTTCACCCTTAGTTGATTTAATCAATAATACACAGTCCTAAACCTGTACCCATTGTAATCGTCCTACAGATACCAGACTCCCAGCTTAAGCCAATTTTAAGTTTTATAAATATGTTTTATCAAAAAGGCACTGTCTTTGTTAACACTTCCTTTGTGAAAATATTTTCTTTTGGGAACAAAATGGCCGGCTTGCAAACCAGCCAATTACCCTTAGAGCACCTTTCATCCTTGCAGCCAATTCAGATCAAGATCAGACTACACAAAACATGGAGACTGATCGTAGATTTACTCCGTCTATTTTTCTAATACATTATGAATAAGGACAACCTTGAAATCATTAATAGTAGATGTTCTTTTTGTAAAATGAAAATGGCCGTTTGGTTTATTCGATGCTCTAAGGGTTGAAATTATGGTTAATCAGTGCGAATTAATAAAGATATTACAGGCGAAACATTGTAGCAAATGAAGAGAGAGAGAGGCTTTGACAACGCTTTGTTGCATACTTCCTGTAATTTTGACTTTGTGCTTGTCTAGAAAAAATGTTCTGTTTTGTTCCTCTTCTGCCTCCACAGTGTTTTTAAATGAATCTGGTCTGGTGCACACAAGTCGTCGTCCGCAGGTCTTAAAGTGTGTTCATCAATACAACACGGACATCACGGCATAAAAAAATCATATAAGGTCCCTGTACGAACTTTTCGAGAGCGAAAGGAGTACTGTATACTATATACATGTATAGACATGTGTCTTTAACAGCCTATACCAGCCTGTATAGCTCATGTGGTAGAGCGTAGGGCTAGTAAACGTCATGTGTCGGGACACTTGAGGGTGTGGGTTCGATTCTCTCGGCTAACCATCTAAAATTACTAACAGTTTTTCAGATGAGACGTTAAACCGAGGTCTCGTGTGACGGTGCTATACACCGAGCACGTTAAAGAACCAGGCGTAACTTATGATAGGTTTCGTCGTGTATCTTGCACTATCCCTGTAACATAACTAATAGCCTTCAGGGGCCGTCGCCCATATGGGAAACCGGTGGCGCCGATAAATAAACGCGAATTCTTTAACAGCCTGTTTTCATACCTCCTATTACCAACAACATAAAGAAGATCCCCATAGATCTTAGAGATTAACCTGGGTTTAAATGTGGCTATTTAGAATTCGTGACGAAAAATTAAAAACAAAAACCCTAAAACTCATTTTTATGTCCCTAAAACATTAATAGACGAGGAGAAATTCGCAGATCAGACTGCACACATAAAAGTTAAGGGGATAGGGCATGTTCAGATCACACACTGCTCATGCTGTTTGAAAAAAGTATTTGTCAAAAGAGTATATGTCACCATCTATCTATCTCTCTCACCCCCTCTCTTCATTTGCCACAATATTTTTTCTGTATCAGCCATCTTTCTGGAAACAATTGAATTATCCATAAGTTTAACTCTAAGAGCTTCGAATAAACCTAACTGCCATTTTCATTGTAGAAATAAAACCTTAATTTTAGCGATTTCAATGTTTTTTTCTGTTCAGAATTTTTGGAAAAGCAGCATGTGAAGATCAAAGTTCAGACTCGGTGTTTGGCGTATTGTGATCTTGATCTGCACTGGCCACAAAGGCAACTGAAGTAGTGACAGGCGCTCTTAGGGTTAATGGCTGGTTTGGAAGTTTGGAAAAAAATATTTTCGCAATGAAATATTCATAAAAACATTTTAAAGGAAGATACATCGGGTACTAGGTTAGGATTGGGTATTATTCATTACCTCAACTATATGGTTGGAATATCGAAAGTAAGATGTGATAGAGATTTCAGGTATATTATTTTACATACAGCATGGCAGGAGCAACATAACAAAATTATTATGTCTGAAAGCGTGTGGAAAAAAGAACCCTTGAACAAATGAAAGCCAAGACTTTACTTGGTGTGAAAAACATCACGGTGCATTAAACACTATATAATTACCTTGTTACCGAAACATCTGATAGTTGTACTATTATAAGTCCAATTCACTGAACTTGTCTGTTACCGAAATATTTGCCCCCCCCCCCCCCCCCCCCCATTATACTTCTCGTCTGCAATTAGGAAAATTTCAGTACTGGAGAAGGAAGTATAACAAATATAACATGTATTTAGAAGGAAGTAAAATGCTACTAGAAACATGCAGCAAGCACTTGGAAAAAAGACAAATGCAATGACGCAGTAGGAATAATCAGGAAGAATTAATCATTCATAATCAACAAAAACACAATACATGTAGTAAATATGATCAAGTTATAATAATGATGCAGGCCATTAGCACCAAACAGTATGCACTAGTAATAATGACGCATGAGATGCAATATGCATGTAAGATGTAAGAAAGAGGACGAATAGACACCTAATGTTCACAAATAAGAATGTCATCTAGACCCATAGAATTTTGGCGGATATTCCCCTCCATACAGCACATGCTATATATGATTGAATTCGACAGCTCAGGGCCGGAAAATTACATCGTAATACCCGAAATGTCATAAGCGATATCGTTACAACAAATATTACTTTCAATTAATTGTAGAGGAGCTCAGCAAGGAATGCCAAATTTATTTCAATTAAAACGGTATTTTTTTACATCCGGTATCGTTATTAGTGGAGCTTAAAATATTTCCATTTACAATGGATATATCCTGAGTAATGACATTTTCTATTTGTCGAAAAATTGGCTTCATCTATCCAGTTCTGCTTCCCACAACTTTTTGTTTGTACACTGAATACTATCCACACTAACTCTTCCCGGTACACAAAAATTGTAGACTTGTCGATATTGAAATCATTTGGAGTTAATACGGCTCAAATGGTGGGACTTGTATTTGAAGGTATAAAAAACATTGTGGGAAAAAATGTTTTCTAGAATTTTCTCCTTTCTTCTAAATGTTTTAAAAGGCTTTCTTCTTAGTGCTGTTAAAATCCGGAATTGTGTGGTAAAAGATTAAACCTTAAGCTGCTAAGCGCGACTCAAGGACCTTTTTTAGACAGAGTAGATCAAGATCAGACTGCACAGAACATGCAGTCTGATGTTGGATCTACACTGTCCGATAAGGAGATATCCTCCCCCCAAAAATTCATTTGAAATAGCACAATTTTGGTTTTTACTGTCGGCTTGAAAATGTTCATGTCACTTTTTCAGCAGGATAAGGGTTAGAGCATGTCGAGCTCCGCAGACCCTGAATATTTCCAATCATTATGGCACATGCGAGTTTGAATGCATCGACTACCACATCTTGTACCGTCCAAGAAATTTCCAAAATGAAAACCACTCCATTTCTTTGAACATATCACCACTGAAACATATCACAAATTTCACATTTCCAAATCTTGTACATCAATAAACTCCTTCTTTTAATCAAATTATGAATATAACCTCAAAAAGCACGTTACTGGTCGACAAAAATCTAAACATGCACGCCACTAGTTTTCCACGTGTATGAGTAAAACTTGCCCACGTGTCAACCTTCAAATGCGTATATAACTATACGCGAGTATGCAGTCGAATCCTCATGGTTCTGACTAAAGACAAATTTACTAAGCAAAGAATTTATTCGTTGATTTATGCCTCCTATATTAATGATCTTACAGAGTAAATTTCAGCATTCTAAAACGCCCAGATGTACACAAGAATGCACCTGTGTTTTAAAATGTTTTCTAGGGTCATACCACCAAGAGACCTCTTCCCCTTAATCCACTGGAATAGAAGGCTAGCTATACACCTGTCCTTAAGCACAACTTCCATAGAGAAAACTTAAACTTTGCCATATGATTGTTGCTTTTTAAATAAGGCACTACAAATCCCCCGATGACTTCGATTTACATGGAAACTAATTTGAGCCACGCGCTGACAAAAGGGGCTTAATGCATTCCCGTAATGCTCTGAATACTCTTTAGAATGGCTGGTAAAAACGGTCCCATGTTTATCAAATACAAATGCCGAGACTCTGGGGTGCATTGAAGATTCTGGCATGACCAGAGTCGCAGTCGGGGATCGAATCAGGAATTGTCGGTTCAAAACTGCACACCTCAATACCTTATCCAGAAAAGACGCCCACATAACACGTAATCCATAGGTTCCAGGTGTGGCAACATGTCCATAGCAATGGCTAGTTGGTGGACGAGAGCCTTTAAAGAGAGATTCATAGTGTTAGGGTTTGTGAATATGATTTCGGGTTCTACATTTGGTTAGGACATTACCTCCCACTAATTTGCACAATCTATCGGACATACTATCAAAAGGATGTCGTGCGTTTTTACTTGTTTTATTTCGAAGGACGGCCAACTGCTTTGAAAGAAGAATGTGTTTTAGAGGTGGTGAAAATAAAACTCGAGGAATGCATGAAAAGGTGTACTGCCATGATATGGCTTATGTGCTCCTGAAAAAAAAGCATTAAACACCAAAACACCAGGCTAACAAACCTGAACAAGGTATGATTTTAATTCAGTTACGGGGTGTGAGAGTTTTTCGAAGCCGAACACATTGAATTATGAAGAGATGATTACGACGGAGATCGTCGTATCGGCTCTCCGTAGTGTTCGAAATTTTCCTATGTTCGAGCCACTGGAGTTTGACTGTTCACGTACTTTAATAATGGAACCCGCTAATTGGATGTTAAATTTTCATTAAAAGATTTAATCTGGCATTTACCGGTATTAGAAGTCATAATTGTATTGATCGACATTTCCTAATCAAAGCGATGAAAGAGCAGCTCAGGTGGGGTGCGTTTAATCCTGCTCAAATTAAAATCTAACTGTTGTACCAAATAATAAGCACATAGTGCTATTAGAAAGAACTGAGTAAACGCAAGCAGATATTTAAAAAGCTGATATGTATCTCTCCTATAAATCTCAGAGCAAACTAACAAATTTCTCGTGTGTGTGTGTGGGGGGGGGGGTTTAATAGAATGTCAAAATGAAACAACGTGGTGAGAAGTATTATTAAGCAATATCTAGACAAATAAGGCAATCCTATTCAAAGAATTTACCACAAGAGATCTCATGATGCTTCTAAGCTTTCCATGGCACATGTTGACGCTTCTTGACGCTACTTAGTGGAACTGATAGATAAATGCGTATGCCTATGCATGCCTCGTGGTAGTCTGTTCTAATACTCTTTTTTTAAATTGTGTTATGATAATGGTGTATTTGTTTACATATTCATCGTCAAAGTCGTGTAAGTTCCCCTTTTGTTAACGTTTTAGTCATGCCTTGATGGCAAAGTGAAAAAAATGCTTTCTTTATAGTACTATTTTTCCAGGTAATGATTTTGCAATGTTAGGTACCCCAGAAGCAGATTTTTTGGGTTCAATTTCGCGCATTGTAAATCTGAGCTGGGATGCTTCGCACCCCACCTCAAAAATCAATATAGTTCAACGAATATCGTCGTTTAGTAGCGAGATTGCCTCATTCGGTATACATCGGGTGATCATATACCCGGCTGACACCGATTCACCGTTATTGAAATTGTAAGGCTCCTCTTAAAAAAAAAAACATGAATCGCAATTTTCTTTGGATATATTTCTAAGAATATTTCCGTCGACAAACAGTTTTTACTTTCAATTTTTAGCGTAGTTTATCAATTCCGTTGGGAGCTTTCATCGACAGATCGATAGATGTGAATAACTTCACCATGATTGTTCATGTTGTTGCTATGCGATTTACAAGGGGCTCCGCCATGTTTAAGGTCATATGATTGGTAGTTTGAAATGGAAGCCTCTTTTATCAAGACGAGGTTAGATGTAGGTACGGAATCGGCTGAGTTGTGAAGAGTAGGGTTGCCTGTAACGGGAGATACAAAGGGTACCAGTTTAGACCACACTGGTGTTTTATACATAACCCTATAACCGGATGTCATCCATGTTTTTGGTGCTGCATTGTCGACGTACACAATCGGACTTTATTATCTGCGTGTTTAATTTCTGCTGCCTTGAGTTGTTTCGCAGCCATAGTGGCAATTAAATACCCGCGAAAAAAAAAAACACTTATACGGTATCGATCTAGGATTACCAAGTTTATCAAGTTTTATTCGATCGTCTAACTCTTTCCCGCGCGCAAAAAAAAAACAGACTCGCCAAATTGAAAGTATTTGCAGACGACAAAATACATATGGATCAACTGATACGTTTTGTCTTCAAATGGGTAGAAAACATTAGGAAAATGAGAAAATGCTGGTTACTTGCATTTTCTCCTTTACCCACAAGGTTTATGAGAGCCCTCTTCCTCGGGGTCGTTAAAAGGTAGAATTGTATGGCAATATGGTATCCATTACGCTGCTAAGCACGACTCACTGACCTTTTGCGGACAGTGTAGATCAAAATCAGACTGCACAGAACGTGCAGTCTGATCTTGGATCTACACTGTCCGATAGGGAGATATTTTTCCAAAAAAAAAAAAGTTTGAAGTAGCATTATTCGGGTTTTTTTTTTTCAATCTGTTTGAAAATTTCATTTCACCTATTTAGCAGGATAAGGGTTTATGTAATATTGCTAAAAGAAAAGGGTTTGTGACGAAAGACATTAATATTGATATTTGACAGCGAAAGAAAATCCATCAGTTGAGAAACGTGAGCCGAGTATACGATTAAAAAAATAAGATTAACAGATACATATGTGACGCTTTCAACCTTAATCCTTTATCGAACCATCCCGAGGTTTAAGGACGCAGAGGTAGATGGCTTTAACCAGCAATTTTCTCCTTTCTTCACAATGTTTTCTACCCGTTCAAAGACAAATTCCAGCAATCTGCAAATGCTTTCCAAAATGGACAGGTCATAAAATTTTGTCATGTGGTAAAGAGTCAAAGAGGGTGCAAGCGTGATAAACATTTTTTTTCCGCGAAAGATGCATACGTATATTAGCGTGATTTGCAAGGGGGGGGGGGGGGGGGGGGGGGGCGTCTCGTTGTTTAAAAATGCAGTCGTAATACGTGTTATTTTGATGTACAGATAGATCCTGACAAGTGGAGGGATCGCTCATTTAACGCACTTTCAGCTTTTGATTTATGCTTGCATGAAAACTAAAAGGGACAAATCTTCACCCAGGAATAATAAAGAATGAGTTGTCATTGTAGAATTCAACTCAACAGAATAGAACAAACCTTTATCTCTCAAACTTGAACAATCGTGCTCATCGTCATTATAAAGTTTCAAAAATAATACGGCTGTTTTTCTTTTTTCTTTAAGTTTTACCAAGCTGTAACTACGTAGCCATGAATGCTGATATAGATCTATAAGGTAATTTTGATAATTTTGTGTTTGTAACATTTTTCCATATGTAAGCATTCTTTTTTTAAACACTTCTAAGGCTGCTAATGGTGACTCACTGACCCTTTGCGGACAGTGCAGATTAAGATCAGACTGCACTGAACGTGCAGTCTGATCTTGGATCTACTCTGTCCGGTAAGGAGGGTTTTTTCACCCTAAAAATTTGTCTGGATTACCTGCCCCTACCACTGCGAATCGGAAGCGCAATAATGGCGGCCTCCCAGGTGTTCTCAAGCGTACCCCTACATGCTTCCCTGTGTTCCCCAATTTCACTGATCCAGTTTGATCAGTTAACAAAATGAGATCAATTTTGGACAAAAAATACATTACCGAATCCAAAACGTGCTGCTGGGGTATGGTTTAAATATAAATTCGACTATGAATCATTTTAAAAGTAGCCCTGTTTTCGGACGTTATATAGGTCCATTGACATTTCGGATATTTAAAGCATTGCTGATATGTAGTTTTTCTCGCTAAATAAGAACGAAATGTAGAAAAAAAAATCACTGCCATGATTTTATTGCAAGCGATCTGTTTTGAATTCAGCCTATGATCCCATTTGATCAAGGGAAATAACAATATCCCGTCCTCTCTGCATATTACCAACGGGGCCGCCATTATTGCACTTTGCCTGACGTACTCTTGTAGTACGGCGGGGGACCAGACTACTTAAAAATATGTTGACCATCATTCGGATTTTTACTATCGGTTTGAAAATTTCATTTCACTTATTTAGCAGGATAAGGGGGTAAACTAACCCTCCCAGCAGGCAAAGCATATTTGGCAATCCCTAAACAAAATATTGCGACGTCGTCATATTCTTATCCGCAACATTAATTAACCCTTATCCTGCTAAATAAGTGAAATAAACCTTTCAAGACGACAGTAAAAACCCGAATAATGTTATTTCAAACTTATCTTTTGGAGAACAATATCTCCTTATCGGACAGTGTCGATCCAAGATCAGACTGCACGCTCTGTGCAGTCTGATCTTGGATCGACACTGTCCGCAGAAGGTCAGTGAGTCACGCTTAGCAGCTTAAGGGTTAAACAGAACATCTCTACAACTATTATAAACGGCAAGTTATTCGAATTATGTTTACCGTTCCACATCATTACCAGCATACGTCCTTTTATCCGTATCCTTGTATATGACCCATGAGAGGTTATTTTTATCTCAAAAAGAAAGGTTCAAACCTATTTACAGATAGAAAATACAGATAAAATCTAGTTAAATCCATTAATACTTATATCTACTTTTAGCTCAACTGGCATTATTTAAGATGGGGCTATTTTGGTAGCTCACAGCGCGTCGTCCGTCAGGCTTTGTCGTTGTTTCGTCTTGCGTCTTCAGTTTCAAAGATTTATATTCTCAAAAACAATTCGGTCAATCAAGATTAACATTTTCTAATGCGGGGCGTCCCTAAAAAAAAAAATAAAAAATACAGTGGCTAAAAAAAAATCTTCTCGTCTGATACTGGTCAGTGCATTCAGTATGGGTATGTAGTTTGTAACATAATCTGATTACCCTATTTCTAATATACAGAATCTGCAACTTTCCATTATAACCTATATTTATCAAACGGCATCATTATCTACCGCTAAGTGGCATTTTTGAAATACATAAACTGATGCCCGCCTGGGTGGCTCAGTGGTGAGCGTGTCGGACTCATGACCTGGTGGTTGTGAGTTCGATACCCGGTTGAGGCGAACTTTCTTTCCGGCGTATTTTCGCCTCTCAGCTCTGCTGAAGCATGTGAGAAAAGTAGTCGGTGGCTTTGGAAAGAAAGTTGTGTTAGTGCTGGTGTGAGAAAGCCAGGAAACACATGTGCGTCACCGACCGCCATGATATGACCTTAGCTGTTAAAGTGGCGTTAAACCCCAATACAACCAACCAACCAACATAAACTGATATGGGCATTCTGGGTACAGAACCGGACTATTTTTCCAGGCGGGAATCAATGCAACGAATTTCAAAATAAAATATATACGTTTACTGTCTAAAACCTTTACCTTGTACGATTGATCCAGCCATGGTTAACTAGCATATAGCCTATGCACCAGCCATTTATAAACATTAGCCCATACATGCTTGGGAAAAAGCCTGGGTATAAGCCCAGCAAGGTGTGGACGTTACTTCTGTTGTTGGTCTGTTGCACAAATTCCGGTTTTCCCCATGTCTATATTTAGAAACTGTCTACAGATATTTGCAGTTAACAGTTGGTATTCTAAAAAAAAAATACTTTCCCCGTTTAAAATCATTTTGTTTTTTAAGAAATTTGTAACGAAAAACTGGCTTGATTTTTCCACAGCCGTATTATTTACAGCCATTTTCGCCCGCAATTTAGGCGGCAATTTACGCACAAAGTATTAATATTTGCCCATTTTTTTAAAGTGATGCATCATAGCAGACAGGTCAATCTTCGAAGAATATGACATGCGCAGACAACGAATGGCAATTGTAATAGATTTCGATATGTAGGTTATACGCATATGTGTACCATTCTTTTGTACCCAAAGTAAATGTCAAGGTCACCATTACGTTCAATGGGTTATAAGCACATGTGTACCAATGTTTTATGGCCAAAGTAACTGTCAAGGTTACTATTATGTTCGAGTCTTAAATATGGAAAATGTGAAAATGGAGATAACTACAACAATCTATTATATGAGCCATGTTTATGAACATTTGCATGGTCGCAAATTTTAAAATGCACATTAATTGCACAATCTATGGGACGTTACCTGGGATCAGTGTCAGTGTAACTAAAAATAGAACAAATGGAATTTTCCCAATGGCAATTTATGGGCTTCGTTGATGAGACTTCATGTGTTGTTCTGTGTAGAATATGCACCTATCTTTATACTGAATACAGAAAATTAAAGACCCAGTCTATACATCGTTAACCCTTATCCCGCTAAATCAGTTAAATAAGCCGATAGCAATACCCGAACAATGTAGTTTCAAAATCATTTTCTGGAGAAAAAAATCTCCTTATCGGATAGTGTAGATCTGACTGCAAAGTCTTATTTTGGTCTATAATGTCCGCAGAGGGTCAGTGAGTCGCGTTTAGCAACATAAGGGTTAAGAGACCAATCTCACGCCAAACAAAAGTTCGGCTCTTGTTTATTCAGGTGCGTGATGTAGGACCATCACGGTCCTCTTGTTTTACTTTAGATTACCTTTTTATGATTATAATTATGATTATGATTATATGTATTTTGCAAATTAAAATAGTTTTTGCTATATTTCGTTCGTTCGTTCATTAGTTCGTTCGTTCCTTCCTTCCTTCCTTCCTTCCTTGCAAAAGTATTTTCTTTCTTTCTTTCTTTCAACTTTGAACATTGCTTTCAACATTATTTCAGCCGCATCGAGGTGACAAGTAGCTAACTTAATCGCCTTTTTGGTTTTCACCAATCCCAGGCGGCCTTGTTTATGAACATTATTCTGTGACAAAGAATCGACCCTGAACTTTCAGACAACAGATCCAATGCCTTTACCTTTGGGCCTGGGGGATCCCTTGTGGTTTGGGGCTGTTGTATTTCAATATGTGCCCTGTAGGAGACAGACAGACAGACAAGCAGGCAGGCGGGTGAGCAAAAGGACAGAAAAAAGAGAGAAACAGAGAGACAAAGATACATAGAAGGACAGACAGAGAGGGTGAACAGAAAGAGAGCTAGGTTTATCAGCACTGGGGGCTCTGCAGAGCATGCCAACATTCCAATGAACCCCGAATAAACAGTCTTAACCCTTTCCCAAACAAGCCCTGGTTTTCACGTGTCTGCAGTACAAGTCTTTTGAAAACACTGTGGGAAAAGGAGAAATTGCTCGTAACGAGCAATTTCTCCTTTTCCCACAGTGTTTTCTACCCCTTTTTGAGAACTTTCTGCCATTTTCATCAAATTTAAAATTGTTGTCTGCAAACTCTTTCAATTTGGACCAGTCCAAAATTTGTCGTTTGGGAAAGGGTTAATTATATGAAATGTATACCACGACACCACCTGTTTACTTAACCACATATTCATCTTTCCGTTGTTTAATCCTTTATCACTTAATCCCGAGTTTTAAAGACCCTGAGGAAGATGGCTGGAATCGGAGAAAATGCAGAGCCACATCTAATTTATCATCGTCTACAAATGCTTTTGATTTCCACATGCCTAAATTAGCTTCGTCTAATAAAGACTTTTGACGGAAAATGAAATGACGTTTTAGGGCAGTAAAATTGCTTGTTTATGCAGCGATGGCTTATAATATATATATACTGTATATCATAAATTATTTCATGACCAATGATTTATCAAAAGCTTTGACATTTTGCGTATTTCTATGAAAGATGCCTTTTTACTTCCACGCACAGGCGTTCGTTTTGTTTAAAACTTCGCTTTCTATATTGTAATACATTATCAAGATTTATCAAGATAAATAGTTTGTCACGAAATGGCGCCTTTTCTTCCATATTAAGGTCGACTTCAAAATATCATGTAGATAGTGGGTGTAAATATACTTGAGCCATGCTCTTGCAATAGGGGGTATAATGCATGTCTGTGATGCATTATACCAAGCAAGTCATCATAATTATAGGCTAATGATGGATCCATAAAATCATTTTGTCTACCAGAAAGCTGAATCCTGGGCAAGAATGGTCCTTTGACATGCAGAAAATTACCGAAAGCAAAAAGTTTCGACACAGATCAGCCTGCACGGACTGCGCAGGCTGACCTGAGTCGATACTTAATTGCAGATGTATTAAATCCTTTTTACAAGGAGTATTGCTCATTTATATTTTTTTAATTACTTGTTTGGCTTTAATGCTGTTTTCAACACTATTTCAGGTATATCTCAGCGGCCAGTGTGCCTATCCGTGCTTGTGTGGAACATCTTTCACCAGTGCATAGCACAACATGTTTTCCAAGCCACTTGCTGCTTTGCCAGATAAACAACGTCAATATAATCTTCACTGATGAGAAAGAAATTGCATTTGACAAATTCGGGAAACAATAAGAAGACGCAATGCGTTTTGGTATCTCAAAGCTACATCAATAAAAAACAAATTAACTCAATAAATTCAAACAGACAGGAAACTTAATTTTCTTTTTATTTCTTGCCAAATATAACTCTGATATCTGCAGTTTTCGGAATGAAACTCATTTCCCGGCTGGCTTTCAATGCAATAAATATGATGTAACTTGGACAGTTTCGCAACTTTCTGTCTACAAACGCTCTGCATATATTTGTCTAAAGTGTCTAAATCTGTAGAAAACTATATGTCATATCTATTGGAGAATCTATCGGCCTACATAAAAATATAGACAGGTTTATCAAGTTGTAATATCCTTTACCACTCAATCCCGGGTTTTAACGACCCTGAGGGAGGTGGCTTTTAAAAGCATTGTTGGGAAATCAGCATTAATTGTTCTCCTTTTCCGTCAATGTTTTCTAACCGTTCAAAGCCAAATGCCATCATTTGAACCATGTACTTTCAAATTTGAACATAACATAACATAAATTTTATGTTATGTTATGTTATGCTGTGTTATGTTATGTAATGCTGTGTTATGTTATGTTATGTTGTGTTATGTTATGTTTTCAAATTTGGACAAGTCTAAAGGTTTGTCATCTGGTAAAGAGTAAAATCTACGATTGTCCGTCACGCATGGCTGCAGATATTGGTCAAAAAGTGATGTCAAAGACCATTTCGTTGTGACCTATTCCTGCTTTTGTCATCAAGTTTTTAAAACTAGTGTGCTAAAAGTCAGAGAAAAGTCGCCTGCAGGCTGTAACGAGTTAACTTAAAGGTTTTTTGTTTGTTTCTATTTTGTTTGTCTGTTTGTTTGTTCGGCTGTTTTTCTGTTGTCGTTTGTTTTTGCTAAAATAGACATACATACTACTTCATGTGAGCAGAATTTAAGCATCTGCTTTGATTGCCTTCTGTGTGCATCTATTTACAGCTGTAGTATTTACTTTGATCCTATACACCCATACCAAGGTTTTGGGTGTCATCTGAATTTGAGCCGTACTCTGGCAAAAGGCGGCTTAATGCATCTCAGTGATCCATGATACCAATCAAGCCACCATATAATTATAGATCCATAATAGCCACTTTTTTTAACAACCAACTTAAAATCATGAGGTAGACTGGTCCTTGGACATACAGAGAATTGACCAATAGCGAAGAGTTTCGGCCCAGGTCAGCCTGCGAGGACTGCTGCGCAGGCTAACCTGGGTCGATTCTTTTCACAGATGCATTAAGCCCCCTTTTCACAGAGCATGGCTCTACCATTTGCCAAAGGTGTAAACTAATTTACTCCAGCTGAACTTCATTACAGTGATAGTATGTGATATTGATGGCAAGAAACTGTAATTTTCCATTTTCGCTGACATGGGTAAATTTATGCACTGACGAATAATACTAAGTGTTTTGTGGCTAAGAAGAGAAATAAAGATAGAAGTCAGTAAAAAGTAATTTGTATATCCATAAAGAAACGCCATGGGGTCATGTGGCAGTAGTATATCGTTTTGTATTGCGTCAGACTGGGTACAAAGCTGGTCTTTAATATAGCGATAGGCACTCAATACACTAAATTTTTCACTGATGATGTGTCTATGATCCATCCTTTGTTCCTAGTACTAAGGCGATAGGTCATTTGTTCTGATTTCACTTTAAATAAGTTCTGTCTGCAAATAAAGACTGCATGAAATCCGTCATCTAAAATGGAAACATTTCTCTCAGAAGAAAAAGGTCTCTGTGGATATCATATTGACAATAGGTCCAATATTAGAGGCTAGATTTATGGCTTGAGAGACGGACCAAAGTGGCGTTCTTCAATAAGATAGCATGCTTAAATTTACACTAAAAACTCTAAAAAATAAATCAGAAGACTCTACACTCTATATTCTCGTATGAATAGCTGGGTAGACGAACTGGGATTCACTTTCAAAATAGCAGTAGGCGAAATGGGAACAGGCAAAGTAAATAAAATGGAAAGTTGTAAGGCAACACCCAGTTTATCGATGGAACCTATTGACAGTAAAATGCACTAATCAGACATGTTACACAGGGCCAAATGACAGAATACATCTGTCGTCGGCTAAATTTTCATATATGACTGCGATTAATCTGTCTTGATTAATATTAAACTAGAGACTTTAATGTGTACCTGAACCGATCATCCGGCAATAATTTGAATAATTCTAACTCTCGCGACATCTCGTTAAGTCTCGTAGCGAATAAACGTATCCCTAGTAGAAACTGTGTGTTATCTATTGTTGAAATGATCGATTCACGCTGCAAGTGCAATAACATGCGTTCAATTTTTGTCTTCGAAAACAATAATTATTGTGCGCTGAAGTCATTTGCAGCAGACGATTTCAAAAACATGCGAAGTAGAGGTTAATCAACACCATCATCGATTCGAGTGTAACGCACAGATGTTCGTGTTGTAGGTCAGATTGGAATCCAGACAGATCCTGCATGGACTGGATTTGAATTCTTGGTCTCGACCATATTAAATCCCAATCTGAATCGAACAGATCAAGGATCATCCTAGGCCAAATTGGAATCTGTTTGGCTAGGCAGATTCTGAGTCTGCCCAGGCGGAATTGGTAACTAGCTATTTGAATTTTGAACTGAAAAGAAATGGTGTGTTAAATGATATTATATCTAGTCTTATTTAAACCTCTTAATGCCAAATACCCAATTCAATATTGCATTTACAACTGTTTAATCTAATTATAACCTTTAAATGTATTTTTGTTGGCTATTTTAACGAGAAAATGAGGCAAAAGAAATTACAACTGCTTGTTACAAGCAACTGTTAGTAGTCAACATAATAGTTAAATAAGGATAATTCAAAGTATTGATCATTGATTGTATGGTGTTTAACGCCGTTTTCAACATTATTTCAGTTATATCGCGGCGGCCAGTACACATATCCATGCATTCCTGGAGTTTCTTTTACCAGTACTCCGCGCAATTTTCTTTCCAAGCCACTGGCTGCTTTCCCTCATAATCATCGTCGAAACAATGGTCAGCGGTGAAAGAGGAATGAACCCTGTCGCAATGACTATCATCAATCCTCGGAAAGAAATTGGCCAAGCTGGGGATCGAACCAGTGACCTCCTGTTCTCAAGTCCTGCACGCTACCGAATGAGCTACGGGGCTTGGTGAACGTATTTATCAATATGTTTGACGGATATCTGCATGAATATGCCTCGTTAAGAGCAATTTTTCTTTTCGCCACACTGCTTTGAAAAGTGATCTCGACGAAGAAAAATCGTCAGAGGGGCAGGTGTTGTGAATATATTCATGAGTCATGCTCTGTGAAAAGGGGTTTTATGCATTTGCAAATCTTTGTATCGAACCATGTCAGCCTGCGCGGTGGAAACTTTTTGCTATTTGTAAATCTCATGCTTGACCAAAGACGATTGTTCCTCATGATTTAGTTGTTTGTTGGACATAGTGGGTTTTATGGATTTATAATTATGTGATGACTTGCTTGGTATAATTATATATTAGTTACCTCCCCTGAAACAGCCAATGTGTAGATGGGTATGTATTTATATTTACAAAGGGGACCAGTTTAGGTATAATGCATCAGGGAATCACAGAGATGCATTTAAGTCACTCGTCACAACTCGGCCGATTCCGTACCTACATCTAACCTCGTCCGTATAAAGGAGGCTTCCATTTTGAACTACCAATCACATGATCTTAAACATGGCGGCACCCCTGTAGATCGCTTAGCAACGACATGAACAACCACGATGAAGTTATTCACTTCTATCGATCTGTCGATGAAAGCTCCCAACAGAATTGATAAACTACGCTAAAAATTGAATGTACCAACTGTTTGCCGACTGAAATATTCTTAGAAAGATAACGATAGAAAATTTACTCATGTTTTCTTTTTTAAGAGGAGCCTTACATTTTTAATAACGGTAAAGCGGTGTGCTTCCGGAGATGTGTGAAATGTACCGTGTAAACTGGTACCCGTTGTATCTCCCGTAGCCGTCCGATAGTTGATATGCAGATCGATAACAGGCTGCCAGTTTAATGTACCGTGTAGGTGCATATCAAGCTACGTGATACAGCCGAGGGATTTGATCACCGGATCACCCAAGGTATGCCGAATGGCATTTAATTAAGTATGTAACTGTTTTCCCAGAGTGCCGCTCAAACATAATGATCCGTGATCGGTACTGTTCGATTTAAATTTGTATGCCTAGCGAACATTTATTCGGTTAGCAGAATTACGTAGTAATTCGTAGTAAACAAAGCGACCATAATAACGCTAGCGGAGACGAGTTATTGAAAGTCACAAATAGGAAATTTTACACATTTTATCAAATGGCAGCCGTAAAAATTGGTCGCTTTCGAAAAGTCGGGGTGGTTATACAAAAATGTATAATTGATGACCATAGTGTCGTTCAAGTAAGGTGCCAGGGCAGGACACTCGATAAATACTTCACCGTGGTAAGTGGTTTCGCCCTAAACCCGGTTCGACCGTATTCCCATTTGTACTGGTTTCGTTGGTTTTCATTTATTTTTACACTGGGTTCGGTGACGGTGACCCATTTTTTTTTTATTCTATAAACAATTTATTAAATCGATTTCGTACTTAATACTTCTTTATAAATTTAGTAAGACCCATGTTTATCATGTATTCAGAATTTTCTGTCATAGAAAAAAACACAAAAATTGCTGTTGTTTCTGGGCTATTTCTGGCCGGAATATCCCTGCGCAGCAGACTATGAAGATCAGACTGAACTTTTAATGCAGTTTGATCTTGGTCTTCACTGGCCACAAAAGCACCTATCACATGATCCATTGCTTGCCATCTGAACAACTTCAACTAATTAGGCCCAAATAGATGACAGCTTCTGAAAGCATTGTCAAGTGGAAAAAGGGGCAGTTGCTTGTAACTTGCAATTACTCTGTTTTGACAGTTATGGGTTTTATAGGAAGTAGCCATTTTTTTTTTTTTTCTCTTTGTTTTTCAGTTTAAACCAACTTTTAAAGACAGATATTGTGTCTATCCAAAGGTGAATTGTGATGTTGGAGACTTTGTGGTGATTAAAAACCTTAATTTCCAGCTCACAGCCAACATACAGGCTGAAGTGGATGGACAGTTTTTCAAACTAGGGGAGACATATTGTCCTGTTACAGGCCAAAAGTGTAGTGGAACCAGTTATACTGAAGAGATTAGTGTCACAAAGCCAAAGAAGAAGAAAAAAAATGTGATTAAAGAGCTGTTGAACAAAGATTCGTAGCAGATGTTGTATACACTGTAGGGTGTTTAGGGGACTTTTGACAATTGAGGACAATGGTAACAGTGTCAGACTGTCGGTGTTTAGTTTTTGTTTTCTTTCATGGTTGACTAGATGAAGTGTGTGGTTACATCTGTGAAAGTATACTGTTTGTGTTTTTTTTTTTCCTTTTATGGAGCACAATGTACCGGTATATGGGCAAAAAGGTTGAAAAAGATTAACCCTTTACCACAAAATCCTGAGTTTAAATGACCCTGATGAAGCCTGTTGAAAACATTGTGGGAAAAGGAGAAAATGCTGGTAACCAGCATTTTCTCCTTTTTCCCAAAATGTTTTCTACCTTATCAAAGAAAAATTCCATCAGTTAAGCCACATTTAATCTGTTGTCTGCAAATGCTTTCAATTTGAGCAAGTCTACATTTTGTCGTTTGTTAAAGAGTTAACTAACGGCTGAATATAAATTGATTTTGAGCTGCTTTATTATTTTAATGATCAAGAATAAAACAAGAAAGTGCATGGGAAATTCTAAAAGCCAGCTTTATAGAATCAGAGTTCTTTAGTGTAAACCTAATGTGCAACTTACATTTATTATTCTGGTCACAATCCCGAGTTTAAACAACCCAAACAAAAGAGGCTTTTGAAAACATAGTGGGAAAAGGAGAAAATGGTTATAACCAGCTTTTTCTCCTTTTCCTAATATATTTTCTACATTATCATAAACAAGTTCAACCATTTGAAACAACACTTGACGTCTGCAAGTACTATCGATTTGGACAAGTCCAAAATTTTGTCGTTTAGTTAAGCATTACATGCCCTTGAATTAGGAAATCAGTTTTGTCTGATAAGCCTCTTTAGGTATATACATCTTCTGTTGCTCAATGGTATGCCAAGGTGGGAATACTGGGACATTGTCTCACCGCGTTGGAAAATGTCTTTCCAAAATGCACACGGGTGAGACTGCCCTTTCAAATTTACTAAAGTTTTGCTCAGGTGCATTTGTCCTACTTATTTTTGAAAAATGCAGGTTAATGAGAGACTTGTTGCCTTTCTAAATACTGCTTTGCCAGAGATTGATTGCTTTGCATAGCTCTTGTTCATCACCTGATTTGCCAATCACAGCAACATTTGCCATTTTCAGACAAACCTAGATCAAGATTTATATATAAGATTAGATAGCACAGATCTACCTAGTCTGATATTTTGTAAAATATATCAGCCATACTTAGTGAAAAGGGGGTTTAAAACTTTAATGCATTTGCAAAAGGTCTTGACTTATGTCAGCCTGTGCAGTTTGCGCAGGCTGACCTGGTCAGTACATTTTGCTATTGCTATTGCTCAATTTTCTGCATCTCGAAGGACCTGTCTCCTTCATGATTCAGTAGGTTGTTTGACTAAATGGATTTTGTGGATCTATAAAATATTATTACTTGCTTGGAAGTCAGTATAATGCATCACCGAGATTCACGAAACCCCCTTTTTCCAGAGTGTGGCTCATATAAATAAAAATGCCTCTGAACAACTTGAAGTTAATAAAAGTTTCATTAACTTTTCGGTGTTTCTTCTCTACTAAAAACATCTATTAATTATTTGCCTGCTACAGAGTAAATTGCTAAATCTAGCTGCTCTCATCCTAAGTTGAAGCAAAATATTTAAATCATACCGGATTGCTTTATCTCTGCTGGATTTATCTAATTTACCTCCCGAGGATGATTTAGAAAATATTGTTGCGAGAAAAAACAAGCACATCAGGAGCATTTTCTCCTTTTACCACAATCTTTTCAAACCTTGACTCTACCAGACAACAGTAAGTTAAATGCCATTGAATAACACTGGTTGCTCTCAGGCTCTAATGGTTATATTTGAACCTGAAAGAGTAGAAAACATTGTTGGAAAAAGAAGAATCCTTTTCTCCTTTTAGTCCTTTTCCTCCTCAGGGTCGTTAAAACACAGGGATGTTTGGTAAGGGCCATTTTTTGTACGTAGTCCATACTTCACAAGAGTTTTTTTAGCTCCACTGGCCGAAGGCCAGCGAGCTATTGTCATGGCGTTGTGTCCGCCGTGCGTGCGTCTGTAAACTTTTTCTTTAAAAAACTTCTCCTCAGAAACTATTGACTGGATTTTTACCAAATTTCACAGGAATGTTCCTTTGGTGGTCCTCTTTCAAATTCCTTCAAATAATTGTGTTCCATGAAGAATTCTGGTTGCCATGGCAACCAAAGTAAAAAACCTTTAAAAATCTCCTCCTCCCAAACCGCTATTTGGATAGCATTATTTTGCAGGAATGTTCCTTAGATACAGGTTTACAGAATTCCTTTAAAAAAAAATGATCTGTCAAAAAACATGGCTTTTATGGGAGACTCATTTTCCTTTTATGGTATAAAGTAAAATCTTTGAAAAATTTCTTCTCTAAAACTATTCATTGGATTTCATTGTTGTTTTGCAGGCAAGTTCCTATGGTGGTTGTCTGCCAAATTGTTTCTATGGTGGTTGTATACCAAATTCCTTTTAAAAAAATGATACACCTAAAAACACATTTTTTTATAGACAAGGCTTATATTTCAAAAAAATGTTCTTCTCCAAAACTATTTATTGTGTTAGTTTTATCGACTAACAAAGAAAAAGGAAGAAAATTGGATTGACTTGACCTAGTCAGGGCTGTCCTATTTAAGCCCACACATTTTCCTTGGTATTAAGATCACAATTTACTCCAATGATATGCTATTAGTTAGTACTAGTAATAAAATATCACTGGCCATAAATAAGATAAAAGCTTGAGCACCTTTCACAACTTGAGCTTTTCAATTTTGCCTTATTACTAAGCCTGAGTAACCATGCCAAGATAAAAAAGAAAAAGTATTTTAATAACAAAACCCCCATGTTGTAGGTACTTTATAGTCCTTTTGATATAGAACAAGAGAACCTCTGCACTTTTATTAGTTCTGGTAAAGGTTTGTTGACCTACTAATGAGTAAATGCAGAGTGGACAGAAGGGGTGTAAATCCTGGTGACCTGGTACAAAGTGGGACAGGGCTTTACATTTGTGATAAGGCATTAATGTTATCCAGTCAAACTGATCCCGCAACTTCAGTACACCAGAATTAATCTGTGCCCTGGAGCAGGATATTTGATTTATGTAAATGCATTTGTAGACCATTTTGTGTTGTTTGCCACAGAAGACATTCTAACTGTGACTGTGAAAAGTTGATTATTAGGGATTAGGTGTTCATTGTATGCCAGCATATTTCATTCTATCTGGTGTATTGATGTAAATTGATCTATATTGCTATAACATTCATTCATTTGCCCTCCTAGCTGTTCTTTTAGATTACCCCTTTACCACACAATCACAACTTTTAACGACCCTGAGAAAGACATATTTTCTATATTTTGATGTTTCCCCACCCAAAATGGTTTGTGAAAGGACCTGTTGCAGACAACATATCTTCAAATTAGTAAGACATATATAAAAAAGGATAGAAATTATTGTGGGAAACTAAGAAAATGCTGGTTACCATTTTTTTCTTCTTTTCTCACAAGTTTTTTCCATACCTTTTTTCTTCAGTGAGCTAAAATGCAGGATTGAATCGTAATTGTTAAAAACTTCTTTTCGCCATTATAGAAATATCAGGCCTGTGGAGCGATACAGGCGCTCAAGCGCCTCTAGTTTAAAGTCAGCTGCTGACAATGTGTTACTGGAGGTAACAAGATGGAAATGTCTTATTTTATTTTCACATTATTAAAAGTATTCAAGACATGATTGCATATTGTAACAGGTTTTATTCTCATGGGTAAAAACAATCACATGTACATTGTATATGAAGTCATGAGTCAATGGAATTAAAACAGTACCTTAATATGTACTCTTCACATTACATATTATTCAAGCAAATTGACATGAAATAAATGACCCCTTTTACCATATATTACACACTTGAATACTGTCTAAACTTGGCTTCAGTTGTTGTCTTCTGAATATGGAACTATGTGAACGATTTTCAACTCTTTATGCGGCTAATAGATTTATCGTATTTTTAAAGAATACTTAAACTACCTGAAACAAATATGATTTTTTTGGTTTAACTCTTTACCAAACAATCCCGGGTTTTCACGACCCTGAGAAAGAAGCCATTTGAAAACATTGTGGGAAAAGGAGAAAATGCTGGTAACCAGCATTTTCTCCTTTTCCCACAATGTTTTCTAGCCTTCCCAAAACAAATTCCAATTTTTGAGTCACATTTATATTGTCGTGTGCAAATGCTTTCAATTTGGACGAGTCTAAAATTTTGTTGTTTGGTAAATTGGTAATACCTGGCAGATGACATTGATCTAAGATGTACTTTCTGTGCAGTCTGATCTTGAGCCATGTCACCGGTAAAAGCTTCTTACTTTGACTATGGCACTGATAGGGTCAAGTGCCACATTTACCGTCGATAGAATTTCCATACCATCTGATTATACACAATGATATATTCACTCTCAAATTATTCTTGGCATAAAGGTCAATTTCAGGTCAATTTGTTTGGTTAATACAGCCAAGAGCTTTTAACCCTTTACCGCACAATGTTGCCTTTTGATGCCTCTGGGAAAGAAGCCTTTTGAAAACATTGTGGGAAAAGGAAAAAATGCTGGTAACCAGCATTTTCTCCTTTTCCCACAATGTTTTCTACCCTATCCAAGAAAAATTGCACCATCTGAGCCACACTGAAATTGTTGTCTGCAAATGCTTTTAGTTTGGACGAGGCTAAAATTTCGTCGTCTGGTAAAGGGTTAAAAGCATTAAGGAAAGCAAGCAGTTGTATTAGACAAGAGAACCAAATATGTGGATGCCAGCACTTAGCTGCAGTTGCTTCTAGAAATTTAAAGGGGCATAAATGTGTGAAAATAGAGAGTTGCCTGCCCTATTGGCAGGGGTTGCCCCTTTCGATTGTAAATAGTGCAAGTTTGAGGCAAATATTGGCAGTCATGACAGAAATATAAGAAAATATCAAGGTTTTCTAGAGGTACAAATTCCAGGCTATGACATTACCTTGATGTTTTCTTCGAAGGCAGCCCAACTACAAATAAAGAGAAGCCATGCTCTGACATAAGGAGTTTTGATGCATCTCTTTGATGCATAATACCAAGCAAGTTATCACAGTCGTGGATCAATAGAATCCATTTTGTCTAACAACTGTCTAAATTGTAAAGTAGAATCGTCCTTTGATATACAGAAAATTGACCAATAGCAAAAAGTTTCAACCTGTGTCAGCCTGCATGGACTGCACCGGCTGACATGAGTTGATACCTTGTGCAGACACAGTAAATTTTCACAGAGCATGGCTTAGATGTTTTGGTTACAGTGATTTATGCATAAGTGCAAACGCAGAGCACATATTTTATTCATAAGTATACTATAACAATGCACTGATGCTTCTTAACAAATTGTAGTAATGACCTTTCATCCTCTTTAAAATGTTGAAAGACGGAGGCCTCCTCAAAGGTTGTAAAGATCAGAAGCCAGAGGCAGATCTACATATTGTTAGGCTTAAATCTTAACAAGACCAAAGTAATTTTAGACTGGTTAAAACTGCATGTGCAGATAGCTTATAAGGGTGGGTAAAAGGTTCCCTTTGTCTTGGAAACAAAAGAAAACAAAGTTGGAAAAGAAGAAAATGCTGGTTACCAGCATTTTTTCCTTCAATCATGTTGTTTTCAAAAGCCTTCTTCTGGGTCATTAAAACACTCAACTGTTTGGTACAGGGCAAAGAAGTGACACAGTTTATATTCAGCACAACTCTTATGTTGTAGGTATTCATATTCACTATGAATTATCTCGATTGAAAAGGATTTCTATGTGAGCAAACAACATAAATTGTGTGGAGAACTACATGTATTTTCTTAGCATCAGAATGCATGAGCCATGCTCTGAAAAGGGGGCTGAATGTATCTGCAGAAAGTATTGACCAATGCCAGCCTGCCCAGTCCATGCAGGATGACATGGGATGAAACCTTTTGCTAATGGTCAATGTTTTCTCCATGTCAAAGGACGAATCTACCTCATGATTCAGAAAAGTACCTAATTAATCCTTTCCCAAACGACAAATTTTGGACTAGTCCAAATTGAAAGAGTTTGCAGACGACAATTTTAAATTAAATGAAAATGGCAGAAAGTTCTCAAAAAGGGTAGAAAACATTGTGGGAAAAGGAGGAATTGCTCATTACTAGCAATTTCTCCTTTTCCCGTAGTGTTTTCAAAAGACTTGTACTGCAGACACGTAAAAACCAGGGCTTGTTTGGGAAAGGGTTTACCATTTTGGTGTCAACTTTATTTATCGTAATCAGAGGCACTATTTTTTTCAACAACCTTTGCCCTCAATAACCTAATATATAAGTCAGGGTGTCCAACTGTATGACCTGCCAAACACAACCCCCAGTCATTTATTTTGTCATTATTTTTATATTTGATAATTTATTCTGTTCTATGCACCAAATTGGACACAAATCACTGCTGAATATGACAGAAATATAACTTTGTTCATCCCAGTTTAGAAATATGTGAAAAATACTGACAAATGACTGGAGGTCGTTGTCAGTGGGTAATACAATTTGACACCTTGTATATTACCTTATTGAGGGTAAAACATTTACAGGACATAGAACCTTGAGAAAGGAACTAGGTTTGTTCTAAAATCAGTTGGAGTGTAAAGGCCTATATACAAATCTATAATATTTACAAAACAATTTTAAATACAGTATAAAGAAACAGTCCATTGAAACACATCCCATCAATTCCGCAGTGCTTGAAGTCTGAAACAAGACAGAGATGAAACAGTTGTCAGACAATTATCACACAATTTAAGCGGGACTAATGGATTAATTTCCTTGAGAGAGAGAGAAGAGAGGGTGAGAGAGAGATGAGCTTCTGATGAAAACATTCCTGAAAACATTCATGTAAAATATGAGTTTTGGAGCTTATGCTAATATATGAATACTTTTGTGGTGAGTAAACAAGACTACGTCATCAGATGGCTTCTTTTCCTGAACTGGCTGCTGTATATTCTTCATTTTTAATAGGGTTCAATACCTTGATGATACAGATGATCCGTGCAAGTTTCAAACAAATTGAATAAGAAATGTAGACTTTATCATGTAAACAAGATATGTCAATTTTCTACTTTAGATAGCTACTTTCCCCTTACTAAAAGACTTTTTTTCAAGAGTGCAAGTTTCACAAAAATCCAAATACAACTGAAGACTTTATAGTGTAAACAAGAAAGACAGACTGACGTCGGAAACCACGCCATGACATAAGCTCTGCTGGCTTTCACCCCATAGAGCTAACAGCCCTGAGTATAACTGATCCTGGGAAAGAAGGCTTTGAAACACATAGTGGGAAAAGGGGAAAATGCTGGTAACCAGCATTTTCTTTTTTTCCCACAATGTTTTTTACTCCTTCATAAACAAATTTCATCATACCGGTATGGGCCACTTTTCAATAGTCATCTGCAAATGCTATCAATATGGTAGAGTCCAAATTTTTGTTGTCTGGTTACGATTTAACTTCTTCATTTAAACCTACTTTTAGGTGCACGCAAGTAAAATTGTCTCCGAGGAAATTTTCTTGACTACAACTAAATGCAGTGTTTTGGCAAATATTATCTAGAGAGTGGTCAATTGTCCTAAGTTTGCATAAATAGTCATTTCAAAGTAAGTGTGAACAAGAGGACCATGATGGTCCTATATCGCTCACCTGAGTACTAAGCAGTACAGGTTAACAATGAAGATAAATACCAAATACTGAAGTTCAAGGACAAACGATTATGAAAGAGAGACAACTCACACATTTAACAGAGGTCTAGGCCTTTGGTTACCCAGAAAATTTTCTTATAATTGCACGAAAGATGCCTAAGTACAAACGTCTAAGCCCCGCGGCTGGACCTGTAATGATCCCAGGGGCATCTTGTGTGCAAAATTTCTTGAGGCCCACAAGGTGATGCTTCATGCAAAGTATCATAGCTCTAGGCATTTTGGGTTTAAACATAAAGATTTTTCAGTTTGCATTATATATATATGTAGATGCTACAGAGTAAACCAAGTCAAATACAGCAACTCTAATTGAAGGGCAAATAACTCATGTTGTTTGGGTCTAATAAGACCCATAATCAAAACCCATCCAAGATCTTATGGTCATATAAATTTTTACCAAGTTTGCTACTGATTGGTATATATTTGTAGTTGCTAGAGTGTACACAAAGTCAAATACGGAAATTTTGTCCAATTCAAGGGCAAATAACTCTGGATGTTCTGGTTCAATTTGACCCATAACTGAACTCTTCCGAGACCTTATGGGAATATATATTTTGACCAAGTCTGGTACTGATTGGTCAATATTTGCAGATGCTAGAGTGTAAACAAAGTCAAATATGGCAAATTTTCTGTAAACAAAGTCAAATATGGCAAATTTTCTAATTCAAGGGCAGACAACTCAGACAGTTCTGGTCCGATTAGATCCATAATTGAACTAATCTGAGATCTTATGATCACACACACTTTGACAATGTTTGGTGCTGATTGAGTAATATTTGTAGATGCTAGAGTGTAAACAAAGTCAGATTCAGTAATTTTTGCAAATTCAAGGGCAAATAACTCCTGATGTTCTGATTGGATTTGATCCAAAATCGAACTCATCCGAGACCTTATGGGCATATACATTGTGGCCAAGTTTGGTACTGATTGGTCAATATTTGTAGATGCTTGAGTGTAAACAAGAAGATTTTTAAAGATTTCCCTCTTTATCTCTATGTGAAATCCGAGAACCCACAACATAGGGCCAATTTCAACAACAGCGCCATAATTTGAAGTATTTTGGTAGAGGGCTATTAGATGATACTACATGCCAAATATGAAAGCTCTAGCCCTTACGGTTTGGGACAAGAAGATTTTTAAAGTTTTTTCTCTCGGTTGCCATGGCAACCACAGTTCTTCATGGAATTCAAATCTTTGAAGTATTCTGAAAGTGCATAACCTAAGGATCATTTCTGTGAAGTTTCATTGAAATCTGTTGGGCGGTTTCAGAGGAGATTTTTTAAGTAATTGTTCACGGACGGACAGACACACGGACGGACGGACGCCGGACAACGATCGATCACAATAGCTCACCCTGAGCACTATGTGCTCAGGTGAGCTAAAAATGCACTCAAGACTACTCCAGCTTGAAAGCAACAAACATGTGTACACTATCACTGTTCCAGAATCTCCTTGAATATTAATGACCAGCATTTCACCAGAGGTCAAAACAAGATTTCATTATCACAAATGTTACAGGAGATCACTCCTTCCTTACAGCATAGCTTCTTCCCGTATAAAATCAATACCTGACAACTGTTTTAGTGAAAATTCTCTGTAGCTCAGGGGTTTATGTATTGGTCTTTTAAACCTCAATAAACGAGAATATTTGCTGCATGGGTTCGAATACCAGCCAGAGCGGTTTATATTTGAGCTACACATTTGTTGCGAACTTTCATGTTCATAAGACAAACCTAATGTCTTAACTCTTCAAGAAACGATTCCATGTCTAATGACCCTGACATCCGTTTTGTCTTTTTTTTGACATTGATTTAGTTATACTGCAGCAGCCAGTGCACCTAAGCATGCTGAGTTTCATTTAAAAATAGTCAAGCAACTTTCTCTCAAGGCCACAGGTTTTTCCCCTCATAAAAATAATCAAAACAATCTTCAGTCTTCAAAGGCACAAATGAAGAAGGCTTTTAAAAGTACTGTGGGAAAAGGAGAAAATGCTAGTAATCAGCCTTTTCTCCTTTTTCAACAATAATTTCTTACCTTTCAAAGATGAATGCCACCATATACAATTTTTTGTCTGCAAATGCTTTCAATTTTTGAAAAGTCAAGAATTTTTTGGTTCTTTTTTGGAAAAAGCTTAGACTCATTCAAATTGACAGCATTTGCATATGACACTTTAGATCTGGCTAAAATGATATAGTTTTAGCCTTGAAAGAGTAGAGAATATTGTGGAAATAGCAGAAAATGGTGGATACTAGCATTTTCTCCTTTTCCAACAATGTTTTCAACAGCCTTCCGTTTTCAGAGTGATTAAAACTCGGAACTGTTTGGTAAAGAGCTAACCACTCCCCTTTAGAGGACCTTAGAATTACAAATGGTTGACGTACCAGCAATAAAGATTTATAACAATAACTTTTCTGTGGACATTGCAATATTAGCTGCCCTCCGGAAAACGCTCTTTTAATTCACCTTCGTAAAACACTATATTAAGAAAGTGGTCACATTATTCCATTTGTCTACAAACCAGCTGAATCATGAATTAGAATTGTACTTCAGCATGCAGAAAATTTACAAAAAGCAAAAAGTTTCGACCCATGTCAGCCTGTGCGAATCGTGCAGGCTTACATAGGTCAAAACATTTTGCAAATGTATTAAATCCCCTTTTCACAGAGAATAGCTCATATCTTTTACAAAAATACCTTCTAGATAAATCGTCCTCCCTTTTAGCTTCAGCAGATTCTCTGATAGAGGCACTGGAGGGGTTAAGATCCTTGAGCTGATCCATTACTTCCAAACCATTTTCTTCTGCCACTTCTTGTATTAATGATTCTACTTGATCCTGAGGTGTTGATAATGTGGTGGCTGTTCCCATAGCTTCTTCAACAGTCTACATTTAAGGAAGAAATAAGTCTGTATTATTTTATATAGGATTATTGTAACTCTTTACCAAAAGACAAAATTTTGGACCTGACCGAATTGACAACATTAGCAGATGACAAAATAACTGTAGCTCATGTGATGATTTCTGCCTTTGATTGGGTAGAAAACATTTTGGGAAAAGGAGAAAATGCTGGTTACCAGCATTATCTCCTTTTTCCACAATGTTTTCAAAAGCCTTCTTCTTTAGGGTCCTTAAATCTCTGGATCGTGTGGCAAAGGGTTAAACCTTATCCCTGTCAGCCTCATAAACTTGGTCAAATTTATGAAATTCTACTCGAACATTATCAAATTAAATCCATCCATATTCTCCCAGAGCCACAGGCTGCTTTCCCTTATAACATCATCGAATGATCAACGATAAGAGAGGAATGAATCCTGTTGCAGTGACTGTCATCAAACTGACCACACTGGGGAATTGAGCCAGCAACTTCCTGTTCTCTAGTCCTGTACGCTACCGACTGTGCAACGAGGGCTCAGCAAAGATATTCAGAAAGGCACACCCATAACGAGGGTCACTTAGGGTGCATCAAATATTTTTAGCTGTTTCATTCATTTAGGATAAATATATGTGAAACAGTGTGACAAAAGGGGAAGGTTATCACTAACAGCTATTTCTACCTTTGCCACAGAGTTAAGCTACCCAAATTTGTAATCCTAATTTCACAAGAACATTTTCTAAGTTGTATGCTGCAAGTTTGTTTCAAGAGGTAATTCTCAATCAACTCTTTTCCAAATCACAAAATTTTCGACTTGCTCAAACTGAATACATTTGCAGATGACAGACTGACAAATCAGGTGCTGGTCACATAATGGTATTCCACTTTAAAAGGGCAGAAAAAATTGTGGGAAAGGGAGAAAATTCTGGTTACCATTATTTTCTCCTTTTCATAAAATATTTTTAAAAGCTTTTTTATTCAGGGTCATTAAAACACAGGGTTGTTTGGAAAAGGGTTATTCATTAGACATCAAGCAAATTAACAAATACTTGTTTTTTGGAAGACAGTGTGACAGCAGTTCTGATGAGGCACATTAATGACCGTCCAGAGCTTCTCCTTTAATTAACCCTTATCCTGCTAAATGCGTGAAATGACATTTTCAAACCAGTAGTAAAATCCCAAATAATGCTATTTCTGATTTTAACATAAAAATATCTCTGTATCGGACAGTGTAGATCCAAGATCAGACTGCACGTTCTGTGCAGTCTGATCTACACCATTTTCAAAATGTCAATAAGTTGCACTTAGCAGGCTAAGTGTTAATGCCATAAAAATAAACCTACTCCTAACAGTACTAAAATTTACCATCTGAAAGAAATTTACAACACACAAGTTTAAAAACATCCAGGTAAACCAAGGACAGTCAATATAAACTGAGGTTTCATGCATGAACATAAGTGAAAATATAGCGGTGAGAAACTGCTGGTTCAATGGAATTTTGCCTTTCGCCACAATTTTTTCAAAATTGGTTTGCTGCAACAAGCTAGCACTTCTTGACAGGAGGTAATAAATTTACTCTTTACCAAACAACAAAATTTTAGACTGGTTCAAATTAGACTGGTTTTAGACTGGTTCAAATTGAAAGCATTTGCAGACGATAAATAAACATGGCTCAAAAACTGAAACTTGCCTTTGCAAGGATAGAAAACATTGTGGGAAAAGGAGAAAATGCTGGTTACCAGCATTTTCTCCTCTTCCCACAATGTTTTCAAAAGGTAAGTTCCTCAGGGTCGTTAAAACTCGGGATTGTGTGGTAAAGGGACAATGTATATCTTTGCATCATTATAAAGATTTATGATATTGTGTTTTTATGACCATCAAAGAAAAAAAGCTGTTGAAAGCATGTTGGGAAAAGGAGAAAATACTGGTAAACTTTTTCCCCTTTTACCACTATATCTTCTACCCTCTCATACACAAATCTGCCCAATTATTTAACATTCTGCCCTTGCCACACAATCCTGAATTTTAACCATCATGCCAGAAAAAGGACTTTGAAAAGATTGTGGAAACAGGAGAAAATGCTGGTAACCAGCATTTTCTCTTTTCTCAAGATGTTTTCTATCCTTTTGTAGAAAAGTCCCATCATTTGAGCAACATTTTATTTGTCATCTACTTTTTACCACATAATCCCGAGTGTTAACGACCCTGAAGAAGAAGGCTTTTGAAAACATTTTTGGAAAAGAAGAAAATGCTGGTAACCTGCATTTTCTTCTTTTCCCACAATGTTTTCAAAGATCTCAAAGACAGATACTGTCCATTTTATTTGTCATCTGCAAATGCTTTCAATTTGGACCGGTCTAAAATTTTGTTGTGTGGTAAAGAATTAAATTTGGGCCAGTCTATAAATTTTTGTTCATCTGGTAAAGGATTGTAATGTCATTCACAAATGCTTTCAATATTACCAAGTCTTGCAATTTTTCAAATCCTATAGAGTGAAATTAAAAAAAAAAAGACTTTGCTGTTTCACATACCGATGTTCTTACATCTAGATCTTCAAACTGCTTCTCAAATTTCTCCATGATCTTCTCTACCTGAATAATGAAATGGTTATTATAATTCTAGATGCACAGTGCTAAGTCTCAAATATTTTTTGTCCTTGTTAAAAATTCACCGGTATATCAAGACTAGACAGAATATTTGGTGTTGCATAATTTTCCCTCTGCTTTGTCCAAGGTTTCTAAAATATCAGCTGTCAGGAAAAATGAACAATATTGTAGGATAAGTCCAAATTCATCTATGTAATAATTCTGCCACAACTGTTTCCTCCTAACAATCTGAGAAAAAGGTCATTTGTCTATCAATTAACCATTTATTTTAAAATGCAGTTTTATGGTGTTTGAACACTTCAGCCTGTATTTACCAACCATTCTTAGATTTATTCTTATTACTTATTCTAGATTCAGAAAGAAATATAACTTCTGTTTAGCTAAACTAGATGGTTCTGCCAGTCAAAAGTTGTGTAACTTTCAGTTTAGAAAATGCTTGAGAATGAGACTTAGGAATGTGGACTCTGAATATATCAGTACTTGATTTATTGGCCTGTGTCCATTTCCACCTGCTCGACCATGCACTCTGAATGAAATCAATGGGTCTCATATTTGGACTTTTGGTCTGCACACAATCCGATTTCTATTGTCATTGTGGCCTTTCAGGAGAAAGACTTTTTCTAAGGAAGACCAAAATCTACATTCAGGGAAATTAAAAATGAAAAAGATATTTTTTTTTAAGTATGCCTTGATATCAATTTGTCTGATTCTAATACAACTGTCATATGCAATTTAAAAGCTCAGGATAAAACTATGCCAATTTTAACAAGTACTAGAATCAATAACAAAACAAAACCCAAGTATTTCAAGAAAAACTTACCTTTTGTAAGTCCATTGAACCCATAGCTTTATCTAGTGCTTTAGTAACTTCAGATATATTTTTTGTTATCTGAAAAATAAAAGTACTAAAGGCATAAACTAGTAAATGAAGTGGCTAACTTAAGACTAATTAAAAACAACATGTACATTAATCAACTTGAAATACATTCACTTGAAAGACACACTGGAGAGACTTTACGTTCTTGCTCCAGTTTAACGTTACTGCTCCTGTCAATCGAACGTACCTGCTCCGGGTAAAAACATGGCCGCGACCTAGACTTTTGACAGGTAAGCACCAAAAATTGCTTTTTTTAACAATCATATGAATAGATATGCAACAGACGATTTTCGCACGGAACGTCTGGGATATCAGTACATACTTCTGTATTGTTCTTTTGATGGTTGGTTGTTTGTTGAAGACGTTTAATCCGACAAACTTCCGTCAGGGACTATGATTTCTGAATAATCAACACGCGGAAGTCAGCAAAAACCTTTGTTAAACATACAAACATGATATTCTGAAGTTTGTGCTACACCAGGTGATACATATATGCTTTATTCACCACAGTTCCAAACAAAAAATGTGCGATTTTTTATAACAGAGCAACTATATGTCAAGTTTTTAAAGACAACGTTCCATGCTCCGAAACTCAATAAAACGATCCAGCTCTTGAGTTGAAAGAAAGTACGATATTATAAGCGATTGTCTACGAGTTTAATCAAACAATCTGTGTGTTTTTTTTGTTTTTTTTTTCAATATGTATAATTGCCCGTCCGTCTTTCGGCCTGTCTGTCAGTCAGGTTTCTTGTCCTGATTTTAATGGCGTGACAGGGATGATTTGGAACAAAAAGACTTCCCGCACACATGACATGGATTTGGCATGGTGTCCTGAAAAAAAAGATGTTTATAAAGCTTGATAAGTGTTCTAGACAGACGTGATATATTCTGATCATGACAAACTGAAAAAAAGAAAAAAGAAAACTATTCACTGTCCCACATAACTGATCACTAAACATCTGACCATGTCAATCAATCTCCGAGCAGAGTTGTCGTTCGTTACCTCACTTACATCTCTGCGATGGGCTAAATGACAAGAATCTTGTCAAACCGAGGAAAACATGTTTTGTTACTGTTTAACTGTTTCATGTGTAACATGATAAAGTAGACAAAGCAAATATGATTCCAGATGCATTATAGGTGCATTTAAATTGATGAATTTACCTGTATACAATGGAACTATTTTTTCGAGTTTCTTCACTGATCAGATTCCTACGCCAATTGTAAACCGAATGGCTGTGCCCACGAATGAAGACAAGTTAAACAAAATTATACAGTCCTGTGACAGTTTCGACAAACCGATGGATCTAAGTTTGTAACATCAAAGAAGAGATTGTCGTCCTTTAAAACACATTTTAGCTTTTCAGAAAACCCCTCTTTTCCACATTTTCTCCCACTAAGTTTGATTGGCCGTATGCTGTTTGAACAGCAAACAAAACAATCGATACATCTTTCTTTCACCGGCGTTTGTGTCGCCATTTGGGGTTATGGTCATGTGACGGAAAATCTCGCGAGAGGACGGACTACTTTCTGAGCCCACTACAGAGGTGAATGTGAATGAACCGGAGTGCAAGAGAGTGCATGTCAATTAGCCTCACGATATATCAACAAATACCTATACCCGACTACATAGCTATATATTTACATCTGTCTGTGGGATAGACCAGTATACTACAGTTACTTTCTGAAACAAATTTAGAAGACAAAAGGGCCTATCAGACAAATCACCTCTCTCTATCTCTCTCTCTCTCTCTACCCCACCCCCCTCTCTCTCTCTCCATTCTTTGACGATGAATGTCTGATTCTGAAAGCTCAATAATATTAGAGAGAGAACCTCAGATCCTCTGAATACATGCTCAATTAGATTAGGCGTATTAAAACGGTTCAACGTGTTTTAGTATTGTACTGTCATTCAAGTATCTATCAAACTACACATTTGAACTGATCTATAGTGATCAAGTTGGAGAAAACATTTCAAAATGTGACCAGACCGAGAAATACTGGTCTCATTTTATAGAATACAATGTGATAATATGAAAAATGTGTATTGTTTTGCTTAGTATTCTACATCAGTTTTTCAGCTGATTTGCAATATATATTTGGTCGTTCATAAGGATAGTCATTGCTGTTATTATCCTCGGAACCCAGGTTTAAGCATTACGTTACTCTCCATGCATTACCCCTGGGAAAACTGACTAGCAATTCGTCGTTTCATCGGAATATTCATATGGTCTGGAAGTAGCCTAATAGCCAATCAAAAGATCGCTACTATAATGATTCTCTCTTGTAGAGGGGACAATTTCATTTTGTCAGTTACTAAAAATAACCTTTGAAAAAAACCCAAGGTGGTCATCAAATATGGCGTGATCGTCTCGTGTGAGACATATGCCATTCTGTAATTAAAAGACGACACTATCGAGCGCAAATATTTTAAAACATCATACATAGTTACAGTCTTAAGGAATGAAAAGCAAAAGAAAAGCTTGCTATTCCTGTTCCAATAAATTAAATAAAATTGTCGATTTGAACATCTCTTTTAAACGCTTCTCGATTGTAGCGTTGATAGCAGTCGCTATATTTAAAGTAATCGCTAAGCTTGATTTTCAACGAATGATGTAATTGGATATCGGTTAGTAAAAAACAGAAATGACGGCATATTTGTGATAAAAATAGCTTAAATTTTCTTAAGAAAATACTGAGATTACCAATCAAAATGCTTCACAAATAATTCATGAGAACGAGGAAACGCCAGCCAAATAACCCAGGGTCGATTATAGAATGAATCGAAACTGGGTCAACGAGGATGTGCCATTATCAAAGATGACAACCCCATGACTGTGACCACGATGATTAATACAGGTCTTGACCAAAATGACAAAATTCTTTACTGTAACTCGAAGACTTACGCTGAACATGTTTCAGCTCAGGAGCTAGAACGTCGTATTGAATTTCGGAGCATGTACGTTGTAATGCAAATAAGGCAAAACTTCGCTTTATAATTGCATTTTATGTTCTTTTCGGTTTATAGTCGAGAGGAATAATCATTATATAGGTCATCTGACACGGCACACACTTCAGATTATCTACTGTATATGTTTTACAAAGGTTTTTGGAGACTCCAAGTACTGATTTTCTAGAAACCGTAGTCATCGACGGAAGTTTGTCGGATTAAACGCCTTCAACACACGATTAACCACCAAAAGAACGACAGATTTACGTGCACTGACATCCCAGATATTCCGTGCGACAGCTTTCAACTACATATCTATTCATTAACATGTAAAAAGAATAATGTTTTTGTGCTTACCTTACGAAATCTTGTGGGTGCAGCCATGTTTTTAACTGGAGCGGGTACGTTCGATTGACAGGAGCAGTAACGTTAAACTGGAGCAAGAACGTAAAGTCTCTCCAGTGTGAAAGAAGGAATGTGCCAAAAGGTAGAGTCAAACCTTTGAAAGACATTTTGGCCATTCACCTTGGATTGGAACATGCAAACCTGGATCTGGCATCTTCCCTGTGTATTACTGCCTATTAGAACAAATATAGCTTGACTGCAGTTTAATCTCTATAAAAACATTGCATGAAGCCAAGAACGTACACAAATAAACTCTTGGCATACGACAAAATTTTAAATTCATCAAAATCAAGTACATGTGCAGACAACAAAATATATGTGGAACAGGTGGATAAATTTGTTTTTGAAAGGGTAGAAAAAATTGTAGGAAAAGGAGACAATGCTGTTTACCAGCATTTTCTTCTTTTTCCACAATATTTTCCAAAGACTTCTTCCCAAGGGTCGTTAAAACATAGGATTGTTTGGTATTGGGAAAATTTATAGATAGTCAATCCATCTCAACTTACCATACCTGTAAGGCATTTGAAATAAACATCTTCAAAGAGCTTATGAAACAATCATTACAAAACACAACAAACCAGACTTACAGATTTCATTGTGACAGCAGTCTGTACTCTCGCTGATACAGCATCCACTCTGGCAGCAAACCTAAGGTAACTGAGGGACTCATTCTTCTTTCTGATAGCATTTTCTGCATATATTCTTGCTCCTTCAATGTTTTTCTGTTGCAATGCCTTGTTAAAGGAGGAAAGAAAAAGACTTGTAAAGGTGTGGCACTTCTGAAACTTTTACCTTTCAGCACTAAAATATAATGTGTACATTGATGTACACAACATTTCTATTTGTGTCATGCTCAGTGAAAAAGGGATTTAATATGTATCGACCTATGTCAGCCTGAACAGTCTGTGCAGGCTGACAGGAGACGAAACTTTTTGATATTGTTCAATTTTCTGTATGTCGAAGAGCCAGTCTAGTTCATGATTTAATCAGTTGTTAGACAAAATGGACTTTCAGGATCCATAATTATGTGATGTCTTTCTTGGTACAATGCATTATGGAGATGCATTAAACCCATTTTGCCAGAGCATGAGTCATTTATAAATCAGAAGAAATTTGCCAACAAATCAAAAATCCCTAAAATGATATTTATACAAGATAACTCAATAGCTGTACTTTTATTTTATTCACTAAATAAATTCCATCTCCTCTGCCAAATCAACAAAATGGACATTTTCAAGTAGTAAAACAGACAAAGATACGACCTGACTAGCATATAAATTTCACTGATCATCAGACAGTATTTCAAAGTTCACTCCATAAGTTTTCTGCAATCTAATCTTTATTTTCTATGGAGGTTTCTCATCACATGACACAAATCTTAAGATTCATCAATATTGAAAGCATATTCAGTAAACAAAAAACACAGTAAATGTGCATCAAATTATGAGATCTGTCTTTGAAACGGTAGCAAAGATTGTGAGTATAGAAGAAAATGCTGGTTACCACCATTTCTCTTTTCAAAGAATCTTTTCCCAAGCTCAGGTCATATCATGGCTGTCAGTGACACACCCATGTGTTTCCTGGCTTTCTCATACCAGTACTTACACAACTTTCTTTCCAAAGCCACTAACTACTTTTCTCACATGCATTAGAAGTGAGAAGCGAAAAATCGCCTGAAATAAAGTTTGCCTCAACAGGGTATCGAACTTGCAACCACCAGGTCTCGAGTCAGATACATTAACCACTGAGCTACCCCAGAGGGCCCTCAAGATCACAGGTGAATGACGAGCGACAGGGTAAATCCTATATTACACACTAATATACTTAGTGTGTAATATAGGATTTACACTGTCGCTCGCCGTTCACCTCTGCTCAAGATGGTTAAAACTTGGGATTGTGTAGTGAGGGGCTCAATTTATGAAAGATAGCATATATGGGTTGATAAGACTACATAAATTACCTTCTTAACTTTTGCTTGTTCCTTCTTTTGCTCCTTCTCAGCCTTGCTCGCCAGTCTCTCAAGCTGCTTAGTTGTGAACTATACAAAAATAATTAGGAAACATATGAACCATAGGCTTGTTGTGAAAAGTAATATGTACCATTCAAGAGACTTTTTGTCTGCATGGATGATCTCCCTTAGGCTGTGTTGAAAATCTTTTTCAGCTCATTACTTCAAAGCAGAGGACATCATGAAGTATATCAGTTTTTAAAGTGGTTGGTTGTAATAAGAATAAGCAACCAATTCTTTTGGAACAATGATTTCAAATGTATTTGAGCCATGCTCTGGCAAAAGGGGGCTTAATGCATCTCCTTGATGCATGATACTAAGCAAATCATCACGTAAGTATGGATCTATGGAAGCCACCTTTTTTTCATTATTTCACTTAATCATCAGATAAACTGGTCCTAGGACACACTGAAAATTGACCAAAAGCGAAAAGTTTCGGGCCAGGTCAGCCTGCACGGATTGTGCAGGCTGACCTGAGTCGATACTTTTTGGCAGATTCATTAAGCCCCTTTTTCACAGACCATGTCTCATTTATACATATAAATCAAGTCATGTACCTGATTTGTGCTTCACAATGATACCTTTGAAGTTGTACTATCTATTTACCACACAGCAAAACTTTGGACTAGTCAAAAACTGAAAGCATATACATGTATGAAGACAACAAATTACCGGTAAATGTTACTGAACTGGAAGTTTTTTGTTCATGAAAGGATAAAACATTGTGTCAAAAGACTGGAAACCAGCATTTTTCCTTTTCCCACAATGTTTTGAAAATCTCTTTCAGTCAGGGTCTTTAAAGCTCATGGTTGTGGTGAAAGTTTAAACAAGTCTCTGTGTATATCTCCATTCTTTCTCTAGATACATGTACATGTAGTTGAGTTGCTTTGGTCAGTAATGGTATCGTGAACAAGGCAAATAAAAAATTGGGCAGCAGAGTATGTCTTATCTTATCTTGATTTACACTGTCAATCTTTCACATATCTATGCCAAAATAAAACATATAATTAAAAATCTGTATTCTCTTTAGATGTGAAAGTTTGTTTTTTCTTTAAATGCTTGCGAACATACTAACTGTTTCAGTTACTACATAACAAAAATTCACCATACTAGGCAATATCTTAAGTATTGACAGTCAAAGTTTCTGATAGCCTATACCCCTTTTGACAATTTTCTTACAATTATCTTATGGCAATCTACAAACAGTAGTTTCCTTATAAAACCATCAACCCTTTACCAAAAATACCAAACAACAAATTTTGCTCATGACAATGGCTCAAATAATTGGATTGGTTTCTGAAAGAGATGAAAACACTAAACACTATGAGAAAAGGAGAAAATGCTGGTTACCAGCATTTTCTCCTTTTTCCACGATGTTTACAAGAGTCTTCTACCATGGGGTAGTTAAAAGTTGGAACTGTTTTGTACAGGGTTAAATATTGCAATATCTGGACTGCTTGAAACCAAATCAATAAAAGTACCTTAACTCTTTACCACACAATCCTGACTTTCAACGACCCTGTGAAAGAAGCCTTTTGAAAACATTGTGGGAATACGAGAAAATGCTGGTAACCAGCATTTTCTCCTTTTCCCACAATGTTTTCTACCCTTCCCAAAACAAGCTTCATTTTTTCAGTCACATTTTTTTGTCGTCTGCAAATGCTTTCAATTTGGACCAGTGTAAAATTTTGTCATTTGGTAAAGAGTTAACCCTTTACCATGAAACCCTATTTCCTTGGGACTCTGAACAAGAAGGCCTTTCAAAGCATTGTGGGAAAAGGAGAAAATCCTGGTATAAAGTGTTTTTTTCTATTCCTACAATGTTTTCTATCCTTTTAAAGATAATCGCCATCACTTGAAACACAAAAATTGCTGTCTGCAAATCCTTTCAATATTGACAGGTCTACATTTTTTGTCTGGTAAAGAGATATGGGTAACTGTAACCAATTCCATCATGATGATTTCTACAGAATTGTGACATACCTTCAACTGGAATAGAGTATCTGAAAGTTAGAAAATGGAAGTGGATGAACAAAGATGATCACAGACAAGTAGATTACAAATTTTTTTATTCACGGATAGGCAAGTTCAATTGACTTTTGTCCAAGCTGAGAAGGGTGTTCACATTGGTTGAGTCAACATATGAAACTAACACACAGGATAAGCTAACAATAAAAAGGAACTGTCAGCCTTGTTTTTCAAAGTATATCATTTTTGATGAACTCTGTACACTAATTTTCTGTTGCAGTATCCATGAATTCCACTTGTTCATTGTGTTTTTAAGTGTAACAAATTAATCAGGATCATCCCTGACTGCTCTTGGAAATATTGTGGCAAAATGAGAAACTGCTGAAGAGCAAATTTAGCTTAGCCATACGGTTTCATGTCATATGGCAATAAAATCATCCAGACCTCCAGATAAGAGGGAGTGATATTATTCTAAATCCATTATTTCTCTTAGAATCATCTCGATTAGACGATTTTAATAAGTACCCATGGTTTAGTTGAGAAAGATTTTTTGAAATCAAAATCACTCCCTCTATCTGAAGCTCTGAATCATATCTAAATTCCCGTTTATCTTCTGTACATTGCAAGGCTATTTTCAAAGTTTTCTAAGTAGACTTTGTCTTTAAATCATGTTGTGTGTATAACCACAAGATCGATTATTGATCAGGATCTCTGCAACTACATTTGACCCCAAAGGTCTTTCTGGTGTTATTTCGTGATTGTTTTTCCACTCCAAGGGGTCACACAATCACAAAAATGATATCGGAGCAAGCCTCTGAGTCAGGCTACTCTGAAAGATTTACGGATGTGTTTCGGTAACAGACAAGTTTGGTAAATTGGACATATAGAGTAAATCAATTGGATGTTTGGGTAACAAGGCAATTATATAGTGCTGTGACGTTTTCACTCCCAATACATGGCTTACATTTGCAGGGTTTTCATTTAAAGCCGATTGCCGATCAAAAACATCGGTAGAAATCAGCCTTTAATCGGTTGTTTTTGCTGGATTTTTGAAAAATCGATCGCGTTGTTTATATCGAAAATATTTCACGCGTTGGTAACTGTACTGCGACACCGGTTCAATTTTACGGTGAAACCAGAAACAATTGGTTTATGGATGTTACGTGGTCATTCATTGGATACTTGCATCCAATTATCCAATCGTAGGCGACGATACGTTTCTCCGATCTCCATTTGGTAATCATGGACGCCAAAGCCTAGGCGGCCCCCTTGACCCTCGGCCTGTTGTTTTTGTCAATCAATCGGTTGCTTCATTTCAAAATGAAAACCCTGCATTTGTGCAAATGTTTTTTTTTTTTTTGGGGGGGGGGGGGGGGAGGGAGCCACTTATTTTCTAACATAACATTTTTTGTTATATTTCCTTGCAAGCTGCATGTATTTATAAATACCCGAATAAAATAAATTTTGATCACCATAGCTTTTTTTCCCTTTTTTTTTTATTTTTTTTATGAAATGCATAATTTTACCCAATCCTGAATTTAACACTTCAAAGCCAAGATTTTATTGGGTGTGAAATATGTCATGGTGCATCAACATATATAATTACCTTGTTACCGAAACATCAAATCAATATACTCTACAAGTCCAATTTACCGAACTCATCCGTTACCAAAACATCTGTCACCCCTCTGAAACATGCAATACCATGGCATTTTACCTTCATGTAATCGTTGTCAGCAATTTTGCCTAGCAGACAGCGAGATACATAACTATTACATGCAACAGAAAGTCTATAAAACAATTTTAAATTAAAGTTAAACATACTGATTTGTTTACCCCTCCCACATATTTATGGATAAAAACTGAAAGTATGACACTTCTTTGAAAACGAAATACAGAGAGTAATTCCTTCAAATTTGAATATCAAGTTATGTGATAACATTATTAAATAATACTGAAGTATCTTACCGTCCATTTTCTTGTGTAAATATATGTTGAATCAGGTGTTTTCTCTTCTAATTTCTGTGATTAAGATTCAGGTGTTTTGACGTTGGCAGGTCTGCGATTATCGAAATGGGCGAGTTTGATTGGTCAAAATAAAATTTGTAAACAAACAATAATCAAAGTACATACTATATCATTTTAAAAGACCGCAATTTGCTCCAGTTCTCTCCTGTACGTTCTATGCAATTTGATCTTGATCTACAGTATCCGCTAGTTAAAGTGCAGTGAGTCACACTTCGAAGTCGAAGGGCTAAAATTTCATTGTGTTAAATGAAGAATGGTAGAGATGTTTTGCTCTGTATCTAAACCTATCCGGAGCAGCAGTCTTGACTCAGAAAGGACTGAGTCTGTAAAAACCAGACAATTTTTTTGCGGCTTTCAACGGAAAACTTTTAAAAACATTGTCGCAAAAGGAAGAATTGTTCTTCATGAATAACAGAGCTATGCCACAATAGAACAATGGTAAAAGCTTGAACTCAAAGATGTTTTAAAGGTGAATTGTATAGCCTAAATCAATGTATTTAGTTGAAATCTGGTATTCATGAGTTTCGAGGGGAAAAAATATAATGCGACTGTCAACTTGAGACGTTCTTCTAGTTCGATATCCGGGTGTCAAAGACTCGTACCGGATTTTAACCCTTTCACAACAATAGTTGGTTTCGCGGCCAGAGTAAATCAAAAGATTAGACAGCACAAAACATGCATTCTGATCTTTAATCTACAGTGTCCTCTTAGCTCGACTTTCTGGGCAAAGGCAATGCGTAAATTACTGTTATTCTGGCTTCATTTCTGGACTGAAAATGACTGTCAGGTTTATTCGACCCTCTAAGGGTTAACTCTTTACCACACGACAAAATTTTAACCTTGTCCAAACTGAAAGCATTTGCAGGCGACAATTTCAATGAGGCTCAAATGGTGCAATTTTTCTTTGATAGAGTAGAAAACATTCTGGGAAAAGGAGAAAATGCTGGTTACCAGCATTTTCTCCTTTTCCCACAATGTTTTCAAACGGCTTTCTTCTCAGGTCGTTAAAAGTCCGGATTGTGTGGTAAAGGGTTAACTCTTTACCACGCAATCCCGATTTCAACGACGCCTAGGAAAAGGACTTTTGAGAACATTGTGGAAAAGGAGAAAACGCTGGTAACATGCATTTTCTCCTTTTTCCACAATATTTTTTGCCATTTGGAAGAAAAATTCCCCAATTTCTTAAACATTTAGTTCGTCCTCCGCGAATGCTTTCAATTTAGACCAGTCTAAAATAATGTCGTGTTGTGAAGCCTTAATCGAGGCGCGAAGTGCTGTGAGAGGTGGTGGGAATTACCAGAAGGATCAGGAGGGTCTTTCCAATGCGCCCCTCCACTCCACCCTCCGAAAAATTTTTGAATTGAAGAAGCTTTCAGTGGCCTCTGATGACTTGTTTTTTTGGCATATTTGTCTTTAGATTTTTCTGCAAAGCGTTCGCAACTGCACTTTTGCGTACAGGCATACAGGTAGCTACTCCCCTGTGTTTGTCTTATTTTTGTTTTTGTTTTTTTTTTTTTAAACCCACAATACCGCTTAAATCAAATGATAAACGGGGCCAACCAGTTAACTCTTTACCAAACAACAAAATTTTAGTTCAAATTAAGAGCAGTTTTAGACGACAAATAAATGTGACTGAGAAATGGAAATTTGTTTTGGGAATGGTTGAAAATAGTGTGGGAAAAGGAGAAAATGCTGGTTACCAGCATTTTCTCCTTTTCCCACAAGTTTTCAAAAGACTTCCTTCCCAGGGTCGTTAAAAGTCGGGATTGTGTGGTAAAGGGTTAAACCTGGTTTAGTAAGCTTAACAAATTAGTAGAGTACCAAAGGCAGTAGACTAAGATTAGATTGCAGGAACGAACAGGCTCATTTTTGTCAACACGGCTTTTCGAAAAGGACAAAAGGGAATGCAGTTAACCCTTTACCAAACGACAAAAATTTAGACGTGTCCAAATTGAAAGCATTTGCAGACGACAAGATAAATGTGACTTAAAAATTGAAATTTGTTTTAGGAAGGTTAGAAAACACTGTGGGTAAAGCAGAAAATGCTGGTTATCAGCATTTTCTCCTTTTCCCACGATGTTTTCCAGGGGCCTTTTCTTCCGGGTCGTTAAAATCCGTGATTGTGTGGTAAAGAGTTAACAGGATATGGGGTAAATAAGATCCCCTATTTATGGATTGATTCTTAATTTTTTCACACCCAAATGAAAATTATATGAACTTGACTCTTTCGACGGCTTAAAATACAATTCACCGAAATTCAGAAAGATTTTTAACATACAGGCTTGACTAAACAAATAGACAGTATAGATCGAATGTCACACTGTGCAGTCTGATCTTGATTTATACGGCTTGCAATAGGCCCTGTTTAGGCCTAGGACTGTGACAAGGTTAAAGCAGAATATGCCGACACAACTTTATCAGTATCTTGACCCATTACTAAAATGTGCGGTCGATCCAAGTGTTGATTGCTGGTAGAAAAATGAATTTTAACTCTTTCGGCGCCAAATAAGCAAACTCAGCTTCTTTTGATGGCTGTAAATACAATCCACTGAGTCTCCGGACGATTTATATCCTATAGGCTTGACCAAACAAGCGGAGGGCATAGATCAAAGATCAGACTGCACGTTCTGTGCAGTCTGATCTTGATCTATGCCGTCCGCAAAAGTCTTTGTTTTCGCCTATGGCGCTGAAAGGGTTAAAACTAGGTCAAACCTTGCCAAGTCGCTCTATATTTTTTTTTACTTTTTACCTAATTGCAAGATTCCCTTTTTTTCTGCCAGCGACGAGCATTTGGACAGACCGCACAATAACAGATTGTCATCTTTAGAATAATACCCATACTTTTAAATGGTATGATACAAATCAAATTTAACCCTTTCCCAAACGACAAATTTTGGACTGGTCCAAATTGAAAGAGTTTGCAGACGACAATTTTAAATTTGATGAAAACGGCAGAAAGTTCTCAAAAAGAGTAGAAAACACTGTGGAAAAAGGAGAAATTGCTCGTTACGAGCAATTTCTCCTTTTCCCACAGTGTTTTCGAAAGACTTGTACTGCAGACACGTGAAAACCAGGGCTTGTTTGGGAAAGGGTTAAACGCCTTTTAACATCCACATTGTTTACTGTTTACTTTTGGCCGCTACTGGGCCTTTAACAGATCCAGGGATTTTACATCTCCTCCCTTCATCGTGAGCGATATTCTAGGTGTTTTTGTGGACAGTGTAGAGCATGAACGGTCTGAGAAGAAGATACGTCGGATCCTCATTTCCCCCATCTCTCTCTCTCTCTCTCTCTCTCTCTCGTACCCCATCAGAACGACATGAGAATGAGACATTGTTGCGACAATTGGGAAAAAATGCATTTTGTTTGGATTTCCTTATCTGTGAAATTACTTTTAGTCACTATTCATTCCTCGAACCTTCAGTCTTTTTTTCCCAGAGAGATTCTGAGCTACATAGAAATTGTAGAAAAGGAAAGATGAGAAGCTGGGTGAAGGTACATGACAGAGCAGAGTAAACGCATGCAGAGAACAAGCAGCTGGGCGTGAGATAACAATATGAGTAGTTTGTGTAAACTGAATAAGGATAGTTATTAAAGAAAACCCCCTTTTTTTCCCCTGTAATTGAAACCATTTTAAAATATTCGGGTGAAGAGTGGACTTACTGGAAAGACGTAATATCATATTGTCTCGTGAATTGTAACTCAATATATTCAGGAAGAGTATTGTCATTCTCTTCTGATTTGTTTCTTCCTCGACGTACATGTATGAGTCGTGCTCTGTGAAAAGGGGGCTGACGTAGGTAGAAACGATTTTGCTATTTGTAAAATTTGTACTTGTCAAAGGCCAGTTCCTCCTCATGATTCAGTCGGTTGTTAGACAAAATGGATTTTATAAATCCATAATCAGTTAACACTTAAGCTGCTGAATAATAGTCTGGATTACCTGCCCCTACCACTACTTATACTCTTGCAGTAAGGCGGGGTACCAGACTAGCTGAATAAATGAAACGCAAACTTCTACTTAGTACTAAACGCCCAAACATTGCGGTTTCAATGTTGATTTCACCGGAAAGAAAATACCGTATCGGACAGTGTAGATCAAAGATCAGACTGCACGTTCTGTGCAGTCTGATCTTGACCTACACTGTCCGCAAAAGGTCAGTGGGTCGCGATTAGCAGCTCAATTATTTGATGACTTGCTTGGTACAATGCAGCACGGAGAAACATTAACCTTTTACCATACAATCCCGACTTTTAACGACCCTACAAGAGAAGGCTTTGGAAAACATTGTGGTAAAAGGAGAAAATGCTGGTAACCAGCATTTTCTCCTTTTCCCACAATGTTTTCTACCCGATCAGAGACAGAAATGATCATTTTGGCAACATTTAATTTGTCGTCTGCAAATGCTTTGAATTTGGTCTAGTCCAAAAATTTGTCGTTTGGTAAAGAGTTAAACACTTATCCCTGGCGTCACCCAAATGTTTTCTATTATTCGGTCTAAAATTATGGCACACCATTTCATAACCAAAGTCAATACAAACTTAGGCATTACTCTGTCGGCTTATCCTAGGCTGAGACTTTGCATAGCCTTGTCATAGGACAAGCCCATATGACTCGCACCATAAACGGGAATATGAACAAGGGCCAATGCTCATAAAAAAATGGTTGCCAGCATTTTCTCCCTTTCTCTCAGTTTTCTAATCCCTTTGACCTGAGGGTCGTCAAAATACGAGATTGTCAGGAAAAGGGTGAACAGAAATATTCATTCGATTGTGATAATTCTCTCTTTCTATCTGTTCTTTGTGTGCAAGGAAAAAAAAAAACGATACTTTTCATAATGCAAAAAGCAATACAACTCACAACTGTACAAATACGACTTTTCAATACAGCGGACAACTCAGGAAACCATTGTGGGAAAAGAAGTAATGGTCTCTCTCAAGCATATGCTCTCTTTTTTCCACATTGTTTTCCATACTATTGACAAATGTATTTTTTCCTTCCGTTCAAATGTTTGTCCAATGTGCGACTTGTAGATGAGCCATGCTCTGGCAAAAGGGGGTTTAATGCATCTCCGTGATGCATTTTTTGACCAAGTCATCACATATTTATGGATCCATCAAATCAATTTTGTCTAACAGCCAGCTGAATCCAAAGATAGAATGGTCCTTAGACATACAGAAAATTTACAAACAGCAAAAAGTTTCAACCCATGTCAGCCTGCGCGGATTGCGCAGGCTGATATGGGTCTATACTTTTAGCAGATGCATTAAACCCCCTTTTTTTCACGGAGTATGCTTCTTATACTTTTGTTGGTCCAAAATAGCATGTAACATAATGGGTTAAACAGTGCGACAAAAAAAGCGGACGGAAAATACTGCGAACAAAAGCGGGTCGGTTGATAAGCTACATGTTGCAAATCTATTTATAGAACACGTCATCGCTGTTGACGCTTTGTATGTTAACGTGACCTGTTTATGCTTTTGGAATCTCTCAGATCAAAGATCGGACGGTACTAGAACGTGTAGTCTAATCTTGGATCTACTCTTTCAGACATTTAGATGAATGTGCTGTAAATTATAGCACAGGATTTGAGATATTTCAGTATTTATTTTACAGACAGAAGATGCTAATTTTGTGTATTTGTAACGGCGGGAAGGTTAAGTGACAGACCCCTTTGTCAAAGTAACAGGAGTAATCAGTCGTATTGATCATATGACAGCAGACGATACAACAATTTCTTTTTTGTGAATCACGATCTGGTTTTGTCCTTTTTGTTCGTGTGCCATCTGACATGGAATTGCATACTGTTTTTGTGCTATAGATCTACAATCTAGATATCGGTGAGTATTGAAATTAGTTTCGTTTTAAAAAGTTGAAATTTAATATTACAATATCAAGTTTAATTGACGCAATTCGTAATAACTTTATTTTTTTTCTCTTCAGTCGGTAAAGTTAGTTTAACTTTCTCGGTTTCACTTTATGCTATTTTCAAGCATATGGAAATGCACTTTTTTCCTTGTGTTACAGAACTAAACAGATCTATTTGTGAGTATTTGTTATCATTTTGATTTACTGTTAAAAACAAACTTTGATAAGATTAATACAATTGATATGAGCCATAATCTGTGAAAAGGGGACTAATTGCATCTGCAAAAAGTGTCGACCCAAGTCTGCCTGCGCAGTCCGCGCAGGCTGACATGGGCCAAACTTTTTGTTATTGGTCAGTTCTCTGCCTTCAAAGGACCAGTGTACCGCGTGATTCATTTGATTGTTAGACAAACTAGATTTTTATGGATCCATAATACTGTAATGACTTGCTTTGTATCATGCATCACAGAGATGCATTAAGCCCCCTTTTGCCAGAGCATGGCTCATACACTTTAAGATTTTACTGAACACTTGAACCGTTTAGTATCGTTGATACATACACGTAGATCAATAGGTATACCATCTTTCGACGATATATATATTTTTTTTTTTCATACAGCAGACGATTTTTGAAACATTGCGACAAAAGGAGGATTTTTTTCGTTTCGAGCCTTTTCCCACAATGTCTTCATCCACATGTATTCGTGTTGAGTAATCCTACTCAAACTGGATGTTGTAAAAGTTGTCTGCCTTTTTTCAGGAGGTAGATCTAATGAATTAATTAAAAAGATAATCCAAGTTTATCCAAATTGTATGTCACTTTGGTCAGAATATTTTACAAAAAAAAACACCAGATAGTGTGAATTCAAGATAAGCTTGCAAGTTTTGTGCAGTCTGAAACTAATCTGCAGTGCCGCCAACACACCCATGTACACTCAAGTCGAATGATTTTGCGCGTTAATGCATGTTTTGTATGAGCACCGTTCTGGGAATAGGAGGTTTAATACATTCCTCTGATCCATTGTACCAAGCAAATCATTACATAATTCTTGATTCATAAAATCAACGGAATTATGAGGTAGACTGGTCTTTTGACATGCAGAAAATAAACCAATAGCAAAAAGTGTCGACTCAGGTCAGCCTGCGCTGACCAGGCATGTTGAAGTGGGTCGATACTTTTTGTCGATGCACTAAACCCACTTTTCACAAAGCTGGACTCATTTGTTTTATAAACTACAAGAATTTTATAAAAACGAAAAGATACCAGTACATCGTTAGAAAAAAAAAACACCGTGATATATGCAACTATTAGTAGATCTATCATCATTGTCAGAAATCGCTTAACCCTTTACTATATAAACCCAAGATTTGACGACCCAGGATAGAAGATTTTTGAAAACATTGTGGTAAAGGAGAACATGCTGGTGACCAGCATTTTCTCCTTTTCCCACAATGTTTTCTACCCTTTCTAAGACAATCTTCAACATTTTTTGGACACACAAAATTTTTCGTCTGCGATTACTTTCAATTTGGACAAGTTTAGATATTCGTTTGGTAAGGGTTAAACATAACTTTTCCACAAAGTTTCATGAATTATTACTTGTGACATTAAAACGTTAATGTACTCCGTTAACAAAAGGATAACTATTTGTTAAAATAAATGTAGTATCACAGAACAGTTGGTTAATGTTATAAGTATTTCTCTCTCTCTCTCTCTGATGTCCACTTCTAATACATTATCGCTATCTATCTCGTGCGATTGTGGTATGATAGCAACATTTTTTAAACGGCCTTTTAAATACACAATTTACAGATTCAGGGGCTTTTCCAACTAAATCTTTATTACGTGTTTTTATGCATTTTATCGAGTTTTCTTGATATCGATTCCCGGTTTCCAAGGAAACGAATCAAAGCCGTGTTTTCCAGACTACTGACTTTTGTCGATAATCATAATCGTTTACATTTAGCCACTTAATAGCCTGCTACGATTACGATGTCCCACCGGAAGTCCAGGACGCATTTCTCGCCAGCTAAGAGTTCTACCGCTATGAAAAGTAGATCTCTTGATAACGCTAATTAATAAATGTTATACCGCGATGTAAAATAAATCTTTGATAACATTCTTGGAACCCAGTCCACCTTTTTTTGAATAAATTGAATTTAATTCTAAGTCTTTAGTGAACAATTCTTTAAGTATCCTGACAGCCGGGACCCGTTAACGTAGTCGGTAGTTGCGAAACTTGAGAACAGGGGGTCGCTGGTTCGAATTCCAAGCTCGGCCAATTTCTTTCCGAGGACTGATGATAGTCATTGTGACAGTATATATTCCTTTATCACGGCCGATCACTGTTTCGACGATGGATATGTGGGAAAGTACCGGTGGCTTAGTTTAAACATATTTTATTCAGTATTAATATTTACATGCATGGTAATATTCTGAAAATTAAAGTTGCGTGAAAAGGATTGGAACGAAAGCTGCTAGCTTATACAGTTCCTCTCCTGTGAGTCACGTCAATGTCAGAAGTTTACCAATATAAAAAATTGCAACAAAATATGGTCAACTGTGTGTGTGTGTGAGAGAGAGAGAGAGAAAGAGACGTGGAGTGCCACCAACATACAAATGTTCAGGTAAAACATAATTTTAAACAGAAAACTTTGTATTCCAACGTTGCGTGTGATTTTAAACGCAGGAATAGAGAATCAAAAGGTGATCCAACTTCTAAAACGGTTAATGTCAACAATGTATGAGTGAACCGCTGAAAATATTTTTTCGTTATCGGCAAGACTGAGAGTCTCGTCTCCAAAAAGAAGTGTGTGCAGGCTTACAGTGGAAATTTCTGATACGCTTTGAAATAAGCTGTTTCTAAATTTACGATAGTATCTGCAATCAAAGAAATAATGCTGATTTGATTCAATTTCGCCACAAGTACAAAGAGGAGAATCGATTGTGTTTCTGAAATAAAGGTGTTGATGAAGTGAACTACATTTAGTTCGCAGCCTAGCGTGAATAACTTGAATCCTCCTCTCTCCAAAGAAATATAGCTTATTTGGAATTATTTTATCTCTATTGATGTAACGTTTAAATGCTGAAAGGGAGTCCAGATTTCTGATACCAATGGGTAGAGCATTCCAATCAGTAATAACCGAGGGTAGAAAGGAGTTAAGATACAGATTAGTCCTGCAAGCTATATTTTGTAGATTGTGAGAATCTCTAAGGCTGTAGGATGAAGTACTTCCTATTGTAACAGGAACTAAAGAATTTAAATAAGAAGGGGCTAGTCCTTTTACCATTTTAAAAAACAATATAAGTTTGTGCTTATATCTTCTTTCACTAAGTGTTTCCCACCCTGACTCCTTGTTAAGATCCGCTAAAGACACAAGTTTACTGCATCCAGTTACAATTCGTGCAGCCTCGTTTTGTACTTTTTCAATTTGATCCTTCTGGTATTGCGATAGATTCATCCAAATAACATCTGCATATTCAAGAACTGGACGAATAAAAGAAAAATATATTATCTGTAAGGATGTTCGATCTAGGCGTATCTTTAGACGTCGCATAATTCCAATTCTCTTCCATGCCTTCGTTAAAGACTGATTTACATGGTAATCCCAGGAACCATCATTAGAAATGAAAATACCGAGATGCTTATGAACCTGCACAGATGGAATTCCAACACCAGACATAAAAAGCTCAGGGTGAACAGGTTTATTACGTTTATTACTAGTGGCTTGGGAAGAACGTTGTACGAAACACTGGCAAAAGAAACCCCAAGAAAGTATGGATAGCTGCACTTGCCGCCACATAATTTAGTAATGTTGATTGTTAGACAATCAGTCAATCGTTAAACATCAATCAATCAATCGATCGATCGATCGATCAATCAATCAATCAATCAATCACGACCCTGAGGTCGAAGGTGCTGAACAAGATTGTTGGAAGAGGAACAAATACTAATTAACCACTTTTAATATTGTGTTGTATTGCGGTTTCGAAGAAAGATACATGACACATATATGTATACACAGAAAAGGAAGTGAAATTGAAGACAATGTACTGAAACAAAAAGGATACAGAAGGTGGACTCTGTACATAGTACTCATACAGCATAGAGGTACAAAAAGGGGGTATATTGGGATTTCAAAGAAAAACTTCTATGACTCTTCATTTCAAACCTATGCCGTGGGTACTCCTAGAATTGTCCCAAAGGGACAATTCTAGTGAATACCCACAGCATAGGTTTTTGAATAGAAATACTAAATTAATATAAGAATGCGTTCCAACTTGTCTAGGTACAGTCAAAGTCACTTGAAAGCTTTACGTGATGTTGTCTCATCAGTCACAATTAACAAGTTAATTATCCATTTCCGAGTCTCAATTTCCGTCCTTGTCGCTCATTAATCAGACTTTCCTTTTGTTGCTGATGCTTTGTTACGGTCAGTAGTTTACTCTCACAGTATAATCCTACATCTCAAAGTCCATATTCCATTACTGTAAAATGAATTTTAAATATATATCTAGTGTGTTAAGCTGCTACGAATAACACAAAACAGTGCTTTTCTCAAAATTAACCCTTAAGCTGCTAAGCGCGACTCACTGATCTTTTCCGGACAGTGTAGATCAAGATCAGACTGCACAGAACGTGCAGTCTGATCTTTGACCTACACTTTGCGATAAGTAGATATCTTTCTCCAAAAGTATCTTTGAAATAAATAGAAATAAATGCCTGAAACAAGTACTTTCAGTGCTTTCAAAAGCTCTATGGTTTCTACTCGCGGAAGATGCGTAGAATGAGATTTTTGCAACTCGCGGAAAATGCGTAGAATGAGATTTTTGCCATGGGAGAAGGTGAAGCTAGATCAGAATTTATTTCATCAGAAATAATGTGTCAGTGACCGATCTACTCAAATTTAATAATTTGGGAAAAAGGCTCTGGAAAAAAGGGGACTCAATGCATCTGATGCAGTATACCAAGCAAGTCATCACATAATTATGGATCCATAAAATCCATTTTGTCTGATCTTGAAGCGACTGAATCATGAGTCAGAATGATACTTGATAAAAGAATCGACCCATGTTGATGTCAGCATGTGCGGACTGCGCAGGCTGACATGGTTGATACTTTTTTTTTTTCCCTTTTCCAGATGCATTAAACCCCATTTTCACAGAGCATGGCTCAAATTTATATGTCTGGTATGGGAGCAGAGATGGTGGCACAGGAATGGGGATCATTCCCCGCCCTTCGCGGTGATTCAGAAAAGGGGTCATCTCATTAGTAGAGATCAACTATTTAAGTTTAAATTTAAAGAGAAAATATACCTTAATACTTATTGGTTCAGAGAATTGAAAACAGTTCGATAGACTGTCTGCCTATAAATTATGGGTTCTGAGACCGCTGGCCAGCGTGCGAAAACAACTTCAAAACGGTACAAGTTTGTGCCATTTAAGTCCAAGGTTGAACCTGCAGCATTTAACAAAAACCTTAGCAATAGTCTTTGTGACTTTTAACTAGCCTGCTCAATAACGGTTAAACTATTAATGTGACTGTGAAATTAGACCGTTTGCGAGTGGGCTATAGATGGTTCCGATCCCAGTCATATACCATTGACCAAGAGCAAATATATTTCCACGCTCAGGATCATAGGATGGCAGTGTTCTAGGTCTGCCAGATCCACGATAAAGATATACCTATACGACGTATAATTACTTCAAATTAATGGAAGTAGGGGAGAACAGGGTCCCCGTACTCACTATCCATTCTCTAGAACGATTTTGTCCTATTGACCAGAATTTTCTAAATTTGAAAAGTAACACAACATCTGATTGGCCAAACCATTCGGTTTAGCCAGTCAGAAGTTTTGTCACTTTCAAATTTAGAAAATTCTGGAGAATAAGACTGAGAACGTCCTTGAGAATTGTTGGTGAATACAGACCCTGGATAAGTCAGGGTAAGCTTAACATATCCATGCTGAAGCTGACACATTGCCTTAAAACTTCCACGTCTGTAGACAAAGCTACATCTGATTAGAGTCAAATAAAGTAGATGATAAATACCGTTATTTAACAGGAGTAACAGGACTTTATCCGGCATAACCCGGTATCAATTTTAGTAATGGTATGGATAATACCCCGGATATCATAGCACTTAAAAGCATTAGATTATGAGTAAACATTTAGGCCAAAATTCTAAAATGTTAGGCTATCAAATGCGCATGATTCTTAGGTTTCTAAGAAGGCCTGGTTTTGATACGGCAATGTTAAGCTTTACGTGATTGTAATGTTAAGACTATAAGTCTGTGCACGTCACGCCATTACAACCATGATTACCATTCAGCTTAAAAATACTTTTAAATTCTTGTTATAATGAATTAATAAGTCCATGATAAGATTGACGAATTATAGATCAAGAAAGATTGCAAGCTCAATCTTTCAAGCCACCCACATTACGGTGTGATTACAGGTTAACTCTTTTCCAAAGGACAACAATGTAGGCTTGTCCAAATTCATAGCATTTGCAGACGACAACTTAAATGTAGCTGAAATGATGGTCATTGTTTGTAAAAGTGCAGAAAACCTTGTGGGAAATGGAGAAAATGCTGATTACCAGCATTTTCTCCTTTTCATACAAGGTTTTCAGAAAGGCTATTTCTTGAGAGTCGTTAAAACTCGAGATTCAGCGGTAAAGAGAGTTAAAGTTTTCAGGAAGTAATCTTCGAGAGAGATTGATCTAAATATAAGAACTTATTTCACAATCGATGTAAAGTAAACACGTTTAAAACAGTACGACTTCTAATGCATGTACGTTGTATGCTGTTCTGTATATTTACAAATAGGCGACATTGATCCATATCAAGTGACTTGTACAAATAATGTTAAACTCTGCTTGCTGTCATTGTCGCAAAATTGAGCTCTTTTCACCATTATCTGGAGATGACTAATTTTATTATCTTGAAGACGACCGTTTTTTAGAACGATGTAGGAAAAGGAAAAAATCTCATAACTTTTTCCCAAGCGACAAATTTTAGACTCTTCCAAAACTAAGAGTTCACATCGTTTGAATGTAAATAATCTACGGGGACATTTACAATACTGTGCATTTATTTGCCATATTGACATAGGACTATAATAAATATTGACATACTAATATGCATATAATTGATGGATATATATGCCGCAGTGTTCCGAATGCAGACCAAGCGCTTTGAAGACCTGGCTTCAATATTAGTTTTTGCAAGAACGCCTTTTCGATTAAACCCCTTGCCGTCTTTGATAAAAAAAAAAAAAATGAACAATAAAAAATTAAGCCTTTAACTCCGTACCAAACGACAAAATTTTGGACTCTATAAAATTGAAAGCATTTACAGACCACAAAATGAAAATAGCTCAAGTTTTGGTTTCTGTCTTTGATAGGGTAGAAAACGTCGTGGGAAAAGGAGAAATTGCTGGTTACCAGCATGTTCTCCTTTTCCCTCAATGTTTGAAAAGCCTTCTTCTTCAGGGTCGTTAAAACTCGGGATTGTGTGGTAAAGGGTTAAATAGTAGGACAAAAGTTTTAGAAAAGATACCAGAGCGCTTTTTACTTCACTAAAGCTTCAATCAAAGGGACAATGACGGAAAACCCCTTTATGCATATTTCGAAGCAAGACTCAGAACATGGTAATGAGTTGTGAAGTAATTTGCAGGGATGTCTTTAGGTGAGAAAACTGTACGCAGAACGTATATTTACCCCGAATTATTTCCATTTCTCGGTTCGATGGTGCTTGTTGACACCATCTATGACACTATACTTTGTTCACGTCTTACTATACGCGCGCATGTCTTGTCTCCTCTTCCGTTTTGACATGGGCTATATTTACGCCTGAATCTACATAAACAAGTTTGATATTACCGATTTCCTTTCTTTCCCCTGCCTCCACCCCAACTTAACCTTAATGGTATTTTAAAAGGTTTTTGCCCGCCGGAAAGTTTAACAAAATCTTGGGGAAAAAAAGGGTAGAGGACGTAGGGCTTTAAATAGCCGATCAAAATATCCAAATACGTGGAAACTCGGCCCAGGCCTTAGAGTTTGGCTTCGTCTTTCCTACATTCCTGGCTACGCAGACCTGCATGGTTGTCAGCATTTCCACTTTTCCCACAAAGTTTTCTGCCCTTAGAGTGACAAATCCGATCATTTCAGCCACATTTTGGTTCGTCGTCTGAAAGTGCTTTCAATGTGTATGGGTCTAAAATTTTAACGTCCAGCAAAGAGTCAACTCAGCAGGGTAAGATATGAAACGAAGTTAACTCTTCACTAAACGACAAAGTTTAAGACTCGTCCAAATAGAAATTTTTGGCAGATGACAAATCAGATTTTACTCAAGTGACGAAGTCTGTCTTTAAATGGAAGAAAACAAAATGGGAAAAGGAGAAAATGCTGGTCACCAACATTTTCCCCTTTTCCCACAACGTTTTCAAAGCGTTCATCTATCAGATTGTTTAAAAAAAGGTAATGTTTGATAAAGGGTTAAACTATATTTGTGGACTTAACACCTTGATTCTTGATGTATCAATAAAGTGAGAGATGGAGAGTAAATAGTTCTATAAAACAGATCAACCCAATTCAACGCAGGTTAATTTCAAGTCTTACCCTAATCAAGAACACGTGACATATTAAATAGAATATTTTCTTGTTCTGCAACTGATGAGATTTGGGATAAATGGGGTTTTTGCTTGCCACAAACAATGTTTCCTAAATCTTTCACGCTGTTTCAAAAAGTTTGTGTGTTTTTAACACCAGGGGGTTTAAACGTTTACTCAAATTTTGGTTGTGGGTTTAAGCAAATTTTATGAGAAACTGCGAAGGTCTGTCAAAATGTCAAGATGATCTGGCTTTCTGGCTCAACTCGTTGATAAGACTCTGACCCATTTAACCCTTTCCCAAACGACAAATTTTGGACTGGTCCAAATTGAAAGAGTTTGCAGAAGACAATTTTAAATTTGATGAAAATGTCTGAAAGTTATCAAAAAGGGTAGAAAACACTGTGGGAAAAGGAGAAATTGCTCGTTACGAACAATTTCTCCTTTTCCCACAGTGTTTTCAAAAGACTTGTACTGCAGACACGTGAAAACCAGGGCTTGTTTGGGAAAGGGTTAAAAAAAAAAAAAAAAAAAAAAACCGAGCCGCGTCCTGAGAAAAGGAGGTTTAATGTATCCCCCACGATGCATTATACCAAGCAAGTCATTACGTAATTATGGATCCGTGAAATCCCTTTTGTCTAGTAATCGACTTAATCTTGAGGCAAAATGGTCTTTTGATATGAAGACTACTTACCTATAGCAAAAACTTTTGACCCTTGACAGCCTGCGCGGCCGACTGCGCAGGCTGACATGGGTTAAAACTTTTTGCAGATGAATTAAGTCCCCTTTTTACAGAACATGGCTCAAATATATACAGTAAAGACCCGATTCTAAGTCCTGAGATTGATACCCGTTGGCGGTGCAGGTCACATGGGAGTACTACAAAGGCCCAGCCCAGCACTTTTGGCACCTAGAGAAAATACGAATAATTGCCGTAGTGATATGACTAAGATACTGTTGAAAGCAAGTTAAAACTGAGCTTTGCTCTGGCAAAAGGGGGCTTAGTGGATCTCCGTGATGCAATGTACTAATCAAACCATTACATGATTATGAATCCATAATCGCCACCACTCTCTTGCACTACGGATCATTCCCATTCACCTCTGTAGTTGGCTCAGAAAGTAGTCCGTCATCACGTGATATTTTCGTCACATGGCCATAACTCAAAATGGTGACACAAACGCCGGTGAAAGAAAGACCAATCGATTGTTTTGTGTGCTGTTCAAACAGCATACGGCCAATCAGACTTAGTGGTAGGAAATGTGAAAAAGAGGGATTTTCCGAAGTCCTAGATATATCAGTGCTTCACGTTGTTTAGGTTTTAACTCTAATTTCTTGTCGTAAGACTGTACAATTTTGTTTAAATTGTCATCATTCATGGGCGCAGCCATTTTTTTTTACAATTGGCGTAAGATTCTGATGAGTAAAGAAGCTTGAAAAAATAGTTCCATTGTATACAGGTAAATTCATCAGTTTGAATGCACCTATAATGTATCCGGAATCATATTTCCTTTGTCTACTTTATTATGTTACACATGAAACAGTTAAACAGTAACAAAACGTGCTTCCCTCGGTTTGACAAGATTCTTGTCATTTAGCCCGTTCCAGAGATGTATGTAAACTGGTACCCGTTGCATCTCCCGTAGCCGTCCGATAGAGTTGATACGAAGATCGATAACAGACTGCCAGTTTAAGATGTATGGTGAGAGTAACGAACGACAACTCTGCTCGAAGATTGAATCGCCACTTTTCATAAGAACGGACTGAATCATACGGTAGACTGGTCCTTGTACATACAGAAAATTTACCAATAACGAAAAGTTTCGGTCCAGGTCAGCCTGCGCGGATTGCGCAGGCTGACCTGTGCCGATACTTTTGGCAGATGTATTTTGCTCTCTTTTCACAGAGCATGGCTCAACTCAACTCTATTCTGACAAACGAAGTTGGAAATGGGTTCACTGAAATAAGCATATATGGTAATGCGTTCAATGTCACGTGAGCGTCACGTGTGACCATGGGTAATAATGAAGCAGAATTTTCTTTGTAATTTAACCGATCAAACGAATTTATGCGATTTCGGACAATAAACCACGGTAAATGTATATCATTGAAGTGACCACAACTACATACATAAAATTCAATGCAAAGCCCACGCTCGAAAAACTGGGCTATGATTTTATACTGTATTACCCTTTGTTTGTTTATAACCCATTCTAATCGAAGTTTAACCCTAAAGTGACACCCCAAATGGATTTCGTTTCGCAAGTTTTCGAGAATGTCTCAACAGAGATGAATTTTATTCACGAGCAAAAATGGTTACAAAACTAAAATATTTGCAAAATACAATTGAGCCATGCTCTGTGAAAAGGGGGTTTAATGTATCTGCAAGCAGCATCGACCCATGCCAGCCTGCGCATTCCGAACTTCTTGCTATTTGTAAATTTTCTACATGTCCAAGGACCATTCTACCTCATGACTCAGCCGGTTGTCAGCCAAAATGGATTTTATGGATCCATGATCACGTGGTAACTTACTCGGTATAATGAATCATAAGGATGTATTAAACCCCGTTTCCACAGAGCATGACTTACATATAGAAAACACATAGAATTACCTATTTTTTTTTTTGAAATTTCCTATGCCCGTTTGATACGGGCTGGCCATTAGTGCGTTATAAGGTATCTTATATACTTTGAGAACGGATGGTTAATACTTAGCCGAACAGCTCAGTTGCCGGAGTTGACCACTTGTGGTTTTAACCCTTTACCAGACGACAAAATTTTACCCTTGTCCAAACTGAAAGCATTTGCAGATGACAATTTCAATGTGGCTCAAATAGTGCAATTTTCCTTTGATAGGACAGAAAACATTGTGGGAAAAGGAGAAAATGCTGGTTACCAGCATTTTCTCCTTTTCCCACAATGTTTTCAAAAGGCTTCTTTCCCTGGGGCGTCAAAAGGCGTCATTGTGCGGTAAAAGGTTAAAGGTTGTCGATACGAATCCCAGCGGAGGCAAATTATTCTTACAATGTTTTTTGGGGAGGTGGGAGGATTGGGGTGTCCCCTACTTGTTTTGGTCAAATCTAGTTTTATGCCGCTTTAGAAAGCGGAATAACAGTTAAAAAAGAGCCAAGTAATGTAATCCCAAGACTGTTCTCACAAAATATTCGACAGTGGTAACAATAGATCAGTATGCACGTCCTTTCACCCTGTTAGCGCCAAAGGCGAAAACAGATGCTTTAGCGGGAGAACGTAGATTCATAATCAGACTGCAAAGAACGTGCAGTCTGATCTTGGATCTACACTGTCCGATAAGCAAATGTTTTCCCCCGAAAAATGACTTTGAAATAGCAGTAACTGGGTTTTTACTATCGAATTGAAAATTTCCTTTGACTTATTTAGCAGGTTAAAGATTAAAATATTTCTGTTTCAATGGATTGTACTTTTATCCATGGACCAGAGGTCGAGTATCTAGATCAAATATTACAAAAGGGCTTCTAATTCATTATGTTCTTTTTTTTTTTAAATCCAGTATGCAAGTATAAGTTTGGTACTGTCAAGTTGAGTCAATTATATGAGACGTGCTTTATGACTTTGCTGGGGAGTACTAAAAATGTATATATGTCAGTCTCGCCGTCAAGCTCGCCCAAGATCTAGTGATTTTCATGTTAATATATCTTTTCTGTATGACTATGTACAACCGTGTACTTGTCGTAAAATAAAATGTTCTGTTCTGTTCTATTACGGTAACAGAAATCACTGCTGTCTGTGTTGACTGAAAAAAAAAATACAAGTGAAACAAAACCAATTCGGTGCACGAATTGCTGATGTAGGCTGTAAATGTCACTTTGTGTCCATTATTCAAAGCTAATTATGATCGATCATTAATCATTATGGAATTGACAGCTGGTCTAGAGGTCAGCCCGATTTTACCAATCGTTCTAAATTGCATTCCAAGTCTTATTCTACATTTAGAAATTAATGCAATTTCAGACTGATTAAACCATATAAGCCAAGCTCTGTGAAAAAGGGGCTTAATACATCTGCAAACGATATCGATCCGTGTCAGTCTGCGCAGGCTAACACGGGTCAAAACTATTTGCTTTGGGTCAATTTTAGGCATGTCCAAGGACCTTATTACCGCACGATGTAGTAGATTGTTACACAAAACTGATTTTATGGAGCCATAATTATGTGATGATGTGATGTCTTGCTTGGTTTCATGTCTAAGAAGATGCATTAAACCCCTTTTTGCCAGAGCCTGATTGAAAAGTTTACACGTGTTTTCGTATTCTTTCTTTAACCCTTTACCACACAATCCCGACTTTTAACGACACTGAAGAAAAAGCCTTTTGAAAACATCGTGGGAAAAGGAGAAAATGCTGGTAACCAGCATTTTCTCCATTTCCCACAATGTTTTCTACCCGTCCCAGAACAAATTTCCATTTTTGAGTCACATTTATCGTGTCGTCTGCAAATGCTTTCAATTTGGACGAGTCTATAATACTGTCGTTTGGTAAAGAGTTAAAATAAAATCTAGAGACGTTTTATTTTTCTTTATTCCTCGACAATCCTTCCTTGAAATTATTTAACTTGTGATTTTATGAAAAAGAGGTACGTGGTCTTCTGTAACACATTGGTTTACACTGTGATCAGAAAATCCTTGTTTGATCCCCGAGGATGGGGCTGGTGGCGTAGAAGTGACCTTGAGCAAGGCACTTTAAAGCCTCAGCATAGCACTGGTGGGATCAAGGCATAGAAATACGAACTGTCGCTGTGACATGACTGAAATATTGTTTACAAGCGGCGTAAAACACTTTGTAGAACAGACAAAAAGAATAGAAAAATGTATCACTTTCAATTAGCGATGCAAATGAGCCAAACAGAATGACATCTAATGCCCCTTAGCAACGCTTAGAACGCTGAATATATAAAAATTTTAGTCTGCATGTAGACTCAGATATTATCATTTTGTGGCTGTTTTTCTTTTTTTTTTCAGAATATCTCAGAATATGTCGGACTGTTCAGATCAAGGTAGACTACATGTTCAGTGCAGTCTGACCTTGATCTAAATAGTCCGCAAAAAGCAGCTACATGCATATTTAGGACTGTTACTCATGATTAAGTTCAAGTCAAACATCCATGTATCGAGTGAACATAGATTTCGAGTTTCAAAAGTATCGAATACCAGTCCACACATAAATGTTTTCCTTTATGTGTACCTTTTATGAATTCCACCTGTTTGATTAACCCTTTATCGCATAATCACGAGTTTTAAAGACCGTAAGAAAAAAAAAAAAACTTTTGGAAAACGTGGCGCACCATCAGTTTTCTTTTTTACCGTATCATGAACAAAAATCATTATTTGACGCACATGTAATGTTCCGTCTGCAAATGCTTTCAATTTGGGCAAGTATATTTGGTTTTAAGTACATAAGTACTGACGGAATGAAATGGACAGTTTGACCGTTTACCGCACAATCCCGAGTTAAATCGACCCTTAGGAACAAGGCCTTTGAAAATATACCGGACGAATGATGGTTTAGGTCAAAGACTGCACAGAACGTGCAGGTTGGTCGTAATCGACACTGTCCGCAAAACTCAACCAACGTAAGTTGTGCTCGCGGTCTTAGAGCTGAGATGCAACAGTTATTATTTGCGTAAAAATAAAATATGTACCCAAATTGATTCTTCAGTGCCATATACATTATAAGCTCAGACTTTTTCGACAGTCCACTGAAACCCAGAAAGATTTTTAGCATACAGGCTTGACTAAACGGGCGGACGGCATAGATCCAAGATTAGACTGCACGTTCTGTGCAGTCTGATTTTGATCTATGCCGTCCGCAAAAGCCCTCCTCCCCATCCCATTCAGTTTCACCAATGACGCTGAAAGGGAAAAATATTGATGACAGGTTTTGATCTTAAAGATAATCTTTCATTCAATGATATTGGGCTTTTCATACTTCAATAATTAGGTATTGTTACAAGAATTGGCGTGACAAGTTGGGAGTTTTAACACCGTTTTCATTTTACGGTATCGTATGCCCCATAGGGTACAGGTTTTATTGCAACGAAACGTGTTACTGCATTCATTTTACCCTACAGCTGCTAAGGGCAACTCACTGACCTTTTGCGGACAGTGTAGATTAAGATCAGACTGCACAGACCGTGCAGTCTGATCTTGGATCTATACTGTCTGATAAGGAGATATTTTTCTCCAAGAAATAAGTTTGAAGTAACATTATTCGGGTTTGTACCACCGGCTTGAAGGTTTTATTGAACATATTTAGCAGAACAAGGATTAAATTTTGCAAGAGGTTTGCACTTATTGTAGAGATGACTGACGCTTTCAACATTAATTTAGTCATATCAGGGTGACAGCTCGCATATTCATGTAAGTCCTGGGTTACAGCAATACTAAACTAGGACATTTTAAAACTGGCTTGCCCAAGGACATCTCCCACGAAAAACCCCGTGCTTCGAGAGAGGACACGAATCCTACACTTTACCACAGAGCCACGCCAGACCCCATTTGTAATCAGCGCGTTGAAAGCACTGGTGTGGCATTTGTCAAGGGAGCCAATGTGTGGAATTAATAGTTTGAAAAATAAGCCAAAGAAATAGTTTCAAAATATTCGCTTGAAGGTCAACCTACTATATAGTCATGCACAATCCGATAGAGCAGCTTTCAATCTTGTGGGACGAACAAGTTCAGGCGAACAAACCTAGGGATGAATAAGCTCGGGAACGAACTGGTTTTGGGACGAACAAGTACGGAATCGGGTGGTCAGGAGACAAAAATTGTGTGTATTGTTACGCCATTATAAAGGCCACAGCGGATCAAGCTATTTTCGGTAAAAAAAGAAGTATTTCAACGATCGATGGCCTAATCCAATATATTTTAATACGCCATTTTCAATTTCATATCTGAGTGCAATCGAAACACTTATTTGTCTTAGAAAAATTGAGTTTAATTGGGTTTACTTCCTTCGGTTTTGGACAAACTACGATACATGATTTTGAAAATGCCGTATTGAACTCATAGCGGCATTGTCTTCGACAAATGCCACAAAAAATGGCTTCTGCTCTTCCACCAGTGAAATGCCAGTTATTCGAAAGTTGGCATATATAGGCTAAAGCATAGACCTTTTACGATCCCAGCAGGTGGGGCAGGTCAAGTTGGAGTGTCCTCAAGCAAGGCACTGCAGAGCCCTCTCCTCGTACTGAAATTAAGAAAAGACACACTTGAATAGGTGAGCCTTCTTCGTAATATGCTTAAAATAACTGTTAAAAGTGACGTAAAACTTTACTCGGGTGAACGAATCAGCAAGTCTTTGGTGATTCTTACAAACTGAGCTGCTGGGGGAATTTCTTTCCGAGGATTAGCCCTTTCCTGTACAATGCAGCCTTTTAACGCCCCTGGGAAAGAGACCGTTGGAAAACATTGTGGGAAAAGGAGAAAATGCTGGATTGTTTCTCTTTTTCCCACAGTGTTTTCTACCCTATCAAAGAAAAATAGCACCATTTGAGCCACAATGAATTTGTCGTCTGAAAATGCTTTCACTTTGGACAAGGCTAAAATTGTGTCGTCTGGTAAAGGGTTAACTTAATGACAGTCATTGCGACAAGATAAACTTTTTCTCACATTGATCACTGTTTCGACGATGGTTATTGGGGAAAGCAGTTAGTGGCTTTGGGAGAATATTGTGAGAATTACTGTTGAAAGAAAATTCGCGAAAGGATGGATAGGTGCACTGGCCGCCGCGATATACTAGTAACTGAAACGATGTTGTAAACGGCGTTAAACATCATATGAACAAAATTTGGCGAACCGAAAGAAACAAATCGATCTAATTTCGTATTACCTGTCATGTCCCATTTATCGAAATTTCTTCCAATTATATGAAAATTTTAATGTAGTTAGGTGAAATTTTATGACAGTCGAGGTGCATGTACCCCGGGGGTGCGGGCTTCAATTACAATTATGTATTTAATACAATGCGAATTAAAGACGACATAACACGAGCACACGAACTGCCCATTATTTTACAATAGCGTTCAATTTGTGACCTATTTGACCTTATTATTGCTTGTTTGACCTTCTTTCTTCTAACCTTCTCAGCGCCCTAGGCGAAAACAGAGGCTTTTTGCGGATGGTATAGATCAAGATTAGACTGCACAGAGCGGGCAGTCTGATTTTGGATCTATACCGTCCGCTTGTTTAGCCTATGAAATATATACCTTTTTGCGTTACCTAATCAGAAATTGCGTTATTTTGAAATGCAGAGAATCCTCAGGGCTGGACTATGACCACTTTCATGAATGGTTGTTGAACTCGTGCCACGGTATCGGGCGGTACAGATTAAGGATACAGCTGCATGTTCTTAGCCTTCTGGTCTGAATCTGCACCGTCCGCTTAGATTTCTAATTGTTCGTTCTTCACGCATAATTTTGGCCAACCATTATGTTATTGGTGAAGGGGCGCGGTACAAAGAATGGAAACAGAACAAATATCTTTTAAGACAAGTACAAAATAAAATTATGTAGTTTGTCAAAATCACAAGATGCGTATACCTATAATATAATTAAGGACCTGTCAAGGTTTTAACCGTTGTACATACTTCATTTTGTTTTATATCGAGTTACAAAACAGATTTTTAAATGTCACAGAATTCAAATTATAAGGGTCACTTTAAATAGCATCGAAAACTTGACTACTGTCCTTTCTTTATTACTAGAATAAATAGTTGGTTACTGGGTCAGGGGTCATTAGGTGCAGATTGCGACTATATCGATAATTGGAACTTAACCCTTAGGTTGTGGAGAGTGACTCAATGCACTTTTGCTGACTGTGTAGATCAAGATCAGAGTACACAGAACGTTCAGTCTGATCTTGCATCTACACTGGCCGATGCTGTGACATTTTTTTCCAGCGAAGAAAGCCTAAGAACGGCAATTTTTTTGTTGGAACTTTTAGATAAAGATGTTCAGTTAAATACGCAGTTCAAGAGTTAGATCTAAGATTAATCTTGCTACATGAAAATTCGTTTATAATGCACGTAATGTTTTTTATTCAGAAGAGAGTAGACAAAGATCGGGCAGTACGGATGAGAAGGCTGATCTTGTTGATCTAGTTGTTCGATGTTTATGGTCATCATTTGAGCCACATCTATTTTCCTTTTCAGATTACTGACGGTAACACTAAAAGATACTTCTTTAATCCTGTTCCAGACGACAAAATTCTAGACCGGTCCAAATTGAAAGCAGTCGCAGACGACTAATTAAATGTGACTCAAACGATGGAATTGTTCACTAGAAGGGAAGAAGACATTGTGGAAAAAGGAGAAAATGCTGGTTACCAGCTTTTTCTCCTTTTCCCACAGTGTTTTCAAAAGCCTCTTCCTCAGGTTCGTTAAAACTTGATACAAATGTGCTGAAGCTCTTAACCCTTTCCCAAGCAAGCCCTGGTTTTCACGTGACTGCAGTACAGGTCTTTTGAAAACACTGTGGGAAAAGGAGAAATTGCTCGTTACGAGCAATTTCTCCTTTTCCCAAAGTGTTTTCTACCCTTTTGGAGAACTTTCTGTCATATTCATCAAATTTAAAATTGTCTGCAAACTCTTTCAGTCGGTACCAGTCTAAAATTTATCGTTTGGGAAAGGGTTAAGAGTAGAAAACAATGTAGGAAATGGAGAAAAGGCTAGTCATCAGTATTTTCTCCACTTCCCACAACATCTTTAAATACTTTGTTTCTCATGCTCGTTTCTTCCTTAGGGTAGTTCGAAAACGGTACTATGTGATACAAAGTTAACTTAGGTGTAATTGTAGCAAGTATGGCGATACATAATAACATTATCCGGGTTCACTTTTATATTGGTTTAACCATGTTGTATTAAATATTTGTATAACAGTTTTTGCAGCGTTGCGACACATTGTGCAGCTAACTACAATTGGTCCATTAAATCGATTCAATGTTGCAATGTCAATATGTCTAAAGTCAATATGGTCACACCGTCCGAAATACCGCGACACTTCGAAAGTCCCCCCCCCCCCCCCACACACACACACATACAATTAACCATTTAACCAACAGTCCCATGTTTTTTAACCCTAAGGAAAAATTGATATCGAAAACATTTCAGGAGAATGGAAAAAAAGAACAGAAAAAATGCTGGTAAGCAGCATTTTCTCTTACTCCCACAATGGTTTTCACCCTTTCAAAGACAAATTCCTTCATTTGAGGCACATTTAACCCTTTCCCAAACGACAAATTTTGGACTAGTCCAAATTGAAAGAGTTTGCAGACGACGATTCTAAATTTGATGAAAATGCCAGAAAGTTCTCAAAAAGGGTAGAAAACACTGTGGGAAAAGGAGAAATTGGTCGTTACGAGCAATTTCTCCTTTTCCCACAGTGTTTTCAAAAGACTTGTACAGCAGACAGGTGAAAACCAGGGCTTGTTTGCGAAAGGGTTAATACATGTATGTAATATACAAATGCTTTTAAATTTGGATATGTCCATAATTTTGCTGTTTGGTAAAGAGTTAGTTAGCTCAGTTTGCGTCTTGCCTCAGACTAGATCTACTTTCGAAAACATTGTGGCATAAGGAGAAATTGCTCGTATCGAGCAATCTCTCCTTTTGCCACAATGCTTTCATTATTGTTGTTTTTGTATATTAAATCCATGCTAATATTTCCATAGTTTACAATGAAGTTTTTAAAGATGCTCCTAACAACTGCACCAGACGACAAAATTTAAAACTCTTTCAGGTTAAAAGCCTTTGCAGAGGACAAATTAACACCTGGCAGATCGAAATTTATGGAACGCCACAGCTGTCTGATGTTGTGAGCAGTAGTGTTGACATGCCTAATCTCTGTCTTATTATGTCTAAAAGAAGTGTTATTATGCCCAAATGTGGTGTTGACTTGTCTAAACTTTGCGTTATTATATCAAAAGGTAGTATGGTTATGTCAAAATGTGGTGTTGACTTGTCTAAACATTGCCTTATTAAATCAAAAGGTAGTATGGTTATGTCAAAATGTGGTGTTGACTTGTCTAAACATTGCCTTATTAAATCAAAAGGTAGTGTGGTTATGTCCAAATGTGGTGTTGACTTGTCTAAACATTGCTTTATTATGTCAAAAGGTAGTGTCGTTATGTCCAAATGTGGTGTTGACTTGTCTAAACATTGCATTATTATGTCAAAAAGTAGTGTTATCATGTTCAAATGTGGTGTTGACTTGTCTTAAGACAGTCTTATTATGTGAAAAACTGGTGTTATCATGTCCGAATACCGTGTTGACTTGTCAAAGCATTGTCTTATTATGTCAAAAACTGGTGTTATCATGTCCGAATACCGTGTTGACTTGTCAAAGCATTGTCTTATTATGTCAAAAAGCAGTTTAATTATGTCCAAGGGTATGTTAACTTGTTCAAACATTGTCTTATTATGTCAAAAAGTAGTGTTGTCATGTTCAATTGTGGTGTTGACTTGTCTTAACACAGTCTTATCATGTCAAAAAGTGGTGTTATCATGTCCAACTATCGTGTTGATTTGTTCAAACATTGTCTTATTATGTCAAAAAGTTGTGTTATCATGTTCAATTGTGGTGTTGACTTGTCTTAACACAGTCTTATCATGTCAAAAAGTGGTGTTATCATGTCCAACTATCGTGTTGATTTGTTCAAACATTGTCTTATTATGTCAAAAAGTTGTGTTATCATGTTCAATTGTGGTGTTGACTTGTCTTAACACAGTCTTATCATGTCAAAAAGTGGTGTTATCATGTCCAACTATCGTGTTGATTTGTTCAAACATTGTCTTATTATGTCAAAAAGTTGTGTTATCATGTTCAATTGTGGTGTTGACTTGTCTTAACACAGTCTTATCATGTCAAAAAGTGGTGTTATCATGTCCAACTATCGTGTTGATTTGTTCAAACATTGTCTTATTATGTCAAAAAGTTGTGTTATCATGTTCAATTGTGGTGTTGACTTGTCTTAACACAGTCTTATCATGTCAAAAAGTGGTGTTATCATGTCCAACTATCGTGTTGATTTGTTCAAACATTGTCTTATTATGTCAAAAAGTTGTGTTATCATGTTCAATTGTGGTGTTGACTTGTCTTAACACAGTCTTATCATGTCAAAAAGTGGTGTTATCATGTCCAACTATCGTGTTGATTTGTTCAAACATTGTCTTATTATGTCAAAAAGCAGTTTCATTATGTCCAAGGGTATGTTAACTTGTTGAAACGCTGCCTTATTATGTCAAAAAGTTGTGTTATCATGTTCAAAGTCAACATCACATATGAACATGATAACACTACTTTTTGACATATTAGGACAGTATTTAGACAAGTCCACAGCACATTTGGACATAAAAACACTGCTTTTTAACATAATAAGATAATGTGCAGACAAGTCTAATTTACATTTTAGCATGATAACACTACTCTTTGACATAATAGGACAATGTATAGACTAGTCAACATCACATATGAACATGATAACACTACTTTTTGACATAACAGGACAGTATGTAGACAAGTCCACAGCACATTTGGACAAAATAACACTGCATTTTAACATAATAAGACAATGTGTAGATAAGTCAACTTCACATGAGAACATAATAACAACACTTTTGAACATATGAAGACAATGTTTTGACAAGTCAAGACGACATTTGGACATGATAAGACCACTTTTTCACATAATAAGACTGTGTAGAGACAAGTCAACACTACATTTGAAATTTGTAACACCGCTTTTTGACATAATAAGGTAATGTTTTGACAATTAAACACCTCATTTAAACATGATTACACTTCTTTTTGACATAATTAGACAGCGTTTAGACAAATAAACACCACATTCGGACATAAAAACACTACTTTTTGACATAAGACAATGTGTAGACAAGTCAACATCATATATGAACACGATAACACTACTTTTTGACATAATAAGACATCGTTAAGTCAAATCACCACCACATTTGGACATAATAACACTGCTTTTTGATATAATAATACAATGGGTAGACAAGTCCACATCACATATAAACATGATAACACTACTTTTTGACATGATTAGACAATATTAAGACAAGTCAACACCACTTTTCACACATAATAAGACCGTGTTTAGATAAATCAACACGTCATTTGGACATGGTAACACTACTGTTTAATATAATAACACAATGTATAGACAAGTCAGCATCACATATGGACATAATAATACTTCTTTTATACATAATAAGACAAAATTTAGACAAGTCGACACCGAACTTGGAAATATTAAGACTACTATATGACATAATATTCTTAAAATAGCGTTTTGACAAGTGAACGCCACATTAAGAAATAATAACACTACTTTTTGACATAATAAGACATCGTTTAGACAAGTCAGCTCCACATTCAGACATATTATTACTACTTTTTGACATACTAAGACAACGTTTAGACAAGTCAACACCACATTTGGACATAATAACGCTGCCTTTTGACAAAATAAGACGATGTTTAGGCAAGTCAACACCACAATTGGAAATAATAACACTTCTTTTAGACATAATGAGACAGAGGTTAGACATGTCAACACTATTGCTCACAACATCAGACAGCTGTGGCGTTCCATAGAAATTGCTCGTAACGAGGAAGAGTTCCCCATTTGTCACAATATTCTCATATGTATGAAACAGGCCTCCATATCAATTATCCCTATTTCACGAGCATGTTTTTCAAAGGGCCCTTTTCAAAGGGAAGTGGTGAGTTAGAATGCACCCGGATATGATAAAACCTATCTTTGTGTAGTTAATTGGAGTTCAGAACGAACAATTGCATTTCAGCAAAGCTCTGTGAAAAGGGGGCTTAATGCATCTTCAAAAAGTATCGACTCGGGTCAGCCTGACCATGTCCGAAACTTTTAGCTATTAGTCAATTTTCTGCATGTCAAAGGACCCGGGTAACTCACGATTCATTCGAGAGTTAGAAAAATGGATTTCATGAATCTCTGCCACTGTGATGACATGCTTGGTGTGATGCATCACGTAGATGCAGTAAGCCCCCTTTTGCCAGAGCACGGGTCATTTCATGCTTTCTTGTCTTGACTTTCATAAAACGACGTTTGCAAGGAAAGTAATTTTATAACTCTTTACCAGACGACAAAAAATTTAGACTCGTTCCAACTGAAAGCATTTGCAGACTACAAAATTGACGTGGCTCCAATAACGGTATTTATCACTGAAAGGGTAAGAAAACATTGCTGGAAAAGGAGAAAAATACTAGTTACCAGCATTTTTTCCTTTTCCCATTATGTTTTCAAAGCCCCTTTGTTACAATGTCATTAAATCGTAGGACTGTGTGGTAAAGGGTAAAAATGAATTCCCCAAGTGTCGTACAACGATTGTGCACCATTTGAAATCTGTTCGTCGATTGAGTGAGACAGTAAGGATTAGAATGGCAAAAGTATTGTCTTTCTTTCTTTCTTTCTTTCAACCAATTAGATGGTACTGAGATTTAAGACGGCGATTTTCTTTTCTGTATTAAATATGTATTTCATAAATGTCTGAAATGCTGAAAAAAATCAAAGAGATGATGTAGAGATTTTTAAAAACGGCGATTTTCTTCTATAAAATTTCATGTCTGAAATGTTGAAAAAAAAAAAAAAATCAATTAGATGACGCAGAGACTTTAAAGACGACTATTTTTTTTTTTTTTTTAAATATCATAAAAGTATGGACTGTGGACAAATAAAGTCACGAAAGCATTCATTTCGCGTATTTCCACAACAATTTCCATTATCAATTATTAGTTTTTTCCTTATGTGTTTTGAACTATTGCATGCCAAAAATAACCTGTATGAGGTAATAAATTTATAGGGTTAACCTTTTCGCGAAAATTGGAGCTTTTGCGGACGGCATAGACCGAAGATCACACTGCACAAACTTGCTGTCTAATCTTTTATCTTTACCATCTGCTTGTTTAGTCAATTCTCTTCTTTAAACCTAATTCATTGTCATGTATAAATGTTCACATGAAAAATACCTACATGAAAATTTCGAATACATAGAAATGATACATGTGCGCTGGCAAAGGGGTCTGGCCACAAGTTCCTACAGCTTAGCTTCAATTCTTTAGAATAAAAAGTTTTTCTGGGTTTCAGACGACTGTATTTCCAGTCGTAGAAAAAGGGCGAGTTTTCGAGTATATATTTCGCACTGAAAGAGCGAAACTTCCTTGGACGTTTCAGACATTGCCTTTTGTAGCCTACAAGCCTTTTTCGTCTTACGTCGGGCTGTTTTTGAAAACATTGCAATAGAAGGAGAATTTCTTCTTTCACGACGTTCCGCTTGTATTATTGTAATGTTGATTATTCGTAATTAATAAGGACATTGTCAAAATCGTGAGCTCCACATTTGGTTGAGGGCGTAGGCCTAAAGGGTGTGAAGGGGTTTGACGGTTGGGGAGGGGGCGGGGGTCAAACAATACTGGAGAGTATTGCAATCATTTCTGCATGCAGTTTCTCCTACATTCGAATCAGCTGTAGAACCACTGTATATCAAGGAATATAGCAGGTGGTAAATATTTGTTACCTGTTTGAGGATTCTTGTAAAATATTTCTGAGTAAGTACGTGCAACCTCATCCGTAAATTGATCGGAATCATGCTCTGTAAAAAGGGGGGATTAATACATCTGCAAAAAGTATCGACTCACGTCAGCCTGCGCAGTCCGATTGAATCGTAAGGTAGAGCGATCCTTTGACACGAAGAACATTTACAAATAGCAAAAAGTTTCGACCCATGTCAGCCTTCGCGGGCAGGCTGACGTGAATCGATGCCTTTTGCAGATGCGTTAGACTCCCTTTTCACAAAGCCTGACTCATATAATACCAATACATAAGAGTATATGTGTATTTGAGAATACTTCTGACAAGGGCATAAGGATATCGCGCAGTGAATGGATAAGATTAACCATCATTTGTTTAAAGTATGAAAGTAAGTCTTTTAGACTTAGCTGCTTTCTCTCTCTCTCTCTCTCTCTCTCTCTCTCTCTCTCTCATGTTTCTCATAATGATGTTTCCTGTACACAATATAAGTATAATAAGTATTTGAGAATCATTCATAAGCGCAGGAGGTTATCGCTTAGTGAAGGAATAAGGCTCTAAAATGTAATAAAGATATTAAAACGAGATCTTCGATTTTAGTTATATCGCATATTGCCTCTATTTCCTCGAAAATAGTTTTGACAAGCAAAGAAATTGATTTTTTATCAACTGGATAATAGTTATGAAGAGGTTTTAATGTTTCAGGTACAAAAGTATTTTATTTATTTATTTTTTTATTTATTTATTTTTCGACATTTCTTACTTCATGAGAGTCTGCATTTCTGGTTCTGTCTCTATTCCCCAAATCACACGAGGTAGTATTGCAGCAATTAGCCCTTATCCTGCTGAATAAAAGAAATGAAACTTTCAAGCCGATAGTATAAGCCTAAATTTTCCTGTTTCAAGGGTATTTCTGGAGGAAAGATATCTCTTTATCGGACAGTGTAGATCAAAGATCAGACTGCACGTTTTGTGCAGTCTGATCTTGATCTACGCTGTCCGCAAAAGGTCCGTGGGTCGCGATAAGCAGCCTAAGGGTTAAAAAATGTAACAGTTTCTGAAAGCTATCAGAACAGCTGTTGCACTTTCTTTCGAGGGATACTAGTAAAATATCATTCATATACGGGTACATGTAATTGAGCCATGCTCTGGCAAAAGGGGGCTGAATGCATCTCCTTGATGGATTATACCAGGCAAGACATAACGTAATCAGGGATCGATAAAATCAACTCTGTCTAACAATCGAATAAATCAAGAGGTAGACTGGTCCTTTGAGATACAGAAAATTCACCTACAGTGAAAAGTTTCGGCCCAGGTAAGCTTGCGTGGACTGCGCAGCCTGACCTGGGTCGATACTCTTCGCAGATGCATTAAGCCCCCTTTTCACAGAGCATGGCTCAATTATATTTGGTAATATATTATCTTAATTTTAGTCCAATATTTGTTTTTATTCTACTGAGCTTTTACTTTACGGTCCCTTCTTGCTTAGCTTTTACCATACGGTCCCTTCTTTTTACGACTCTAGGGAAAAGGATGTTGGAAACATTATAAAATTTGAAGCAAATGCTGGTAACCAACATTTTCCTTTTTTTTACCCAACGATATTCTACCATCTCAACGATAAATCTTACCATTTGAGTGACATTTAATTTATCGTCTGCAAATGCTTTGGATTTGGACAAGTCTCCTATTTTATCGTTTGATAAAGTGCTAAAAGCCTTTTACAGCATAAAAATTGAATAAAACATCTGTCTCCTTGAATTCAAAATTGCGTATCGTTTTTTGGATCGCTTCCAGTCTTGAATGCATTTTCATATCTTTCACTGCCAGCTGAGACTTTGAAAAAAAAAACATATCAAACCTTGATCAGACTGCACAGTCTGATCTTGGATCTATACCATGCGCTACCTAATGCTAGACTTTGATCACAACTATCTTTAATTGCAAGAGGAAATCTACTTTTAGACCACAAATAAATTAAGAAAAAACTTTAGGGAAAAAGATACACTGCGTAACAGGTACAGGAATATGAGTTTTGAAACTCTGTTTACGCCGTCTATCTTTTTATAAAGATACAGAGAGAAATACTGAAAAGTAACCCAACCAGCAAGTGCCCTTTTTTCCTCATTGTTTTGAATATTGCTGAAAATTGAAATTTTGCATTAGATAGGCCTATATCTTTCAAGATAAGATGTTAATCAGTATCGTTGTTGGGAAAGAAACTGTTCTGATAAAACTGATATGGACACGTAGACATACAGTAATCTGCTATATAAAGTGACGCTTAAAAGAGTATTAGCGGTAGCAACGTTTGTATATCGTTGCCATGCCCGCAAATAGGCCTAGAGGGGCCCGCAGTATAAACATGTCAAGGTATTTAACCAATCGCAAATTACTATTCATTCATTCGAGTACAGCCATGTCGAAAAGTAGGTCAATAGCCAGCGTATTCAGCTACACGCAAAAATGAGTTCACATAGTTGGCAGGGACAGAATGACCACATTACTTTCCAAATACAAGTTTGCGCAAGTGACCTAAAAACTCCCTTGTAATGTATGGATGGTCAGTATGAATTAAGGCTACACGACTGCTCGTGAAAAGTTCAAGTTAACAAAGGGAGAAGATGTTCGTTGCGAGAAATTCCTCTCTTGTTTTTTTGTCAGAAGTGGTCTGCTGCCTGACGAACACCAAGGATCATTTGAATGAATCTCTTAAATTTTAGTCGTGTTTATAGACCCAATATCAGACTGGACAGAATAGACTTTCTTAATGTGTATTTTAGCTCTTTACGAAACAACAATATTTTAGCATTGTCCAAATTGAAAACATTTGTAAACGACAAATGAAATGATACTCAAACGATGGTATTTGTGGGTGAAAGAACAGAAAACATTGTGTGAAAAGGTGAAAATGCTGGTTACCAGTCTTTTCTGCTTTTCCCTCGTTGTTTTCAAAAAGAAAAATTCGGGATTGTGCTGTAAAAGGTTAAATAATGAGGTTATTCTCCTGGCGCGGTTTTCTCTTTGCACCAGGAACTTTAAACATAAACGTAAACCATGTACAGTACATGTACAAAATAATCCTTTAGCAAAGTAAATGTATTTTTTCGGCGTGGCTGAATATGCTGGCTTTTGACCTACTTTTTGGTACTGATAACAAATGAAAATTTGTGATTTGTCAAAAATGCAGACAAGTTTACTTTAACCCTTTCCCAAACAAGCCCTGGTTTTCACGTGCCTGCAGTACAAGTCTTTTGAAAACACTGTGGGAAAAGGAGAAATTGCTCGTAACGAGCAATTTCTCCTTTTCCCACAGTGTTTTCTACCCTTTTGGAGAACTTTCTGTCATTTTCGTCAAATTTAAAATTGTCGTCTGCAAACTCTTTCAATTTGGACCAGTCTAAAATTCATCGTTTGGGAAAGGGTCAAGGGCCCCTTCCTATTTGCTGGCAAATTTACGCCGTCTATCTTTTTATAAAGATATGTCTTGTTTTGAGTGCCTGTATTTTGGAATTCGTCTGCTGCAAAGTAATTGAGATGATTCTACCTGATTCACAATCTGGCAGCATTTGCATGATTCATGATACCAATCAAGCCATCACATAATTATGGATCCATAATAGGTACTTAGTTAACAACCAACTTAATCATGAGGTAGACTGGTCATTGAACATACAGAAAATTGACCAATAGCGAAAAGTTTTGGCCCAGGTCAGCCTGCGCGGACTGCGCAGGCTAACCTGTGTCGATACTTTTCTCAGATGAATTACACCCCCTTTTTCACAGAGCATGGCTCACCTAATTTACTCCTGCCGCAATTTCTTGCACAAGGAACTATAAACAAAGACGGAAGCCAGGTACATGTACAAAACTAATCTCTAAGCGCAGTAAGTGGTTGAGGAGTTGCCAGATTTCATATATCATTATCAGGATACCCTTGGCTTTCCATGAGTTCACCTCGCGTGTTGTGAAGTCTGTCTGGCTGTAACCTATATGCCAACAAACCCATGTTTATTCACGCCCCTGCAGAAAACAGCTTTCGAAAAGATTGTTAGTAAAGGAGTATTACATGTTGCAAGCAATTGCTCTTTTTCTCACAAGGTTTTCCAAATTTGATCCGTCATTATCAGAATACCTTTGGTTTTCCGTGAGTCTACCTCACGTTTTGGGAAGACTGTCTGGCTATATAATTTATACTCATACAAATAGATACAAGGTTTTTTACGCCCCTGAAGGAGAAGGTTTTAGAAACATTGTTGGAAAAGGAGAAATTGGTTGTTACAAGCAATTGCTCCTTTTCAAACAGGGTTTTCAAAATTTGATCTGTCGTTATCAGAATTCCCTTAGCTTCTCGTGATCCTACCTCCGGTTTTTGTAAAGTCTTTCTGGCTACAACTCTGAGTGCATATATAAGTGGAAATTGAATTGAATTCTAAAACCTCCGATTTGATGTTTGCGTTACTTCCGCAGATCGAACCAAATCAAAGTAAATTTAAATCCCAACATTTCAGATAATACAAATATTATCAAAAATCATTTCTTATGTCATTGTTGCATGTATGCCTTTTTGTCATTTGTATATAACGATGAACTGCTATGTAGTTCAAGTTGAAACAATAAAGTTCTGTTCTGTTCTGTTCTGTATAATCATACTAATAAAGTTTGTTTACGCCCCATGCCGAAGACTGAGTTTGAAAACATTGTTGTATGTATTTAGAAATGTATGTCATGTATGTCATTTGTTTTATGAGTCGGAGGCCTTTATACTTTGAACAAAATATTGTAATGTATTATTGTTGGAAAAGTAGCAATTGCTTGTTACAGGCAATGTCTCCATTACCAAGAAGGTTTTCAGTATTCGTTTCATTATAGTTGTTATGATTTTCTCCTTTCGTTTTTATAAGTCAGTCTTGATAAAAATAAAAAAGAAAAACAGCAGTGAGAAATTAAAAAAAAAAAAGGGTTATGCTCTGGAAAAAGGGGATTGAATGCATCTCCATTATTTCTCGTACATGCAGAAAATTGACCATTTGCAAAAGATTTCGATCCATGTCAGCCTGCGTGGACTGCGCAGGCAGAAATGAGCCGATACTTTTTGCAGATGCATTAAGCTTCCTTTTGACAGAGCATTGCTCAAATTCTTTATGCCTGTGCAGTTGACAGTCTTTGAAAATATTGTGTAAAAATGAAGATTATTATAATACTATATACTTTCTCCATTTCTTGTAAGGTTTGGTTTCGCAGATAATGAGGTAATGCCCCAGCTTATCAGCCCATAGTATCAATAATTGGCCACTCGCTTTCAGATCCAGTTACTCGTTTCACCCTTTACCTGACGAGGAAATTTCACACCCGCCTGAAAGCAAATGCAGGGAAAAACAAAATATGCCTAAAAAGACGAGTGTTATTTCAGAAAGGGCAGAAAAAACATTGTGAGAAAAGGAAGAAATGCTGGTTACCAGCATCTTTTTTACTTTTTGTTCACAATGTTTTAAAAAGCTTTCTTATTTAGGGTCGTCAAAACAAACAGGATTTTACGGTAAAGGGTAAATTAATCACCACCTGCTGACAGCTCTTTTCGACTTGCAACAGCCTAATTCTGAAGGCAGTGCTACGAAAGGAGAAATCGAGAATGAAAAGCAATTTCTCCTTTTGCCACATCTTCCCATCGATGGATTTATTAACCATTAGCCTACTGGGGGCGACTCACTGACCTTTTGCGGAGAGCGGAGATCAAGATCAGACTGCACAGAACGTGCAATCAGACTTTACAGAATGTGCACTTTGATCATGAATCTACACTGTCCAAATAGGAGATATCTTCCCTCCAAAAATACATTTATTCATCTCTATAGTCCATATTTGACAAGTAAAATCTGCTGCATTTTTTCCATAAGTTACCGGTATTAATTTTCACTGAGTCTTATATTTGAGTGTTGTTCTTGCAAAATGGGGCTTTAACCCTTATCCTGCTAAATAAAAGAGATGAAACTTTCAAGCCGATGGTAAAAACCCAAATTTTCCTATTTCAGAGGTATTTTTAGAGGAGAGATATCTCCTTATCGGACAGTGTAGATCCAAGATCAGACTGCACGTTCTGTGCAGTCTGATCTTGATCTATGCTGTCCGCAAAAGGTCAGCGAGTCGTGCTTAGCAGCCTAAGGGTTAATGCAACTCCATGATGCATTATAGCAAGCAAGTCGTCACATAATTATGGATCCATGAAGTCCATTTTGTCTACCAAACTACAATGGAATCATGGGGTAGAATGGTTTTTTGACTTTCGGACAATTGACCTCTAACAAAAAGTTTCGACCCAAGTCAACCTGTGCAGACTGTGTAGGTTGACATGGGTCGATACTCTTTGCAGATACATTAAACCCCCTTTTCACAAAGCATGGCTCATTTCCATTGGGGTCATCATCAATTTCTACTTTGTCCCCCAACCCCATCCCTTTCTCAATCTACAACAACTTTCAAAGCTACCCGGGTCCTGCATTGCTTAGTAGTAAGGTGTAGGATTCATAATCTGGAGTTTCCGGGTTCGATCCTCACTCGAAGCGCAAGGTTTTTCGTGGGAATGTCCTTGGGCATAACACCCCAGAGCCTTAACTTAGTACAGTATGTGAAACCCAGGACATAACTGATTGAATGAGCTGTCACCATGATAAGACTTAACCCTTTACCAGACGACAAAATTTTAGCCTTGTCCAAATTGAAAGCATTTGCAGACGACAATTCCAATGTGGCTCAAATGGTGCAACTTTTGTTTGATAGGGTTGAAGACATTGTGGGAAAAGGGGAAAATGCTGGTTACCAGCATTTTCTCCTTTTCCCACGATGTTTTCAAAAGGCTTCTTTCCCAGGGGCGTCAAAAGGCAGCATTGTGCGGTAAAGGGTTAAATCATTTTGGACGCGGTGTAAAACACATTTCAATCAGATTAATCAAAGCAACATAATATCAATATACATGTACACAAGTGACTACTATTTTTTCCAGAGAGCAATACAGCCTAAGTATATACCCTCGCAGCCAGGTTGTAAACCGATAGGAAGAAACTTCCTTCGGGAATAAGTGCCAAAGATATCGAGTAATCTCATTCTTTCGAATGATAAGTTGACCCTTTCAGCCCCAAATATATGAGTCGTGCTCTTGCAAAAGGGGACTTAATGTATCTCCGTGATGCATTATACCAAGCGAGTCATCATATAATTATGGATCCTTAATAGCCACTATTTTTAATGACTAACTTAATCATGAGGCAGACTGGTCCTTGGATACACAGGAAATTGACTTATTGCTAAAAGTTTCGGCCCAGGTCAGCCTGCGCGGGCTGCGCAGGCTGACCTGGGTCGATACTTTTCGCAGATGTATTAAGCCCCCTTTTCTCAAAGCATGGCTTACATAAAGTCTGTCGCCAAATGAAAGCACAATCCATTGAGTATAGGAAAGATTTTTATATCCTTGATAAAACAAGTAGGCGGAATAGATCCAAGATCCGACTGCTTGAGCAGTGCAGTCTGATCGTGATCTATGCTGTCCTCAAAAGCTGATTTCGCCTGTGTCGCTGAAATCTTTCTTTGTTCTGTCTGTCTGGCTGTCAGCCTGTCTATTGTAATAAAAAATGTGCTATGAGGGCAAGTGCACCTGTTAACATAATTCTGAAACCTTATCCTGCTGAATAAAAGTACATTTCAGGCCGATGGCAAAAACGCAAATTTTCCCATTTCAAAAGTACATTTCGAGGAAAGATATCTCCTTATCTAACAGTATAGATCCAAGATCAGACTGCACGTCCTGTGCAGTCTGATCTTGATCTACACTGTCAGCAAAAGGTCAGTGAGTCGCGCTTAGCAGCTTAAGAGTTAACATTCGCAGCAAATCTCAATACATACTTTCGCCTTTTTACTCTAACAGAATCAGAGAAAGTCTAGGGTCGTAACCGTAAGGCCACGGGCTCGATTCTCCCTGGAGGCGCCAGGTTTTTTCTTTTGAGTGTCTTTGAGTAGGGAATTTCAGAACCCAGGCCTTGTAATGGTGAAATGCAGATCATGAATGATTGAGTTGTCGCTAGACTTTGCTGAAGGTGACTGTACTTTCTTTGCAGTCCGATTGTTATATACCCAAAAAAAGTATCTGCGTCATGCTCTGTGAAAAGGAGGTTTAATGCATCTGCAAAAAGCATCGACCCAAGTCAGCCTGCGCAGACTGCGCAGGCTGACCCGGGTCGATACTTTTTGCTGTTGGTCAATTTTCTGCATGGCAAAGGACATTCTACCACCAGATCCAGTTGATTGTTAACCCTTAAGCTGCTTATCGCGACCACAGACCTTTTGCGGACAGTGTAGATCAAGATCAGACTGCACAGAACGTGCAGTCTGATCTTTGATCTACACTGTCCGTTACGGTATTTTGTTTCCGGTGAAATCAACTCGGAAAACGCAATGTTTGGGCTTCTAGTATTAAGTGGAGATTTTCGTTTCATTTATTCAGCAGCTTAAGTGTTAACCTAAATGGATTTTATGAATCCATAATTATGTGATGACTTGCTTGGTACAAAGCATAACGGATAAGCATTAAGCCCCCTTTTTGCCAGAGCATGACTCATTCATTTTAAAAGGGAGCTAGAGATGAACAAAAGATAAAACTATCGTTCGTATGTTATTATTTATATTAAAACTTCGGTTTGTCGTAGGAAAAGGGTGGATATACTGATATCTTCAAAAAAATGCCTAATGCTATGTTTATCTTATTTTTCATCTGTTTACAGAGAAGTTCCTGGCATCAACACAAAAAACGGTTTCTAAGTTTCGGTTCCATGCAGCTCGCTGGTTTACCACGTGATATCGCAGGATTCTACGCAGTTTGAACTAAGATCGTCTGCAACTTCCAAACGTCTGCATTAACTCAAGTGAAAGGCGTTTGGAGCTGTTTTAGTTCAGAATTCGTTGGGAATTATACAGAATGCCAGGGAGCCACCGTAGACTAGCATTTCGTACAGGATAAATCATCGACGGAGCATATATAAAAGTTAAATAGTTAATGAAACTTAAAACGTTTTTGACCAGTTTCACATAAACAAGACAGAAAGGTATTTTTGAGCGCATTGTGTTATACATCGTGTCTATTACGAGATGACGGATTATCCAGTGGCATGATATTGATGAAGTAGGAATTCCGACGTTTTCTGGAGAACAGTGTCTCGATAGGATATGATAAAAATTGTTTTATGAATCCACTACCATAACCTTTGTTATCAATTACAGACTTTTCAGAAACTGAATGCACATGATCCTCGAAGGGGTTTATAAACTTGAGTGCATGATAAAGGATCGAAGAAATCAACTGCTACAGGTGGTAAAATCTGAAGGCGTTGGAAAATTAAACACGGTGAATCCATTCGCATGAGCTTACAGAATATATAGTTTCGATTTATTTTTCCCTAGAAAGTGAACATGCAGGTTAGTGCAGGTACGTCGACAATGCTCAATCCGACGCCTGGTCCTTCCAGTATGGTACCTGGCACATCTGGTCTTCCGAAAGGTCCCAAGAAACGACAGTGTCTTTCAGATCGAATATTGTTTGCCAGAGCTCGCCTAAATAGAATCTCACAACGAAAAAAACTTTTATTCATGGACTCGCATGAAGACAAATTCGGTGAACATACACATCTCAGTGAAGACGAGCAGCTTCTGGAGGCAGCAAAATCGGGGAAAGATACCAAAGTAAAAATGTTACTGTCCCAAGGGAACTGTGACATAGGTTATGTTGACGACAGCGGGCGCTCCGCCCTTCACTGGGTCGCGGAATATGGCTATATGAGAGTATTATACACACTTATAGAGGCCGGCTGGAACATTGACCATATGGACGATAAGAAACAAACGCCTCTTCACGTGGCGTGTGACCACCGCAATGGCAACATTGCCGCCTGTTTGATTTCCCATGGCTGTAAAATTCGGACATTGGACGTCACTGGCGTGACCCCTTTACATCGTGCAATACACTCAAACCTAGAGACAATCGCCTGCATGCTCTGCAATCTTGGAGCAGACGTCAATGCCAAAAGTAACAACGGTTGGACACCATTGCACGAGGCCTCGCGTATCGGAAATGAATACCTTGTAAAAAAGCTCATTAAAGACGGTGCCAATGTCAATGCAATCGCAGAGTGCAATTCCTCTCCCTTTTTAACCGCTGTGTTCTATTATCGGATCTCACAGAGGGCGGCATATAACTGCCTGGAGCCAATCCTCTATCACTTTATAGACAACGGCAGCCAGCTCAGTTTTTCAGATGGCCAATGGACTCCGCTGAATTCTGCAATTGCGGTTTATAACAGCAAAGTAGCTGGAAAATTAATTTATCATGGTTGTCAGATCCCTGAACCGCAAAAATTTGGGAGGAGCATACTCGTAGAAACGTTTACAAAATGCGATGATTATGTCACTAAATTACTTGTGCATGCCGGGTACCACCCATCACCGGAAGAGGTTGAGTTGTGTGCCCGACGCATACCGACTTTTTCACTTACTTTCCTACGGCTTGCGTTCCCCGAGTATGAAGGCGGAAAGGGAAGACACGAGCTTGAAATTGTCAAATTTTTACGAGAAACCACTTGCCAACCCTTTTCGCTTCAAGCGATATGCAGAAAATCCATCCGTCATACGCTCAATAGGGCATCACGTGATTCATCCATCTTGGGAAGGATTCCCCTACTTCCATTGCCTGAAAGACTCAAACAGTACATTTCTCTGCGGGAATATGCAATACGATTTATATAACCTCCATTCTTATTTTCTTCATTTATATCAAATATTCGCACCACAGATACTCGGCACATGGCACGGTCGATTGAATTAAACTTACATTGGCATTCCATATCAGACTTTTCGTATTTTAACCATAGATAGAACCTTGTTAATTGATCTCTTTCAAATTATTCTCTGCGAACTGTCAGCGTAACCGACATTTGAGTGCGGTGTCAACCAAATGGCCCATTCTGATATCGTTGTTGTTTGAATATAGCTATTTGGCAAAAGGAAGTGATGCACTTATATGCTCAATGCTTGAAACTTTAACAACAATCGTGACAAGCGGTACCTTGAAAATTTGGGATGGTATACCAGAAACCTGTACTCGTATTGTTTCTAGAGTTGACCATGCCACTTCGTTGGGCACCGATGGTTTTCAATTTCAATCCTGTTTTCTTATTAACTTATTACAAACAAAAAAAAAAAAAAAAAAAAAAAAAGACTTTTAACGAAATGAAGGAAGAGGGCTTCTGAAACCATTTGTGGGGAAGCGGAGAGCATGGTGGTAATCAGTATTTTCTCCGTTGCCCACAATGTTTTCTATCCTTTGACAGAAAAATGTCAGGCTCGGCACAACGTTCTATCCGTCAGCTGCAAATACTTCAATTTGGACATCACTAATGTCTTGTTGTCTGTTAAATAATTAATCCTTAGACAGACTGTTATCCGTATGAAGCGTAGATTTCCAGTAGGCGGGAAAGCCTGTAAAAAACACAGCTATTTCATGGCTGTTTTCACGAGAATGTTTCTCAGAGTCAGAGTCTTTCAAAGATTAGGACAGGTTGATGAGACTGCTCATCCTGATCTTGATCTACACTGTGTGCACAAACGCCTTAAGTTGCCAAAGTATGCTGAAGTTTAGTTTTACTTCTTTAACTCTTGGGTACCATATTTACCAACCTCTTTTCATACCATTTTTGGTCTATTTCCAAAGAATTTTGTAAATTTCAACGTGATGCAAGTAAGCAGAGACCTAACAAGATCTCAGAAAGACTTATTTGGTGCTACATGTATTATGTTTGTATTCTTTAACCCTTTACCAAACAACCCTGTGTATTCACGACCTTAAGGAAGGAGGCCTCTGAAAGCATTGTAGAAAAAATATGCTGCTGCTCTCAAGCATTTTCTACTTTTCCTACACTGTTTCCTGCCTACCCCAGAATTTCGATTCATTTGTTCCAATTTTGAATCTATTATCTGCAGATGCCTTCAATTTGGAGGTTTGTCATTTTTCTCTCTGGTGAATGATGAAACCTTTACTGTACACAGAGGAATAGTCATGCTCCTTTCATGGAATTCTCTTTGAAAATTTGTGGGAAAAGGAGCAAATGCCTATAACAAGCAATTGCTTATTTTTCCAACAATGTTTCCCATATCATTCAAAAGAAGTTAATATCCTGTCCCCTACAATGCTTTACAATTCTGTCATTTATAAAAAGCTTTAAATTAAGTCCAGAAACTGCCTCTACAGTGGTCGGTTAATAAGAAACTCAGTATTCAAAAATATTTGTATTTACATTGCATGATTTTTATTACATTTATATATGAAATACATACATTGTACAATCAATTTTTTGTGTGTGTTCACTGTATTAATTTAATTCCAGTGTAAGCAATATCTGAAAAAAAAAAAAAAAAATAAAGACAATCAACATGACAAGGTATTTTTGTTTGTCTCATTTCTCTAATGAATCCTGAAGCTAGAGTAAAAAATAAATGCACATTGATTCACTCAAATATTTGATTGGTTATTCTGAAGCGATTCCATGGGCACTGCCTCTACCAAAAAGGAGAGAGCACATTTTCTCCTTTTGCCACAAAATTTTCAAAAGATGTCTGCTGCAAAATTAAACAAGCCAGCGTCTGCAGCAGGTATATGTTCAGAACATTGTGACAAATGACAACTCGCTGAAAACCACATATTTCTTAATTTGTCAAATTATTTTTGTTCTGTCTATGCACCAAAATGACATCTCAGCCTGTGCAGGCTGACATGAGTCGAAGCATTTTGCTATTTGGGATTTTTTTTTAACATGTCCAAGGACCATTTTTCTTCTGTATCTAGTCAATTATCACACTAAATAGATTTTATGGATCCCTTATTATGTACTGCTTGGTATATAAATTGCATCAGAGATATATTAAACCCACTTTTGCCAGAGTGTCACTCATATCTATCCAAACACTTTGGGAAACAAATGGCAGTGAACTTACTATTCATAAACCTACAATCCTTGAATTTTTCTACTGGAAAAATATGTGTGAAAACAATAGTGGGATTTTCCCTCGCTCCTTATGTTTTTGAATTTGGACCAAACATTTTCCAGATGTCTCCTTTTAGATGTTTGCCCACTTCTATTTTTTTGAAGGGGGTCAAAGCACAGGAAAATCTACGTAAAATCCTACGACAGCATCATTTGTTCATATACAAGTTTGATATCAAGAAATATGAAAAACGTCATCTCAATGGACAGTCATTCTTATCTGTATATCAATAATATCCGACAATAATCTGACAAACACTGTTTTTTATTTTATAACGAAAATAGCCAGGATTTTAGAGGTTTTAGTTATCAATGATAACTGAATATTTCATACTGAGAAAAACTTGAAAGAATCCAAAACCCATCACTGTTATAATTATGATCATCAAGGTAGAAACATGGTTGCAACATGCGTGCTTAAGAAAGCAAAAGTTATTTCCCTTTGGCAGTTACCATAAAGAGACCATGAGTTAATTCCCTTTGACAATAGCAGCAAAATGCATATTTAAAACAGGAACCATAGCACCAAAACTTTCAAGTCACTACGGAAGATTACTTTCAAATAATTTTTCATGAGAAAAAAAAACAGCTTTTATTACACAATCAATTCTTCCTTTTCCCACTGTTTTCCACATTATTCAATGCAGGCATATTTCTTTCCCTTAACTCATTACCATACGACAATATTCTAGACCAGTCCAAATTGAAAGCATGTGCAGATGACAGAATAAATGTGGCTCAAAAACTGAAATTTGTTTTTGGAAGGTAGAAAACATTGTGGGAAAAGGAGAAAATGCTGGTTACCAGCATTTTCTCCTTTTCCTACAATGTTTTCAAAGGGCTTCTTTCTCAGGGTTGTTAAAAGTCGGGATTTTGTGGTAAAGGGTTAAGTATTTCTCCTTTATGTCACTTCATGATCCTGAAGAAACTGGTTTTTATATTATGGAAAAAGGCAGACATGCTGATAACCAGTATTTCATCCTTTTCCCAAAATGTTTCCTACCCTTTCATAGACATATTCCATAATGCAGAGATAGAACCAACAGAGCCAGTGCAGAAAAAGAACAAACAAATGAAGGAGATATTGTCCATTTATAACTGTTTCTTTTATGTTTCCTGCTCCAGCGTCTGGAATAAGTTTTTCATCTCTCTTCCTTGGCTAAGAGTTCAGTATAGAAAAAATGTCGCAAATAATGCCCGTCAATAACAGTTCTTTTATGTCTCCTGCTGTAGCAACTGGAATATTATCTCCTCCAGTAGTAAACAATTCTCTACAAGAGAGTACACACACTCTACCAACACTTGTCTGCCTATAGTAACTCTATTCGGTTTCCTGCTCTTGCAACTGGGATTAATTTTCGTCTCTCTTCCATAGGTAGGTATTTCTCTATCAGTGAGTACAGACACTGTTTCTCATGCACCAAGCCTTGCCTGAAAGTAACCATCAGTGATATGGACATTGCACAGTAAAAACTGTCTACGTTGCCACTTCAAATAAGCAAACAACCTGTAATAATCTTTTACCCCACAACCCAAAGTTTTAACGACCCTGAAGGAAGAGTTCTATGAAAAATGAAAACAATGTGGGAAAAGGAGAAAATGCTGGTAACTAGCCTTTTCTCCTTTTGCCACAATTTTTTCTACCCTTTCACAGACGATTCCCATAATTTGATATTAATTTAAGTTGTCTGCACTAAATGCTTTTATCAATGACAACTCTAAATTTTTTTTCATAGGGTAAAGGATTGAGCAAGTTTGTTTGTTTGTATTGGAGTTTAACGCCATTTTAACAGCCGGGGTCATATCATGGTGGTCAGTGCACCTACGCATCTGTTTCCTGGCTTTCTCACACTAGTACTGACCCAACTCTCTTTCCAAGCTGTTGACCACATTTTCTCACATGCATCAGAGGTGAGAGGTGAAAAATCACCAGAAAGAAAGTTTGCCACAACTGGGTAACAAACTCACAACCACCAGGTCATGAGTCAGATACTGTAACCATGGCGAGGAACAAGGGAATGTTGCATTCCAAGAGAAAGCAAATAGGTTGAAATGCGCCTATGCTGTAGAAAAGCATTGTTTGCAGGAGGTATTGTGTAAAAGACGTTCACATACTTAACAAAGAATGACCATAACACAGTTACACTTGAAAATGAAGTTTTGTGAACTAGAAGTTTACCTACTTTTAACCCTTTACCAAACGATCCTGTGTTTTCACAACCCTGGAGAAGAAGGCTTTAGAAAACATTGTTGGAAAAGGAGAAAATGCTGGTAACCAGCATTTTCTCCTTTTCTCACAATGTTTTCTACCCTATCAGAGACCCTAAGCTCATGTGTACCAATTCTGAATTTGTCATCTGCAGATGTTTCTGATCTGAAAAAAGTCTAAAACTGGTCGTTTCGGAAATGGTTATGCAAAATTTTCCTTTTGCTACAATGTTTTCAAATCCATATTCAATTGTTGAACACTGATGATTCCCCTCATGATTAGCTTATTGCTGGATCAAGAAACAATTAATGAACACCAGCCATTGCAATGAGATATGGCTTTAAGTTTTAACCAACCTTTTAAAGAGTAAATGACAATCAGCCATTGTAATGGTCTTCCTCCCAGCATGTTTGGCAAAGGCATGTAGATCATGACACACATTATCCCAGTAGACTTCAGAGCTGAAAGTTAAAGTCAAATAAATAAGCCATGCTCTGGCAAAAGGGGGTTAAAACCAAGCACGATATCAGCTTATGGATCCCTAAAATCTACTTTGCCTAACAACCAAGAGAATCCTGAGGTAGAATGGTCCTTTGACATGCAGCAAATTAACCGAAAGCAAAAAGTTTCAAGCAAGGTCAGCCTGCGCTGACTGGAAAGGCTGACATGGGTTGATACTTTTTTTGCAGATGCATGAAAACCCCTATTCACAAAGTATGACTCAAATGATGACTCCCTTACTCAATACTTTCTGCAGACATCTTTTTGTGTCTTGTACCAAGACCCACCAAGACTACTTTTGAAAACATTATGGTAAAAGAAGAAACTGCTGGCTGCCATGATACTTTACCAGTATTCATGCAAACAGCCTTAATTCATGTTGATTGTCCCTCTTTCTAACAAATGTTTGCATAGTGGTCTGTTGGAAATTTGTATTGGAGGTTGATGTGTTAAACGCACAAATATATAGAGTCAAACAAATCATGCTTAGGAAAATATAGTTTACATTTACTTTGTACTCTTTCTCAAAGAACACCCAATATTTTTCCAAGAAAATGTTTAACGCTTTACCACACAATCCCGACTTTTAACGACCCTAAGAAAGAAGCCTTTTGAAAACATTGTGGGAAAAGGAGAAAATGCTGGTAACCAGCATTTTCTCCTTTTCCGACAATGTTTTGTACCCTTTCCAAAACAATTTTCAATTTTTGGCTCACATTTTTTTTTGTCATCTGCAAATGCTTTCCATTTATTTTGTCATCTGCAAATGCTTTCAATTTGGACTGGTCTAAAATTCTGTCATTTGGTAAAGAGTTAACTCTTTTTCAGTTTTATCCCTGTCAACAGTAACGTGAGTCATGCTCTGTGCAAAGGTATTTAAAGCATCTGTGAAAAAAAAACCAACCAATGTCAGCCAGGGCAGTCCGGGCAGGCTGACACAGGACAAATCTTTTTGCTATTTGTAAATTTTCTACATGTCAGAAGACCATACTACCTCATAATCCAGTCTCTTGTTAGACAAAATGGTATTTATGGATCCATAATTATGTGACAAATTGCTTGGTATAAATTACTGCATAACAGAGATACATTAAACACTTTACCACACAATCCAGAGTTTTAATGACCCTCAACTAGATGACTTAAGAAAACATTATGGGAGAGGGAGAAAATTCTTGTAACTAGCATTTTCTCCTTTTCCCGCAATGTTTTCTACATTTTCAAGGGCAAATGCTATCATATGAAAAACATTTGGATTTTCAGAGTAAATTTTTCCAATTTCAGTCTAAAATTATGCGGTGTGGTAAAGGGCTTAGCCCTCTTTTCCAAGAACATGGCTCATATATTCCCAGCATCCTCTTGGGAGGTTTTGCATTCCTTCTGTAAGTGATGAAGAATATCTGAAGTACAAGTAACTAACTAGAACAAATATCCCTAGGGTTGCCTTGCCCTTGTACTAGAGGAAAAAATCAAAGGGCCACAACTCTTGTAACAATTCTCCAATTATTATGAAAATTTCAGGTGCACAAGTTTGCATGGTGGGAAGACTTCCATTAAAAAATATCAGTCAAATTGGCTGAAAACTACAGGAAGGGAAGATGACACAAATTGAAGCTACATGGATGGACATACAGACAGACAATCTGTCCCTCTTCCAGAATGAGATCGGGGTGGTTTAATAAGTTGAAATCAAAGCTGTCTTGGTCTCAAACAACCTCCCCCTTCCCCAATCACAAACTTTTACAAAAAAAGATTACTTCTAGTCCAATGAGCCCACCCAGGTAGCTCAGTGGTTAGCGTATCTGACTCATGACCTAGTGGTTGCAAGTTTGATACCCAGTTGAGGCAAACTTTCTTTCCAGTGAGTTTTCGCCTCTCACCTCTGATGCATGTGGGTAAAGTAGTCAGTGACTTGGACAGTAAGTCATATTGGTACTGGTGTGATAAAAACCAGAAAACACATGCATTGGTGCTCTGACCGCCGTGATACAACCTTAGCTGTCAAAACGGCGTTAATCTCAAATACAAACAAATACAAATCTAGACCAATGGGAAACAAGCACATAATTATGACATGAAGAAAGAATTGAATCAAAGGAAGATGTTACTGAAAACCTTGAGCAAAAACCCAACTTTTGCATAATGAAAACAGTTGCTTCTTTCCTAGCAATTTAGTCATATGCCACCAGCTCCTGGAACAGGCAAAATTGTGTCCATATATCAAATATGTGCAATAAAGAAATAAATTTAAGAACTATCTACATACACTTTCATAACTTCCTCCATAGCATCCTTATCTACCCTCATCCCAGTGAAACGTGTGAACTGTTTTTTAACCAGTGTTACAGGCATGGAGTACTTAGATTTTTGTCTGGGCCGCCTCACTGTCTTCTTTTTGGGTCTGAAATGTCAAAAATGTACATAACATGAAACAAACTATCATAAAGTTGAACATTTCCATGGGTAGAAAAGGTAATATATTTAGAATGTGAAAATGTACATTACGCAAAGCAGTTTGCTTGAATTGTGTTTTATGCTGCCTTCAATAGAATTTCAGTCACAGAGACTGACAGATTAATAAAGTGGTGTTAAAAGCTGTATTCAACATTATTTCCTCTATATAACAGCAACAGCTTACTTGTGCATGGTGTGTACAGGGTTTCATCAGGACTTGGCCAGGTTGCTAAAGTGTCTTACCTGAGGACACACCCACAAAACACCAAGCACCCCCAGTGAGGATCAAACCTTGGCCTCCACATTGTGATTTCTACACCTTCACCACCCAGCCACCAATGACCAGTCACAGAGATAAATCTTCTATTTAAAAATTTCCTCAGCTAGAAACATTCATCTATTTTTACTTCAATTTTTTTTTCAAGATTCACTCTCACTACCTCCTGTAAACAATGTTTTTTCCTCTTGCAGTCATTTGAAAATATTCAAAACTTACTAATTCTTCAAATAAATGTGGCTTCATTACATGGTGGTAGTTTGTATATAAGTGGCACACTGGTAAAAGGGGTTTAAGATATTTCTATGATGCATTATATCAAACAAGTTATCACATAGTCATGGATCGATAAAACCCATTATATCTTACAACGGACTGAACCATGAGGTAGACTGGTCCTTTACCAAAAACAAAGTTTCAACACAGGTCAGCTTGCGCTGACTGCACAGGCCAAAATGTGTCGATACTTTTTGCGAATGCATTTAACCCCCTTTTCTCATAGTATCACTCAGATAAAATTATCATTTTTGGAACTCTATGTGACATTGGGAAAAATAACCCCCTTTTCTGAATCTTTTTTTTTAGAACTCATATTCTGCTCAAAATTTGGGGTAAGTATATACCTCAAAAAGTAAAAAGTAACAAAACTACAACTTAAGACTCACTGCACTACAGGCTCATCAGCTTCCTCATTCTCTATATCCATTTCATCATCTTCAGTGTCTTCCTAAAATTACATTTTATCCTGTGTCAGAAGCCGTCTGTAAAAGACAGCCACCTGTATTTAGCTGTCATTTTAACTCTTTCACTGCCATTGTCGCCGTAGATAGCTTTTGCAGACAGCATACATCAAAATCAGACAGCACAAAATGTGCAGTCTGATCTTGGATCTACACCATCTGCCACCTGATGCTAATCTTTGACCAAAATTAGCATCAAATACTACAAAAAGAGACTTATAGACCTCGACAAAAGTCAAATCCATTAAGTTGGCAGCAAAAGAGTTAAGTCACAAATTCTTCAGTTGCAAATACAGGTGTCAGTTCTTTGGGTCAGCTCCATTTGTTCCATCGGGTACCTGCTTAACACTTTTATCAAAGGACCCAATGTTTTTGAGAACTTGTGGGATTTTAAAAACATTGTGGAGAAAGAAGAAAATACTGGTAGGTTAACCAGCATTTCCTCCTCCTCCCACCAAGTTTTCAACCTGCTCAAGAACTCCTCATATCATTTTGGCCTTATCTAATTCATCGTCATTTGCCAATAGTATTGTGACAAGCCAAAACCAATAAGCCATTATCTGTACTTTAGCATTGAAATAACTAAAATGCTGTTCACAGAAAGTTGGGATTCAAACTCGCAACCTTATGAATAGTAGCAAAGTGAAGAGAGAGAGAGACATTAAGGCCACAGCACAAGCAGAGCTTTCTATGAAATATTGATTCTGCACATATTATTACAAACAGCAAGTTATAACCAGGGGCACAAGAGAAACAACAAGTAAAGCAATGGCTCCTGCCTGCGGCACCAAATAGACAAACACACTCACCAGATATAGACAAACATACTGAGGTATCCAACATTTCAGTAGAAATAAGCCATACTGTTAGAAAAAGAGGTTATAAACCTTCATCATACAATCCCAACTTTCAAAGACCATGAGGAAGACTTTTGAAAACATTGAGGGAAAAGGAGAAAATGCTGGTAACCAGCATTTTCTCCTTTTCCCACAATGTTTATCCTATCAAAGACAAAGTTGTAAGACATACATAATTTAAGCCAAATTTCAATGGTGGTTGGTGATTGCTTTCAACATGGACAAGTGTAGTAAATTATTCCTGTCTGATAACAAGTTAATGCCTCTCGGCATGGATTATACCTTGAGCAAACATCCTATATTTATGGATCCATGTACTCCATTTTACCTGACAACCAACTGAATTATGAGGTAGAATGGTCCTTGGACCTGCTGAAAAAATTTACAAAAGGCAAAAAATATCGACCAAAGTCAGCCTGCACAGTCGGCACAGGCTGACATCGGTTGATACTTTTTGCAGATGCATTAAAACCCATTTTCACAGAGCAATACTGAAATACTTCAGTGCCTGCTGATATATCTACATTTTGCCAAGCTTATCTCATATGCATGTGTTTATAAATATACACATACATAGAAAAAAATTTCATAGATATAACTAATATCACACATATTTACCTCTTCTCTTGCTTGCTGAGGTTGTTGGGTTGATGTAAATGCTGGGACAAAATTATCTGGAACAATGGTAGACTGGTTAGATGCCACATTGTTTCCAAAAGTTTTTGACCGATTAGAAGCTGTGCTGTTATTTATGGACTTAGTCTTGTTTAGTGCAAAACTGCTGTGTGCAGACTTTGACTGGTTTCCTACAAAATAACTCTGTTCTCCAGTAGACTGGTTTCGAATAAATTCTTGTCCCTCATCTGGCCTATCTAGAAACTGGTCTTTAGTTTGATCATCCTGCATGGCTGTAGAGTGGTTCACAAGTTGGTTGGATATATCTCTTGACTGGTTAAGAACAAAATGATCCTGTTCCTGTGGAGCCTGATGAAATCCTCTAACTAAAAAAAAGGAAAAGTTATTAGAAAAAGACCCACATTATTTCTGACTACCTCCCGTAGATCTAAACATATATACATGCTCATTACCCAAGGTTTACAAAGATGTTTTCAAAGTAAGCTACTGCAAATTTCTTTCAGGAGGTAGAGAGGGTAATAGTTTGTTTCAGTGTATGATTGAAATTTCTTTCACAGAGGCCATATTTTCACAAGTGGCAAACATATTTGAGCCATGCTCTGGCAAAAGGGGGCTTAATGCACCTCCGCAATGCATGATACCAAGCAAACTATCTGATTATGGATCGATAATAATAGCCACTTTTTTAAACAAACAACTTAATCATGAGGTAGACTGATCCATAGGCACACAAAAAATTGACCAGCAGCGAAAAGTTTCGGTCCAGGTCAGCCTGCACGGACTGTGCAGGCCGACCTGGGTCGATACTTTTCGCAGATGCATTAAGCCTCCTTTTCACAGAGCATGGCTCATTTCTGTTATGCTATTCACTGAGAATATTGAAGAGCTCACCAAAAACAAAATTTCCATGAGAATCAATAATTTTGGAAGAGGCTATGGGAAGCAGACAATTTTTTTTTTTCAAAGGGATTTAATTATGTTTACATTAGAAAGGGAGATAGCAATGAGGGGGAAAATGGTAGTTCTGGCAAGAGAAAGATATAAAATTCACTGCTGAATTATAAAGTTCACCGCTGCTTTTATAAGGTCATAATTCACTATTAGATTTTCATACCACTGAAATGCATAACAGAAATAGAGAATGTTCAGTGAAAGATCAAAATTTATTTCATCGAGTGAACATCATCGGTAATATTTTCATGTGTGGCGCAGCCACGTGGATCATGAATCAAGAATCATGCTTCTAACCCCTTTTTTGTTGGGACCTGCGAAGCACAGAGGAGCTCTTGGTATTTACATACTAGCCAGTTTATCAGTTGGTAATTTCACTGGTTGAAACAGTGAAATTATCAAACCATTATCCATCATTATTTCCTACTATACTATTGAAAAGCATGAAATAAAATGGGATAATCACAACATTACAGTTCTTGGTTGCTCTTGATCTCACATACCTCTCCCTACCACTAAGCTCTCGTCCTGTTTTAAAGCAGACTGATCATCACCTTCCTGATCATCAGATCCATCACCCCCACCATAAAGGTCGTAACTCTTCTCTGCCATTTCACTGTGTACAGATTCATCACCAGAATTTTCATCTGTAGGATCTTCAGGATTCGGATTATGACTATGTTCACGACTTCTTTCTTGATTGAGTTCAAGAGATGGCCCAGGGGTCATGTAATGACTTGGCTCTTTATCAATTTCATAGCTGTATTCAGCCCTTGCACTGTCCATAGACTCTTCCCTCTGTTGAGGAATATTTCCGTCCCCTTCTTCACTTTGATTAGATATGTTTAGACTGCTAGCACCATGATTTGATGTATCTGGTATTGGCTGTTCCTTGTCCAACATGTGCTCAGGAATGTCCAGGAGAAAGGTTTCTGAAGGTAGTGAACATTTATAGTTAATCTTTATCCAATCTAATACAAATTTTTTTACACTTCTAGTTTGAACTTATTCGTTCTACATAAATTGTGTAAGTCCTAGAACCTATATTCATAACTCTCAATTGACAGCTTCCTTGAAACTTTAAGAAGCACTTGTGCCATGGTGTGGACAAGTGTCATGGTTGACACCCCCCCCCCCCTTTCTCATCACAGGATTCAAATCCAAAACCTCTGATGAGAGAGGCTGACATTATTCCTTTACACTCTGTCTCCAACTTCATTCCAACCAAAAATTCTAAATTCTAAGACTAGCCATCTGATTGGACAAGACAATCTTTCTTGTCCAATCAGATTGTTTGTTTTTGAATGAAGAACTAGAACAGCATTTGGAACTATTGTTGAATACCACTCCTGATTGCTCATATATTGCATATTTCTAACTAAGCTTACAAGGGCCATTTGAAAAGTTCTGATAATGGGCACATAACTCTAGGTAGAATTTATCGATTTTTATGAACTATACATGTACTGAAAGCTCAGTTTTTGCCACACACAAATGTGCTCAATTTGCATGTGCTACACGAGACGCTATTGTAATTCAGCGCTTTGAATTAGATAGGGTTTTACGCATTGGCGCATAAAGCAGACGTCAGTGTAAAGATGGCTAAAGAGGAGCAAAGGGTCTATGTGAAAATATGGTCTCTGCTTAACTGTTCGGGCAATCTATCAAAGTTGATTTAGATAAAGTTTATGGAAATGATGCTCTTTCATATCCTATGATTGCCAGATGGTCATCTCATTTTAAAGATAGTAGACTATCTGTTGAAGATGACCCTTGGTTGGGACGTCCATTGATGGCATGTTGTGAAAATGACGTCACTGCCGTTAGAAATGCAGTTGAAGAGGATGCTCGTTATACTGTTGAAGAGTTAGCCAACGTATGTGGCCTTAGTTTGGGGGCAGTTTTTACAATATTGAATGAAAAGCTGAAACTCCCGAAAATATGCGCTAGATGGATCCCCCATTTATTGACGGACCACCAGAAGCAGGAGCTCATAAGAACAGCCACGGACCTACTTGCAGTGTATGAGAACTGTGACGATAGGTGACTGTTGACGAAACTTGGGTATCGTTCTTTGAGCCTGATGGAAAAGAAATTAACAAAGTTTGGGAAGGGAAAAATGGAGAAAGGCCCCAGATTGCTAGACGTTCTCTAAGTGTCAGGCGCGTTTTGTATGCACTATTTTCTGATGCGCATGGAATGGTGCTTCAGTTCCCTGTCCCAGAACACACCACGATTACAGGAAAGATGAACGCTGAAAGTATTTTGCCTGCCACTGTTAACCACTATTTGGCAGCCCTCCCACCAGAGTGCAAGGACTTAAACTTCTCCATGACAATGCCCCCGCCCACAAGTCAGCCATCATTACGGACAACTTTCAGACGTGGACTCCATACTTTGCCACACTCGCCTTACAGCCCAGACCTAGCTCCCTGTGATTTCTGGTTAAATCCCCATATCAAACAGTGCCGCAGAGGTCGAAAGTTTGATACCAGCATGGCTGTTGGGTGTGCACTAACACTATCCCTAAATCTAACTATAAAAAAGCGTTTTCTGACAGGATCAAATGCCTGAAAAAGGGTGTACGAGTCCATGAAGAATACTTCGAGGGACTGGAGTAGACAATTTCCATCAGGTAAAAGTTATCTTAGAAGTCTGCACGCATTATCAGAACTTTTCAAATGGCCCTCGTATTTCAAAGACAAAATTGCATGAGTTAAAGAGAATGGGCTCAAACAGAATTATAACATGAAACAAACTGAAATAAGGTCAAGTGCTTCTAATGATAAACCTCATCATTTATCCCTATTACGATCTGAATCATAAGATACTTGTTTTAAAACTTGAATTATAGAATAACAGGTGAATACTTGAAAACTTCAAGAGACAATAGTAGAAAGTGTACAAGCAATAATGTCCTTCTTCAACAATCTTCTCAAAAGCGGTCTTATGTGGTCAGCATGCAGTAATTTGCTATGGTAATTTCAGTATATTTCAACTCTATACTTGTCAAACCAAATAAAACATACTTCTATGTGTCTGTCTTCTCATTTTTCTTGACATCTCAACACTTGCAGTACCCTGATCCTCAATCATGGAAGATTTAAACGGACTGAAAGACAAAAAAAAAAAGTGGATGGAAAAAAATAATAACAAATGAATGGATTGCTTTCTTTGGAGTTAAATTCTATCTCCAGTGTTATTTTCAAAGCAACAAGGGCATCTCTCTATGCATTTCTGCTATTGTCTCAGCCATCACTATACACAACATTCATTTCATGGTACTGCTAGACTGGAATGACTCAAGCTGCTTGTATCATCAAACACAGCAATGCATTTTGGCTGCAACTAAATTTGAAAGGATCTGTGTAATCCTTTCTTATTTATAAAACTTTTTTCAGAGGTCTAATTCATTTGAGCCATGCTCTGTGAAAAGGCCATGCTCTGTGAAAAGGGGGCTTTATGCATCTGCAAAAAGTAATGTCTCAGATCAGCCTGTGCAGTCTGCACAGGCTGACCTGGGCTGAAACTTTTTGCGTTGGTAAATGTTGTGCGTGTCAAAGGACCAGTCTACATCACGAATCAGTCAGTTTTTTAGTCAAAACTGATTTTATGGACCCATAATTATGTGATGAATTGGTTGGTATCATGGATCACATAGGTGCATTTAAGCTGCCTTTTGTCAGAGCATGGCTCATTTATCTTGTAACCACCTGATACAAATTTGCAGAAGATAATATGGTAGACATTCTCATAAAATCTAGAGATAATCTACAAAAATGAAGATTTAATGCATGAACACTTGTGAAAACATGATATCAAGAGAAGTGGCTAATTATCAACTGTTTATTTCATGCTTTTTGGTAGTTAATCAAGAAATAAGGGAGGATTATGGTCTGATTATTTCATAGTGAAATATTATTTCACCAGTGAAAATATCGATTTTATATTTTCTAACTCTTCAATTGAAGGCAAAAAAACAGTAGTTGCTGCACACTAGTTACCTAGGCACATGCCATTCAAATGGTGGGAAATATGACGTAATTTACGCTATATTTATTGCTCTTTCTTTCACAGAAAAAAAAAAAATATATATATTCTATTGATTTTATGCTTCAAACCCCCCTTTTTTTGTTGTTGTTGGTGTTGGAACTTTCATCAAAATCCAGTACAGTTGTTTTCAGTTATTCCCCTTTGGCATACCCTCCTCACATAACAACACATTACAATCTTACGTACTGACCTAGATATACATGTACAGCACCAACAAAAATATGCCCAGAGCAGTGAATCAGTTAAAATAAGTCAAAAAAAAAAAAAAAAAAAAAATTAATGGAAAAAATATCAATTATTCCTGTAGCAATGACTTTCTGCAAACCTTGCTAAGAACCTTGGCTACTGCGGCTCAGGTATGGTTCATTAAATTCTGAAAACAGTTTATCTTCAATAGAACCTATAGATGTTATGGGTACTCATTAAAATTGTGTCAATGAGATGGTTCTTATGAGTACCCATAACATAAGTTTCAGTGAAAGGGTTGAAAATAAAAAAAAAAAAAAAAAAACCTCATTAAGACTCTCCCTTCTTATACCTCTGCAATGGGGGCTAAGTGCTGGAAGCATTTACCTGGGCGTGTGGTATGATCCAGGAACTGACTCAGCCACATCTGGCGACCTCGACAAGGTTGAAGATTTTGATCCTGGTGCATTTACAATAATGGGTGCTGAAATGGTATCAAGATCAGCATTTTCCTGCACAAACTTAGTTTACACCCCCCCCCAAAAATAGTTTAGACACAAAAAATAGGGGGTTTTGAGAGACTTTGCCATCTATAACCTAATATAGTTAAACCTTTATTAAAAGCCCATAGCGGCCAAAAAAACAATGCAGGTCTTAAAATGCATTTAAATTTAAATCATACCATTTAAAAGTGTGAAAAATATTGTGGTCATATTGAATACTCAGTGCCAGGTCATCAGAAGTCAAATCGATTTTTTAACTCTTTACCAAACAACAAAATTTTAAACTCAACGAAATTAAAAGCATTTGCAGAAGACAATTTAAATGTAGCTCAAGTGATGATTTCTGTCTTTTATTGGGTAGAAAACATTGTGGGAAAAGGTGAAAATGCTGGTTACCAGCATTTTCTCCTTTTCCCACATTGTTTTCAAAAGCCTTCTTCTTCAGGGATGTTAAAACTAAGGATTATGTGGTAAAGGGTTAATGGTCGTTTAAGGCATTTTCAACCAATAAGCCTTGACTATTTACACAGCAGTATCACATTGGTTAGTAAAAAACAAAAGTAGAAATGATGAAGTAGGGTTCCCATTCATGTAGATGTATGTGCATAATTCAGGCACTTAACTGATTAATCACAGTTAAAAAAATATGAAGTGAAACATGCATGCACGCACAGGTTTCAGGGCTGTCGATCGGCAGTGGGGCCAACTGGGACAAGTTAAAAAAATGTCTCGAAAACTGAAGCACTGGCGAATCTACTGGCAACAAGCAATGTCTATTTACATGATATTTTATAGATAACCCTGACATATACAATAAGTATCAAGTGTGAAGGATGCATGGGTCACTGTTTATCACAGCTAATCAAGCTTTTATGTCATTTATTTAAAAGTACTAATGATATTAATCTGCTTTTCTAGAGTAAAATTACAGGTTTTGGAGTTACATACTATCCTAATTGACAAATTTGTGTCAAATCATGCGGAATACTACTCAAAAAATTAACTGGCATCAAAACAAATATCATTGCTAAAAACGTGAAAACCCATGACACAACAAAGCTCGTTTTGACATCGTCCAACCATAGGCTTTTCAAACTGTCTATTTAGCTTTAATAATGACTTTAAACAGTGAATTTACATAAATCTCTCTAATAAACAATAAGTGAAAGCTAATTAGTGCCTGTAATTGAAAGTGAAACAGAAAATTCTACTGGTCATCAGGTTGAAAGTTATCCTTCTGAAGCTGGTACCATAAGTAAGGAAATGTTAAAAGCAACTTCTTTTTTTAAATTAACCATATTGTTTTCAAGAGCAAGTTACTGCTGAGTGACACTCATCAAAACAAATTTTCAATACACCAGACCCTCACTTTCCTCCATAGAAGAGCTAAAATTGTCATTATTAAGTGCATTCCTAGAATTTCTCTTGCACTCCCAAACTTGTACCCCAGGGAGTCCCAAAAGAAGATGTGAGTGGGAACACCGATGAAGTTGGACACCTGTTCTTAAGTCTAACAGTACAGTCTAGTCAAACGATAAAAATAAAACACTAGAATCAGATGTTTAATTTATCTTAGCACATGCATAATCAAGTCTCTAGTTCAAATTTTCATAGTGACACTAAGAGCATGCTTCAATAAAGCCAAGGGACTCAGAGGACTAAAAAAATTTATTGTTAATGAGCCCCAGGACTCACAGTTACAAAGTTTTAAAAAAAAATCTTGGATGACAATCTGTTATTGTGTGGTTGGTCCAAGTGTTAATTGCTGGCAGAAAAATGAGTTTTTAAAATCAGGCAAAAAGTAAAATCGACCATTTTCCATACAGTTTTAAGGGGATATTTTAGATTTTTTTGCTGGGTATTAATTTTTTTGTTAAACACTGATAAATATTACAAAATGTACTTTTCTCTGCAAACATAAAACACTGACCAGTAACATTACAGTAAAGAGGTGCAAATTTGGCATTCAAATAACAGGTTGGTGGTTTGCAATCTGTAATACCATCTATTTTTATGACAGAAAATATGTTGTCATCATATTTATTTGAATACTATCCCACATAATCGACACATAGATCAAATGACATTCCCACAAACCCTTAAAAAATTCTGGACACAAAATCTAGACATACCTTGAGAGGCTGTGCAACTCAATAAAATTATTGAAAAATGTTTTCTTACATTTGCCTTACAGCTGTTACCTTACCTAATTCTGTAATGGATCATATTTTGAAGTTTGCCGAGTTAAAAAAAATCTTTATGCCCCTCTTTAAATTTAATCATATTTTATTCTGACATTGAGATGAAACATCATTAACTCTTTACCAAATGACAAAATTTTAGACTAATCCAAATTGAAAGCATTTGCAGACGACAATTTAAATGTAGCTTAAATGATGGAATTTGTTTTTGATGGGGTAGAAAACATAGTAGGAAAAGGAGAAAATGCTGGTTAGCAGCATTTTCTCCTTTTCCTACTACGTTTTCAAAAGCCCATCATGAAAGGGTCGTTAACACTTGGGATTGTGTGGTAAAATGTAGCTGAAATGATGGAATTTGTTTTTGATGGGGTAGAAAACATAGTAGGAAAAGAAGAAAATGTTGGTTAGCAGCATTTTCTCCTTTTCCTACTACGTTTTCAAAAGCCCATCATGAAAGGGTCGTTAACACTTGGGATTGTGTGGTAAAGAGTTAATACCTTAATAAAGACAATGACCATAAATCTTAATACAATCTGCAAATTTTGCCTGAAGGTATCAGTCACAAAAAATCTTAAAAAATTTTACCATGAGGCCTGGGTGTCCGACGGGTAGTTTTTCTGGTCACCGATCTATTTGTGTTGTGGCCACTACTTTTATCTGAGGACTTGAAAGGACTGAATAAAAACAACATTTTCTTTAACTCTTTACCAAACGACAAAATTCTAGACCTGTCCAAATTGAAAGCAACTGCAAACAACAAATTAAGTGGGCACAAATCATGAAATTTTTCTTTGAAACAGTGGAAAACATTGTGGGAAAAGACGAAAATGCTGTTACAAGCATTTTCTTCTTTTCCCACAATGCTTTCATATGCTTTCTTTCTTAGGGTCATTAAAAATCGGAATTACATATATGTGGTAAAAAGGTAAATATCTGTAAAACAACAAAGTCATTTAAAAATAAACAATCTTATTTAAAGAATTGGCATATGACTTCATCAGAATGGTTTGGTTTGTATTGGAGTTAAACACCATTTTAACAGCTCAGGTCATATCATGGTGGTCAGTGATGCACCCATGTGTTTCCTGACACAACTTTTTTTCCAAAGCCATGGACTACTTTTCTCAAATGCATCAGAGGTGAAAGGCAAAAATCGTTGGAAAGAAAGTTTGCCTTAACCAGGTATCGAACTTGCAACCACCAGGTCACAAGTCAGATACGCTAACCACCGAGCCACCCAAGCCGGCGACTTCATCAGAAACTTATTCGATTAAAATATCCATCCATTGAACCACAAATAGTCCACAGACAGCTTCCCATGAAATTGTGGAAAAAGGAACAATTGTTTGTCTCAAAAAAGTGCTCCTTTGTCTTTCATGTTTTCCATGTTACTCTAACAAAAATGTTTGAATGTTTTTTCCCCTTAAATTGATCTTCTTTTTTCACTTGCGCTGATTTTTGCTAGACCTAAAATACAGCTCTCACATGGCTGATTAATTGAATGGTGTTTTACAACCGCCTTCAACATAATTTCTGTCACATCATGACAACAGCTTACTAATTCATGTATGTCCAAAGTTTCACAAGTACTAGGCTAGGGCTCTGAATGTCTTGCCCAAGGACAGTCCCTCAAAACACATAGTGATTTCAGTGAGGCTTGAACCAGGGGCTTTCACTTTAACACTGAGCCATGCAAGACACCACAGCCCAAATAGTAATTGGATAATATATGAAAATATCATAAAAGAAAGACAACACAATCTCGAGTTTTAACAACATGAAGATGATAGCGCTTCAAAACATAGTGGGAAAAGGAAAAATGCTGGTACCAAGCATTTTCTCCTTTTCCTACTATGTTTTCTACCCTTCCAAAGACAAATCTCGCCAACTGAGCCAAATTTAATTTGTTGTCTGCTACAGGTGTCTAAAACTTTGTCTTTCGGTAAAGAGCTAATCATTTAATACACAAAAAAATTACCCTTTGCACTTAAGCTTTTGAAAAGAAAAAGTACATAAGTAAATTTTTGTGTACAGTAATTGATCCTTTCCCTTAGTGATTTCATTATTATGCATGCCTTGTGCAGTCTGATCATTTGATCTACACTGTCTGCTCTTTTATTACCTAGAACTGTCACAAAGTGGACAAATATCCCCCACTAGCACTGCATCAGATCAATCAGAGAACGGAAATGATTTTCAAAACAAAGTTCACCAGTGACCTTGACTTTTGACCAATGCGACCCAAAAACAATAGGGCTCCTCCTTGGGTCAAGAGCAATACTTGTATAAAGTTTCAGGGTCCTAGGTCAAAGAGCTTTTGAGTTGGGGCACTGAAACGAAAGATGGAGGGATTGACAGACGGCCGGACAGACCAGAGTTTTCCATGATGTACAAATCCTGCATCAATGACACAGTTTTATTTCAAATGAACCCCAAAATAAATAACATTGTGCCATTAGTGACACAATTTCCCTAAATCCAAATCATCTACGAAAATGAAAAATTTGTGATTAATCCAAATCTATTCTGACTACACCCCGAGTCAATATCAAATGATAACTGTTCTTTTATCTACAGGGTTTATTTTGGATAAAAGTGGTTTTCCATTTGCTAGTAATTTATTTATAGAATAAGAGTGGTCCATGCATTATTAGAGTAAAGCACTGCGAACAGTTGTAAATACTGGTCCTGTCAAATTCTTAGTCATGTTCTCTGTATTTTACATCACATTTAATGCAGCTTCCATTAGATAAAAGTAAACATTACCAGTTTGTTCTGTTTGCAGAAAAAATGTCACGTCAGAGTAAACTGCAGCATCAAGCTCTGATTCAGATGAGAATCTAGTGTCTACCATAAAACGAGGTTGAGCCTTCCATGAGAAATGTCATAAAGCCTTTACTTGGTTAGAGTTTAAAAAAGGCGAAATGTATTGAAGACGAAGAAACTGAACTGCATTTCAAGTGGTTGGATGACCTTTTACTTGTCTACCGTAGAATGTTATGAAAAAATCAGAGCCATATAGAAGCAAACAAATATTGTATTTCCCTTTTATTTACAACATATGCTTCCAACAGGAACAAACTCATTTATTTTGACCCCCAAAACTAGAGAAATGAACTTCAGCTTGAGGGACAAGTGGTCACAATGACCCCCAATTTTTAATGCCGAGGGAAAACCCTGCAGACGGACAGACTGACATGGTGAAACCAGTATGCGCCCCTCTACTTCGTAGGTAGGGGGTATAAATAAACTGGAAAACTTGACTTGAAATCACAGTGTTTTAGTCTTCTTTCTCCACTGGATAAAGTCCATTTCTTTCATTTTGCATACAAAAGGTTAAAGGGTTTATAGATTTAGGAGTACATGTACCTTGGTGTATGATATGAGCCTTGACTAGGTTCAGACACTTCTGGGGACATGTATTTATCCTGTTGATTTTTATTTAGGCTGACCAGCGGAGTCTCAAATGATTTTGAGGCTGAAATATTAAACAAACAAACAAAAATAAGAAATACTTTTATTATTTATTTGGTTTTCCTAAATCCTGTTACACTTGTATTATTTTAGACAATTACATGTAACTTGTTAACAATGTTTCATCTAGACCATGGGATTGTGGGAATTCTGCATTTATGTTTTTCGACGGTCTAACATTTTGTGACAGAGTGGGAAAAGGGCCCACCAAATTCATTGAATAAAACTTACCAACATAATTGAAGGAACATTTTATCATATTTTTGATATTAGAAAAGTTTCCATTTGGGATATTTGAAATTCTTTAGCCCATTTCCTAGACAGAACTGACCTGTTCCCAGCCTAACTGAGCCTTTCCATAAGATAGACATATCAATTTGAAATGAATGCTTGCCTTTGCAAGATGTTTTACTCTTTACCACACAAGAAAATTTCGGACTTGTTCAAATTGAAAGCATTTGCAGAGGACAAAATAAATTAGACTCAAAAAGTGAATTTTGATTTGGGAAAGGTAGAAAACATTTTCCCACAATGTTTTCAAAAGGCTTTTTGTCCATGGTCGTTAAAATCTGTGATTGTGTGTTAAAGAGTTCAAATGCCATCAATTTAAGCCTTTACCACACAATCCCAACTTTTAACCACCTTGAGAAAGAAGGCATTTGAAAACATTGTGGGAAAAGGAGAAAATGCTGGTAACCAGCATTTTTTCCTTTTCCTACAATGTTTTCTACCCTTCCCACGACAAATTCCAATTTTTGAGTCACAGTTATTTCTTGTCGTCTGCAAATGCTTTCAATTTGAACAAGTCTAGAATTTTGATGTTTGGTAAAGAGTTAAAGTTTCTTATCAAAGAAGGTAATACTTATTTTCTGTTACTAACCATTCTGAAGAAACTTCTGTATAAGTGTTCTAGGAGTCTCCCTCCACTCGTCAGAGCTTTCTCCTGGCACCGGCTGTGATAAACATCTTTTATCTCTCAAAACAGCCGGCACACTTGTGGCTACTCCAGTCTGTGACGTCCTTGCTCTTTGTCTTATTACAGGCATTGTACTATCAGCTCCTTCTAAAAATGCAGCAACCTAGAGAAAGAACAAGATTCTGTTGCAGACTGCTAATCAAGATCAGACACTACAGTACACAGTCTTTATGTCAAAAGATACTCAGGCCAAAAAAGCTTGAAACCTGGCTTGACAAACCTATTTTGAGGATTCATTATAGTCAACTGTAAATGGAATCATTCCTTTCTCACTGCTTAGCCTTTTTCTGACTGCGTTTATGAGGGAAATCTTTGAATAGTTTGAAAACAGTATTGCCCATAGGACTGGTTAGGGACAAGCAAGGACACTGGCCACCACCATATACCTGACATTCGGTGAAAAATGGCATGAAACACGTTTGGCTTGCCAGTTTTTTACCAAACATTCTTAATAACATCTTTAGTATAGTTCTCAAGAATTTTCTAAATTTCAAAGTAACACAACTTCTTAGAATCTGACTGGCTATAAGCCACATGGTTTAGTCAATCAGAAATTACATCCCTGCAATTCAGAATGCTTGGTAAATATGGGTCCTGGATCCGTATTCACCAATCATTCTTAAGAAAATTCTTAGTGTTATTCTCCAAGATTTTCTACATTTGAAAGTAACACAACTTCTGATTGGCTAAACCATTTGGTTTAGCAAATCAGAAGTTGTGTTACTTTCAAATGTAGAAAATTTTGAAGAATAAGACTGAGAACGTTCTTAAGAATGGTTGGTAAATACGGACCCTGATCTTTGATATCACCATTCACTGCAATACATCATGCTGTCGAAATATTTTTGCCACAGTCAACCTTGAACTTGCATCATATTGAAATTACATGTAATTCATAGATTAATCATTAATCCTTTTCAAAACAATCTTATTTTTTAACAACCCCAAGGAAGGCTTTTGACAACATTGTGTGAAAAGGAAAAAATGCTGGTCACCAGCATTTTCTCCTTTTCCGACATTGTAAAAGAACTTCAGTTCATTTGAACCTCACTCAGATTTGCTTGTCTGCAGATGCTGTGAATTTGGAAGAGTCTAAACTGTGAAGTTTCAGAAAGGATAAAACTTTAAAGAAAAATGCCCAATTCATTTATCCAATTGCCTGACTGCAATAAGGGTAGTTTAACTCTTTACCACACAATCCCAACTTTTAATGACACTGTAAAAGAAGCCTTTTGAAAACTTTGTGAGAAAAGGAGAAAATGCTGGTAACCAGCATTTTCTACTTTTCCCACAATGTTTTCTACAGTTCCAAAGAGAAATTTCAGTTTTTGAGTCAAATTTATTTTGTTGTCTGCAAATGCTTTCAATTTGGACAGAGCTAAAATTTTGTTGTTTGGTAAAGAGTTAACCCTCTACTACACAAACCCGACTTTTAACGACCCTGACAAAGAGGCCTTTTTAAAACACTGTGGGAAAAGGAGCAAATGCTGGTAACAATTATTTTGTGGTCTGCAAATGCTTTGAATTTGGACATGTCTTAAATTTTGTCATTTGGTAAAGAGTTAAACCTTTACAAGACATTTGCAAATAACAAATTGAATGTCAATCAAACGATGTAGTTTGTTTTTTTTTTTTAAAGGGTAGAAAACATTTTGGGGAATGGATAAATTGCTGGTTACCAGGATAATGCAGTATTTTCTCCTTTTACCACAATGGTTTCAAAAGGCTTTTACCTCAGGGTTGTTTAAACTTGGGATTGTGTGGTAAAGGGTTAAATAAATAAATAAATAAATAAATAAATAAACAAGCATTCTGATAGTATTGCATAGCAATACACAGTCCCCTACCGGCTGTATGTATCGCTGGCATGTCAGTTAAATTTTCAAAGTCCAAGGCCCGTAAATGCGTCAAAAAGCAGTGGAGCAGGACGAAACTCAAACTTGATGTGTAAGTCATGGTGGTTGATGTACACACCAAAAATCAGCTCTATATGTAGCAGCGTTTAGAAAAAAAGTGCGGAAAAATGTTTTATCAGTGAAATTTTCTAAGTCCAAGGCCCGTAAATGCATGAAAAGGGAGTGGAGCGAGACAAAACTTGAACTTGATCTGTAAGTAATGGTGGTTGACTTACACAGCAAAAGTCAGGTAAATATCTACCAGCATTTAGAAAACAAGAGCGGCAAATTGTCGCAAGATACGCCCAAGTTGTAAAGTTGGGGCATAATAATGATAAAGGGGAGGTATAGAAAAATAGTAGTGCAGAATATTTTTTTTACTGTTGATTGAAGATAATGGCAGTGTATTTGTGTTGACGGAACTCTTGTTTATTATTGTATTACTATTAACTCTTTACCACACAGCAAAAGTTTGGACTAGTCCAAATTGAAATCATTTGCAGTTGACAAACTAAATGTAACTAAAAAATTGAAATTTGGTTTGGAAAGGGTAGAAAACATTGTGGGAAAAGGAGAAAATGCTGGTGTATTAAAAATAAGCAATTTATATTTCATGTGCACTGCACTACCCCTTGATGAGATGTATCCAGCCCTAAAATTTCATAACCCGAGGTAGTATAGTTTGAGAGATATGCATCATACAAAATTCAAGTTCGAAAAAAAAAACAAGAAAGGGCAATAACTGAAAAATTAAGCAAGCAAGAGTTGAAATTTATATGCACAGCACTTCCCGTTGATGGAATGTATCCACGCATGAAATTTCATATCCTTAGCTAGTATAGTTCTGAAGATATGCACTGGACAAAATTAAAGTTTCAAAATAAAGAAAGAGCAATAAGTCAAAAATTAAGCAAGAGTTATGGTTCATGTGCACTGCACTCCCAGTTGATGAGATCTATCTACGCATGAAATTTCATAGCCATAGGTAGTATAGTTTTGGAGATATGCTCGAGACAAAATTCAAGTATGAAAATAAGTCAAAAATTAAGGAAGGAAGAGTTATGATTCCTGTGCACTGCACTCCCCCTTAATGAGATGTATGCAGGCATGAAATTTCATAACCCTAGGTAGTATAGTTTTGGAGATATTCACCGGAGAAAATGCAAGTATGAAAAAGAAGAAAGGGCAATAACTGAAAAATTGAGGAAGCAAGAGTTATGATTCCTGTGCACTGCACTCCCCCTTAATGAGATGTATGCAGACATGAAATTTCATAACCGTAGGTAGTATAGTATTGGAGATATTCACCGGACAAAATTCAAGTATGAAAAACAAGAAAGGGCAATAACTGAAAAATTAAGAAAGCAAGAGTTATGATTCCTGTGCACTGCACTCCCCCTTGATGAGATCTATCCATGCATGAAATTTCATAACCGTAGGTAGTATAGTTTTGGAGATATGCTCCGGACAAAATTCAAGTATGAAAAACAACAAAGGGCAATAAGTCAAAAATTAAGGAAGCAAGAGTTATGATTCCTGTGCACTGCACTCCCCCTTGATGAGATCTATCCACTCATGAAATTTCATAACCCTAGGTAGTATAGTATTGGAGATATTCACCGGACAAAATTCAAGTATGAAAAACAAGAAAGGGCAATAACTCAAAAATTAAGGAAGCAAGAGTTATGATTCCTGTGCACTGCACTCCCCCTTGATGAGATCTATCCACGCATGAAATTTCATAACCGTAGGTAGTATAGTTTTGGAGATATGCTCCGGACAAAGAACTGGACGCCGCCCGCCCGCCACGGGTGATTTGAGATCTGAGATCAATACCAACCAGCGTTTAGGAAAAAAGTCCGGAAAACTGATTTATCAGTGAAATTTTGTAAGTCTAAGGCCCGTAAATCCGTGAAAAACCAGTGGACCGAAACGAAAGTCAAACCTGATCTGTAAGTCATGGTGGTTGAGTTACACAGCAAATCTGAGATCAATATCTACCAGCGTTTAGGAAAAAAGTCCGGAAAACTGATTTATCAGTGAAATTTTGTAAGTCCAAGGCCCTGAAACACCAGTGGACCGGAACGAAAGTCTTACTTGATCTGTAAGTGATGGTGGGTGACTTACACACCAAAACTCAGCTCAACATGTATCAGCGTTTAGAAAAAAAGTCCGGAAAACTGAATTGCCGGACTGACGGACAGACGGAAAGATGGACATATGGACAGACGGACGGATGGAGTGCAAACCTAAAGTCCCCTTCTGCTTCGCTGATAGGGGACTAAAAAGAATATATAGCATCAAAACAGATGATTCTACAAACCATTGTTCTTGGTGTAATTTCCTCTGTGGTCATTGACAAGTTATGTATTTTTCTCTTTGCTCTCAAACTAGAGACCCTGTCATGCTGCAGCCTACCAGGAGACTTTAACTTTACTGCTGGTGACTTTTTCCCCTTTGATACTGGTACCCAAGATGGTGAACGTGGGACATCTGGAGGGTCCACTACCCTAGACTGGATTCGACTGGTTTTGGTCGTTTGCGTGTTGGAGGCATTCAAGTATTCTCCTATCACTGTTCTAGGTGTTTTGCTTGCCATCATGACTTTTAAATACCTCCTGGTGATATAAAATTGGGCTCAAAGAACAAAACTAAAACAAGAGGACCATGATGGTCCTAAATCGCTCACCAGAAATGCAACTCTGCTGTCATTGTTATGGCCACTTGCCTCTTGTTTTTTGCTGGAATGTTTTAGTTTTGAAAATGATTCATCCATATGACAATACCAACAATCAGAGCAGGTAAGAAAATGATAGTCGAAATTATAGGCCCTAGAGTGTAAACAATGGAATTGTCATCAAGATGCCCTATTTTGATGCTTTTAGCTTGTCCCCATTTTGATCAGATTTGTCCTTAGGTCATTATGAACATCCAGGGAAATTTTGAGTATGACTGAGCCAGAATTGTGGTTGCTGAGTGTGGTCATGTTCATGTTCACAACCTTACAAACATTCTGGGCGATGGATCAAGATTATGTTCGAATTATGATACTTATATAATGAACAGTGGAATTTTGGCGACGCATATTCAAGGATACATAAAAGCTAACCATGAATATGTTATGCTCAGGTGAGCTGATAATGGGTTTTCAGACAGAATCACATGCCAAATGTATGTTGTGGGCCATACAATATGGAACAGGAGGATTCCAAGAATACACTCTTTACATATTTGATCCCACATTGTGACTTCAAAGGATTTTTTGTGATTCCAAGGAAGAAATTTGGTAAATGCTATTAGCAAACAAGAGCCGTCAAGTGGTTGTTGAGAAATCGCTTCAGACGGACAGACAGACAGACAGACAGACGAAGTGGCAACTATATGCTCGCTCTTACGGGAGCATAACTATCCACCAGTCCATGCTGAATATGAAAGTTCTAGGGTTAATGTTTGGATGAAAGAAGATTTTAAAAGATCTTTTATTTGGATGTGGTGTTTGGGTTTTTTTTTTTTTCAGCAGTTGACATGGAAACCAGAGTTGTTCATGAATTCCAATTTGTCAAAGGGCAATACAGTTGATCTTGCTTGGCTAAGTGACTATATGAAATCCGAGAACCCACAACATAGGGCCAATTTCCACACTAGGGCCATAATTTGAAGTATTTTGGTAGAGGGCCACTAGATGATACTACATGCCATATGTGAGAGCTCTAGCCCTTACGGTTTGGGGCAAGAAGATTTTTAAAGATTTCCTTCTTTATCTCTATGTGAAATCCGAGAACCCACAACATAGGGCCATTTTCAACACTAGGGCCATAATTTGAAGTATTTTGGTAGAGGGCCACTAGATGATGCTACATGCCATATGTGAAAGCTCTAGCCCTTACGCTTTGGGACAAGAAGATTTTTAAACTTTTTTCTTTCGGTTGCCATGGCAACCAGAGTTCTTCACTGATTTCAATTCTTTGAAGTGTTTTGAAAGAGCATGACCTAAGGATCATTTCTGTGAAGTTTGATTGAAATCTGATTGTTAGTTCAGGAGAAGAAGATTTTTTTTGTAATTGTGAACGGACGGACAGACGGACGACGGACATTGACCGATCACAATAGCTCACCTCGAGCACTTCGTGCTCAGGTGAGCTAAAAAAACCCAAAAAGATAGTTGTGTTACATAAAATTGACATAGATCTATATTATCAGGGATTGTATAATAGACGATATAATGTGTATATAGGATCCATGATGTTATCCAGAGCTGAATAGACAGAACAACCAGTTTCTAGAATATTCCTATACACTCTGCTGATTTTGCAGATTTTTATCTGATAAGTGCAGTAAGTGCCATAAAATTGAGCACAATAAATAACTGGAGATTTAAATTTACACATAGCTATATGACACTCTTACCTGTACTACACCTCCCCTACAGATCAAGGTCAAAATTTCAACATGAAACCATGTGTCTTATAAGGGCTTAACTACATGCTATACATTCTGATATATGGAGACAGTCTTGCCAAAAACAGCAATCAACTCTGTGTCAGACAATATATTAGACATGTCCATTTCAGAATCATTTGTAAGTCCGAGTCACAATTCAAATGTGGCTCAAATAATGTGATTTGGGTGTCAGACACATAGACCCCTGACCATCATGATTTGGGTGACAATTAGACCTCTGAGACACATAGATCCCTATTTCAGTGAGACACTTAGACCCCTTTTTCCTAAAAGTTATTATACAAAGTGAAATTGACTATGATTACCGGTATTTATTGTACTGGTTGTAACTCTTGTCTTGCAACATAGAGTAAGCATTTTGACTTTTGAGGCCATAATATAAACAGAAATAGCTGATGAAATGTTGAATTACCAACAGTCAACAGAAAGGTGTACAGCAGCCACTAAAGGGAAGTTCTGAAAGTGGCTACTGCTCACAGATTGGCTGTTGTCCAGAATATGAACTTTTCACACTATTTTGTGTTGCGAATATGATGGTTTCAATAGGTAAAGGTTTGTTTGTAATGAACTTACAATCTATTTCTTTTTAAAACACAAAAATAAACCACGCAAATGAAACTTTTTTTTTTAGATCTAGTTAAAAACTTGTATGGCAAATAAAACATACTTTAAACATGCATTTCTACTTTTTGTATGCATGTATGTGCATTTCTACCTGATGACCATTTTTGGCCAATCTTCATGGACAATCTACAGTTCACTGTACTTTTGCATAAAAAAGTCTTAAACTACATTTTGTAAAAAGAAATTAATAATAAAAAAAAAAAAAAAAAAAAACAATCATGACAATACAGCTTAATTATAGCAAAAACATTTTGCAGCTTATGCAATATTTTTAAACATTGTGGAATGATGTTTCTCATGACCATTTTGGGCCAATCTGCACGGACACTGGACAGCTCTTTTTTTTTTTCAATTGTCCATTCTCACTGTTTAAACACAAAAAATAAAGCTTATTCATTAAAGTGTTTAACCCTTTACCACACAAGGTCGCCTTTTGACGCCCCTGGGAAAGAAGCCTTTTGAAAACATTGTGGGAAAAGGAGAAAATACTGGTAACCAGCATTTTCTCCTTTTCCCACAATGTTTTCTACTCTGTCAAAGAAAAATTGCACCATTTGAGCCACATTGAAATTGTCGTCTGCAAATGCTTTCAATTTGGACAAGGCTAAAATTTTGTCATCTGGTAAGGGTTAATAATGATCAGTTGAATCAAGCATCTAAATTTATATCTATGATTAAAAACACTGACTGGCTTTAATCAGTCTAATCCTTAAATCAAATTATTGTACAGTAATTATTGATTTTTTTTCCCAAGTACACACTGTGTGAAAGTGTGATCATGTGGCTGTTGTGCAGGTGTCATAAACAGTTAATTCATACCAATTCAGCTGGCTGCTGGCTGCATTTGACAGATTGGTGCTAAGCAAATAGTAATTAAAGAAGAAATATGCATGGGCGGACTTGTGTTGGCTGCTGCACACAGACTGGCTGCTGTTCGTTTGTGGCTGCTTGCACAGATTTGACTGTATGTCTATTTTCAGATTACTTTTCATATTAGTTGGTTCCTTTTTTCCAAAGTATGCTGAGAAAAGTTAGTTCTTTCTTCCAAAGAATGCTCTCAGCATACTTTGGAAGAAAGAACCAACTAATATGAAAAGTATTCTGAAAATAGACATGTGTGTTTATTTGACTGTTGGTAATTCAACATTTCATCAACTATTTCTGTTTATATTATGGCCTCAAAAGTCAAAATGCTTACTCCATGTTGCAAGACAAGAGTTACAACCTATACAATAAATAAGTACAGTCAATTTCACATGTATAGTATTTTTCAGGAAAAAGGGATCTTAGAGTCTCATTGAAATAGGGGTCTACGTGTCTCGGGGGTCTAATTGTCACCCAAATTTTAAGGTGTCTAAATGGTCAGGGGTCTATGTGTCTGACATCCAGTGTCTCCAGGGCAAAGGGGTCCAAGTGTCTCAAAGGGGTCTAGATGTCAATCCAAATCTGAAATTTTAAAGGGTCTAAATGGTCAGGGGGGTTGCTAGAGAACTCGTACCCTGGAGAAGTCATACACTGGAGAACTCATACCCTGGAGAACTCATACCCCAATCTAAAGGGTACGAGTTCTCTGGAGAACTCGAGAACTCGTACCCGAGTATGAGTTCTCCAGAGAACTCATACCCTACTAATTGATTTCGTGATAGATTATTTTCATTTTATTCAGATAAATTATCCAGATTTTCATGATCTTTTACCCTTTGTGAAATAAATAGGATATCTACATGTATAAACCAAGCACAAACGGAACAATGATTTACGGTATTTGCAGTAAAATGTTAGTTTTGTTGCTGGATCTTTGGTTGATTTAAATAGAGAGGAGGGTAAGGTAAAAGGGTAGGTAGATTTCAGAAAATGAAATTATGAATTAGATCAACAATATTTTCATATCTTAAATGTTTCGAAGATTATGATTTTTTAAAGACTATAGATATTGATGATTCATTTAATGAATGTGTCAATTTACTGGTGTAAAAAATGTTGGGTACAATAAAGTCATGTGGAATTAGGTGTGATAAACTGTACTCACTTGCCATTTACCGACACCTCCATAAATAGATAAAGTATATTACAAACTCCTTTAACACTTTACCATGCAATCACGCGTAACACTTTACCAAGCAATCACGCGTAACACTTTACCAAGCAATCACGCGTAACACTTTACCAAGCAATCACATGTTTTAATGAAAAAGGAGGTTCTGAAAACATTGTGGAAAGTGACTGTTGATAATCGGTTTTTTTATGTAACGTTAAAAGAAGAAATTCATCTTTTTTTCAACTTTTATGTATCATCATTTGATCCTTTACCAAAGTGTCCAGAGTTTTAACAACCCTGTGTGAGATACCTTTGGAAAACAATGTTGGAAAAGGAGAAAATACTTAAACCCACAATGTTTTTCCACCCTATCAGAGAATTAAGGTCCATTTGTACCAAATTCGAATTTGTCGTCTGTAAAAATTAGAATTTGGTAGTGGCTAAAATTGTGACCTCTGAATGAGTAAAATTTGTTGATAGTCTATTATGTACCTAAAAAGAAATATCTCTAGCTGGTCAAACATGGAACTCGGTATTATAATTTTTTTTACAATCTTTGTAACAGCATAAAAAAGGTAGTTTCCAAATTTACTTTCCTAAAACAAACCATTACATTTAACGACTGACAAAATTTTAGACTTGTCCACTTTAAAAACCTCTACAGACGGCAAAAATGATGCTTTCCATGTTAACTACTGGCAAATCTACAAAGGCATTTTGGTATTACTGTTACACTGGGACGATATAGATCCAAGCTCGAACTGCACATTCTGTGAATTCTAATCTTAAACTTTGCCACCCATTTTTTACCTTTGGTGCTAAAAGGGTTCAACTGTTAAGGGTCCAATATTTTAAATATCGCCATTACAAAATTTGTGTAATGTCATTAATTCAATGCAGGGTTTTCATTTTGAAATGAAGCAACAGATTGATTGACAAAAACAACAGGCCGGGGGTCAAGGGGACCGCCTAGGCTTTGGCGTCCATGATTACCAAATGGAGATCGGAGAAATGTATCGTCGCCTACGATTGGATAATTGGATGCAAGTATCCAATGAATGACCGCGTAACATTCATAAACCAATTGTTTCTGGTTTCGCGGTAAAATTGAACCGGTGTCGCAGTGCAGTTACCAACGCGTGAATTATTTTCAATATAAACAATGTGATCGATTTTTCAAAGATCGAGCAAAAACAACCGATTAACCCTTTCCCAAACAAGCCCTGGTTTTCACGTGTCTGCAGTACAAGTCTTTTGAAAACACTGTGGGAAAAGGAGAAATTGCTCGTAACGAGCAATTTCTCCTTTTCCCACAGTGTTTTCTACCCTTTTTGAGACCTTTCTGCCATTTTCATCAAATTTTAAATTGTCATCTGCAAACTCTTTCAATTTGGACTAAAATTTGTTGTTTGGGAAAGGGTTAAAGGCCGATTTCAACTGATGTTTTTGATCGGCAGTTGGCTTTAAATGAAAACCCTGTCAATGTGTTGTGAAATTGCATCTTTTTTTGCCGTCTTTCTCCAGGAAACGTGCTCTTTAACTAAGTGTAAAACTTTGAATACTTACGTGTTTATTCTAAACACATATTCCTATTAACAGTTATCAAATCCAATTAAATATTAATTTATTGATAAACCGTTCCCACATGTTCCGAAATCAATCAATCAATTCTGAACTTATTTCAATGCCCAAAGGATATAGAACAGAACATGTCTTTCTTCACCAAGCTATACAATATACATGTTTACTTTATATACAACACTGCATGAAGAAAAAAACACTATTTTCTTTTCATTTTTATGTTCTTTCAACAAATGTACATTTTTTTCCCTCAAATCTATATCATCATAAATCCATACAAATTTTGTACAAAACAAAAACAATGTTAGAGTCTAGTAACTTTTGAAAAACAAAAAGCAGAAAAACCCCTTCAAACCTACTGATCAACTATACTACTCACAATTTGATAGGGATCGCTTTTTATTTCTTAAATATCTCTTTAATGGTAAACCCAAGATAAGTGATTTTTTTTCATACATGTAGATTATTCTAATGGCATACCTGACCTGTCCAGTAGATATTGATTTTTCACCAGTACCTGGCTTGATATCCACTGGAAAAGTGATACCCATGAAAAAAGGGTGCGCCATTGGCATGTACCTTCATGTACACATCTGTTATATTCAAACTTTGCGTGTGCATGGTAACGTTTATTTCAAAGCTAGCACTAGGTATGGCTTACTTACGAATAAGACAGCGTCTTGACGCCAAAGAGGTGAATAGGGGGATAGGGATGCTTGAGGTTGGGCGTTCCCAATGGCATGCGGCAGGTATCCTTGGGGTGCCCCAGAGCACTGTTGCAAGGATGTGGGAATGGTTTCAAACTCATGGAAATGTCAGATATAGGCATGGTGGTGGTCGTGAGAGGGTCACAACTCAGCGTGAAGACCGTAAACTTTTATTGTCGTCCAAGCGCGACATCAGCGCTTTGTTAAGGCTACCGCCCTGCAAAATGACTTGCAGAATACCAGTGGCGTAAGAATTTCTATGCAAACAATCACAAACCGTCTTCATAGAGCTGGCATGAGGGCCAGATGACCAGCAATCCACATTCTGTTGATGCGAAACCACATCCAGGCATGTCTCCAATGGACGCGCGCTCACGTCAGATGGATGTTGAATGACTGGACCCCAGTACTGTTCACTGACGAATCCAGATTTTGTGTGGACTTCACTGATAGATGAGTCCGGGTATGGAGATCATTCAATGAGCTTTTCGCACCCATATGTGTTGCTAACCATGACCGTTTTAGCGGGGGCTCAGTCATGGTGTGGGCAGGTATTAGCATGCAGGGAAAAACGGACCTGTATATCGTTCAAAACGGCACATTGACGGCTGCACGATATATCAATGAGATCTTAGATGTGTATGTTCGCCCATACGCTGGTGCTATAGGCCCTGATTTCATTTTGATGGACGACAATGCCCATCCACACAGGGCACGGGTCACCAACGAGTACCTGCAGACAGCAACTATAGAGAGAATGGACTGACCAGCAAGGTCCCCAGACCTTAATCCAATTGAACATGCTGCAGACTGCAATATCTGCCCGCCCAGTCCAGTCAACCGTGGTTCCAGAGCTCCAACAGGCACTACTGGACGAGTGGACTCTAATCCCACAACAAAGCATTCGAAGGCTTATTAGCAGTATGAGAAGGCGATGCCGAGCAGTAATCCAATCAAATGGCCACCACACACAATACTAAGGCGAAATTCAGGCACCCTACTTGAATTTTCCAAAAAGCCTCATTTGATTACCTTTCCGTGTTATCCCGAATTATTGCCCCTACCAAGTTTCAACCGCTGTTCTGCTTCAACAGTTTGTCGGCTCATTCCTTTTTTTGGCACAAAGCTGATGTCAAACGAACAAATTTTCAGAATCACAGCAAATATTATAACATTTCAACCTTAGGTAAGGAATAAACACAATCTTATAAGTGATCCTTATCAAATTTTGAGTAGTAAGATATCTTTATATCCATTTGAAGGGTACGAGTTCTCCACATTCTATTCTATATTCTATGTGTCTCACTGGTTCAAAGTCAAAACTTCCCAAAGTAAAAACGCCCCACAGTCAAAACATCCCACTTTTGGTTAAAACGTCCCACTAATTTGGTTAAAACATCCCACTCTTCAAAAAAATTGGCCAAAATGTCCCACTTCGATTTTTTTGTTCTTTTAAACTACTGGATAATGTTGTAGTTGTTAATTCAATAATTTTCGTGTGTGTCATAAAAAATAAAGTTGTTTGTTAACAGTTTTGTTGATATTAATTGCAAGTCCCTTTGTATAATCAATCGGTTACCTGTAGGTGAAAGGAAAAACTCATAAATCAGTCGGTAATTACTAATTAATGATAATTAAGCTGGAATTATATGAATCAGTTAGTTTTGAAATTGTCCCTTTTAGCTGATAAAGCAGGTTTTCGAAGGCTTTTTCCTAACATTTAAATAATTATCTGCGTTTGTCCAACTTTGCCAGATCTTGGAATTGAACAGGTGGAGTGTAAGAGACTTTTGATTAGTATTTATAGTACAGTTTATCAAGTCGGCTTTTGATTTTACAAAAAAATAATGCAAATTAAGGATGTTTAATAGGAAAAGAACAGGTAGGACTGTGCATTGTTAAGTTGGTTGAATCTTACAATTTGTGATATACTGTATGAACTTTAGTGATAAATTGACACAGAATAATATTTATGTGTTGCGTGTGAGAAAAAGGTTAGAAAATGACAGCATACTCTGCAGTGTACTTGCAATACTGCTAAGTTAATTTTTTCTTAGCGTAGGAAATCAAAATAGATAGATTTTATCATACCATGCATAAAGAGCGTTTCACATCTCACAGATTCATGTTTACAAATTAATCGGTCATCTTGGATAATAATTACAGCATATTATCTCTTTACCACAAAATCCTCAGTTTTAATAACATTGAAAGAGAAGGCTTTTGAAAAGATTGTCGGAAAAGGAGTAAATTCTGGTTACCAGCTTTAGCTTCTTTTTCCCACAATGTTTTCTCCCACATCAAAGACAAAAAATCATCATTTGAGCTAAATGTAATCGTTCGTCTATGAATGCTTTCAATTTGGTTAAGTCTAAATTTGGTCGTTGTAAAGAGATAGATCTAACAATCAAATGCCACACCATGAGAGAGAGAAAAAGGAAAATACGAAAGATGGAGAATGATCAAGGACAAGTTTTGATTTACAGTTGGAATAATTGTTTTTTTCTCTTAACCCTTTATACAACGATCCCGTGTTTTATCGACCCCGAAGAAAAAGACCCTTGAGACCATTGTCTTAAAAGTAGGAAAAGCCGGTAACAAACAATTTCCCCTTGACAATGGGTATTTTCAGGATCTTCGGAAGGCACTTTCTTGGGGTAGCCATTTGATCTATCAAATATTTCTTTGTGTGCGTTGAGATAGGCATGCTATGGTGTGGAATGCAAGTTCAATGAGCACTTCCAGCGAGACATTTGGCTTATCATTTATGCATATAAATAGGTTATTTACATGTTGTTTTGCATCGGGAATGTTTCCGATTGCCTGGACAATCAATGCAATAGATTTAGACAGAGAGAGGGCGAGTTTTTACCCTTTACCAACCCTGCTTTTAGAAAAGGAGATGCATGTATCCCGGTTACCGGAGCGTTCTCCTTACCAAACAATGTTTTTACACTTTACCGATCTCAGTTAAACTAAACCTAAGATAGTGATCAAAAACTACATGTATATCACAAGAGATATTGCCATATACCTACATGTTCTCCATTTCCCACAATGTTTTCTATCTTTTCAAAAGCGAATATAGAGCCCCGTTTCTTTAATCTTGGAAGAATCAAAGTTCTTATTTAGTGGTAGAATAATGGGTTTTGTCTAGGACACTGCAGGAAAATGAAAAATGTAATCCAATTCCACTTACATACGCGTCTTGCGGCGACCAAACAAGCAGATATTGAAAACATTTTTGTAAAATGCATAGTGACTCGTAAAATGTGATGGCCTTATTCCTTATTTGCTCTCAACAGAAAAACATACTTTTTCGTGAAACCTTGTTGGAAAATATTAAAATTCTTATTACCCGCATTATGGTATCCCCTTTTTTTACAGTGTCTAGAAAATGTTTCTTTCTCTTGGTCGTTAAGACTTGAGAGTGTTTTGTTAGGAGTTAAGGGTTAAACGGATACTTTACACAGTAAAATTTAATCAGTGAGAACACTGCAGACATGGAGGCGTTTGAGCGTGTCGAATAAACATTCAAGTATGGAGACAATATTGGCATTAACTCTTAGCTTACATACCACTTAACCTACATTACACAATTCTTGATTCTACTTAACGAAAACCATAAAAAAAAAAAGATCCATATGCACATGAGGATAGTCTGATCTTAAAATACACAGTTACGATATCTAATAATGGTTTAAATATTACTAATCAAGGTAATTGTCATGAAATTTATCGAAAATAAATGTTGTGCAACTTAAAAATATAAGTTAGGCAGGATATGGGTTAAAAAATCAGTGAATGTCTGAATAAATGGCTAAATCAAAATGTAAAAAAGAACTGCAAATGATTTCTGAAATAATCAAACAAGATCAAACTAATAATTTTAATAAAATATACGTGGACGTTTACGGGGGCCTTTTAACCAATTCAGAATAGAAATGGGGATGTTTTAACCAAAAGTGGGACATTTTGACTGTGGGACGTTTTGACTGTGGGATGTTTTAACGGGATACCGTCTCACTCCCTGTATTCACCTTTACAATTGAAACAGTATACATAGAAAATTCTGGTTACCAGCATTTCTCTTTATTCAACAACATTTATTTTGTGTAGTGTCTGTGGTCGTGAGGTAAGGTCCAGAGTTAAATTCTTGTGTGTGTGTGTGTGTGTGTGTGTGTGGGGGGGGGGGGTCAACTTTCGGTGCATGGAAATACCGAATAACACCAGATATACCGAATAACACCGAATATCACCGAATTATATCTGCAAAACACTTATTTGGTAAGTATTACACTAATTACATTTGTTATGATTAGTTCTTTGTGGTTATCTACAGTTTAATTCGGTAATAAAAACAGTACCAAATTACACCTTTAAACCGGTGCATGGAAATACTGAATAACACCAGATATACCAAATAACACCAAATTACACGAATAACACCGAATATCACCAAATTATATCTGCAAAACACTTATTCGGTAAATATCACATTAATTAGAATTGTTATGATTAGTTCTTTGTGGTTATCTACAGTTTAATTCGGTAATAAAAACAATACCGAATTACTCCTTTAAACTGAATTCGGTATCCCGGAGAACTTGCAGACCGAATAATACCGAATTACACTTTATAATACCAAATTATACCCGCAAAACATGTATTAGATTATTATGAGATTAAATAGACTTTTTGAAAACAGTTCAGTGTGGTCAACAGTCTAATTCTGTACTAAAAAAAGTACCGAATTACACCTTCACACTGACTAAGGTATCACCGATCACTCGGAGAAATATACCGTTAAAAAAAAAAAAAAAAAAACAATAGCGAATGACTTACCTGGGAGAACTCGCAGACCAAGTAATACCGAATTACACTTTATAATACCGAATTATATCTACAAAACACTTATTAGATTATTATGAGATTAAATAGACTTTTTGAAAACAGTTCAGCGTGGTCAACAGTCTAACTCTGTACTAAAAAAAAAAAAAAAAAATCCGAATTACACCTTCACACTGATTAAGGTATCGCCGAGCACTCGAAGAAATATACTGAATAACACCGAATTACGCTTTATAATACCGAATTATATCTGCAAAACACTTATTAGGTAAATATAACCGGCATTTTCTCCTTTTAAGGAGAAGTCTAAAATTTTTTGGTTTGGTAAACAGGTATACGTACTGAATTAAGGTTATTAATTCAATGCATCGATCTAATATGTGTTTTGCAGGTATAATTCGGTATTATAAAGTGTAATTCGGTGCATGGAAATTGTGATTCTAACTTACTCCTAACCAGATAACAAAAGTATTGGACTAATCCATTGTTTAAAGGTCGTCATGGTATGTGAACAGTTATCGTTCCCTTTTGACTATTCACTATTACTCTTTACCAGCCAACAAAATTTTTTGACTTAATCAAATCCATAGCAAGTGCAATTGACAAGTGGTGTGTAGCTAGATCAACTATTTTTTTCAAATTGATTGGGTATAATACAATGTTGAAAAAGGAGGAAATAACCTACAGTGTTGGCAATGGCCTTTTCCATAATGATCAGATTTGTCTTTAAGAATTCAATCAACACATTTAGATTTTAATTCCATCATATTTCAATGGAATAGATAGTACAAAAATGACATACATACATGCATGTGCATGTAAATTATACACAAACATGGTATTATATATATATATATTTTAGCTTATCCAATCTGAAAGCGATTGCGTATGGCATATGACATGTAGATAAAATGACAACATCTTCTTTGATATAGTGGAGAACAATGTTGAAAATGGAGAACATGCTGTACAATAAATTAGTATACCGAGTAATGCTAAATGATTCGACATATTACGACAGATTAAAATCAAGGAATATATTTAAAAATTCAGAATTTTTTTCCCCTAGTGGCTCGGAAAGAATATTGTGCGGAGTACTGGTACAAGAAACTCCAGGAAAGCGAATATGTTAAACCAACTAACAGTTACCCTTGCTTGCAATTCTGTCCGTCCTAATAACTAGTTACCACCCCGTTTATTAACAGAGACTTGCGGCATACTAGTTACATAAAAGGTTCAGAATTTTACTCCCTTTTCTGTGGTTTAATAGTCATTGTCTTTGCGTTTATTTTTCTTTTAACTTGATTTGGCTTTTTGCCATGTGTCTTTGGTGCCACGATAGTCGTTAGTCCGTCTGTCGATGTCAATAGACCTTGATAAAGTTGTTGGTGTGACTGAAACCTTTTATACAGTCTGTCTCTATGTCCGTCAGTCATGGAAATCCATGACGTTTTTGAAAGCTTTAGATGTTCGTGGCTGTGGGACAGTCTATATTCTCCAGTCCAGAGGAGAACACTTTTTAAGTCAGCATACTGTCTGTCTACTAGGCATCTTAATGTTGTGACCAAGTCAGTCAGGGATTTTGTTTTCCAGTCAACAGACTGTTTCAGGATGTGATTAATTGACTCACATTTGTTGTTTATCCAGTTGTCGTCGACAAGGTCTTGTCTGTCAGGGTGGTTTACAAAATCACGTAATTGGGCTTCAGTCTATCAGTGAAGTATTCCAAAAATTTAGTCGATATGGTCGTCAATTGTCGCTCCAGTTCGTCGCACTTGTCTTCAAAACATACTGTATCAAATGATGATATTATGCCATTGTCTCTGTATATTTGTCGTAGTATTTGATTTCTTGTCTGAAGACAAACGGCATCATCAGTCAATTTCTGCTTTGTATTTTGACGCAAGTGACGGGTACAAAGGACGTGCCAGGGTTCTCCCCAGGCCTTTATAGCGTATTGGCCCGATACGCCTTCAAAAGATTTACCCTTTTTCCGATACGCCGCTACAGTTTATTTGCAAGTCCGATACTCCTTAATATTATACCCTTGAGAAAAGTGGCAAATACCCTAATTAATCTGTAAATTAGAGGCTGTTTTGTCGATAAGGGGTAATAAAACAGCATAATTATACACATCCCTAGAATCACTCAAGCGTTGACCAGGTGGAGGGAACCAATATTTCAAGTAAAATTGGTTCCCGGATGTCATGTCATAAACTAGAACAAAGTTAAATTTGTCATGGTTCCCAGCTGATGGTCGTAAAAACAGTTATTAATCTGTGGTAATCGGAAGGTTTTCGTTGAATTTCCATGTGAAGAGAGGCCAGGAAAAGTTCCAAGGTATTCCGCTATAGCGTAGGAACTTCTTAACCCTCCTTCACCAAGCCATGTCACTCTTTTTTTTTGTACTTGTTAGATAGTTTCAAGGTTGTATAATACCTATGGAACACAACTTCTTTGTCAGAAGCTGGCTGTGGATCCACAGGTATAAAGACTCCCTTTTTATCAACTTGTCTGTACAGACAGTACATCCCATCTTGCAAGGAAATACTGGTTAATGCACCGTCGTTTCCCAGGAGATAGTAGAATTTTGGAGTAGCTCCTTTCGAAGCATCCCAAGCTCCACAATCATCTGGGAAACAAGACTTTTTGTTCCTTTTTCTCTTCTCCATATTCAAATCATTGTTAAGAATAAAAATAGGTATTTTCTTTCTTTCCTTGTGGGATGCTATCAAGAGCCGTTTGCTTTTGCAAGAGGAGATGCACAGTGTCATTTACATTTAAAAAGCCAGACTGCAGCGATCCATTCCCTGTAATTACCCTGCAGTTTTCAGGTTTTGAATCTATGTTTTCACTGCATACTGGATCCTTGATTGCCGATGAACACTTTTCAATTCCAGATGTGTTGTTCAGACTGATAGTTGGTTCAGCTGAACTATCCTCATCTGGAATTGAAACCCAATTTTCCATATTGTCTGAATCAACAGTTTCATTTCGAGATCCTTCATCCAAACAGACATGTAATTCTTTTGGAGACCCTTCTTGATACGAAACTTCCACATTATCGCTTTCGATTGTTACATTTGGGAATGAGTCATCTGCAGTTTTTTGCAGTAAAGGCACAAAATGATTTGGATGAAAAGGGTTCAAAGTAGATATTGTAGATGTCCACATGATTTTGATTGATGGATCAGATCTGCAATCTTTTACATTCCTTCCTACAATTCGCCTCGTAAAGACATCAGAGGTATAATCTGAGTATACTTGAGGCGGACAGTAGGAATGGAATGGGATTGTCAAGGCAGCGCTCAATGCATAAAAATGGGCTAACTCAGAATACGAGTTTATGCAAATGGCATCATGCAGAAGTTTGTCAAAATCGCTAATCATGATTCTAGAATCGTTGAGAAAGTTATTGTGAACAGTTCCTGTATCATAAAAATTTCTGTTCTGTATTAATTCAAGGGATGTAAAGAGACGTAGAAGAACGTGATATTTTTCAGTCCCAGCTATAGCTAATGACATAGCTCTGTATAAGCAATTCCCTGTTCTAGCATGGGTGGATGAAAATAATTCAGAATGTTGATAGTTGTAAGATCTGCATTCAAATGTTGCATGTTTCCTTTTGGTATATGAATTTTGTAGTGCTGCAAAAGTTTATCCTCAGAATTTGCTTGTTGTAAAAGTATTTTTGATGTTTTCTGCAGGGATTGCTGGAGGCTGAAATGATGAAAGGATGCTGGGTAAACACTTTTCCAGACGAACTGAACGCTCAGACAGCCAATGACCTTTTCCATTTCCTACAATGCTTTTCAAAGTCTTTCACCCCAAATCTCCATCGAAGCAAATCAGATAGAAGCCTTTTGAAAACATTGTGGGAAAAGGAGAAAATGCTGGTAACCAGCAATTTCTCCTTTGCCCACAATGTTTGCTACACTCCTCAACAGAAGAAAAAAATTGCAGAAGAGGCAGATATTAGGGTTTTTTCTTTTTCCTGTTTTCTGCAATGTTTTCCACGGCTTTTTACAAAAACTCTTAGTCGAAGGAAATTAACCCTTTACCAAACAATTCCTGGCTTTTACAACCATGAGATAGAAACCTTTTGAAAACATTGTGGGACAAGGACAAAATGTTGGTAACCAGCAATTTCTCCACAATGTTTGCTACACTGTTGGGAAATAATTTCAATTTTTGAGTTACATTTATTCTGTCGTCTGCAGGTGCTTTCAATTTAGACCAGTATAAAATTGTCGTTTGGTATAGACTTAGAAAAAAAAAAATAGGCAGGAATTAATCATGTTTTCCATTTCCTACAATGTTTTTAATGCCTTTTACTCAAATTCTCCATCGAAGCAAATGCGTGAAAGTCTGTATATTTTCCAATTTTTGCAATTCGGACCAGTATAAAATTGTTGTTTGATATAGACTTAGAAAAAAAAAATATGCACAAATTAAGTTTTCCATTTCCTACAATGTTTTAATACCTTCTACCCATATTCTCCATCAAAGCAAATGCGTGAAAGACGGCATATTTTCCAATTTTTGCAATGTTTCCCTAATTCTTATACCAAATCTCTTCACCGCAGGCAGAAATTAAGTATTTTTTCTGTTTACTGCAATGTTTTCAAAGCCTTTGACCAAAAATCTTCATCGACAATGAATTCTCTCTATTTCTAAAAATGTCTTCTAAAGATATAATTTGGTGATATTCGGTGTTATTCGGTGTTATTCAGTGTTATTCGGTATATTTCTCTGAGTGTTCGGCGATACCTTAGTCAGTGTGAAGGTGCAATTCGGTACTTTTTTTAGTACCGAATTACACTATTGACCGCGCAGACCTGTTTTCAAAAAGTCTAATTAATCTCATAATAATCTAGTATGTGTTTTGCGGTTATAATTCGGTATTATAAAGTGTAATTCGGTATCATTCGGTCTGCGAGTTCTCCGGGATACCGAATTCAGTTTAAATGTGTAATTCGGTATTGTTTATTTACCAAATTAAACTGTAGATAACCACAAAGAACTAATCATAACAAGTCTAATGGGGTCCGACGAATCACCGAAATACCGAAATGCCACCAAAACACCTAAATACCCCAGATTTTTTTTTATTTTTGATTTCAAACAATTGAAGTTGTGGTGTTTGACACAAATTGTAATCATACTGATGAAGGAGGGTTAGTTTAAAACCTAATGACAAAATAACAACATGCCATTGAAGCCCGACATGAAGAATGTGCACCGGAATATCCCACCGGTACTGTAGATGTTCAACGAAATACCCGCCCGGCGTAGTAAAATTTGTCGATTCAGGGATTCTACATCCCCAATCTAACTAAGTAGCTGTGCTTGTGCACAAGGTTGACGTGTCTGATTTTTATCCATAACTATGCTGGCAAAAATAGTTTTCACTTTTATGTTGGATATAGATGAAATTAAAAATCACCAAATCGGAAAACCGGCAGCCATTTTAAATCTGTGGTTTACACGTTACCAGGTGTAAATTGATAAGACAATTATAATTCCACCGATAAGATTATTAATAATAACCGTGCCATTTTAAAAATCACAATGACAAACTTACACAAAATAAGTTTGATCATGTTAGCCGAACGCCTTCAATTACGATTGCATTACTTTAACAGAACAGAACAGAACCGAGCTATTTGTGCGTTTCGATGGATCAGAGACCTACATTCTGATTTGGGTCTACTTCGTCCGCAAATGATTTTGTATGTGTGTTTATCATTCAAAAAAATAATAAGTTCATGTGATAATATGATACTGATAATTCTTCGGGTCTAGATTGGCGTAATCAAGATCAGGTATTTCGGTGTGTAACAGACCAGACACGCGAGTGTTTCAGCGATTGTTCTCCACGTAAATTAATGATGAATATATTAACAACATCATTCTTCTCATCAATGATTGATACTTTCATTGAGTGCATTTTCAGTTAAAGAAAAAAGAGAGAAGAAAAATACTGCAAACTAATATCAGTTATCTGAACTTAGTATTGAAAAAAAAAAAAATAGGGGTATTTCGGTGGCATTTTGGTATTTCGGTGATTCGTCGGATCGTAATTAATGTAATACTTACCGAATAAGTGTTTTGCAGATATAATTCTGTGATACTCGGTGTTATTTGGTGTAATTCAGTGTTATTCGGTATATTTCTCCGAGTGCTCGGCGATACCTTAGTCAGTGTGAAGGTGTAATTTGGTACTTTTTTTAGTACCGAATTATACTGTTGACCACGCTGAACTGCTTTCAAAAAGTCTAATTAATCTCATAATAATCAGGGTTCCCATTCACGCACATGTGCGTGATTTCCGCACTGAATTGAATAATCACGCACAAAAATATGAAGTGAAACGTGCATGCACGCACAGGTTTCAGGGCTCCCATTGTCGATCACCAGTGGCGCCAGTTTGGACAAGTTATCAAGTGTGAAAGTCACTGTTTATCACCGCTAATCAAACTTGGTATCAATCCACTTTTCTAGTGTAAAACTAAAGGTTTTGAAGTTACATGATATTCTTATTGACAAATCTATGTCAAATCATGCGGAAATACTACTCCAAACCTTAACAGGCATGAAAAAAAGATCGCTGCAAGAAACGCGAAAACCCATGACACAACAATAATTGGTTTGACATCGTCCGATCATAGGCATTTCAAGCTGTCTATTCAGCTTTATCAATGACTTTGAACAGTAGATTTACATAAATGTCTATGAATTCACTGTCCAGGAATTTTTTGTTACACCCAAACTGCTTGGTGTCCAATTTTTCACAGTAAAGGAAAAAAGGTTAGTCATTGTTCAAACGATAAAGAGTACTCTTAATAATGTCTGTGTGAAAGGGGAAGATAATTGATGAATGTTAACCCCAGAAATTCAGGTCTTTGTTTTTATAAATTTGGGTGTAACAGTTGGACACGAACTTCAAACCAACATCCAAATATTTGGTATTTTGTTTAACCAAACGAGTTCATTCCAGCTATAGTATAAAGCACTTATGTATTACTTTGTGCCAAAAGAAGAAAAATGCTGATGCAGACTGTATATTCAGAAATATGCAATTCACCGAAAAATGGGTGTAACGGGACACAGACGTGGTTGCCAACATAGCTTCCTCTGCATGTAGTATGCTGCATCTTGTTAGCCTTAGTGCTTTGTCATCTGCATGAACACTGCCCATGTGGCAGTGGCTCAGTTGGTAGAGCATCAGACTCAGATCAGTGAGTTACAGGTTTGATTTCCATTTTACAACCATATTAGCTTTCCAGTGTCTTGGTTACGCTCATTGAATTTTAATAAAAATATGTGAAATCAATGCTTTTTCATTACGTCCTATTTCTAATTATTATAACCTTGGAATTTCAAGTATTAGAAGACTTGATTGATAAAATAAAACGTCAAATCATCATTCTTTACACATGGCGTAACACTAACAACAAAGTGTGCTTGGGCAGTTTAAAATCTGCCATCAATTATTTCCAAAATGCACGTTGTATGGCTACAAAATCACTCATGAAAATGCACATAAATATCTTGTAGCATCAAAAAATGAAATTCTGCTTGATATGAAACGTTAAATAAAGAATTATACTATATTTTAACAATCAAATTTGTTTGTTTCCTGGGTGTAACAAACAAAATTACTTGCCTTTCTCGGTACTGTCGTCATTTATCAACTCCATGCTTGTTACAATAGACGCTGTACCGTAAAGCGACTCTGAAGGAACTGACGTGATTGTCACAAAATTCATTGTCGTAAATCACTTTAAACGATAAATACGCGGGAGGTCGCATATTCCGGCATTTTAAAGAGGGGTCTGGGGCGTAACATTTTGACACCAAAAAATTGCACAAAAAATACAAGCAGATTCTAAAGCTATGCCTTCCTGATAAATAAAATATACTGCCTTTCTGTCTTTCTGACTATTACGCAATGTCGATGGAGCTATTTTTTTGTTTTTCTCTGAATGCTGAATACCATAAAAACCGACGTTCATGGTTGTAACATACTTTGACACGAAATGTTACGCCATGGAAACAAACGTTTACATTGCATATTTTCATAATCTATTCATTGAATTTTTCAGTATTTTTGTGTTTATTGTAATAATTAATCATTTAGAATTCCTGAAAGTCCAGTATGGTTGTCATACTAACAATAATACCAAGTCACTGAATACATGAAATTACCAATCCCTATTTCAGTGCTACCAATTTGTCCAACAATATTATATGAATATGATTAAAATTTTCTTACCTGACGATTTATGTATTCAGTCGACATGAGAAGTTATCTGGCAATATTAAGTTGTAAATAATTATTGACTTTAAATTCTTTTAGTGCCATTCTTGATTAAAATAAATAAAAAAGTTATGGGTGTAACAAAAATTCCTGGACAGTGAATTCATAGCCAAATATCTCTATAAAACAATAAGAGAAAGCTAATTAGTGTCTAAAATTGCCAGTGAAATGGAAAATTCTACTGGCTGTCAGGCTGTAAGTTGTCCCTCTGAAACTGGTCCCGTGAGTAAGGAAGTTATAACAAGTATCTTCTTTTTTTAAATTACCCATATTGTTTTCAAGAGCAGCTGACTGCAGAGTTAGACTCATCAAAACAAATTTTCAATGCAACAGACCCTTACTGTCCTCTATAGATGCTCTATAATTGTCAATATTAAGTGCACTCCTAGAATTTCTCTTGCGCTCCCAAACTTGTATTCCAGGGAGCGCATGCACTCCCAAAAAGAGATTTGAGAGGGAACACTGATAATCTAATGCATGTTTTGCGGGTACAATTTGGTATCATAAAGTGTAATTTGGTATTATTTGGTTTGGAAATTCTCTGGGATACTGAATTCAGTTTAAATGTGTAATTCGGTATTGTTTTGTTACCGAATTTAACTGCAGATAACCACAAAGAACTAATCTTAACAAGTCTGATTAATATTATATTTACCTAATAAGTGTTTTGCTGATATAATTCAGTATTATAAAGCGTAATTCGGTGTAATTCAGTGTTATTCGGTATATCAGGTGTTATTCGGTATTTCCATGCACCAGTCAAATTTGGGACTGTTCATTGGCCACACATACAGCGCAAGTGGTTTAGTTAACAGGAAGCAGAAGTGAGATTAGTCTAAGTTGCAAGAACTTGCTTCTCAATCGATTTAAAGTAAATAAGCTTACATAAAACACGATTGTATTTTCACTGCAAAATAACTTGATTGGGGTCGATATAAATGTAGGACGAATTTATCTTTTTTTTTTTTTGTTTTCCCTACAGGCAGATTTCTGCATCCATATACGCACAAAAAAATGATTGATTCACGTATATTTACCTTATGTATCCAATAGACGTATAAAGAAAGTATTTAATTCCTTTCTGTGACTCTTAGAACTGAATTGGCTGTTCTTCGATGCTTTTTAATATGTTTTTTTATTATTCGAAATGACCGCTTTTGGCATCTTCGAATCCGTAACTATAGCTAAAAAAAAGTGCCAATTGCTTTAGTTGAGCATGCCGATTAATCCAAAGTTTCTTTTCTGATATAAGATAACAAAACGTAATAATTTCATTATGTTTCAGTTTCAAACACGAAATGGAACTATCAGAATATATGTTTACGACACAGGAGTCTCAAACTACACACTCGAGAAGTCAAAGAAAAAAAGATCGAAAATATCGGCTAGGTATGCAGTCACTTCGTACCATAACCAATTCGTACCATTTCGTTTGTAACCATTTCGTACCACAGATTTACCATTTCGTACCATAGCGTTACCATTTCGTACCAGGGTAAAACCTTCTCATACTATGACCAAACATGTAATTTAATGTGACAAAAAGTGGTATTTAATATATTTACTTGGTATAGACCAATGCTTTGGACCTTATGTTATTTACGGGATATTATCATAAATCAGTATGCGATTGAGAAGATAGGTGTTTGGTCTGTTTGTCTATAATATTTGTCGCAAGTTAGATAATCAGAATTAGGAACAAACTGATCACATTAAATTGAACAATTAATCAAAGAATTATAATTGTTTGATTACCCTTGATTGTAAATTGTCTGTTTCCTTTTTGTCCTCTTTTTTGTATGTTTGTTTATGGTCATGTTTTGAAAATAGGTGGGCCTTTCAGATGCCACGACAGGGACAGGGTCAAACGTCAAGGTCAACATGACGATTTTCTTTTCTTGTAAATACATCATTTTGCACAATATTCATTTACTTAAATTACACACCTTACAAAAGCAGTTCGTTTTTCAACGACTCTTGGAGAAACTGCTATGAAATCATCTTGGGAAAAGGAGATAATCAGAAAGTGTTATTGGCATAACTTCTTGAATAAATATCTAACTTGAATAAATAGCGGGTTTTTTTTTTTTTGTCTTCTTCTTCTAATATCTTCATAGTGAAAGTTTTTCTGAGTCGAAACTTTGTCATGGGTCTCAAAAAAACATGGTACGAAATGATATGACTGTGGTACGAAGTGGAAAAATTATGGTACGAAAAGGTATAAACTATGGTACGAAATGGTAAAATCATGGTACGAAGTAACTGGTACGAAATGGTTATGGTACGAAACGTCCGTTTTTCATAGGCTACAACTATACATGTAGCTGTTTCGCCAATAGCCGATTCGCACTTTTCGAACGGTCTCATTGAGGTTTTTCACAGCAGATTTTAGTGTAATTCCTTCTTTTCAGCAACATATTTTAATATTTATAGAAAACATTGTTGGGAAATTTAGGAATGAATTCCCTATTATCGTGGTACTAAAACATTCCACTGTGTGAAGAAAAATTAGTGTCTTGCCTGCTATTTTTCTGTTGCAAAAATCATGCGATGATACGTCATGTATATTTCTACGATAACTGATTTTCCTTTTGTCAGTTAACGACTTTAACTCAAGGCAAAGCAGGGGACAGCATTTACCAACTTTTAAAAAGGATTACTTCCGGTATTATCGTGGCACTGAGATGAGGCACTGGAAGATTTACATGCTCACCCTATTTATGTTCAAAACTTTGACAAATGAAAATCAAGTTATTTTCAAAGTGTTGACATGATTTATCAAGAATTTTGAGCAACATAATAAATTATATAAATAAATTCTCCCTGTCATTTTGTAAGCGAGGTTTTACTTTGCGCACCTGTAAAAATGGAGGGAAAAACGACGTCTACTGTACAGATCTTTGATTAAAATAGCATCAAATACCCCATTTTGGACCTCTTTTGTGGATTTAAAAAAAAAAAAAAAGTGAATATATAGTTTCTAGAGTGTTCTTTCATTTCAGTATATCAGGGAACTTAATTAAAAAAAGGCCGAAGATATTTACCCGACTGTCGTGTACACACTGAAGAAAAAATGCACTGCGAGGCCGACTGTCGTGTACTCAATGAAGGAAAACTTGTTGGGTGCCCGACGGTCGTGCCCGGACTGATGAAATATCGTCTTGGAGGCACGACTTACGTGCGCGCTATTTCCGATTTCTTCATTCAGTACACGATGCGGTCGTGTACGCACTGAAGAATCGGACTCTTGCGTACACTGTGTAAATGGGTTGAGCTAAAACGTGGAATGGCATGTGAACCGGCACGGCGTAGACGGTCTCAGTGGAGCACACGGCAATATAGTCATTTATACAGGGTGTCAAAGAACAAATACACAAGCGAAGCTGGCATCCTTTTTATACGCCCGAAGGGTCTTATTATGTTATACACCCGGTCGTCCGTCCGTCCGTTAGCAATTTCTTGTGTGCGCAACTCCTCCTACAGTTTCCATCGGAATTAGATCTACTTGAAACTTGCCACAATGAATCTTCATGATGTCTCGTTGTGCATGTGACTCTCAAAATTTGGATCGCTGTTTGCGTTCTAAAATTATCTGCCCTTGATTTCTGAAATAGCCAACTTTTCACTTTGAATTTTTGTTCAGGCCATAACTTCCAAGCTATTAAAGGTATCACCTAGAAACTACATACACTGATAGAACAAATTATGGAAAAGTGTGGTGCATATGAACCATAACTCTACTACTCCTTGAACGGTACTGTCCCCCCCCCCCCCCCCATGTTTGCAGGTGAACCGAAGGCGCGAATACTTCAGCGCTGGAAATTTATTCTCAGCCCTGTTGACCGATTTGTTGGCTTGCTCGACCGTTCTGCTATCGACCACAACATATTTACAAAAGATGGAGTCCTCAAAATTCTTGAGGAACTCTTTAAATTCGCCATAATTGGCGAATTTTTGGCCAACTGACATCGCAACCGTCAGAGCGGCAGCGGCCATCTTGCTTTCTTCAGCTGTGTATGGTTATACAATGAGTTCTCTCCCCTAACGCTCGTGTACGAATGTGCCGTTTTAATCGGTGTGTACACGACGGTCGGGTAAATAGTCACTCCGTTAAAAAAATGTAGTGCTTTGAGAAGAAGATTTTTATACTTAGCGAGTCAAAAATTTTGTCAGGGCTTCTTATTTTCATTACCGTATTTGGAAAGCGGTGACGTCATCATTTAACGGTCGTCTGAAATTTACTTTCCCGTTTGATAAACTTCAGTGACAGGAAAACAAATTTTACAGGACTGTTACAATGATACTGATTTTGTTACGCTCAGAAGATCACCAACTTCATCTAGGGGATGGAGTGATTTTGCAAAGAAGCCAAGTTTTCTTACTATTTGGATGAAAACTCGATTTTACCCACCATTTTCGGAAAATTTGCCGAAGTAAATTTGCAAAGTCTGTTGACTGTATCTGACCTACAAATGCTCACGTGAGAACATCCTCAAGGAGGCGCATTTCAGCCTCACTTTCGGAAATTGTAAATACCACGATATTGAAGAACCCACGATAATACCGGAAGCGACTATACGTTTACAAGTGGAGAAAAAATTGTGGAATAGGTTGCAATTTAATCGACCATTTAAGTCAAAGTTTCTAATAATGATCCTTGGAACATGGAATAGTGTAGAAAATGTTTACTTATGCAAATTCTAGGGCTCTGATTCAATAAACACTGGATTGAACCACTGAACACGGTCACGATCGAACGGCCGGAGGTGAACCAAAGAACAAAGCCACTCTAACGCGGAAATCGGAACCAAACACCAACCATGAAACATGAATTTTATCCAATGCATGTATTTAAAAAAAAAAAAAGATAATTACTAGCCATACCAAGTGATACAAGAAATTACCCATACCAAGAGATGTAAGAAAGAGAGAAGTGTCAATATACGGTGAGATAAGAAAGAGAGAACAAGAGAGATCTACAGACGAAAAACAATTATAAAACGTAGATAAATAGCAATAACAACATTATTAGAAAGGAAGGGGATCGAGAGAAGAGGGTATCTACGGACGGCAACCATCATAATATATATATATATACATGTATATACATACGAGGGACACTTTTTAAGTTCGTAGAGTAAGCCTATAACTTTTTAACGCGATTATGAAGTTGTACAATTTTTTACACAGAGCTTGCGTAATCATTCCTCTCTCGAATGGTGTTACGGTATGCGATCTACCCATTTCCGGAACGCCGCCCGGTAGTCCTCTTTAGGTATATGTTGCAGACACTGGTAGACCGCACTGCCTATACCACAACGGGATTCAAAACGGTGCCCTGCCAGCATTTCCTTTAGTCTTGGGAACAACCAAAAGTCACAGGGGGACAGGTCAGGGCTGTATCGGGGATGATCTAAGACATCGAGCCCAGATTCTTTCTGATATTCCTGTACCGTAGCGGATTTATGAGCTGGTGCGTTATCATGGAGTAATTTGATGCTGCAGACACCGGTGCGCGGTCTGCGTTTCTGATAGAAATTAACAAGTTGAGTAAGAACACTTTCTCTGTAAAACTTTCCAGTGACAGAACTACCTTTCGGGACTGGAATGTGAAGGACTGGACCTTTCGAATCAAAGAATATCGCATACAACATGCGATTTGATGTTTTGCAACGGCCAGCAATGACGGGTCTGTCGCCCTCAGATGAAACCCAATACAATACACAATACAATACAATACAATTCTTTATTGCCTCCTAATCAGAAGATATTGCTTGGTACATTTTAACATCAACAGATCTGAGAAAAGTGCAGGTGAACAGTGATTTAGTGAGTGCAGTATAAACATGAAAGACAGATATTTTAGGAATGAAAGTTAAACATTACAAGTACAAGGAAAAAAAAAGGTATTGGCAACAATCACATGTTTGACAAAAATGCAAAACGTACTTCCAGTCTCTTGACAGGTATGATATTGATTTTCTTAGAACATTTCAATGCAGCGCACAATGTATTTGAAGCAGGCTTGTAGAAATTCTTGTTCAATGCTGCGATCTAAGAATGGTGGAAGCGCAGCACCCATAATGCGTAACGACCAGGTGAAGCTCCCTAGAGAGTCGAGCTCGTCCGCTATTATATTGCCGAATGTCGACCTCATCTCTCTTGAGAACTCCGCACGCACCCTTTCGGTTGCAGTGCACTCTGACAGAAGATGCACTGTTGCTTCCAAATAATGGGCACTGCATTTTTCACATGTCGCATTAATAAAATGAATCGACTGAGCCCAAAGCTTGGCCACGGTATTTTGAATAAGTCTAAAACCACTTCGGTTTGAAGTTTTGTATACTATGCTCGGTTCTATTTCTGGCTGTAGCACTTGGAAGAATGCAAATTCTGGGTTTTCGGATACCCGCGCCTCCCATAGGTTTTGTTCGCGCGTCTTTATAGCAGTCCCAACCAAGCGTTTCCATGTAAGTTTGCCGACTAAAGCGTTGTTACAGAAATAGTCATTCAATAACGATGTCAAATTGTATTTAGTCAGTACGCGGCAGATATCGGGTATAAAACCAAGTGAAACAGAGTTTTTATCAGTCAAATACATAACATATTTGGCTGTAAAGATTTCCTTTGTAATGCAGGTATCAGGTAGACATAATATTTTGTAGAGAAACATAAGTTTCTTATAATCAATTTCACTCTTTATTCGGAATATTCCTAACATCGACTTGGCCATATCAGACCGCGTCCTGGTCTCAAACCCCTGAACTTTTTTTGCAAAGAAATGTTGAAAAATGGCTAGGCTCTGTCCGTCTTTTACTGACATGTTATTCCATAATTCTGCCCCGTATAAAAGTGTCGGGCGTACTATTTTAGCATATAGGCTTGCAGAAACAAGTGAATTTATACCTTCTGGATGAAGACCCTGGCCAGCCATTGCAAACAATGCATTACGAGCTTTCTGTATGCGATTATCTATGCGACGGCTTATTTTAAGTGATGACTCGTGGATAATACCAAGATGTAACATGGTTTTAACTTGAGTTAAAAAATGATTTCTGAACATAATTCCTGTCTTAGGTATGTTACGTTTAGTGCTAAAAACAATGACATTTGATTTGGAAACGTTGATTTTGATCTTCCATGTTCGGCAGTAGTTATAAACAATGTCTACCAGTTTCTGTAGATTCAGAGGAGATAAAGATAACATCGAAATATCATCAGCGAATGTAGGATTGCTCACGGAAATTGACATTATTTTACATCCGAGATCGCTATCCTGTAACAGTGAGACAAGCTCGTTAATATAAACGAGATATAAAAACGTAGAAAGGACCCCTCCCTGACGGACGCCGCGGACAACGTTAAACGGTAGTGATGTCATGTTGGTATAACGTACCACGCACTGTAGGCCGGTATATTCGGCTTTTATAATTCGAAGGAATTTTCCCACGAATCCCAAACGCCCAAGCTTAAGAAGTAACGAAGTATATCTGACTGAATCAAATGCCCCCTTTTGATCCATGCTAGCGATGTAAACGTCGCTGGAGCGCTCGACGTTATAGTAAACGGTTTCTTGCAAGTTAAATGACGTAGTGATACAACTTAATTGTTTTTGGAATCCTTGTTGTTGTCGACAAGGAAATTCTATTTTAGTGGCTGATATATATGTGTTTACTCGACTAAGTAATAGCTTTTCAAATAATTTGCTAAAACAGGGTATTAGGGACACAGGGCGATAGCTTTCTGGATCAGACCTACTTTTTCCCTTTCCTTTGTAAATCGGAATTAATATGCTTGTTTGCCATTGCGTAGGTACTTTTTCATATTTCAAAATGGCATTAAATAGTATACGCAACATTTTGACTACAGAATGGCCTGCATGTATAATATGCTCGTTAAGGATCCCGTCGTGTCCTGGTGATTTTCGCTTGGACAAAGAATGTATAGCATTTTCGACTTCTTCTATACTGAATTGACGAGTAAGGGTTTTTAAAAGTGGGCTGCTCTCTATGTTCATATAATATACGAGCTCTTTGTTCAACGTATCATGCAATAAATCATCAGTATTGACGTAATCGAATACTTGAGCAAAGTACTCTTTGAAGCCCTCGGCTACATTGGTGTTTTCAAAGCCTTTATCGCCTACAACTATTTTTGAACAGGTATTAAATTGTTTCCCACTTTTTTGCCGGAGAAGCTTCCAGAATGTTTTATAATCGACCTCTGCTGCTCTGTTGAGCTGATCAAACATAGAGTTGTCGTGACTTTCTCGGGCGCGTCTCTCAGTCCGTCTAAGGGCTGTTTTCGCTTCTTTGTAAGCTAAAAAGGATGTAGAATGACCTTTTGGTCTACCGGCCTTAAACCATTCGTTACGGAGGCGGAGCGCGCGGGTGTAGGATTCTTTAACTTTTGCGGACCAGTGTGATTTAGAATGTTTGTTGAAGTTGCTCTTGGGTAAGGTCGCAGAAGCATTCAATATTATATTCACTATCTCTTTATTGACAAAGTCTGGCGTGAACTCGATGTTGTTTTCTTCGCAGAGTATTTTAGTTGCTCCACGGTCGATTTCGGACTTATACGCACTTATATGATGGTCGTTACATTTTTGCCAATCTATAGTTTTTCTGGGGCTAATTATTGAAGGTGTAAACGAACTTTTTGACACCGAGAACAATAAAGGTAAGTGATCTGATGTCATGATTTCCCATTCGTCGAGTATACTAAATGATGTATATAAATGTTTATACGCGTTTTCAACGATTATATGGTCAATTGACGTTTTGTTCGGTGTATATGTAAACCATGCCGACATTCCGTAGAGTTGCTGTAAGGACGTTAGGGTATTACGATCGATGAAATTGGATAACATAGCTGTTTTACTGTACCCATTTTCAGCGTGTGAACTGATTTTTGCATTGAAATCACCCCCTAGTACTACATTTCCTAGTTTCGAATAAAAATTAAACAAAGATTCAACATCGCGCAGAGACTCTCTATATAAGCTCAGATCAGTATCTGCAGGCATATAGATGCAAAATAAGTATAATGGTACCGTATTCTCGGACGTAATCTCTACTCCCAGAATTCGGTCATTATCAATGTTCTGGATACGTTGCACGTTAGACAACAGTTTTTTCCTGATAATAATGGCTGTTCCCGCTTTCCCACATCTTGTATTAGCATAACAGTCTAACGAGCGGTCTAAAGTAACTAGCGAGGAGTAATTAGAGTGTATCGAGTCCATAAATAACGCTGAATGCGGCTTAAGTTTGTGCTCGACTATAAGAGCTATATCTACACTGTAAGTGTCCAAGATCCGAGAAAGCGGATGTGCAGATGACATGATACCTATGCAGTTCCAAGTAAGTATGTTTAAAAACATGAAACCAAGAATAAATGTTGTCTTGTACTTGTTCATTATTGCAGTGTTCAGTTAATCGTAGTCTGGATCCCAAGAGTTGTCTCGATTCGAGTCCCAAACGCTTGTACTGTCATTATAACTAAACCTATGTCGTGTTTGCTCGTGACCTAAACTGTCTCTTTGTCTTTCGTTTGAACTGGTATAGTCGTAATCGTCGTCTGCGTAATCGTACCTCATATCGCGGTGGGAACGGCCGTTTCTATATCTGGTCGGGGTTTTCCCGTAGCGTGAACGTAATGGTTTACTCTGAAAAGGGCGTCTGCTAGGACGGGTTCGTTCCCATTCTGTCTGACTCAACCATTTTCGTACGATGACACCCTCCGGCCAAAACGTTGCGGAATCAACAGTGTTTGCGTCCTCAGAGTAGAAGGTTATTCTGGCCGATGACCCGTTGCGTCCGTAAAACATGATTAACTTTTTTATATGAATTCCGTTTTTTGTGACATAGTCTCTCACATCATTTTCGCTGACGGACGAATCTATATTTCCGATGAAATATGAAACAGTATGTTTTCTACGCCTAACTGCAATAAATTTCTCTGTACTATTTTGCTCTATGTCATGTTCCGAATGTTGAATAGCGTCATTCTTGGGGACGCTCTTTGAATGACTAGATTCGTGTTTATCACTATATTCTGTAACTGGTTCATTGTTGCAAGTGCTTACCTCAACGTAGCATTTTTGTTTGCCAAGTTTGTTGGGCTCGTTATTACATTGAGACAATCCCGGCTTTTCGGACTTTTTTGTGCGATTATCGTTGTTATCGATAACACTTACGTTTTGCTTTTCTGTCGGTCCTTGCTTTTCGTTATGGGATATGCTATTAGTATTTGTCGTACTCACAATAGAGGGTGCCGGTGGAGGGGTATTTACCACTTCAGAGAATGTTCTGACGGTTTTTCTCGTGTTCTCTACATTAGGGGCAAATGTATGATTCTTATTCTCCATACCTATATCGTTCACGTGCTCAACTAGTCGTTGGTTCATAGTTGTGATGGCAGTTTCTAGCTTTGAGACATCGTTTTGCAGCTTTTCAATATCTGAGTTTTTACTAAGGCCTTCTCTAGGTAAAATGGCCATTATTCTATTTAGTGATCCTTGAAATCTGTTGAACTGTATTGTAATTGATGATATTTCGCTTTGTATCTGTTGTATGGCGAATGAATCACTTGCCTGTTGTCTTGCTAGCTCGTTCACAGTCGAGAGCACCTTATTTAGTATTCCATATGTATCGGGTTTTACAAACTGCTCACTGTCGATTTCGACGTCGTCGCCTGCTCTGGAAATCGGATTCTGCGGTGCGGTAGAGAATACTTCGAGGATTTCTTTTGAGCGCTCACCTTGAATAAAAGCCTGAAGAATATAGCAATCATTGGCGCATTTCTTCTCTTTGGTGGATGAGGGTGTAGTTCGTCGACGGATGAGCCTTGTTGTTGGACATCCTACCAACGTCTTTGCTCGATCAGACAAGCGCTCTCGATATGCATTTAGTTTGTAGTAGTCTGTACCACACAATTTTAAGAGAGCAGACACGAAGACATCACGGGGTTTTCCCTTAAGTTCGTTGTCTAATTCTTGATAAAACTGTTGAGGAAGTGGTTGGGATAATTCATCCTCCGTGTCGGAGTAATCGTAATTGGATTGGAATGATTCATTTTGTAGATCACTCTGTAAACGTAGTAGTTGATTATTTACTTTTTCTCGTGATTGTTGACTAAGGGAGCTAATTGCTGCCATAATCTAAGTTGCTCAACGATGGATTATCTCCCTTGCGTCGCCTTTTAAGCGAGTTGGAAAGTGACCTCTTGATTCGTGAGCTGTTACCACCCAAGGAAAATCAATCATGCGTGACAAAGAATTTCGAGCGTGCCTGGGGGTGACTAATATAATGAAAAGTCAGCACCCCACCCACTTCGGTGTAATTCAGAGATAAATTCAACCCGATAAAGTCAAAATTCAAAATGCACTATGTCAAGAACACTCACTATCGTTAAAGTATCATCGATCGTAGTCTGTATTCTATATTGGTGTTATTTCGATGATCGTATGATGGGTAATGACAATTCTTTGACCCTAAACGAATCGCACGTCTGACCACCATGACCACCATGAACTCGCACTCACTTATACTCACTTAAAATCGGGTTGAAAATGATAGATCCAGGTTTCATCACCTGTAACTATCTTTTCCAAACGACGTGGGTCACATTTATCATATTTTCTATAACTTGCGATGCAAGTCTAACCCGACTTTGTTTCTGCTCGTCAGTGAGCAAATGGGGCACCCAACGCGCACAGATCTTACGTAGCCCAAGTCGTTCACGTAAGATCTTCAAAACACTTGACGAATGAATGCCACTTAATTCTTCTATCTCTTGCACGGTATAACGTGCGTCTTCCTCAATTAACGTTTTCACAGTAGCAACGTTCTTTTCAGTCAAAACGGAAACCGGCCTACCCACCCGAGGGTCATTTTCAATTGACTCCCGACCATCATTAAAACGACGTACCCACTTGCAAACTGTAGCATATTTTAAAGCACCATTCCCATAAACTTTTTGCAAATCAGCATGAATTTGTGTTGGCGGAAACCCGAGCTGTGCTCGAATCTTACAATATGCCCTCTGTTCACAGATTTTTACATCCATATTGAACGCTATATTTTACTATAGTGTATAAAACCATGTGTTGAAAATACCCAGCGCAGCGCGCACATGGACCTCGTACACTGCATACCGTGGCACCGTTCGAGAGAGGAATGATTACGCAAGTTCTGTGTAAAAAATCGTGCAATTTCATAATTGCGTTAAAGAGTTATAGGCTTACTCTACGAACTTAAAAAGTGTCCCTCGTATACATACACACACATACATTAAGCCATATGCTAGAGAGAGAGAGAGAGGAGAGAGAAAAATAGAGAGAGTGAGGGCGAGAGATGCAGACGCATTATCATGACATAATCAAAGTACTGAAAGTACTGACAGACTAGCGAATTTGATTAATTGATTGATTGATTGATGTCTATTGACCTTTTTTTTCAACATTATTTCAGTTATGTAGTGGGGGGCCAGTGCACATAACCATGCTTTCCTGGAGCATCTTTTACCAGTACTCCGCACAATATTCTTTCCAAGCCACTGGCTGCTTTCCCACATAACCACCGTCGAAACGTGAGAGAAAAATGAATCCTATCGCAATGACTATCACCAATCTTCGGAAAGAAATTTGTTGGGGGTTAAACCAGCGACCTCCTATTCTCCAGTCCTGTACACTACCGACAGAACTGCCGGGGCTATGTGTGCTATTGGTTAACTATAATCCAGTTTAACTCTTAATCTGCTAAAAATGTTAAATGAATCTTTCAAGCTGATGGTAAACACCTGAATATTGCTATTTCAAAGTTACATTTTGAAGAAAACCTATCCTCTTAAAGGACAGTGTAGATCCAAGATCAGACTACACACACTGTCTGCAAAAGGTCATTGAGTCGCGGTAGTGCAGGTAAAAGAAACTCGAGGAAAGCATGGATAGGCGCTCTGGCCGCCGAAATATCACTGAAATAATCATTGAAAACGGCGTTAAACACCATGCAGTCAATTAGTCAATATCCAGTAGCACAAGATGTAGTTAACTATTTAACTCTCTTTACAAAACGAAAAATTTTACACTCGTCCAAATTCAAAGATGTTGTAGACCATAAATTAAATGTGGCTGAACTGATGACACATGATTCCAGTGGGTTGATATAGCTGGGATTTGCTACAAGTTAACCTAGGTGTATCTATTAATAGACTCATTCATAATGTTACTGTGGTGTACGAATAAGTGGTTCTCTGCTTTGCATAGGTCACTCAATTTACATATAAGCAAAGATCTTGTATCTTATAAATGACATCTTGTTCAGTTTATTCCTTTGCAAGAGGACATGTTCAAATCAGAGAGGTAGAGATTCAGTGGTTTTTGTCTAAATTGTCATATATAACAGAATTGAGATTTCTAATAGAAAGAAGAGTTTTCTATGTGGCAGTATTTGGCAACTGTGGGTTTTTTTTTTTTACTTTGAATCTAGATCAGTCTTGATGCCTATAGACTAGCTTCGCTAGTCAAAAATACATTTCGAGACCAAATAACTCCTGACACATTATTTAAGCATATTTCATAATTGGTTTGAAATCAAATTCACACAAAATAAAAATCTTACCAGTGTAAGCTACCTGTAACAGGTGTGAACAACAAACTGTTAGTGTGAAATTTGCTGTACTGCCAATGACATTGCAATCAGATAGCACTTGAAATAAGAAAACATTCAACCAATGAAAATACTAAAGCAAAAAGATTTCAGAAGCTTTTTTTTTTCAAAGTCTACTTTAACAACTATATACATTGATGGATTTTGAATATGGGGACGATTACTCCAAAATTTAATTTGGGGACGATTTCTCCACAGAATTCGTCCCCAGGGGACCATTTCTCTGGTGAAATCGTCCCCAAGCATTTTGGGGAGTATTTCTCTGTGGGGACGATTTCTCCAGCAATCTGTAATGTAAAGTCTTACAGTGCCTGTGATAGGGTTTCTTCACTTGATCGTAAGTGTTTTTGTTCTACCATTTAAGAATTTTAAATTTTAATCTATGAAATACCAAGAATGCTGGAGAAACCAATAAACATTGCTATATACTTTCCAATATTACACAACATAAGTTACATGCGAATTCGTAATGCGAGTGACCTGGAAAATTTGTCAGCACAACTAGCGAACCCGTAAGTGTATGTACATGTATTTATAAATTCTTTTCTTTCGGCTGTAACTGCATGAAACTCTTTGCCACGGTTTATTAGGGAAACAGGCTCCCATTCATTTTTTTTTTTTCAGTAGAGATTACTTATTTTGGCTTTACCCAACAGGTTTTTTTTAAAAGGAAAAAAGGAGACTGCAAGTAATTCTATCTGGGCTTAGAAATACCTGTAGATTTAGTCCTGAAATCAAAATCTCTTTCAAAAAAAAAAAAATGAAAATTTATATAATCTATATCCCACTCCGTATATCTACGGATGGATATGTCCAACAGATGCTATATTTCTTTGATTACACGGGTTTTCTAGACCCACCAGGGATCGTATATAATCACGTATATTTTGTAGTTCTCAATGAATGTGATTTTAGTGCAGTTTATGATATCTTGACAGTAATAGTTGACTCACTTGGCGCAATAATAATGATTCTTTGCTCCTTTGTTAGTAGTATATATACTGCCAATAACACATAAAAAAAGGGGGGACCATGATGGCCCTGGATCGCTCACCTGAGTCAATAGGCGAAATTTCACTCCAGGGTCATAATGACCCAAATTAAAACTCATCTGAGATATTATTAAGACAAAAATTCTGACCAATTGTCAGGTCAGTTGAGCTGAAAATGTGGCCTCTGGAGTGTCCAAAATGTACTTCTTCAATTTGACCAAGTTACCTAGTTTATGACCCTATGTGACCATTTCTCAAACTCATCCGAGATATTAAAACAAACTTGTTGACCAAGGTTCAGGTGAATTGGGCAAGAATTGCCGCCTCTAAAGTGCCCACAAGGTATTTCTGTAATTTGACCTAGTGACCTAGATTATGACCCCATGTGACCCAATTTCAAATCCATTCAAGATATCATCAAGTCAAACATCCTGACAAATTTTTCAGGTCAGTTGAACGAAAATTGTGGCCTCTAGAGTGCTCACAATACATTTCTTTAATTTGACCTAGTGACCTAGTTTATGACCCTATGACACCCAATTTCTAATTGATCCGAGATATCATCAAGTCAAATATGTAGACCAATTTTCAGGTCAATTTAGTTAGAATTGTGGCCTCTAGAGTGCCCACAAGGTATTTCTTCAATGTGACCCAGTGACATTGTTTATGACCCTACTTGACCCAATTTTGAACTCATCCGAGATATCATCAAGACAAACATGCTGACCAATTTTCAGGTCAATTGAGCAAGAATTGTGGCCACTAGAGTGCCCACAAGATATTTCTTTAAATTTGACCTAGTGACCTAGTTTATGAACCTATGTGACCCATTTTTCAATTCGTCCGAGATTTTATTAAGACAAACATGCTGATCAATTTTCAGGTCAATTGAGTAAGAATTGTGGCTTCTACAGCGCCCACAAGGAATTTCTGTAAGTTGATACATTTCTTTAATTTGACCTAGTGACCTAGTTTATGACCCTATGACACCCAATTTCTAATTGATCCGAGATATCATCAAGTCAAATATGTAGACCAATTTTCAGGTCAATTTAGTTAGAATTGTGGCCTCTAGAGTGCCCACAAGGTATTTCTTCAATGTGATCCAGTGACATTGTTTATGACCCTACTTGACCCAATTTTGAACTCATCCGAGATATCATCAAGACAAACATGCTGACCAATTTTCAGGTCAATTGAGCAAGAATTGTGGCCACTAGAGCGCCCACAAGATATTTCTTTAAATTTGACCTTGTGACCTAGTTTATGATCCTATGTGACCCAATTTTCAATTCATCCGAGACTTTATCAAGACAAACATGCTGATCAATTTTCAGGTCAATTGAGTTAGAATTGTGGCTTCTACAGCGCCCACAAGGAATTTCTGTAAGTTGACCTAGTATATGAACCCAGGTGACTTAAATTCAAACTCCTTCGAGATTCCATCAAGACAAACATTCTGACCTATTTTCAAGTCAATTGAGCGAAAAATGTGGTTCTAGTGGGTAATTATCAAACAATTTTCACTGAGAATTGTCCACAAGTAGAAGCGTGCCGTAGCAAATACGCTTATAGTCGAAGAGTAATTTTCAGCGTGTCCGCATTTACCAGCCAATATAGCTCAGTAGGTAGAGCGTAGGACTTGTGAACACAATGTCCTACAGATTGTGGGTTCGTATCCCCGGCTGGCCAACTAAAAAATTACTAATAGTCTTTCGGATGAAACATTAAACCGAGGTCCCGTGTGACGGTGCTATACGCCGAGCACGTTAAAGAACCAGGCGAAGCTCTCAGTAGTTTCGACCTGTATCCTTGCACTATCCCCCGTAACAACTAACCGTCTTCTGGGGGCGTCGCTCAGATGGGCAACCGGTAGCGACGATAAATAAACGGAAATAACCAAACCAAGCGTGTCCGCAAGCTTTAGTTCACGACCGCTATTTTTAGATGTATACATAATGCGCTATTTTTAGAGATGATGTCTGTGTAAGCGATAGGCTATCGTGTACCATTGTGGACGAAATGATTGTTTCAAAGGTTTGAACCATTGAATAGCTCAGTCTTAATAGACATATTCATTATAAAAAAAATACTAAAAAAGGCACAATTGTAAAGTATTTACAACAGAAAAAAACTGGGTTGTTTACCGAATAATTAGAAAACTATGTTTTATCTTGTAAACCGGAACTGGGGACAGGAAGCAGTACAAGGCCGGAGGTATGCTTACGTCACCCCATAGATCAGGATGATAACAATATATATACAAGTTGGCTTCTTTAAAAAAGAAGCCAGGAGAGGTCAGCATCAATGTTTTCAAATAGCTTACTGCTTTTAATTTCAATATATTTTGGTACATATAAACAAATAAGTAAGGCATTTTATGATCGCCGCTGTGTAAAAAGGAGAAACCTCTTATGCATTAAATGACAGACACGCGGCCTTTTCCCCACGTTTTCAAGTCGCATGATCTTTTCCAGCGGTGTTCTCTTTTTTAACGATTTTTTTTTGTGTGTGTGTGTAGCTTTATTTGTTTAATGAAAAATTACAACCACTGGAAAGGTCATTTGCAATCAAATCAATATAACAAATCCTTTTTGAAATCCATCATATAAAAACAAAACACGTCTATTTCCTATTTCAGTTTTTTGATTTCGGTTTATTTATAAAACCATGACGAAACAGACTGTGTATCAGAACGATTTCGCAGAAATGCATGGAGTTAGGCAGCAATTTCTGAGGCAGTCTGCCTTTTAAACTCACCACTGTTGGAGAGGTCTGATGACCTCTCCAATCAAAGGACTGGTAGTCCTGAGAGTCGCGTGTTGCTTAGTTGTTTGAAAGTTTAAGGGGCATTAAACCAGATTTTGACACACACACCCTTTTTTCGGAGGAGGGGGTTGATTTTTTAGTAAATAAAAATCAAAAGGACGTGGCTTTTTACTCTAAGTGGGAAAAAGATGCAAAAATAAAATGCCTCCTGTGACCTTCAACCTTAGTTAGCTACTATACCAACTGTTTAAGATCATGTGACAAGGAGTATTTCAGTATGGAAATCCCTTTGTTACAGACGAGGTCAGATGTAGGTTACTAGGTACGGAATCGGCTGAATTGTGACGAGTGCGTGGAAAGGTGGAATAAACATAGAACTTTCCCTGACAAGCCAGTTCCTGGACGACAATTTTTTTTTAGAGGCAGTTCCTAAACACTTTTGTTCTAAGTCAAACTACATGTACCTATTACTTACTATCATTAACAGTTCTTGTTGGTAATCATTGAAAATTAAGGCTATTTATTGATAACACATGTTTTGTGACTGGATAATTTGTACCTGTTATTCTATATATCTTATAAACATTTGGCAACAAAATCATCTGGTTGGCGTCCGTACCGTCCATAGATGGCAGTCTTATCCTAAACTACATCAGGCAAACACACACAAAACCGTTAAAATATAATGATTCGAACTTCTGGAAATATGTGACATTTCAGAGCTATAATAACATGTTAATCTATCACAAAGAGTTGTCAGGAATCAAGTAAAAAAGAAACTGAAAGAAATAATTATACCCCATCATAAAAGTACTATCTAAGATTCCTCAAAACATAATCAAAATCGATGAGAGTCAGAAGATCAGGCTGTACATTGCATACAGTGTGATCCGAGTTTACACCACCTGCAGTTCAAGAGAAATTGCATATGTATACATGCCATGATAGTTGTCTGAAATTGTCGGGAAACAGTGTACAGATGTGTCAGGGAATTATCTTGTCGGGGAACTGTGTTGTTCCCGCGAAGGTGAAGGTTGTTGCTATAAATGACACCGGTAATATGAATCTCAGCACATCGTGAACGGCATATAAAGATGTTTTGGCTTGAAAATACTTTGAGAAAAAAAAAAAACCTTATCTATTGTATACTTAATATATTTTGGGTCAAGTTTTGTTGGTTAAATCTTCCTAGGAGAGTAAACTCTCACAGTTGAACAAGTTAGCCTACGACACAATTTCCCTCTCGACCGAGCACCAATGCCGTTCGACATTGCCCTTTCCTTCTGTCAATGACTGATTTTAAATCAGAAAAGGGCATGAGGGCTGGAACCAAATTAATGCACTTTAAGTGGGTAATTTGGCCAATGAAAAAATAATAGTTTAATTTATAACTGTTGCCGTATATCTAGCGGGGCTTCCAAAGCACATGCCAGATGACATCCAGATATGCAAATTATTCTCGGGTGCATGGAAAAACCGAAATTCACTTCGAACCGCATTTCACCGAAATTCATTTCATGAGGAACCGGGTCAATTTATCAAAACGCCAACTGTAGAGAAAAATTTTGTTTAATATACGGGTCAACTAATGAGGAAAATAAAAAGTATGTACAAATCAAACCTAAGTGTCGCAGACAGACCCAGCAAAAATGACGAAAATGAAGGCAATGCAACTAACTTTGTTCCCGCCAAAGTTAAGATCGTCGTTACAAACTGCTTCTCTTACATTTCGTCTTTCGCGTCTGTTGAGAAGTTCTTTTCGGTTTGCAGTCTGCAATTCGTTCACTGACGATGAAACAAAAGTCTTTACCAGAAGCAGCAATGTGTAACTTTGTAAAGTGATTTTGGGTACGTGTAATTTACGCTTTTCAACATGGCGTTCGATAATGTCGTCTGCATTTAATGACGGTCCTCACGGTCCAACAATGAGGGTACGCAGGGAATAGATTAATTTGTTTTACTCATTAATCTGGTATCAAGCAAAGCAAATACATTTATTCCCTTTGGGGTGGTCCACAAAGTTCTTTTGGCGTGGTCAAAATGGGGTGGTTTTATGAAATTTGAATCCTTTTTCTATAGATCAAGATCTAGCTGGCAAAATGTGGTCTGATATTGATTGTTAACGCCCTAAAAATCCCTTCGTTTGCAGTAGAGATGTATTTTCAGACTTTACAATGTCCCTTCTTTTACCATGGAAGTGTATTTTTATTCCTGAGGAAGTCGCATTGTTGGCAGTGGAAATGTATCTTGAGTCTCCTGATCATTTAGTCTGCAGTCCACGTAAGGTCTCCAACTCAGCGCTAGAAATGTATTTCGGTCCTCAAGTAGTCTCTTCTTTAGATTTAACCCTTTACGAATGCTGGTGATCAGATTTTCTACTTTACTTACATTGTCTTTTAAGTTTTCAAAGACGAAATCCTCATTTTTAGGCTCATTTGATTTGTCCTCTGTAGCTGCTTGCATATTGGATGACCCTAAAATTTTCAAGCGCGGTAAAGAGTCAGTTAAATCGCATTATGTGTCTCTAAAATACCTCTCTATATGGGAAGCAGGTCTATTTCGAGTCCAAAAAATTGCCTCGCCGTTCGAATGGAAAATGTATTTTCTTCAGTCTTAAAAAAAGTATTTTCCTTTGCATTGGAAATGTGTATGCCCTGTTTTCAGACACCAAAAAGTTTTTTTTTTTTACTAGAATTATATTTTGAACATTAATCAAAAGGTAGTTTCATTAGCTATGGAAACGTATTTTTCAGCCCTTCTGTAGCCTAGTCTCTGTATTGGCACTCGCGGTATATTTCCCCTCTCCGCCATCCCCCTCCCATAAAAAATCACGAACTGCTTCATTTGGCCATGAGAGTGCTAATTTAATCCAGCGTTTTTATCATTCTTAATTTTATGAATTTCGATGTTATTTACATATTTTACCTTCCTTTTACCTTTATCAGACAATGCGTTGGAAAACAAAAGTGCCAGATTAAGAGACTTCTTGTAGATCTAATCAGCATTTGGTCCTTTTCCGCTATTTTTCTTTTTTTTTTTCGGTTAAACTAAATCCAAAGATTTGATCCACGAATGAGTTGTTGTCTGCAAATGCTTTGAATATAGACGAGTCTATTTATTTTTATCGTGTCTGAAAATGAGTTGATTAATATGGCGGCAAAATGATCTGAGGGCAGGGGCGGAGCAGAATCCAAGCCTACAATTGATAGAACTATCAGAAAAGTAAAATGTTGCGCTGATAACAACTAAAATACTACTGAAAACTGGAAAAAATCTCAAAGGTACAAGGACCCCACCCACCCCCCTCAAAATAGATTAAGATAAGACTGCACGTACGTTCTGATCGTAGATATATACCTCCCGCTTGTTTATTCAAGACTGTGTGCTAAAATTCGTTCAGATATTAAGTAGATTGCTCTTTGAGGTCCAGATTATTATATAATAAGCACGGCGCTGAAAGAGTTATAGTTCGTTCAGACTTTGTTACGAAACATCCGGAAGAAATTGTCATAGCAATGTCAAACCTGATGTCCATTGAGTCTTATTGACATTTCTTGGACAGGAAGTTCGGAGTTTTTATCTTTTTCCAATACTGGCCAGGGAGAAATTTGGCAGAAACAGATTTAGGATATAAATCATTTTCTCGGATTTTCAACTCTTCCAAAATCCCGCAGAAACCTATAGAATTGAACGCGACGTCATTTTGTCCCTGACCCCTGCTTTAAAATCTTTACCCGACGACAAAAGCTTGGAAGCGTCCAAATTCAAAGCATTTGCAGACGGCGAATAAAATGTGCCTAAAATTATAAGATTATAAGATTTGGCTTTGAAAGGTTTAAAATATTGTGGGAAAAGGAGAAAACGCAGGGTACAAGGCGCACTGTGCACAGTGCCCTGGCAGGGTAGAACTAGTACTGGTGAAACCCAGCAAAGACATGAATACGAGTGACCGTGATATAAGTGTATACTGTTGAAAGGGACGTAACACACCACCTAAATTATTCACCTAAACTATTAATCCAAAAAGCGCTGGAACCGACTTAATTTGTTGTATGCGGATAGTATAGATCAAGATTAGACTGCACAGAACGTGCAGTCTGACCTTGGATCTACACTGTTCGCTTCTTTGTCACATATGGTTGCTAGAACAACTCTGAAATGACAATATTTTGGACGTTTTTCCTAACTGAAAGGGTCCATTTAATTAATTCATTCTAGAAATAAGACCTAAATGGCTGCAATTTTGAGCCTTACTACCCAGAATATCTGCGCAAGCGGACAATGTAGATCCGAGATCAGACTGCAGATTTATGCAGTCTGATCTCGACCTATTCCGGCCGCATTGGCAACTATAATTGTCACGGTGCCTAAGGGCCAATCGTTGCTCCTGTTTCCGACTGGTCACTTGGATTTTAGGCTGACCCCTATCACGTGACTCCTAATCCACCCAGGTGATTGTTACTCAGTGTGAACTCAGTCAACGTTTAGTCGGGCAAAATAGAGGTTCAAACAAAGAGCCAAGCAGGTTAATCCGGGAAAAAATGAAGTAAGTCTCTTTTTCTTTCGTAATCTTTGTATTTTTTTCCATGAATTAGTAAAGTACATGTATGTATATCTAGATCTGGCATTGTAGTTGAAATTTGTGATTGTTTTCGTATAATTTTCCCCCGCATTTGTAAAACGCCAGCGTCTTTGTGCCTATGTTTGCGCCCGCCTCCCGATTTCCTTCTTAAAATGTCGCTCTAATATGCATATCTTTTTGAAATTTGTTTTCAAACAAAGTTTTCCTTGAATAACTTGGAGATCGCAGACATCTTAGAAATTAAGAAAAAGAAAAAATGGGAACACTGGTGTGAGCGGGAATCGTAGCCTTTCGCACAAGGAGCATAAAAATGTGCATCTTGTTGTAATGGGTTCATTCTTTAGTGCATGGAGATATAGTTTTATACTTCCGGCATTTACCACTTAGGGGAACATTGTGGAAAGTAGAAAAATTGCTTAGTGTAGGGATCATAGACATGTCTACATACTGTATGATCCTTGCTTAGAGAAAGCAATACCGTGAATCCATTAAGATCAGAATTTCTTATCGAATGTTTATCCTAAAGCTGCTAAATAAATAAAGGAGAAATTACCTGTTGATAGCAAAAGAAAAATTCAACAGATTTATTGTGATTTCAAGGTTCTCTTTGCCAGGAAAATCTCCCTATGTTGGACTGTTTTGATCCAAAATCAGACTGTGTGTTTGTTGTATGCAGTCTGATCTTGATCTGTACACTCCAAGTCAGGATTGTGTGATAAAAGGTAAAGAGGCCTTCTTAAGTTGTTTTTGCTGCAAATTATTTATTTCTTGTTTTGTTTAACACTGATAAGTACGACAAAATACTCTTTTCTACATAGCCTATCAAGGAATAGATAGAAAAATGTTTTTTCTTACATACATCTTTTTTTTAACTGATGGTTTGCCAGCTATTGCATTGGTTAATTTAGAGATTTAGTGTTTTTTAAGTTTGTTGAGATTATTAAAAATCTGAATAGTCCCCCTTAAGAACTAAGGACAGCTTTACATGTCTTGGCAAAAAGTTTCATTCAATATCAGACTACAGAACATGCAGTGTGATCTTAACGCTTTATCACACAATCCCGACTTTTAACAATCTTGAGAAAGAAGCCTTTTGAAAACATTGTGGGAAAAGGAGAAAATGCTGGTAACCAGCATTTTCTCCATTTCCAGCAATGTTTTCTACCCTCCCAAAACAAACTTCAATTGTTTGGTAACATTTATTTTGTCATCTGCAAATGCTTTCAATTTGGACCAGTCTAAAATGTTGTCGTTTGGTAAAGGATTAAATGTTTTATAAAGGTAGGTATTCTGCAATAATGTCCCATCATAAGGCACACAGATTGGCATTTCTCCCTCTCTTCATTTCAGAATAAGTATTGATTGCATTTGTCTAGCTTATTTAAAAACAAAAACATGTATTTGCTCTAGTTCATAGGACGTTATTTCCCTCTCTAAACCCTGTACCACACTTAGGTTTTAATGACCCTTTGGAAGAAGCCTTTTGAAAACATTGTGCGAAAAGGAGAAAATGCTGATAACCAGCATTTTCTGCTTTTCCCACAATGTTTTCTATCATTCCAAAAACAGTTTTCAATTTTTGTGTCCCCTTTATTATGTCATGTGCGGAATGCTTTCAGTATAGTTGAAGTCCAAAAGATTGTCGTTTGGTAAGGAGTTAAACATTTTTGGCAATACATGATATTGGATTTAACCCTTTACCATACAATCCCAAGTTTTAATGACCCTAATAAAGAAGCCTGAAGTGTGGTGAAAAGGAGAAAATGTTGATTACCAGCGTTTTATTCCTTGTTCCACAAGGTTTTCTACCACTTTTATTGTTAACCACTCAATCCAGACTATTATCGACCCTGAAGAAAAACCCTTTTGAAAACATTGTGGGAAAAGGAGAAAATGCTGGTATCTAGCATTTTCTCCTTTTCCCACAATGTTTTCTACCCTTTACAAAAAAAATTTAATTTTTGAGCTGCATTTGATTTGTCATCTGCAATGCTTTTAATTTGGACCAGTCGTTTGGTAAAGAGTTTAAGATAAATTACATTATTTAAGCCACATTTAATTTGTAGTTTTCCAAACACTTTCAATTTAGGCAAGTCTAAAATTTTTTTATCCAATAATGATTTTAACCACTTGCTATTCTGTGAAATATTTTTTAAAAGAAGCCTTGAATACAGCATTTAGGTCTCTTTTTTTTTTCTAATTGAAAATATTAGTCATTATAAGATAAAAATCTAAAGACAGTCTTGGTCAGGATGTATTGCAAAATATAGTGCACACATTGTAAATCCCAGATCAAAATACATATTGGGTATAGTCTAAACCCAATACATCTTTACTTGTTTTCAGCCAGATTTTTACCCACTTCAGTTTTTCACTCTACTGGCTGAAAGCCAGCAGAGCCTATGTCATAGCGAGGTTTCCATCGTCCATCAGTCCATCACTCTGTCTGTTCATCTTTTTCTTGTTTACATGATAAATTCTGCATTTTTGTCGGATTTTCGTGAAACTTGCACAGTTTATTTATCTAATCAATAGCTTGAACCCTATTGATTGTGAAAAAATCTGACAATCAGTAAGGGAAAAGTAGCCATTTAAAGTTGAAAATTTACATATCGTGTTTACTGGATAAAATCAACATTTTTTTATTCAACTCTTTTGTATTATTAAGGGATTGAACCATATTAAAAAAAAAAAAATAAAAATAAAATAAAATAAAAAATAAAAAATAAAAAAAAAATAAAGAAAATCCAGAAACCAAGAACTTACATGATGACTGAAAACCTAATATACCTTAACCTCTTTGGGTGAAATTTGTGGCAGAGGATTTTAAAAATGTCCTCTTGAAATATGGATGATAATGTTTGAGACATAAATACAAGTGGAAATATTGTGGCAAAATGCAATATAATTCGGTCATTCCCAACAATTTCTCCTTTGCCACATTATTTTTTTATTGTTGTATACAGCAAGGCCAAAGTCAATTGTGGGTGATTATGCTTTAATTCTTTACCAGACAATAAAACTTTGAACCTGTCTAAATTGAAAATATTTGCACACGACAAATTGTGATTGGAATAGTGGTATTCATCTTTTGTAAGGTAGAAAATGTTGTGGGAAAAGGAGGTTTTTCTTGTTTTTATCCAACAATGTTTTCAATATCCATCCTACTCAAGGTCATATAAGCATTGGAATGTTTCTGGGAATTTCTTGGGCCTATGTTCTGTGCAGAATTAAATATTTTAGGGTAGGAAAACACCTGTAGGCCATTACAGCATACTGAGGCAAGCCAAAGAGTATAATCATAATAAGTGTTTTAATCACCCTATACCAGACCACAAAACTTTTTACTGGTCCAAATTGCAAGCCTTTGCAGACAACAAACTGAATGTGACTTGTATGATGTAATTTGTTAAGGAATAGAAAAAGTTGTGGGAAAAGGAGAAAATACTGGTTACCAGCATTTTCTCCTTTTCCAACAATGTTTTCAAATGACTTTTTCCTTAGGGTCACTAAAAGTTGGGACGGTGTGGTAACACTATTAACCCTTTCCCAAACGACAAATTTTGGACTAATCCAAATTGAAAGAGTTTGCAGACGACAATTTTAAATTTGATGAAAATGGCAGAAAGTTCTCACAAAGGGTAGAAAACACTGTGGGAAAAGGAGAAATTGCTCGTTACGAGCAATTTCTCCTTTTCCCACAGTGTTTTCAAAAGACTTGTACTGCAGACACATGAAAACCAGGGCTTGTTTGGGAAAGGGTTAAATATACACATTTATTTAGAAATAATTTTTTTCACCTGGAACAACTTGGTGCTTACATTACTTGTTAATAATTCTACATAAACTTATCTTTATCTTTGTAGATTTACAGTATGGCCAGATTTGGACTTTGTTAAGGTAAGAGTCACTTAACATCGGCTAATCAAGGGTTAAAATAAGTGCATGATAAATTATACAAAGTCTGTCAGATTAATGATGGGCAAGTTCATGAAAATTTGTAAAAAATTGTGATATGTATATTACAAAACATGGAGGTTTGAATTTGGTGTTTTTTACCTGCCTAAAAGTCATATTTCGAATATAACATGGTAGAAACTGATCGTCTGCCAATGAAGTCAAAGGTGTAAGACAATAATATTACGGTTGCCATAAAGTGTTGAAAGGTAGCAAACTGAGAAAGTTTGTATGTAATTTCAAAATATGAACCACACACAAATGAAGCCATTTTACTAAGATGGCACACACTGCCCTCAAAGTACAGCATTCTGCCTCATTTTATGAGGCTAAGTCCTGGAATCGGCTATATAGGTCCAAAGTTTGACAGAAACATAAGCTAGTATGGATATTAGTATGAAGTTTGCATTGATTAAAAAAAAGGGCATAGTGTCATGAATGTTAAACTTACATTGTTGCCAGACCCATGTGTTTTATTTCTTAAAGTAATTTCAAATATACCAAATAAATCAATACAGACCAATCCCATGTACTAAAGAACCAAATTTACCAACAAATAATGCCTTACTAAACCTTCAGACTGCTGAGTTGAAACATGTGATACATTATCAGTCTCCAAGACAAACCATCTTCTAGCAGTTCCAAATATGTTCTGACCCCAATGACATCAGTTTATGCATATCTTTACATAATGCTTCTGATATCCGGTAACATCTCTTGTGGTTTTAAGACTATAAAGTGAAAACTTGGTAATACTCCTTGACCAACCCCTTCTTGGTACACCCCAATCATCAACAAAACACACTGCATACTTTATTTTTATCATTATTATGTCAATATGACCGGTACTATTTTGCAATGATGCTTTGATAAAATACCATATTTCACCTAATTAACGACCCCTCCCTAATAGTAGCACCCCCCCACACACTATTATTTCTTACTCCAAACGCTTCCAGACAACCCCCACCCATACCCAACCTTAACCTTAAACTCAACAACTGGGGTGACAAACTTCCAAACGCAATATAACTTCACTAAAACTTTTCAAACACAGACTGATGAAAATGACTAATGACCAATTATTTATAAACAAACTTACAGGTACAGCGTCGACATAATCCTAATTACTTCAGCAATCAATGTCATTAACAGCTGACTGTCTGAATACACATACACTTCCAATAACATTATAAACTTCCCGTTAAACAAAACTTGTCAACTAACTTGGAAGAACATTAAAAAGGTGAAGTATTGAATTTCAGTGTCCCATACTAATCGTGAATGCTATTAAATGTCTAAATGAATCATGAACGGCGGTAAAATCCATATTCTGCATTACAGGAAGTCTTTCAAAATGGCAATCACTTTCCACTGGGCTCTGACTAAAACTCGGATCAAAGTACCATACTTACTCTAAGTGATGGCAATGAAAATTTCGGGAAATTGGCTATGGACTAAGAGTGCCCTCTTGGTGTTTTGAATGGTGCCCCAGCGCATTAATTAGGTGAAGTATGGTAGGAATAATAACTTTCAATAAGTCGATCAATAATGTCTTTTATGCAAATACGGAATACACATAATCTTTCTTAATTTAACACTTTTTCCTACTATTTTTATCTTTTTAAGCAGAAAAATTGCATTTTATAATCTTTTAATACATACATGTGTGCTAAATTACCTGAGCTGTCATCGTGCCATAAAATGACAATTATTAATTCATTCAGCTTTCAATAATCTAACATTATCAGGGATCAATCACTTTACATTGATCTTGTAGGTCGGTGTTGGTCATCATTCATTTATAGGTCACACTATTTTTCACAAAACAACTCAAAAGTGGCTTCCTATAGGTTTAATGTATTTGTTCTTACACATTGTATATGTCTAAGAATTCATCTTAAAGTGGGGCTATGTGGATGGGACGGTCGAAATAACTGAGCATACTCTTTATATCACACATGATATAATAACTACATCACTTATGATTTTAAACGGTTATTGAGGCTGAAATTTGTTAACTTTTTTTGAATCACATAATAATTTATTGTCACTTTACAAAATATTTGAATTAGACCAATCATAGACCAATCAGGTAAACACTTAAATATAACTTTGATTTCCTGCTAGTAACAGATCAGTAAAGAACATGTTTGTTGCCCCAATGCTAGTCTGCATCATATAAAGTATGAGTTACGTAGTTGTTGTCCTTAAATAGATAAAAAACATCAGAAACAACAACAAATTTCATTCATTGTTTGTCACCTACATTACAAGGGGTCCAGTATGTCAAAAATTTGCATAGGGTATTACTCTTGAAATTGTAATTCTGACTAGCTCTTAATTGGATTTGACTTCCGAAAAATTTTGCTCAAAGGCTTCAGTTTCAGAGTAGAGCAGAAAAAAAGGTCTTATAGGAGTTTCTTAAGTTTTAGTTTTGTGGCATGTGTATTCAAAGTATTTCATTACTTGAGAAGTACAGAATGGCATAAAGTTAACAATGGATGAATCCTTTAAATCAGCACCATGTCTATCAAATTGGTAGGTGTGATACATATTGAAGTATCCTTACATGATGTGTGTCTATCAGATACACATAAACTTAAACATGTTTGAGGGTTTGTAAACCAAAGGGAGTTGTAATAGCCACTAAAGTATTGTCAGCATACCTTATGTGATGTTGAGAATCTTAAATCCTATATGTATATCAGATAAAAAATGAAAGGATGTAATTTCTTATTACTTAAGTATATTTTTCCGTTCTGTTATTAAAAATTCTATTTGCCTTATTTAGCCCTTTACCAAATGATCCTGCATTGTAGCAACACTTAGGAAAAAGGCCTTTTAAAACATTGTGGGAAAAAGAGAATCAGCATTTTCTTATTTTCCCACAATGTTTTCCTACTACAATTTGCACCATTAATTGAGCCACATGTAATGTGTCATCTGCAAATATTTTCAAATTGGACAAATCCAAATTTGTTGCTTGGTAGAGAGTTAATTTTCAGGGTTCATTTCAGTTTTTTAACCCTTTCACTAAAATAGTTGCCTTTGCGGCCAGTGTAGATCAAGATCAGGCTGCACAAAACATGCAGCCTGATCTTTGATCTACACTGTCCGCTATGTTAAAACAGGCAAAAGGTAGCCATGAATTTGCAATTATATTGGTTTATTCTAGAATGAAAATGACAGTTGGGTTTATTTGGCACTTTAAGGGTTACTTTCTTGTTGCACTGTTATGAAAGCATCTTTTTTTGTACACAAATTCAATTTGAAATGAACCCTGCAGATCTTTTTAAACCAAAACCTATGCAATTATTATGGTGTTAAGGATCTTTGATCCAAAAGTAAGAAAGAAAATAATTTATTATCTCATACAACGTTTGATGTTAAGGATCTTAAATCCAAAAGTAAAGAAGAAATAGTTTATTATCTCATTGTAATGTTTGATGTTAAGGATCTTACATTCCAAAAAAAAAAAAAAAAAAAGAATTATCTCTTGCACTATTTGATGTTAAGGATCTTAAATCCAAAAGAAAAGAAAAACTCATGCAATGTTTGATGTTAAGGATCTTAAATCCAAAAGTAATTTAAAAAAAAAAAAAAAAAAATGAAAAAACTAATTTTCTCATGCAAATAATAAGAGTGATCTTAAATAAAGCAGAATTTGAATTATAGTTAGATTAGTAAGTTAAATCTGTTCATATAAATTTTGAAAATGGCTTGAATAAAGTAAACTAATTACTTTGGCAAAGATATAGGTGAAAAATATTGCATTTATGAAACAAAATTATTTTTATAATTCATTGCTCAGAGAGGTTATCCATGCGTTGGACTGGTTAGTATCCAGGAAACACAGAAAGATACATGTAGACAGAGTTGATTACTGGGTGGGATCCAGGAAAGATTTGTCTTTTGTTCAAAAGTTTTAAATCATGAACAAACAAAAAATATAGAGATTAAACTGTTACCAATGATGGATCAAGGCAATCCAGAAAGGTTTGTCGGTCTATTCAGGGGCAGCAACTGTGTTTCATCTGCAAAGTTAACCTCGTCTGAGCATTTTTGTCAAAACCCAAGTACATGTAACTGAAAAATAATTAATCGGTTCCTAAGACCATTTTCAAAAGTTATGTGAATGCATTTATCTTACCTTTTTATTTGTGAAAGGTACTGTTTTTTTGTCCACTCAAAAAAGACTTAGCTTTTTACCAAACAACAAAGTTTTATAGACAAAGATGAAAGCATTTTCAGGCAACATACCAAATACGGCACAAAGATAGGATTTGCCCTTGAAAGGTAGGAAAGATTGAGGAAAAAGGAGAAAATGCTGGTAACCAGCATTTTCTCCTTTTTCCACAATGTTTGCAAAAGCCTCCCTTCCAGAGGTTGTTAAAATAAAAATCAGGATTGTTTGGTAATGGGTTAAGACCACACAACAGTTTTTTTGTGTGTCAATCTTTGCAAGGTTCATGAGAAAGATCTTAGCCTGCAAAGCGCCTTAACCCTTTCCCAAACAAGCCCTGGTTTTCATGTGTCTGCAGCACAAGTCTTTTGAAAACAATGTGGGAAAAGGAGAAATTGCTCGTAATGAGCAATTTCTCCTTTTCCCACAGTGTTTTCTACCATTTTTGAGACCTTTCTGCCATTTTCATCAAATTTAAAGTGGTCGTCTGCAAACTCTTTTAATTTGGACCAGTCCAAAATTTGTTGTTTGGGAAAAGGTTAACAACAATAGTTGTTTTTTTTTCTGGCTAGTGCAGATCAAGATCAGACTGCACAATGCAGCCTGCTCTTAGATCTACACAGCATACTATGGATAGACATGGCTTGCAAAATTCAGTCTCATAATGACATTTTATCTGGTCCCTGTTCACTTTGTTTGGCACTTCAAGGGTTTTATCCAATAGATATGTAGGGCTTAATGGTACATTTATTTATGTAGTTATTGCAACATGTGTATGGATATTTTTTTGCTTTTATTTTTAGATTTTCTTTGTTCAAATGTTTTTAATTTTAATTTTGACTTTTTCATTGAAAACTTTTTGAGTAGGCAGGGACTGCCCAGCCACTCAGTAATATCTTTTATGCATTATACAGTCTTACTTCATTTAATTTTTTTGCCATGAATTCATCATTTTGTTCAAATCTTCTTAAGTGCAACCATTCTACTTTATCATCTCTTAATACAGACATGCACACTTAATTACCAAAGCCGTCAATTGGTGCATCATAAAACAACATTCATTCATTCATTCATTTATTCATTCATTCATTTTGATTTATAATAACAAGTTTGCTATTTCTCAGTATGGAAGCTTTTGCTTTTGTGTGATCTGACTGTCTATAAATGAATCCTGTGAAGGCAAGTGCTCCGGTTGAATAGGATCATTGACTGTAAAACAGCTTTGGGGCAATTTTAAGTTTAAAATTAAATCCAGTGCTGATAGAAGAGTGGACCCTGTTCTTTTTTTCCACTCACGTAAGACTTCAGATCACACTCTATAATTAGGTATGCCTCATATTCCATTTAAGTTGCTGAGAGCCTTGCACAATGTTGTAAGCTAAGGATCTTATTTCCACAAGCAAAAATAGATATTCATTTATTATTAACTCGGCTCTTTAAAAAAAAAGTCGAGTTATTGTCATAGCCCTGTCGCCGTCTGCAATGTCATGCAAAAACTTTGACATTTTATAATATCTCTGATATTACTGAAGATATTTACTTCAAACTTGAACAAATTGTTGACTATGAAAAGGGGAACCCATAGAACTAGGGCAGGTAATCACTAGAATATTTTGACACAGGTATGCCCTTTTTGTGACTTCGAATTTTCACTGAAAATCAAGCAACTTCAGCCGAGCATTGCCACCTGCATGCCATGCACTTGTTGTTTTTATATAAGGAGCTACACAATTTTAGAAATGATGTACCTTTTAATATAGAATGTTTATCATAGTTAGGTTGTATTCTGTATTTCATGATGAGAAGTAGTCATTTTTTTTCCACATGAATGTAATCCCTGTTGGTTTAAAAAAAAATCTCAAAGATGTGGTCTGTGAAAAGACTTTAGATTTAATTGGGGAAACAATATCAAACAGATATTGAGGAAATCCAAGACTTTGTGCTTTTAAAAGATTCATCTGTTGGCTCTCTATTTATATATTGACACTGTTTGATTTCAACTCAGGAACGCATGCAAATCTGCATATGGAATACTTTCGAATACTGGAACCAGCCACAAAGTCAAAACAACAAATGATTTGAATGATGTTTTAATTATATTATTTCCTGTTAAATCAGAACATAAAGATATCTAGTTTAAAAATACAGGAATTCTGATAAAAAATGTATGCCTGATTTCAAATACTTCAGCAGAGCCCTGATATTTATATTTGTGGTTAAATCTGACAATTACAATCATATTCATAAGCTTGGTCTTTACACTTTCATCTACAGAAGTTGTTTTATGAAGTTGTTTGGTATTTGCAAGGAATTTAAGTATTTTTGCTGTTGTTTGTTTGATATAGGGGAAGAGGGTTGAACTGCATTGAACACAATGTCACCTTCACTATTTAAGTATCTATGAGCATTGAAGGAATGTCTGAGAAAGAAGAATTTCCCCATTAAATGCTTAGGTTTTTAGTGGAAATACTAATCAAAATCAAGATGCTAATTATTTACACTAAAATATACATAGTGCAACCTTTCAAGATCATCCCCATGATCTTTAATCAATAATACTTTCATCAGTTTACCAGCATGGTCCAAGTTTGTATATTACAGGCTTAATTGTTTGAGGAAACTTGTCACATACATGTATTGTTTTTTCCTGTGATGTATCAAATTGTCATTTAGAAAACGAAGACATCACAATTTTTAAGTGTTGCTTGATTATTTCAAAGTTCAAGTGCTATTTCAAAGTTCAAATGCAAATATGAGGATAAATGACAACTGTCTTGGTTTCTACAATTTTGGCAAGCCTAGAAACATTTGTTAACTCTAGGAACATTAGCTTATTTCACATGAACTCATAGCCTGGATAACTCCAGTACACTACACATTAAATTGTGTCAGTAACATTAAAAAACAGCATAATTCAAGCACTTTTCAATAAATATCTCCTAAATTCCATCTTCATTTTTGCAACACTTTTTCAAAATCAACTTTTTAATGGGTAATCAGGGGTAGTTATTTCTAATCATCCTTTGGAGTTTTTGTGAGAAGCATTTGGTGTAGTATAGGTCATAGTAGATCAAGGACACTGATAATATATCTCTATACAAACATACTTTGGAAATAGCAAAAGCACACAACATGAAACAGAGCTGTCTCAGCTTTGAGTAACCTGGTTCCCATCCAATTTGTTTGGGCTTATAGTATTCCATAATATACTAGGGACATTTACACAAGTATACTGAGACTCTGACATAAAATCTTGACAGTGGGGACAGATTGGAAAGCAAATTCTGACATGAAATCTTGACAGTGGGGACAGATTGGAAAGCAAATTCTCCTTTTAAAGCAGATACCATATCTTACCAAACAATTTACTAAACCAATCCCCAAGACATGAATTTGTTACTTACTTCTGTAAAGGGTGATTTTTATTTTTAGCTGGGTTGTTCATGAATATGTTTTATTCCTTAAAATGTTACACACATGGTTATATTTCACCAGGGTAGTACATGAAAAGGATCAAAACACACACAAAAAAATAGTTCTACTCTGTTTAATGCAATTGGACAAATCTTGAAACAAAAGACAGGAAACAAAATAAATTGATCAAAGCAAAAACCAAAAAGAATCTTATTAATAGAAAGTTGGGAAAAAAAAAAAAATGGAAAATTCAGGAAAAAAATTTAAAACAAAATTAAAAAAAAAAAAAAAAAAAAATTAGAGATAAAAACTCGTAAAAAATGAAAAATTTTGGCGGGGGGAAACACACAAATTGAAAAAAAAAAAAGATAAAACAACAACAACAAGAACAGAAAAAAGGAAAAACAATTAGAATATGATAATAATAAACAAATATGATTTAAAAACATGTAAAAAAAAGAAAGAAACAGTCTGTAAAACAAACATGTAAAAAAACAACTGAAAATGGCAAAATTTAGAATAAGAAATTATGAAAAGAATTTTTAAAAAATGAAGATTAGCAACATCAACAGAAAAAGGGGAGAAAACTCTAATAACCAAAACCTTAAATGATCAAAAAACCAAATTTTAAAAAAAGTAAACAGTTTTTTTAAAAAAGTGTGTAAAAAATGAAAAAGGCAAAAGATAGAACAAAAGAATAAAGACCAAAAGAAAGAAGAAATAAGAAAATACTAGAAAAGAAAGAAAATTATAATGAAATGATAAAAGAACTGAAAAAAATCTTATCAAAAGAATGAAAAACTTTAAAAAGAATGAAAAGAAATAACATGATAAGAAAAATAAAGAAAACTTTAAAGAATATGAAAAAAAGTTATAAAGAGAAATAAAATTATAACAAAAATGATGAAAAAAAGAAAAAAAAATGTTACTAAAAGATGAAAAACTTGAAAAAAGAATAAAATAAGATAGCATGAAAAGAAAAATAAAACCCATAAAAGAGAAATAAAAATGAAAAACAGAAAAAGAAGCATGAAAAGAATGAAGGAAAAAATAATTAAAACAAAAAAATTAAAGAATTTCAAATGAAAACAATAAAACTGAAGAAATAGAAAATAAAAAGAATAAAAAACAACATCAACAGAAGAAAAAAAAAAAAAAAAAAAAAAAAAGAAAAAAACCATGGGAAAATATATAATAGTAAACAAAATTATAATATAGTATACAAAAATGATTAAAAACAAAAAGAAAAACTAAGAAACTATAAAAAAAAAAAAAGAAAAGAAAGAAAATTCTAACAATATAGTAAAAAGAATGAAAATTGTATAAAAAAATAACAAAACAAAAATAAACAAATGTAAAAAAAAGTAAACTGTTTTTTAAAAAAAATGTGTAAAAAATGAAAAAGACAAAAGATTAGAACAAAAGAATAAAAACCAAAAGAAAGAAGAAATAAGAAAATACTTGAAAAGAAAGAAAATTATAATGAAATGATAAAAGAACTGAAAAAAATCTTATCAAAAGAATGAAAAACTTTAAAAAGAATAAAAAGAAATAACATGATAAGAAAATTAATGAAAAGTTTAAAGAATATGAGAAAAAGTTACAAAGAGAAATAAAATTATAACAAAAATGATGAAAAAAAAAATGTTACTAAAAGAATGAAAAACTTGAAAAAGGAATAAAATAAGATAACATGAAAAGAAAAATAAAATCCACAAAAAGAGAAATAAAAATGAAAAACAGAAAAAGAAGCATGAAAGGATAGAAAAAAATAACTAAACAAAAAAATTAAAGAATTTAAAATGAAAGCAATGAAACTGGAGAAATAGAAAATAAAAAGAATGAAAAACAACATCAAAAGAAAAAAACCATGGGAAAATATATAACAGTAAACAAAAATATAATATAGTAAACAAAAATGATTAAAAAGAAAAAGAAAAACTAAGAAACTATAAAGAAAAAAAAAAAAAAAAAAAAAATTCTAACAATATAATAAAAAGAATAAAAATTGTATAAAAAAATAACAAAACAAAAACAAAAAATAAATAAAAAAAATAAATAAATAAACAGAAACAACCTGAAAGAAATCTTAATAAAAGAATTGATAAATTGAAAAAGAATAAAAAGAAATAACATGAAAAGAAAAATATTATCTTAAAAAGAGAAATTGAAATCAAAAACAGAAAATGAAGTATTAAAGGATTAAGAAAAAATGTAGGGAACTTCAGTTGGGATATGTTTGTTTCTGATACCCCCTGTCCCTGGCAAAAATATTGCAATAAGTATCAGAAGCTAGCATTTTCCATTAAATCTTAATTTTAAGAGTAATGGAAGGAATTTGTACAACAATTTTCACAAGGAAGTAAAGCAACAAATTTGCAAAGTGCAAAGGAATCTTCAAAAAATTACCTTTGATACAAACTTAGATTCTAAAAAATATTTAAACTGTAAATCAACAGTCATGAAACTGCATATGGAGTATAAACTAAAACTTTCCAGTACTTTAAGAATGAAAAAAAAAAAAAAAAAAAAAATCTGTGATTGAAAATGAAAATATTAACATAAAAGAACTAAACTCTACTTTATATTTACTTGAAAGGTAAAGTTACGTAGCAAAGGTGTAATTGACAAGTTAGATATGCACACAGCTTTCTATAGTAGCAGGTCATTCTCACTCCCAAACACATGTATTAGCAAGAAACACTTGTGGAATGTATAAAATGAAACTGACACATTGAAAATGCATACAGTCAGCTTTCCACAGCAACATATTGAGATGATAAAAACACACACACACACAAAAAAAAAAAATTACAGACATGTAAAAAAAGGTGAACAATGTAACGTGAATTTTTCTTGAAAAAGTGTTCCTTCCCTACAATTAGCTGTCCCCCCCCCCCCTCCCCCAATCCCACCCCACAAAAAAAAAAAAAAAAAAGATTTTCCTTTTTTGTTGTTTTTTTCAATTTAAGATACCATGGCTTTGAAATGATAGTACTTGGAAAAGACAGACACATTGCCCAAAGCAGTTATGTGAACAATCAACAAGTCAGCAGAGCATCTACATGGTAAGTTTAACATGGATTAGGTATATTAATATCCCTTTCACTTATTCACTTATTTAGTATCTGATTATATACCATTTGGAAATATAAGTAGTAAAATGAAGAAATCTTGTGACTAAATGCATGAATTTAAACGATGTTCTGTTCTGATAAGATCAGGCTGTACAGAATGTGCAATCTGATCTTAAATCTACACTGTGATTTTTTTCTCCGATGTAATACCAGTATATAAAAATGCAATATCTGGAAAGTCTTTTGACTACCAAACATCTATTCTTAAGCTTGTCCAAATTATTAGCATATGCAGACAACTTATTTAAATATGGCTCAAAAAATGGATTTGTCTTTGAAAGGGTAGAAAACATTTGGGGAAAAGAAGAAAATGCTGGTTACAAGCATTTTATTCTATTCACACAATATTTGCAAAAGCATTTTTCTCATTAAAACTTGAGATTACGTGGTAAAGGGTTAACTCTTTACAAAATGACAGAATTTTGTAGTGGTCCAAGTTGAAAGCATTTCCAGATGACAAATGTTGCTATATTGATGATTTTGTCTTTGATACAGTAGAAAACATGGTGGGGAAAGTAGAAAATGCTGCTTACCAGCATTTTCTCCTTCTTCCACAATGTTTTCCTATAGCCTTCTCTTACAGGGTGGTTAAAATTTGGGATGTGTGGTGAAGGGTTAAACTAACTAACTTAAAATATCCACCGTGTTTAACTCCTGAAACAAATTTGCTGCAGGTACCTATGAGAATATTTTTGTAAAACAGGCATTACTGGCATTTGTTTAGGTCGAATGGAATTCGGCTAAATAAGGAATACACCTTTAGCCATAATATTTTTCAAAGAACATGATTGTATTTTGCAGAAAACCCAAAAATATTTCGTCAGGAATTGGAAGTCCTTGAAAGCTTGCTTAACACTCTTCATTGTGACCAGCATTTTCTCCTTTTCCAACAAAGTTTTCTTCTCTCTCACAAGCAAATTTCAGATTTTGGTTAAGTACATTGTCTGCATGTATATTCAGTACCAACAGTTCTGAAATTTTGTAGCCTAGCCCTGGTAGCTCAGTCGGTAGCATACAGGACTTGGGAACAGGGGGTCACTAGTTTGATCCCCAGCTCGACCTATTTCTTCCGGGGATTATTGATGGTCATTGTGACAGGATTTATTCCTCTCTCACCATTGACCATTGTTTCAGCAATGGTTATGTAGGAAAGCAGCCAGTGGCTCAGAAAGAATATAATGCATAGTACCAGTAAAAGGAACTCCATTAAAGCATGGATAGCTGCTGGGATATAACTGAAATAATGTTGAAAATGGCGTTAAAGACCATACAATTAATCAATCTAAAATTTTTAGTTTGGTAAAGAGTTAACTCTTTACCAGGCAACAAAGTTTTAGGCCAGTCCAAAATTTTGAATGTTCTTTCTGACAACAAAACAAATGTTGCTCTAATGACGAGGTTTATGTTGTAAACAATATTGTGGAAAAAGAACATTCTGGTTACCGTTTCCCCCCTTTTCCCAAAAGGTTTTTAAAACACCCATGGGAGGTAAGAACACAACATGGGTCCAAACTTTTTACAGATGCATTAAGCTTCCTTTTCATAGAGCATGGCTCATATGTAGACCTCCCTTTACAACCTTTATTTTTTCTTAAATTTTTCATCCTTTTGTTTTAAATTTCCAGTTCACGTGGGGTCCTGCATGACTCAGTGGTAAAGTATAGGTCCCCGCAGATAGCACTGGGTTGTTTGTCAGAGTTTACTTGGCAAGACACTTCATAGGCCTAGCCTAGTACTAGTGAAACCTTAGGACTTACATGAATATGTGAGATATAACAGTCATATGACTGAAATGATGTTGAAACAGTGAAAAACACCATTTAATATTAATCATTAAATCTGTTCATAGGTATTAGAATACCGTAGCTGCCAATACACTATGAAACACCATTCATTCATTCATTCATTCATTGTGGTACATGGCCTTAAAGTAGGTGTTGAATTTTGTTAATCATATAATTTGTATATGTAGATGATGAACAATTTTATTTTCAGTGTTTTAATGTTCCTTTTAAATTTCTTTCAGGGAGGAATTAACTAGCTGATAAGGACACTTTGGCATGGTCATGGACTGGAGGTAGGTCAAAGTTGTCAGTTTTCAATATTTTTTTCTAAATTCATATTACTTTGGCTCAATAGAACTTTCCATCAGTAGAGCTCGAGAAGGTTATAGCGTATTTCTTATTTCATCATTTTGTGCATAAAACCCTTGTCTGCAATGCACTTCATTTTGGCAGTGCTGATGCAATAGTAAGAGTACTGGGTGCAAGACATTCATACTCGTCTTCATTGTACAAAGGTCCGCAAGTTTTTATTTTCTGTATTATATTTTTGTGTAGCTTTGCATCCATCAGTTACCTGAATAACTGTGAAAGATTATAGGCTAACCCTTTACCACAAAATCCTGAGCTTTAACTAAAACTGGCTTTTGAAAACATGGTGGGAAAAAGAGAAAATGATGGTAAGCAGCATTTTCTCCTTTTCCTTCTGTGTTTTCTATCATATCAAAAACCATTATTTGATGCAGATTTGATTTGTCATCTGAAAATGCTTTCATTCTGGACATGTCTACAATTTTGTTGTTTGGGAAAGGCTAAAACGATAAGAAAAACGTTGAACTTTTCACAGTATAGAAGCTTTTCAATAACTATAAAGAGAATGTTTGCAGTGATTTGAATCTAAAAGCTTTTGCACATGTATTTTTAAATTACACACCAAAGATTCTTTCCAGTCAACTTATAATAAAATGTTTTACCCATGTAAAGTAGACAAGTGAGATGGTAGGAATTATAAAGCACAAATGCAAGTTTAAACTACCAGGTTGCTAGCAATACTTTAACTGTAAACAGGTAAAATATACCTCAAGTAGCCAATAAAATGTTCTTTCATTACGGAATTTAGCTCTGGACTAAATATAGGCTGCAAAATCTAGCTCCTGAAAATATCCTCTTTCAATTATATAAATTGTTAGGTTAAATACAAATCTGAGCAAGTTTGGTTAACATTTGAGTCTGGTTCTAAAAAAACCCATCTATAACATATAAATATTTAAACTGCTAGGTTATATATAAATTAAAGGATTAATTTTAAAAGTTCTTACATAGAACATAAAGCATTAAGGTTGTATAGACATGTGGTTATCGGCAGACTGACAGTTGGAATTTCCATTACCAGTTAATACATTGTGGCCTGGGACAGGGGCTCTATAGAACAAAATGAAAGTTTCAACTATCAGGTTGCTTGCAATACCACTTTCAAATCATATGTAATACATCAAATATACATTAAGTATGAAACCATAAAGTTCTTTTCAGTCACTTTATTAAACCTTTGCACTATCATTAAATGCTCCTAAGAAGGCAAGCTTAAGTTAACTGAGAGACAGAATTTTCACTGTACAAATGTTTATACAGGGGCCAGGTACAACACACCATCAAAAAAGAGATCACTTAAGCAACTTCTGTACATAAGTTAAATTACTATAAAAAGGTGAGGTTCAGTTAACTAACAGCTGGAATTTCCTTCATATACTTTGTGACCAGGGACAGGGGTTTTACAACCAAGAAGGCAATTTCAGTTATTAGTTTACTGGCAATACCTTTTGTCAACTATTTTGTAAACAGGTGAAATGCATATCATGGTGCCAAGTAAAAAAAACCTAACCGGTAGATATCTTAGCGTTAGGTTTAACCCATAACTGCACAACTCCGAGTTTTAGCAATGCTGAGAAAGAAGCCTTTTGAAAACATTGTGGGGAAAGGAGAAAATGCTTGTTACCAGCATTTTCTCCTTTTCGCACAATGTTTTTTATGTAGTTAAGGACAAATACAATCATTTGAAAAACATTTGAATGTTACTCTTTAAATACCTTCAACATGATCGAGGCTAAAATTTTGCCATGTGCTAAGGGTTAAAGTTCTTTGATGAAACTCATACTTACAGAAATTTCCTTTAAACAGCTGAATTCATTAGACTAACAGTTAATTCTTTTTTCTAACAATATTTTTGTGTTTTTTTACGAAAATTCCCATGGTCTAAACTACATTTGATTTGCCATCTGCAAATGCTTTCACTATAGATGAGTCTGAAAGTAAAGAATTAATGCCTTTGTCAAAATCAAACTTTGTACACTTCAAGCCAACACTGTGAATGTCTTGCATCTTAATTTTGCATCTGGACTGTTGTCTGGTCATGCTATGCTATGTCAAAATGAATGAAATAAAACATACCAGAAAACCTCTATATAACAAACTCTAATAATTTTCTAAATTCAAAATTGTTTTTGTTTGTACATTTTTTCACGCTTATTTCAAACTTCTGCAGAGGTTTTGTGAACAGTGCTATCACCACATTGATAACCTAGGTACCGGCCTGCAAAAATGTACCCGATATGGCCAATGTACAGAAAGGATATAGGGCCTTATGCTTTTTCTGTTACAAAGTATTTTGTAGGTTAAGATGGTACTGTCATGGAGTGTGTTGGCAACCCTGGTGCGGAGATCATCTATAGAGACTATAGGATCTCTGCCAAGTCTGATTCAAAACCTCATCCCAAATATTTACTTCTTCAAAACAGGCCCATGTGTCTTTCATATAAAGACTGTCAGGCCAAGGCATGTCCGAAAGCATCGTTATCGTGACCCCAAAGTGACAGCAAGATGGCCATTAACACGCTGACACCCAAATTGTATTGAGCAGATAAGAAACTGGCCATTGACGTGCCTAGAGAAAATGCTCCTCCCTATGTTTGCCACACCGTGCTAGGTGGACAGTCTTGTCTGATGTCTGGAGTGTATAAAATAAACATTAGATATTATGTCAGCATATTTGTTGGGTAATGGGTTCTACTTATTACCATACAGACTATTTGTTTTTGATCTATGAGAAAAGAAACACAGCTGAGAAACATTTGAAAGTAATGTCTTTTTAACCCTTTACCAAACACGCCTGTGTTTAAATGAACCTGAGGAAAAACCTTTTGAAAACAATGTGGGAAAAGAAGAAAATGCCAACAAACAGCATTTCCTTCTTTCCCCACAGTGTTTTCTACCTTTCCATTGAAAAAACGTTTCATTTGAGCCTATGAAAATATGACATCTGCTAATGTGTTTAAATTGGACCAGTCTAGAATTTTGTCATTTGGTAAAGAGTTAACAAACAGGAAAACTTTTAAGGAGAGAGGGAATAATTTTTTGAAATATGCAAATACTGCTTTTCCAAAGAAAGATCTTCTTCAGGGGCTTAACAAGTAAAGTCTGTATGGTAGTGAGTTAATACTTTTGATAAAAGACTGTTAGGCCAGGGCATGTCTGAAAACATCTGATCGTGATCCAAAAATGAGAGAAGAATGGTCATTGCAAGGCCGACACCAAAATGTGCATCATTTTAAAAATGACCATGAACATGCCCATAATACATTCCCTAAAATATTGGCCACACCGTGCTAGGTGAACAGTCTTGTCTGGTTGTATGTTTGGTGTATGATACAGAATGCAACATTGTGTCGGCTTAAAGGGAAAGGAATCCAATAATTTTCACATAAATAGATTTTCGTATCGGTCTTCAAAATTTGTAATTCTTTGACAGCAATAGGCTAAATCAAATGATAACTTTGACCTACTTAAGGATGTGGTTGTTGTTCCTTACCTCTATTTCTGTTTCAATTTTAGGTAAAGTACAGAAGTAGAACAACACAGACAGAATATGGAAGGCAAAGCCGAGATGATTTTTGTAAATTGAACCAATGGATTATGTACATTATACTAGTGTAAAAAGTACAGATCCAGCAACCACCATAACACTCTTCACATCACTGCTCTAGACATTTTTTTAAATATGGCAAAAGCAGTGTTTTCTTCACAATGATGATGTGTGTTTAGCTACTCTGATGATATCACAAGAACAAAACTGGCCAGTTAACTTTGTACCTGACAACAAAATTTCAGACTTATCCAATTTGAAAGCAGCTGTTGGTGACATATTAAATGTGACTCAAACATTGATATTTTGTCTTAGAGGGTGTAGAAAACATTATAGAAAAAGAAGAAAATATTTTCTCCTTTTTCCACAATTTGTCCGAAAGCCCTCTTCCCTAATGTTGTTAAAACAGGGCTATTTATCACAAGATTTCCAAAAGGAGGTTGTCTTATGATAACAGATCAGTTAGATTTTTCATCCAAAGTTATGTTGTTTAATCAAATTGAGCAATGTTTTGTGTCCAACAATACATACTTGATTTTACTTGTTTAGTAAACAACCAATGAGTTCCAAGGGGGAATGCACATACTGTACAGCAAAAGGGTACACTAGCGAATGGTGTGTCTCATGTATGCATATATATATGTGAGCCATGCTCTGAAAAGGGGGCTTATTGAATTTGCAAAAAATATCGACCCATGTCAGCCTGCGCAGGCTGAGGGCCGAAACTTTTCGCTATCTTTAAATTTTCTGCATGTCAAGGGATAATTTGATGTCATGATTCAGTCGGTTGTTTGACAAAATGGATTTTATGGATCCATAATTAGGTGATGCCTTGCTTGGTGTAATGCATCATGGAGATGCATGAAGCCCCCTTTTGCCAGAGAATGGCTTATATGGTTGTGGGTGAACTACCACTTGGTAAATTGATATAATAATGTGAAAAATTAGTGCTTTATTTTCTAATTTGTCCTTTACCAAACAACATAACAGTACACTTATACAAGTTGAAAGAATTTGTGGCAGACAAATCAATAGTTTATGTCATGGGATTTATCTTTGAAAGAGCTGAAGGCATTGTGGAATAGGAGAAAATGCTGGCTAACAGCATTCTTTCCTTTTCCTACAATGTTTTGAAAAGTCCTCTGCCACAGAGTCATTTGAACTTTGGATTGTTTAGTAAATAGTCAAAGCAGAAGTTGCTTTTTCTACAGTGAACATGTCTTGATTTTATGGTTGTTTTTCCCTTCATTACACAGATTGACTTGAAGCTTCTATGAGACAACAAATTTGCAGACTACAAAGTAAATGTGACTCAAATGATGGAATTTGTCTTTCAAGGGGAAGAAGATATTGTTGGAAAGGGAAAAAACGCTGGTTATCAGTGGTTTCTCCTTTTTCCACAATGTTTCATTCCTCCCTCACCCCTGATCATTATTTCGACAATGATTAGGTAGGAAAGCAGCCAGTTGCTTTGGAAGAATATCATGCGAAGCACTGGTAAAACAAACTCTAGGAAAGCATAGATAGGTTCACTGGCTAATGTGATATAACATGATGTTGAAAGTGGGCCTCAGCAACAAACATTTTCAAACTGATTTGTCTGTGCTATTAATTTAGTCATATCATATCATGGGACTACTCTTAAACGTGTAAAAAAACATTGTGAGAAAAGAAAAAATGCCAGTCTCCCTTGCTTAACTCCTTATCAGACGATTACTCCTTAACGGTAACTCTTTCACCCTTTACCAGACGACAAAATTTAAGTCTTGTCCAAACTGAAAGCGTTTGTAGACGACAATTTCAGTGTGGCTCAAATGGTGCAATTTTTCTTTGATAGGGTAGAAAACATTGTGGGAAAGGGAGAAAATGTTGGTTACCAGCTTTTTCTCCTTTTCCCACAATGTTTTCAAAAGGCTTCTTTCCCAGGGTCGTTAAAAGGTGACATTGTGCAGTAAAGGGTTAACTCCTTATCAGATGATAAGTTCTAGACTTGTCCAAATTGTAAGCATTTGCAGACGACATATCAAATGTAGCTCCATCAATAGGATTTTTCTTGTGAAGGGTAGAAAAGATTTTGAAAAAGGAGAAAATGCTGATAACCATTATTTTCTTCTTTTCCTACTATGTTTTCAAGAATCTCCTACCTCAGGGTCGTAAAAAAATGGGATTGTTTAGGTGAAGGATTAAATTATGAGGGAATATAGAGAAGCACAAAGCGGCAATTTCATGGACGATATTTGTGCTTTCAAATGATACAGGTTATCTTGAAAGTAAGATTTGTTTATTAGGTGTTTAATGCTGTTTTCATCATTATTTCAGTCATATCACAGACTTTAGTCCACCACTGCATGCATTTCTTGAGTTTCTACAACAAGTACTTTGCACATTATTATATACCTGAAATTTTTCTGGCTCAAATACATGCGTCACACGCGGGAAAAATAACACATGACAGAAAAAAAATCTATCTATACTGTGAAATACAGTTCCAAATACATGTATGGTATTGATGACGTAACTCACCCGCGGAAATCATATGTAATGATTTGTGATTTGATTGGTCAAAATTTATTCCATCACATTTATCCGCCATTCATAAAAAAGAGGTTACTAGCTACTACACCATTGTTTATTTTGTTTACCAATTTAAAAAAAAAAAGAATAAAATGTCAAGAACTCCAAAATTTTGCCGTTGAAAGTTGTCGGTATATAATAAAAGGAATATTATTTTGTAGTAACTTTCCTGATGCTTGTATCTACTTCTCGCTGCATAAGAAAATTTTGACATTTCGTTCGACCTTCGGTCTCACGCAATATCAAATTTTCTCATGCTGCTCGAATTAAATACAAGCACCAGGAAAGTTACTAAAACATAATATTCTGTATATATTCCTCCCAATATTCCGTATATTTTCCCCCAAAGCCACGCGCTGCCTTCTCTCCTAACCATTATAGAAGCAATGATCGGTGATGAGAGGAAACAAATACTGTAGCAATGACTATCATCAGTCCTCTGAAAGAAACTGGCAGACCTGGGGATTGGAACTAGCCATACCCTGATATCAAACCCTGTACATTATGGCCTGAGCTATTGGACTCTAGCCACTTTCTGACATAAACTCTGTTGGAAAAAAAGTTTAGCTGTGAGAGAGATAAATAATTGACTACTATCAATACTCCCAAAGAGTTTTACTTTACCACACCATCCCAAATTTTAACAACCGTAAGGCAGAATACCTTGGAAAACATTGTGGGAAAAGAAGAAAATGCTGGTACCCAGCATTTGCTCTTTTACCCACCATATTTTCTACCCTTTCAAAGACAAATCTCATCGTTCCCAGCACACTTAGTTGGTCATCTGCGAATGTTTTGAATTAGGGCATGTCTAAAACTTCATCATCTGGTCAAAAGTTAACCCTTTACCACACAATCCCAAGTTTTAATGACCTTTAAGAAAAAGCCTTTTGAAAACATAATGGGAAAAGGAGAAAATGCTGGTAACCAGCATTTTCTCCTTTTCCCACAATGTTTTCTACCCTCTCAGAGAATGAAATGAAGTCATTTTTGTGACTTTTAATTTGTTGTCTGCAAATGCTTTCAATTTGGACAAGTCTAAAATTTTGTCGTTTGGTAAAGAGTTAACTGGGCTGGGATTCATTCACGACACATTGATTGCAAGCCCTGAAACTTACTGGCTTGATTGTTTAGCTTTGCTTGAATGCAAGGTAATCTGCCAATCTTTACTTGGACCTACAGGAACATTTTTAGACCCCTCACCTACGAAGTAGAGGGGTATATACTGGTTTCACCATATCTGTCTGTCTGTCTGTCCATCTGTCCATTGTCAGTCTGTCCATCTTTTTGTTTCCGTGCTCTTAACTTAAAAGCCATTTGATCTATGACCCTGAAACTTTATACAAGTGTTGCTCATGACCCAAGGAGGTGCCCTATTGTTTTTGGGTCAAAGGTCAAGGTCCGGTTAATTTTGTTTGAAAATCGATTCCATGCACTAACTCAAAAGCCGATTAGTCTAGGACTTTGAAACTTAATACAAGTGTTGCCCATGACATCTGGGTCCTTATTCACCAACCATTCTGAAGAATATTCTTAGTCTTCAAGATTTTCTAAATTTGGTAGTAACACAACTTCTGATTGGCTAAACCAAATGGGTTAGCCAGTCAATAGTTGTGTTTCTTTAAGATTTAGACAATTCTGGAGAATAAGGCTAGGTGTATTCTTAAGAATGGTTTGTGAATAAGTACCCTGGTCAACTCTGTAACTTGTTTACCTAGTTTATTTTGTACCTAATGACAAAAGTTTAGACCTGCCAATAGGGAAAGAACTTGCAGACAACAAGCTAGACTTTGCTCAATGACAGGGCATCTCTTTGTTAGGTAGAAAACCTTGTGAGAAAAGAAGAAAATGCTGGTTACCAGCAATTACTCCTTTTTGCACAGTATTTCCAAATACTGTCTTCCTCAGGTCATTAAAACTTAACACTGTTTGGTAAAGAATTAAGGACAAGCAAAGTGATGAAATTTCATTGAAATCAGATAAACTTAAATCGAGATAAAATCTCTTAAATCTTTAACAAAAGACAAAATCTTAAAGTCCTCCAAATTGAAAGCACTTTCAGACAAGAGATAAATTCTTGATGCAAACAAAAGCATTTTTCTTTTAAAGGATTGAAACATTGATCAAAAAGAGAAGATGCTGGTTATCAGCACTATCCTCTTTTTTCCCACAATGTTTTCAAAAGTCTTATTTCCAAGGTCCTTGAAACATGGCATTCCTCAGTAAAAGATAAAGTCTTTTCCAAAAGACAAAATTTTATACTTGTCTAAATCCAAAGCACTTGCAGAAGACAATTTAACCCTTACGCTGCTAAGCACCACTCAATGACTTTGCGAACAGTGTAGATCAAGATCAAGATCAGACTGCAGAGAACATGTCTCCGATCAGGAGACATCTTTCAACAAAAAATACCTTTGAAATAGCAAAGTGTGGGTTTTTACTCTTGGCTGGAAAGTTTCATTTCACTTACTTAACAGGATAAGGGTTAATGTGGTTAAAAAAAAAAGAAAAAGATATCTTTGAAAGGGTGGAAAACATTGTGGGAAGAGGAGAAAATGCAAGTTACCAAACACTATCAATCAAGTTGAATAAACATTAACCCGTAAGCTGCCAAGCACAACTCGGGGCACTTTTGTGGACAGTGTAGATCAAGATCAGACTGCACAAAACATTCAGTCTGGTTGCTGATCTACTCATCGGATATGATATTTTCTTTCCGGTGAAATCAACTTTGAAACAGCAAGATTTGGGTTTGTATTATTGAAAACATTGACAGACAACAAAATAACATGTGCCATGACTCAAAATTTGAAATTTCTGTTTGGTAGGGTACAAAACATTGTGGAAAAAGGAGAAAACTCTGATACCTGCAAAGATTCATCTGCTTTCCTCTAGCAATGGGACTAAATGATGTGATTTGCCTTTAAATTGTTTAGCATGGGGCACAAACTAAGAGCACTAAGAACATTTGATGATGCCTTTGGACAATAGTATAGACAAAGATCAGGCTGGTCAGAACTTTCAGTACATGCCTGAACCCTTTTAACAAACAACAAAGTTTTAGAATTGTCAAAATTGAAAGCTTTTGCAGGCGACAAATTATCTGTCGCTGAGACTGTGGCATTTGTCTTTGAAAGGCTGGAAAACATTGTGGGCAATGGAGAAAATGCTGGTTACCAATCTTTATCCTCCTGTCGACACGCGACATTGCTGATGAGGCATGGCCGTAAAAGTTGGCTATGATGATTCTACATGCGTTTCTTCTAATACTGAACCTCAGGGCAAGCCATATGATAGGCTGAGATATTTGTCAGAGCTAATCATGTTACTAGCTTTGAAATTCAGAATTTCCTAGAACAGAATTAGCCTAGTCCTAATACCAGATATTTATCAATTGTAATGCTAGGTTGTTTAACCCCTATGCTGCTACGGGCAACTCACTGACCTTTTGCAGACAGTGTAGATTAAGATCAAACTGCAATAGGGAGATATCTTTTCTCCAGAAATAGGACAATTTGGGGTTTTACTGTTGGCTTGAAAGTTTCATTTCTTTTATGTAGCAGGATAAGGGTTAAATAACACAACCGCTTAAAACTGACTTCTAAATTATAATTCATGCAGCAGCCAACTTTTAAAGTCTCCGGTAGATGCTAGGTTGTTTAAAAAACACACCTCTTTAACCCGTTACCAGACGACAAAATTTTAGCCATGTCCAAATTGAACGCATTTGCAGACAACAATTTCAGTGTGGCTCAAATGGTGCAATTTTCCTCGCATAGGGCAGAAAACATCGTGGGAAAAGGAGAAAATGCTGGATACCAGCATTTTCTCCTTTTCCCGCAATTTGTTCAAAAGGCTTCTTCCTCTGGGTTGTTCATTATAAATTATAATTCATGCAGCACCTAACTTCTTCAGTCTCCAGTAAAGGAATCAAAGGACTGATAGTCCTGAGAGTTGCCTGGAGGGTAATGGGTCAGAAGTTTTCACCCTTTCTTGTTCAAATCTGTTAAAAGCATTCAAGATACAAAATAACTTAACCATAAGACACTATTATATGCAAGCATATTTCTAAGTTATCCTAAAATTACAAACATCAATATTAAAATTTACATAAAAAAAATATGTGGTAATTTAGGCACCAGAAACAGGTTTAAAAAGTTCAAAGTCTCTTACCCCGGTTGACTTCATTTAAAAAATGGTTTTCAAAAGGTACAATCAATATAAAAACAAGGCATTTCATTGAAATGATATCCACCACCGAAAAAAAAAAGAACTTTTTTTTTTTTGGAAGAAACATAATTATGAGAGGTATTGTGTTTTGCATGTAAACGTGGCCTTTTTTGTAATTGGTAAAAATATACATTAAGCCCCCTTTTACCATGATACGGCATTTCATTAAATTAAAAACAAATACTGATTGTCTGTGGCTTGTGATAAACAATATAAAAATGAAGTTTCATAAAATTTTGTCCAGTAGTTAAAGAGATATCGGTCCAGAATGGAAATATACATCAAACCCCCTTTTTCCATGACACAGCATTAAAACAAAAACAAACAAACAAACAAACAAAAAAAACAAAAAACAAAAACAAAACAAAACAAAAAAAAAAAAAAAAAAAAAAGCCGACCGGAAGACACCAAGCCTCCTTTTTCCATGACAATGCATTACATTTAAAAAAAAGTATATCGGAGGAACACATGTATAAAGTTTCATCAACTTTCGTCAACGATTTTAGAATATATCTGTCTGGGTGGACGGAAGATCGGACGGACGAACGGACTGCCGGACAGACAACATGAAAACTATATCCCCCACCACCCGAAATTCGGCGGGGCACAATATCTGTCTAAGTTCCTCCCTAGCTTAATAATGCCTGTAAAGAATGTGTACAAAAATTAGGCTTCTAGGTTGATAAAAATGTTTTTCTAGCGCAGAATCTGGGCGACTTAACTTACATGTATATCTTAATTCTTACACATATTGCTAAAACAAACATTCCAAATAATTTCAGTAGGATAGGATATACATTTTCTCTCCAGATTTAGAACAAGTTGTTTTTGCATGACACAAATTTTCTAGAATTGGACCATGCGGTTATACATATATCGGTTAATTTGAATAATTGTCCTTTCCAAATACAGGATGCTAGATATGAAATTTGGGTATAATTGCTTATACAGTTTCAGAGGCGGTAATTTTGAAATGTTACTAGTCAGTTCTAAAGCTTCTGTGAAGTTTACGAAAACAGTGCAGAACCACTTGAACAATTTTACAAGAGGACCATTTAAACAACATTAGTATGGAACTCAATTGAACTTTGTCTTCTGGTATATGATCTACTGACATACTTTTAAACCAAAAATGCCCTTTTGCAACTCACCCATATCTAATCTAAGCAGTCTGACAAAGTTCCGTGAGTATCGGACTGAACATAAATGGATTCTAAAGCACTAGATCTATAACGGTTTCCTCTGATTTGACCTAGTGACAACCTTTTTCTTTTAACCCCCGGTGACCTACGTTCAGCTTTGTCAAAAACATTATTGAGACAAACAGCCGGGCAATTTTATGATCATTGGACTGAAATGTAGCCTCTGGATCACACACAAATATTTGACTCAGTAATCTACTTGTACCTGTCCCTTGGAAATATTTTGTTGTTGTTGTTGTTGTTGTCCGGGTTCAAGTTTTCTCCACAGTAGACTGTAAGAATGTGGCTGCTACAGCTCAAGAAAAACAAATAACCCAATAGCATGATCATCAGCCTTTTAACTTTGTCTGCATTTTATAACGTCCCAGGAACTAGTACTGCTTCCACACCAATTGCAAATTGTAGAGATCTACATATATATTGCTTTGGTGTAAACTAAATGTTTGCGATTCGCTCTATTACCCTTTACAACAACCCTTTACAAGATTACAAACACTCCAATAAAGAACTTGTTGTTCGAGTGGGTTAACATTGATCTGTTCTATTATATCTGAAATATAGTGGAGTAAAAAGTCAAGTTCTCAGATTGCTGGTTGTTAGGACCGCGTCGTGTCAAGTCGTATTCCTGTGTGAATTAAGATTTTGGCAGTTACGAAAGCACCTTGCGTTCTGACACCCGCACTAATAAATTGTTGTTTCATATATACCAGACCTAGGTTAATCGCACATTAAGAAAAAAACAACAGCAGACTTTGACAAATTCGCCTCTTTTTAAAAAAACCGAAAAACAATTAATCAAACACAGTGTAATTTAAAACACTCTCTTTGCATGGATCGGTGAAGCGCTAGGTCCGTGTACGCTGAAAATAAAGGCCCGTCCAGTGACTGATTCATAAATTCAAAGAGAATTCCGTGGTGCAAATGACGTTATACGTCACGTGATTATAAGATCTATATTTGTCGTACAGCTACATTCCAGAAAGCACCTGTTAAGCGATGACTTGGTACAGCCTAGATTCGTGCGCACTGCATACTGCATGTACGATCTCTGCTTGTGCACCTAGAATACGGGTGTGCAAAGTATTTAAAGTATAGAGTAAAAAGCTCTGAAGAAGCAACATGTAAGAATGTCTAAGAAGGCAACGCAACCGTTCCAAGCCGTTATAAATTTGTCAAAAAAAAAAAATCCTACTGTTGAGAAAAATCTCCATTGAAAGCTTCCATGTTAACTCGGTATCGCCTTTCTCTTTCCGATCATGGGTTGAGTGTTGAATTGAAATAAGACTTACAATTAGGGACAGATTTAAGATTAAGACTGTACTTCAAATGGGTAATTATCATTTTCACTGAGAATTGGCAACAAATAGAAGCGTGCCGTTGTAAAGACGCTGTCGTCGAAGAGTATATTTCAGCGTGTCCCTTAACTTGTTTAGTTCACGACAGCTATTTTTAGATACATACATAATGCGCTATTTTTAGAGATGATATCTGTGTAAGCGATAGGCTATGGCGTACCCTTGTGGACGAAATGGTTGTTTCAAAGGTTTGAACAGTTAAATAGCTCAGTCTTTATAGACTTATTCATTATCACAAAGGCACAGCTGCAAGTTATTTACAACAGAAACTGGGTTGTTTACCGAATAATTAGAAAACTATGTTTTATCTCGTAAACCGGAACTTGGGACAGGAAGCAGTACAAGGCCGGAGGTATGCTTACGTCACCCCATAGATCAGGATGATAACAATGAGAGCCTGGTTGCTACGCAACCAGGCGACTCAATAATGAGAGCCTGGTTGCTATGCAACCAGGCGACTCAAAAACTGCACACCCCTTCCTACGAAAAGCAGCTGCATAATCGCCGCTCATTTAGTATATTCAGCAGTTGACCCTCGCTTTTCGAAGAGTCTATATTCCAGCTGAAGCCTACGCTCCTCTGGATCCACAAGTATCTGATAATTCGACCAAAGAAATTGGTTTTCGTTCTAACGCCCTTCGATGAGTTACACACCAAGCAGATGACAGCTGAAGTTGTCATATTAATGTAATATTTTTGTCAAACATTAAGTCTTAAACTTGTTGCACGTTTGTAATTATTCACGCCCCCTCCCCCCCCCTCAAAAAAAACAAAAAAAAAAAAAAAAAAACAAATATGCCTAAGATGAAATAAATATGACCAAATAAATAAAACTTAAATAGAAATGGTGATGATAAAAAGACATCGGTATTGTGCATGTAAACACTGCCACGGGTTCGAAAAGACTTTATGTCAACATGGGATGATAACACTGGTCAGCAGTTTTCTTTCAATCCTCATGCAGATAAGGGGCATGGACAATAAACTTATGTAAAAGGAAACGTTTAGCCGGTTCGTTTGGGCTCTGCTAAGAAGAGAATGCTATTCACAGAAGCGATTAGAATAGAAAGCCAATCGAACGAATTTAGAATCATTCAGCATGGCGGCTTTTTACAACAAACTGCTGTTGTTTGTAGAAGAATGGCTATTTGATGAGAATGGCGCAAGCTTGTTCTGTCTAAACAGGCCTTGAACAATTCCCAAAATAGTAGCTTTGTATTCATCAGTGTAAGTCGAATTAGTAATAAAAATAATATATACTTTTTATACCAATTCGAGAGATATTAGAACGTTTCGAACCCAAGACATTTCGCCCCTAAAAATTCTGAGGGCGATTCAAGACATGCAGAGGAATTAATCAGTATTTACTGTATATTTACCACCGCAAATTGGATACTGAGCAAGAGCAATCTTTTCAGCAAGTAAAAACACGAATATTTGCACATGACAACAAAAAAAACAACAAATGTCAACTGAAAAGAAACCATTCTTCAACTCACGTTTCGTTTGCTGCTTCCGCCATTTTGTTTCGAATCTCTGCCGGCTCTTCCAAATATCGAGTGGAAGAGACGGCAGAGCTTCTAAAAGCGGAAGACGCCCAATCGAACGCACCAGAATATCTCCTCCAATTCTGGCAGCTCTACCGTTGGCCCAAACGAAGCGGCTAGTTTACTATCTGTAAAGAAGCAGCCAGCCACTCAACTACATATCGCAGTACCGAATATATTTCGTATGTTTAATACTAGAGTGTGATACTTGACTGACATTATAAGCCCATAGGATATAGCCTGAAATTTACATACATACAAAGGCAGGCCTGCTGTATTAAACTTTGAATTTTTTTTATTTGTTATCAGTTTTCGCGACATTATGCAACTTACTGAAAAGCGTCCTTGAGTATCTGTTGCCACTTCTGAGCAGGTACATGCGATTCTGAGCTGCTCTGATGTTTTTATTATTATTATTATTTTGAGCGGAGAAACAATCACAACATAATATCGGAGCAAGCCTTCGGATTTATGTTGTTCTGTTGATATATGTACGTTGTTCTTCATTTTGGTGACTGGACATTTCGGCCCATAACAATTTCGGCCCATTACAATTTCGGTCCATAATAAGTTCGGCCCATACAATTTCGGCCCATTACAATTTTGGCCCATGGTTGGGGTATCATAAATATTGCACGACCTGACGAATCTTTTTACTAACTGTTTGGCGCTTAAAAGTGCATTTTTTAATATTGTTTTGTTTTGCATTGATAAACATCTTGGATATTTGTTTGAGGTCCCCGTAGAGGGTGAAAGAGTGCATACAATATGACCAAAGGAAAGCCAATAGAATGATACTACGGACGTTAAATCTGTGTTTGTATCGAAGATCAGACTGTAAATATCATGTGTAATTCGATCTAGACCTATGCTTTCCACAAAGGATATGAAGTCGCCATCGACAGTGGAAGACTGATTGAGAACTAAATTTCCACTCTCATAAATTTCAGTCAAAGTTTGAATTATCTAAGTTTAGCATTAGGTAGTGGACATTATAAATCGAAGATTAGATTTCATTTTAAAAGTACAGTCTGATCGTAATCTACACTCTCCATGATGTATACTTAGGTCTCCATCGGCACTGAAAGGGTCAGGTTAAATGCTTTGTTCATTGATCTCTTTACCTTTGTTTTTTTTTTCGCAGACGAATTTGATCGTACTTTATCATGAAGTCTTTTTTTTTTTGCAGGGGGGGTGGGAGGGGGGTATTCAAATTTGGGCTAAGGGTTAAACCATCCAGTATCCGTATGGCCATATATTGTCTGAGATATCCGTCAATTTTAGGTGCACGCTTTGTTGCATTTTATTATCATGGGTGTTGTCAAACCATTCTCCTTGACAACCAAGAACTAATTAGAAGTACGGAGCAGTGTTATTAGTGATAACACTGTTATAATTGCCTTTAGTGATGACCAGAGACAACTTATATCAATAAAACTTCCAAGTTCCTGACTTGTATACTGTAACAATTTTGTTGTAAATTTGTTCTCCGAAATGACTTTTTCTAGGGTCTTGAAACACTTATCATAATGTAATTCATTTCTTAGTGTGCATGTGAAAACGCACCACTCTAAAATGAAAAGTTATGACAAACCTAGTATCAAATTGATATCGTCTGATCACAACCCCTTCACGCTGACTTTTTTAACCTTGATAACAACTTTATTTTAAAGTTTAAATAGCTGACTTATATAAACTCTATATACATGTAATTCATAATGTTGGAGTTGGAATATCAATTGCTGTGAGAAAGTCAAAAAATTTCTTATGAAATAAAGTCGATTATCGGACGATGTAGGTTGGAAAAAGGATGGGGGAGAAAGGGGAAAGAGGTTTTTACTTGTCGGTGTGAGTGCTCTAAAACTTGTGTAAAAGACGGGGAAAATAATTGAAAGGATGCAACTTCAGTAATTATTTTCAAATGCAATAATAATTGGCACAATAAGTCTTGTTTTGTGCCTTTTTTTTTTTCATTCGCGATAATGGATTGTTTACCAAGGATTCATGTTTAAAAAGACATTGTAAGGCAACAGTTTTTTAACTAATTTCACTAAGCATCCAGATCAGATAAGAATTTTTAGAGACATTGCATAATGTATTCATACTGAAGCACAAATTATCACTTTCATCTGACCCCTGGTAAAATTGAGAAGAAAAAAAACTAGATTTATGGTATTGCCGAGGTATCTGTAACTTCCCCAATTCTCATAAAAAGAATTCTTAAGTGAGATACGGAATTTCGAAATTCCTAGAATTAGTCCTTGAGGAAAATTCTGCAAAATGAAATATTGTTAATGAAAACATAGGTTCTACGACTAAAACTGAGCTTGAAATAAGCTATGACTGGCAAGTTTACAAATCTGGAAATACCTTTTTGTTATTTCAAAGGATGACACTAATCCTCCCTTGCCCAATACACAACGCAGAGCTGCTATGTTTGGCAAACCTTCGAAGGTGTAGGACTGGCTAAAACATTGTCATATAAAAGCAATCGATCAACACACAGAGTGATAGACAGACAGGTAGGAGAATGCAAGCTGTCAGACAAATATGCAAGGAAACATTCAAGTGCTGTTTGAAATTGGTATACTATGGGCCGAAATTGTAATGGGCCGAAATTGTTATGGGCCGAAATGTCCCGGAATCTTCATTTTGACACTCGTCTGAGTCCGGTCACACAAAAATACGCCACAGGAGTAATTTACACCACAGGAATGCCACAGGGAGAAAGTGATATGCCACAGAACATAAATAGCATCTAATGCATACTTTTTATGTTTAAATATCATAGTTAAGGCATTATCTTTAGTATATTGAAGTTTAGCTGAGAAATTGTATGTATTTTGATGAAAATTTGATCTTGAAAGACAGCCATACTCTACGATTTCAATGACACCATAGTTGTATAAAACATCAATTTCTTGAAGACAGAGATTGTACAAGTTTAGATAGATTTGTTTTTCAATTCTAAGAATATTTCACGATGTTAACTTAAGAACTGACTCGTAACTGTAAACCATTTCGTCTCCAGACTTCAATGCGTATTCTGTAAGGGAAGATAGTGAAGGGAGATAATTGTAACAAACGTTTGATACTTGTCACTTTAATCGTTAGTCTGGAGACAGTTAAGTTTACAAAGTGATGATCCAATTCTAAGCATTGTTAAATATTCTAAGAGTTGAAAAAATAAGTCTATTGAAAGTTGTACAGACAAACATCTTTGAGAAATTATTGTATAGTATATCATACAACCATGGTGTCATCGAGATTGTGACATGCAAACAACACAGGATATAGCTGTCTTTCAAGATCAAATTTCTACCAAAATACATAAAATTTCCTAGCTATACTTCAATATAGGTAACATGTCAATAAAGATCTCTAAGATTAAAATTTATGTATTGAAAGTTACAAATGTGCTGTGGCGTGTCAGTTTCTCCTATGGCATACCTGTGACGTAAATTACTGCTGTGGTGTATTTAAGTGTGACCTTCTGAGTCTACCTACAGTCTGAAGGGTTGCTCTGATGTTATTTTGTGATTGGGTCTCCGCACCCCATTATATCAGCCATTCTTTTATGGCTTCTGGAAATTTCAAAATCTTACTGGTCATCTTTCAGTCAGCATAGTGTGTCTTAAATCTGCTTGTCAGCTGTAAAAATGGACATGAATCAATAGATAAATGAGTTAACTTCACATTGACACCAAGCGTAGTGCAAGGTTGTTGTCGATCTTTTGTAATTTCCCTTTTATTTGACATAAATACATCTGGTCAATTTGTAAACAAACACTCATTATAAATTTAGTTAAATGCGCATGCACGGTCATTTTTATTTGAAAAAATGACATTGTGTGATCAGCAATTTAAGTGATACCGTACAGTAATTATGAATCCTCGTAAATGAAATAAATCCAGTATGTTTTAGTTTTCCCTTCAGTACCCAAGCTGATGAAACAGAAGCCGATAAATTGTGAAAAAAATAATTTTACTGTACCGGAAATGATTTCTGGAACATGCGCAGTAAATGTAAAGCGTAGTTTTGATTTCCTTGGAAGTAGGTCAGTGGATATTTACACTTCAAAAACATGGAATTACGAGGAGGTTACAGTTGCCCTTTTAAACAATTTTGGCATTTTAGTAAAGATTAATCATTTGTCTAATGATCAATGCCCATACTATTGGCAGTCAACAATAATTTTGCCACATAGAGCAGTTAGATGAGATGCCACTATGATCAACTTTCATTCCAGAATAGAACTATGAATGGCTGATATGAAGGTGAACGGAGAAACAGTCACAAAAATAACATCTGAGCATACGTTAAGACTGAAAGTAGCCTGAATTGTCATCACGTCGGTATCCTGAAAGCTACTCACCAGCTTAGTAGTCCTATTATTTGACCTACATATTGTGTGCTTAATCCTTTACCACACAATCCTGACTTTTAACAACCCCAAGAAAGAAGCCTTTTGAAAACATTGTGGGAAAAGGAGAAAAATGCTGGTTATGAGAAAATGCTGATAATCAGCATTTTCTTCTTTTCTCACAATGTTTTCTATCCTTCCCAAAACAAATTTTTAATTTTTCAGTCACATTTATTTTGTCGCCTGTAAAGGCTTTCAATTTGGACTACTGTATAATTTTGTTGTTTGGTAAAGAGTAAATTGCTTTCAATTTGGACAGAAAATTTGTTGTTTAGTAAAGAGTTAATCAAATCGGCATACATCTACGATACTGTATAATCTACTTATTTATATATGAGCCATGCTCTGGGAAAAAGGGCTAAATGCATCTCCGTGATCAATGATATCCATCAAGCCATCACATAATTATGGATCCATAATAGCCATTTTTTTATAACAACCAACTAAATTATGAGGTATAGTGGTCCTTGGACATACAGAAAATTGACCTACAGCGAAAGTTTCGGCCCAGGTCAGCCTGCACGGACTGCGCAGGCTGACCTTGGTTGATACTTTTCGCAGATGCTTCAAGCCCCCTTTTCACAGAGCACAGCTCATATAAGTTATTTTAACATTATAGGATAGGGACATGGCAGCCCAAAGATACAAACAGTTCCTACGTGTTATTGAAAATTGGCCCCTGGATGCAACAAAAGGGAAACAAAGAGATCTTGGTGCCCTACTTAGAGACAGATTCGCTGCTGAATTCAAACATGGTGAGCTATCCGAGATAAGAGACCCAGAGAAATGTGATAAAATGCTAGCGAGTCTTGAGAACATCGTAAATGACAGACACAAAACATATTATAGGTGTGACCTTGAAAAGGGAGCTTTAGGAGGTGACATGGAAACAGCTCATTTAGCAGTCTCCGATGAAGTTTTGAACAATTTAAAATCTCAGCGTTCTCCCCTGTTAAGCGGCGTAGGTTTTCTCAGTGGAAAGGACAAGAACAAAGATGAGTGACAAAGCAGCAGATCTATCTGTGAAATAGTAATAAAAATTTATACCTGGTAATTTATTATTGTGAAAATTTAAGTGAGCCATGCTCTGGCAAAAGGGGGCTTAATGCATCTCTGTGATGCATTTTAGCATATGGTAGTAGTGTTGGGAAATAGGTTGAAAATGCTAATCAATGATCAGTTGGAATCAAAATCCACTTCCAATGCGATAATCGGTCATACGTCGTATATCTTTTTTTTTTTTTTCGCGGGAAGGAAATTTTTTCTGTTTTCACGAGTGGGTCATTCTAGCAAAAATTATATTCACTAAATATTCCATACAATGTAAAAATCCTTCCTTTGATACAGTGTTTTAGAAAGTCCGCCTTTTTTGCGTTTTTGACGCGCAAAATGAAAGCCTGATGCAACAAAATTAATGCATCATGTCTTGCTTGATGCAATATAAATCAGAATGAAAAAGAAACATAAAGTATTGATTCAATGAATAGATCTTATCTTACAAAATCGTCAATAACTGCAAAATCATATCAAACCCGCTTTCTAACACTGAATTATTTGTTTCCAGTTTACACTGAATTGGTCTAAAACTCGACATTATTCTGTGTGACATCGCTGTCGTCTCGTCTATATTACTGTATGGAATCCGTACATAAACTTTTTGTCCGCGTTTTAGACCCTGCTGGGAAATGGTCACTGACATGCTGGAGTAAAAGGGATGACAGACGACAGTTTCTATGAGGTCATTGTTTTCTACTTTTACCTTTAATACTACACTGTCATTTAAAAATTTTAGCATTATGTGACATCTACAAACTGGCAAAGGTAAACAACACTTGAAAAAAAAAAAACAGGTTAAAGACCATGACGCATAAAATTTCTGAATGACCTCTTAACCCTTTCCCAAATTACAAATTTTGGACTGGTCAAAATTGAAAGAGTTTGCAGACTACAATTTTAAATTTGATGAAAATGGCAGAAAGTTATCAAAAAGGGTGGAAAACACTGTGGGAAAAGGAGAAATTGCTCGTTACGAGCAATTTCTCCTTTTCCCACAGTGTTTTCAAAAGACTTGTACTGCAGACACGTGAAAACCAGGGCTTGTTTGGGAAAGGGTTAAATTCCAAACAGCGAGTCACAGATGACCTCCAAAATTTATGAACTAGCAGAAACACTGTTTGATACAAAATGTCAAGAGAAAAAATTTCTCTGCTCAGACACATTTGTTTATTGTCAACGGAATAGACGAGTAATAATGTTCCTCTCGGTGGAAATTGGCTAACAGATCTATACAATCATTCAAAGGAAAAGCCCAACATTGTAAGAAACGGCTTTGAAAATGCTGGTATCTTGAAACTATGAAAAAAACAAACAGGTTTAACACAACGATCTGTACATGTATAGGGGGAGTTATCATTAGATACTGGTAATCATTATACTGAAGTTTAAGCAAAGTTGTTTCCCTTAGTTTCCTAGTGTCCATTTGTAGTCAAATGATAGTATTATGAATTGTGAATAAGTAAACCAACTAGGAAATTCCATAAGTCTAGGATTTGAATAAATCTTTTTCTTATTTATTTATATAATATACCATGGGTATCAATGGGAAAAGGAGTAATTTTGAGATTTTGAAATACATCAGGCCTCTGCCAACTCTCAGACTTTGGGGAGAAGTGACTTCTCCCCAGTCTGAGAATTGGGAGAAGTTTTTCAAAATGGGGAGAAGTGGTCAGACTTTGAGGAGAAGTTAAGACGGACCTTAAAATGCAGACGTGGTCGGACTTATAGAAGGAAATAACAATATTTTAACAATTTAACGGTTTGATTGGATACAAAACCATGTAAATTAAATGAAGATATTTTATACTGTATATCTTTTTAATGATTAAGATACTTATTCCTATTAGAAACTACTTAAAATATATTTATTCATTGTTTACCATGCTCAATTCATACACTTTTTGGATAAAAACATTATGGAAAGAGAAAACAAATACTTGTGAGCAATGTTTTCTCCTAGCACATTTTTTTCCCAAAATCTTTTAAGCACCATTTTTTTCCCCCCCAAAAAAATCCTGGGCAAAATTTTTGCTGAAGATCATTATCTTTACCAGGGATCATGGACATTACAATCCCCATCCCTGACTAGGTAAGAAAAAATTCTAAATCTCAAACCAAAAGCATTTACAGCAGGCAAATAGATACTTTAGGATGTAAGTAATGTTAAAAAGTAACGCAAATATTGTGTCAAAGGAAGGAAATCTTGCTACCAGCATTTTGTCCTGTTGGCACAATGTTTTCAACTTCCTCATGGTAATTAAAGCCAGTTTCAGACAGCTAGAGAAATCGAAGATAAGTTCGTCTGAATACTGTTTTTCTTTTGCTGATGACTGATAAATCGTTTGTGAAAACATCGCTAAATACATTTCCAACTTAATACCTGTTTTAACCTCGTAGATCGTTCGTTCGTAGATAGGGTCCGATCAAGAAAAATGTCAAAATTTTGACAGAGTATGGGATCAATAACAGTATATGTATATTTTCTTTAATTTCATCTTTTTGTTCGCGTCAAAGAAAAATACACCATTTCATCCAAACTTTTGAAAGAAAACTGCCCTTGAGCTATGTGAATGTACCCAGCAGCCATTTTGAAATTGAATCATGTGACTTACTGGAATTCGGCAAAAAAAATCAGTTATAATGTGACACAGTCGGCGCCAAGTTGTAGTCACATGGGTTAAAAAATGTTGTTTTAAAAGCAAGGTGCCGATTTCAATTCAATTCCGGGACATTAAATAAACGTTGATATCTGAATCAGAGTTTTATACTGAAAAAAGATGCCAGACAAGCCGCTAGACGGTGCCGATGTTTGTTATGACGCGAAAACTATTGGTTGAAGTTCGCAAGAATTTTAACAACTTGACGGGGCAAAGGGGTGAATATTGTCGGTTAAGATGATACCTACCAATTAAGAAGGGGAATTTGGTACCCGAGAAACTGCTTGTCAAATCGTACAGCTGAAAACAATTAATTTCGCTGATTGGACACCGGCTGTGAATCGGGTATAACGCACTGTTAGGTAATAGATCTACACACGCTGATTGTGTATCGAGTACCCGACGCGAGGTCAATTTTCGCGAGGCGACTTTCCGATTTTTTTCAGGCGACTTCGATTTCGCTTTGCCCGACGAAATGGGCGAAGTTTTTTAAAATCAAGCGACTTTTTCGCCTAAGTCGCCCACTCGGCCGAGGCCTGATACATGACTATCAAGGTAAATCTTGCGATTCTACAGCTTTTATTCCCCATTTTGCAGTGCACTAATACGTCCAGTATGTAATACCACATACCGATAAGTATTTTTGTAGGGTTTGATGCTATCATATATATACGATTTCGCAAAAAATAGAAACATACCAATGAATACGTGAAAAAAAGACACGTGAAAAACTGATTTTGGTGGAATTCGTGAAAATTTTGGGACGCGAAAAAAACCAAATAATATACGGTAATCGGTTGTACAAGAATATGAAATTTGGTGTTTGTTTATGGGTTTAACTTGGACAAATTAGTTACAAAACTTTCTCGGGAAAGGAGAAAATATGCCTAACAAGCAGGTTCTCCCATTTTCCTCAACATTTTTGAACGCAGGTTTGTTGAAAGATTAAAACTATGGTCATACGCTGTCGTCAAACTTGCTTTTTGAAAAAGTTCGATTGCAGTGACCTTATTCTTATCCATATTTCATTATGTCTTCCTACATATTCTATAGACAGATCTGCTTGGATCTAAATAGTATTTTGTCAGAGGCTCATCTTGTTTTAAATTATAAAAGCCAAAATACATCCACCCATCATTTTTTTGTTTTTGTACCTAGATGGGAATCAATTTTTAGCTGTTTTACTGCATCATTAGCCATTTTCATGTTTTCTTGTAGTTAGAGTTGCTCCCCTTGGTTGAGTTTGGCATCCCTTGGTTATGTTCGGTGTTATTCAGGTTTGGACCGATGATCGATACTTGGTATTTGTAATCGATGGTCAGCATTGGCACTGATTAAATGGTAGTTAATCAGTCTTTCCCGATCACTATATGGTAGCATGGTCCTTTGACATGCAGAAAATTTTGAAGATAGCAAAAAGTTTTGGCCCATGTCAGCCTGTGTGGACTGCACAGGCTGACATGGGTTGATACTTTTTGCAGATGCATTAAGCCCTCATTCCAAAGAGCATGGCTCAGTTACTTTTTGAAGCTTAACTCTATACTTTACAAATTCAATGTTTTTTGTAAAACCCCTGCAGTTTGACAGCTTTTGAAAGGATTGTGGGAAAAGGGAGCAAATGCTTATAAGAAGCTTTTTCATTATGTTTGTGCATTGTGTAGTTTGTAAGGGGTTTTCAGTGGTAAAAAAATAACTGTTCAGTGAAGGATTGGGTTGACCCATGATACAATTAGTCCAAAGAGCACCAAGCACAACCTGAATTGTTGTGGTAGATAATGTACTGCAAGATCAGACTGCCTTTCTGCGGGAAGCGCAGATCAAGATTGAAGGAAAGGAAAATGTCTGTAATCAGTTGTGCGGAAAACATTGTAGGAATAGTAGTAGTTGGGTGTAACAACAATTACTTGTTCACACCCATTGCTTTTAAAAGATACTGACTGCAAGGGTTATTCAAAACACTAGTATATGTTAAGCCTTCACCCGAGAGTCTAAAGTTATCCTTGACAAAGAAAGCTCTTGAAAACCTTGTTGGGAAAGTAGAAAATGCTGCTGTGATGCCTGTCTTTGTGAGAGACTTCTTTCTCTGTTTTGCTGCAGACTAGATATCTTTTTCTTTAATTTGTTTATAAAACACATCAAACTTGGTACCTTGTTTGAAATTAATAGTCACCTGTGTATGGGTATACATTTTTTTCAGTATTGGTTGAATTGCCTGAAAGGGGTATTAAGCTGTATTGTTTATTGGTAAAGCCTGATGGCTTCTTGAGCCTGATAGCTTTGTCTGTTAATTATCATGGGTCATGATATGGAATCCTAGCCTAGCCAACCCTTGGCTCTCTTTGAGTATTGATGAGTCATTAATCCTTTACCAAGCATTCACATACATGTCTTAATGACCCTGAGGAAAAGGCATTTTAAAACATTGTGGGAAAAGGAGAAAATGCTGGTAACCACCTTCTCCAGCAATGTTTTCTACCCCTCCAAAGACATGTACGGTTTATACCACACTGTAAGCCACAGTTAATTTGCTGTCTGCAAATGCTTTGGATTTGCAGATGCAATTTGAATTTGAAATTTGGCAAGTCCATAATTTTGTAGTTTGGTAAAGAGTTAACGACAGGATTCATTCCTTTCACCTCAATATTAGATAAATGTTTGAACGATGTTATGCGAGAAAGCTGGAAGTGGCTTTGACAAAGTGTATTGCGAAGTGTTGGTGAGAGACGCTGAAGGAATGAATGGATTGGTGCACTCAATATGGTTAAAAATGGCTTTAAACTTTCAATGGACTGAAGTGATATGCCTTGTCTGTAGTCTCGGACTATTCGTCTTTGCATTTTTGTTGTAAATTTAGAAAGTAACTTGAAATCTTACTGACAATACCATTTGGTTTAGCCAATCAGAAATAGGTTATTTTGAGATCAAGAAAATTAATGAAAAATTTAAAGAAATAAAGAGCAAACTAACAAAGTCCTTGATTGGATTGTAGTTACTGCAGGCAGATCTTGGCCTGGGTCTTGGTGGAAATAATTTTTAAATCACTCTTTATCATGGCCACCTTCCATAGCATATAAATTAAAGATCTGTGGCAAAACTGCTTATTGGTTCCTAAATTATTACATCATTTTTGACAGGGTAAAGTCTGAATATATAAAAGGAAAAAAATGATCAGAATGGAACCAAGGCAAGGCAGATATCAGTAACCAAGTTATCATTATCTAAAAAAATGTTGCCCAATGATGATTCTTTAACAACACGACTGTAGGGCCTCTCTTCATAGGAACACAGAAATGTACCGAGTGAGATCAGAATCCAGTTTATACACTTGAACTTACATTTTGTTGTCATAGTCAAGACTGCATATTGCTATGGCCCCAACTGTTAAACCTTATACTAAGCAATCGCATGCTTTGTAGGTATTGACTTTAGCCCTTTACCAAACAATTCCGGATTTTCATGACCCCGAGAAAGAAGCCTTTTGAAAGCATTGTGGGAAAAGGAGAAAATGCTGGTAACAAGCATTTTCCCCTTTTTGCACAATGTTTTCTACCCTTCCCAAAACAAATGAAATTTCAATTTTTGAGTCACGTTTATTATGTCATCTACAAATGCTTCCAAATTGGACAAGTCTAAAATTTTGTTGTTTGCTAAAGAGTTAAGTGAAAAGGCTTTTGAAAACATTGGGAAAACAGAAAATGCTGGAAACCAACATTTTCTCCTTTTCCCACAATGTTGTCAATACTTCTAATTCAATTTCCATCATTTGAGCCACATTTACTTTATCATCTGCGAATGACTTCCTTTGGGACAAGTCTTAAGGGTTAAATTTCTTGCAAAACTTTATATTTAGATTATTGTAGTTCTCTTTCTTGAATGCTGTTTGTGTACGTGTATAACCCCCCCCCCCCCCCCCCCCCCCACTGTTTTGTAATTGTGTATTACAATTCAAATAAAATCTTTTATTTTGTTAACCTGTTTCTTGTAGTGTATTTGTTTCCTTTTTTTTAGTTTACCGGAGCACATAGTGCTCAAGGTGTGCTTTTGTGATTATGCTGTGTCTGTCGTGCATTGTCAATCTTGCTGTCTTCAACAATTATCTTGCACTCTGGAAGCCTTAGAAGTAGGTCACTGTGTCAATCTTAGAAAAACCATCTGTGCACTCTCGAGGCCACACTTTCAGTCAGGTATCTATGGAAGTTGGTCAGAATGTTCATGTTGATTATATCTTTGACAAGTTTGAAATCAAAAAGTAGGTCACTGGGACAAAATTTAGAAGAACTTTGTTTGCACTCTAGAGGTCATTTTTTTCTGTGTGATTCTCATAAATGTTTGTCAGAATGTTTGTCTTAATGATATGTCATACAGGTATGTAAACGGGACATGCAGGTCAAAAAAGAGGTCACTTGCACAAATCTCAGAAACTCTTGAGGTTTCCATTTCAGCCCAATTCTTTTGAAAATTGATCAAGCGGTTTGTCATGATCTCAAACAAATTAAAGTCTGTGTCATGTTGGATCAAGAAGTAGGTCAGTCGAATTTTTGAAAAGCCTTTTGTGTCCTTTGGATACTATATTTTTAATCCGATTCTCATGAGAGTTTATCAGAATGTTTGTCCTGATGATATTTTATCGTGAAAAGAGCCATTTTTGGTCAGAAAGTAGGTCACTTGGACCAACCTTGTGTGTACTCTAGATATCAGTTTCAGTCCAATACTCAGGAAAATGTTTCAGAATTTTTTTTCTTAAACTTTGAAAAGCTTTTTTAAAATAGGTAAAATATTGTGCAGGAAACCTTTTGCACACTTTAGAGGCCTCATTTTTTTTTTAAACCAATTCTCATGACTGCTGACCAGAATGTTTGTTTTGATAATACCTCTGATGAGCATAAAATGGGGTCACATAGGGTAAAAAATTAGGTCACTTGGACAAATCTGAGAGGCAGATTTGAAATGGATATCATCAGGTTGAAAACATTGGGGCTGCAGTCATGACAATTAATGTTACACACACATTTTGTACATGTTATACATCATCACCACTAGGATCGCTTCAACTTAATGAATCCTAGAATCCACATGAATCCTTGATCAATTTTCTCGGGTGAGCACTTGAGGTTGACGACCCTCATGTTAGTGCGGTGTGTTTATGTACATGAAAATCCATGGGCTTGGCATGTATACTACTCAAAGTATGCTAAGCACCTAGAATATAGCATGGGACAGTACGAGGGCACCTCAAAAAAGGGAGCAAAAAAAAAAAGAATGATACAGGCTGGATTTTTTTCAGTGCACTTGTAATACAAGATCTTAAAGCTTTATCCACCAAATCTGCTTTACCTGCTGCATTTACCTATTTAGATGATGCGATTTTAAAACTTAAAGGTTATTGATTTCGATCTGACATTTTGTTGCGACAGCACAATGCCCCAGTCCACACATAACAAGTGGTGATGGCTGAAGTTAAAAGATGCCACTTTGTGGTAAAGGGTAAATGACTAAAAATTTCCATTTATTTGGCACTTTTTTTTGGGGGTGGACATCCGTTCTGCAATTAATGCCGGTATTATCTATACAAGAAGCGATTACTAAGCTTTACATCGAATTAAAAGCTCGTGGAGGCTATGTTGAACAATAATGCATAATTATTGACCACTTTCTGGCGTATTCTCAAAGAGGCCGAGATCTTTTTGACGTGCCTCATACATGAGAGGTCATTTTTAGCTCACCTGGGTAGAGAAGTGCTGAAGGTGAGCTTTTGTGACCGTTAGATGTGTCCGTCGTGTGACGGGCTGCGTCCGACCTCCATACGTCAACAGTTACATTGTGTGCACTGTGGAGGCCACATTTTCATTTCAGGACTCATGAAACTTTGTCAGAACGTTTGTCTTGATAATATCATGGACAAGTTTGAATTCGGGTCAGGTAGAGTAAAAAAGCACTTCACTTAGATCTTTGAAAAACCGTATGTGCACTCCAGAGGCCACATATTTAGTCCACTACTCATGAAAGTTAGTTAGAATGTTTGTCTTGTTGATATCTGAAATTTGAAATTGGGCCTCGTCCGATCAAAAAGTAGGTCGCTGAGACAAATTTTGAGAAACATTGTGAGCACTGTAGTGGTCGCATTTTCCGTCCATTACTCATTAAAGTTGGCTAGAAGGTTTGTCTTGTTGATAACTCGAACAAGTTTGAAATTAAGCCATATCAGGTTAAAAGAAAAGATCATTTTGTAAAATCTGAGAAAAACCTTATGTGATCTCTTTAAGGCCACATTATCAGTATGATACTCATGAAAACTGGTAAGAATGTTTGTCTCAAATGATATCTCGAACAAGCTTTAAATTGGGTCAATTCAGGTCAAAAAGTAGGTTACTGGGACAAATCTTTGAAAAACATTGTGTACAATCTGAAGGCCACATTTTCCGACTAATACTCATGGAACTTGGTCTTAATGTTTGTCTTGCTGATATCTCGGACAGGTTTGAAATTTGGCCACATCAGGTTAAAAAAAAGTCATTGGGTCAAATCTAAAGAAAAACCTCGTGTGCACACATGGGGCCATATTTTCAGCCTGATATTCACGAAAGCTGGTCAGAGTGTTTGTCGTGATGTAAATTGGCTCACGTCAGGTAAAAAGTTAGCTACTAGAACAAATCTTAGATAAACCTTGTGTGCTCTCTGGAGGCCACATTTTCCGTGCAATACTCACTTGGTCAATGTGCTTGTCTTGTTGATATATCGAACACGTTCGAAATCAGGTTAAAAAAAAAAATGGTTATTGGGTCAAATCCAAGAAATACATGTACCTTGTGTGCTTCCATAGGGGCCACATTTTCAGCCTGATATTCATAAACTAGAGGCCCTTGGGGGCCTGAAATCGCTCTACTGGCAGTGAGTTTGCTTTTTTTTTTTCTAGCATACATTATGAATTCATGATGCAAAAAGATGAAAGACAAACATCCCCCCCCCAAAAAAAAAAAAAAAACAGGAGTATTGTTGCAACTGGGCTTGAACCCACTAAGAAAGCACAAGCAGGCATGTTGAATTGAACAAATAGTGAAAAAAAAAAAAAAAAAAAGAAATGAAGTACAATTTCTCAAAACCAACTGTTTGAAATCCAGCCAAATTTGATAGGGTTTCAGTACTCATTGTGTTAAACAATCCCTGCAGATTCAAAGAAATGGACTAATAACGTGGACTGTGTTGAGTAAAGAATCCCTGGTCTTCAAATGTCTGCTTTTCCTTAACTGATCACTAGATTTTCTTCATTTTTATTAGAGTTCAATCCTTTGATGACACAAATAATCTTTGCAAGTTTCAAAAGAATCGGATCTAAAATGCGGACTTAATTGCGAAAAACAGAAATATAAATTTTTTAACTTTAAATGGCTCCTTTTCCCATACTGATTGTCGAATGCTTTTCAAAATCGATAGAGTTCAAGCTATTGATAATATAAAGCAACTGTGTAAGTTTAATGAAAATTCGACCACAAATGCCGAGTCGTAGCGTAAACAAGTAATGTATTTTTTTTTAATTTAAATGGCTCCTTTTCCAATACTGATAGTCAAATTTTTGTCAAAATCAATAATATTCAAGCTTGATGATACAAAGCAGCTGTGCAAGTTTCATGAAAATTCACTTTCAAATGCTGAATTTATTGGGTAAACAAGAAATGAAAATTTTGAACTTTAAATGGCTACTTTTCCCACACTGATTGCCAGATTTTTTTTTCAAAATCAATAGAGTTCAAGCTATTGATGAGATAAAGAAACCGTGCAAGTTTCACGAAAATCTGACCACAAACGTAGAGTAAAACACATAAACAAGAACAGGAAATGTTGAACTTTAAATGGCTACTTTTCCTACACTGATTGTTAGATTTTTTTCAAAATCAATAGGGTTCAAGCTTTCGATGAGATAAACAATCTGTGCAAGTTTCACAAAATTCCGACCATACCTGCAGACTTTATAGCGTAAACAAATTGAAATTTTGAACTTTAAATGGCTGCCTTTTCCTACACTGATTGTCAGATTTTTTTTTCAAAATCAATAGGGTTCAAGCTATTGATGGGATAAACAATCTGTGCAAGGTTCACAAAAATCTGACCTAAACTGCAGACCTAATTGTGTAAACAAATTTAAATGTTGAATTTTAAATGGCTGCTTTTCCTACACTGATAGTCAGATTGTTTTCAAAATCAATAGGCTTCAAGCTATTGATGAGATAAACTAACTCTGAAAGCTTCACGAAATCAGACCACAACTGCAGACTTTATCGCGTAAACAAGAAATTGAAATTTTGAACTTTAAATGGCTGCTTTTCCTACACTGATTTGTCAGATTTTTTTTCAAAATCAATAGGGTTCAAGCTATTGATGAGATAAACTAACTATGCAAGTTTCACGAAAATCAGACCACAACTGCAGATTTTATCGAAAAAAAACAAGAAATTGAAATTTTGAACTTTAAATGGCTGCCTTTCCTACACTGATTGTCAGATTTTTTTTTTTTTTTTTTTTTTTTTTTTTTTTTTCAAAATCAATATGGTTCAAGCTATTGATGAGATAAACAGACTCTGCAAGTTTCACGAAAATCCGACCACAAATGGAGACTTTATCTCGTAAACAAGAAATTGAAATTTTGAACTTTAAATGGCTGCTTTTCCTACACTTATAGTCAGATTTTTTTTCAAAATCAACAGGGTTCAAGCTATTGATGAGATAAACAAACTCTGCAAGTTTCACGAAAATCCGACCACAAATGCGGACTTTATCGCGTAAACAAGAAAAAGACTAACGGACGGACAGAAACCACGCCATGACATAAGCTCTGCTGGCTTACAGCCAGTAGAGCTAAAAATCAATAAGCCAATCAGCGATCAGCATTTTTCCCACTAAGAGCGGAAACCGTCTTCCCGTTACAAAACCTAGACATTCTGAATCATTAGGAGTTATAACTATATATAAATGTATATTATTAATGTATATTCCGAATCATTAGGAGTATATTATGTAAATGTATAGTATATTTATGAGAAAAAAACTGATGAATAATTTTAAACTTGATATCCATTATTAATCCTTAGGACTGCAATTTCAAGATGCAGAGTTACACCAGGTAAAACTATTGTTGCAGAAGACAAATTCAGATTTAAAAGGAGAACTTGGGGGCCTGAATCGCTCCACTGGCATGATTGTGCTGTTTTTTATAGCATACGCTATGAATTCGTGAAGCAAAAAGGGAAAAAAAGCAAACACACAAAAAAATAGGTGAAAGGGTTGTTGCAACTGGGCTTGAACCCACTAAGATAGCACAAGTAGGCATGGTGAATTGAACAAAATTAATAGTGAAAAAAAAAAAAAAAACCTCAAATACAATTTCTCAAAACCAATTGTTTGGAATCCAGTCAAATTTGATAGGGTTTCAGTACTCACTGTTTTAAACAATCCCTGCAAATTTCAAAGAAGTGTAACCAATAATGTGGTCTGTGTTGAGTAAACAATACTAAGTCATCAAATGGCTGCTTTTCCTAAACGGATTGCTAGCAATCTTAATATAGTTCAATCCCTTGATGATACAAATAATCTTTGCAAGTTTCAAAAGACTGAATAAAAAATGTGACTTAACTGCGTAAACAAGAAATGTAAATTTTCAACTTTAAACGGCTCCTTTTCCCATACTGATTTTTAAATGTTTTGTTTTTCTTTTTAAATCCAAAGGGTTCAAGCTATTGATGATATAAAGCAACTATGCAAGTTTCATGAAAATTCAACGACAAATGCCGACTTTAGCGCATAAACTAGAATTATAAATTTTCAAATTTAAATGGCTACTTTTCCGAAACAGTCAAATTTATTTCAAAATCAATAGTGTTCAAGCTGTTGATGATACAAAGCAACTGTGCGGGTTTCATGAAAATCCAACCACAAATACAGACTTTATTGCGTAAATAAGAAAAAGGAAATTTTTATCTTTAAATAGCCTCTTTTCCCACACTGATTGTCAGATTTTTTTCAAAATCAATAAGGTTCAAGCTATCAATGAGATAAACAAACTGTGTGAGTTTCACGAAAATCAGACCACAAATGCAGACTTCACTGCCTAAACAAGAAATTGAAATTTTGAACTTTAAATGGCTACTTTTCCCACACTGATTGTCAGATTTTTTTCAAAGTCAAAAGGGTTCAAGCTATTGATGAGATAAACAAACTGTGCAAGTTTCACGGAAATCTGTCTACAAATGAGACTTTATCGCGTAAACAAGAAACTTAAATTTTGAAATTTAGATGGTTACTTTTCCCACACTGATAGTCAGATTTTTTTCAAAATCAATAGGATTCAAGCTATTGATGAGATAATCAAACTGTGCAAGTTTCACGAAAATCTGATGAAAAATGCAGACTTTATCGTGTAAACAAGAAACTGAAATTTTGAACTTTAAATGGCTACTTTTCCCACACTGATTTTCAGTTTTTTTTTCAAAGTCAATAGGGTTCAAGTTATTGATGAGATAAACAAACTGTTCAAGATTCACGAAAATCCGACCACAAATGCAGACTTGAATGAATGAATGAATGTTGTTTTATGGCGCATCGACAGCTTTGGTCATTTAGCGCGCATACCTGTGTTAAAAGATAATAAAAGTGAAATTGTTTAAACTGAAAAAAGTTTGAATATATTAATAATGATAAAAGAGTTGGATTAAGAAGTGTTATGTGTGACCTTCATATGTATAATGGAAATAACTGAGTGACAGGGCAATCCCTATCTACTCAAAAAGTTTTAAATCACAGTTAGGAATGTGATAAAAGGATTTGAACAAAAAGTTGGATTGATAGTAGAAGAGTGTCATTTTTAATGTGCGTAAAATATGATACTGAGTGGCAGGATAAACCCTGCCTACTCAAAGTTTTAAATGGAAAGGTTAAGACTGTGAATAGTAGCTTAAAGGAAATGAGAGCTTAACATTGAGAAAAGTGTGTAAAGAATGTAAAAACAGGGGTAAGAAACTCAAAAAGCAAATATCACAGTTTATTGTAAATACCAATCTCCTTTATGAAAGCGATAATAGATTCAACGCTGACAGAATCAAAAAGATTTTTTAAACTATCGACGTTGAAATATTTTGAACGAATTGGTTGAAAGTCAATGCAATCTAGTAGAATGTGTTTTATAGAGAAGGGTGCATTGCATGGAATACATTCAGGGGCATCATCTCTGGTCAAGAGCCAGGAATGTGTAATGCGTGAATGGCCAATTCGAAGTCGTGCAATTATCACTTCTTCTCGACGAACAGACCTGTAAACGGGGTACCATTCACCAAGGGAAGGTTTAACTGAATGCAGTTTATTGAAAACATCAGCATCCCACTGGGATTGCCAAGAAGATTGGATATGTGTTAAAACAGAGGTTTTAAAATCAGTGTGTGGAACTTTAAAATCTGAAATGGGAAGGTTAAGTGCAGATTTGGCAGACCTATCGGCATTTTCATTGCCTTTGATGCCTACATGACTTGGAAGCCAGCAGAACACCAATCTGTTCATAGAAGAAATCTGTGAGATCCTTTCAAGTAAAGTACAGATCAAGGGATTCTCAAGTCGTTGATTTGAAAGGGCCTGTAATGTCGACAAAGAGTCTGAAAAGATAATGAAACGGTTGGAATTAGAATGTTCAGCTAGATTAAGGGCAAGATCAATAGCTTTAATTTCTGCAGAGAAGATAGAGGAATTGTTTGGAAGGCGGCATTTTAAGCTCCTTTCTCCACAAATAGCGGCAGCTGCTACAGAATTTCCCTCTTTAGATCCATCTGTATAGATTGGTATGAAGGAAAAATAATGCTCCTTTATCTCGTTGTATCTAGCATGAAACACAGTTCTATCCGTGACTGACTTTTTGTCGGATGCAAGGTCAAATCTGAATTCTGCACTGTTTAGTGTCCATGGAGGGATTTCAGAGATTTTATAGTCGGCAATAGACTCAATGTCTATGCCAAGGTTATCTACAATGGGCTCCATGCGGATACCAAATGGAGGAATAACATTTGGTTTCCTTTCAAAAAGACGTTTATACTGAGGTTTAAAAACAACTTTATGAGTTGGGTTAAAACGATTCGACTTCAGTTTTAAAAGATATTGAAGCGATAGTTTTTCCCTCCTGTAAGAAAGAGAAGGTTCATTAGCCTCAACATAGAGACTATTGACGGGAGAAGTTCTGAAAGCGCCAAGTACAAGACGCAGGCCTTCGTGGTGTATAGGATCAAGAATATTAAGGCAAGATTTACGGGCTGATCCATATACAATAGATCCATAGTCTAATTTGGAGCGGACTAAAGACCGATAAAGCCGCAAGAGGACTTTACGGTCTGCTCCCCATTCAGAATGGGCTACAACCTTTAAAAGATTAAGAGCCTTCTTGCATTTCTTTTTAAGTGCAGTGATGTGAGGAAGGAAGGAAAGCTTTCTGTCAAAGATGACTCCAAGAAATTTAAACTCAGAAACGACTTCAATTTTAGTTTTGTCCAAATATAGTTCAGGGTCTGGATGAACACCACGTAAATTACAAAGGTGCATGCATTTTGTTTTGGACTTGGAAAATTTGAAGCCATTTTCTTCAGACCACGTTTGGAGTTTGTTGAGACACTGTTGAAGTTGTCTCTCAATAATATTCATATTTCGAGATCTGAAGCATATAACAAAGTCATCAACATAGAGAGAACAGTCTACACCAGGACAGATAGCTTTAACTATACTGTTTATTTTTACACTAAAAAGTGTAACAGAGAGAATACATCCTTGGGGCACACCCATCTCCTGTTCACGGGCTCCCGAGACAGTATTGCCAACTCGGACACGGAAAAGACGTTCATCCAAGAAGGCTGAGATAAAAAGAGGAAGACGGCCTCGAAGACCAAAGTCATGTAAGTCTTTAAGAATTCCGTATTTCCAAGTCGTATCATAAGCGCTTTCAAGGTCGAAAAAGACAGATACTACATGTTGTCTATTAATAAAGGCTTCTCTGACAAAGGTTTCAAAGCGGACAAGATGATCGATGGTACCACGCTGGCGACGAAATCCACTCTGTACATCAACGATAAGGTTGTTTTTCTCTAAAAACCAGACAAGCCTGTCATTGACCATACGTTCTAGGGTCTTGCAGAGACAACTAGTAAGAGCTATGGGACGATAGTTGGCTGGGTCACTAGCATCCTTGCCAGGTTTTGGGATAGGAATGACTAGTGCCTCTCGCCAGGACGAAGGAAAATCACCGGACTGCCAGATATCATTAAAAATATCAAGTAAAACAGAGAGAGAAGTAAAAGGTAAGTGTTTTAAAAACTGGTAATGAACTTTATCTTGGCCAGGAGAAGAATCGTGAGCTTTATTCAGAGCAGATTTTAATTCTTTAAAGGTGAATAGTTTATTATAGTGCTCTGAATTAGAAGAATTGAAATTAAGTTTTTTCTTTTCTTTTGTGGCTTTATTCCTCTGAAACTTTTCAGAATAGTTTGCAGAGGAAGACTTTTTGCAAAAGGTGTCGGCAAGAGCATCAGCTATATCCTGGGGTGATTCCAACGAAGTATTGTTAACATTCAGGTGACTGAGAGGGGGTTGGCCTTTGCCATTGATCTTTCTAATCATGTCCCAGGTTTTTTTAGTAGTAGTTCTACTATTTAATTTAGAAACATATTGTCTCCAAGCCTTGCGCTTACTTTCTCTAATGGTACGACGGGCCTTTGCCCTGGAAATACGGAATAGGTTATGATTTTCTTTGGTAGGTCTGAGGTTAAACTTTCTAAGGGCTTGTTTTCTGTCTCTGACAGCCTGTTTACAATCATCATTGTACCAAGGTTTGTCAGGACGTTTTGGATTTGTCGAGGTCTGGGGGACGGACTGTTTAGCTGCATCAATTAATAGGGAAGTGAAAAGTTTTGCGGGATCATCGCAATCTCCAAATTTGTCATGTGTAATGGTCTGTTCACAGACGGTTTCAAATCTGTTCCAATTGGCTTTGGAGAGCTTCCATTTCTGTGGTTTTATGCTGCTGGATGGTTGTGTAGATGAAAAGATAATAGGGAAGTGATCACTTCCACACAAATCCTTAGTCACTTTCCAGGTGAAATCGGGAAGTAAGACTGGGCTGCATAAGGTTAAATCAATAGAAGAGTAAGATCCAGTTGCTGGATGGAAGTAGGTTTTGGATTTGTTATCATTCATGAAAGATAAAGAGTTGTTCGAAATGAAGTTCTCCAACTGTAAACCTCTCTGGTTAGTGTCATCGCAACCCCACATAACATTGTGACCATTAAAGTCCCCAGCAAGAATATAGGGGGATGGCAATTGGGAAATGAGATCATTCAGATTGGTCTCATTAATAGGTGTGCTCGGGGGGAGATATAAAGAACATAGTGTAACGGCACTGTGTAAAGATAATCTGATGGCAACAGCTTGTAAGTTTGTGTTAAGAGAGATAACTTTATGAGGTATGTTGTTATTAACAATAACAGAAACACCACCTCTAGCTTTCTCGCCTTCGGTAAAGACTTTATTGTAAATGGAATGGTATTTGATTGAGATATCATCCTCCTGTTTAAGGAAGGTTTCTTGAAGACAAACAGCAACCGGTTTGTGATCACTAATTAAAAGGGAAAGTTCGTCAAAGTTTGACTTCAGACCTCGACAATTCCACTGGATTATGGTATCCATTGTGCATGAAGAAAGTATAAAAGCTAAAGTAAAAAAAGAGGTTGTAAACCAATGCATTTTAAAATAGGTTGATTAAGACTTCATTACACTTGTCTCGGGTTTGGACGTGTGCCAAGTGTCAGTGTCCTTGTTCCAAGTATCCTTAGAAATGGACCAGATAGAGGCTTCTGAATCTGAAGCCTCACCTTCCAGATTTTCAGCATCTGCATCCATGTCCTCTAGCTCCGAAAATCTGTTGGAGGTAGGGACAGGATCATTTACTCTGACTGTGATTTCACAAGATTCATGGGAATCTCTAGATTGTGGTTTAGGTTTGGAAGAAGACCTTTTAGGAGATCGAGGTGTATGATTAGGTTTGTTATCTTTAGATGAAACATTAGATTTTATTGTAGACTGTGAAGATGGAGGTTGGGGTTTCTTTGGAGGCTGTTGTGAAGGGGGAGATGGTTTTGAAGGTTTTTTTGAAGAGATATTTTGCGAAGAGGTAGACGGCTTTGAAGTTTTTTGTGAAGAAATACTTTGAGAGTTTGTGGGTTTTGCGGTTGCAGAAGGGGTTTTGTTTGTTGTAGACGCAGATGGAGAGTCAGGAATTAGTTTGGACAAGGTGGATGGAGGGAGAAGTTCTTTCAGCTCAGTAGCTACATCAGGAAGTTTTTGAAGGAGAACGTTTGCTAGAATCTTACAAGTGCTGCAGTCATCCTTTTCAGTTGACGAGCCAACAACACCTGCATAGCTAGGACTAGTATAGGTTTTCTTTCTTTGTTCAAATATTTTCCTTGCTTCTGGAAAGCTAACATTATTGTTGTATTTAATGGACAGCACTTCTTTTTCTTCTCTCCATACAGGACACTCTCTAGAAAAGGTAGAGTGTGGAGATTTGCAATTAATGCAGAGAGGGGGATTTGAACATGTAGTACTGTCATGGTCAGGTCCTTGATGAGCACATTTAGAGCATGTTTCTTGATTTTGACATTTACTGATGTGATGGCCGTATCGCTGGCATTTAAAACATCGCAAGGGATTTGACACATACACATCTACTTTTACAATTTGGAAACCTATCTTGATAGATGTTGGGAGAACAGGTGAAGAAAATGTTAGAATGTATGTGTTTGTAAGTCTCTGTTCTCCATCTCTGCGTACAGAAATTCGCTGAACATCGGATACACCTTGTTGTTTTAGGTTGTCCTTAATTTCTTGCAAGGAGTTGCAGTAGGAAAGCTCCTTGCATCTAATTACTCCTTTACAAGAATTGAGTGAAGGGTGTGCGAAAATTTTAACGTCTGTGTCAAAGAATTTTTTGTGTTTTAAGAGATTCAGTGCCTGTTGATTTGTAATACATTCAACTAAAAGGGTCTGATCTTTGAGTTTTTTGACAGATTTTGGCGTTCCAAGGATGCTGGTAATCTGTTTTTCTATTATGAAAGGAGATAGTTTTGTTATGGGTTTTGAAGGATCTTGGGACTGGATGACGATAAAACGCGGAGAGTGAAAAGAAGTAGAAATTGAAGCTTCCGTTTCAGATTCACTATCTGAAAGAGGGCGTTTGCTTTCAGTAAGCTTGGCCTTTTTTTGCGACGCCATGTTTGTGTATAAAATTTCACCACCGATGCTCCCCACCCACCACGGAGCCCAACAAGGGGTCATGGTCTGGGGAAAGCCCATTCGCAGACCATGACAGGGATACATCAGTGGTATACTCGGTATGAAAGGGCTAGACTGGACAGATGTATTCTCGTAGAAAGTCTTACCAAGCTTAGACGATCATTGAGAGGTTACAAATGTCAGCCAAACACCAAAAACTTTCACCCGATTGACCCATGAGCCACCGCCTTCTAGGGCAGGACAAGAAATATGAAAAGAGTGTGGACTAAATATGAAGAAGATAGTAATTTTGATTGAGAGAAGGCTACAAAAGAAAGAACATATTAGATGCCCTAGGGCAAGGCATGACCAGCCGATTGATCAGGACGGGCCTTCCTGACCTCTCGTTTAGTTCAATTCAAGGCCAAAGTGGTGTGTTGTGAAAACAGAGCTATCAAACGGCCGAGCCCTGAATCCACTCAACCACCAGGATCCCGTCATCGAACGACACGAGTTGCAGCCCACGGCAAACGGGCAGGCACAGTGGGGGGGTCTTACCCCTGCTGTAGTGCGACAGCTGAGCTATTTCTATCCCCCCGCCCAGCAAATGCAGACTTTATCGCGTAAACAAGAAATTGAAATTTTTGAACTTTAAATGGCTACTTTTCCCACACTGATTGTCAGATTTTTTTCAAAATTAATAGGGTTCAAGCTATTGATGAGATAAACAAACTCTGCAAGTTTCACGAAAATCCGACAATAAATGCAGACTTTATCGCGTAAACAAGAAAAACGAACAGACGACCGGACAGTCGGACAGACGGACGGACGACGGAAACCACGCCATGACATAAGCTCTGCTGGCTTACAGCCAGAAGAGCTAAAAAACTGATCAGAATGTTTGTCTTGATGATGTCTCGGACAAGCTTTAAACTGAACCACGTCAGGTAAGAATTAAGCCACTAGAACAAATCTTAGATAAGCATTGTGTGCACACTGGAGGCCACATTTTCCGTCCGATGCTCCAGAAATTTTGTCAGAGTGTTTGTCTTGTTGATATTTCGAACAAGTCTGAAATGATCTCATCAGGTTGAAAACGGTTACTGGTTCAAATCTAAGAAAAACCTTTTGTGCACTTCACAGGCCACATAGTCAGTCTGACACTCATGGAAGCTGGTCAGAATGTTTGTCTTGATGATATCTTGAACATGATTTAACTTTGGACATGTCAGATCAAAAAGTAGGTCACTTGGACAAATCTTAGAAAAACCTTGTATACACTCTGGCTGATTGATTGGTTGAATGGCGTTTTACGCTGCTTTCAACATTATTTCAGTCATAGTGCACTCTGGAGTCCACATTTTCCGTCCAATACTCATGAAACTTCCTCAGAATGTTTGTCCTGACAATATCTCAGACAGGTTCAAAATTTGGTCACATCGGGTCAAAAAGTAGATCACTGGGGCATACCTTTGAAAATCTTGTGTGCACTCTAGAGGACACTCTCTCAGTCCAATACTCATGAAGTTTGTCAGAATGTTTGTTTTGATGATATCTTAGACAAGTTCAAAATCTGGTCACATGGCATCAAAAATAAGTTCGCTGGGACAAATATAAGAAAAACCTATTGTGCACTCTACAGGCCTCATTTTCAGTCTGATACTGAAATTTGGTCAGAATTTTTATCTTGATAATATCTTGAACATGTATGAACTGGGTCACGTTGGATCAAAGAGAAGGTCACTTACACTCATGTGCTGAAATCACATCATCATAACCAGGATGTCGTGAACTTTATATCAATTCTGCATGACTTTACTCAGGTGAGCGCTTCAGGGCCAATGACCCTCTTATTCATTCTTTTTATTTAATTATTTTTTTTATTTTTTAACGACTTGTCACTTTACAACAATGATACTGATGCATGGCAGCGTTTTCGTCGTTTGGAATGACAAGTTCGATAAAAATTTAACACAAATGCGATTTTCTGTTGATAGCTTATCATATATCAAACGGTGCATAATTTATTGGAAATAATGCAGATACGGGTATTTTGTCTCTAAAAGGAAACATGGAAAGTTTTGTAAATTATCAAGCTAGATCCTTAACGAAATATTTGCGAGGTTATAATTATTGTCTCATGGATTACCGCTTGATATGCATGTATTTCATATGTGCACGGGAGAACCCGTGCGGTATATTGGAAATTAAAAATAATTCTACCAGAAACTAGCTTATAAACACTGAGTAATTGGTTTCGCTTGACAGAGGACCACATAGCTAACTTAGTCTTTCATAGAAGAACAATTTTTAACAATTTTACAAAACCATATGCTGCAGCCAGTTACTAGCAGCCTTGCATCCTTCAAAACTTGCTTGACGGGCGCAAAGAGTTTATCTGACTCGCAGTAACATGTACTTCGGCAGCACATTGGCTTGGTTGATAATTATCACTTTCGTCGTAAAGGGAAGGAAGCACAGTATAAGTGCAACGCTAAAGTTATCAACAATCCAATAGAAGCAGACGCTCACTTGACGGAACTCGACGATCAGCCTGCTGCTTCGAAAGCTAGAAGCAAAGTTGTTGAAGGTATTAACACCCTTTTGCATAACTAAAATGATTAAGCTCGTAGATACGTCTTGAGTAGGCTTCCAAGTTTTTGAAAAGTAAGAGAATTCTGATGGCGAGAAGAAAACATACCGAGCTCGAGTTCATGCCGACAGTAAACTGAAACAGCAGAGAGAGGTGAAGGTCCGTTGTTACAATCCAGGCGTCGCAGTGCAGGTACTTAGTAGGAGACGACGCCCAGGTGTATGTTTGATATTTACGGTGTGTGGAAAGCCTGGAGACTGGCAGTCAGAATGTAAAATGTGTACTAAATCTAAAGTCAAAGTCAGGTAAGTACAGTTTTGTCAAATTCTTGTTCCATTTTGCATGAAAATTACAATTTACCGAGTATATAGCGTTGGGATACATGGCTCCAAAATGTAGTTGACTACTTGTTGGCGGGGTCCAGCGTGGCTTACTTGTAAAATGTAGGATTCGTGATTTGGAAGCCCCGTATTCTGGACTCTCTGGAAGCACTGGATTTTTCGTGGGAGTGTCCTTTGGCACAACACTTAACAGCCCTAGCCTAGTACTGGTGAAACCCACGACATGTGCATAAGTTAGAAACTCTGACGGCGTGATATGACTGAAATAATGTTGAAAGTGGCGTAAAACACCATTTAACAACCAAGTGTTTGTTCTCCTTTTAAATGCAATAAGTTTGTGTTGAATAGTAATTCAAAGTACTAGTATAAGTACTGTTATGGGTGGAGTCCTACAATTAGCGGTAGGAAATCTTGACAAACGGACACAGGTTTCCAGAGACATTTTACGGAAAATGTTAGATATCTTCGAGTTTTCCTGGGCATGACCACTGCATTTTAATGGTACATATGAGAATGGCTGGTGAATATGAACTTAGCGCTTATATCCGCCAACTATTTTACATTGCATACTAACTCATATTCTCAATAATTTTCTAAAATTTCGAAGTAACTTAGTTTCTTATTGTCTAAACTAAATGGTTTAGCCATTTTAGATATTATGTCACTTTCTAAATATAGAGTAAGGCTAAGAATTCTACGAAGAATTGTCGGTTGAATTTACACGGATGGTCACCAAGACAAAAGAACTGGTAACCATGGTTATCGGCCGCATTCACTGACCAGTCCACCTAATGTTTTCATTCTAAATTCTAAGACTAGTCGTCTGATTGTCCGAGACGTTCTGTCTCAGCCAATCAGAGTAGCCATAGAATTTAGACCTCAACCTGAATTTCGAATGATACGCGAATACGACCTCAGTATAACGTTGAAGATGCAATGAAAAAAAAAGAGCAACACACACTTTCTTTATATATAATTCATCCTATTTACAATTGTATTTTATTCGCAACCTGCAATGGATTTACCGTACGGAGTTTAGGCAGTCTGTGAGAAAGCTTTGTCATACTTTTATTTCGGGATATTTTTGCTTCGATGGTCATGACAGGTGCCCTGAAAGTAGAAAATCAAGATACTAAAAATTACCTTTCTCTCCTTTTGTCACGATGAGTTCGCTTATATTCATGCATTAAAAGCTTAAATCATCTTCAAAGGTCTTGAAAACTCTTTACCACACGACAAAATTTTAATCTTGTCCAAATTGAAAGCATTTGCAGACGACAAATCAAACTTGACTTAAATGGTGGGATTTATCCACGACGGATTAGAAAAAAATGTGGGCAAAAGAGGAAATGCCGGCTTCCAGCATTTTCTCCTTTTTCCACTATGTTTTTAAGTCTTCCTTCTCAGGGTCGTTAAATTCGAGATTGTTTGGTAAAGGGTTAAAGCACATTGATTCTGGCCAGTTATAGTACTGTTAGGGACTAATGGATATGTGCATTTCCAAACTTAACAAAATGAGCCCGTTAGCGCAGTCGTTAGCGTACAGGACTTGAGACCAGGGTGGGGGTCGCCGGTTCGAATCCCCAGCTCGGCCAATTTCTTTCCGGGGATTGATGGTAGTCATTGGTGCAGAATTTATTCCTTTCTCACCGCTGATAAATGTTTCGACGATGGTTATGTGGGAAATTATTTTTAAAAAAATCTTAATAAATACATTTATGTACCTTTTGGGTGGTGGTGCTAACTGTGGGCTCAGGGAGTAGATAGAACACACACCGTGTGCTGGAAAACCGTCCATAATGTAAGGCAAGGGAGCGTCGCTTTGCTCATTGGATGACGATGTTTGTTGTACCACGCTAGCGTCATCATTCTTCTTCACAGTCAGTAACTGTTCCTTAGACTTCACTTCCGGTTGCTTTTGAGAGTATACTTGTAAAGGTTTTGGGGCTTTTAAGCGAGGGAAAAGTAAAATATTAAGTGAATCATTCGAGCTTGATCGTGAGTCGACTTCATTGTTGTTCGGATCGGGTTTGATGTTGGCAGAATTCGAGTCCAAGTTAATGGTCTTGATTGTAGCCGGGGTTTTATGGAAGCCTTTGTTTTGCATCATGTATATCTCAGCATGAAGGATGGCAATTTGATGGCGAAGATTGCACTCTTGGTAACATAAGTTGAGGTACTCGTTTTTAAGTTCAGCGTATTTCCTGGTGGTTTCTCGGTTCATTATAGCTCTCGGGTTGTGTTTCTTGTAGAGAATCTCTTTGTTTAGTGTTTCTAACTGATTTCCACAGCTAAGTCTTTTCTTCAGGATGCAGTCGTACAAAGCTCTACTGCTTTCTATTTTATCATGTTTTGAAGAAGTGTCCTCGTTATTATGACTTGAAAGCCTGTTGTGTATGTTTTTACTGACCCCTTGCATTCGGGAAGTTTCGATCTGATTGAGGCGAGGTGCTTTCCTTTCCTGAGATAAAGATTCGAGTTTGATATTTGATTGTTTAACCTGAATGGCTTTTTTCTCATTTCTTGTTGCAGAGCTATACATTTTTTGACAAGTTTTCATAGTTCTACGACGTCTTGTTACTTTTTTCTTTGGTGTAATTCTTGTTTTATTTTGTTCAGATAAAGCCTCATCGAGTCTTTGTTTCAAAGCTAGATAAATTGCTTCATTGCTTCTTGCACTCGGTAAAAAGTTAGTCTGTTTGGTTTCAGTGTCTGCGTCTGGTTTTTCTCTGCTATGCTTCATTGCATATCTCCAGAGACGTTCAGATGGGGGGATTTTGGCATCATTGACATAGACAACATCTAAATCATTCACAGAACATTCGCTTTTGGCTTTTGTGGCGTTTTGGACAGTAGGAGTTTCGTTTGTTTCTTCATCATCATTGGAATAAGACTCATTGTCAAACGAACTTTGTTTCCCAATTAATTTCGATTTTTCTCGATTCAAACTTTCACGATGTGAAAGTTTAGAGTTGTTTTTCAGTCCTTCAACTTTAGGATCCTCTGGTTTTGCTGCCTTCAGTTGTCTGGGTAGACGCGGGAGTGCATGACCTCGACACAAAGCTGAAAGAGCTAGATTATGTTGGTGCCGTGAGTGTGCTTCTACCGAGGAGCGCAACAAGAGCTTTTCAATGAGTGACCAGAAGGTATCTGGTTCGAGGACGTTCCCACCAGGTGGTGGTCCGGCACTGTTCTGAGATGTATGCTCGCTTAACATGACATTCTCATTCTGAAATATACAGTCACGAGATTTTTTTAACGTATGAAATTTATGTGTGTGGTGAAACACAGCCTCGTTAACCCAGGTGTGAAGTATTACCATTCATCGCGATGGATGTAGTTTACGGAATACACTGGAACTGGGTTAAGGAGGATGGATGAAACGTAACTTATCGGGAAAGTAAACGAACTTGCATTTTACCACATTTTTTTTCAAGAAAAACTGATTTAATACAAGGCACAACAATTGAGCAACGCTCCGGCAAAAGGGGACTAAATGAAACCAAATGATGCATGATACCAAGCGAGTCATCACATGATTATGGATCCATAAAGTCCATTTTGTCTAAAAACTGGTTGAATCATGAGGTCTTGATCTTCAAAATTTTCCAAATATGAAAGTAACACACCTTCTGATTGGCTAAACCATTTGGTTTAGCCAATCAGAAGTTGTGTTACTTTCAAACTTGGAAAATCTTGAAGAATAAGTCTAAGAACGTTCTTAAGAATGGTTGGTGAATACGGACCCAGACTGCACGTTTTGTGCAGTCTGTTCTTGATCTAAGCCGTTCGTAAGAGCCTTCGACTCTAAAAAAATATGTATAAAATCCATTTGCAGTCTTCTTTTATGTATCGGATACGAAATGTAACTAATACACCAAATTAAAAAAAAAAAAAAAAAAAAGATGAGGGAAACATTCATTAACATTATAGACATTTTGATTAAAGAATCCCAATTTTAAGTATTTTTAATGTTCTCAGTATATCTTCATTCCTCTAAATCCTAGAAGGGCGACTGATTTAAACTACATATGTTGCTAGCAATGATAATACGCACTTTTCATTTTTGCTTGTCTGATTAATATTACGCATAGTTTTTATTTTTCATTATATTTTTGACCTATCGATTATCGGCTAGTAAGTAAGTCTTGATTCATCTCTATAAAGCATAAAATATTCCTAAACCATGTAGAAAAAAATTAAAAAGAAATCAATTCTAATTGAAGAATATAGTATAATACAAGTACTCTTATATTAATTAAAGGTTTGTAGATCGAGATCCTTAATTTTGTCTTTTGATTTTCCCCCTTTTTTCAATTTGGACACAATGGCATTTTGCTGATCTAGAAGTCCGAAGAGGCGAAAATGCTGGTAACCAGCATTTTCTCCTTTTTCCACAATATTTTCTAGATCTACCATATCAGAGATTTTAAGCTCATATCATAAAACTTCAAACTTGTCGACTGCAGCTGCTCTCAGTTTGGAAGAATCTAAATTCCATCTTTTCGGAAGGGATTAGATTTATCTTGATCATATTTTCCCCATAACAAGAGCCTGGTTTCACACCTAAGAAAATAAATTTTTAAAAGTTAGAATTACTCACCCTTTTTACCTACATTCCACCTTTGAAACAACGTTTCAGACTTTAACTACGACGCACGATTAACGTCGTCTCTATGGACGAAATGACTTTGAGCTATGACGTCACACACTGCTTAAAGAAAGGAGCGTGACATCAGGGTCTGTATTCACCAACCATTCTTAAGAATGTTCTTTGTCTTGTTCTTCAGAATTTCTACATTTTAAAGTAACACAACTCCTGATTGGCTAAACCAAATGGGAAAACAGGGACTGCTTGTAACAAGCAATAACATTTACTCCTTTGTCTTCATTGGGATTCACTTTCCAATAAGCGTCAAGAGGAATACAATATTGCCATCATTAGCTGCATCAACAGTAAATCGAAGCGAATGTTATGTAACTCTTTACCAAACAACAAAATTTTAGACTGGTCCAAGTTGAAAGCATTTGCAGACGACAAATGAAATGTTGCTCAAATGATGATTTCTGTCTTTGATAGGGTAGAAAACATTGCGAGAAAAGGAGAAAATGCTGGTTACCAGCATTTTCTCCTTTTCCCAATATGTTTTTAAAAGCAGTCTTTCCGAGGGTTGTGAAAACCCGGGATTGTTGGTAAATGGTTAAACATGAATCGTACATAAAATTCAGGAACGATAATAAATGAAACACGGACTCATTAACGATTGATACTAGTTGGGTCCCTTGTATAAAGAATTATTTGAGATCATCTTTCAACGGCAAATAATATTCTATAAACTCGACCTCTTTCGACAGCTTAAAATAAAATCAGCTGTAACTCAGAAAGATTTTATTACTTGTGGGCTTCAAGAAAGCAGACAGCATAGGTCCAGGATCAGACTGCATTCTCTGTGCAGTCTGATCTTTATCTTTGCCGTCTCAATAAGCCCGGGTCTGGATTAATTTTAAAAAAAGCTGATAGATTTTCAACGGTTATCATCTCGACCTAAGGAGAGTCAGGTATACAAATAGAGACGAATGGAAAATCTTTTTTTTTCCCCTAACCACCACAATGTCTCTAGAGCTGTTTTAAGTATAACTTTTACCCGGCCTAAAGTAATAAATACTTTTTAAATCAAGCATTCCCAGCTAACAGATAAAACCGAAATACTGCGCTGTCAAAGTTGTTCTCACTCGAAAAATTTTACCGTGTCGGACAGGGTAAGTAAAAGATTAGACTGCAATTTCTGTGAAATTTGATTTCCATTTATGTACATCCTGAATGCTAGATAGAGATCGACATCAACTACCATAAGAAAGATAATTTGTGGAAAATATATTTTCAAAGTCCAATACGAGTTGTGTCCCTTGGATAGTTTTTTTTTTTCTTTATGCGAGAGCAGGGTCCGTATTCACCAACCATTCTTAAGAACGTTCTTAGACTTATTCTTCAAGATTTTCCAAGTTTGAAAGTAACACACCTTCTGATTGGCTAAACCATTTGGTTTAGCTAATCAGAAGGTGTGTTATTTTCAAATTTGGAAAATTTTGGAGAACAAGACCAAGGATATTCTTAAGAATGGTTGGTGAATACGGACCCTGGCTTCGTATTCGTCAACCATTCTTAAAAACCTTCTTAGCCTTATTCTAAAAAATCTTATAAATTTGGAAGTAACTCTACTTCAAACCAAATGGTTTAGCCAATCAGAAATTCTATTTCTTTCTAAATCTAGAATTAGACCGAGATGGTTGGTGAATACGGACCCAGATTGTGAATTTAAAAAGGTGATTGTATGAAACTGTTGTCATCTTGAGGTACGGAGAGTTAAGTACACAGAGAAGAATGGAAAAAATGCAACTGTTCTACTTACCACAATGTTTTAAAGGCTATTTTGGGTCTCAACCCTCAAAATAATATAAGGTTTCGTTTAGAAGTTTTAGATTTAAAATAACCTTTATCTAGTAGTGTTGTTAAAAAAAAACATGAACCATGCTCTAGCAAAAGGCGTTAAGTGCATCCACGTGATGCAACAAACCAACCAAGTCATCACATAATTATGGATAAAAAAAAAAAGATCTATTTTGTACAACAACCGACTGAATCACAATGGTGGAATGGTCATTGGACACGCAGAAAATTTGTAAATAGCAAAAGGTTTCGACCATGTCAGCCTGCGCGGACCGGGCAGGCCGACACGGATCGACACTTTTTGCAGATACATTAAACCCCCTTTTCACAGAGCATGGCTGTGTCATATTTCTGTATAAGTATGATATTTACACCCTGAAATGGACGGGTATTGGAATACAACAAGCAACTGCTCTTTTTTGTTTTTCACTTTTTTCGCAGTATTTAAAGGCCCACTTGCAGCCAAATGTAAACAATTTCGAGGTCAAACTGCAGACAAATGTAATTCATGCCACTTAAAAATGTGGATTTTATAATGAGTCAGGTAATCTGTCATGTGTAATCTGTCAAAGTCCAAGTTATCAACTTTTGTTCTAGTGTTACAATATAATACGAGCCATGCTCTGGGAAAAAGGGGGCTTAATGCATCTCCGTGATCCATGATACCAAGCAAGTTGTCACATAATTATGGATCCATAAAATTCATTTTGAATAACAAATGATTGAGTCACGAGGTACACTAGTCCTTTGACATGCAGAAAATTGACCAAGAGTGGAAAGTATTGTCTCAGGTCAGCCTGCACGGACTACGCAGGCTGACCTGAGTCGATACTTTTTGCAGATGCATTAAGTCGCCTTTTCACAGAGCGTGGTTCATATTATTTTGCCAGCGACTGAACCTTTGACAGATTGCACTGTAACACTTTGTCAGACTCTGATAATATGCATTCTTATGAATGGTATGAATGAAATATGTCTGCATTTTGACTTTGAAATTGTTTACTTTTTGCCGATAGTGTGCCTTTTAAAAAGGAACATTTCGTTTTTGGATAGATGCGTTAAACGTCTGTCCTTAAGGTCTGCTGTGCGCACAAATATAAATTAGCCATGCTCTGTGAAAAGGAGGCTTAATGCATATGCCTGAGGCTGATCTGAGTCGAAACTCTTTTGCTTTGGTAAAACTTCTTCATAGGAAAGGACCATTCTATCTCCAGATCAAGTTGATTGTTAGACGAAATGGATTTTATAGATCCATAATTATGTGATGACATGCTTGGTATGATACATCACGTGTATGCATTAACTCTTTACCAAACAACAAAATTTTAGACTTGTCCAAATTGAAAGCATTTGCAGATGACAAAATAAATGTGACTCAAAAATTGAAATTTGTTTTGGGAAGGTTAGAAAACATTGTGGGAAAAGGAGGAAATGCTGGTTTCCAGCATTTTCTCCTTTTCTCACAATGTTTTAAAAAGGCCTTTTTTTCAGGGTCGTTAAAAGCCGTGATTGTGTGGTACAGAGTTAAACCCCATTTCGGCCGGTATGTTTTCTACAGATATTTCGGTCTATATCTAAATAATAACGGCCGGTATGTTTTCTACAGATATTTCGATCTATATCCAAATAATAACGGCCAGTATGTTTTCTACAGATATTTCTGTCTATATCTAAATAATAACGGCCACTATGTTTTCTACAGATATTTCCGTCTATATCTAAATAATAACGGCCAGTATGTTTTCTACAGATATTTCGGTCTATATCTAAATAATAACGACCAGTATGTTTTCTACAGATATTTCGATCTATATCTAAATAATAACGGCCAGTATGTTTTCTACAGATATTTCGGACGATAGCTAAATAATAACGGCCAGTATGTTTTCTACAGATATTTCGGTCTATGGCTAAATAATAACGGCCAGTATGTTTTCTACAGATATTTCGATCTATGGCTAAATAATAACGGCCAGTATGTTTTCTACAGATATTTCGGTCTATGGCTAAATATTAACGGCAAGTATGTTTTCTACAGATATTTCTGTCTATATCTAAATAATAATGGCCACTATGTTTTCTACAGATATTTCCGTCTATATCTAAATAATAACGGCCAGTATGTTTTCTACAGATATTTCGGTCTATATCTAAATAATAACGACCAGTATGTTTTCTACAGATATTTCGATCTATATCTAAATAATAACGGCCAGTATGTTTTCTACAGATATTTCGGTCGATAGCTAAATAATAACGGCCAGTATGTTTTCTACAGATATTTCTGTCTATATCTAAATAATAACGGCCGGTATGTTTTCTACAGATATTTCGATCTATATCTAAATAATAACGACCAGTATGTTTTCTGCAGATGTTTCGGTCTATATCTAAATAATAACGGACAGTATGTTTTCTACAGATATTTCGGTCTATATCTAAATAATAACGGCCAGTATGTTTTCTACAGATATTTCGGTCTATAGCTAAATAATAACGGCCGGTATGTTTTCTACAGATATTTCGGTCTATATCTAAATAATAACGGCCGGTATGTTTCCTACATATATTTCGGTCTATATCTAAATAATAACGGCAAGTATGTTTTCTACAGATATTTCGGTTTATGGCTAAATAATAACGCCATCCTTGAAGACGAATAGAAATTACCAGTTTTTGTTATGATTTTCTCAAAAGATCTTGCGAAACGAATTCTGGTCGCATGAAACTTTAACCTACATCGATGACTGTGTGTGACATATGTGCCTTAACCCTTTCCCAAGCAAGCCCTGGTTTTCACGTGTCTGCAGTACAAGTCTTTTGAAAACACTGTGGGAAAAGGAGAAATTGCTCGTAACGAGCAATTTCTCCTTTTCCCACAGTGTTTTCTACCCGTTTTGAGACCTTTCTGCCATTTTCATCAAATTTAAGATTGTCGTCTGCAAACTCTTTCAGTTCGGACTAGTCTAAAATTTGTCGTTTGGGAAAGGGTTAATAGGGGCAATACCATTAGTGTGGTGTCCCTAAATAAGTACAAAAAAAGGGACAGCTCAAAATGATGACAAACAAGTACATGTCTGAATATTGGGTAGACCACTACTATAATGTCCTTAAAGCCCCAACAGCAGCCAAAAGTAGACAATGCAGGTGTTAAAATGCATATGAGCCATGCTCTGTGAAAAAGGGGCCAAACGGATTTGCAAAAAAGTATCGACCCTGGTCAGCCTGCGCAGTCCACTCAGGCTGACCTGGACCGAATTTTTTGTTTCTGGTTAATTTTCTGCATCTCAAAGGACCAGTGTACTTCATGCTTCAGTAGGTTCTTATACTAAACGGATTTTAGAGATGTAAAACACTGTGATGACTTGCTTGGTATCATTGATCACGGTGATGCATTAAGTCCCCTTTTGCCAGAGCGTAGCTCATTTAAATTTAAACCATACCGCTTGAAAATATACCAGTTATTGTGAAGATGACTATCTGTTATTGTACATTCGGTGAAAGTGTTGGTCACTGGTAGCAAAAACAATTCTAAAACCAAGTAAAAAAGCAAACTAAAGACAGAGCGACCTGACAACTTTTTACCTAGGTTTAAAATTGATTTTCTGCTAGCGACTGACACTTGGAACGACCGTACGGTAATAGATTGTTAGATTGTCATCCCTGCCATAATTTCTATATATTTTTTTTTTATTTTAGTACTATCCTTTATTAGCCACGACCATTGGTATGAGAGGGTCGTGGCCATCCCTTATGCCTCAAAATTTAATTAAACTACATATGATATAAATATATTTATCGAAACACAGGATACACAAACAGAATGGAAAATAAATAAAGCGTTTATCGTTTCACAATATATGTGGCAATAAAACTGTATTTTTTTTTTGGAGGGGGGGGGGGGGTGGAAGAAAGAGAAAAAAGTGGAAGAGAAATAAAAAAAAAAGTGAACAGGAAGTGAAACAAAAGAAACATACTTAGACGTTTGGTTTTTTCAGGGACAATTTCTATGCTTTTACATGGTATGATAAAATGATGGGAGAATTAAAACTCATTCAAATGCTCGCATTGTTTACTTTTGGTAGCGATTGGGGCTTTAATTAGGTACAAGGAAAAGGAACAGTCGATAAGGATGTTTTCCCCTGATAGATACCTTTGATTGCCAAGTAACAGGCCCATGGAGTGTATTATGGTAAAGACAGAAATGAGGCGTTACCACGACAACTGGTCCAAGTAATTCTCGCGCGTACGCCTCATCACTTACAGACGACAAATCTAACGGAAGTGATCACCTGCTACACCGCGTTATTTTCTCGGAAAAGTAAATGTTTTCTTTGCCTTGTGGAGTTTTTGAACTTGTGTCAATATAGAAGTGTGGAAAAAAAAACCCGGCGAAATAATAATGCCGTCCGAGAGAGAGAGCGGTTTGATTGCTACGAGCGGCTCATTGTAGGTGTTAACGGAATCTCCATCTGGTAGTCTTGTTTCGTTAACACCAAGGCTGCTAAGTGCAACTCAAAGACTTTTTGCGGACAATATAGATTAAGATCAGACTGCACAGAACGAGCAGTCTGATCTTGGTTCTACACTGCCGGATAAGGAGATGTATTTCACCCCAAAATATTTCACAAATAGAAAAAATCTTGCTTTTTACTATTAGCTTGAAAGTTTCCTTTCACTTATAGAGCAGGTTAAAGGTCAACCCATTTCTGCACAAATAGAACTTCTTAACTCTTTCGGCGCCAAATAAACAAACTTGGCTTCTTTTGATGGCTGTAAATACAATCCACTGAGTCTCCGGAAGATTTTTATCATATAGGCATGACCAAACAAGCGGAGGGCATAGATCAAAGATCAGACAGCACGTTCTGTGCAGTCTGATCTTGATCTATGCCGTCAGCAAAATTCTCTGTTTTCGCCTATGGCGCTGAAAGGGTTAAACCCCTGCAGTGGAAAACCTTTGAAAATATTGCAGACTAAAGGAGCACTTGCTTGTAACAAGCAGTTGCTCCTTTTCCAACAATGTCTTCGATTTCATTTAATGAAGGTCCTTTTTATTCTTACAATATTTCTCATTATATATATATATATATTTTTTTTTGATTGGTCTTGAATTTGCTCACAGGTGAAATAATGGATTAAATCCGGAGCACATTTTTTAAGGATATTTATACAAATTTGCAAAACACAAGAACTGTTTAGGAAACCATTTCTAAATAGAAACAAGTCACATGATCGAGGGGTGGGGGTGAATTTAAAAAAAAAAAAACCTTTCTCGGCATAAAAAAATTCAGAACTTTCCGTGAAACTAAGTGTGTTTGTACGCCAAGGTTAAAAGAAGTTCGTATGAAGTAAAGATGACAATTCATTAAGGAATAACTTATTTGCACAACAGGTTTTCATATCAAAGTTAACAACCTGGTTGTCATACCTCCTTAATCAGTTTCAATTAGTCGAAGAAAAGTAGTCCGTACACGAAACACGCTCTCATACAAGAATGGGAGTGTTTTCATATCTTAAAATGAGGTATTGAGAATTTGGGTACAAAAAAAAAACATCCATAAGTTTCCTGTTTCAATGGTTCTGATGCACATAAACAAAAGTAAAAAGATTAAACGTAATTTAAATCCCTAAGTCGTTTAACACATTTTTTTTTTTATATTTTGATTCTTTAGTAAGAAATATCCCGTAACTCTTTCACTGCCAATGATAAATTAAGTATCATTAAGATCTGGGTCCGTATTCACCAACTATTCTTAAGAACGTTCTTTGTTTTGTTCTCCAGAATTTTCTATATTTGAAAGTAACACAACTCCTGATTGGCTAAACCATTTGGTTTAGCCGATCAGGAGTTGTGTTACTTTCAAAAGTAGAAAATCTTGGAGAATAAGACTAAGACTATTCTTAAGAATGGTTGGTGAATACGGACCCAGACTGCGCAGAACGGACAGTCTGATCTTGGATATACGCCATCCGCTGCCTGTTGCTAGACTTTGACCCAGTTCATCTTCAATAGCAGTGGTTCCTTATACACCCTATTGAACTCTGAACGCATATGTATTGTAACCGGAGAAGTTAATAGCTTGTGCCAATGTAGACGGAATATACGGCAAGAGATTGAAATATTTCAATTCAGTTTTGACAAAAAATAAAAAAAAAAACAGTCTTAATATCTATCTGCGATGTGTATATTTTGTCGATGAAACACAGACGTTCAAGTCGATACAGGGCTGTTGTCGGCTTCTGGAAACCTGCACGGCCATGGAACTCAAAAGCCGTTCCTGTGGCACTGGTTGAGTGGACACAACGCAAGAGAGCGGGGTCGTTGGAGGGACCACCGAGAATATTTTCTTATTTCACACGACTCTAGAATGATTTCTTTTGCATTTTGACACCATTTCTTCCGCTCGAACTAATGTTCTCTCCTGTATTACATCTATTGGTGGATCAAATACAATAATAGGAGCAAAGTTTCTCTGGGCATGGACCAATCGCTTTACGACAACAATGTGTTATCTTGATTAACGTTTCTGTTCCGATGTATTTCTGTTCATACTTCGGTCGTTGTTTTTACATAGTATTGGGAAAAAGATTCATTATGTCTCGAAAGAAGTTTGTTGACGACTAAAGATATAAATTTTGAAGTGAGATCTGTAGTTCAGTATGGTGCCATTAACCCTCAGCCTGCTAAGCGCGACTCACTGACCTTTTGCGGACAGTGTAGATCAAGATCAGACTGCACAGAACGTGCAGTCTGATCTTAAATCTACTCTGTCCAATAAGGAGATATCTTTCCTCCAAAAAATACCTTTGAAAAGGGAAAATTTGTTTTTTTACTATCGGCTTGAAAGTTTCATTTCTTTTATTGAGCAGGATAAGGGTTAAGTCACGATAAAAATTTCCGCTTTTGTTTAGAATATTTACGAGGAAGGTCTGTGAGCACAGAAAAGGGTATCATGTAGATTAGTTTTCTACAAGAGCTGACAGACAGTTTAATCAGAGGAAATTCATCAACCTGCTTATCGGTCTATGTTGTGAATGTATTTTGAACATTTTGTGTTTTATCATATTTTATATTGGCTGTACACAGCGGTTTGTCTTTTCGTTTTGATAAACATCAAAGACTGATGGTGTCACGTTAAATGTTTAAGACATTATCTTTTGCTCTACTGTTAGAAATCGGTTCGGTTTACACTATGCCGGTGCTTTTTAATAATCAACCCTGCTAAATGATCTATGGTTCCGCTAGGGGGCGTTGACAAGCACGAGGCGCCATAGGGGTCATGCACGAAACATACGTTAATTGTATGATTTATAAATAACCTGTTTTCGATAAGGGGAACCTTTCTCTCTTCATGTTTTCGATCAAAGACATTTTATATAGAATATTACCCATAAATCAAAGGCTTTGTGCCAGTAAATCACTGTTTAATCATTCAAGAGAAAGGGATGTTTTTGACTGATTCCATAGCATCATTATGGCCAAAACCCTTGCAATTGTTGTAATTAGCAAAGCTTTTTCTTACTTCTTGAAAGTATCTCTTTACAGTTATGAGATGTATAATGTAACAATAATTTTTATAGTATCTTTCTGATTTTTAATAGTTGAATGCATTACAATCGTTCCCTTATTTTTGGTATGATTTTTACAATCGATATGTAAACGTTACATTTTGCTTCGAAACTTTTCAAAATACAAACTTAAGAATCTAACAGCGGTATAAACAATTATCAAAAACAAAATCATTCTGACGGCAGTTGAAGTGTTTTCACGTAGTTCTCATCTTTTGAAGGATCACTTTCACCTAAAAAGTGAGCGAATCAGTCTTATATACAAGCCTGTACAGTATCATTCTTCTTGATGTTGAACCCTTTAGCTCTCATAGTTTCAAATGTTTTGATTGTTTAATTCCATGACTTATTTTATCTGCTCATGTTATTTATTGCTTTCCCAAATTAACCTTCACATGTTTTAATTATGCTGTAAGAAACATTTGAATAATCACCGTGTCATCATGGAAGATTGGTAAATTGTATGGGATTGCAATAGTTCCCATGTCTTAAATAAAGTGAAATTTTTGGCTAGACGTCTCAGCCAATTAGATGACTTGTATTGAAATTCAGACGCAGAATTTAACTTAGAATAATTAGGCAACTCGGACACTGCTCTGTCCTTGGTTTGCGAGCTAAAGTAAAACAATGGAGATTTATTTTAAAGTCTGAAGCCTGCTCATGTCGAGGGTCAGCATACCCGCAACCAATCATTACTACATACCAAATATGTCACCTTTGCCCTTAGCTGATTAACTCTTTACCAAACCACAAAATATTGGCCTTGTCTAAATTCAAAACATTTGCAGACGACAAATTAACTGTAACTCATAACATGAAACTTGTCTCTCATAGGCCAGAAAGGAGAAAATGAGAAAATGCTGCAAAAGGCTTTTTCCTCAGGGTTGTTAAAAAACGGGATTGTGTGGTAAAGACTTAAACAACGTCTAAACACAGAGTTTGCTTAAAGTCCCATGTCCTATTTGATGAAAAACTGGGCAAAGAAATTAAAGTATATCGTTGAACAGGTAGACAGTAGTTTCAGAAAAGATACCCTGAAGTGTTTTTTTTTTTCACCGACACTTTCAGACCTCCAGTTAAAAGGGAGTAATAGTATTCTAAATCCATTATTTCTCTTCCAATCCCTATGTTGTGGGTACTCATTAGAATCGTCTCGATGAGACGATTCTAATGAGTATCCATAACCTAGGGTTTAGGAGAGAGTGATTAATATTTTCAATTTTTAAATCAAAATCTCTCCTTCTAGCTGGAGCTCTAACTTTAATAAATATGACAATTACGGAGAACCCCTTTGTATGTATATCAAGGCAAGACAAAAAACTATGATAATGAGGTTTAAGTTAATTTGTATAAGCAAGGATGTCTTGAAATTGGAAAAAAAAAAAAGAAAAATATGAAGCAAAACGTATACTTATTTTGAAGTATTTCCATGGACCGGTTCGATGGTGCTTGTTAACACTATCTTTAAGAACTTTTTTTGCTTCCTACTATACATGCGCATCTCTCCGCCTCATCTTCTGTTTTATTTTTTGCATGGGGTATTCTTATGGCGCATTCTCCGTAAAAAAAAAATCGCTTTATCAGTTTGCTTTTACCGGTTTCTTCATTTTTTTCATTCAGTCTTGCTGATTCTTATACCCTCTCCAAGAAGATAGGGAAAAATGAAGAGTGCATGGCGCTTTAAGATTTCATAGGTATTTCGTTTTCCCTGAATTTCCCCCTTAAACAAATTTGAAGCAGACGACTTTGAGAGTATTTCGGAATAAAACTCCACCATTTCTAAAGTTTCAGGATACGACACGAATACACTTTCCTGACATTCATGGCTTACTTGAAGAATAAGTACATAAATCGTGCGCTGTTATAAGGGACACACTGGAATGTCATCTGTTATTCATGTACGTGTTTCTAATAACAATGTTTGCTAATAACGTTGTATCAATCCGCGGGTTGTTTTTGTAGAGCGCGTGCCCTCGGCCTGATAACGGATTCAGCAGCCAATCTCTGTAAACTTGTAATTACCATGTCCAAGAAAATCACTTCTAACACTGAAAAATGGCGATTCGATAAGGTATTACCGAGAAATCTAAACAAGTTAGCGATTTATACAGCCCATTTCTACATCAGTTCGACAGTTGTTTGCATAATTACCCTCTATCGGTTTTTGATTGACCTTTTCTTTATTCCAGCCTTTGTTTTTGTTGACTGCCATCTTACGCTACAGGAATATATATGTATTATAAAGTTGACATTTTTTTTTCTGTAAAAGTTGTACGATGAAGGTTTTTAGTATACCTATAAATGAATTCTATGAAACATGCAGAAGGTTCGGCTCGAAGTAAATAACAAGGATAAGCATTGTTCCATAGCTGGAACATGAAGGAAAATTTAGTTTTACCAGTTCAAACATTATTTAGAAAGACCGCATTAGATATTGGTGTTGGACAACACTGCGGGAAACAGGAGAAATTGCTCCTTTCCCAACTTTGTTTTCCGTCTTGATATTTCACCTTTCTTTCAAATGTTTGGTGTCAATTGGTGACTTGGAAAGAATGTCGCACGTAGCCATTTTATAAAGAAATACTAGTGTCCGTATTCACCAGTTATAATGTCTGAATAGCCTTCATCGTCTATTTCTGAACTCTAAGGCTGCTAAGCGTGACTCACCGACCTTTTGCGGACAGTGTAGATCAAGATCAGACTGCACAAAACGTGCAGACTGATCTTTGATCTACACTGTCCGATAAGGAGATATCATTTTCCCCACAATTACCTTTGAGATAGCAAAATTTGAATTTTTACTGTCGGTTTTAAATGTTTCATTTCATCTATTTAGCAGGATAAGGGTTAATCATTTTCAAAATTTCAAAGTAAGCCAATTTTGCATAATAGCAAACCATGTTTTCTTTCAAAGATTATATTACACTTGTAGATTAGGAAATCAGGTTGTAGTGGTTGGCGAATACGGTTTAACCCTTACCACAGAATTCCGAGTTTTAACGACCCTGGGGGAAAGAAATTTTGAAAAAAAATTGTGGGAAAAGGAGAAAATGCTGGTAACCAGCATTTCCTCCTTTTTCCCACAATGTTTTCTACCCTACCAAAGGCAAATTCCATCATTTGAATTACATTTAAATTGTCGTCTGCAAATGCTTTCATTTTGGACAAGCCTGTATTTTTCTCATGTGGTAAAGGGTTGAGTTACACAACCATACGTAAAGGTGCACTGACCGCCGCACATTTGCTGAGGGTTAGATATCTCTATCGAGAAAATGTTTTTCGTACAGCTTTACGATATGGTTTATTAGAATTCAGCCTATCTCTGTTTTTCCGAGATGATATTTTGAAAGACACACCGCCTGGTCTAAACTAGCTTAACCCTTTACCACACAATACCGTGATTTAACGGCCAAGAAGAAGAAGCATTTTGAAAATTTTGTGGGAAAAGGAGTACATGCTGGTAACCAGCATTTTCTCTCCTTTTCCAACAATGTTTTCTATCCAGTCATAAGTAAATTTCTTCATTTGGGCCGATTTTTTTTTTTTTTTTTTTTTTTTGTGGGGGGGGGGGGTCGTCTGCCAATGCTTTGAATTTGGACAAGCCCAAAATTTTGTGCTGTAGTAAAGGTTTCAAACTCTAATGGTGCTTTCTTGCACGAAAATAGCACAGAAAATTGTGTTCCGTAAACACGGTCAGCAGGGGAGTTTCGCACCAATTGTTAAACAAGCTACTCATCATAATTATTGTACCACTTTCGTTGATTATAAGTCAGTTTCCTCGACGATGGTGAAAGTCATCAGCAGGGAAACCGGACTAAGAATCTTTGGCAAGATAGGCAGATATTTAGTGTCTGAGGACCGTTGACTCCCATGTACTTGAAAGTTTTGTGTTTGATTTTTATACCAGTAACATATACTGTAACAGAAATACTTATGGTGCATGCATTTTTTTTTAAAAAAAGAAAAAGAAGAGTATGCAAGAACGTCAGAACAGTCAGCCCATGGCTCTTTAAGCCACCGTGGATCTATGTAAAAGGATTTTTTAAAGTTTTATTAGCTAGACTGTTTTCGAAAAAAGAAAAAAAACGTCGAAGTATTGTCGTAGCCCGTCGTCATCTGCATCGGCGTCGTGTGCTATGTCGTGCAAAAACTTTTACATTTTATATTATCTTTTTTATTACTGAAGATAATTTACTTCAAACTTGGACTAGTTGTCAACTACTAAAAGGGGAACCCATACATCAGGAGCAGGTAATCCTGAAAATATTTTTGATATTTATTCCCCTTTTTCGACTTAGAATTTTCACTAAAAGCAACTGCAGCCAAGCGTTGGCGTCTGCATCCGGTGCTCTTGTTTTTGTACTGCTTTACACAGTAAAACCTATGTAAGCTTTCACTGTCATTGAACAGCCAACTGTTTTGGTAGCGTCAGACTGAGATGCTCCCGAAAATATAAGTATAAAATTGTTTGTGCTAATGAGCCACCTCCTTGTACGCCTAATCATACAGATGCCAAAAGGGACGATTAAAGGCCTACAGCGCCCAAAAAGACATTGCAGGTGTTAAAATGCATTCAAATTTAAGTTATACCATTCAAAAGTATGGAAAATATTGTGAAGATGACAATCTGTTATTGTGTGGTCAGTTCAATTGTTAGTCGCTTGCAGGAAGAAAAAATGAATTTTGAAATCAGGCAAAAAGTAAAAATAAGATACAGTGACCTAGTACTAATGTTACTTTATAACGAAACCTGATTAATTTTGTTTATCTGTTCACCTCAAAATTAGCAGTGAAACGACTTTGAAACAACAACAACAAAACCCTTCCACAATATAGACAGCATGAATTTGGCACGAATAATTGTGAAACAGTTGTTTCAAAATAAGAAACCCTTTTTGCTCCGGTGTTTTCAAAAGTGATTCATTGCAAGATCTTAAAAAAAAAAGGTTTTCCGTAGGTACTATGTAACATTTTGCTAGTCTCAGTCACGGCGCCAGCTAAAGGTTAATTATGACGTACCTCACAATTCTTTTAACAGCTTAAGTTTGTAGATGGGCTGCCTTTAAAGGCAAGAACGACGCCGATTGGTCATGTCACGATAATTGAATTATGTTTTCTAAAAGAATCTTCAACACATTTCTTTAAGCAAACATTAAGAAATATGTGTTCAAACTCTAATCGTAAATCAGGTCCGAACGACGTTCACTACGAGTGCTCTTAAGCAGCTTTAAAACGTCACACTGCCTCGTTACTTCCGGTCGCTTGGTGACGACTGCACTTGTTTCATAAATTTTCCCTCTCAAACAGTTTCAAGTGGCATCAGAAATCTAAACGAGTGTTTTTCCAATTCTGTATTTAACACACAATGTTCTACATCACCGCAATATTAGCATTTTGAGTGGGATTAATGAAAATACATCTGTCCCTTCGAATTTGTTACAGGAAAAAAAGAGGGGGAAAAATGTATGATATTGGCGCAAAAGCATTGTGTTCCATTAAGTGTAAGAGACACTGGCGGACAAAAAACATAAAACAAATCGACGACAGAAATAGACAGAAAGTTTTTCAAAATGTAATTTTTAACAGTAGAGTTTCATGGAAATTAGCTAAATGAAAAAAAATGCTTCTACCTATTTCAAGTGATTATTTCGCAACATTGTAATTTTGTAGTAATATTGTATTTTCTTTCATCTTTGCAATGTGTGTATACAAATACAACAGTTTGCGATTTCTACTTTTACCAAAATATTTCGCCTGTTTTCGTGTAATAAACCTGACTTCATTAATGAGTCGCGCGCTGGCAAAAGGGGCTTTAAAGCATCTCCGTGATGCATTATAGCAAGCAAGTCATCACATAAATATGGATCCATAAAAACATTTAGTATAACAACCGACTGGATCATGAGATAGAATGGTCTTTGGACATGTAGAAAATTGAGCAATAGCAAAAAGTCTCGACCCATGTCAGCCTGCGTGGACTGCGCAGGCTGACACGAGTCGATACTTTTTAACAAATGCATTAAGACCCCTTTTTCCAGAGCATGACTCATTTTCATAATCCATTTTTTTACAAGAATGTTTGTCAAAGTCGTCTGCTATAAATTTTTTCCTGGCGGTTATTAGAAATGTTAATGACGCAGTCCGATATCTGGTATCGTCATTGGGCCCTGGCACCCCCATGGACAAATTGTCTGACTACTGCCAGGGTTATAAACCATTATTTCCTAGTCCAGCAGAGTTCAACAGCGAAAACGAGGTAGCTTGCGACTTTTCATGAAAGCTATGATACTTGAGACACGTGTTCAATATCAAAGAACATCAAGAGATTGTTTCTCAAGATGTGAAAAATATCAAAAGGTGTGGACATTAGTATCTTAAGTTTTCTAGCTTACCCTTGTTTTTGGAATAAATGTATCAAGATCGGAGGCAAAGAATGTGAAGTCTTACTTTTTGATTTACATGTAGTTCAGACCTATTCAGTTTTTAACATTGCCTGTGAAAAAATTCTTACAACTTTTTTTTATCACTCTCGGCGATTACTTGCTGGAGACTAAACATGTACTCGCGCCATGACTTGAGTAGGTTCCAAAGCTTTCAAACCAAGTCAAATATAGAAGCGCTGACGTGAGAGGCTTTCGTTCTACCTTTTAACTACTCTTTACTTTACTATATTTTGATAAAAAAAAAAGATCCTTCGCATTAAAGCGTTCAGGCCTCTTATACTGTTGTACATAGTGCCACATCCCTGTGAAGATCTTCACATGTTTTGTCTCAGCCAATCAGGAACGTACAAATCAATACTTGAGCCACTTTTAGTTAGATGAAGAACAAGAGGCGTAGAAAATTTATTCGTTATTATTCGCTAAATGTTCGTATTTTTGCATGTGTAGAAGTTACTTGTTTATTACCTCAGTCGAGAAATTATTTTACAATGCATTATCTATACTCCTGTGGACTCGTGTTTCTCATGCAAGCTAACAGAATGTAAAATTTCCCGGGAAAAAGACTGTTGAATCCAGATGATATATGAGTCTACAGTTTTTTTCCCAGAAAGAATTTCAGGAACTAAAGCTCCATAACGTAACTGGTCACGGTAAATTTCAGAAGCAAAACATTGTGCGTCAACCACGGTATAATTGCAGCTCTCTCGGCATTATGAACAAATTAACACGTTAACGGACTATGACTAAACAAACTAAAAACAAATTACTTGCAATAATATTTACTCATTTATGTCTTTTGCTGCTGACACAAACTGACTTCCAAAAGAGATCCTTCATTTAATTTTCACGAATTCAAAATATCTATAAAGATAATGAATAATTCGTATAGAGTTTTTTTTTTTATCGCAATTTCTGCACAGATGCACTGGTTCTATATTGCTTAGATATCCCCAAACAGACGGGATACTGAATTCAAAAGTATTACGAACTGATTATCCAGTAAGGATATAGTTTGAACTAAAAGTGACCGAATGCAGACCAGACTGACAATTTAGGTTATTTCTTTCCATTGAGTGGAAGGGAAAAGTGGCAACAGGGGAATCGAAAGTTTCACACGAGAAAATTGGTGCATACGTCTTTATTATTACATGTACAAAGTAAAAAAAAATCGTCTACAGAAGTATTTTCGTTTATTCTCTGTTTTTTTAACGTGTTAATTGTGGCGGCCAAAGTGGCATCCTCATAAGTAGACCAATCCTCTGCAGTGCTTTGATATCTCTTTACGGGACTATGAAGATGTTAGATTAATCCATTTTGAAATCAGCTGCAGACGATGAATTAATTTTGATAAAATGGTGTGACTTGACTTCGAAAGGGTAGAACACGGTTTTGAAAAAGAAGAAAATGCTAGTTATCATTCGTCGTTAAGGTCGTCAAAACGGTTATTAGCATTTTTTCATTTTCTCCACATACCATAATTGGCCCCCAACATGCGAAATGAGTTCTTCGAACATTTGCGTAAAGTGTCGTTCCGGATTAGGCTGTGCAGTCCGCGCAGGCTAATCCGGGACGACACTTTACGACTACATAAGACTTTTTCATACAACAGACTTTAGTGAAACAGAAAATTGCACAAAAAAGTGAAGTGTCATCTCGGATTAGTCACAGACTGCACAGGCTGATCTGGGACGACACACCTTTACGCATATGTCCGAAGGCCCCTTTTCCTGTGTTGCACGCAAAAAACCTTCATCTGCAAAGTCGTTAAAACTCGGGTTTGTGTGGGAAAGAGTTGTAGGAGTTTTGCACGCTTGTGATTCAAGCTCACAACCCGTGTATCACGAGCAATACCTTTTACCGACTGATGTAGCCCTTATCCTGCCAAAGTTATACCATTGGCTCTTAAAATAATTGATTTCTTTTACTCTTTGCCAAACGACAAAGTTTTGAACTTGTCTAAATCTCAAGGATTTGCAGAGGTTAAAATTAAATATTGCTCAAACTGGGGGTTTTGTCTTTGAAAAGACAGCAAACATTGTGGGAAAAGAAGAAAATGTTGCTTCCTTTTTTCTCCTTTCCACACAATGTTTCCAAAAGCCGTTTCCCTAAGGATCGTAAAAAAGTCGCGTTAACGTGGTAAAGGGTTACGGGTTTTGGCAGAATGAAAATTACATGATTGAGACCGGTGATAGAGAAGCGGAGAGTGTATCAAGATCAAACTGCGCGTATATGCAGGCTGATCTTGGTCTACATTCTCCGCTAAATTCACCCGTGTTCGCATACGAGAAGAGCTTGCACATAACAGGTGAAAACTTGACGTTCCACAGCGTCGTCGTAACACCATTGCTCCGGGAATCATGCGTCGTCATCACGCTGCAAGCGAAAAATCATCTGCTTTCCCCGATCTTGCTTGACATTTATATAAATGATACGATTCGTGATCGCTCTAATCCGCATTGGGACTATTAAAATCATCAACAATGGTGTATAAAAAAGCACAAACCGTGAAGCGCGCATGCAACATTCTGATTTGGGGTTTCCAAGACATATACAGTATCACTTGATTTCGTGTTCAGTACTTGTTTTAATGCTGTCAAACAGACACAGGCCTATTGAAATACGATTTATTACTCGTTTGCGCATCATGTTCACCGTTAAAGAGGCACTGTGGAAATACTCCAAGTCACATGGATGACATATTGACCGAAGAACGTTTACATAAATAGACAATTTGTCGGTAGCGATGCATTCAGAACGCATTGACAATGAATGCGTAATTAGTTTAGGAAGAACTTGGAAGTCTCCGCTGGTTTCACCTTCCACACCTTTTAGTATTGAGTCAATTTAGATTAGTTTAAGATTCACGAACTCGCTAATGAGGAACGAAATATTCATGAGGCGTTAGCACCTAGCGGTGTCACTCCAGAAGTGGCATATTATGTGAATGTCTGTGACGATCCCGGGGGACTATTTCTAGTTTCCCGGCGGAAGGATCAGTCCTGTTCCGAGACGGTTGTTGTTAATTTACTGAAGACGGTGTTTGACACATTCCCAACATATTATAGATATGTCAAAGTCGTAATGGAATTTGTGGAATTGAGAGAGTGAAATGGGAATTCATTGTGACCTTATTTGTCTTTTCAGTAAGAACGATCAAGTATACTTTTTGTTTTCTCTATAGAAATCTTTCGAAACTCCTACGAATTCCCTTTTTGTGTACTTTGCCGAACACATTATATCGGTATTAAACACTCAATGTTACTCTAAGGCACTCTAACAGTGATTGACTAATTAAAAAAAAGAACAGACTAATGAATGAAAAAAAAAAAAAAAAAACATTTGTCTTTGATAGAAGAGAAAACATTGTCAGAAAGGGAGAAAATTTTGTTTCCCGGCATTTTCTCCTTTTCGCACAATGTCTTCAAAAGGCTTCTTTCACAGGGTCGTTAAAACCCGGGATTGTGTTGTAAAGTTTTAAACTATGACCTGCAGTACCTTGAAAAGCCACTTATATTTTGAGATGTGCTCTGGCAAAAGGGGTGTTTAATGCCTCTCCGTGATGCATGATACCAAGCAAGTCATCACATAATTATGGATCTTATGGATCCATAAAGTCCATTTTTGTCTAACAACCGACTGAATCACGAGCTACACTGGTCTTGTGACATACAGAAAATTTGCAAATAGCGAAAGCTTTCGACCCAGGTCAGCCTGCACGGACTACGCAGGCTGACCTGGGTCGATACTTTCTGCAGACCCATTGAGCCCCCTTTTTACAGAGCACGGCATATATATATATATATGTGTGTGTGTGTGTGTGTGTGTGTGTGTGTGTGTGTGTGTTGTCCATGGTTGTGAGGTACAGCGTCGGCCCCGTAACAATAAGGTCCAGAGTTCGATACCTGGAAGCGGGTGTCAATTTTCGGACCATTCATCAGCCCACACTTTCAGCGCGAGTACTGGTGTAGTTTCCAGGAAGCAGAATCGAGAGATATTAATTAATATAAGTTTGAAAAACTTGTTTCTCAATCGATGTAAAATTTATATGTTTAACCTACTTTACAATTATATATTTAACTAAAGTCCAGCGATATTGATAAACCCAGTATTAAATCCAAAATAGTCCTTTGACATCCAGAAAATATACAAAGAGCAAAAAGTTTCGACCAATGTCAGCCTGCGCGGACTGCGCAGGCTGACATTGGTTGAAAGTTTTTGCAGATGTATTAAACTCCTTTTCACAGAGTATGGCTTATATATTTTTTGATCTTCTGAAACTTTTTTAAAAAACGGTCAGGCATTGTAGCACTTGATTATAGCACTGTATAACCTAACTTCCTTGCTTCACTCTTAGTACAAGATCATAAATAAAGGAACAAAATATTATCGCAACCCGGAAGTGCATCATGAGTTGTGAGCTTTATGTCCCTTTTTATTGGTCTACCATCTTGGTTAAAATCAGCTCTGGAAGTTTTATCCGTAACAACTATTTAATTTTTCAACTTCGACAGTTCATTTACCAAAATACTTAAAAATAGAAAGAATGGAAAAATTGAACGAAATAAAATTTAACAATCATATCCGCAAAAATAGGGAAACAAACTTAGGTAACACTGTATGTGATTAACGATAACATCATAGTTGTTGCAGGTATTGCAACTGACTCAGAACGATTACTTCTGGTTTATTATTGTAAGTTGGTACAATGTGGAAACTTTATTTTTATTAAAAAATCGCATTTTAGCAGTTATGAAGGTAAAAACACGGACCTCGCAATAATCATGCAGTTCTTTAATTGACCCGTAAAACAGTAAAGTACTTAGTAAATATTTGTTAAAATCCTTACCAGACGACAAAATCTTAGTCTTTAAGATATCAAAAGCATTTCCAGATGACAAATCAAATACGGCTTAAATAATTCAGTTTGTCAGTGAATGACATCGTCGGAAAACAAAAGATATAATGCTGCTTTCCAGCATTTTCTCCTATGTCTACAATGTTTTCAAAATCCCTCTTCATGAGGGTCGTTAAAACATGGAATTGTTCGGTAAGAGGTGAAATCATTGTTGGGTACCCTTTCTATGATTTAAAACTTTTATCACTGCACCATAATGTAAAAGAAATTACGACCATTTTAGATCACGGTTAACGTTGGCAATGGTTCTCATGCTAAAAACAAGTCAAAATTCACTGCACTATTACATTGGTATGATCGAATCTGCCATTTTTCACACGAAGCCATATGAAACAAATATCGCACAAGGCATCAAACCCTTCTAAATTAAATTGATTGAGACAATTTTGCGGGGAAAAAAAAATAGAGGATACAAGAGACTCAATTGGGCTACATGGGTATTCCGATTTTGTTTTCTTTCTTTAACTTTGTGACACGCAGAAATTTGCCGTAAATATCAATTTCTCCTCATAATTCAATGTGGTCAAATTATCGATTTCTAATTCCAAATTCTTATTAATTACGCCTTTAGGTACTTTCATTTATATTCTGATTTACAAGCTTGTTGTGTGCAGCGACTTTCCTTCAAGAGGTAAACATTCCAAAAAAATAAACCATTAACGCACACACATTTGGAAGGAAATGTAAAACTTTAGATTTAAATTGATTCCTATCAATATGTTCAAGGGTTTAAACATGTTCCACTCCAACTGAACTATTTTAAGAGGGTGCAGTAATTAAACCACTCCAAGAAACATCTTTTACCTGTTGAAAAGGATGTTGAAAGTAATGTTTAACATTTACCCGTAGAATGTTAATTATACATATGGGAAAACTTTTAATGTTTTTGTCGTAAAATGCTGTGCCACTTATAATGCAAACTTCATCATCCTTTTTCCCACTAAGTAAGTTTGATTTTCCCACTCGTAATCTGTCGGCAGTCCCATGGACAAGCCTCCTATTCTCTGAAAATTCATGAAATCACCAAGACAGTCATGCTACCACATTCCATAGTGTATCGTAGAAACAGAACTTAGAAATGCAATCCGCGCAGGCCTACCTGGGTCAAAAATTATTGCTTTTGGTAAAATGTCTGCATGTCAAAGGACAATTCTACCTCAGGGTCGGTATTCACCAACCATTCTTAAGAATGTTCTTTGTCTTTTTCTTCAGAATTTTCTACATTTGAAAGTAACACAACTCCTGATTGGCTAAACCAAATGGTTTAGCGAATCAGAAGTTGTGTTACTTTCAAATGTAGAAAATTTTGAAGAATAAGACAAAGAACGTTCTTAAGAATGGTTGGTGAATATGGACCCAGGATTCAGTTGGTTTGACAAAATGGATTTCACGGATTTATGTGATGACTTGCAATAACGCATCACGGAAAAAAACCTTGTTGACAGAGCATGGCTCATATGTTATCATTGTTACCAAAATTCTATGGAAAATAAATTTCATTTTATCAGTGACTGTCCTTCCCTTTTCAAATTTCACACGAGAGGTTGAGTAAAAATTACTAAGAACATAATATGTACATAACATGTAATTCTGCACAAATTAACAGGTGAACAGTAAGGTATACAATGGTTTGTGTAACCCTTGTAAGTTATAAACTAGCTTTTGAAAAAAAAAAAGTATTACCCAAATATTTAATGATTTATACGAAGTATCATTTTTCCACCCTGCAATGGTTGCAACAACTTGTCTGTTATTTGAATATAAAAGACCCACATGCTGCCAAATTTAAACAATTCGTGAGGCTGACATTGTGTTACAGTTCAGTCTGATAAAATTCCAGCCGCTGGTAGAAAAATGAATGTTTAAAACTGTAAATTAGACTTAGAGTTGGCAACTTTTGATCTAGTTTTACAATTAATTTTCCTGCTAGCGACTAGAACTTTGACATGCCGTACTGTAACACATTGTCTAACTCACAATAATATCCATACCTTAAAATAGTATTGATTAACCCTTTCCCAAACGACAGATTTTGGACTGGTCCAAATTGAAAGAGTTTGCAGACGACAATTTTAAATTTGATGAAAATGGCAGAAAGGTCTCAAAAAGGGTAGAAAACACTGTGGGAAAAGGAGAAATTGCTCGTTACGAGCAATTTCTCCTTTTCCCACAGTGTTTTCAAAAGACTTGTACTGCAGACACGTGAAAACCAGGGCTTGTTTGGGAAAGGATTAAAGTCGCCTTCATTTTTACTCTCAAATTGTTTACTTTTGTCTGCTAGTGTGCCTTAAAGTATAAATTTATATTTCTTTTTTTTTTTTCCCATATTTGTTCATGTATCTTCAAGTTTTATTTGTCTTGTATCACATGATAACGTAGTCACAATACATGTTTATGTACACATACGTATAGGAAATAGGGGCTCCGAGCATGACATTTGTTATCAGGCTGTTGATAAAGTAGTCTCAAATATTAACTGAATATTCTACCAAATAATCAATGTTTTACTGACCATAAGGAAGAAGATTTTTGAAAACATTGTAGGAAAAGGAGAACATGCTGGCTATTTTCTCCTTTTCCCGCAATGTTTCTTACCGTGTCAAAGACATCATCCGAATAATATTTGATTTGTCGTCTTTAAATTTGGACAATACTAAGATTTTATTGTCTGGTAAGTAAAAAGTTAACATTTATTCGTGTGTTTTCTGGATCAACGCTTGCACAACACTAGTGTTCTGCAATATATTGCCAAGGAAATGCTGCACGTGACTGGTGCCGCCAGAGGGTATTGAACTAGGATATATGAGAAATCAGACGGCTTTACCACTTAACTACGCAGGACCCCACATTTTCTTTGTCTATCAGTGCAAGCAGTAAACAGCTTCCTCAGGAAAAAAATACATGTCCGACATAAGACAACATTTGTGCTGACAGACAATTAATCCTTATCCTGCTAAATAAGTTAAATGAAACTGTCAAGCCGATGGTAAAAACCCAAATAATACTATTTCAAACTTATTCTTTGGAGAAAAAAATCTCCTTATCGGACAGTGTAGATCCAAGATCAAACTGCACGTTCTGTGCAGTCTGACCTTGATCTACATTGTCTGCAAAAGGTCAGTAAGTCGCGCTTAGCAGCCAAAGGGTTAAACAGAGGGAGGAAAGACAGAGACATGTCTGACGTAAGATAATATAAGCCCAACAAAAATTGCGCTGACAGACACTTAGAAAGACTGAATAAAAAAGAGATCACATGAAATGAAACTTGGCAAGAAAATGAATGTTGAAACTAGACATGTTCCACACAGACTGTAAAATGTAAACACTGACATTCGTGATAAATTCTGCAGATATGTCTGGTACACGTTTAACAGGACTTTATCACATAGCCTCAATTGTATTCAGTTTTATTAATACAGCTATTAGGATTTTTCTTGTCTTGCACACGTTTGAGATGATATATATATTGTTACGTCATGGGAACATGGTGTGACGTCATTTGTTCTGTCCGTTTTTTCCCCCAAAACACCGAGGATACAATTTTTCTTTAATCTCAATCGCCAACTGTTGTCAGATGATAAGTATCGGTCATATGAATTTATTCGACTTTCTCAATCAGAAAAGCAGAGAAAGACCATGTTTCTTCGATGTTTATTTATTAATTAATTAATTAATTTATTTATTTATTTATTTATTTATTTATTTATTTATTTTATTTTATTTTATTCATTTTATTATTATTATTTTTTTTTTCCTTAAAAAAAAAAACAAAAAAAAAAAGAATATGCAAATTAGTGGACTTTGTACATCGAAGATAAGACTGTTCGTCCTGTGCTGTAAATTCTTGTTTATAATACCTGCTATTTAGACATTCTTATCTATATCTACATTGTCTGCAAACACAACTCAGATTGTGCTTAACCGGTGCTCGAACCAGCGGTCTTTGTACTTACCTCAGATAATTGGGTAATTCTGTTCTCAAAACAAACGGTTTAACGTTAAGCAGCAGTCACTGTCTTTCACTGTTAGTTTCTCTAACTCATCAACGTAAGCACTAAGATTATGGGAGAGATTTTGCAGTTTTTTATGCGGAATCATTTTTTTTTTTTTTTCAATGTTATATTTAGAACATTTGTTGTGTATTAGCAGATAGGAAAAAAATCGGAAATAAACATTCACACGATGATAAGCCTTAACAGGTGTAAACTATGTTTGTTTGATATGTGATTGTATAATTAGCTGAACGTGGCACCTCAAAAAGGTTTAGAAAGTGTTGATTCGAACTTCTCATCTACTTTTGAGAGGCAATCCTAGGGGCTGGTATTCTAGGGCCAGTATTCTTCAAATATTCTCAATCTCAAACTTAGTAAGGGGTCCTGCCTGGCTCAGTGCTAAAGCCATGGTCTCGTAACCTGGAGATCCCGGATTCGAGCCTTACTGGAAGCCCTTTTCGTGGGAGTGTTCTTGGCAAGATATTTTAGAGCCCTAAGCTAGTGTTGTTGAAACCAAATACATACATGAACATGTTAACTGTCGCCGTGATATGAATGAAATAAATTCAAAAACACTATTCAATGATTTCATTGCACTCTTAGTCTGATTGTAGATTTAGACAATAATACAATTTCTGATTGGCTAAACCAAATGCTTGGCTAAACCGATCAAAAATTGGATTTCATTGAAATTAATATCCTTTTTGAGACGCAGACTGAGAACATACAGTATAAAGTACGGCTGAGCCAAGGGGTTTAAGTTCGATTTCCGGGCTAGACCAAGACTCTCTCCGATGGTTTATGAAAGTTATTACGGCAAAAATTAATTCAGCTCCAACCGTACTTGTTGCAAAACATTTTTTGGTCTTTTTTTACGCAAGAAAGCAGCTAGATGCACGAAAAGAGTGTTTTGCGTAATACTAGTATACTGGTACACAATACTTCAGGAACGCAACAATCCCCAGGTGTAATACTGTTGAAATTGGCACAAAAAAGCATTCATTTTCACAAATTTCCCAGTAATATCATGAATGTAAGCACGTATATAGGTTAGCATTATTCGCTATAAAAGCATAAATTTGATAAGTATTCTTGCTCTATTCATAATATACAGAGAATTTTTTTTTTTCGGTGAAAGATCGAAATGTATTTCATCGAGCGAACATCATCGGTAATATATTCACGAGTGGCGCAGCCACGAGTGAAATATTGCCGTATGATGTTCACTCGATCTTTCACTAAAACACAACAAATATTCTATATTCTATTTATTTTATGCCTCTATCCCATTTTTCGTTTGGACTTTAATCAAAATCCAGTACAGTTGTTTTCGATACCCTCTCTCCCCACATAACAATGAAAATGTTTTTACCAGTTCACAAAGAAAAAAGTTCGTTGGTATAGACTAGAATTATGACAGTATCCTGTTCTAATCAATTTGAGAGAAAATCACGTTCAGGCAATCATTTAAAAAAAGAGAAAAATTCATTTTCAAATTAACATTTTTTAAATCTTTATTGCACAAATCTTCCGATTGCCAAATATATCCTTCCCCGTTAGTCTCTTTAGTGCCCGCCTATAATTTATATTCCAAGTAACACAAAAAAATCAACAAAACCCATAAACCTGAATTCAACTGAATTGTTAAACTTTTGAAAAGGTGGGATTTTTTATTAGATTTCTCTATTCAACCACTGTCTAATATTCAATCACTGTCTAAAATTGATCTGATGCGTTTGAAAGGGCGAACTACAGGGGAGGTCTCAGGACTAGCACTCTGACATAGTTTGACCGAAAGTAGTTCCGTAGCAGTGAGTTTATCATATCGGTAAATTCACTGGTCAAAACGGTGAAATTATCAAACCATAATCCACCATTACTTCCTGATAAACTATGGAAAAACATGAAATAATGACTATTTCAACAATAAATTTCTCCATGTATTTGCACTGCAAAAATGACCTCAACTCGACGATTTTGTACGTCTTGAAGCACCTCTTGCAGGAAAACTTGCTCCACACGAGGAATTTCTTATTTTGCTACGATATTTACCATTCATTCATTTACTAGCACATGTAAACGTCCCGGCTTCATCATAAATTATATGTGAACAGAATTTCAAACACGATGAAGTCTTATTACATGTATAATATCTTATAAATGCTCTTTACATGTATTATATCTTATAAATACTGTATCTCAATTCAATTATCAATTTTTAAAAAAATAACATATTTCCCACAAAAATGAATAACTAATAATCCTAAAACACTGAACAATACATATGAGCCATGCTCCAGCAAATAGGGGTTTGATGCATCTCCATGAAACATCGTATTCAGCAAGTCATCATATAATTATGGATCCATAAAATCCATTTTGTCTTTCAAGTGACTGAACCATAGAGTAAACTGGTCCTTTGACATGCAGAAACTTTATCCAAAGCAAAAACTTTGGACTGCGAAGGCAGGCAAGGGTCGATATGTTTTTGGAAATGTATTAAGCCCCCTTATCGCAGAGCATGGCTCATATTCAACTATAAAAGTTATTCAAGGCAAAACAAAATAAAAGAACTATCTGTATTGCACAGTTCATTTATTCTTAGTAAACTAAAATATAAAGTGTGTTCGCAAACAAACATGTTTCATAATATACACTAAACACAAACTGAAATATTCAACATTTGCAAAAATTGTGTATGATACCGAAAAACATATATATTTTCTTTTTTTTTTAAATTTACGACAATGTTTTGCGACGTTTGATAAACATGTTAAAGTAGGCCATCCATAATGAAGCCGTGATTACATAAGTGCATCTCCGTAGGTCAGGCCAAGGGTCGTAAACTAGATCTAGCCCGTTGAAGTTTATGAAAGAGTTTCTCTCTATTTTTTAGTAAAATTCCAAGCAAGGTCCACCCTAAGTAATCCACGAGATCAAGAATTTTCAGATAATTAACACAATTAGGAAATAATCTTAAGAGGTATCAACCTTCCTTCAATTTAAGTGTTTTCCTGGCAAACGTTTTATCTCGTACTGGCTGTGAATATACGAGATTATGAACTATTTGGGTACCAAGATTGATGTAAGTCAACAAATTATAACATGTGTAGCTATACACTGCTGGGTCTATCTACACAAATTATGCCAATAAAGAGTCGGATTTTTGCCATTTTTATCTCTTCTTTCAAGATAAGTGCCTTTAACCCTGATCAGGGCCTATATTCACCAACCAATCTAAATAACATTTTTAGTGTAATTCTCAAGAATTTTCCAAATTTCAAAGTAACGAAATTTTTTGTTGGTTAAACCATTTTATGGTTTAGCCAATCAGAAATTGTATTACTTTCCAAATTTAAAACAAGACTAAGGAATACAAGTTAGAAATGTTGGCTAATATGAGCCCTGGAGCTGTTAGTCGCCACTTGGGAAATCTTAACGCAGGAATGGTCAACTTATAGCCTCGTACAACGGTTTTACAAATAGTAACAAAGACATGGTTGAAACCTTCCGCATTTTAGAATGTAAACATTCAATAGAAAATAATACTAATTACTTGAAAACGCCTAAAGCTTACAAAATTTTCTAAATTACCTGTTTTATTAGACTAGTTTGTGTCTTGGTAAAATGGTCATGCCTAGTACACAACCAGATTGTCTGAATTTGCGCTGATGTTCCCATGTACTAGTAATTTGGCAAGACTTGGACAAGAAACTGCAGAATCCAACATTTGAAAGGAAATGCTAAAGTCAGTTGTAACTGTGATATAAGTGGTAGAGGCGTAAAGTGACATTCTAGCAAATAATCTTTCCAAATATTTAATAGCTAATTGCCATCATAACATATGCTATCATAACATTTTTGTTATACTAATAAAAAGTATTCTATGAATTTCAACCATCTAACCGAAGGGTCAATGTAGGATCACAAGGGAGTCGCCTGTTCAACTCAATTAAAACGCCTTCTTTAGAATTAAGACAAGCTCACAGGTTTTCTTGGCACCGTGTCGAAATGCAGTAGAATCTCAATTTATCAAACGTTACTTGTTTTAGGAATGAAAAAGAAAGAAAGAATGAAAACGAACTTTTTTGTTGAGAATATGCTGTCAGTTCATTGAAACAGCACTCTAGGCTAGACGTTGTACTCAGTTTACTTTGGAAATGTTGTGGTTTTTCAAGGCGCCCCGGTAAAAAGTGTCATCAAGGGTTTAAATGTTCGCTTTGCTCTCACTGTCCGGATATGTCTTACCTGTCTAATATTGGGGGTCAGTTAACTCTGGTAGGTATTAAAATGTTAGCCATGTGTAGGCGACAAATCGAGTACGGCTCACGTTATCGGATATTTCTTCAGGTAGAAAACATTGTGAGAAACGGAGAAAATGCCTGTTACCAGCATTTTTTATTCCCCCCAGACAGTTGGGCTCTTCACCCATGAATCGATTTGATACAGTAGATGGTCGGTTGGCTGGAGCGCGTCAAAGATTGACTGGTTTTAAAACATCTTCCCCCCACAGAAATCACTTCGTCTTGCGTAAACAGCCTCATCCTTATGGGGGGGAGGGGGGGGGTTTAACGTAATAATACAGTCCAGGAATACCCTCAAATTGGGTCAAGACCCTCCCAGTAGAAGATACACAGAGTTGGGATAGATTCTTTTATAATCGTTTGATAAAGGTTTGTAACGAAAAGTAACCGTTTTCAATCAGAGAATTAATCAAAGTACTGAAAGTACTGACAGACTAGCGAATTTGATTGATTGATTGTTTGTGTGGTTTTTAACCCTGTTTTCAACATTATTTCAGTTATGTCGCGGTGGCCAGTGCACATATCCATGCTTTCCAAGAGTTTCTTTTACCAGTACTCCGGACAATATTCTTTCCAAGCCCCTGGCTGCATTCCCACATAACCATCGCCAAAACTGAGAGAGAAATGAATCCCGTCGCAATGACTAGATCATCAATCGTCGGAAAGAAATTTGCCGAGTCTGGGATCGAACCAAAAACCTCCGACTGAGCTGCCGGGGCTATGCGTGCTGATGGTTAACTATAATCCAGTTTAAGTTTAATCCTTAAAATGCTAAAAAATGTTAAATGAAACTTTTAAGCTGATGGTAAACACCTGAATATTGCAATTTCAAAGTTACATTTCGGAGAAAATATATCCTCTTATTGGACAGTGTAGATCCAAGAACATACTGCACGCTCTGTATAGTATGAACTTAATCCACACTGTCCTCAAAAGGTCAGTCAGTCGCGGTAGCGCTGGTAAAAGAAACTCCAGGAAAGCCTGGATAGGTGCTCTAGCCGCCGCAATATCACTGAAATAATGTTGAAAACAGCGTTAAACACAATGCAATCAATTAGCATATATCCAATAGCACAAGATGTAGTTAACTATTTAACTCACTTTACAAAATGAAAAAAAAAAAAAAAAAAAATACACTCGTCCAAATTCAAAGCTTTTGAAGACCATAAATTAGATGTGGCTGACCTGATGAAACCTGATTCGAAAAGGGCAGAAAACAATGTGGGACAAGGAGAAAATGATGGTTACCAGCGTTTTTTCCTTTTCCCACAATGTTTTCAAAGGGATTCTTCCCTGGTGTCGTTAAAACTTGGGATTGTTTGGTAAAGGGTTAATATTCAAGACGTAAAATAACAGTTTAAGATAACAGTTTACATAATGAATGACTGAAGGAATGACAAGGGTTCTCTGTCCACTGAGGGTTCATACAGCTGGGATTTGCTACAAGTTACCTAGGTAATATCTATTTATAGATTCATTCATAATGTTACAGTGGTGTAGGAATAACTGAGTCTCTGCTTTCCATAGGTCACTTAATTTACATATAAGCAAATATCTTGTACCTTGTAAATGGCATCTTGTTCAGTTTTTTTTTTTTATTTTATAAGACGACATGTTCAAATTGGAGTGGTAGGTATTTAGTGTTTTTGTAAAAATTTTCATGTGTAACAGAAATTTTTTTAACAGAAAAGTATTTTCTGTGAGGCAGTATTTGGCAACTGTGGGGTTTTTTGTTTACTTTGACTCTAGGTCAGTCATGATGCCTATGGACTATCTTCACTAGTCTAAAAACGGCAAGTATGTACCTTGAATTCCGCTTAACAGTAATGCTTTAATGTAAACATAGACTTTCTGACAAAAGTAATTACTGAACTCGTGTCAAACTACGGGTTAACTTCTTTATCAAATTTTCTGCGTAAAGAATGACACTTTGGCATGTACTCGTATTTGAAATGTATACAATTTAATTTCCGTGGTTTAAATTTATTCATGTCTTTGGAAGCCGAGGAAATTTCGCTAAACGATAAACCTTATATTAGACACGTGGTGCATTTTGTATTGTGACCTGCACCTCTATTTTTCATGTTAGAGTTTTTATAACTATGTCCACAAACACAAAATGGAGAGAAAACTTCAATGACCGGTCATCGTTTAGACACAAAACATCTCTCATTGCCTTACAATTAATTTTACATATGAATAATATTTGGACATAGTATCCTTTAACCTAAATAGGATCAGATTATTTACAAACTGGTAGATTTGGTCCGCATGTAATTCCAAGACACGAGTATATATTGTATGCATTATGATCTGAATGAAATAGCAGATATATGCCATTTAATTTGTGCAAGTCCAAGATTTGTTACAGTTTGAAAAAGAAGATATCTATTGATATCTTTTGTCAGGAAACCTATTTTTAAACCATGCCAATAGTTTCAATTTAAAGAGAAGAACACGTATAATATTGCTCACTTCCGAAAGCCTTCTTTTTCTTCGATAAAACATGACATAAGGAAATGAAAATTTAATTGTTGAAAATCACTGGTAACATTAATTCAGATTGTTATATTTCCCTCCTTGACTTACTCTCCATAATACTTCAGAATATCTTAATTTTATATATAAATATATATATATGTATTTTTTTTTTCTTTTCACGGCCGTTTTCCAAAAATACAGTTCTTAGCTTTACTTTGATCCATGTTTACTAGCTTATTTGTATGTTCAAGTTGTGGTACCGACGAAATACCCACTCGTGATCAATAAACGTGTATTCTGTTCTCTTCTGCTTCTCCAAAATGAATAATCGTTAATGGTTTGAACCCCCGCTACAATGGTACAAATATTAGTGTACTTGGCGTTTGTAGTAATGCATGGCATTGACTCTGAAAAACTAAAATATTTACGGTTATTTTATGTAATGTTAAGGTTTAAGCCAAGGTAAAAATGTTGATCCAATAATTATTATGATTTTTAATAAATTTTAGAGAAGAGTCAAAGTAATCTATTTATAAAGAGATAAGAACACAATGAAAATCATGTGTCCACTAACGGCCAGCATTTGATATCAATCAAATTGCGATATTTGTTTTTCCTTTACAAAACAAGAACATAATCGGGTACCAAAATATACTAGAAATTGACTTCATACATGTGTCAAATGTTGCCAAGACAAGGTAGAGCAGTCGTTAGTGCGCATGCCCTTAAGGTTTCAGAGGGTGTCAGTTCCAACTCGGGTAAATATGTCTGAGTTGCGAAAAGAAACTATCGATACTTCCTGCTGAACATCTTGTCGTATTGGTTTATGTAGGAAATTAGCCACTGGCTTTAAAAGCATATGTTCTGGCCTTCACAGTCTTTTTCAAAGCTGTCGCTTCTGTCCACATGACGAAAAAATCAAACTACAGAATTTGAACAATAAAAAGAAACCATACCTATTAAACTTGTATAATCAATGTTTCCGGTTTTTGTTTGTTCTTTGTTTCTGGTACGAGATATTGTTTTCAGATTTATCTCTTTTCATAGATTATGTCTTGTTCTATAAAAGGACTTATTACTACAGACCTATTCAGTGGAGGAGGCTTTCGAGAAAAGAAACATTGACCTTTAAATAATGTAAGATAGTTCTTTTAGCTTAACTACATTTAGCATGATGGATCTAAAGTAACAACATCTACTTCTAGAATGGAATGTAAAAATTTACTTCAAATTCCCCATTTATTCTCGGGAGTAATGTTGGGGCAATAGAAATATTTGTCATTTGTGAAATCTGTGAGACCCTAAATGAAAATATTTGCTTCTCATTGGATCCTCTTTATGCCGTGGACAATGTGACAGATTCACATGCAAAACTAATTTACCCTTTTTCTCGTGATTAATTAATCAAATGTATTGACAATGGCAATGAAGTTTAGTCTGAAAATCAGGGGACACGCTTCCACTCCAAAATAAAACAAATAATTTGATGACGATCTGAGCGCCCCTGCACGCGAAATCTCCGGGGAACCCCCTTAAATGTTTGTCAGACATACATGTAAGCTTCACTCAGAGAGAGAGAGAGAGGCGTCCTTCTTGTATGTTATAATTTGGTAACAAATTATGAGGATCTTTATTCATTATTTCATTGTTTAGTAATAGAGACCAAATCTTTCTAACATTCCAGTTTTATTCAAATAGATTACAAATACATTATTACTTTAAAACTTGGTTCGATCCTTGCTGGTGGCATCAGTCACGTGGAGATATCACGGCAGACACTGCAGCCTGTGCCCCAACATAGTTCTGGCAAAACACATGAAACAGTGAGTTATCAGCGTGATATAACTGAAAGATTACTGAAATCAATTTATTGAACAAACATTTCCCGTTTACTCACTACTCAATGACTTTTCTGGCTAACCAATATAATTATTTTTCAGGATCCGTATTCACCACCCATTCTTAATTTCATTCTTAGCCTTATGATAGGTTTAGAAAGTGACACAACTTCTGAACCATTTGGTTTGGCCAATTAGCCAATTAGAATTTGTGTTACTTTCAAATGTAGAAAATTCTTGAGAATAAGACGAAGGATATTCTTAAGAATGGTTGGTGAATACGGACCCCGAGTTTTCTGACAAGGACGCGATATAGCAATATTTAAAAAAGAGAATCATACGAAAGATAGAAAATGATTTATTTGATACCAAATTGATAGTTTATTGATCAATCTAAGTCAACACTCTAGTTTCTTTCAAATTAGCCCACTCGATGGCATTGAGCTTTTGATATGGTTATGTAAACTTAATTATGGCTTAGATACATATTTTGTGCGAAGCAAAGGAGATAAGTTGCTGGGTCAACTTATAAACATGGAATCAGAGAATTAATACAACAGTTAAATAAAACTGAGATTATTGAATTACTTCCAGGCAAGTTTATACATGACCCTTATTGTCCGTCAGTAAATCTGTAGTAATACATGTACAAGTATTTGTGTGTAAAAAGGCAGGTGTTTATCATCTTCATTGCTGTACCATCAAAAATACAGCTGACAAAAAGTTTCAGGTCAATTCAACTGTCGAAATTGCTCTTCAAATATTTTTTTCTAGACACGTGTAATACATGCTTATCTCAAATGCCAATTCATAATCCTATATAGAATATGGGAAGAGAATGATCTCTAAGAAAGGACAAGGAATCTTAAAAATTGTCCGCTTTCTCGATGCCATTATCCCTTCGAGCTTCATCTGAATACATTGGTTTCAAGGGACCTCGTTTTCATGAAAATCTACGATTACCAAAAAGGATCGCGCGTTTGATGGATTTGTACCACTTGACCGGCTGAATAAATGCCAAATCCATCAGAGAACTTCAATGGCAAGCCTTTAAAACAATATTGGAGGCCTTAAGAACCAATCAGTCTTTCTGTAGTTAACCTTTAACTGTGCACAAAACAAATCCATTGATTATAAAAAAGTGAACACTCTCAGGGGACCTTTTGTCTCAGCACCCGTGATGTTTTTTATGCGTTGACATATTACAAGGTGTTGGAATCGATGGAAACTTGCACCAATCATTAGTAACTACTTAACAAGGGAACTGACTTCATTGGATTAATTCACACATTCAGATACCTTTGGGACTGATGGTTTTCTCACTGTTTGATTAGCATCTCTACAAAAGCAAATTAAAGATCCTTTATTGAGCGCTCAATCATTTTGTCAACGAGCGTGTGCCAATATAAATTTTGGTCTAATTTTCCACTCGTCAGATGTTGAGCTAATATTAGGACATAATTGAAAATTGGTGGTGAACCCGGGGAGGCGAATTACTTTTGAATATTACAATATGGTCTCCAGTAACCTTAATTAAACAATTCCGCTCACTGGCGAAAAAAGGATGATAAAGTCATTCTAGTATAGTGATTGAAACCCATTATCGGAAAAGAAACTTTGGGTTCCTCGCAAACTTTCATTAAAGTAGCAATGACTGATAGAGATGTAAACTGGAATTTGGATGAATGGATAAAATAGTGTGCTAAGAGGAATACTTGCCTTTGATATGGAAGCTATTTTATTTGGCCTTTATTTCCAAACATGCGGCATGCATACACGTCAATGCTCGTCTTTATGTGAGAAAAGCCAGGGTTAAAATCATGACTTCAAAGCGCAAAAAAAAAAAAATGATTCTTGCACATTTGTTCAAATGTTTGTAATAACAGATGTTAGAACATGTGCACTGGTGTTCTGTTCCAAACACCTTACTAAGACTTACCGAAATAACGGATTTTACGCTTGCGTTACCTTTCTCGTTGTAATGAATACCTTGTTCAACAGTGCTTCCGGTCGGTGCAAAGAAGCAAATACAAGCTCCAGGAAAGTTACTACAACATAGTATTCCGTTTATACCGAAAAGTTTCAACGACTAAATATTGCTATTATTGACAACTTTTTTTCGAAAATGGTACAAAAAAATGAAACGAATACAGGTTTAATGGGTAGTTGATTTAATTAAACTCGTCTAGAAAAAACGTTATTAAGCTCACCAGAGGCTCGCTTTTTATTAGACTAGCGAAGCTAGTCTATAGGCATCATGACTGACCTCGAGTCAAAGTAAACAAAAAACCCCACAGTTGCCAAATACTGCCTCACAGAAAATACTTCTTTCTGTTAAAAATCTTAATTCTGTTACATATGACAATTTTCACACACAAAAAAATCTCTTCCACTCCAATTTGAACATGTCATCTAACGAAGTAATAAACTGAACAACATGCCATTTACAAGGTACAAAATCTTTGCTTATATGTAAATTAAGTGACCTATGGAAAACAGAGAATCACTTATTCCTACACCATTGTAACATTATGAATGAATCTATTAATAGATATCAGCTAGGTAACTTGTGGCAAATCCCAGCTGTATGAACCCTCAGTGGACAGGGAATTCTTGTCATTCCTTCAGTCATTCATTATTTAGATCATTGTGTACAGTTAAACTGTTATCTTAAACTGTTATTTCAGTCTTGAATATTAACCGTTTACCAAACAATCCCAAGTTTTAACGACACCGGGGAAGAATACCTTCGAAAACATTGCGGTAAAAGGAAAAAAACGCTGGTAACCATCATTTTCTCCTTGTTCCACATTGTTTCCTGCCCTTTTGGAATCAGGTTTCAACAGTTCAGCCACATTTAATTTATGGTCTTCAAAAGCTTTGAATTTGGGCGAGTGTAAAATTTTTCGTTTTGTAAAGAGAGTTAAATAGTTAACTACATCTTGTGCTTTTGGATATTTTACTAATTGATTGCGTGGTATTTAACGCCGTTTCAACATTATTTCAGTGATATTGCGGCGGCTAGAGCACCTATCCAGGCTTTCCTGGAGTTTCTTTTATCAGCACTACCGTGACTGAATGACCTTTTGAGGACAGTGTGGATTAAGTTCAGACTGCACAGGGCGTGCAGTCTGATCTTGGATCTACACTGTCCAATAAGAGGATATATTTTCTCCAAAATGTAACTCTGAAATAGCAATATTCAGGTATTTACCATTGGCTTGGAAGTTTCAATCAACATTTTTAGCATTTAAAGGGTTAAACTTAAACTGGATTATAGTTAACCACGAATAGCACGCATACCCCAGCTCAGTCGGTAGCGTACGGGACTTGAGAACAGGAGGTCGCTGGTTCGATCCCCGACTCGGCAAATTTCTTCCCGACGATTGATGATCTAGTCCTTGGGATAGGATTCATTTCTCTCTCACGTTTCGACGATGGTTATGTGGGAATGCAGCCAGGGGCTTGGAAAGAATATTGTCCGGAGTACTGGTAAAAGAAACTCCTGGAAAGCATGGATATTTGCATTGGCCACCGCTACGTAACTGAAATAATGTTGAAAACAGGGTTAAACACCATACAAACAATCAATCAATCAAATTCGCTAGTCTGTCAGTACTTTCAGTACTATGATTAACATTGTTCACGACTCTTTTGATAAAATTTTATCTCAGACGCCAACTTTTTTTTCAGCCGTATTTACGAGTACCTATTATTCTGCGATAGGTCTTTAACATAGTCGACCAATGATTAGCGTTGAAACCAGTGCAAGTTAAGCATAGTTTTTGAAGATGATATTTTTCTACTAATTTAAAGCAGCCTTGCGCTAGTACAGATGTCGTTCTTGTGAGGATTTACGAATAGATCAACATCATTTTTGCTTGTCTCAGAAAGTGTCCGATTTCTTTAATATATTTTTATTACAATATTGGCGATTTTTTTTACATTTTACAATCAATGCAACTGGTCTACCTTTCACAAAAAATGTTTCATTTTTCAAATTGGGGAAGTCATTCTAACAACGGAAATTCTTTTGCATCTGAGGTGACATTTATAAGCCGGACAAGATGGTATCTAGATAAAACAGATAGCTACTGTGAAACGCAATGACAATTAGCGTAAATCAAGTGATCTCTGGGGCAGTTGAACTTTTTACTAAAGGATTCAGTGTTTGGAAGATCTTTAGAAAACATTTTGGGAAAAGGAGGAAATGCAGGATAATAGAAGTATCTCTGTAACCCTGAAGTTTTCGGTCCTTTCAAAGACAAGATAGTCAATTGAAAAAGATTTTAGTTGTAGTCTGCAAATGTTTTCAATCCGGGCGGGTTTAACATTTTGTCGTCTTGTAAAGTGTTATCTAAATAAATATGACATCTCAGAAGATGCGAAAAACTTGACACGATTTTTGTCATATTTACAAATTACCGGAACAACAAGGTACCTAATTGCGTCACTCAAAAATAGTTTATTTATTTCTTAAAGGGACATGGACTGTAAATGAATTCTTAAAAAAAGATAAAGAACTATTCCATTAGGTACACCATTATTCCCTCTATGAACTTTAGAGATTTATTTCTATACTGTCAGAGTTGAAGACATTTACAAAAAAATACCTACCAAACAGTTCCATATTTTTGCTACGCTAAGGAAAGGTGACTTTTGAAAATATAATGGGAAAAGGATAAAATGCTGGAAACCAGCATTTTCTCCTTTTGCCGCAATGTTTTCGATCGTTTTAGAGACAAAACCCATCATTTTAGCCACATTTAATGTGTCGTTTGTAAAGGCTTTCAATTTGGACAAGTCTGAAGTTTTGTCGTTTTATAAAGAGTTAACCTATTTTCTCCTGTAGACGCTTTTTGATTACATTGTGTCAAAGAGGAAACAACTCGTATCGAGTGATTTCTCCTTTGGCCACGCTGTTTTCACATTTAATCATGTACATGTAAATTTATTCAAAATTGAATTACTAGTATATTGACTATCCATATATTTGAAAAGCTGGCTGCAGCTATGTGCTCTGTAAATTATGGATAGAAGATTGTCATTGACCGAGCTCTTCTTCTTCTTCTTTTTCTTCTTCTTCTTTTCCTTGTCTACTTCTTCCTCGTCTTCTCAGTCTTCTTCTTCTGCAGTTTTTAAGCCTTATCCTGCTCAGTTGGTATTATTTACTGCCAAAATTAATATATTTATTTAGTGAAATTAATCGTTATTTCAAAGGTATTATAAAAATTGAACCATGAATACAGAATAGTGGTAAGTGTAGACTAAGATCGGACTGCACGTATGTGCACGTATGCGCGGTCCGATCTCGGTCTACACCTTCCGTAAAATAGATTCACGGCTACGGACAGCACGATAAGGTTTAACACCTGGTACAGAGACAGATGTACAAAATAACGCAATGACACGTACAATATTTATTTGACTGACACTCGAAATCCGTTTTCTTATTCATTATAATGATTTTTGAAACTGTGCGTAACTAATCACGTGAAAGTGACACAGAAATCCGTGTATATTTCAGAGTCCAATACCGTATTTCCTCTTTTACTAGACGAAAAAAAAAAAAAGGCTTTCCCAAATTGAAAACATTTTCAGACGCCAAATTTACAAATTAAATGTGGTACAAATGATTGCTTTCGTCTTTGAATCGGTCACAAAATATTATAGGAAAAGGAGAAAAAATATTATTATTGTTTACTTCTTTTCACTTGATGCTTTAAAAACATTTGTTTTGGGGGTCGTATAAAGTGAAGGGGAAGGGTTACCTTACATTTGCCCTTTACCAGACAATCTCGTGTTGTTTTTTTTACCAACCTGATAAAGAAAGCATAAGAAAATTTTATTGGAAAAGGAGAAAATGCTAGTAACCAGCATTTTCTCCTCTTCTCACAATGTTTTCTATCCTATTGAAGACAAGTTTCTTTTTTGAGCCAAAATTAATAAGACGTCTGCAAATGTTTTCAATTTGGACAAGAGTTTATCTTTGTCGTTTGGTGAAGTGTTAACGTGAACTCTCCCTTATTTACAGCTGTTGAAGTTTTTCACTTTCTGTACACAAGTTAAGATGATTTGGCAAAAAGGTGTATCAAAATCAGACTATGTGCACAGACCGTGCACTCTGATCTGATATCGTTTTAGATTTCTTTAGGCTAAAAGGTCTCAAAAGTTCTTCCAATCGGGTCTTTTTGACTGTCCAGAAATCATTAATTAGCGTAAACGCGAAACTTAAGAAACAGAAATATACATTAATTTTATTTGTAGAGATAAATAGTTCGGTCATATTTATGATGTAAACATCTTTCCCCACCATTATCCTTATTGGGATATCACCTTAGGTAAATTAAGAAAAGAGAAAAATACCCACGTTTGTTTTGCATGGCTTGAAGTCCAGAATGTAGTGACACGAAATAAAATCGAATTCTGTAAGAGAATTCCAATGTATCGTCATAAAGTATTTTACTTTTTTCGTTACATTTTCTGGTATATTTTTTCACCTGGTTTATAGACCTTGGCCTTTCTTCAATATCATCTTTGTGAATATCTTTATCACAACTATCCACCACTTGTAAGATTATAAGTTTTTGCTGTTCTTGCCACACAGTTTTATTCTACCTACACGATTTCCATGTATGTAGCTGAAATTCAGTGACTCAGTGAATTCAAAAACAGGGAACCAAGGCGATCCTATGTTTTTCGTTACGGTATGGTTATAATAAATGGGTCAGCCAAACGAATGTAAGTGTAGCTATTCTTAGAATTTATCACAAAATACTTCATTATTGTGACCATTGAGTCTTATCTAAAGTTTCCAATATTTTTGTAAACAAGCAAGCGTCTGAATCAATACTGGACAATTTACATAGACCAAGAGCTGCATTCAAAAATGATAACAGCATCACAAAGAACAACAACGTCAACAACAAATAGGTGACTTTAATTTCAAACATTTCACACGCGATAAATCAAGTTTTATATTAAATAGAAATTGGATCAATATATCTTTATCTGTTTTCTTAATAATAAGGCTATCGGACCAGTAGAGCTTTAATTTTTTTCTTTTTTAAATATTTTTTTATATATAAATTGGGTCCCAGCTGTGACAGTTAGTGATGCGAAAATGCAAAAATGCATGTAATCGGAACATTGTAATCAGATGCACACCCAGCCATGCCTCTGAAATATTGACCATATTGATTTGCACGTGTGAAGTTATTGAGGACCTTTTGTCAACACCCTTGAATAAAGCGAATTCTTCCTTCCATTATTGAGGGTCCTGATGAAGACCACCGTGGTATCTTTCTACAACTCTTTCGAAACGGATTTTGTTTAAGGAGATGTTTCTTTGTTCAAATCATTGTTCATTCTTTTGGCTTTTTCCCACACAAATACGTTAATATTGCCAACAGTACTGCGACGGGATAAGTTACCGTCCCGTCTAACCTGAGAACGGATGTTTTCTCGTTGGAAATGCATTCCCACTTTTTTTTTTTTTGGTATATGAATCATGCTCTGTAAAAAGCGGGTATAATGCATTTGCAAAAGTATCGATTCATATCAGCCTGCGCAATCCGCGCAGGCTTACATCGGTCGAAACGTTTCGCTATTGGTCATTTTTCTGCATGTCCAAGGACCAGTCTACTTCATGATTTAGTCAGTTGTTAGACAAAATGGATTTTATGGATCTATAACTCTATGCTGACTTGCTTGGTATAACGCATTACGAGAATGTCATAAACCCCGTCTTACCAGCTCATATGTATAAAGTATAAAAAAAAAATAAAAAAAAAAAAAGAAACAGGACCGATCAATAATTATGAATGTAAATATATTCTGGGTCCGTATTCACCAACCATTCTTAAGAATATTTTTAGTTTTATTCTCCAAGTACATTTGAAAGTAACACAACTTCTGATTGGCTAAACCAAATGGTTTAGCCAATCAGAAGTTATGTTACCTTCAAATGTTTGAAGAATAAAACTAAAAACGCTCTTAAGAATGGTTGGTGAATACGGACCCAGGCTGGAGTCTTTGCTTTGAATTACATTATATGCATCCCGAGTATTAGGTTCCTGAATTGTAAATGATAAATCGTCGTTTTCAGTGTCAATAAGAAGCCAGAGCTTCATGTTACGTCTATTCCGCACTATCAGTTTTTAGCGGAATGCAATATGCAGGACACTGATGCCTAATTTTAGAATGACAAATTCAGGAGTTACAACTCTCATAGCTGTTGTCGAAAGAAGCTTCATTTTTGATAAAAAAAAAAATGAAATGCTTTCAAAACAGGTTTGTTTTGATACAATCATGCCGAACAATTATTTATTGAACAAATTTAATCAGTATCGTGGTTGTATTGCCTTTTGTTCCATGTTGTCAGTACTGATGAATACGGGATCCTCCAAGGAGCAGTGGTAAGTGTTGGACTCATGACCCGGATCCCCGAGTTCGTTCCTCACTCAGGGCTGTGGGTTTTTCGTAGGGGGCAAGACACTTCTGAGCCAAAACCTAGAACTGATGAAACCCAAGATATAGGCCGACATGCAAATGTGAACTATTGACGTGATTCTGCTGAAAAAGAAAAAAAAAAAGTTGAAAGCGACGTAAAATACCATCCAATCACTCAATCAATCACTGATGAACAAGACATGTTTATGTAACATGAACAACAAGACATGTAAACTGCTAAATAAATAGAATGAAGATTTCGAGTCAATTATACATGTATATCGAAACATTGCGTTTACAAAGTGCTTGTTGTTGGAACAAAACTCACCGTATCGGCGAGTGTAGATCAAATACCAGACTGTACGTTCTGTGCAGTCTGATCTTGATCTACACTCTCTGCAAAGAGCATTGAGTCGCGCTTAACAGCCTAAGTGTTAAACTAAAACGTTACATTATTTACCTCCAGTGCTGCAATTGGTGTTAAGGGGGATTGATCCATGAAAATAGTGGATAGTAAATTATCCTAAAATTTATTTAACTACACACGTTAAAGTACGAGAGAAATATCCCTTTAAACGGCTGAAAGTGATAATAGTATTTTCTCAAATTAATCTGACTTCTCGGTCGATCGTTGCACAATTACCGAGGGACTATAATAGTTTTATTTGTCGGAGTATTTGCAAACATTGGCGTTTCAATTTAGCGAAGACGTCTTGATCAAGATAGATGGGGAAAAGATTGCCTCTCCTGGCGGGAATGACAATACGATGGGATAAAACCAGCCCTGGCACCTGGTGATATGGCGTTAAATGGTCGAAATCCGATGAAGACTGTAATTAGCTACTTAAGGCGGCAGTGCGCTTTCACCGCGGGGATGGACTGGCAATATGATATCTCTAATTGATTGGATCTGATAACTGTACGATTAAACAAGATACTTGGGTAAAACATTTTTTCCGCTACATCAGAGAAATAAAATTTGCAATGTGATAGGTGTAACGAAGTTGACAATTACTGTAAAACATCCCAATAATTTATTTTGTTGTATCAATTTTTATTCACAGTTCATTTCGTACTCCTCTCATTATGTTTAAACCGCTGATTTCCACACAATAATACTGAATTGATTCGAAACCAGAAACAGAAAGAAATGGAACATTTAATTTGTATATATATATCTTATTTTCGAAAACTCTTTGCCATATTAAAACTTAATTTACTCTTGTGGGGAAAAAAAAAAAAAACGCGAAAAAAAAAGGGATGGGAATTTAAAATCAAATACAGCGAGCAATGTTCCTGCGTAAAATATCTGGTGATTTCTCTATCTTTAAAAATAATTTCGATTAACGTATATATTAGTTTTCAGATAAAGTGCATGCATTTCCATACCAGTTTATAGCCAAAATACATCTTTTAGGGGAAGGACGAAATGAACATGACTTTGTATGAGTATTTTCCCTGTTTGGTATATCTGGTTGACCATGTTGTCTACGAAATTCAAACTATTATTTTTTTTAACTATTAACTTCATTAACTAGATCACCCTATACTAATGTCTTTCTTATGACTTAATTGGTTAACTCTTTACCAAAGGACAAACTTTTAGACTACTCCAAGTTCAAAGCATTTGCAGACCACAGTCTAAATATGGCTCAAATGATGCAATTTGTTATTCATGGGATAGAAAACACAGTGGGAAAAGGAGAAACTGCTGGCTACCTGCATTTTCTCCTATTCCCACAAAGTTTTTAAATGCCTCCTTCTTCAGGATCGTAAAAACTCGGGATTATGTGATAAAGGGTTAAGAAATCTAGGTCCGTATTCACCAACCATTCTTAAGAACATTCTTAGTCTTGTTCTCCAGTTCTTTAATTTGAAAGTAACACAAGGTCTGATTGTCTAAAGCAAATGGGTTAGCCAAACAGACGTTGTATTATTTTCAAATTTTGAAAATCTCGGATATAAAGATTAACCCTTTCCCAAACGACAAATTTTGGACTGGTCCAAATTGAAAGAGTTTGCAGACGATAATTTTAAATTTGATGAAAATGGCAGAAAGTTCTCAAAAAGGGTAGAAAACATTGTGGGAAAAGGAGAAATTGCTCGTTACGAGCAATTTCTCCTTTTCCCACAGTGTTTTCAAAAGACTTGTACTGCAGACACGTGAAAACCAGGGCTTGCTTGGGAAAGGGTAAAGAATGTTCTTAAGAATGGTTGGTGAATATGGCCCCTATTCTATTCAAAGTGTGAGTAAATCTTAACTCCATTAATAAATAAAAGAACGAAGGGACGTAAGTTCTAAAACTTTTATTTCTACATTAAACCTTTGATACTGGAACGCGCTAGAATTGTCTCAGTGAGACAATTATAGATCTATAATGAGTTCCCAAAACACAGGTTTGAGTGAAGAACTAAACACAAATGACTCCTTGAATACTAAAATACTCGTTTGATTGTAAATAAAGGGTATCGTTCCTTGCAAGTGTCAGGTGTCTCGCAGCATAACCGGAAAAGGAAGTCAATAGAACGTGTCAATATTATTTGTTGACATAGTTAGGCACGATATGACGTCAGACGACACTTCCTGACATGTGAATATTAATGTTTTATCTGGAAATAACTGGCAGGCCCGGAGTTTAAGGAGAATCTACGACAAAATAACTATATCTAACTTAACCCAGTACCAAACAAGATCCCATAACTGTTACCACCCTGAGCAAAAAGTGTATTTTTTTTAGGGAAACTATTGTTGGAATTGGAGAATATGTAAATAACCGGTATTTTCTGCTTTCCACACAACGTTTCATCATCATGTCAAAAGTAGCTCTCATCACTTGGGCCACATTTAATTTGTTGCCAGCAAATGCCTTCGGACAAGTGTCAACTTTTGCCGTCGGGTAACGGGTTTACGGGACTCCGGTTTATTAAATGCTTAGTACTCAATGTCGCGAAAACCATGGTTAAGGAAACAGTGCATCGCATTTGGTTGATGAAACTGATATAGAAATACTGAGCCGAGCCCGGGCCTGTATTCACACACCATTTCATTCCAAGTCTAATTCTAGATTTAGAAAGTAAAATATTTTCTGAGTGGCTACGCTATTTTGTTTAACCAATCAGAAGTTTTGTTACTTTCAAATTTAGAAAATTCTTGACGACAAGACTAGGAATGTTCTTAAAAATACTTGGTTAACACGGACCTTGATAAACCAAGGGGTAGCTGGTGCGAAACTCCACTTCTTCTTATCAAAGATTGGTGATAGTTATTGCAACCAGAATATATCATTTCTAATCTCTGGTCATTGTTTCGACTGAGGGAAAGCAGCCAGCGGCTTGGTTAAGAAGAATGTGTAAAGCACCGGTAAAAGAAATTCAAGGAAAACATGTATAGGTGCACTTGCAGCCGTGAAATAACTAACATAATCGTGAAAACGGCGTTAAACACCATACAAACAAACAAAGCACTAACTGTTGTGTCAGATATGTATAAGGAAACAGTGAACCGTACTTGATTCATTGGGGTTCACGTAAAAATATTGGTTTATTTATTGTATTTTTATTTTGAAAAGATATTTATGCTTGTAGATCCTCAAAAGATATGCATTTTATTACATGAAACAAGACAGATGTTTTAGTATGAGGTATTAGATCATATTTTAAGTATTTTCATTCTTTACTTTGCATTCGATCATGTGGCTTTCTCCTAATTTCACAAACACTTCTTCTACCTGAAGTGCTGGTAGTTTTTTTTTTTTTTCAATCCAAATATGTATTTCCAGTTTCTCAGCCGTAGGTGTTCGTTTTGTGACAAACTCCGCCATCTATATAATGTACTATATGTATATATGCTATGTATAAGTCATGCTCTGTGAAAAGGGGGTCTAATATACCTGGAAAAGTATCGACCCTTGTCAGCCTGCGCAGGCTGACAAGGGTCAACACTTTTTGTTATTTGTAAATTTTATGCATGTCCCAGGACCATTCTACTTAACGTACCAGTCAGTTGTTAGACACACTGGACGTTATGGATCCATAGTTATGTGATGACTTGCCTGGTTTACTGCATCAAGGAGGTTCATTAAACCCCCTTTTATCAGAGCGCCGCTCATATTACAATTTATAGGAAACGACGTTTGTCACAAAACGAACCCTGTATCCACGGCTCCTGACCTTTAAGAGCCACCTTAAAAATTGACAAACAGTTTTAAAGATCGGTCTGTACTTGTAATACATGTATTCTTTGCTTTATCGACTTAAATAGGAAAATAAAGTAAACGGTGCTGAGCAAATTCAAGCAAACAGAAGACTGGTTTGATTAAATACCTTGATACACGATAAAGAATACAAAAAAAAAAAAGTTTTAGAATATTATAATTCAGTGTTTGGGCAAAATATCAACACTCTTTTCAGTAAAATGAATAATTTCCAACGCAATTTTCATATTATCTCTAGTTTTTCATATTCAACAATACTATAAAGATGGATGGCCAACACATACAAACAACCTTTGCATGAAAATGAAATTAACCCTTAAAATGCCAAGTGCGACTCGCTGACCTTTTGCAAACAGTGTAGATCAAGATCAGACTGCACAGAACGTGCAGTCTGATCTTTGATCTAACTGTCCGATAAGGAGATATTTTTTCTCCAAAGATAAAAAAAAAACACACACACACACACACACAAATAAACAAAAACAAAACAAAACAAAAACTTTATTCGGGTTTTTACTATCGGTTTAAAAGTTTTATTTAATCTATTTAACAGGATAAGGGTTAAAACTTAAAACTTATCCTGCCGATAATACAACGGTGATTTGAAAAATATTGTCGCTTATGTTGCATTTTATGATATTTATACGACCGACTCCATGGATGAAAATGGCGAAAGGGGCTGTCGACACCTTTTGCAAAACAAATAACATTACTGCATACGGCAGGACAAGGGTTGAATTAAAAGAATGTCATCTGGCGACAGATAATCCCAAGTCAACACTGGTATACGTGTCTAAAGCTGGTATTAACATTGGTCGATGTAATATTACACATTTGCCAATCTATGATTGAACATAAATTTTGCGATGTAAAGCAGTTGTTCAGATTCCAAGTCACGTTAACTCTTTCAACGACAAATATATGAACTAGACCTCTTTCGACTAGATCTACTGAAAAATACATCCCACTGAAACTTTAAAAGATTTCAATCTTACAGACTTGACTAAACAAGCGGCTGTATAGATTCAAGATCAGACTGCACGTACTGTGCAGTCTGATCTTGATACATGTCGTCCGCAAATGTCCCTGTGTTATAACTCAGCGAGAGCCCGGTCGTGTAATCAACAAATGCGCTTTTTTTTTTCTGGTCTTCAGCAAGGAGAACAGTTTGGCTCGGCAGGCTCATGAATATAACTGAAATAATGTAAAATCGAGGATAAGCCTCTATCAAAATTAATTGTGGTGGGCATGTGGTGAAGTAGAAGCATGGAAAACGGCGTCACAGTGTCGACGTTACAAGACATATTTACCCATGGTATGACGTTAAATATAATGTCTTGAGGGCGACTGGAACGTATTTTGAACTGTTGTATCAGCGGCCAAATGAGAATATCAATATCTGCTCCCTGAGGTATGGATCGCTAGGATCATTCCGGTATCTCTGAAACAGCATGCAGATTGCTCCGACACGAAGTTTCATAGCACGCTTGTTAATTACTAAAGTACGTAAAAGATAAGTTTGTTCACATTCATTATTTGAATTATTTATGATGCTCTGTCTGTGTAGCTATCGTCTTGATCAAGTAGACTTTACCCAGCTGCAAGTCGGTCGTTATGACCATTAGCAACACTATTTCTGAAACTAAATACATGGAATTCATATCTTCAATAATGTTATGTCCTTGCTCAGCTTATGTAAACTAAATTGAATCTGAAAAGTGAAAAGTACCTCTTTTCATGATATGTTGAAACATGACAAGGTTTCTTGAATTAAGCAACTCCATCATCAGAGGCTTTTACGAACGGAGCTGATCAAGAATCTTTGATCCATACTGTTCACTGCAAATTTTGAAACGTTAACCAAACACGTCTCTTCAGATTTTTGCACTCGAACTGTTTATTTAGACCTCGAAAACATAGTAGGCCATCAAACAGTCAAAGAGTCGACCACTTGTCAAGATTTGGGGTCGCATGCACAGTAGATTTAGGATTTTTATCTTTAACAAATAGAAAACTTGTGCATGTAACAAGGGAGAAGTATTACTGACAGGCTATTCTGGTTTATTGTTTAATCAATTCAAATATTTAGATCATCAAAATATCTTTAAAATTTATGTGTGATACGCATTATTGTGTTCTGTTAGTCAGACAAAATGTTACAAAAAAAAAACGGGTGGCTTTGTTGTAAATCCATTGCGCACCAAGAAGGTGTTGCTTTAATAACTTCTAACATCGTTATCAAGCATAAACATACTTTTGGAATCAAGACCCGGCATGGTCCTCCGTGGCTCAGTGATTAAGGTCTCCGACCTGGTATCTGAAGGTTTTGAGCCAGATCCCAGCTTAATCCGCTTGTCGCATGGAGTGTCCATCTGACTGTCACTGCAGAATCTCGGCCTTGTACCAGTCAAGTCAAGGGAACGTGAATAAGTGACCATACGCTATGATATGACTTAAATGTTGTTAAAAGCGAAATTGCGCATTGGAATTCCAATAAAACAGGCTGACATGGGTCGAAACATTTTGTAACTGGCAAACTGTCTGCATGTTAGAGGACCATATTACCTCATTTTTTTTTTTTTTTTTTGGAGTTTTAGACAAAATGGATCTATAGCATACGACGACTTGCTTGGTGTAATGCATTATAGAAATGCACTAACCATTATCCTGCTATATAAGTTAATAAAACTTTCAAGACGATAGTAAAACCCGAATGGTGCCAATTCAAATTCATTTTGGGAGAAAAGTATCTCCTTATAGGACAGTTAGATTCAAGATCAGACTGCTCGTTCTGTGTAGTTTGATCTTGATCTACATTATCCGCAAAAGGTCAGTGAGTCGCACTTGGCAGCTAAAGGGTTAAACCCCTTTTTTTCCAGAGCGCCCCTCAATTGTACAGGAAGAAAAAGGATGTGCTGTGCAAGGTAATGAACAAACTCGCAATCAGAATGAGTGATATATGTCGTGTTAAACAGATTGAAGGATGATCCCCATGAATATTTAGTGACTAAATTAATTAGTGCGACGAGGAAACTAGCGATACAAATTCCATGCGTAGATTTTTATCAGCGAATAATCATGAGAGATTCGCCGACATGACTATCCGTTGTACACTTGAATAATTAAACAGAAGATATTTAGTGATGGTCAGACAAGGGTACCAAACGCACGAAACTTATCAGCTTGGTGCGTGATCAGCTGTCAATAGCTACTAACGATAATGAAGACAGTATTGTCAAATGTACCGTATGGTGTTACACTGGTGACTTTATGGAACACTGTAGATCAAGCAAGAATGTGTACCTACAGCCTTCATCTGTCCTTTGCAGTTTATTTCCATGATGTGCATTTTTTTTTTTCTTTGAACTTTTTGTGCCATGAAAATGGTATCATAGCCTATAATCTTATTTGAACTGCTACTGAAACACAATCACAGTAAAAAGAAGCGCTCGATGGTTGTAAACCATGTTTCTTTGTTGTGTTGTCACGGATACAGACCTCTTTCGACAGCTGAAAATACTGTCCATTTGAAACTCAGAAAATGTTACCTAATAGGCTTGACTAAACATCAGGACGGTATAGATCCAAGATGAGACTGCATATTCTCTGCAGCCTAATCTTAGTCTGCTGTCTGCTAATGCCGAGCCCCCGTAGCTCAGTCGGTAGCGCACAGGACTTGAGAACAGGAGGTCTCCGGCTCAATCCCCGGCTCGGCCAGTTTCTTTCCGAGGATTGATGATAGTCATTGCGACAGGATTCATTCCTCTCTCACCGCTGACCATTGTTTTGACGAAGGTTATGTGGGAAAGCAGCCAGTGGCTTGGAAAGAATATTGTGCGTATTACTGGTAAAAGAAACTCCAGGAAAGCATGGATAGGTGCACTGGCGGTATTTATAACTGAAATAATGTTGAAAATGGCGTTAAACACCATACAATCAATCAGTCACCTTCTGCTAATGTCACTGTTTTCGCCAATGGCGCTGAAACGGTTAATGCCACAGTTTTATTGTAACATTACCAGGCGGCATGTTTTTTTAGCCCTCATTGAAAGCATTCGTTTTCTATGAATATGGTTCAAATGATGGGAAGTTGTTTTCAAAATGATAAAACTTTTGGAAAAGGAGAAAATCTTGGTTACCAGAAACATGTGTTCAAAAGCCTTCTCCTGAGGGTCGTTAAACCACGAGAATATTTGGCAAAGGGTTGGGTTGTTTGGTAAAGGGTTAAGGCATGTCGATGTGGCTAAACAGTTAGTAAGCTTGTCATTTATTTCTTAATATAAAAAGTACATACTTATCATTTTGACAGCATAAATTGTCAGTTAACACGACGTCGCCGTTTTTCACATCAGTGCTTAACGGCAACGAGAGCTGTTAGTTGTGGTTTTACCAACACTTCTTAAACCTTTTACCGAAACACATCGTTTTCTAACGACCTTAATGAGAAAGAGCATTTAAAAACATTGAGGGAAAAGGAGAAAATGCCGGTAAGCAGCATTTCCTCCTTTGCCCACGATGTTTTCTACTCTTTCAAAGGCTATCTCCATCATTTGAGCCATCTTTAATTTGTTGTCTGTAAATGCTTCCAGTTTCAAAATGTCTGGAATTTTGTTCTCTGGTAAAGGGTTAATCCTTTTGCTGTCATCTGGGAAAGGATCAACTTTTATCAGTGACACAGCAACATTATATTCTGACTTTTCCCAAGCATACATTATACTAAATTATATAATGTCACTATTCCGATGATGTTTAAGTGGGAAAGCAGTCAGTGGCCTGGGAAGAGATGACGTTTGAGTGGGAAAGCAGTCAGTGGCCTGGGAGGAGTGTTATGCAAAGTACAAGAAAAAGAAACTTCAGGAAAGCACTGGCATGTGCTCTGATCGCCGCGATATAAATGAAAACAATAAGTTGCGAACGGCGTTAAATACCAAACAAACAGACACACAAACAAACAAACGGTCGTTCATTTTATGTTAAGACTGCTACATAAACTATTTTAACACGCTCTGTCAGTATAACAAACCGAATTTTTCCAGTTCATAGGCAGTTTTTGTTCAGAGGATGTGACACAACATCGGACAGTCCAGATGCAAGACCGGATTGCACATTCTGTGCGACTCAAATTCTAATCTATTACATATACTCTGTTTGCAAAGGCAACTTATTTTGTCATCACAATACTTAGGTTGGCAATAAAAATAATGAAAAGGGTTAGGTTCTTTTTTTAACCACAGTTTTAAAGTCAGCAGTGTGCATTACTTTGCACGAAATAAGAACCATTGTTCCTACTTTGACGCAGCTGTTTGAGACTTGATTGGTCCATAATTTAATCAGGTTGAGCGTAATCTGTTTTAGACCAGCTATTATGATCAATCATTATGCTGACATTCAAAAACAAACGTCCGCAGTGTGATCAGCCAAAATCCTTCTTCAGATGGTTGTGGCTGTGTATCAAACGTATATCATGCATATTGATCGTGTACTGAAAACCAGTGAAACGTTTCCTCCGAATTCAAACAACCATTGAAGCTCTAACTTTCTGGTCAGTACGGTTCATAGATTAAATGTCTTTCTTTTGCCTGTTTAACATTTTTGTCTCATTTTTTTCCTCCAGAGTCAGAAATAGAAAACGGGAGGTCACTCTTGGCCCATCGGTAATTAAATTTCGCTGTGCAGCCATATGTACATTTTGTAGTTCTCTAATAAAATATTTGTTATGTAAGTTTGTTATAACTTAAAACACTTGAAATTGTGACGAATTCTCCAATAATTAGCATTTCACCGAGGGTCGTATTAACTTTCTACTCTTACTTGAATCATACCCTTCCAGAGGTTTCGCTCGGCTGTTTTCAAAGCGAACGTCGAGTTATTGCCGTAGCGATGTCTTCGTCTGCGTCGTCGTCGTGGTTCAAAAACTTTGGCATTTTACAATATATCTGTTATTACTGACGACATTTATTTCAAACTTGAACAACTATCAAATGGGGAACCCACACAACACGGACAGATAACCATTTAAGTATTTTAACACCGTTATGCCACTTTTTTGGCTTAGAATTTTCACTGAAAATCAAGCAACTGCAGCCGAGCGTTGGTACCACATGCGGTTCTCTTGTTTTTTTTTTTTTTTCTAAAGCATATGGTTCAGCCATTTAGAATTTGCGTTAGTTTCAAAGTTTAGAATCAAACTAATGCCATAGAATGGTTGTTGAGTATTAGCTGTGCAGAATTCAAAATTTCTGATATTTTTTGTACATATAAAAGAGTAATAAAAGCATGAACAGCTCTTATACTTGTGACAGACACAAGAACAACAGACGAAATGTGGATCGTATCCGTGCAATATAAATCTAAAACTAAATTACACAACGTGCTTTATACAACATTAGTTCTGCGAGAGGTGATTAGATCATATAAATATAAAAGTGAAGCTTGACTCACGTAAAGCGATATCTTTTCTGACATGTGGTGAAGTTTTTAAAACTTGTGTATCTGCTAAAACATTTAATTCACTTCCGCTAGGTTTAGTCTTTACAAGTAAGGCAATCATTTACAGTTGTACCCTTGGCAAAGTCACACTCGCCTCACAGATGACAAAGAGGAAAATTGTTTCCATGTTAGATCCAAAACTCTTTCATAGAGAGAAAACAAATTTAAATTTTTCGAAGCCGCAAACAAAAATAGATATTGAATTTTGCTGTTCACCAATGAAAAACATCCTTAACTTACATCATGACAATCAAGCAACCCATTTCTTACACGCCTAAAAAACAAGGAAATACTTTTTTTATTCCTACAACTCATGTTTTCCATAGGATACCGTCTAGTGCCTGACGTCAATTGCCTTTTTTCCGTTATCTTCTTGAAAACAAGAAAGTAACGTCATTAATGCTTACACTGAATGATGTTTTCAACGTGACGCTGCTTCAGAATTATTTCAGTCATATCACGGTAACAGCTCACATATTCATGTAATTCCTCGGTTTAACCAGTACTAGACTAGGGTTCTGAAGTGTCTTTCCCATGGACACTCCTACGAACCAGGCTTTAGAGCCAAGAGATCAAATCACAATATAATAAATACGAAATAAAAACAGTTATCAGCAATTTCCTCTTTTACTCCACAATGTCATTAAAACCCTCCGTGGTCTTTTAAATCCAGGATCGTTTGGTACAGGATTACGTGTGTTTATTTCGACAAGTTCATGCTATTGCTTGACCAATATTTACACATGTATATGAGCCATGCTCTGGCAAAATTGGGGCTTAATGCATCTCCGTGATGCATGATACCAAGCAAGTCATCATATGATGATGGATCCATAAAGTCCATTTTGTCGAACAATCGACTGAATCATGCGGTAAACTGGTCCTTAGACAGGCGGAAAATTTTCCAATACATAGCGAAAAGTTTCGGCCAAGGTCAGCCTGCGCGGACTGGCAGGCTGACCTGAGTCTATACTCTATGCAGATGCATTAATCTTCCTTTTCACAGAGCATGGCTCATAATTTATGTGTTTTATAATTTTCTTCCATTTACCTTGTCAAGTTGAATATAAAAAAATAACGTGTATCAAAACATGGACTAAATTATGAGATTTGGCCGTCATAGGGTAAAAAAAAAACATTATCGGAAAAGGATAAAATACTTGTTATCGGCATTTTCTTTTTTTCTCACAATGTTTTCAGAAGCTCTATCCCTCAGGGATGTTTAAACACCGGATTCCTCGGTCAAGGTTACTTTGCATGATATTTCTCCCACGCCACTGGCTGCTTTCCCACACCACCATCGCAGAAACAGTAATCAACACAGAGTGGGATGCATCCTGTCGCAATGACTATCATCATTCCACGGAATGAAACTGGCCGAGCTGGGAATTCGAAAAAGCGACCCCGTGGTTTTAAGCCCTTCTTATTAACGACTGAGCTCCCAGGCCAGGCTGCAGCCAACTTGACGATAAGTCGGTACCAGTAAACTTGCTAATACCCTGCACTGTACATGATAGAGTATGGAAGCATCGTTAGTGGACTGACGTATTGAAAAGCTTGAAACGATTCTTAGAAATGTCCGATCTGCGAGTAATTAAAGAAATGAAGATGTTTAAGCTGTTGAAAGTTAAAGAACACCTGCGTTATAACCCTTGTCTTATGTGAAAGGGAATACGATAAAAGGTGTTTCTTTTTAGATAGATCTTTGATTGCCACGCTTAAACGTCTGTGCCTAGATTGTCAGTAACGCTAAATTACATTTCACTCGCCATTTTTTTCTTATCATAGCTTCCGCTCCCCACGGCAATAAAAGGTTTTACATTCTCCTCGTCTTAACCCTTAGCTGCTAAGCGCAACTTTGGACGCTTTTGCGGACAGTGTAGATAAAGATCAGACTGCACAAAACGTGCAGTCTGATCTTTGATCTACACTGTCCGATACGGTATTTTCTTTCCGGTGACATCAGCTTTGAAATCGCAATATTTGGATTTTTACTAGTGAGTGGAAATTTTCGTTCATTTATTTAGCAGTTTACGGGTTGAATCTTTACAAGACGACAAAATTGTAGACTTGCCCTTATCAACAGCATTTTTCAGACAACAGAGTAAATGTTGCTCAGATGATAAGACTTGTCTTTGAAAGGATTGAAAGTACTATGAGAAAACGTGAAATTGCTGGTTACTGATCCTAGTCAGCATTTTCTCCTAGTCCCAAAATATTCTGAAAGCAATATTCCACAGAATCGTAAAGCATGGCTTAGTCTGATTCTTTTGAAAAATCCTTATAGATCTATATGCCAAATTAAGTAACACTGTTTTTTTTTTTTTATTATTTTGAACAAACCCTCGTGTATTCCGATTTAAAGGCCTCTTTTGGCCTATTTACGATGTTGTTCAATGTGAGACATTGTTGACACAAAAAAATCGAAGCCATGCTCTGTGAAAAATGTCGACCCAGATCAGTCTGCGTTTGCTAAATTTCTGGATGTCCAGGGACTAATCTACCACATGACTCAATCGGTTGTTAGACATATTAAATTTTATGACTCTATAATTATTTCATGACTTGCTTGGTGTAATGAACTACGCATTATACATTAAACCCCCTTTTGCCTGAGCACAGCGCATTCTTTTTTTTTTTTTTTTAATTTATTATATGTTGTTAGATTTTTTTTTTCTGTCAGCACTTATCTTTTTTTCTTCAAAAATGCCCTTTCGTTTTTTGTTCAAATACTTTTGAAGTCTTGGTATTATACTGTTGGTTTCATTTCTTTGTTTTACAAAAGTGCAGTTTATCAAAGATCGCTGCACAGCATGCGCTAGACTTTGACAACACTTTGGGTTTACTTAAGTTGTGTTTTATCATATACTTGAGCATACTGTGAATTATGCTTTTTTCTGTTTTCTTTTTACAAAAGTGCGTTTTGTCAAGTACTTTTGCACATTGAAAGGATAATAAATGGTCCACAAACGAGTTCTTACTGTCCTGCTGCGTTGTTTATCTATATCTGTTTATCATATATATTGTGGAGAGCAAACGCGGCTCAGTTATTGAAAAAAAAACGTTGGAATAAAGAAAATTCTGGTTAGATCCCGGCCTACAGAGCTGGTCATTTGGGAATGTCTATGAGCATGGCGGTTCAGAGCGCTAATCTAGTATTGATCAAACGTAGGACAGACATAAATAACTGGGCTATCGCCTTGATATGACAAACGGCGAGAAACCCCTTTCAAAGAAATATAAAAGAAAACGACTTCCGCCTGTTCCATTTAAATCTACAAGAAAAGGCAAGATTTAAACCTTTTCAGCACCATAGGCGAAAACATTGGCTTTTGCGGACGGCACTGAACATGCTGTCTGATCTTGGATCTACACCGTTCATTTGTTGTTCTAGCTTTAAAAATGACATTCAGAAGAAAATGACTTCCGTCTATATCATCTAAATCTACAAGAAAAACCGAGAGTTTTACTTTTTCAGCGCCATAGGCGAAACATTGGCTTTTACGGACGGCAAAGATCAAGATCAGACTGCACAGAATGTGCAGTCTGATCTTGATTCTATGCTGTCTGCGTGTTTACTCAAGCCTATACAATAAAATCGTCTAAAAAAATGTCATTGGATTGAATTTTCAGCCGTAGAAAGAGGTCGACTTTTAAACATTTGGCGCTGAAGGAATTAACTGGTGGATAATTCATGTTGAAAGATAATTTCATTCGCCCGATTTCCGGTGAACATAAGTTATCTTCCGCGTTATTTCTGTCAGTGACAAGCTAGAGCAGAAATATGTATTAATCGGCCAATTTAGAACGTAAATGAGAAATTGTTTATTGTGGCAATTCGTGTGGAAGAGATTTCTCCCGCCGTCAATCTACAGCAGGTGCAACGTAATGTACTGTAGCCAAAAACCCTGATCAGCAATCAAACCACGTCGTTTCGAGAAGATATATCGAAATAGGTGAACTGATTTATCGAACACAGAAGCGATTTTTCTGTAAACTCTTTACCAAACGACACAATTTTAGATTTATCTAAATTGAAAAGCATTTGCAGATGACATATTAAATGTGACTCAAAACTTGAAATTTGTTCTGAGTGTATTATTGGAAGGGTATGATACATTGTGAGAAAAGGAATAAATGCTGAGCATGTTGGAATGTCTCTAATGAACTAATAAACACGAGAAAGAGACTAATAAGTCAATAGTTTCCCGCTCACTCGTTGACTGTTTTAACCCTTAACCTATTAATAAGTAAAATGAAACTTTCAAGTCGATAAGAAAAACCTAAATTTTGCTCTTTTAAAGGTATCTTTTGGGGAAAAGACATCTTAAACGGAATATATGGATCCAAGATCAGGCTACACGTTCTGTGCAGTCTGATCTTGATCTACACTGTCCGAAAAAGGTCCTGAGTAGCGCCTAACAGCCTGAGGGTCAATGCAGTTTGAGACCCCTTGTTCAAACACACAGACTTAAGTTGCAATACTAGGAAGTCCACATGGTTAAGGTTTCGAGTTTTTAACCTCTTGGACCAAAGTTTGATTTTCGCAAGCCCCATTTGCTGTAGAAGCAGCTTGAGAGGCTAAGTTTACAAACACTGTCATGTACTCTTATTATTCAAAAACCGTTCTAAATACTGTTTTAATTCTAATTACTGACTGGACTAGACTTTCTGAGACATTCCGGTAGTTGTCTGTATAACTGTCCATAATAGAAAAAAATATTAATACATGTAATAATAATGATAATAATAATAATAATGATAATAATGGTTTTATTTTTCAAAATAATTAGTTTTGGTTCGAAGATTAACCAGAATAAAACAACCAGGACTATTCTGTGTCTGAGAATGTTAGTTTTTCGATGACTTGGTGAAAATAAAGTTATCATCCCTTTGGCTACAAAGCTCGAATCAATGCCGTTTTATGGTCAATGTAGATCTATAATAGACTGCACAGAATGTGAAAACTGATCTTGGATCTACACTATCCGATCTGGAGAGATTTCCGGCGAAAAAAGTTTGAAATTGCAATTATTGGGTTTTTAACCATTGATAAGAAGTATTCATTTGATTACTTTAGTCGATTAAAACTTTCAGCGCCAAATAATATTAATCAGACCTATATCGACGGCTGAAAAATACAATCAACTGAATTAAATAGGTTTGACTAAACAAGCGGACGGTATAGATCCAAGATTAGACTGCACGTTTTGTGCAGTCTGATCTTAATCTATGCCGTCACCAGGGCCTTTTTTTGCCTGGGGAACTGAAAGGGTTAAGTGTAAATTAACCCTTTACTGCACAATACCGCCTTTTGACGACCCTGGGAAAGAAGCCTTTTGAAAACATTGTGAGAAAAGGAGAAAAATGCTGGTAACCAGCATTTTCTCCTTTTCCCACAATGTTTTCTACCCTATCAAAGAAAAATTGCACTGTGTGAGCCACACTGAAATTGATGTCTGCAAATGCTTTCAATTTGGACAAGACTAGAGTTTACTCATCTGGTAAAGGATTAACAACTGGTAGATATTTGCTGAGAACACTTGTCAGTTGTGTTTGTAAAAAAGTCACATGATAGGGCTGCCTACCATCTTGAATGGCTTCATTATAAACGCAGTTCATCCTGTACACTTCTCGATGACTATTAATTTTGTCTGTTTGTGTCAAGCCCGGTAGCATAGTCAGTAACGTACAGGGTGTCGCTGCTTTGAATCCCCAGTTCAGCGAATCTCTTTCCGAGGAGTAATGATAGCCATTGTGCCAGGATTCATCTTTCTCTCAACGCTGATCTTTCTTCGACGACTATTATGTTGAAAAGCAGCCAGTTGCTTTGGAAGAATATCGTGCAAGGTACTGCTTATATGGGAAACTCCAGGAAAACGTGTAGAGGAGCGCTGACCAGCGCTTTAAGATTGAAAAAAAAAATCATGGTTGAAGACGGCGTTAAACACAATACAAATCTTAGTTTGGTGTTGTTTAACGTCGTTTTAAACATCATTTTAGTTAAATCGGGGCAGCCAACCCTGCTTGTATTCATGCTTTCCTGGAGTTTCTGTCACCAGTACTATACAGAACATCCTTTCAAAACTACTGGCTGCTTTCCCCAGGGTCGTTTAAACGTGAGAACGTACGGTAAAGTGTCAATTGGAGTTGTATGACTGGAATTATTGATAGGAAAGACCAGAGTGTGGATCACGATCAGACTGCACGGTTGCACAGATTGATCCCGGAATACACTTTCCACGTGATAGATCTTTATTCAGGAACTTCAGGATAGTCCCTAAACATAGTGTAAGAGCTGAAAACAGAAAAGATCAAAGACTTAAGATCGTGGTATAGATCTATCAAAATCACCAACAATTGAATCCTTTCAACGCCACAGGTGAAAATAGAATTTTTTGCGGACGGCACAGATGAAGATCAGACTGCACAGAACGTGCAGTCTGATCTTACATCTATACCGTGCGCTTGTTTAGTCCAGTAGTCATGTACATGTATATGATAAAAATATTTCTGATTTTCCAAGCATTGTAATTTCAGCCGTATGATTTAGCCGTTGAGATAGGTCGAGTTTTTAGGCTATGTAAGCCTGGCGCTGTAAGAGGTAAAAATGTGAAAGAAAAAGACTTGCAATAGATAAAATAATATCCAGAGAGTCATTTTAACCAACAACTCTAAATTACATGCCATATCCGAACGTCTCAGCCAGTCCCATGGGTATTCTTAGAATTAAGATTCATAACAATATTAAAATTCGTTGGTGAACCTGGCCCACAGAGTTTATTGAGGTGTTGTAAGACATATGTTTTTATATTTAACACAAAACAAACTAAACTAGCAGGCAGTCCCGGATTTCGTGCCTACAAAACAACCTTTTAACCCTTTACCGGACAACAAATTTTTAAACTATTCCAAATCGAAAGCAATTGCAGACGACAAATTAGATGCTGCTCAAATTATTTAAGCTATCTCGGAAAGATTAAAAAACATTGTGAAAAAAGGGGAAAATGCTGGTAACCAGAATATTCTCCTTTTCCCACAATGCTTAAGAAATTTTTCTTTCTGTGGGTTTGTTTAAGCATAGGGGCTGTTTGTTAAAAGGTTGACTCTTAAGCTGCTAAGAGCGACTCACTGACCTTTTGCGGACAGCGTAGATCAAGATCAGACTGCACAGAACGTGCAGTCTGATCTTTGATCTACACTGTCCGTTAGGGAAATATTATTTCTCCAAAATATAAGTTTAAAATAACATTATTGGGGTTTTTACTATCGACTTGAAAGTTTTATTTAACTTATTTAGTAGGAGAAAGATTAAATAAAATGACAAGTGGCAGGAGAGGATACGGACGGCTGACTGTTTTTCCTCATGCTGGGGAACTCCATTACATATCTGCGAGAACGATTGATTCTCCTTAAAATATGACACGCAAGAAATTGTTCATTTGATAGCTTCATCTAGCGGAAATATCACTAACAAAATTTTAGCATTTCCTGCGGCTTGCCTTTTAAATAAATTCATTGGCCATTTTACACGGGCGATAATTAGATGTGGCAGATTTCAAAAGCTCTGTTTTATATGTTTTGGTATCATTGTGGTTTAGCAATCTGGTCTTATTATGCAGATGAAGTTACAGACAGATGAAGTGAACGGAAAACCTGGTTACTTTACCATAAGTACTTCTACCGAACCAAAACCGTTCCGTATTCAATGCAGACCATGTTGAATATCACGACTTATTTTTCTTTTTGATGAATTTAAGGATGTTTACATGATCCATGTTCTATGAAAATGTGGTTTAATGCACCTGCTAAAAGCATCGACCCATGCCAGCCTGCACGGACCGCTCACGCTGACCTTGGTCAAAACTGTTTGCTTATTGTATATTTGAGCCATGCCCTGGCAAAAGGGAGCTTAATGCACCTCTGTGATCCATGATACCAAGCAAGTCATCAGATAATTATGGATCCATAAAATCTAACAACCAACGGGATCAGACATAGAACTGACCGAGTGCAAAAAGTTTCGACCCTGATCAACCTGAGCAAACTGTGCAGGCTTACCTGGGCCGCTACTGTTTGCAAATGCATTAACCCTTTACTGCACAATGACGCCTTTTGACGCCCCTGGAAAAGAAGCCTTTTGAAAACATTGTGGGAAAAGGAGAAAATGCTGGTAACCAGCATTTTCTCCTTTTCCCTCAATGTTTTCTACCCTATCAAAGAAAAGTTGCACCATTTGAGCCACATTGAAATTGTTGTCTGCGAATGCTTTCAATTTGGACAAGGCTAAAGTTTTGTCGTCTGGTAAAGGGTTAAGCCCCTTATCATAGAGCATTGCTCATAAATTTTCTGCATGCCAATGGACCATTCTACCCGAGGATTCAGTCGGTTACAAATAATAGGGATCTTCATCAAGCGTCGATTTGCTTAGTATGGTGCATTATAAAGAGGCAATGTACCCCATTTTTCCATGGGGTCGCGCATATTGTAATGTATTTTCATTTTTAATGCAAATTTTACGATTACCCCACCCCCAAAAAGATTCTACAATAATGCCCTCCAACCCCAGGTTAACAGCTTCATAGAAGCCAAATGGAGAAAAGCAAAACAAAAAAATGGATTCAATGTCATGTCGGTGTCAAAATTATTTTAAGATAGACCTGTTTATCGTTTTTAAGTCTTTCTTATAAGGGGTGCTGACATAATAATGCTACGTTGGTAATAAAAGTGTGCACATCTGCTTATCACTACAGATGGTACAAGAATATATGTTACAGAGACTATGAGGTGAATATCTAACTGTAACTGTTAACCCTTAGGCGACTCAATGACTACTTGCGGACAGTGTAGATCAAGATCAGACTGCACAGAACGTGCAGTCTGATCTTAGATGTACACTGTCCGATAAAGAGATATATTTCCCCCAAAATACAACCCAAATAGCAAGAACTTGGGTTTTTACTATCGGCTTGAAAGTTTCATTTCACTTATTTAGTAGAATAATGGTTAAATGAATGTCAGTTTAATATTCATGAAGTAGTGGAAGTCAGTGCCAACTTTTGAATCGAACGATAAGATGTTGGACTATTACATGGCGGGGTTTCAACACCTTTAGCTTTTCATGGAAATTAAGTTATACACAAAAATATAAAATTAAAAGTTCTAAAGCATTCAAGCATGCATCGATTAGACACGATGATATCATACCCGGTACAATGACGTCATACCTGGTCTCATGGAAATATGGCGTGCCCGATTGCACATAAAATGACCATCCCTTGTTTAAAAGCGAAAACTGCATCTTTTTAACAAATGTAAACCCCAGTTTCTTTATGCTTGCAAATTAGTTTTTGTAGTAGATATACTTATTTGTGTTCTATTTGAAATTTTGACTAATGGTAAAAGATAGGTCCTTTTTTAACTGTACTATTAGTGTAAAATGTATTCGTGTATTCTGCGCGTGAAAGAAAGGGCGTCTTTTGCGAGGTCATAAAATTAGATCCATTTCATTATCTTCTTCAGGATACTTTATTCTTTTGTCTTGAACAAGCCCAGTTCTTCCTACCGGGCTGTGCTCTATGTTATCATTATGGTGGTTAGCTCTTTGCCAGACGACAAAATTTTAGAGTTGCCCTGATAGCAATTTGCAGACGACTTACTTAAATGTTACTAAAATTAAGGGATTCGCCATTCTATGGATAAAAAACACATTGTGGGAAAAGGGAAAAAAAGCTAGTAAAACCAGCCTTTTCTCCTTCTTTCCACAATTTTTTGAACTATTCAAACAAAAAGAAAAAAACGTTTTTTTTTTTTCTTCATAGTCGTCAAATACTGAATACTGTTTTGTTAAAGAGTTAAGCGACTGTTACGGAAGGAGCGTGTTTAAAAATACCGTATTCGCATGCTTAACGCCTTCCATGGGAGGTTCAAGCTTACATGTAATGCATTGGACGTATTCATCATACCATAATATTTTCAAACGTACCCTATTGCAAGAAGCAGCCGGTTGCTTCGAAAGAATGTGGTGCTCAGTACTTAGCGGGACAAGAAACATCTAGAACAGAGATGGATGAGTGCACTGGGTGCTGCCATATAAATATTAATGATATAATTTTAAAAATGGTATTAAACACCAAATAAACAAACTGTTGATGAAGAAAAAGTCTTGTCGGGAACGTAGTGCGTGTAGAGAAAGGTGGGAAAGGGGCGTGGAAAGAAATTTGTATCCACGGGCCGACGCTGCTTTTTGAAGAACATTTAAGTGTTCTTGTAATAAAATATTGAGTAAAAGCATTCAACATACTTAGCATGGCGGATATTGCAGGAATCTTGTTTTATGGTTACATGTGTCAAAATGCCTATTCCTTACTTTTCTGTTTACGCGTGGTCCCATTAGTAAGTCTAAACGCGCCTTTATAATGAAGTGTTCCACTGATAGAAAGCAGCTGATGAGACTTATAAGCTACCTGGTTTTGGTAAATTCTGCAAGAGACTAACGAGTAAACGTGTCACTGACAGTGACTGATGCCCCCGAAGATAATATGAGTCAAGGTCTGGCAAAGAGGTTTCATGCATCTCCGTGATGCATTATAGCAAGCAAGACATCACATAATTAGGGATCCATAAAATCTATTTAGTTTGAAAACTGACTGAATCAAGAAGTAGACTGGTCCTTGGAAATGCATAAAATTTACAAACAGCAAACTGCGTGGACAGCGCAGGCTGACATGAGTCAATGCTTTTTGCAGATGTAAAACGCCCCTTTTCACAGAGCTTGGTTCATCTGTAACACTTTCCCGTGAGTTTTTAACATGAACATATAGCATGGACACAACTCTTACTAACACATCTGACCTTGCCATGACCTGCGGACATGATTCTTGCACGTGATACATCGTCTGTATGTCGTTATGTGCATGATATTTCTGCACAGTTATCCTGAAATTTACTTTGGAATGAAAACAAAAGCGACAGCCCAGACATGAGCAAACAATCACCAAAGTTTCCATCTTTAAACACATTTGACCTTGCTGTGAACCTGACCTTTGACCTATTGACATGATTCTGGCAGACGACACATTCTCCTTATGTGGTTGACATTTCTGCACAATTATACTGAGTTTTTTTTTTAAATCAAAACATAAACAAACATAAACCCCAAAATTCCATTTGACCTTGCACTGACCTTGACAACTGACATACAGACACTTTCTTCTCTGACTTATTGTTTTTAGGCGTTTGACATTTCTGCACATTTGTGCTGAAATTCGTTCATAATAAAAAAAGTTACAGGCCGGACAAGCACATATTTCTTTCCCCATTTTGTACACATTTCACCTTCCCGTGAGCTTGACATTTCACCTGTCGACACGATTCCTGCCTGCGATGCATCTTTTTTATTTTGTTGACAGTTATGCACAGGTATACTGCAATTCATTCATAACTGAAAACAATTACAGGCCAGACACGAACATAACCCCCCAAGATTTCCCTTTTTAAATATATTTGACCTTGACACGACATTGGCCTTTGACCTATGGACATGGTTCTTGCGCGCGACACATCGTGTAGTTATACTGAAAATGATTTAAAATTAATAATGTTACACGACGGACCGGAACACTACCTCCAAAAAACCCATTTGACCTAGCTGTGACCTTAACCTTTGACCTACGGATATGATTCTTGCTCATGACACATCGTTACCACTTGGTTAATACTTTTGAATAGGTATTTTGAAAATAAGTAAGAGGGAATAAAGTTATGGCCCGGACACGAAAACATCACTGACTGACAGACAGACGTACAAATGGACGGACCAAAGAAAAATTACATGTCCCCGAAAATTTTTAGGGAGCATAATAAAAATCAGTTTGATAAAGTAATAAAATTTGAATATAACCTTGTAGTCTTGGTTGGGAAAAATAAACATCTTTCTGAATAGAACTTCCAATGGCAGAAGTTCATTTCATTTTATCATTCATCAGAAGCTCTTTCAGAGCAAATTTTATAAAGCTCAACCTCTGTCGTCGGCTAAAAGTACAACCTACTGAACCCCAGAAATGTTTTCGCCCGTAGCTCTCATGGGGGTTTAAATTGCTTTGATCAGTCCCTTTCTGCTCACCAAAAGAAGATCTCTGTTTCAGTCAGTAAGTCTCATGGAACTAATTGTCCATGGGTAAGACACTGCAGAGTCCCAGTCTAGACAAATAAATGAGGCGTTGCCATGAAAATTTAATGAACTTTAACCCTTTACCACATGTGTCCAAATTTTTATACCTGTCAAAATTTAAAGCCTTTGCAGTTGACAAATTTAGTGTGAATCAAATGATGAAATTTGTTTTCGAAAGGATAGAAAACATTGTTGGAAAAGGAGAAAATGCTGGTTACCAGCATCTTCTCCTTTTCCCACAATTTTTTCAAAAGCTTTCTTTCCCAGGGTCGTTAAAATTTGGCATTGTGTGGTAAAGGGTTAATACTACAAACAGTGGAGCAAAACACGGTTCAAAATGATTTTAGGAATAAAGACATAAAAACGAAAAGCGTGGACAGAACGATTCTAAAGAAAATTCATGTAAACTATTCGTTTTAAAGATAGGAAAAGGTCTAAAATGCAACTTTCAGGAGAAAGCACTGATAAAATACTACAGCATTTCGACGAGACATACGTCTTATCTAATCTCAACCGAACACTTTGTGCGCTTCTTGTCTTAAGTTATGTTAAACATCATTTTAATGAGCAGTAATTAGAATATTTATGTTTTGACACTAAAATTCCCCGGCTTCAGTTTTTTATCAATTTGCTGGAAAAACAGTATTTATAAATCTTTCAACTTCTATCACACAAATTGCTAGGCAACGTCTTCTATTACCCTATAAACCAAAGTTTACACATAAACAAGACTTGTCTAATGATCTTATCTCGGAAAATTGGGATAGAACGAAATTCTGTTATCAATGGTCGGTGATTTAGTCCCAGTATAAGCACTTTACCACCTGCAGACCGATTAAACCTTAGGCTGCTAAGCGCGACTCATTGACCTTTAGCAGACAGTGTAGATTAAAGATCAGACTGCACAGAACGTGCAGTCTGGTCTTTGATCTACACTGTCGGGTAAGGAGATGTTTTTTTTCCTCCAAAAAAAGTTTGAAATAATGTTATTCGGGTTTTTTACTATCGGCTTTAAAGTTTTATTTAACTTATTTAGCAGGATAAGGGTTAAAATTTTCGTTTTGAAGCAGACGACTTCTGAGAAAAAATTAATATTGCGGCAAAAGGAAGAATGGCGCGTGACAAGTAATTTTACTTTCAACGACAAAGTTCACAAGCGTCGTTATGTATTGGTTCTGGGTTTATGTAGATTATTCTTAATATTAACCCTTATGTTGCTAAATAATTTTTATAAAACTTCAAGCCGACAGCAAAAGACCCTAATAATGTTATTTCATTTTTCTTTAGGAAAATATCTCCTTGTCGGACAACGTAAATACAAGATCAGATTGCACGTTCTGTGCAGCCTGATCTCCATGTACACCTTCCTTCCTTCCTTCGTCCGTCCGTCCGGCCGTCCATCTGTCCCTCCATTTTTGCGTCGTCCGCCTGTCCGTCCGCCCGTACTTCTGTCCCTTTTCCTCCTTTTGATCTGCTTAATTTTTCTCTTTTTTTTTTTAAATTTAAATGCTTGGAATGCTTTACTCAATGTATATATCAATCAATGATTATGAATGAATATAGGCTAATAAAATGCGAGCAGCCTGTGTTGTTATATATATTAGTGCAATTAATTATGAGACGTTGCAATCTATTATAAATAATTTTCATATCATTACTGCTGCATCACCCATTAACACTTAGGGCACAGTGGGTAAATTTAACTGCCTTTTTCGGACAGTGTAGATCAAGATCAGACTGCACAGACCGTATTGTCTGATCTTTGGTCTAAACTGTCCTATAGTTTGTGACGATTTTGAACTAAAAATCAGATATTGATGTTAGGAAGTTCTGATCCTTTGTTTACGATCGAAAATATTCATTTATTTCACTTACTTGGAACGTAAAGGACCAAACATTAATTTCACCCTTATCATGTTCATCTGCTCTCTTGTATCCATCCACAGTTGGCTATACATGTACTAGATATTTTCCCTTAAAAAAGTGTTTACAGTAAAATTTAGGAAGTTTTATTTCTTTTTTATATTAACAATAACATCTATTGCCCATTTTATGTGATCGAAAAAAAAAAAACCGGAGGCTTTAAACTCATGTAATTTGCTTGGCAAATACGAGCGTGATAAGGGCATCTTGCATTAAACCTTTGCCTCACAATTCCAAATTATAACGACCCCTTAGGAAGAATGCTTTTGAAAACATTGTGGGAAAAGGAGAAAATGCTGGTTACCAGCATTTTCTCCTTTTCCCGCAATAACTTCTACCCTGAATGACAATTTCCATCATTTGAGTCACATTCAAAATTGTCGTCTGCAAGTGTTTGAATATGGACTGGTCTCAAATTTTGTCGTCTGGTAAAGGGTTAACGCTTTACCAAACAGTCTCTACTTTTAATGGCCCCAGTGGAGAAGGAAATTGAAAACATTGTAAGAAAAGGAGAAAATGCTGGTAACCAGCATTTTCTCTTTTTCCCAAAATGTTTTATACCCTTTCAAGATCAGTTCACGCCATTGCAGCCACATTTAATTTGTCATCAGCAAAAATCTTTCAATATGAACTTGTCCAAAATTTTGTCGTTTAGTAAAAGGCTAAACGAATCGTGCATTCAAAACTACATGAGCCATGCTCTGGCAAAAGGGGGCTTAATGCATCTCCGTAATGCATGATACCAAGCAAGTCATCACGTGGTCATGGATCCATAGTGTCCAATTTATCGAACAACCGACTGAATCATGAGGTATACTGGTCCTTGTACATACAGAAAATTGACCAAACGCGAAAAGTTTCGGCCCAGGTCAGCCTGCGCGGACTGCGCAGGCTGACCTGGGTCGATACTTTTCGCAGATACATTAATACCCATTTTCACAGAGCACGGCTCGTATTGATATACGTATTACAATCATAAATTGCCCCCTTTTTTTTTGCCAGTGTAATTACTCCTCATTTATTTTGAAAATTGTTGTAAAACCTTTCCGTCTAACACTTATATTGTATTATTCGATTTTTAAGCAATGCCGTTTTAAAAAGTTTTTAATGGTCGTTTTGGAAATTTATCGACCGTTATTCTTCTCATAAGAGAGCAAACATTAAAAAAAAAATTAAATAGTATTCAAGGGCTGTAAATAAAGTTGTAGTGTTGAAGAAGGATATTTGCTGTTATTGTTTAGATTTCGTCTGTCATAAATCGGAGTAGGTTCGATTCATCATACAGAGCGTTTAACTAATTACATCCTTAATACTTCACCACACGGTCCCGTGTTTCAACGACCCCAAGGATTTCTTTGCTTATTTATATGGTGTTTTTAACGCCTGTTTTTTCAATACTACTTCAGTTATATCAAGGCAATCAGCGCACCTTTCCATGCTTTCCTAGAGTTTCTTTTACTATACTTCGCGCGATGCTCTTCTCAAGCCACTGGCTGCTTTTGCCACATAACCCTCATCGAAACAAGATCAGCGGTGAGAGAGGAATGAATCCTGTGGCGATGACCCATCAATCATCGGAAAGAAATTCGCCGAGATGGGGATTCGAACAAGCGACTTCCCTAGCCTCGAGTCCAGTACGCTACCGACTGCGCTACCAGGCTCAGAATAAACCGCGAAGAAGAAGGCTTATGCTTAATGCTTATGTTGGAAAGGGGTAAAATGCTGGTAACAAGCATTTGATCCTTTTGTAACAATGCTTTTTGTTAACCTTACTAAAGACAAATCCAATTATTCGAGCCAAATCTAATTTCCCGTCTGCAAGTGCGTTCCATTTGGACCAGTCCAACATTTTGCTGTCTGGCAAACAATTAGAAAAATCTGCAGCAGAGAAGTTTTGAAACTATCGTTTTGCAAAATATTTGAAAACCAACACGATTTTTTTTGTTTTGGATTTTTTTTTTTTTGTGCAATATGTGGATACAACAGAAATTATTACGGCAAAAGGAGAAATTGCTCGTTACAAGCAATTTCTGCTTTTGCCACGATGTTTTCGAAAGTAGTCTGCTTCAAGACGGAAAAAAAATCGTTTGTAGTAGATAATGTATTTTCTTTACCAAACGATATTTTTTTTTTTTTTTTGACTTCTCAAAATTCCATAGATTGTGGGAAAAAGGATAAAATACTTTTTCTCCTTTTTCCCACAATGTTTTCGAAGACCATCTTCGTTAAGATCGTTAAGATCGTAAAAACTCGGGATTGTACGGTGAAGGGTTAAATTGCTTGTTTATCATCACCTTACGGCCTTTTATCTTATTTTCCCGACTAAACGGAGTCATTTTAGTTTATTTCCAACAACCCCACCTGAATGCTAATAACTTCGACAACCCATATCAAACATGTATTCAAAATCAGAAACAATTATCGGCCCCTATACATTTCGACCTTTGACTATAATTGTAAGCGCATCCATTACTGTGCACGTTTCTTGTAGTGCATGCATTAAAGTCGATATTTCAGACTTTAATTTTCTAGATTAATTTATGGCCACTTACTTACAAACGATGTATTTGTATGTATGATGTTTAATACTTTTCACCAAATGACAGAATTAACCCTTTCCCAAACGAAAAATTTTGGACTGGTCCAAATTGAAAGAGTTTGCAGATGACAATTTCAAATTTGATGCCAGTGGCAGAAAGGTCTCAAAAAGGGTAGAAAAAATTTTGGGAAAAGGAGAAATTGCTCGTTACGAGCAATTTCTCCTTTTCCCACAGTGTTTTCAAAAGACTTGAACTGCAGACACGTGAAAACCAGGGCTTGTTTGGGAAAGGGTTAAATTGTTCAGATTAAAGCGTTTGCAGATGATAAATTAATAACGTTTAAATAATTTTTTTTTTATTTCGAAAAGGTAGAAAACATTGTGGGAAAAGGATAAAACGATGGTTATTAGCATTTTCTCTTTTTTCCACATTTTTTCTATTTTCTTCTTCTTTCGGATCGTTTTAAAACTGGATTATATGGTATAAGGATAACGTCGGTTCCAACATTATTTCAGTTATATCGCGGCGGCCAGTGTCAAAAGCCCATGCTCTCCTGGGTCCGTATTCACCAACCATTCCTAAGAACTTCCTTAGTCTTAGTCTCCAGAATTCTCTAAATTTGGATGTAACACAACTCCTGATTGGCTAAACCAAATCCAATCAGAAGTTGTGTTACTTTCAAATTCAGAAAACCTTGGAGAATAAGACTAAGAATATTCTTAAGAATGGTTGGTGAATACGGACCCTGGAGTTTCTTTTGCAATAATCCGAACAATTCTCTTTCCAAGCGCCTGGTATGTTTCCCACATAGAAATAGTCGAAAACTGTTCAGATGTGAAGGAGGGATGAATCTTGCCGCAATGACTATCATCAGTACTTGGAAAGAAAAAAAAGCGGTCCTGGAAATCGAACCATCGACCCCTGATTTCAAGCCCTGTATGTTACCAACTGTACATGTACTACCAACTCGGTATTGAAGTCTCTTTTCTACTGTTAAATTTCTGCATGCCAAAAGACCATTCTAACTCATGATTCAGCTCGTTTGTATACAAACTGGATCTTTATTATGTGACGACTGGCTTATATAATGCAAAACGAGGATGCATAAGAACGCTCTTCTGCCAGATCGGCGCTCATAAACAAGTACCCAATAAATGTACGATTTTTTGAACCAGTAGTAAATGAAACTGTCTCTCACTGAAGAACACCCCCACAAAAAGACTGGCTGCCGTGTCACTGACCAGGGAGAGAAATTCATCGGACCATAACTCATGTATATAAGTCGACAAATACTGAAGAAAAAGAAATCTAAAAAAAATACTGGTGCATGCGTTCCCATAGCAAGTAGACTTCCATTCAAATGTCAATCAATCAATCAATCAAGTTTATTTGTTCAAATCATACATACATGATACACGAACAAAGAGTACAACTTACATACATATAAAATTATAGAAAGTGACGGGGAAAAATAGGTTAGAAAAGTTAGGGGGGCCATAACCTTGGTCAGAATAAGAAATAGACTATAGGACATAATGTCAGTCAAATACTGTAGGAGGAGGCAAAATCGTTTATACGGACAGACGGTTAGATGAACAATCTGGATCCAGTGTAAAAACGCCCCCCCCCCTCCAACTGGTGGTATAAATATAAACATGTCAATTTCATCGGCATAGCAATACGGAATGTAGTGGTCAGTCCCGTGTATGTAATTTGAACGCTTCTGTACCGTTGAAGAAAACGGACTTTAGTATTAGGCTGCATAGAAGCTTTCAAGATCTATACCGTCCGCTTGTCTCGTCAAGCCTATTGTTATAGTTTTCTGTGAATTGTATTTTCAGCCGTCGAGAGACATCAAGTTTGTTGATCCATGCTCTGGTAAAAGAGGGCTTGATGCATCTCCATTATACCAATCAAGCCATCACATAATTATGTTTCCACCATAGCCACTTATTCTAACAACCGACTGAATCCTGAGGTAGACTCGTCCTTGGACATACAGAAAATTGACCAATAGCGAAAAGTTTCGGCCCAGGTCAGCCTGCGCGGACTGCGCAGGCTGACCTGGGTCGATACTTTTCGCAGATGCATCTAACCCCCTTTTCACACAGCACGGCTCATATATTTTCCGCTGAAACGGCTTAGTGCTGGTAACCAACCGTAAAGAATCGGAATCGGAATGGAATCCATTCAGATATAGACGGCTTGCACTTTAAGTTTATGGATGGGGCGGTTGCTTTTTTCGTGTTGTTACGAATTAATTTCAACATTCGTATAATTATCACATTATCAGTCTAACTGAATGACGGGAAGGGTTAAATTTCTTTTAATTAGATTTGCTGAATAAATTTTAATATTATTATTTGAGTAATTAATTTTCCATTAACTGTACTTTTTTTTCACTAAATAGATACGTTTGTTCTAGTCGGTAAAGCACTTTAATGCCACCTTTTAATGAGACTCAAATGAACAAGTGGACTTTTATTGTTTTTTTGCTACAATATTGAAATGCAGTTGAAAGTGGCGTAAAATACACTTGCAACAAAATGGCCAATAGAAAGTAGCTTATGAACAGCCACTTCTCAATAGTAAATGGGATGGACATAGTAAGAAATCTAACAAAAGAACGCAGATTGTTGATTATTGATTATTGAAAAGCATGACACGAGAGAATTTATCGTAAGACTGTGCTTTGCAGTATACACCTTGTTTGTCTGTCTCTCTGTCTCTCTCTCTCACTCCTTTCAATCCCCGCAACTGTGTAAGTCACGTGGGTGTGTCTTTGGACAAGACATTGTAGAGCTTCGGCTCAACAATAGTTAAATCCAGGAAAGTCATGAATAAGTGAAGCATTTAAAGCGGTGCGAATCCTTTTACAAAACAATCCCTTGTTTTATCGATTCTGAGGAAATAGGCTGTTGAAAACATTGTTGGAAAAGTAGAAAATGCAGGTAACCAGCATTTTCCCCTTTTCCCACAATGTTTTCCATCCTTTTCGTAGAGAAATTCCGTTATGTACTTTGTCGTCTGCAAATGGTTTCATTAAGGACCAATCTAAACTTATGTCATCTGGTAAAGAATTAAAACCAATGATTCCAAGCTGGATTCTAACTCTTAATTCCAACACTAGCTGTCTGACTGTAACGTTTCCGCGGCGACCAATCAAATGGCGCGTCTTGAAATAAAGAATTAGGGCAAGATTAAGAATCATGGTTGATAAGTACGGATCCCTGGGCCATCGCGACATTACATCTGCGCTATTAAAAGGTCACGTGACCAAGGTTTCTGTAACAAAGTCGTACAACTGCTCGATCGCTATCTGCCACATCGAATCATTACAATTCATTTAACATCATCGCAAAACAAAGGCGTAAATGGCACACTCTCAAGGCAAAATAAGCTTTTTACATATAATTATGTTGTATCCCAATAATCTGTCATCGGAATTTAACCCTTTGCAAGATGACAAAGTTTTCAGACTTGTCCAAACTGAAAATATTTGAGCCATTCTCTGTGAATAGGGGGTTGAATGCGCATTCAACAAGTGTTGACTCATGTTAGCCAGCACATTCCGCGCCTGCTGACATAGATCTTTTTTTTTTTCTGTAAATTTTCTGCATGTCCAAAGACTATTTTCTGTCTCAAGATTCAGTCGGTTGTTGGACAAATTATCTGATAACTTGCTTGGTATAATGCATCACGGAGTTGCATTAAACACCTTTTTGCCGGAGCACCGCCCATTTGGTGACGTCAGATTAAATGTGGTTCAAATAACGGGATTTATCACTGAAGGAGTAGAGAATATTGTAGAGGAGGGGAAGGATCAATTTCTGCTTACCAGCATTTTCTCCTTTTCCCGCATAGTTTCGAAAGTCCATTTCATCAGCGTCGTTTAAAATCGAGATTGTTTAGGCGAAGGTTTAACCCTGAGGCTCACAAGCGCGATTCAAGGACCTTTTGCCGACAGTGTCGATCAAGATCAGACTGCATGGAAAGTACAGTCTGATCTTGGATATACACTGTTCGATAAGAAGATATCCCCCCAAATAAATTGTACTGATTTATCCCACATGAAAGCTTTACCTCAAACACACGATTTTTTTTTTCGTCCTGCAGCAGACGACATTTAGAAAAAAATATTATGGTAAAAGGAGAATTTGGTTGAAGCGAGAAATTTCTCCTTTTGCTATATATATAATGTTGCCGGATGTATTACTTTTGATTCTTTATCTTATCGTTGTTTTGGAAGGATGCATTCATCACCTTTTGTATACAGTAGTTAATGATACTTTAGCAAAAGAAAGTATCACAGTGGCGTTAAATGATGATTTATTCTCGATATAAATGACCAATTTCGACAACTATGGCAAATCTATGCAAATGTTCCTTCTGAACAGTTCATCTAATTGTCACAGTGTTTTCAAAAGACATGGATGAAAGATTGCGTCAAAATATTATTTTCAAATGAAGTTAAGAGTGTAATCGTTGTTTCACATACTTTGTAAGTGATACAGTGTTATAACAAAGTTTTTATAAAGATGATTTCTTCATTTTATACAATGTATAAATTGTAAATACTGTTGAATTATTCGCTACAAACAGAATAAAATCGAATTTGTCTTATGCTTATAAGTAGATTTTCACTGCAATTAGTAACGCGTTTGGTCTTAGTTTAGCATCTGGTCACAGACGGTGTAAACCAAAGATCAGACTGCACATTCTGTGTAGTCTGATCTTGATTTATACCGTTCACAAAAATATATGAGCGATGCTCTGAGAAAAGGGGGCATCTGCAAAAAGCATCGACCAGGTCAGCCTGCGCAGTCCGCGCAGGCTGACCTGGACCGAAACTTTTTGCTATGGGTCAATTTTCTGCAAAGCCAAGGATCGGGTCACCTCATGATTCAGTCGGTTGTTAGGCAAAATGGATTTTATGGATCCATGATCATGTAATGACTTGCTTGTTATCATGCATCACAGAGATGCATTAAGCCCCCTTTTAACAGAGCATGCTCATAATTTGAGTCGCCATTTCGTCAGCGACAAAGTAAAGTTCAATTGAGCCCTCCCCCCCCCCCCCGTAAATCCCTACCCGACCTAAAGAGGCAGTCCTGTATGGGCATGCGTCTGCTATATCCGGTAGTAAACAAGGGTTGCGTCATAAACAATACGAGCATTTCTTCACGTCGCCACATTGTTTTTAAAAAAAGTTAGTCTCACAAGACGAGATGGTCCGCCTATATCTGGTAATGAGTAAGCATATGGTTTTTACCAGGGTCAGCTGCAAATTAATGCATATGTAGTATCAACTAACAACAGTTACTTATAGTATATCTAAGTTAAAAGAAAAAGGGGGCACAAGAAAACATTTGTTTTTCCCCCGATTAGAATGTGCTTTAAGCATGTTTTGTCAACCACGGTATGCCATTTTTAACACACGTGTATGAATTAAAATTCAACAAGTCTCGTACAAAAAAATACGGGCGGAAGTATGCTTTATTGCGCATGCCCGGTGGGCTCATTGTTTATCGTTCAATTGACATTACTAAACTTAAAGCAATTGATGATAATGTTTTTAATGACAAAAACCTTTTTTAATCAGAAGCTATTAGACACGGTTTAGTGTCTCAATGGTATAATACTAAAATATTGCCTTAGAAAACGTTTTTCTCCATATACGCTCTTGTTTCGTACTTTTTGTTGTTGTCATATTTAAATACCGTGTAGGCTCGTGTAGTTACGTCTATTATTTTAACGTATAATATATAATAGCTGGTTTGTTTGCTGAATAAACAAAATAGACATTTTCAGGTAGTTTAAATCTTTTCTACAGAGCAGAAATTAATACTTGTCCGAATTGAATGCACTGTTAGACAACAACTTAATTATGACTTAACCCTTTACCAGACGACAAAATTTTAGCCTTGTCCAAATTGAAAGCATTTGCAGACGACAATTTCAGCGTCGTTAAAGTGGTGCAATTTTCTCTTGATAGGGTAGAAAACATTGTGGGAAAAGGAGAAAATGCTGGTTACCAGCATTTTTTTTTTTTTTTATCCTTTTCCCACAATGTTTTCAGAAGGCTTCCTTCCCAGGGGCGTTAAAAGGCGGCATTGTGCGGTAAAGGCTTAAGTAATGGTGCATCTAATTGAGACAGAAGAAACAAGAGCATAGCATGCAGGCTCCAACGCTCGCCTACGGATGCTTGATTTTCAGTGAAAATTCCAAGTCGAAAAAGGGGCATAACTCTGTCAAAAATACTTTGATAGTTACCTGCCCTTGTTGCACAGGCTCCCATTTCGATAATTAACAACCTGTCCGAGTTTTAAGCAAATATCTTAATAATAGAGATATGATAAAATGTCAGTTTTCGCGCGACGACGCAGACGACGACACAGAAGTACGACGACAGGGCTACGATAATACCTCGACTTTTTCTTCGGAAACAGCCGAGCTTAAAATATGGGTAAACAAGGAAATGCTGTTCACAAGCAGTTTCTCCTTTATCGACATTGTTTTCAAGACTTTTTTTGGGGGGGGGGGGGTGTCCTTAACCCTTTACCGCACAATGAGGCCTTTTTAGGCCCCCGGGAAAGAAGCCTTTTGAAAACATTGTGGGAAAAGGAGAAAATGCTGATAACCAGCATTTTCTCCTTTTCCCACAATGTTTTCTACCCTTTCAAAGAAAAATTGCACCATTTTAGCCAAATTGAAATTGTCGTCTGCAAATGCTTTCAGTTTGTAGAAGGCTAAAATTTTGTTGTCTGGTAAAGGGTTAAAACATGGCAGCTATTGTTACTTAAAGGTAATGTTACTTCACGGTGAATGTCATTCCTCTCTTACCACTGATCATTGTTTCGACGATGGTTAAGAGGGAAAGCGTTGGAAGAATATTGTGCGCAGTACTGGTGATAGAAACTCCAGGAAAGCATGGATAGCTGCACTGGCCACCGCGATATAACTGAAATAGTGTCGAAATGGCGTTAAACACCATACACACAAGCACAATTCATGGTGATAGAGAAAATTTTCATTTTTCTTTGGTTAAAGAAAAAGACAATTATTTATGCTTTCGTTTCAACCGGAAGAGAAAAAGTGGTAAAGTAATCCATCAGAATTTTTTGTAATCGCTTTTATTATGCATTGTGCTTTACAGTGTTTAATTACCAAGAACAGAGCTGAATCTCATGATTACAATGGGTGTCCTAACTAGGTTTTGTAGAATGCCTGGATCAAGATCAGATTGCAGAACGTTAGGTTGATCATGATCGGCCCCTACTAAATTTGAAAAAAAAAGGAAACGTGATACCACCAAAATTCACATTTGGATGAACTTTCAAATTACTGGGCTATCATTATTTCCTTTGCAGTGAAAGATTTAACACTTTACCAAACGAACCCGTTCATGTATGACTCTAAGGAATGGCATCTGAAAACATTGTAGGAAAAGGAGGAAATGCTGTAAACCAGCATTTTCTCCTTTTCCAACAATGTATCCACCTTATGGAGCTAAATCTCATCTATCGTCTGCAAATGCTTTGAATTTGGACATGTCCAAAATCGTGTTGTCTGATAAAGGATACAGCCAATGTACCTGAGAGATGTTTTAACACTTTCCCACGTGTAAACATCAAGTAGGTACTTGTTTAGCACCATCAGTTTTTCAGGTCTAAGTCTGAGCACGTGGTTCCGTACTTGAAAAACATTCTGTTTAATACATTTTAACCCAAAACGCTTAAGAGCTTGTTTAGAAATCTTTTTTTCATAAAAGATGAACCAAAACACAAAATCAGAGCATCTAATACATAGTAAACTTAATCGTATTGAAATATTCATTGAGGTGATAAGGGTCTTTGGAAAGTGTATGGTTAGATATGTAAAATAAACGTTATGTTATGTTATGTTATGTTACGTTAGATAAAAGTGAAATCGAGAAAAAACACCGATTTCTTCATGTACCACGATGGTTTAACACTTTACCACACTATTCTTGTTTTAACGACCATGAGCGGAAGAGCTTTTGAAAACTTGGTAAGGAAAGGTGAAAATGCTGGTAATCAGTATTTTCTCCTTTTCCGGCAATGTTTTCAACTTTGTCCAAGACAAAGCCTATCATTTAAGTCAGCGGAATTTGACGTCTGCAAATGCTTCCAGTTTTGACTAGTTTTTTTTTTGTCTTGTGAAGGGTTAAACATTATTTTATGGGTAGATACACGTTAAAATAACTCTTCACATTCTGAAACAAATTTGTAACAAACAATTTTGGGAAAAAAAAAAATCTTATCTCTATGAAATCAGTCGTGTAAATACGGTTTATCATCTCTAAGAAATAACAGGTTTTACAAGAAAAATGGTAGGAAATAGTCTCATTCAGCATTTTTTTTTTGTTGTACATGTATCCATTTTTTTTTTTTCTAAAGTAGTCCGCAGCAAAGATACAAAACAGTTGACTGCAGGAGGTAATGCGTTCTGGCAGGAAGGCGTAAAGATTTTGTGAAGTGGAAATAGCAATAGAAAGTAGTTCATACTTCCGCCTCATCAACTCTATTACCTCGCCTAATAATTTATCCCTTTACCAAGTGTTCGAGCAGTTTTACGACCCTGCAACCGAACGAAACATTGTGTGAAAAGGAGAAAATGCTGGTAACCAGCATTTTCTCCGTTTTTTTTTTTCCCTTCCATATTCAAGAGATCTCCTATCAGTTTAACAGCACTGAAGGTGTCGTCTGCAAATGATTTCAATATGAACGCTTCTTCAGTTTTGTCGTCTGGTAAAGAGTTATTACACCGGTACACATGGAAATTTCATCTTTGAGTTGTTTTGATATGTTTAACCCGTTACTTTACGAACAAATTTTCGACCTACCCAGATGTAAAAACAAAAAAAAAAAACCCGAAGGAACACTCGTTTTGAAGGAAAGTGGGAAATTCAGCATTCTCAAAAGTACTCATAAACGGAAAGAGGCAGTGCCGTTTGTTTTTGTTTTGTCATTATCGTATATCATATTTTAGACCTACCTGGTCTTGGATCTTTACTGTTCTCTGGGTTAGTCAAGCCTACACGATCAAGTCTTTCTTAGTTTCTGCGGATTTTGGTTTAAGCCGTCGTAACTCTTTACCAAACGATGCCGACATTTGGGCCTAGACCTAATTGAGAATATTCTGAGACAACAAATGAAATGTTGCTAAATGATGATTTCTGTTCTTGATGGGGTAGAAAACATTTTGGGAAAAGGAGAAAATGCTGGTTACCAGCATTTTCTCCTTTTCCCACAATGTTTCCAAAAACCTTTACTTTCGTTCGGGTCGTTAAAACTCGGATGGTGTTAATAGGCTTCGCATTGAAAGAGATTATTTTTTTACTTTCAATATTCACTATAAGAGTCTGAATTTGACAGGTGGATCCTTCTCAACCGTTTGTGCAGTTGATTATTGTAAAACAGAGGGTTACAGGTTAATTTTTTGAAGAAAGCGAAAAAGCGAAGACAGAACTGAAAAGAATGGAATTGTAATTGCTCAGAGTCAATATTAGAGCGTCAAATTAAAGTAAAACCAAGCAAACAGACGAAATCCCAGAATTGCTTTGGTCACAATAATTCAGTATAGCGGACAGTGTAGAATCGAGAGAAGACCGCACTTTATGTACTGCCAGATTCCGATTCACACAGGCCACAAAATAAAGCTATAAAGGCAATCGTGGAACGCCAAATAAGGAAAGTTTTCAGTCAAGAGATGACATACAAATTAATGTCTTTCAAAGGTTGCTTTAGTCAGAATGTCGTTGCATTACGGACAGCTTAGAATCAAAATAAGATTGCACCAATAACTACTAAATTATGATATACACGTACTGCCAAACTTTGACGAACCATGTTAATTCGTTAATTCCATATAGAGGAGCATAGGTTTGACAGTGTGTAATACCATTTGGTATCAGAACCCCCCCTCTCTTTCTCTCTTTCTGTCTCTGTCTCTCTGTCTGTCTCTCTCTCTCCTTTCTTTTGTTTCTCTTTCTCTCTTACATTAACTTCTGTATTTATTTGTCACTACGCATATCTACCCCCCATTCTCTGTTCATCTGGTAAATGCTCTATTTTAACGTTACATTCTATGGGCCGGTATGAGTTTACTAACCATTCTTAACCACATTCACAGTCTTGCTCTAAAGAATTTTCTCAATTTGAAAGTAACACACTTTCTGATTGTCTCTGATTGGCTTAACCAAGTCAGATTTGCCTTACTTACTATACTAGGATTGGACTGAGAATAAAACTAAGAATGGTCAGTGAATACGACCGGCTTCATCTAAACAAAAAGAACGGGAACGAACATTAGAGTATGTTTCACAATAGGGACCTTGAGTAAGACCAAAGACTGTAAAATCAAAAATAATTCGTAGAAAGCTGAACTCTTTCTCTGCCAATGTGGCCTTTTGGATAGCTTTTGCGGATGGCGTAGATCAAGATCAGACTACACAACACGTGTAGTCTGATATTGGATCTACACTGTCCGCTAATCGAAGCTAAACTTCCAGTAAAATTGTCTTCAGTTCCTACGAATTGACACTTTTAGACACCGGAGAAGAGTCGAATCCATTTAGATGGCAGCGAAAGTGTTAAATGCATATGACAATGAACTTTATGTACATCTCGTTTAATAAGACGTCCTGGGTCAACATTCACCACCTATTCTTGAGCACATTCTCAGTCTTATTCTCCAAGAGTTTCTAAATTTGAAAGTAACACAACTTCTGATTAGCTAAACCATTTGGTTTAGCCAATCAGAAGTTGTGTTACTTTCAAATATCGAAAATTCTAGAGAATAAGACTAAGAACGCTTTTAAGAATGGTTGGTGAATACGGGCTTTGTTCTGCTCCTACTATACACGAAATACTCTTGAAAGAAAAAAAAAAAAAAAAAATAACAGGGATCTTACAGACGTTTTTGTCTTTGTAATGGAATATTACGATGTTTCAGAAATGTCGGTTGAAACACCGCCTAATGCGCCCTTATTGCACTATGTTGTTGGTTTCAATCGAATCGTTGCATTCGAGGAAATCATTTTCAACTATACTATTGCCTAAAAGTGAAAGCTTAACGTTACTTTTGTAAATCCAAAAAAAAAAATTCTTGCCTGTTACTATTAAGGTTTGATATCACAAGCTTTATTTTACACATGAAAAAACATTCCTCTTCCACCGCTGACCATTGTTTCGACAATGGCTATGTGGGAAAGCAGCCAGTGGCTTGGAAAGAATATTGTGCGTAGTACTGGTAAAAGAAATTCCAGGAAAGCATGGATAGGTGCACTGGCCGCCGCGATATAACTGAAATAATGTTGCAAACGGCGTTAAACATCATACAATCAATCAATACACATGAAAAAAAAAAATTAATACCTGTGTCAAAATTACGCAAAATGAATTTTTAATGCTGCACCGTTAATTATTAGTCAAACGTTTCCATCAAAATTAATGTATGAACCCGACCTATCACTTTTGTATCTAAATTGATCATTATAAAGCAATGTGTAACACAAAATGCATCATCATAGCGAACAATTATGACGATCAAAATGGTAATTTATGTTTCAATAGAGGCAAATTATTTTTTTGAGCTGTTCATGAACCATGCTCTGGCAAAAGTGGGGTTAACACCTCTCCGTGATGCACTGTACCAAGCACGTCATCAATGGATCCATAAAATACATTTTGTCTAATGATCGACTAGATCTGGAGGTAGAAGGGTCCTTTGACATGTAGAACTTTGACCAATGGCAAAAAGTATCGACCAGTGTCAGCCTGCGCGGACTGCGCAGGCTGACACTGGTCGATACTTTTTGCAGATGCATTAACCCCCCTTTTCACAGAGCACGGTTCAATTTATGTTGACCTTTTTCAAAAAATATTTTGAAAACTTTTTTTTTTTCTAAATTATATTCTTGTTATCATTAATCCTTCAGCGCCATATTCGCAAACAGGGGCTTAAGCGGGCAGCATGAGTCAAGGTCAGACTGCACAGAACATGTAGATATACAGTACCATCCGTTTGTTTAGTCAACTCTATAAGATAAAAATCTTTCTCTGTTCCAGTGGATTTTATATTTAGCCGTCGAAACAGTTTAAGTCTATTTTTGGGACTATAGAGTTAAACATTTTTTTTTTTTTGTGCAGGTCTTTTGTTATTGGTGTAAGACTATTAATTTACAATTCAATATTTGAGGTAGGACGAGTAAGAAAGTATCAAGAATTTTTTTAATGGGGTCATGTCTTTGATTATCCTGCCGAACTAATTATGGGTAATGATACAAATAAAAATGTCCTTAACTCTATTTTAGGATATAGAAAACACGACCTTATTTTAGAAATGCAGAATAAGGGACCTTATTAAAGAAGGCCATTATTTCAAAAATGTAGAATAAATGCCCCTATTTCAGAGATAATTGAGTACAGGCCCTTTTGTAAAAATGTAGAACACAGTCTCCTATTTCAGAAACATATAATACAGGCCCTTATTTCAAAAATGAAGAACACAGGCCCGTATTTCACAAACGTGGAACATTAAAGCATAATTCAGCTATCTGGACTACACGCCCTTATTTCAGAAAACATTACTTTTTTTTTGAAATGTAGAAAACAGGATCTTATTTTAGAAATAAATAATAAATGGCTTCATTTCAGGAATGTAGAATACGAGACCTTACCTCAGAAATGTAGAAATCGTGACCTTAATTCAGAAATGTAGAATACAGAATTCTATTCCAAAAATGTAGAAAACAGGTCCGCATAACAGAAATATAGATTACTGGACCTCATTTCAAGAAAGTGGAATATGGAACCTTTGTTCAGAAATGTGAATTACGGAACCCAATATCAGAATTTTAGAATGCAGACCCTTGTCTCAAAAATGTAGAATACACGGGCTTACTTAAAAAAATCTGGGACCTTAAATCAGAAATATAGAATACAGGCACCTCTTTCAGAAATGTAGAAAACATACTTCTATTTCAGAAATGTAAAATACAGGCCCCTATTTCAGAAATGTAGAATACAGGCTCATTTTTCAGAAATGTAGATTACAGAAATCTACCACTTCCTAAACCACTTTTACCTTATTTGTCCTTCGATAGGTCTCATAAAAACTACCGAACTAACGTTGTTGTTTGGAAGTGACATCAGAAATTTCGCACAGAACGTCAAATGGTGCTATCCATTACGTTGACATAATTTCAGGAGATTTGAATCAGACAATTTTGAAATATGGTCGTCTTTAAAAGCATGACGAGTGATTTTACGGCGTGCTCCGTGCAGAATAACCTTGCACTTTTCAGGGTAAAAATAGATATTTTTCAAGTAAAATCAGACTGGTGATTTTTTATCTGGAAATTGATATAAGACCATGATTACACAAGTGAAAATCTGGAAACAATCGGACATCAAATTAAAAAGTTGTGAAGAAATTCCACGAACTTTTTGTTCAGCCCTCGTATTTTACGGGGCCTTATTTCAGAAATGAATATAAAGTGGCCCTATTCTAGAAATGTAGATTATGGGACCTTTAATTCAGAAATGTAGAATAGCGGCCCTTATTTGAAAATTGTAGAATATACAGACTTATTTCAGAAATCTGGAATACACGCCCTTATTTCAGAAATTTAGAAAAGAGAACCTTACTTCAAAAGCACAGACATCGGGACTTTAATTCAGAAATATAGAACACAAGCTTCTCTTTAAGAATTGTAGAATAAAGGTCCTTATTTATGAAATGTAGAATGCAGGCCCCTATTTCAGAAATGTAGATTACAGGCTCTTATTTAACAAATATAGATTATGTACTAGCCCTTATTTCAGAAATGTAGTTTACGGGACCCTATTTCAGAAATGTAGATAGCGGGATCCTATTTCAGAAATGTAGAATACGGGACCTTTAATTCAGAAATGTAGTTTACGGGACTTTATTTCAGAAATGTAGATAGCGGGGTCCTATTTCAGAAATGTAAAATACGGGACCTTTAAATCAGATATGTTGATACGGAACCCTATTTCAGAAATGTACATTACAGGCTCTTATTTAAGAAATGTAGATTATGTACAACCCCTAAATTCAGAAATGTATTTTACGGGACCTTATTTCAGAAATGTAGATAGCGGGGTCCTATTTCAGAAATGTAGAATACGGGACCTTTAATACAGAAATGTAGTTTAATGAACCTTATTTCAGAAATGTAGATAGCGAGGTCCTATTTCAGAAATGTAGAATACGGGACCTTTAATACAGAAATGTAGTTTAATGAACCTTATTTCAGAAATGTAGATAGCGGGGTCCTATTTCAGAAATGTAGAATACGGGACCTTTAAATCAGGTATGTAGATATGGGACACTCTATCAGAAATGTAGAATACTGGCCCTTATATCAAAATGTAGATTACGGCACCCTATTTCAGACATGTAGAATACGCAATCTTTGTTCAGAAATACAAATTACGGGACCCTATTCCAGAACTGTAGAGTACAGCCCTTATAAAAATGTAGACTACACGTACTTATTGCAGAAGTCTGGAATACACGCCCTTATTTTAGAAATGTAGAACACAGGACCTTTCTTAAGAAATATAGAAACCGGGACCTTAATTCAGAAATGTAGACTACAGACTCTCTCTCAGAAATGTAGAATACAGGCTCATATTTCAGGAATGTGGATTACAGGCTCTTATTTCAGGAATTTAGATTAAAGGACCTTATTTAAGAAATGCAGATTACGTGTTCTATTTTAGAAATGTAAAATACGGGACCTTTAATTCAGAAATGTAGATTACGGGACCTTTAGTTCAGAAATGTTGATTACGGGGCCCTATTTTAGAAATGTAGAGTACGGGACCTTTAGTTCAGAGATGTAGATTACAGGACCCTGTTTCAGAAATGCAGAATACGTGACCTTGATTCTGACGTCATATCTCTGATTTCAGTGCAGGATCTTATTTCAGCAATGTAGACAACAAGCTATTACTTCAGAAGATAAGGACACGAGCCCTTACGTCAAGTTTCATTACCACCACGCATTTAATGATCATTGGTTAACTCTTCACCAAACTATACCGGGTTTTAACGACTCTCAGGTAAGAGGCTTTTGAATGCATTGTCGGAAAAGGAGAAAATGCTGGTAACCAGCATTTTCTCTTTTTTTTTTTTTTTTTCTTACAATGTTTTCTATCCTTTCAGAGATAAATCCAATTATTTCAGCCAAGTTTGATATTCCGTCTGCAAATACTACCAAAATGGACAAATCTAAAATTTAGTCGTCAAGTTAAGAGTACACTGGTTAACGGCCCTAAATTGTCAAGGTAGAAGAGACAGATGTTGATGCATAAAAGTATAAAATTGAACTACAAGTCTATAAATCCTTTTATCGCTTATAAAACACCTAGAGCTAATTTGATATGGTAAATGGATGTAATTAATGTTATCACTTGCCTGTCTCCTTTACATCTGCACTGACGTATTGTTTTGAAAACAAAGTTTAAATGTGAACGTCCTTGTGGTTTGTCTGCGATCCATTCATTGGAACGGAAGGAACGTCATTGTCATTGGCATTAGTTGAATTGCCTTTTTATACAAATACTATGAGCACACTTTACAAGCGCTTAGTCTTTTAAGTCTTGAACAATATATTTAAGCCACTTTCTGTGAAAAGGGGGCTTAATGCATCTGCAATAAGTATCGACCCAGGTCAGCCTGCGCAGTCCGCGCAGGCTACCCTGGGCCGACACTTTTTGCTATTTGTCAATTTTCTGTATGTCAAAGGACCAGTGTACCTCATAATTAAGTTGGTTGTTATACAAAATGGATTTTATGGATCCATAATACTATGATAAGTTGCTTGGTATCATGTATCACGGAGATGCATTAAGCCCCCCTTTCGCTAGAGCATGTCTCATTTATAATTTGAACTGCCGCCGTCAGGTATCATAAGCTTTAAATACCAAGCCCTCCTACTGGTTGCCATTAGTTTTGACGTCATCGAGCACTAAATCAGGTATTATTACTTTCATCATCATTTTCAAAATGATTTATATGCATTTAACATACACACATACAAGAAAAAATAACTGATGATCTGTTCATGAAAGGGAATAAATGTCTTGATTATTTAGCAAAGTCTGCTCAAAACTACCTTGAACGAATTTCTTTGTTTTTTTTTTACAGAGCAATATTTTAGACTGTCGGGATTCATCTTTGTCACCTGAAACGTCTTTCATAAATGATTTCGCCGTTACACCATCTGCCAGCAAACTAACGTTGCCAAGAATTAAAATTCGCTCAAAAATAGTGGCTGCAAAAATTGTATGTTGACGAAGGTTTCCTTTGACAGATTTTAACAGGATGCCTGTTTACCCAGAAATTCCTTTTATCAGTTTTTCGTGGTTATTATCTTTGAAATATGAAGATGTTTTTTAAACTGCTACCATGTCGCGAGCCGAGCCTCGGTAGCTCAGTCGGTAGCGTAGAGGACTTCAGAACACGAGGTCGCTTGTTCGATCCCCTGCTCGGCCAATTTCTTTCCGAGGATTGATGATACTCATTGCGACAAAATTCATTCCTCTCTCACCGCTGACCATTTTTTCGACGATGTTTATGTGGGAAAGCAGCCAGTAAATTGGAAAGAATATTGTGCGTAGTACTGGTAAATGTAACTCCAGGAAAGCATGGATAGGTGCATTTGCCGCCGCGATATAACTGAAATAATGTTGAAAAAGGCGTTAAACACCACAATCAATCAAGCAATCAATCAATCAATCTACCACGAGGCATTACTTTGCACAGTTAAAGTCGTTTCGCATTTTTTTTTCATGGAGCTATTAATAGATTAGTAAAAAGGGCTTTTCAGTAGTGTCTTTTTCTACAGGGAAATGGTGAAGAGGACATCTAAATGAGCCGTGCTCTGGCAGAGGGGGGCTTCATACATCTCCGTGATCCATGATACCAAGCATATCATCACATAATTATGTACCAATAAAATCCATTTCGTATAACAACCGACTGATTCATGAGGTACACTGGTCCCTTGACAAGTAGAAAATTGACCAAAAGCGAAAACTTTCGGCCCAGGTCAGCCTGCGCAGACTGCGCAGGTTGACCTGGTCGATACTTTTCGCAGGTGCATTAAGCCCCCTTTTCACAGAGGGCGGCTCAAATGTAAGCGTTTGCTATCAATTATGTGGCAAGTGATTTTGAATAAAACCATACTCAGCTGTTATCGTACACACACAAAACTACTATAAACAGTACTGATCCGCTGGGCCCTCTGGCAAAGCGCAATACATTTTGTAACTCAAGGTAAATTACAAACGTTTTACACTATTACCATACAGATGATCAAGGTTAAAGATACAACATGGTAAATGTATAATTCAGCCTTAAACTGCTAGATAAGTAAAACGAAAATTTCTACTCAATGGTAAAAACCTAAGTTATTTGTTCATTTCACCGGAAAAAAATACCGTATTGGACAGTGTAGATCAAAGATGAGACTGCACATTTTGTGCAGTCTGATCTTAGTCTACACTGTCCGCAAAAGCGCCTCAAGTCGCGCTTAACAGCCTATGGGTTAAGATACGAATATTCAAATTACCACTTTACGAGACGGCAGCAGTTTTTTCAGTAGTACATAGGTAAAGTTTAACCCTTTCCCAGACAAGCCCTGGTTTTCACGTGTCTGCAGTATAAGTCTTTTGAAAACACTGTGGGAAAAGGAGAAATTGCTCGTAACGAGCAATTTCTCCTTTTCCCACAGCGTTTTCTACCCTTTTTGAGACCTTTCTGCCATTTTCATCAAATTTAAAATTGTCGTCTGCAAACTCTTTCAATTTGGACCAGTCCAAAATTTGTCGTTTGGGAAAGGGTTAACTGAAATGTTATTTGAATTTAAAAGGGAGACTAAGCAAAGGAAGTCCGCTGCTCCTGCCTTGTTCCACTTGGAAGTCATTCATTTCAAGAAGAGCCCTTTGGCATCAAATGTGTGAGCTTAGGCATATCCACTTTTAATTTCTTCTAAACATCTTCCTCCGTGAAGAGATCGATGTTAACATTAATGGACCCTAGAATCTTTTCTAATATTAGCATGCCATCTTGTACATCGTCTACCTAGCATTGAAAATTTTCATTATAACAAGGTACCTCTTACTGGTTGCGAGAACACGAAATCATAGACAGAATTGTATTTTCAAATATATCCTGTAAATATCTGAATCATCTCTTGGCAGGAAAACCACACCAATAATAAACGATCATGATCTGTGAAAATGTGGTCTTTAGACCCACCTTATTCGATGACTTCCTTGGTACAATGCATTATAACATTAGAACATGCAGAACTTAACCTACTTTACTTTTCCCGCACAAATGTTCATGCATCCTTAACAGTATTCCTGAAGTCAGTACTGATGAAACCTGAAACCCCCTTACCTAGTGGTATTCTCAATCTAGCACAGTCGCAATCTTACTTTAAAAAAAATCATCGTTAACCTCAGTATCGAAATATCCCGGTAAACATCTGAAGACTCTTTGAAGACCATTTTGATACAGCATCCAGTTGACTGGGTGTGAGTTTCTGTACGAAGAAAAAAACCGTGACATGTTGGCATAAGAAAGAGATACAAATATTGATGTTAAGTTTTGCAAGATCACCACTTATTGCAACATAGCTGTTGAACTGCTACAGCAATATGTAACCACCATGACTGTTCTATAGTCTATTTATATGGTATCATAGACGGTGATCTTCCAATGCCAAAAGCCAAGTACTCATTTCTCTTTCTTGTGCTTTAACCTCTTACCCGTGGACGAATGGTGTATCTCTGACCATTAAAGCTTAATATTCAAGACGGCTAACTAGTCAAAATAATGAATGGCTAAAATCGTCAAGGCGTCTGATCAATTTCCTCCGGGAATTTCAAATTTCTACCCGGAATGGACAAAGAAATTTCTTTGCATGATAATTCCACATTTTCATTATTACACGCCTTGGAAATTACTTTTGATGACAGAAAAATTACCTATTTTCAATGCAAAGCCATCTAGATAGTTCAGGATTGGGAATGGCATTGAAAATGACGTCATTGTAGACGATAAATTTAGAGCAAAGCAAAATTTTGTCGATCCGAAACTGAGCTAGAGGCTATTGCAGCCTATCATTTATAAAGAGACAATGTGAACGCAATCGGTTAATTTGCAATTCAGATTTGAAAGTCATCGACAAATCCACTTTGTCAACAGCAGCGAATAAACTCCTAACCTCATATTTTATAAATTTTACATTGAATCATATACACGTATCCAGTGTTTGTACTCTTATAATATTATTGTTATGTCATATAACTGGCTATTGATCGTTTAAGTTCAGAAATTTATTGAAATTTGGAAGTTTGTGCATTTTTTCCACTTTATTTGATATTTGTCTGGTCTGTGAATCGGAAAACTGAATCTGGGTCAAGGTCTTTGTTTCAATGTTCGCAGCAATGTCTTCTAATTCCTTACCTTCTGCAGCCATTGTCAAAAAATCGAAGCGCTGAAGGCGCTGAAGGCCTGGGCATCAGAACGGGTGAAGAGGTAGGAAAATGAGGCCCAGAAGCTCAAAGTTGCTATCTCATTTGTACAGGCTTACAAATTGCTATCACATTTGTACAGACTAATAAAAAAAAATATCTACTTGTCTCGCACTGACAGTCTGTGGAGCTGACAACAGAATGGAAAAACATAAATTTGTAAAGGCCGAATAATGAGTATTTTTGTATAGCCTTGGTCTCGTGGTCTTTATGGATTGAAAGGAGATAATTTTCAAAGGATTTTCTGCTTCCTACTTTCTTCCTTTACGTTGCTTTGGCAACAAATCATGGTAACAAACCAAAATGAGCAGCGTGCAGCAGCAGGGAATATTTCTGGAAAATGCAAAAATCTACAATGGCCAAGCAATGAATCATACTTTTCTTTCATTTTACCACACTCAGTCTATAGGTTGAAATAGTAACCATGACAAGGAAAAACACAAAGTCTTTAAAGGCTAATATCACAGAGAAAGATTTGGTGTCTGAGAAGACAATATTTTACGTATTTCTTTTTATTTTTAAGGTTTGGTTTCTATGGCAACAAATAAAAAGACTTTCGCATCCGTTGAAAAAGGGGCATAACTTGATAGTTATTTACCCTTATTTTTTATGTTTCCCTTTTGATAGTTAAGAACTTGTCCAAGTTTTAGGTAAACATTTTCAGTAATAACAAAGATATTGTAAAATGTCAAATATTTTGCATGACGAAGACACAAACAACGAAGATGATGACACAAAAAGACTTCCGCATCCGTTGAAAAAGGGGCATAACTTAATATTATTTACCCTTATTGTTTATGTTTCCCTTTTGATAGTTAAGAACTTGTCCAAGGTTTAGGTAAACATTTTCAGTAATAACAAAGATATTGTAAAATGTCAAATATTTTGCATGACGAAGACACAACAACGAAGATGATGACACTAGGGCTATGAAAATACCATGTCTCCAAAAACAGCTGAGCTAAAAGTTCTCAGTCGAAAAAGGGGCATAACTAATTACTTTGCCGAAAATATTTTGGTGGTAACCCACCTCTGTTGTACTGAATAAAATCCCCTTTTAATAGTTATCGAAAAGTTTGAAGTAAGTTTCTTCATTAATGACAGATATGATAAAATGTCAAACGTTCTGAAAAGTTAAAGCAATAAAAAAAGGGCGTAACTGTGTCAAAAATATTTTGATGGTTACCTGCCCTGTTTAATGGGTACCCCTTTTGACAGTAAATAACTTGTACAAGTTTGAAGTAAATATCTTCAGGAATAACAGAGATATTAAAAAATGTCAAAGTTTTTGCACGACAACACTGACACATAGGCTTTGACAATAGCATGACGCTTTCTTCGTAAACAGATGAGCTAAAGACTACTAGTTGAATAAAATCACATGGATGATACAAAACTGCTCAAGGTACATTTCTATAAAGGTTTTGTCAAAATATCTGCTGTCAATGCCACTTTTCAACTTTCGCATTGAAAGTCTATGGAATCTCTAAGTTGCCATGATCAACCAAGTTGGAAAGCCGATTTTCATAAACAAGAGGGCCGTTGGACCTAAAGCCCTCATCTGAGTAAAGTCATCTAGGACTGATAAATTTGAAGAGCTCCTGGTTGTGATTATGGAAAACACAAATGAGTCATGCTCTGGCAAAAGGGGGTTTAATGCATCTCCGTGATCCATCATTCCAAACGAGCCGTCATATTAATGGATTCATAAAATCCATTTTGTGGAGCAACCGACTGAATCATGAGGTACACTGGTCCTTTGACATGCAGAAAATTTGCCAAAAGCAAAAAGCTTCGACCCAGGTCAGCCTAAATACCTTTGGAGATCAAGATCAGATAGCACTGAATGTCAAGTCTGATCTTCGATATAAAAGGCCCACCAGTTACTTAACTCTTGACCACACATTCTCGAATTTTAAGGACTCCAAAGATATAGCCTAATGAAAACCTTTTGAAAAAAGAAAATGCTCTCTTTTTTCCCTACAATGTTTTCTGCACTTTCACAGCCAATAACCAACATTTCAGCTAAATCTAACTTGCCGTTCGGAAATGTTTTCAATTTAGACAAGTCTAAAATGCCATCGTTTTTTAAAGATTAACTGGTTTTCAATGGCTCATGTTACAAACTTTAATCCATATTTGATATTGTATGCTCAGAGTTTGCTATGGGTCGAAATGGTTATGGGCGAGATATCATATCTGGACAATTCTGACAGGAAGAAATAAGGCATATATACCAATCAAATACATACTTATAGCTTCAGACACGAGGTGCACAGTAATTTTACGGAAATTGAAAAAAAATGCCGAGGTTTTGAGACACCTTTTTTCAGAGAAAGAGCACATTGTCTGCGTAGAATACGCTATCATTATTTGTCATTCACATGGTGTGTAGAAAAACGGCGAACAAACGATCCCGATTAGTGCTCGGCAACAGCACCCGTCACAACTCCGTCGATTGCGTACCTACATCAAAACATTTGATCAACGATCACCCGAGGTTTGCCAATTGTTTCTTTCACTCTTAAGCGCTCGAATTTGTAGTTATGAATAAACTCACGAGGGCCCCAAATTCTCAGTCAACACTTTCGTTAAAATCGCACATCTATCAAAGTTTGTTGTGAAAGTAAACCTCACTGTGATGTTCAAATCGAAATATTTTATTATTTAAAGGGGTCGTTTCCTTCAGCGTAGTGAGATGGATTGCAGGCGGTACTTTTCACTTTTACTCGGGTTTTTCCGTAAATGCTTGACTCGGGGGTTTCCGTAAATCCTTGGATGGGGTTGAAATTTTGGTATACGATTCCTATGGCCTTGGGCTTGGCAAGCCAAGCCCGGGCCAAAAATTGTACGTATTTTGTGTTTCCAGATTAATTCATGGTGGGTGGCTCGTTTCTTACCTGGCGGTTAGCAAAGTCGTCAGCTGCGAGGGTTTTCATGGGCGAACCTTTTACCACACAAACACGAGTTTTACCGAAATTGAGGAAGAAGGCCTTTGAAAATTTTGAAAAATTTTGATCGACATGTCGCCTGCCTCTCTGTCTTTCTTTACCTCTTTAAATTTAAACTCTTGCTCATATTACAAACATTCTGCACCATCTTAAGTCGAACACCAGCATCAGGAAACAATATTTCATATTGATTAGATTGTGTTGTGCGTTAGCTTTTTTTGTGTGTATAGGTAAATTTCTGGACATTTCTTAGATATTATTAGTATGTGGTAGTAGTTTATTGCATTTTTTCTAAACGTTTAACTAAATATTTGTATTCAGCCAGCATGTCTAGAGGTCTTTTTCAGTAAACAGTCATCATTGAATTCTTTTTAAGAATACTATGACTAGCCAGCCTGTTAGCTTAAACGAACGCACGGATGAGTCTGTGAAATGGCCTGTGCAAGGTTTTAGAACATGAAATTTAACCAATATTTAGATTGGTAAATATGACCCTATATTCTTACACACAAGAAAGTTCGTAACAAATGCATAGCTCAAATATAAACCGCTCCGGCTGGGATTCGAATTCGCTCGACAAAGATCCTCGATTATCGAGGTTTAAAAGACCAACACACTAACCCCAGAGCTAAAGAGAATTCTCCCTAACGCAGTTGCCCGGTATTGATTTTATACGGGAAGAAGCTATTCTGTAAGGAAGGAGTGATCTCCCGTAACACACCCCCTCTTAAGAGATGTCATCATTTGATGACGGAAAGCCTAATTAGGCAGTGAGTCTACTATTTAGACAACAGATGGCTCAATGGCCAATAACGGGCAATTTTATAGACAACAGGTGGCTCAATGGCCAATCCCGGACGAGCCCCAATCTTACGAACATGAAAGTTCGTAACAAATGCATAGCTCAAATATTAACCGCTCCGGCTGGGATTCGAACCCGCGCAAAAATCCTCGATTATCGAGGTTTAAAAGACCAACACACTAACCCCAGAGCTAAAGAGAATTCTCCCTAACGCAAGTGTCCGGTATTGATTTTATACGGGAAGAAGCTATGCTGTAAGGAAGGAGTGATCTCCCGAAACAATATACACGTATGTCTTTACTTTCCATATGCGCCTTTGCCAAGCCCCCGTAGCTCAGTCGGTAGCGTACAGGACTTGAGAACAGGAGGTCGCAGGTTCGATCCCCGGCTTGGCCAATTTCTTTCCGAGGATTGATGATAGTCATCGCGACAGGATTCATTCCTCTCTCACCGCTGACCATTGTTTCGACTATGGTTATGTGGGAAAGCAGCCAGTGGCTTGGAAAGAATATTGTGCGGAGTATTGGTAAATGCCGTGATATAACTGAAATAATGTTGAAAACGGCGTTAAACACCATACAATCCATATGCGACATGCTCTGTGAAATTTGCATGGATAGGAGCACTGGCCGCCGTGATATAACTGAAATAATGTTAAAAACGGCGTTAAACACCATACAATCCATATGCGCCATGCTCTGTGAAATTTGCAAAAAGTAGACTGACATGGGTCGAAAGATTTTGCTATTTGTACAATTTCTGCATCTCAAGGAATCATAGTACCTCATTCCTGATCCAGTCGGTTGTTAGGCAAAATGGTTTTTAAGAATCCATGTTATGTTACTTGTTTGCTATAATGCATCACGGAAATATATATTAAACCCTTTTTTTCACATAACATGACTCATATGTTTAAAAAAGACTGTAAACTATAACCTTAAACAGCATCAAATTCGCTATGATGTACAGGGTTATTTGCAGTTAAGAACATGTCAACAGTAAAAAAAAGTGTAAGGGTCAGTAAGTTAATTAAGAAACAGGTATTCATGGCGTTTAATATATTTTGTGTCTCCATCAAAAATGATGTTCATGAATATTTCATCAACATTAAAACTGTTTGTTCATACTAATTGATCTTTCGTAATACAGACAACTATTCAGAATGTCTGAAAACTTCACCTCGTGTTTTAGAATCTCTTTCTAGGGTCTGCTGATAATGGTCTTACCTTCTTTTCGTGGAAGAAATGTTAATTCAACTTATACCTGTAGTCTCTTTTTTCTGAAATCTGTGTATCTTTTCTTTTCGCCTTTTGTTCAATCATAAGTTGATTTTCTAGCCTTTCTTGCTTCGGTTCCTAAATCATCATAGGTAGGTAACACTTTTTGTGCATTGTTTTCTACTCAAAAACGTCAAAAAGTGGTAACTCTTGACCAAACCAAATTGTTATTCGTTCTCCTTCATACACGACGTTTCATCCTGTGCGTAATTATGTCTTTTATAAAACTTGTAAGAATAACAATAAAACCTTTCTTTTTATTGAGTTTTGTTATACTGAACAGTATTTGTAGTTCACATGTTTGTCCGTGGGTGAAATCAACATACATGCATGCCCGTAACATTAGTATAGTGAGGAGGTAAACAAGACGATTTCAAACATATATAACCTTTGGCTTTCGATTTTGATATCAAAATGTGGGAAATAATAAAAAAAAAAAAAAACGTTTTTGACGAAGGTTTTGTTCAGGCACGCGGAAATACAATAGAGCAATCATTTTCGATGCACTAAAAACTTGTTAAAGTTGAAGGACAGGAAACCCCTCTAATTTTGGATGCACTGATGTGAAAGGAGCAATATTTTTTGTTTACTGACAAGTTTTACGTGCAGAAAAATTTTCAGCACCCCAAACTTACTCCAATGGCAATATAATTTTTCGTTCCAAACCATGATCCAGAGACTATGAATCGTATTTGATTTCTGAACCATTTACATGAAATTTGTTTGCAATAAAGATTCAGACAAAACTGTGTAGATCTAACAATGATCCTGATACTAGTATACTGAAGATACTGCAGACGCCATTGATGTAATTGTGTTGTACTTAACTGTCCTGGGTGCCTATTCAACAAACGTTCCATGCTGTATTCTTAATCTTATTCTATATATAGAAAGAAACGGAATTTCTGATTGGCTAAACCAATGGTTCTGTCAATCATAAACTGAGTAACTTTAAAATTTCAAATGTTCTAGAGAGTTAGACTAAGAATGTTACTTATAACGTGTATCGTCATGTGATGATAGTTTTGTAGGTTGCAATATTTTCTTGATCAGATAGCCTTGTAGCCATGGGTAAATTGACTACGTATTGCTGTATACTGACACACAGTGAATCCGTTTGATATGCTGATGGATTGCTGTTTATGCAATAAAGGATATTTCCCGATAAATAGTGTAAAAAAAAGCGTTATTGTCAGTAATGATGACGTCACAGGCAGCGATGAAGTCATGTATTTTGTGATACACCTTTAACTGACGATGCAGTGCAGGTAGTTACCAGTATCGCCACTAATGTAATGTTATATGAGTAGCAATTCGCAATTATGACGTAAAAGGAAGCGATACTATCAGGCCCAAACAGATTTGTGGTTAAAGATATTATAATGTCTTTATTATGAAGCATAAAGGAAGTAACAGTAAACGAATGTCATGCACTGATTATGTTGCAGTAAGCAATCTCTTCATGAATTACTGGCATAACAGAATAGCAAAAGATTACTCTTGTACCGTCCACAATATTCTAATGTTATTACTCAAGTAATTTCGTATTGGCAAAGTTATAGGTTCTCGATCTGTGGTACTAGCCCTCGGTCGTCGGCCTCGGGCTAATACCGCAGACCGCCGAGGGCTAATACCGCAGACCGCCGAGGACTAATACCGCAGAACCGAGAACCTGTAGCAGGGCCAATATGAAATTACTTGATTAATAACACTTTACTAATTAAAGGCCGAAATTTGTCATCCGTTTTGGATTTGGTATTGGCCGATTTTTTTCTGGTATTGACCTAGTTTTTCTTGTAATGGCCGAGTTTGTCATTTGGTACTGCACCGACCATTTTCGCCATAAAAATGCAATAACACAGTTTTTTAATTAATAAAAGTATGTATTGATGGTGTGACTATGAGCGGATCGTCACCTACTGATAGTTCAGTATCTGTGATATCGTCTTATCCTTAGAATGAATTGGTAGCGATATCACACGGCACTGATAATGTTGCAGATAACGGTATCGTTATGATACTGTTGGTCGTTCGTATTGTATACAGATCTTCTTTTCATCATGTTTTTTCTCTGGTAAAAAATACTGAATACATTTTTTGTTTAAAGATGTTACAATTGAGTAAGGATGTGAATTAAATGTATAGCTCTTCGTTTCGTTAATATCCCGATCATATCCCATCGTAAGTGCTTTCTTCGTAAGTTGTATAAGTACCGTACCAAATAAAGGGTAATTGAAGAAACGAAATCAATTTTGATCTTGATGTAGATAGATTAAAGAAAATTTCCATAATTGTAACAATTCCTTTTTATCTGAGGCAAATTTATGTCAGATATCGTCTTCGGTTGATGCATGTAAATATTTCTAAGGTGGTTCTTAAAGCCATGATTTATTAGTTTATAAAAAAACGAAAAATACTTTCAACAAACCTATGTGTTAGGGATCAAAAGCAACTGAAGCAGTTTGTAAGATTCAAGTTGGCACTGATGTATAACAAGACAGAATTCTCTTTTCATTATTTTCTAGAACAGATGATTAAATCTTCAGCGTCATTTGTCAATGAGGAGGCACAGGGGGTCAATTACGTAAACTGTCACGAGAGCTGGTTTACCTAAATTTTGAATGTAAAAATCGAACTACCAATTGTGCAGAAAAATGCCGAAAAGTTTGTGCAGCGAGGGCTGGCAAGGTATGAGTACTGTTTGATTTAATTTCGTTATCTATGAAAACATATAAATTTCATGCTCTTTGAAAATGGGACTTAATGCATCTTCGTGATACATGATACCAGCAGTCATCACATTATTATAGACCACTAAAATTCATTTTTAACAATAGACTGAATCATGAGGTTGACTGGTCCTTTGACATACAGAAAATTTAAAGATAGCAAAAAGTTTCGGCCCATGTCAGCCTACTCAAACTGTGCAGGCTGACGTGGGTTGATACTTTTTGCAGATGCATTAAGCTCCCTTTTCACAGGGTATGGCTCATACTATATTTTGTTTTGTTTGACTTATCACTCTAAAACCATACTGCAACTTTTCCGTTTTGGTTGAATATAAGATCATTATATAAGATCTGACACAATTTAGCATTTGAAATTAAAAAAAAAAATGAGTATAGAAAAAAAGTTATTAAACGAAAATTTTTGGACATTTTTTTCCTCGACGAATTTAGATTTTTTTTTTTTGTTTAAAGCACAGGAATTTCAGATTTCTTTTTTCATTGCATGACTCTATCTCAAGAAATATATTCATGATATGCAAAACTATAGGCCTTCTTGTACATGTGTATCGAAATTTATATGAATGACCCCTATTGCTTCATTGACAGGTGCGTACAGCCCGGACGAAAATAGTCCCACTCCAGGGAAGCTTCCATGTAATGGCTTTATTTTAAATATGAAGAGAAAAAAAATACGATTTGAGAGTTAAATTCAAAAGAAAATCTAGTCTGTAAATGTGTTAGAAATAAATTATGCTTGTAATGAACGGGTGTAGGGTAGGAAAAACTTCTTCTTCTTCTTCTTATGATGATGATGATGATCATGATGATACTGAAAACAAAGCAAGGGTGATTTTTTTTATAAAATTGAATTCTGGAGGACGCTCAATTTCAAACTTTTTTACCAGGCGACAAAACTGCAAACTTGTCCAAATTGCAAGTATTTGCAGACGACAAAGTATGGTTTAAATGACAGAATCTGGCTTTAATAAGGAAGAAAATATTGTAGGGGGAAAAGGAGGAACATGCTGGTTATCGTTTTTTTTTTTTCTCCTTTTCCCACGATGCTTTCAAAATACTCCTTTTCTTACGGTGGTTAAACTCGGGACTATGTAAAATAAGATTTGTTCGTTTGTGATGTGTTTTAAGGCCGTCCTTGACATCATTTCAGTTTTATATCACGGAGGTGAGTGAACTTCCATACTGGAGTTCCATTTCTGGAGTTCCTTTAACATGGACTTCGCACAATATTCTTCCATAACCGCTGGCTGCTTTCCCACATCAGGGGCGAGAAGGCAACGAATCCTGTCGCAATGACTAATATCAATCGCCGGAAAGAAATTTGTCGAGCTGTGGAAATGAACCAGCAACTCCTGGGTTTCAAGCCCTGTGCGAGGTACAGGGCTATGCTTTTAATTAATAGAGGATCTTACATGAGAGTTTATTTATTATCATTTTTATCAAACGAGTTGACTAAAATTATATGACGCGAGCCTTGGCGAGCGTCATATACATTTTAGTCAACTCGTTTGATAAAAATGATAATACATAAACACGAATGTGAGATTCTATCTATCACATAAAGCGAATGACAGTCAAATAAGTATCCTGCATCATCACCTTCAGCCTTAATACCGTTCACGGGTCCATGTTTACAGTTGTTGTTCGGTTTCAAATGTGTACATACGCAAGTAGACAGCTCTGACACTTACAGCGAAAATAGAATGAAACAGTTTCTAGAGGGGATAATTCCACTATTTCCGCAGTTTTGTTGATTTTGAAAAACTTCAACTGCATTTTTTTCTTTTTATTACACATGAAAATAAAAACTTTCCACGCTTATACGCCTTAGCAACAATGACGTCATTTTTCCGCGGAACGTCGTAGTAGTTTAAATTCCGGCACGTGCTGTGACTGGTTTCTCCGGCTTCACGCGCTCAGGACTAAAAACTGATCAGAACCGGGACCCAAAAAAAGTTAATACACTAGTGTATTATCGAAAATACGTCATGGGTTTGATACACTGCTGGATGAGGTTTTGTGTGATAAACTGAAACAATAAGCAGACGAAGGAGCTAGTAATTAAACAACTTTGATAATTAATCGACTGAAGATTTATCTTCATAAATTTTTACCTATATCACAGTTTTTAACGGGAAAATTTGAGGAAAGGGAATGTTAATAAAACTGGGTCAGTGTATGTAGATTCAAGCTTCAAATCCAATTGTAAAGTTCAGCTTGCCCTCAAATAGGAGGAGACCTTGTATGTGAGGCAATCAAGGGGTATCTCTGAAAAAAAAAAAAATAAAATAAGAAAAATATTCATCTTAACTCTCTATTGTTTCCAATGGTTATAGATCTAGATGTTACCTACAATTATACCTTAAAGCGACTTGGAACTGGAATTTTAACAACAGTCTTATGTTTATTGGCATTTAAAGCGGTATACACCAGGGTCCGTATTCACCAACCATTCTTAAGGACGTTCTTAGTCTTATCCTGCAAAACTTTATAATTTGAAAACAGAACAACTTCTGATGGGCTAAACCAAATCTGACTGGCTAAAGCATTTGTTTAGTCAATCAAGAGTTGTGTTACTTCCAAATTTAGAAAATCTTTTAGAATAAGACTAGGTACGTTCTTAAGAATGATTGGTGAATACGGACCCTGGATTTTGTGTCGCAAGTATTTTCTTGTTAAGTAAGCCCTTAGCAAGGACAGCTCAGTCGTTAGAACTGCTGGGCTATTGTTAAGAGAGTAGCTGGTTCGAATCCCTGCAATGGCAAATTATACAGTTTGATATTTATGTTTTTTTGTACCATACTAAGAGTAAACAGTGACATTCTATTGATTAATTCTAATAACACGTAGTTTTTATCCACTTTTCACAGAAAAATAAAAATGAGAGAGAAAGTTTTAGTCGAAATATATTTTAATCTACCTTTCTTGGATAATTCATCTTTTTATGATCGTCCACTCTATTCACTAATTTCAAATTTGTAAATTTACAATAATGTTAGGAGAGCAAGTGTATAGAAGTATTAAAAGATAAAAAGAAAAGAACATAGATCTACACATACAGTTAACTATAAATTTCACCTTATAGAGCCGATTTTTATAAATACAAAAACCAAAGCAGATTTTCTTTGACAAAAAAAAAAAAAATAGAAAAGAGCCATGCTCTCTGAAGAGGGGGCTAAATGCATCTGCAAAAAGTATCGACTAAGGTCAGCCTGCGCGATCCGTGCAGGCTGACCTGGGCCGAAACTTTTTGCTCTAGGAAAATTTTCTGCATGTCTCAGGATGAAGTCAGTTGTTGGACAAAATGGATTTTAGGAATCCATAATTATGTGATGACTTGCTTGGTATAATGCACCACGGAGACGCGTGTAACCCTGTGGCACACAGTCCCGAGTTTTAACGACCCTGAGAAAGAAAACTTTTGAAAACATTGTGGGGAAAGAAGAAGAAGCTGCTAACCTCCATTTTCTCCTTTTCCCACCGCGTTTTCTATGGTTCCAAAAATCGATTTCAATTTTTGAGTCACATTTATTTTGTTGTCTGCAAGTGCTTTCAATTTTGACCGGTCCAAAATTTTGCCGTTTGGTAAAGACTTAAGCCCCCTTTTGCCAGAGAACAGCTCAAACGTGCATGCGCGTTAAATACTTCCGAAACAGGAAATGTTGTAAACGTCACAGACAATGTCGACACGATGCATCGTTCAGGACGCAAAGAAAATACAAACAAATACAGAAAAGCCTCCTACGCTGAACCAACGACGACCGTTTCGTTTATAAATAACTCGGAGAAAATGGCCCTTCCCCTGTTCCGAGGATATCGACATTGTAACGAAGTGCGCATCTGATTAAGATTTCTTGTTAAACAAACAGCTAACACTTTCCAACATTACACAGTTATTTCCTCCCACACTCCGAGCCCATCCAACAGAAGTTAAACTCTTGTCATTCGATACTGTGGGGAGGGGGAGAATATGGCTGCAGCCACGTGCTGTTAAACTGACAATGCTATACTGGTTATACTGCAGTAGGAAGCTCCGCCCACATTCCCTCCGAGTCAATCACCATCCAATAACACGCCCAGTAAAGCGAAATATGAGAACTGCTGCGTGTAGAAACAAACAGATAAACAAGATACAAAGAGATTTTGTGAGGAAACGTATAGACAGAAGTTATATTTTGAGTTACTATAGTGTCGACAAACAAGACAGTGACTTTGAGGTGATAAACGGGGAAAAACAAATATCTATTGTTGGAAGTTAGTTTTTGCTATCAACATTACTTTTTTTTCAGACTGAAAAGAAAAACATCTTGATACATGACATTACACGTGGAGGGACTGTCAATTGAACGATAATTAAATCATCGAAATATCACTACTTATTTACATATAACTTTCACAAAGGTCGGATGGGAGACTAAACATGGGAATATCATTATAAAGGAATAAACAATATCATTGTTCAAAAGAGAAAATATAGATACTGATTCACACAGTGCAGACCCAGATGTCTTTAAATAAATTACCCGGTCAGCGTGTATTATCTTCCACACCGACATCCCAGGTATAGTCTTGCTTGTTTGTTTGCTTGCTTGTTTGCTTGATTGGCGTTTTCAGCTGCTTACAACAGTATTTCAGTTTTACCGCGTAGAAAGCTCAATTATTCAAGTGTTTTCGGGTATTATCATTAACAGACTTGGATTCTGGAGTGCCTTGCATAAGGACCTTGGAGCATTGAACCAACGCCGTCGGTGGGGATCGCACAAAGACTCCCTGGATTACAAATCCAATAGGCTGTAGCAGTGACACGAGAAAGACCTTTTTTTTTTTAACGGAGTTACTTAACCCTTGACCACATAATCCTGAGTTTTAATGACTCTGATAAAGAAGTCTTTTGAAAACATTGTGGGAAAAGAAGAAAATGCTGGTAACCAGCATTTTCTCCTTTTCCCACAATGTTTTCTACCCTTTTATAACCAAAAAAGCATACTTCCAGCCACATCTAAATCGTCGTCTGCAAAGGCTTTCAAATTGAACTACTCAAATTTTTTGTCGTTTTGGTAAAGTGTTAAAACTCAATAGTTCGACTTAAAATACGTAATCTAAAGTGATAGACAGGATGTGCACGTGTTTTGGCGACAGTGCAGCAGAATACGAGCATCGGAACTGGTGCCTACACTGTTTTCTCTGAAAAAAAAAATCTTTCTCTAAAATCAAAATGCTACGTATGATTAATATTTAGTCCTATCATGGTGAATTTAAAATTTTAACTACAATGAATAAATAAAGAAAAAAAAGGGTATATTTTTTATGGGGGTGGGTGGGTTGGAGAAGCAGTTAAATGTTACACTGTCGTTTGATATCTTAGCTGTATTTTGCGGAGAGCTTAAAGCAAGATCAGCCTGCACATACGTGTAGGCTGATCTTGCCTTACCATCTCCGCTGCTCTATGGTCATACTAACCCAAAGTAGTGCCATAAACTCAGCACAGCCTATTTTTGTAATTGTCAACAATTCAAATCCGATAGGATAAGGGTTAATAAGGGAATTTTATCTACAGTGTATTTCGAAAAGTGACCAGTGTACGCAAAGATCAGTCTGCACATTGTGCAGCCGTATCTTTGTCTTAAATTTCTACAAAATCCACCGCTATTTCGGATGGGTATGTAATTATCTAATGGGCTCACTTATTATAAAGAGTTAAGTTACCATTTCACAGTAAAGCGTAAGGCATTTAAAAGTTAGGCTTTAACATGGCGGACTTTCGAAGAAACTCAACACTCAGTAAGACATGAAAATGAATGCAATTTCACCTAGGAAAAAGTATTTGAAAATAAAAAAAAAATGATTAAAGACATTTCTCCTTTTAGCGCGCCGTTGTCAGAAGTGCTCGAATACCGATGTCAAACTAAGTGTGCTCAGGGACAAGAGTTTACCCAGGACAACTTGATTTTTTTCACATTTACATGTGACAGCGATTCGAAGGTTGTCTTTAAATCGTTATTAATTCGATAAGCGCCGGAATTCACCAACTATTCTACCTTGCATTCGTAGTCTTATTCTAGACTTAGAAAGTAACGCAGTTTTTGATTGGCTAAGCCAAATGGTTTCGCCAATCAGAAGGTGCGTTATTTTGAAATTTGGAACATTTTTGAGAACTAGACTAAAAGTGGCAGCGCAAATGGTTGGTGAATACGGACCTAGATTTTCTCATCGGCTTACATTTGAAAACTTCTTACCCAAGCGGGAAAAAAATAATATAATTGAACTGCAAAATATCGAAGTCCAGGCAAACCAAAGATAAAGTTCCTGTGGTTTTCCCCCACCATTTTCATCTGCCTAATATAAACGAGCCATGCCGTGGCAAAGGGGCTTTAACCCTTAAGCTGCCAATCGCGACCCACTGACCTTTTGCGGACAGTGTAGATCAAGATCAGACTGCACAGAACGTGCAGTCTGATCTTTGATCTACACTGTCCGTTACGGTATTTTCTTTCCGGTAAAATCAGCTTTGAAACCGCAATGTTTGGGCTTTTAGTATTGGGTAGAAATCTGCGTTTCATTTATTCAGCAGCTTAAGTGTTAACACTTAAGCTGCTGTATAAATGAAACGCAAATTTCTACTCAATACTAAAACGCCAAACATTGCGGTTTCAAAATTGATTTCACCGGAAATAAAATACCGTATCGGACAGTGTAGATCAAAGATCAGACTGCACGTTCTGTGCAGTCTGATCTTGATCTACACTGTCCGCAAAAGGTCAGTGGGTCGCAATTAGCAGCTTAAGGGTTAACCTTTTACCACCAAAGCTGAGTTTTAACGACCAGCAGAAAACATTTCGAGACATTGTGGGAAAAGGAGAAAATGCTGGTGACCAGCATTTTCTCCTTTTCCAACAATGTTTTCTATCCATTTAAAGACATATACTATCAATCGAGCAACAATTATTTTGTCGTCTGCATATCCTTTCAGTTTGGACCAGTCTTAAATTTTTGTCGTCTGGTAAAGATTTAAGCATTCTCCGTGTACTTCTAATTTCATATTTTAAGTCAACTCTAAAGAGCCTGATCCCATTTTATGGATAAAAAAAAAAAACATTAAGAAATGTTAAAAGACAAAAGAAATGGTCTAAACTTGATAAACATAACGTTTAAAATCAGACGCATTCAAACTGAAAATCGTTACTCCATAAAATGAATCACAGGCGACTTGAAACATAATTCTTTCTAAAATATGAATAAAATATAAAATATGAATAATCACCATGAATCAACACTTTCGCTAACAACTAAATGAACTCGACTTTTCTCGAGGTCTTAAACTCTATTTACGGCGCTTTTGGATCTGAGTCAGGTCAAGGGTCAGCACCAGTGTAGATCAAAGATCACTTTTTGCGAAGTCTGATCTTGATCTACGCCGTCCGCAAAAACTATCCTAGACGACACTGGCAGTGGAAGAAATTATTATGCCTGCAACTGGATTTCATGTTCGGGGTTTGTGAAAAAAAAAAAATCTAAACACAAACATATTAATCTTTATTCGCATGCAATGTGGCTCTAAAACGTAGATATGAACAGAAATATTTTAAGAAAAAGAGAGGAGTGCCTTAGTTTTCAAAAAAACCTTTTTGTGTGTGTGTGTAACATTTTATCCCCTTTGTCACGGGGTAGCCATTAGTTCGTAAAACTGAATAAATACATGAGCCATGCTCTGTGAAAGGGGGGCTTAACGCATCTGCAAAAAGCATCGACTCGGGACAGCTATTTGCTATAGGTCAATTTTCTGCATGTCAAAGGATCAGCGTACCTCATGATTCAGTTGTTTGTTATACAAAATGAATTTTATAGATCCATAATTACACGACGACTTGCTTAGTATCATACATCACGGCGATGCATTAAACCCCCTTTCCAAGAGCATGGCTCACATGTTAAACTCATTAGAATTTAGTTTATGTTGATAGCGTATTCGGTAAAGTCAGCGGACGACTTTGAATGCCGTTGGTTCCGATTCAAGCGGCGAGATAATAGCTGATTTGCTAGATCTGGTTTTTTTTTTGTTGTTGTTGTTGTTGTTTTCTTTTTCACCAAAAAGAGTTAACAGTCACTTCCAAATGATGAGTCTATGCAAAATATCAAACTTCTTTTAAAAACATATTGGGTTAAAAACTAAATTTCAAACTTTATGCAACTTATAAGATTAATACAAGTGCAATGATAGTTTTCAAAAGTGATGAACAGAAAGTCACAAAAAGTTGTCTGCAAGGTGTTGATATGAAATGAAAGTAGAAAGTAGCGGACACAATGAACTTAAAGAAAGAAAATTCAACAGTAAACAGCGAAATGGGTTAAAGATATATTTCCAGCCAATGATAAAAAGACGGAAATATTGCGATTTCAAACTTCTTTTTGCCAAATAAAAATCGCCTTACCGGACAGTGCAGATCCAAGATCAGACTGCACGTTCTGTGCAGTCTGATCTTGATCTACAATGTCCACAAATGTGCCTAACAACCTAAAGGTTAAACACTTTACTGATCAAATAATCATGTTCTTCTCTGGCGGAAATTATTGTTCTAACAGTTTTACATTTATTTCTATGTGGAAATTCTTCGTCGATTTTAAAGGAAATACAGAAAGAAATTCTTGCCGCTGCATAAAACTGCCTGTACGTCGAACTGTAATGGAATTTATAAGTAGTGTGTGATTTACGCCGTCTTAAACAGTTTTTCACATATACCGGTATCACGTCGATCAACTTTTTTGGTGTGTTTTCTGAATTTTGCCGGTCCAAGTCTTCAGTCACACAGTATCTAGCTTTACGACACTTCGACGCTATCTCAAGCGAAATTCGAACCCTGACTTCTTAATTTTTTATTCATTGCTTTAACCCTTAGGCTGCTAAGCGCGACTCACTGACCTTTTTCGGACAGCATAGATCAAGATCAGACTGCACAGAACGTGCAGTTTGATCTTGGATCTACACTGTCCGATAAGGAGATATCTTTCCTCCAACAAATACCTTTGGAATAGGAAAATTTGGGATTATACTATCGATTTTAAAAGTTTCATTACTTTTATTTAGCCAAGCCCCGTAGCTCAGTCGGTAGCGTACAGGACTTGAGAACAGGGGGTCGCTGGTTCGATCCCCGGCTTGGCCAATTTCTTTTCGAGGATTGATGTTAGTCATCGCGACAGGATTTATTCCTCTCTCACCGCTGACCATTGTTTCGATGATGGTTATGTAGGAAAGCAGCCAGTGGCTTGGAAAGAATATTGTGCGCAGTACTGGTAAAAGAAGCTCCAGGAAAGCATGGATAGGTGCACTGGCCGCCGTGATATAACTGAAAAAATGTTGAAAACGACGTTAAACACCATACAATCAAATGACTTTTATTTAGCAGGATAAAAGTTAACCACTGATTCTCGGCGGAAGTTTTATGAATAGAATTGTATCAAATTTTAACTGTCATTCAAGGAATGGTATCAAATTGTAAGTGTAATTAGAGGGCCTGTATCAAGTGTTTGTCTTTTTAGATTGATAATCGTGTACACAAAAAAATATCAAGTATTTTTTCTATTTCATCATCTATTTTGTTATCGTTTTGTGATGAATGACGCAAAACCTGTAACAGTCCCTAATAGACTGCTGGTTGCTTTTACGAGCAGTTTACATCAAGATCAGGGCCTGTATTCACCAACCATCCTTAAGAATGTTCTTACCTTTATTCTACAGAAATTTTTAAATTTGAAAGTAACACATCATCTGATTGGCTAAACCAAACGGTTTAGCCAATCAGAAGTTGTGTTACTTTCAAATTTAGAAAATTTGAAAGAAACACATTTTCTTATTAGCTAATTGGTTTAGCTAATCAAAGTTGTGTTACTTTCAAATTTAGAAAATCTTGGAGAACGAGACTAAGGTTGTTCTTTAGAATTGTTGGTGAGTACGGACTACACGTGCAGTCTCGTCTATGATATATACGGTCCGTCATTTCAGGATATTCTACTCAGAGCAGCTTTGAAAATGATATTCTTTTGGTCTTTTTTGCTGTTTGAAAATGTTCAGTTTTGTTTACTTTGCACTCTAAGGTCAAACCCTAGTCCGCTGATTCCAGTGGCTCAGTCGGTAAAGTACTTGGCTTGAAATCCAGGGGTCGGTGGTTCGATTCCCTTCCTGACCAAATTCTCTCCGAGGATTAATGATAGTCGTTACGACAGGATTCATTTGACTCTCACCGTAAAATAGTCCTTTTCAACACTGGCTATCTGGGAAAGCACACACAAGCTTAGACAGGATGGCGTGCGTTGTGCCGATTTAAGAAAACTCGGGAAAGCATAGATAGGTGCATTAAGCATTAAGCATTTGGCCGTCGTGGGATAACCGGGAAAAATGTTGCAAAAGGCTGCTTACACCAACGGAACATACCTTCGAACGTTTGAAAATGATATAAAAAACATTGCAATGTACAATGCAGAGAGAGAGAGAGAGAGAGAGAGAAAGACACAGACAGACAGACAGACAGACAGACAGCACGAGAGAGAATTAAATCCTCCATTTTAGATACAGCATGAATACATTAACCTACAACTATTTGAAATAGAGGAGGAATAAGATCCAAATGAAATCAAAGTTATTCCAACTTCTTTTACATGGGTATGACAGAGGAAACGTTCACATTCCCTTCTGTAGTGGTCAATTATTGGGACTGCTAGGTATTTGTACAGGGAAGACCCTGGCGTATATACCAACCAATCGCGATATTGCTCTTAATCTAAACTCCAACCACACTTAAGAACATTCTTAGTTTTATCCTCAAGAATTTTCTGAATTTGAAGTAACACAACATCTGATTGGCTATACCATTTGGTTTAGCCAATCCGAAGTTGTGTAACTTTCTAAATCTAGAATAAGGCCAAGAATATTCTCAAGAATGGTTGGTGAATACGGACTGAGATTGGCTGAGATATTCTGTCTCTACCAATGTGATTGCCAGTCTTTAAAAGTAGTATTTCAATAACATTCCGAATTGTTGGCCTCTACAGCATCAGGTTTCAACTCTTTCTGCTCCTGCCGGGGTTCTGCGTGGCCGAAAGGTTAAGCTTCTTGATTTGTCATCCGAATACGCTACTATCTAACCTGACTTAAGCCATTGGATTTTCGCAGCAGTGTTAACTTGCAAGGTACTACTGTGTCCTAGACCAATACTGATTAAACCCAGAAATTCCATACATAAATTGAATATTGGTTGGCAAGAGAAATCAACTGAGAGACCTTGGAAGCGGAGCAAGGTACAATTCGAACTACTAATTTTGTCCCGTTAAAAATGTAAGCCACTGTTAAACGATTCTATTTTGAGAACAAGTCTAACTTTTCTTAAGTGAATGAACGCTCGTAAAAAATGTTACTGCCTGCTAATATCAATGAATCTCAAGTTAACTTGTATGAATTGAACTTCTCAAAATTGAAACCACAATGTACTTAGAAGTCAGATGCCAGTATATTGCTAAACTATTCCAAGCACAACTAAACAGACAAACATGGAAAACTTACGATGAAGATATTAAAGCAAAGGTTTTGTCGTCTATATCCTACAGCTTCAAAATACGGAAACGCACTCTAGACAAGTACGTACATATAGTACGAATTAAAACTTAAACGTAGATAGATAAAGTTAACTTTTCTCCTTTGTTTTGATCGGTACCAACATCATTCAATATCTTACAATTTTATGTTTAACCCTTAAGCTGCTGAATAAATTAAACTCAAATTTATACTCAATACTAAAAGCCTAAGCGTTGCGGTTTCAAAGTTGATTTGAACGGAAAGAAAATACCGTATCGGACAGTGTAGATCAAAGATCAGACTGCACGTTCTGTGCAGTCTGATCTTGATCTACACTGTCCGCTAAAGGTCAGTGAGTCGTACTTAGCAGCTTACGGGTTAATCACAAAAAAATATCGTTGGATAGTGAGAGTAGATATACACTAAATATTTTCTGTGTGGTTTGATAGATAGCAAGAAATATTTTCCGAAGGTTTCGTTTTTTTTTTCAAAATGCTTTGACAGTGACATCGCCCCACAAGTATTCGCGTATTGCCGTAATGAATCAAATTGTTTCAATTGTCAGTCGTATTTTATTTGATTCAGTTGTTTAGTTGTAGATGATATCTGTATGGTACATGTGTAAAGCAACAACGTTACCTTCTTATCGCCACCGTATTTCAACGCACAGATAAAACTTTATGTCTCATTGCCGATATATCCCCACTACCGTGACGGCGGAGACACCGATGTTAAATTGTGCTTAACACATTCTAAAACATCCTGACCGACGGTCTGTAGAAAGAGGTTATCATGTATAAGTATCCGGTTATACCAATCCTTAATGCTCTATCTCATGTTGACAATTCATTGTTTTATGTAACGGTGCTTTAGAAGTCCTCTGGCGAGTATTTGTTTCAGGACGTATCGAATTATTGTAGAATGGTTCATCGCAGCTTTTGAAGTTTTTGTTAGTTATAAATATATCCAGCAAGGTATTGAACTCTTTTTATAACTTTAATCATTAAGCGTTCTATTGGGCGATGCACACTATCAGTTACAATGTGGCTTATCAGACACAGTACATATAGATAATTAGATATACATGTATAATTCCTAGGTAAATACTTGGAAAAAAATGGTATTATTCACCTAAATTCTTCACATACTAATAAGCGGTTTCAACAATTAAGATAGCTTTTAGATTCTATTTTTGTCTATGTCAATTGAACAAGTGTCGTATCTTCCATTACATGTTGAAAACATGATACACGTCCTCTACATTGCGAGTAATTGCGAATATGGTATTTCTGATCAGATTTTTTTTTTACTACATGAACAGACCGAGCAATTGTTACTGCATGATCCGTAAGCAATTCCAGTGATACCGAGATACAACTTTCTTTGACATTCCACGAAAGAGAAACACAAACGAAACGTAATCAGTATGAAGGAAAATGTTTGAAAGTAATAAGAATATGTTCTAAACCAGAGTCATAATAAGCATGAGCCATGCTCTGGCACAAGAGGGTTTTATGTATTTTCACGATGCGTCATACCAACCAAGTCATAAAATAATTAATGATCCATAAAATCTTGTCTATCGACTGATTTCATCTAGATGTAGAATCGGTCATGCAGAAAAGTTACAAATAGCAAAAAGTTTCGACCCAGGTCAGCCTGCGCATACACCCTAGGCTGAAATAGATCGATACTTTTTGCATATGCTTTAAGCCCCCTTTTCAAAAGTTGCATGGTGACTGCGTATGCATCGTACTCTCAAGCAATGTAAGTACAGGGTGCCCCGAGAATATCTGTTACTATTCTTTATAGATATCTTTTTTATTATTAGATTTTGTTGGTAGATTTTTGTCAAATGTGTACCAAATTAAGACGGATAAAATACAGTTTTTTTTTTTTTTTTTTTTTGTTGAAATGAAAAAAAATTTTTTTTTCGATGTATAGGAGGAAATGGTGTTATTTGACATTGCTTGTTTTTCCAGATGAAGTTAACAGCTAGATCTAGATTTGCCTCTAAAGTTGCACAACTATTTTATGTAACTTCTTCATGAAAATAGTATATCAGCACCTCGAGAGAAAATGATGATTAACGAGATGAATGAAATGAATTTTTAAACTGTGGCTAGAAAATTAGGCCATGGATACTAAAACTTGTCGCGTGATCAAGAATTTGAGAACGCATGGCATCGCGGCGTCGCTATTTCAGAAAAAAGACGTCAAATGCAACAGATATTGTAATCAACCTACATGATTTTCTCAACATAGTCGGGGGTATGTGCAAATCAAATAAGAATTTAAAGTGTCTACATAGTTGTTCTATAATCTTTATGTAGTATGCGTTATCCTTATAAGAACTGTAAACAATTAAATTGGTAACGATTATTAACGGACTCCCTGTATATAGTACCGTATCTTACAACGAATTTGTGACTGGGCAGGGGATTGAACAAACTTTCAAATATTTATTTTTAAATTGTTTGAATATAAATAAACTTTTTTCAATAGATCCAGATCTTTTTATTTCAAGAAACTTTTCTTTTTTCATTATGAAACAATTCTAGAAACTAGAGGGTCAAATTAAAACGTTGCTTCGATACACACCAGAACTCGTTATATTCTCAGCCACTGTATGTTAAACATTAGGATAGATACAGAAAATTCTAGTAACAATGGCCAGATCGATACTTCAAAACCAGAAAAAATGTCAGGAAAGTATGTGGTAAAACTGTGTTTGGTTTTTGAAATTTTGAATAAAACCTTTGGGTTATTAAAGTGGAGCACTTTTAAGAATGTGTTTATAATAATAAAAATGCTTTTACATTGCAACATGTCTTACTATATGACTGTGGCTTGTTCATCGGTCGACGCGAGCTCGTTGCATGAAGTTTCATGAAGTTAATTGTACTTTTTTTTTTTTCTAATTAAGTAAAGGATTAATAGTTAAGTTACAACGTTCAGTCATTCAATCCATCAATTAATCAATCAAGCAATAGTTAGATTTAATATATCCACAAAATGCGGTGAATTATTTAGATATTTACGGATATTTATTTACATAATTATTCGACAATATAATGTCTTTGAGTAATATGCTAAGACATAGCATGACAAAAATAAATCACATTTTTACAAGGTAATGACATAATACTATATATTTATTTTAAGTATACTGTTTAACTCATTGCCTCTTGAAACATAATTATTTCCAATGGACGGCTTTAACCATGTCCTAAATGTATGATCAACAGGAATTGAGGTAGAACAGCTGAAAACATTCTTATAAATGAAAATTTGCTCCGTATGGGAAATTGCTCGGTTTGTCCTACAAGACTAAATTGACTTTTAAAAAAGAAAGAGGACAGGATGCTTAAAATACGTCTTCCAGTCTCATTTTCTTCCTCTGAATTATTCATTTAATATCCATTTATTATCATAACACTAATTTGCTGTAAGTTTCAAGATTGAATCTAATCTTATTTTGTTAACTTACCAAAAACCTAATTGGCAGACATCTGTGTGAATGTTATTCATCAAATTATTTTTGAAGACACATGTATGCTGCAATGAGCGCGCTATAATGACATCTATCAGTGTAAGGTAAAATGATCACTGACCAATCACGGGAAATGTCGAAATACCATTTCAAAATTACTTGTCATCTATACAGAAACATTGTTTCTCTTGTCCTCAACGGAACTCTGCAAAACAAATGTCATTGTTGTCTTAAAATCATCTAATGATCCTTACAGTACTTATCAAGAAAAAAAGGGGAAAGAAAGTCCCTTGAACATGGCTCTCGTATAATCTGTACTACTTATTTCTTTCGAAAATATTCTCTTTCTTGCAAATCGTTTCCAGAGGTCATAAATAGCTTCATATAATTATGCATTTTTTTGGAGGGGGGGGGGGGAGGAGGGGGTGTACATTCTATTGAATTTAATATACCTTGTAATTTAACTTTTATCCATTTTCTAGTGTACATTCCAAAAAGGAAAGGAAAATTCCAATTGTTTGAAAAGTATTGGACTTTGCTCTACATCTTTGGAGTATGTAAGGAACAACTCTGAAATCTTATAACACACACAACAAAAATAGATCTTTGAAAGCTAGGAAAATCTCATTTATGGCAAGGTTGATTGATTCATCCTGTATTCTTTAGCTTTACTCGTATTTGTTTATACGATAATGATTCAAAAGTTTAATCATTTTACCCCAAGAAAACTGAAATGGTAAAAGAAATGTTGGTAGTGCGATATTGGTAGCGCTGTGTTAAAAAAGTAGTCCTTGGCTCAATGTTTTTTAATCAGGGTCCGTATTCACCAATCATTCTAAAGAACGTTCTTAGACTTATTCTTCAAGATTTTCCAAGTTTGAAAGTAACACACATTCTGATTGGCTAAACCATATGGTTTAGCCAATCAGAAGGTGTGTTACTTTCAAATTTGGAAAATTTTGAAGAACAAGACCAAGAATGTTCTTAAGAATAGTTGGTGAATACGGACCCAGGTAACTCGCAAACCTTCAACATCTGTCTGTCATAAAATATTCAGTGGATAGGAAAGTAGGATTCTCGTTTGTTTTTATAAAGATGAAAGACATGGCTTATTGTAATCTGTTCTTTTATTATATTTTTATTGGCATTGCGCTTTTGCTTGTTTTGGGGTGTTATGCACTATATAAAATGAATAGGTCATTTCAATTATTTTAGAGAAGTTCTTTTTTCAAAGTTATTTTCATATTTCTTTGGTTTTAAATTCTTTGGCTCATTATCCGATTGCTGCAGTATAATAGTAGTGATACCTCTGTTCCAAAGGAAGGCAAACCGTTTTTATAAACAGTATAATGCTTGATCTTCGATGTAATAGGGCCGTGAGCTGAACAAAACGCTTCAGCCTGGGCTGCCTTTCTCTAAATTGCATACATTTACGCAAATTATTTGGGATTGTATATACACACATTACGATCTCTGCTACATCCAAAGGTATGGCCCGGCGTAAAGTTGCGCAGCTATTTACTCAAATCTAAGTTATCAGCTGAGTCAGACTTGTTTTCCGACTTAATGCTTGCTTACATAAACTGCATACACAAATTTCGTGCGTACGCAGTTTAGTAAAAGGCGGTCCAGAAGCCCAATCAAAAACTGTAATATTAACGCCTTTAGAAATTGTTTTGTTAAAATATTCCTGCTATTTCAAAAGTTCAAGTAATCTATCTGCCGTTCAGACTTTTGCCGTCGAAAAATTGAAAATAAAATGTTTGAATTTGTTCAAAGGTCTAAAAGTACTATTCAAAGTAAAAACAAAATATGTTCTTGTTGTTGCTTAGAATAAAAATGCAGACCATTTAAGAATGAAATTGTACACTAGCTGACATATATAAATACAATTTGTACATACCCATGATCACAAACCCTCTGGGCAAGTACAAAATAAGTATCTTCTGCACTGCAATCTAAAGAAAATGTATACTGTTCTTGTATATATTTGAAAGCTGATGTCCCTCTAGAACCGACTGAATTCTTCACGTTCCTTTTTTCCAACAACACCTAAGACAGTTTTTTAAAGTAAATTTTAGTCTATGAAGCGTATGTGCCGATTTATATATCATTGAATTTTGCCAATTTCATGTCTACTTTTGTCAGAGCTTTTCCTTTTAAATATATCTATAGACTTTTTGTTAATGCATTCATCTCATCAGTATAATTATTGGTAGAATCTCACATCTTACCATTATAGATCTATAGACCAGAATATCGACCTGGCTAAATACAGTTTAAACTTTTTAGGCTTTTTAGGCTATTTTTGTTTTTGTTAGACCTGATCGGATATGGTTGGAAATACAAACAAAATCTTTCACTTCGTTTCTGTTCTTCTAGTTTTTTTTGTTTTTTTTTTCCATATTTTTAGTCTATGTTTACAGTTTGTTCCATAGTTTTGTTCTTGCATGTGTTGATATTTAAACCGTTTCTCTCTTTCAAACTACTAGGATCGTTAAAGTACAGAATAAAGCCAAATGAGTTTATATTAATTTGCGCTTCATTTATTAATATATTCAAATCTAATTTGATCGAATATCAACAGTAACTGTTGCCTCAGCCTAAACACACTTTTCCGTTTTTTTTTTTTTTTAATACATTTCGATAAACTTTCGGCTTTGTTCATCATTGAAATCTGTTATATGGACATAAAGATGGATTCTTTTTTTTTTCAACTTCTGTCACGTTTTGTTCGTACAAGAAGTCTCGGCCCTCTGCGCTGCAAACTTCCCGTATCTCACCATATTCGATGCATACTTCCTTAGTAAGAGGACATTTCTGTTGTCAACGTGGGGAATTTCCATTTTTGAATGCTGTACATCAAAGAAAAGGGAACAGAATTAGAGCGCAATGAATAGTACAAATAATTCCATTTTCATGATCATCTGGTCTTGTTTTGCTGCTTCAAAGTTTACAAACTGTATTTGAAAAAAGAGGCTAATTGTGGATGTATTGATTTAGAGGCTGATTAAATTACAAAATACGATTTTTGAACAAGTATCAATGGCAACATTTTGCAGTAAAGTAACTCAAACTGATTGAAAATAAACGTTGTTTGAATAAAAAAAAAGTTTAGAAAACATTATGTTGTATAGATGAATTGCATTTTTTTCATCTGTAGAGGCGTACAGAAGAACCATGAAGCACGTTAATACTTTACCAGACGACACAATATTATGCTTGCCCATACCGAAAGGATTTGCAGACGGCATATAAATGTGGCTCAAATGCTCAGAACTTTCTTTGAAAGGGTAGAAAATGCTGGTTCCATAATTTGTACAAAGGCCAGTTTACACCCTGTTTTGCAAAACAAGGTGTTACTTGGTAAAGGGTGAACAAGTCTACATGAAAACTGCTCGGGCTGTTGTACAGATTTAATTAGCATTATTGCTTAAATGGAAAACAATGAGGCGCATTTTTCCTTACCATATCGCGTGACTTTCTGCTGCTCGCGTCTCCCACAAGACTAGGATTTCTTTGATATTTGTAAAAATGTCTTGTTTTGTCTGTGGTTTCAAGAGCTTAATTATCTGATGTGCGTTAAGAGAAAATAAATTACAGTGATATTTAGTTGTGGTTTTACAAATGAAGAAGTAAAGTTTGATAGCAGACTATCATGCGATCAAAAGCCATATGCTTTGTAATTGTCGATGCTCATTGGTGACTGCCAGAACTTTATTCAAGTCGGCCGTTGCGGTTAAGTAAAGAATGCACAAGTTTACAATTCTTATTCATTTTACCAAGACAAAGAAAGAAATGAATTAAAATGGGGAGCGAGTTATAGAGTTGTCCTGACAGATGTAGAAGTTTCCAGTTGTGCAAAACACGTCATTTTGATATTGACTGAATTCTAAATCAATATGATTTATATTAATATACAAATGCAGTGATACACGGCTGTGTGGTGTATTTACCATTTGGGAAACATGATACTTACCAGACAAACAGACGGCCAGAATAAGTACAGAGATAAATGCGTGTATAAGAATGAAAGGACTTGGTGATCTGCAGTATCGATAACAACAAGAATGAGAATGGTATTGATAGTAATGGTAATAAAAGGGAGAAAATTCTCAAACGTTTGGCGACTCTAGGCTTTACACAGTGGTACTAGAAAACTAGTTGGAACCCCAAATATTCTTCATTGTCTAAACTTGTCCCAGCACATATTACGTGTATATTGAATATTGTTAGCTTGCAGGACACACGATTTTCTTACACTAATATACACTTTCAAAGAGATTCTGGACCAGATTTTTATTTGGCCAGAAAGGTTTTTAGTAATATAAAAATCAACATGTGACGTTTAAGATGACCTTTAAATTAAGATAAAGACCGAACACTGTCGAAAAGAACACTAGTTGTCCATATTTTCGTATAACTTCTGCACAATTTCGAATTCCTTCAAGAGGCAGTTATCACGTTATAATAATTATAAATACCTGCAATTGAAACAAAGTCGATTTTTTGACAAAGCGCGGTTTTAACATTAAATTTGTTGGTTTTGACCTCAGATAAGTGGTACATGTACTATTTTGTGGTGCATGTATCATATCAGGTACCTGTCATTTAAAAATTCCACCTTTGAACTACTTACATCCAAACGATATGGCCTCCGTTGAATTTTCTTCATTTCTGTTTTTTAAGTCAAAATCTTGTTATAAGTCAATTTAATGAAACGTTATAGGTTTACTCCTTGCATTTCTGTTATTTTTCCACTGGCCCATCACTATTATGATTAATGTAAGATAAAGTATTTTTGCAGAATTTATAATGTAAATACATGTACATTTTAAAACATTTGTGGCGCATGTCTTATTTGCATTCATATTTTATGAAGTTGTTTAAATTGCTTTTCGTAGAGGGAGAGTATGAAATGTTATTTAATTCTGTTAGCGCCGGATATACTGGTGTCCGCCCGGGTAGCTCAGTGGTTAGCGTATCTGACTCCTTACCTGGTGGTTGCGAGTTCGATACCAGGTTGAGGCAAACCTTCTTTCCGGCGATTTTTTCGCCTCTTATCTCTGATGCGTGTGAGACAAGTAGTCAGTGGCTTTGGAAAGAAATTTGTGTCAGTATTGGTGTGAGAAAGTCAGGAAACACACGGGTGTGTCACTGACCGCCATGATATGACCTGAGCTGTTAAAATGGCGGTAAACTCCAATACAAACCAAAGGATATAGTAGTAATAATAACTCGGCTTCGTTCGACGGCTGCAAATACAATCTACTGAAATAAAGAAATACTGTTATCCTGATTTTGACTAAACAAGCGGACGATATAGATTCCATATCATATTGCACGTTCTGTCCAGTGTCCGGTCTGATCTTGATCTTTGTCGTCGGCAAAAGCCTCTGTGTTAGCCTAGGTTGCTGGAAGAGTTTAAAAATGATACCAACTAGCTAGACTTCATTAATTCAGTATAAGTTCATTTTTCTAAAGTTTACACCTTTCCAAAAACCTAACCCACATTATTACGTGGTTGTCTGTCTGTCTGTCTGTCTGTCTCGTACGAACGAATACATTTTGCTTTCGGTGTTACAGGAAAATATCCGTGTCTAGATTTGATTAAATCATTACTACCGACTGTGATTATCATAATATATGTGCACTGTTTCCGAGTTACGAATATACCATACGATATATATATATTTTTTTTTCGTGTATTCTTCTGTCGGTTTCATTATGTAGTAAATATTTTGACAAATTCGTACGGCTTACGTCAAAATAAAAGTTTTATCCAAGAAAATGCCAGATCACACAAGTCGTACTCTCATATACAGGCTTTATCTACAAATAAAAAGTACATCCAACAACTGTAGGTCATTTTCATAGAAGTTCAAGGCCAGGCATTGCGCTAAAATGTATACGAACTGATACGTTACATGTAACCCTATGTTGAATGGTTTAGGAGTTTGTGTTATTCGTACACTTTCTTAGAGTTTGTTGCATTATTTCTTCATTTAAACGAAGACAGATCAATCTGATATCTATTTAGAAGTTCATTGGAATGTCGGGGAAGGGAAGGGGTGTTAAGAATTTGCTCGTGCTTGCAGAAATATAACCTTACCTACCCTTTTCCCCTCTGAACTCTCTATTTACGATTTGTTGTCAGAATTATCAGATTACAAATTATCAAAACGAAAGCCCTGTAGAAATAACAACGACATTTTCTTTCCCATTGCATCACGTTTGCATATTACGTATCTTTTGTTCATTTGGTTGAAGTTTTTATTCATATACATTTATTTCACAAAATGGAATGATTACAAGTGAGCGAAATAATTGAACAAGGAGAGACAGACCGCACAAACATCTTGCTATCAGGTATGAACTGAAGTGCTTCTGGCAGAAATGTCCAAACGCTTTTGCCCTATCACGCGATGATATTTTACAGCAAACGGCGTTGTGAGCCGCTTCCCCGATAACACTCGGTTCGACAAGTGCCACCTAGTTTCTGTTGTCGCACATCTAATTAAAATGACATAATAGCAAGGCGAGTATTTTAATGAGCATTAAAATATAATCAAGTAGTGCTGATTACCACTGATTATTTCTCATTAATTTCCGCGATTATTGCAGGCCTGTTCTCGCTCCTGCCTCGCGCTATCTTCACCTAAACGTCACTTGAATCTCAGCAAAACTTTACCTTAACCCTTAAAGCGCCTTTCACGACTTTGTTGCCTTTGCGGCCAGTGTAGATCAAGATCAGGCTGCACAAAACGTGCAGCCTGATCTTTGATCTACACTGTCCGCTTTGCTGAAACACTGTAGACAAATGCAAATATGAAATTGCAATTATTTGGACTGTATTTCTAGGATGAAAAAATCTGATAGGTTTATTAGGCGCTCTAAGGGTTAACTCACCACCCGTTGCAAACACCTTTTAATCGTCTTGAAACAGTGGTGGTTTTTTTTTGCAAAAGGAGAACTTGTTCTTATCGAGTAAAATCTTTTTGTCTAAAAGTTTACATTTCTTTTTTTTTTGTTTGTTTGAAACGGAATCTATGTTTACAACCGATATTCTACGAAGAGTCTCTCACGGTCAGCTGATGCATATGTGCTACAAGATAGTATGATAAAATTCTAAAAAAAAACCTACACCACAAAGAAAGAGATTCAAATTTGGGCTTTTTTCCAATTTAGATCTTTCATAATTCAGCTCGAGCTACTTTGAAGAAAAGGTCTTTCATGTTGCAGTTAATGATTACTGTATTTTATCAGTGATTCTTCACAGGACAGACCTGATTCAGATGAGCGTGAAGGGGGCGACAAGTTAAGACCATTAGTTCATTATTAACGACCCCCGAGTTCGACGGACAGTAATAGCTGATGTCAACATGGTTGTAACGCTACGTTAACATTTAATGGAGAACGTCGTACTTCTAGGGAATTAACATGCAGTTAACTTGTTAACGCTTTACCACACAATCCCGAGTTTTAACGACCCTGAGAAAGAAAGCTTTTGAAAACAATCAGGAACAAGAAGAAAATGCTGGTAACCAGAGCATTTTCTTTAAACGTTTAACCTGTTTTCTAACCATTAAAAGGTAAATACAATCATATGATCCAAACTAAATTTGTCTTCTGCAAATGCTTTCAGTTTGGACAAGCCTAGAATTGTATTGTCTGGTAAAGAGTCTTTTGCAGACGACTCAGTTTCGTGTTTTGTCCCACGCCCATTTTTCCTTTTCAAAAATATTATAAAAGGAGAATTTGCTTGTAACCAGTGAGTTCTCCTGTTTGCCACAATGTTAAGTAAACCGTATTTCTTGTCAATTTAAAATATTTTATAAAAGGATGTACTAAGACTATGTAGACCTATATTTTGGTTGTTTTTGTTCTTTTTTTTTTTCGAATACCTGATTAACCAACAGTCTGCTAAGCACGACTCGACTGGTTATTGTAAACAGTGCTGATTAAGACATGCTTAACATCTAATCTGTATAAACCACTGCCAAAATTTCTTATCGAAATGAAACATCAGTATAATGTAGTAAAAAGATTTTATCTATTGACTTTGTACAGGAAATCATTCATTAACCATTTGCCACACAATCAAGATTTAACGACCCTGAAAAAGTAGGCTTTTGAAAACATTGTTGAAAATGGAGAAAATGCTGGTGACCAACATTTTCTCCTTTTTCCACAATGTTTTAATCCTTTCAAAGACAGATCCCATCATTTGATTGATCGTCTGCAAATGTAATTTGTACAAGAAAATGACTATAAGAAAAAAAACTTGGCATTTTTAGTAAAGGGTCAATACAATTAAGTATGACTACTATGGGAGAAGTAAGCCAAGAGTATTGTTTATCAAGTAGACTAATTACGTAAGAAAAAAACGCAGAAAAAGCAGAATATTACCATTCAAGATTTAGCTAAAAATTTCGATATTTAGCTTTGATCCCTAATGGAAAGACATGAAAATGTGTGTGTGTGTGTGTGTGTGTGTGTGTGTGTGGTTTTTTTTTTTTTTTTTTCTTTTCTTTGGTGTGCATGGTGAAATTTTATTGAACAAATCTAAAAAAAATCTTATAAAGCAAACCTTAGCAAGCTTAAATAACATTCCTTCTAGACGATTTTGAAATGGAATTATTTCAAAAACCAGCGAAAGTCCGATCCTTTTTGTAACATAACTGTACCTCAAAAATCATATGTCTTATTATAAGGTCTATATGCAAAACCTATATTTTCATGAATGAGACTAACCCACTCCTTTGAAAGGTGTGGACGTTTGGGATAAAAATAGTTCCATAGAAATTAGAATTTATCAACTTGGATTTTAGATAAAGGAATGAAACAAACCTTAACTCTGCCAAATCATTAATTTTAGCTGTTGAATTAGCTGGAAGTTTGTGTCGTACGTGTTTTGGTAGGTACAGTATATAAATGCTTTCACAAATTGCGTCACTTATTGCTCCTATGACGTCACTAAAATCCTATTTCAAACGTGTAATTGCTGTATAACAAGGAACACAAGAGGGGTTTATATCATAAAACACAATCCCTTACAAACAGGCTTGCTTACAGAGTCCATTTTTATGCATCAGTTTTGTGCTACTAGGTCGGTAATTAAAAATTAACTAATGTCGTACAAGGGCTTTGCCTGGTTATTGTGATCTTTTGTCGTTTCATTGGTCAGTGATTTTATACTGTAGAATACATACCGTGTTAATACTCCAGCGTCAAGAAATGTCGATGTTGCTAAATATAGACGCTGGTTACGAGTGTAGTTGAAACATAGGTGCCTCTTCTTAGGCGTTACGGTTCTATTTCAGGAAATGTCAAGGATTTTTCAGACTGCTGGCAGATCTTATTACTTTGCACGATTTGGTTTGCTTCTTGATATATTTATCTTTGGTATAAAGGCCTCAAAGATGTACATGTACTTGCTATCTATTTCAGATGTCATCGAGTGTGTCCAGTGTGACGTCACCACGAGCGTGCTGCGAAAATGGCCGACCTATAATGACGGACCCTCATACAGGGCAGACAGTTTGCTCGTGTCAATATGGAACAGCCCTTCTCAACTATTCCCGGGTACAGGGTCTCCCTGAGGGAATATATGGGGCCTCGGCAGCAGCTTATGCGGTTGGGGCAACACAGGGTTATGTTCCCTTAGGGGCTGAAGGATCAGCATTTTATTCACCTCTTGTAAGTATTATTTAGCTCTTTAATCTTTTTTAATTTCAGGTTGATCATCTGTTATAGGGAAATTATCTGGATCATCTTCTGCAATTTTGTTTTAAATAGTTATTTCATTGCGGCCAGTGAACAGGTCCCAGGCTGGGTCCAGCGCCAGATTCATAATCACTCTTTTACGCGTCGAGAGCTGCTGCTCGGGTATCTGGAATTAAACAAGAATTCTCGAAGATCGCGCAATTATGATTGAGCTGTGCTCTGTGAAAAGGAGGTTTAATGCATCTTCGTGATGCATTAGGCCAAGCTTGTCACCACACAATTATGGATCGATATTTACATGTTGTCTAACAACCGACTGATGGAGTACAGTGATCCTTAGACATGCAGAAAATTTACTTTAAAAAAAGCAAAACGTTTCGACCCATGTCAGCAGTCCGCACAGGCTGACAAGGGTCTATACTTTTTTCAGATGCATTAAACCCCCTTTTTACAGAGCATGGTTCAATTATATTTGACCAAAGCCCTCTAAATCCATCAATATTATAACCAGGCTTACTTTAAGACCTGTGCAGCATAATGGACAACAATTTAAGAGAAGGAAAATTTCTCTCTTTTTTTATTTTCATATAAAACACTGTGGGAAAAGAAGTAATTGCTTGTAACAAGCAATAGCTCCTTTTTACACGATGTTTTCCAAAGTTTTTCTATTGCAGGGATTTCCAAAAGTAGTATTCTTACATTAATAGGGTTACATACACTACAGTTTCAAATTATTTCTCGTTCAACAAATCGTGTGAGTTAATTACACCGAAAAGAGATAATTGCGAGTTACTGCATCGAAAGATCTAATCGATCCGAACAAAGAATTTTCTGTCGAAACAATTCTATTACTAGATTGTATAAAACACCTGTCTTAAATCTTTACCAAACGACAAAATGTTAGATTTGCGGAAATTTAAAGAATTCGCAGACGACGAACTGAATGGGTCAAAAATAATCGTATTTGACATTGGATGAGTGGAACACGTTGTGGGAAAAGGAGAAAATGCTGGTAGCCTGCATTTTTACCTCTTCCCACAACTTTTTTCAAAAATATTCTTTTTGTGGGTAATTGAAATTTTAGATTTTGTAGAAAAGGATTAACTAACTTCCTCCATCCTTTTCCAAATAAATCCAAAGTAGACCAAATTAGAAAAAAACAAGTGTAAAAAAGAAAAAAAAAAGATAAACAACACGAACAAGAGTTCAGATTATGAATACATATATGTGGCATGAAGAGAAATTTCTCTTTTTGTGACAATGCTCTCAAATGTTGTTGGCTGCAACACGCAAATATCATCTGCAGGTGGTAATAGTTAACTCTTTACCAAACGACAAAATTTCAGACTAGTCCAAATTGAAAGCATTTGCAGACGACAAATTAAATGTGACTTAAAAATTGAAATTTGTCATGGAATGGGTAGAAAACATTGTGGGAAAAGGAGAAAATGCTGGTTACCAGTATTTTCTCCTTTTTCCACAATGTTTTCAGAAAGCTTCCGTTTTTAGGGTCGTTAAAGGTCGGGATTGTGTAGTAAAGAGTAAATTAATCACAAATATTTCTCAATCCAAACATAATTAACCCTTTACCCCTTGGAATCGAGCAAAAAAAATATGGCGCACCTGCAAAAGGTTTTACGTTTCAAAGCGTTTGAGATTTGAGAAATTGTCTATAATGATGACTATTTCTCTACTTGTGACGATGTTTCCTGCATTTTCAAATCGGCAATAATATATTTGTTGTTGTTTGTACAATTATTTCATTTTTCTCTAATATTAAACATTGAATTTAAACCAAATGTGAAAAAAATTAAACCTTTGTGTTTCACTAACAACATGAGCTGCTTTCGTGGAAATTGTAGGCCAAAATCATACAGTCTGCTGTCGAATATAATTTGTTCAATATTTTTTTTAGAAAATGCGACCCAAACCAGATTTAATCAAAGTGCTGTAAGCACTGTAATCGGTCGACAATGAATAATTACAGTGGTTTGAAATCACAAATCAGATGGTAGATGTTTGAACTATGTATTGGACAAAAAATCCTACACCGTTACAAATGAGCTACGTAGGATCCCACTTTTTTAAACTGTCTTTTCCAAATTAGTAGTTCAACGATTGGTTAAAATATAAGTTATGTTTGCCAGCCGACAGCAATAGAACGTAAAAGATATCTGACAATTCTGATCAGCAATACCCATTATCAAGTTTTAGATATCACTCATCATGAACAGCAGTACCTACCAACCCTTTAAAAGAGTGAAAAAATACATATATTCTTTTCTGTAACTTTGGCAACATTGGTAACTGTATTGTAACATATAAAAGCCGTATAACATGTCTGCATTATAACTTTGGAATTGTTTACTTTTGGCTGCTTGTAGACCTTTCATTTTTCCATTTTGAACAAGACATCGTATTCATCTTGACAGACTGTCCTACTTATTTTTTAGCGGGCCAAATCGCCCAGTCCAAACGTCTGCTGGCAAATTTCTCCTACACTATACTTTCAAAGAATGTAGATACACAATAGCTCCCTAACCGTCAACTCTTTACCAAATGATAAAATTTTAGACTTGTCCAAATCAAAAGCATCTGCACATGACGATTAAATGTAAACCAAATGATCTGAATCGTTGAAAGGGTAAAAAAAAACATGGGAAAAGGAGAAAATGGTAACCTGCATTTTCCCCTTTTCTCACAATGTTTTCAACTTCTTTCTCATGGGCATTAACAAAAGATAGTTCGGTTAAGAGTTAAAACACTCAGTTAATCGACTAACCTTTTACAGTCAGAAAAACAATATCAAACATTAGGCTTCAATTTCATGGTCGTTTTTTTTTCCCCCCATATACATCCCAAATAGATCTAAGATATGAACGTCTGTGATATTGAATTGCATTGCGTTCAAAGGACAGTCTGATCTTTGGCTTTTATTGTCTTCAAAAGCGACTTTACTTGTCCATAGCCAACACAAGTAATTGTATTTGAGTCATTCTAATCAACAAGAGCATAACTGCGGTAGCCTTGATCTCTTTATCTGAAATGTGGAAAGGATGAGAATCGACCAATGTGGAATAGCTGATGAGACAAACGTGTTGCTGACATTTGCACGCTTAGAGCGCTAAATTGTTAAAATAGACATGTTAAGCTTAGAAAAGCAGCCTAAATCTTGCAGGACCATTGCTGTCTTGAGTAGAATAACTCGGAAAACTGGCATGACAGATCCAAGATCTGACTGCATGTTCTGAGCAGTCTGGTCTGAATCTGCACTCTCTGCAAAGACTTTTTCCCTGGTTCGTTGATTCAGATATGGAGAATATAACAGTAAGTGAGCTTATTTGTGTGACCGTTTGAGGTTTTTTTTTTATCCTCGATGAAAATGTTCTATTTGACAAAATTTCGAAAATCTTTTAAATGGGTGAAAAACGCTGTGGAAAAAAGAGAACATGCTGAATACATACAGTTTTTCCAACTATATTTTCAAAGCCACACAGGATTGTTTGGTCAAGGGTTTACAGAGTCTGTAGAAACTCGCCAAGAAGAAACATGTAAGTGAGTGTAAAATGGTAGTGCCATGGCTGGAAGGAGAGGAAAAGGGACTGTGAAAACAATTCAACCCTTATCCCGCTAAAACATTGAAATGAAATTTCAAACCGGTGGTAAAACCCGAATAATTCTATGTCAAACTTATTCTTTTTTGGAAAAAGAAATATCTCCTTATCGGACAGATCAGACTGCACGTTCTGTGCAGTCTGATCTTGATCTATACTATCCGCAAAATAGGTCAGCGAGTCGCACTTAGCAGCCTAGGGGTTAATACATCATACGCTGAAAGATGCGTAATCAGTCAGTATTGCGAATGGAAAGTCTCGGTACTAAGGTTGCAAGCGATGAATCGCCAGTCCATTCTGAAAATGTTTACGTAATGGCCTCTCCGCGAGGGCCATAACCTTTACACAACTCTATACCCTTTGTCCCCACAGCTTCACACGCTTCGCCTCGCTAACATTAAACGACCAGCCGGTTACTATTTTAAACTTACGGCTGTTACGAGTTGCATTTACATCAGTTTTCTCTTAGGCAGAGCAATCTAAATTTTCAAATTCTTTTCAAGCAATGTTTCCTGTTGCGAATTTATTCCTCTCAAGACCAAAATGACCTATTATCTTTTCAACACCTGCTACATATACGGAGAGCACTCGTCACAACTCGGCCGATCCCGTAACTACGTATAACTATCAACGGATCTCTCGAAATTTGCCGAATGACATGGACAGCAGACGACTACAAGATGTGTTCACATCACCCAATACACTTGATTCGCTTCATTCATAAAGTTGCTGCTTATTACTGACCATATTTCTTGTACTCGTGTTGAAAGTAAACTGCTCCAGTTTTTGCTGGCCAGAGATTTTGATAGTACTGTAATTATGACATAATTCAATAATAAACAAATTGTAACCGCCGTTTATTACATAATTGAAAAGTTATTATGGGATTACTTGGCATTACTTAACGCCTGTTTACCGCTAATTACTATTCCTGCGCTTATCTGGGTCAAAAGTGCGGTTATCTGGGTCAAAAGTAGTTTTTGTAATAAGGTCATCACAGCAGGTATAAGCGTTAAAACGCTGTAAGTAAAAGCTGTTCCGAGTTGCAGTTACACCAGTTTGCCCTGAGTAGACGGGTTTCCGAAGTTTTCCATCTCTCTAATCGAGCTACCGCCCGATTAAAAATGGAATGGCTGCGATTTAGAAAAATGTCTAGTCAATTTTTTTTGTACATGAAGGGTTCAGCTCTACCAAACCAGCCCGTTTTTTTTTTTTTTTTTGACCCTAAGGAAGAAAGATTTTGAAAACTTAGTGAGAAAAGGAGGTAATGATTGTAACCAACATTTTCCTGCTTTTCCCACAATGATTTCTGGCCCTAGAGGACAAATTCCCTGATTTTACGCAAATCAAGTGAGCCGTCTGCAAATGCTTTCTGTATTGACAAATGTAAAACTTTGTATTTTGATAAACTCTACTGGTAAAGAGTTAACCCTTAGGCTGCTGAATAAATGAAAGAAAATTTTTACTCAATAGTAAAGGCCCAAACGCTGCGTTTTCAAAGTTGATTTCACCGGAAAGAAAATACCGTATCGGACAGTGTAAATCAAAGATCAGACTACACGTCTTGTGAACTCTGATTTTGATCTGCACTGTCCGCGAAAGGTCAGTGAGTCGCGCTTAGCATTTTAAGTGTTAAAACAAAGAGACCGCAGCACGGACTGTTTCGCCCCCCGTGGTACGAAGTGTTATCGGAGCGGTTGATCGCCCTCACCCATCCGTGATTATCTTAGCATGTATCTATTCGGGGGTTTATACATTACACCAGATCAATCCTTAACCAAACAGTTCTGAGACTGAACGGCCCAGAGGGAGAAGGGCTTTTGAAAACATTGTGGTAAAAGGAGAAAATGATGGAAACCAGCATTTTCTCCCTTTGCCACAATGTTTTCTTCTTTTTCAAAGACAAATCATATTATTTGAGTCAGATGTGACTTTCGGTCTGCAAGTGCTTTCCATTTGTACAAGTATTTTTTATTTTGTGTGGTAAAGAGTTCAAACAATATATCCCTTGTACCAGAGAGTACGGGAACATGTCAACATGTGCGATCTTTGTGGAGTTGGATGGCATCAAACAATTGGCTTGATAACCGAGTAACACGGTCTACCGGCCGACTAATTGACAGGAGTGCACCTAGTATCACTCGACGAATTATGCTATCTATATGACTTGCCAGACGATAAAGTTTTAGGTTTGTCCAAATTGAAGCGTTCGCAGACGAAAAATACGATGTGACTCAAATGGCGGGATTTTATTTGGACATGCAGAATACATTGTAAGAGTAAGAGAACAAGAGTGTATCAAGTAATCTTTCAATAATGGTTTAAGAAAAATCCGAAAATCAACCGAATTTCGTCTTATTTGAACATAGACTGGGGGAAATTTTTCGACCCTGAGTGGATTAATCTGTTCTAATGTAAATATGAAAAATATTTTCACTCAAGTTTTCCAGAAAGAAATGTTTTACAAATCGTTTTATCAGATTTCTATTTTATGGAATCTGCTAGGGAAACATAATACAACAATTATTTCTAAAAGACCTTCTAAAAAGTATGCTTTCTATATTGAAATTAACCGCTTAATGATTACCTAAGCTAAAAATAAAAAAGGTGAAACGCAGTACATTTCGGTTCTTTGACATAAATTTCGGTTTTCTCCATGCAGCCTGCTCATGAAGACAGTGGCAAACAAAGTGGTCTTCAAGTTTTCGTTAATCACTAAGACAGACGATTTTTTTCTAGCCTTTTAGCTGGCCGTATTTGGAAATGTTGTTGCTAGAGGAAATAAATGTAAAGAAAACATATTGTCTGATCTATGATCCACACTGTCAGAGTCTGATGTATTCTGGACGAAACAGCCTTAACCCTTTCCCAAACAAGCCCTGGTTTTCACGTGTCTGCAGTACAAGTCTTTTGAAAACACTGTGGGAAAAGGAGAAATTGCTCGTAACGAGCAATTTCTCCTTTTCCCACAGTGTTTTCTACCCTTTTTGAGAACTTTCTGCCATTTTCATCAAATTTAAAATTGTCGTCTGTAAACTCTTTCAATTTGGACCAGTCCAAAATTTGTCGTTTGGGAAAGGGTTAACCACACAACAAAATTTTATAGTCGTCTTGTTCAAATTGGAAGCAATTGTAGACGGCAAAATCGAACACGTCTCAATTGATGGTACTCTTCTTATAATGGTAAAAAACATGATGGGAAAAGGAGAAAATGCTGGTTACCAGCATTTTCTCCTTTTCCCACAATGTTTTCAAAATTTGTTTTTACCGGGCTTCTTTAGCAAAGGATTAGACTTCCACCATCTTCCCTTTTTTATTGTCCTTTTTAGCGGATTTGTATAGCAAATCCGCTTACTGTGATCGTTCGGACCGGAACCAAATACATCATGAGTAACGACGCATGCGCGCTCACACTGTACTGTGATATCGGTTTGACCTGAACCAAATATACTGTCATTCACGCTTGCGCCCATTCTACTTTCAGTTTTAGCTAATGCACCTCAACCTCGCTATTGTCACTACCGTAAATACTGTCCTACACGTGTATACATACTTATTCCGAAATTTAATACCAGCGAAAAACTGCGTAAGATTGACGGATCAAATCACCACTCCGTAAACAGTTATAGAATAACAGCTATTGCGCGGCCCGCTCGGCAGGACAATTTTAACTCCCCCTGCCCTTTCTAACTCCATTTTAAAATGATTACACATGTGTTTCATGTGATGTTATTTTTTTTTTTATTATAACATATTACAGCTTTATGCTACTCCACAGCCAAGTCCCGTAGCTCAGTCGGTAGCGTACAGGACTTGAGAACAGGAGGTCGCTGGTTCGATCCCCGGCTTGGCCAATTTCTTTCCGAGGATTGATGATAGTCATTGCGACAGGATTCATTCCTCTCTCACCGCTGACCATTGTTTCGACGATAGTTATGTGGGAAAGCAGCCAGTGGCTTGGAAAGAATATTGTGCGGAGTACTGGTAAAAAGATACTCCAGGAAAGCATGGATGGGGCACTGGCCGCCGCGATATAACTGAAATAATGTTGAAGACGGCGTTAAACACCATACAACTAAATACAACTAAATACTACTATATGTGGCGTTTTAATTGTTCTTTGATATATAAATTCAGTTTACTTCTCAGAGTCAATGAAAAGATAAATATATGAGCGACACTCTTTGATGAGGGAGGTTAATGCATCTGCAAAAAGTGTCTACGTATTTCAGCCTGCGCAGTCCGCGCAGGCTGACCTGGGTCCAAACTTTTTGCCATGGGTCATCTTTCTGCATGCCGAAGGCCCATTCTACCACATGATTGAATCTGTTTTTAGACTTTAAATTGATTTCATGGATCCATAATTATATGATGTTTTGCTTGATATGATGCATCGCGGAGATGCGTTAAGCCCCCTTTTGCCAGAGCATGGCTTATATATAAATTCGTTCTGTGTATTTTGAAGGAAGATGGAATTTCCGTTTGACATTTTTTTCATTTTTTACTCAGACAGTGGTGGTTCATTATAACCTAATGTGTATGTAATTATACGTATGTCTAGTCAGGACTTTTGCGATTATTAGTTAAGATAATTATTTTGATATTGTATCCATTCGTCACATTACCAACTGGGGGGTAAATGAGTGCATCTTTAATATTTGACCCGCGCTCTGTGAAAAGGGGGCTTAATGCATCTACGAAAAATATCGACCCAGGTCAGCCTGACCTAGGCCGAAACTTTTCGCTATTGGTCAATTTTCTGCATGTCAGAGGACCAGCGTATCTCGTGAATCAGTCGGTTGTTATACTTAATGGATTTTATGGATCAACAGTTATGCAATGGCTTGCTTGGTACCATGGCATTAAGCCCCCTTTTGCCAGAGCATGGCTAATTTCTATTGATTTTATGACTGTAGTCCGTCTCTTAATATTGTTTAAGATGCGGAATAAAGTTCTAAAATGCCGAATGGTGTCGCATGAAAAATGTCTTAGTTTGGTCATCCAGTGACTGTGTTTCCCTACTGTAAAAGGAAAAGAGAAACCCCTGGTAGTCACGTATGGTGTATTATATCGTGTTATGCTCATATTATCTTTCATAGGAAGGATTGGAGCTCAATAAAGTATTTTGAATTGATTTGAATTAAAATTTAGACGGTCACTAATTAATTTGCGAAAAGACGGAAGAAAGGCCTTCAAACGCTGTTTGTCTGCCTGTCTGTCTGTCTGTCTCTCTCTCTCTCTCTCTCTCTCTCTCTGTCTCTCTCTATCTTTCTCGATTGAATTCGTGTGAAGAAACAAATGGATGGAAAATAAAAAGTCGTGTTTTAGATTTTATCGAAAGAAAATACTCATCCAGAAATGCAGTTTCTATCTGCTCTCTCTTTTTTAGATATTAAGGCGAGACTCAGCATTCATTAGTATTAATTTTCTGGTATACTTATGATATAGTTATGATTAATTAACAATTTAACATCTACTTTATCATAAATATTTGCACACAAACGATGACAGATAGCTTAATCTTATTGCACCACATCTTCAAAAGAGAAACTTCTTTTTTTGGATATAGTAATAAAATGTATTATTTTGTTGGTAATATGATACCTTTTAAGGAAAAATAATGTTGATAATAAAGATTTGGTTCTAAGATGACATTTTGCACAAGAAAAATTGTGTTACTCGCATCACTTTTACTTTCAGTTTCCCGATATAAAAGTTACAATTTCAACCATGCTCTGGCAAAAAGGGGCTTAGTGCTTCTCCGAAATGCATTATAGAGAGCAGGTCATATCATAATTATATATCCATAAAATCAATTAGTCTGAAAAGAGATTAAATCATAAGGTAGAATGGGTCTTTGGACTGCGAAGGCTGACCTGGGTCGATACTTTTTGGCAGATGTATTAAGCCCCCTTTTCACAGAGCATGGCTCATTTGTATTTTATACGTATGAGAATCAACCGTTTGGTTGCTAGTATCCAAACGCAGAAAATTGAAAGAAACATTTTTTTTTTGTTTTTGTTTTTTTTGTTTTGTTTTTATCCTTCCAAACATGGCAACTTTTGTGAAGATACTATCTGCTAAGTCAACCAACAAAGTTCTTGTGATGACGAGCGTTTGCTGGCAGAATATGCAAAGTTCGTTGCATGAGAATTCTTTTCTATAATGATTTCGCACGCGAACAGGTTTCATATTTATCATGCTATACTAAATTTCATTCTAAGCCTAGTCTTAGACTCAGAAAATAATTTAATTTGTAATGTGGTTCAGCCATTCAGAAGTTGCATACTAGAAATTTCTCGAGAATAAGAGCAAGGATATAAGTGACAATTCCTTTTAAATACTAGTACATCTCAAAAACTCGTGGGAAGATAAGGTGAAATTTGTTTTTCCTACATATATAATTGAGCCATACTCTGGCAACAGGGGGTTTAATACATCTCCGTGATGCATTATACCAAGCAAGTCATCATATTATTATGGCTCCCTTAACCCTTTCCCAAACGACAAATTTTGGACTGGTCCAAATTGCAAGACTTTGCAGACGACCATTATAAATTTGGTGAAAATGGCAGAAAGGTCTCAAAAAGGGTAGAAAACACTGTGGGAAAAGGAGAAATTGCTCGTTACGAGCAATTTCTCCTTTTCCCACAGTGTTTTCAAAAGACTTGTACTGCAGACACGTGAAAACCAGGGCTTGTTTGGAAAAGGGTTAAATGCGTATTGTCTAACAACCGACTATACTATGAGATAGACCAGTCCTTTGATGTGTAGAAAATTGACCAATAGGAAATAGTTTCGACTCATGTCAGCTTGAGTGCACTGCGCAGGCTGACCTGAATCGATACTTCGTGCAGATGCATTCAACCCCTTTTTCATAAAGCATGTCTTATTATGTAAGTACAGCATGTATACACAGGTATCTATATTATATACATCGTATAGTAATCATAGGTATTTTACATAAAGTCGCTATATTCAGTTTTGAACTACATTTAACGCACTGGCGTGCGTGTGTACATGTATGTTTGTTTACAGCCAAACGGCCAGTGTCGCTCAAGATAAGACTGCGCATTATGTGCTGGCTAATCTTGTATCAACACTGCCCGAGACAATGAGATTTTTCAAGCGAAATGGCTTTGAAATCGCAATAATTAGGCCTGTTTTTACTACAGTACTGTATTTGCTGGAAATTTTATTCATTTTTTTCAGCAGTAGGTATATAGGTTCAGTAGTCGAAATAATGTTTCTAGTACATGGAACGCAACTGTCTTTAGTTTTGATAAGGCTTGCACAGCAATATATCTAAATTTATCGGCGTATTTTGTGGATAGTTTCAACCAAGAACAGCTCGTTGAGGACATAATTATTATGCATCCAGTCGAGTCCCTATTTACACTGTCCTGTCCTGTTATGTTTGGTTTCTGTCATGCAACTCTTTGCTGTAATGCTTCTAAACTGGAACGAGAAGTATTTTGAGATAATCCGCGACTTAACCCTTTACCAAACGACAATATTCTAGACCATTCCAAATTGAAGGCATTTGCAAACGACAAAAAAAAAAGTGGCTCAAAAACTGAAATTTGTTTTGGGAAGTGTAGAAAAATTGTGGAAAAAGGAAAAAATGCTGGTTACCAGCATTTTCTCCTTTTCCCACAATGTTTTCAAAAGGCTTCTTTTCCAGGTTCGTAAAACCTCGGGATTGTGTGGTAAAGAGTTAACCCTTTACCACACAATCCTGAGTTTTAACAACCTCCAATAGAAAATGACTTTTGAAAAAAAAAATTGTGGGAAAAGGAGTTAATGCTGGCAACAATCATTTTCTCCTTTTTCCGCAATGTTTCCTACTCTTTCAAGGAAAATTTTCTAATTTGTGCAAGATTTAGTTTGTTGTCTGCAAATGCTTTCAATTTGGATCAGTCTAAAAATCTTGTTGTTTGATACAGGGTTAAATTCCATAGGATAAAGCGTATCTCTTTTTCAGACGAGAAAATTTAGACCCGTCATTATTGAAAGCATTTGCAGACAACAAAGTAACTGCCACTCAGAATGATGGGATTCGTCTGTGAAAGATACAAAACATCGTGGAAAGAGGAAAAAATGCTAGGTACAAGCATTTTCTCCTTTTTACCACAATATTATTAAAAGCTTTAATTCAAAAGGGTCGTTAAAACGCGGGGATAGTTGGATAAAAGCAGTAAAGGTCGATTTGGATCACCTCTGACCATCCATCACAGACATGCGCCGTGACTTCACTGCAGTTGACTACCTGATTAGCCTTCTTACCCTGTCGGCCGAAAACTTCCGAAAAATCGCCTTGAATCAATTTCCCAGCATCAGCGACTTCTCCGTTTGCCGCAATAATCATTTTTATTTTTTTTTAATTTATTCGTCCTGGTTTTTCATAATTATCTTTTTTCTATTCTTCCTTTTTTTTTATTCCAGAGAACTATGTTGAGTTTTGATCTATATTTTAATCATGAAATTTTAATCTGTGTATTAAGCTGTATATGGCGGGAAAGAGAAAGTGTAAGAGACATCTACCGGACATCAAAAGCCTTTGTTGAGTGATACGTGAAATTAATTCGCCACCTCCCGATACAAAATTTGCGGGGACGTCTTTGGAGGCATCTTTGTAAAAACATGGATAATCTGGGTCAGTATCCAACAACCATTCTTATGCTACAGAATTTTCTAAATTTGAAAGTAATACAACTTCTGATTGGATAAACCAAATCTGATTAGCTAAATCAAATGGTTTAGCCAATCAGAAGTTGTGTTACTGCTGCATGAATATTTAGGTTTCATACATGAATAATAGTTATGGGATAACAATTTTACTAGATGAGAAATGACTCCTTTAAGCAATTTGTCTCTTTGCCATCGTGTTTCGAAAAAGGGGTCTGTTGTATAACCCTTTCCCAAACGACAAATTTTGGACTGGTCCAAATTCAAAGAGTTTGCAAACGACAATTTTAAATTTGATGAAAATGGCAGAAAGTTATCAAAAAGGGTAGAAAACACTGTGGGAAAAGGAGAAATTGCTCGTTACGAGCAATTTCTCCTTTTCCCACCGTGTTTTCAAAAGACTTGTACTGCAGACACGTGAAAACCAGGGCTTGTTTGGGAAAGGGTTAAAGTAAAATGTCCACTGCTCTTTGTGGTGTGTTGACAGAGTCGTAAAATTCACCACAGTCCACTGTTTTTGGGACCTTCAGAATATACGTACACAGTGTCATGTATTAATGCACATGTAAAACTCTATACTTTTCAAAGAGATACGTTAGAATTAATTCAAACAGTTGGCTTATTGTTAGAGTTCATGTTTGTAAAGAACCGGCCGGGTAGCTCAGTGGTTAGCGGTATCTGACTCGCGACTTGGTTGCAGGTACGATACCCGGTGAAGGTGAACTTTCTTTCCGGCGATTTTTCATCTCTCACCTCTTATGCTAGCCTGGGTTCCAGTCCGATCATTTTTTCCCCTTTTTATACTCGGACTTTACTTTGTCAAAGTAAGGTCCGAATATAAAAGAGGAAAACATGATCGGACTGAAACCCAGGTTACTTTGATGCATGTGAGAAAAGTAGGCGGTGGCTTGGAAAGAAAATAGTGTCAGTACTGGTGTGAGAAAGCCAGGAAACACATGCCCATAATTTGAGCTTCAGTTATTTTTTGTCTGCCAGCGCTTTAAAGTATAGGCAAACCTAAAGGTTTTGTTGTCCGGTCAAGAGTAAAATAGTCACTGTAACCCAAAGCCGTAACGTAAGAAACAAAAAAAAGAGAGACACTTTCACTGAAATTTAAACCGAGACGGCTCAACATAAACGGATATACTTATATAATTTATTGCGTTAGTTTGTTGAGTGATGCGTTTGGCGGGGTTGAAAGTGCAAGATATCTCGTGTATGCGGGCTGTCCCACAATCGTGTGTTAACTGTTGGTCGTCATCGTCGGTACTTGTTCGTAGTTGTTCTTCGATCGAGTGTCCTTTGGTAGGCTACTGCAGAGTCCTAAAGACACATGATGTGTGAACTGTTGCTGTGATATGACCGAAAAAAAAATGTTGAATTTGGCATAAAAGCCATTTTGACAAACAGACGAACTATTTAATTAGCCAACAAACAAACCCAACAACAGTTATTCAGCTCACTTGAGCATCGTTTTAAAACTACGAAACTACGAAAATGTCAGCAAGGCATTTTAACAGCATGTATTGTAAAATTTAATTCATTCCATGCATATGCTTAAAGCATACAATGCTACACCCTTTGCTCAAAGTTTGCGGAGAGCCTACAGTTCAGAACTCAACGCTAGTTGGGGGACATCCCTCGTACATACGATATGTCGTGTGAGTGAAATCTAGAACTCGTTGACAGCGGAAGTCATACCCGATACAGATCAGACCTCACACCGATTTTGACCCCTTGATGTTGAGTAGAAAAAGATACTCAAATAGTGAGCAAGGCAATTGTAGATAAACATTTTAAAAAGACAAGTTACACACACACACACACACACACACATATATATGTGTGTGTGTGTGTGTGTGTGTGTGTGCGCGCCACGCTCTGGTAAAAGGGGGTTTAATGCATCTCCTTGATACATTATAGGGCCTACCAATCAAGCCATAACACAATTATAGATCCACAATAGCCACTTTTTAACAACTGACTAAATCATGAGGTAGACTGGTCAATGGACATACAGAAAATTGACCAATAGGGAAAAGTTTCGACCCAGGTCAGCCTGCGCGGAATCAATACTTTTCGCAGATGCATTAAGCCGCCTTTTCACGGAGTATGACTCATACTGTGTGCGATATGCATAATGTTTTCAAGGCGGCCTCGAACATGATGTTTCGACAATACGCCCATGCTGTCAATACTTCAATACTATGTAACCGTTTACAAATTGATCCAGTATATTAACGACCCTGAGGGAAAAACATCATGGAAACATCGTTGGAAAATGAGAAAGGGCTAGTAACCAATATTTTCTCCGTTTGTCATAATGTTTTTACCATGTCAAAGAACACTTACGTTCATTTGTACCACTTTCAGTTTCGTCGAATTCGTCGTCTGCAGATATTTCAATTTGGAAGAATCTAAAATTTGTCGTCTTGTAGAAAGTTAAGTAATCAATCTTGCTTTACGAGCACCAACACCTTGCGGGGCACTTCTAGGATCTATATTTAACTTTTTACCAGACGACAAAATTGAGTTCTTAACCCTTATCCTGCTGAATAAAAGAAATGAAACTTTATAGTAGATAAAAGAAGCCGAAAACTTTCTTCTTTCAAAGGTATTTTTGGAGGAAAGATACCTCCTTACCGGACAGTGTAGATCAAAGATCAGACTGCACGTTCTGTGCAGTCTGATCTTGATCTACGCTGTCCGCAAAAGGTGGGTGGGTCGCGATAAGAAGACTAAGGGTTAAGATACAAGCAGTTGCAGATGACAAATTAGATGAGGCTCAAGTGAATTTGTTTTAGAAAAGTTTGTGTGAAAAGGAGGAAATGCTGTCCTTTTCACACAATATTTTAACCTACTTTCAAGTCGATAGTAAAAACCCAAATATTGCTATTTCAAAGGGTTTTTTTTTTTTGGCGTGTGTGTGGGAGGGGTAAAGGGGAAGAAATATCTCCTTATCGGACGGTGTAGATCAAAGATCAGACTGTACGTCCTGTGCTGTCTGATCTTGATCTACAATGTCCGCTAAAGGTCCTTGAGTCGTGCTAAGAAGTCTAAAGGTTAAAAAGCTTCCTTTATCAGGGTTAGTAAAACTCGGGACTGTGAGGTAAAGGGTTAATTGTCGAATTGGCATGTAACATAGCTGTTTTTGAGATGACACACACATGGTATCGTATCGAGTTCTCTAGCACTTACCATCAACGTCATTCAGAATGTTTCTGACATCACCTGCTTGTTGAAACAACGCTTGTCGCACCTGCCACAACCATGTACTCGGAGTTTACTATCTAATAGGGAAGTGTAATGAATTTGAGCCATGCTCTGTGAAAAGGGGCTTAATGCATCTGCGAAAAGTATCGACCCAAGTCAGCCTGCGCAGTCCGCGCAGGCTGAGCTGAGCCGAAACTTTTCGCTATTGGTCAATTTTCTGTGTGTTCAAGTACCAGTCTACTTCATGATTAAGTCAGTTATCAAAAATGATTGTTATTTATCCATAATAATGTGATGGCTTGCTTGGTATTACGCATTACGGAGGTGCATTGAGCCCCCTTTTGCCAGAGCATGGCTCATTTATTTTATCGTGTGTCCAGTTCTCTTTTCTTGTTAACTTGTCTCGATAAAAAAGAGCCATGTTTATATCTGAGCGGCTTTCTGGGAAAAAGGGGGGGTTTCATACATCTTCGTAATGCATATACCAAGCAAATTATTGCATGATATATTAATGACCCATGCTCTGTAAAAAAGGGGGATTAATGCATCTGCGAAAAGTATCGACCCGGGTCAGCCTGCGCAGTCCGCGCAGGCTGACCTGGGCCGAAACTTTTCGCTAATGGTCATTTTTCCGTATGTCAGAGGACCAGTCTACCTAAGGATTCACTCAGTTGTTAGACAGAATGGACTTTATGGTTTCATAATCATATGACGACTTTGCTTGGTATCATGCATCACGGAGATGCATTAAGCCCCCTTTTGCCAGAGCACGGCTCATTTCCATTTCATCTAAAAGCCGGCCAAATCATGAGGTAGAATGGTAAATAGACGGGACACTCTTTGGACTCGCCTAAAATTTACCCATAGCAAAAGTCTCGATTCATGATGGCCTGCACAAGCTGGCATAAGTTGATAATCTTTGCATAAGACCACCTTTCCGCAGAGCATGACTCATGTAAGACTTGAGTCAGTGCTTAATTCAGGTCGTGTTCTGATTTGTTCTTGTGACAGCTAAAAAGTTAAATGGGACTTTACTTTACGAAGAAGAAAGAAGGAAAACGTCTTTTAAAGTAAAAAAGTTACAATATTTAGTACATGTATATCAAATAGAATTTATAAAACCTTGCAATTTCATGCACTGCCGTGGTGAGCAGGGTTTTTTCTATTAGCATCGGTCCAGTCAGATATACAAGGGTTGCTAGTCCAAATACCCGATCAGTACCTAGAAAATATTGTCTTAGAATTTAGAAATGTGGAAATATGCCCTCCTTCGCAGCCGAGATGTAAATAAGATACAACACTGGCAATGCATGTTTAGCATAATTATATTTCCTCCAAGAGTTTACACCTCTAAGTTTGCTTTAGGAACCGTTCTATGCTATATGGCGTTTGCTTTTTTTTTTCATTACATTCATTTTTTATCGTGAAAAAAAATGGTGTCATAGTTTCAAAGTAACAATTATGCTGCAAAATTCCTTTCTAAATTGTGAGGATAACAGTAATTATTCAGGCTGTGGGCATTCAAACAGCTCTCTCTTTTTAAATGCTCGAAAGGTTTACAGCTTCGAAGAGTCACAAATTTATCCATGATTTAATGAGAGAAATTGACAAAAAAAAAAAACTGTCCGAATATCGTTGTTGAGCGAAAGTGTTTGGTACACGGTAATTTTAGCAGCCGTGCAGCACGACCAATTTAGTTTGTGTGGCGATCTTAATCATCCTCCATTTATCTTTGACATATTTTGATTAGATCCCTGTATTCTCGCGCGAATTCGTCTTTCTCAACAGCGTGAGACCATAAACATGTGATTGTCGACATTGATACGCAAAACGCATGCATGCTGTTTCCTGTTTTCCTTGATAAATTGAAAATGACTTCGGTGGAGTTTGATAGTAGTTTAAAGAAATCATTACCGTCACTGGCCATATTTCACAATAAATCAAAAAAATTGGAGGGAACGGGGCCCCCGAGCTATAGCACCCCCATCGACAACGTATTATATGTATGTTTACTTACAGAGCTATGAAAAGCAATATACTCTTCAGCTCCCTATTAATTTCACCGGAGGGCACTAAACAGTAGGTTGTCGCCCGTCCTTCCCCGGGGCCGTCTGTCTGTCCGTCCTTCTGTTCGTTCACCCCACCCTGAATCCGAATCCCACGACAACTCAAGAAGTATAAATAGACCAACTTTCTAAAACTTAACATGGGCAAAGATGACAATATGCAAATGCAGCACATTCCTTCAAGCTTCTGGGCGAAGGTCACCTTCAAGGTCACTGTTACTAAATTGGAGAAAAATGTGATTAAGCTCTGAACCAGTATAGAGTTTTTCGTTTGTCGTACAAAAGTCGAGGTGTTTCAGTCTGAGATCTATCTTAGTTTAATAATTAAAACACTGAAGCCATGCCCAGTATGGTCATGGTACAGATTACAGAGGCTATTTTGTAACTCTTCACCAAACGACTAATTTTTTTCGACTTGCACAAATTGAAAGCATTTGCAGACGACAAAAATAAATGTGACTCAAATTACAGAATTTGTTTTGGAAGGTTTTTTATTGTATTGGAGTTTAACGCCGTTTTAACAGCTTAGGTCATACAATGGCGGTCAGTACACCTACACGTGTGTTTCCTGGCATTCTCTCACCACTACTGACACAACTTTCTTTCCAAGTCACTAACTACTTTTCTCACATGCATCAGAGGTGAGAGGCGAAAAATCGCCCGAAAGAAAATTTGACTCAACCAGGCCTTGTTTTGAAAGGAAAAAAAAACACTATTGGAAAAGGAAAAAATGCTGGTAAGTTAACCAGCTTTTATTCCTTTTCCATCAGTATTTCCAAAAGCCATCTTCCTGAGGGTTATTAAAACTTGGGGCTGTTTGCTATTGAGTTAATAGAAAAGAGAAGATTGCATTTTCTATTTCAAATCGACATCTTTATTTCAGGGCAACCCAGCATTTGATATAAAGGAAGGTTCCGAGGTATGGAGGGCCTTGGCTGCCCAGTCTGGGGGATGTTTTCCGTATGACCCGAGTATGGCGCTGTACCCATACGGAAGTGGGTGAGTAGTTGTTTAGAATCCCCTTCTTCCGTGTTTTAACAACCCTTATGATGAAAGATTTTGGAAACATTTTTGAGAAAAGAACAAAATGCCGGCGACTCTTTTTTCCTACCCTTTTGAAAACAAATCACATCATTTGAGTCATATTTGATTTGTCGTCAAAAATGCTTTCAATATAGACAAGCCTATAGTTTTGTCGTCCGGTATAGAGTTCGAATAATCTGGGGTGGGTAGTACAGCAAGAGTGGATATTCGTGCCACATTTATGTTGAATTCCATTTCTTTCACCCATATCCAGTCTAGACCTAAGGCTATCGCTTGTTGGTCTTCCTTTTTACACACAAGATTTGATTAGTCCTTATTTTCTCCACTCCTCACCACCAAATAAGACCATGTTGCTTATTGTTGCACTGAAATAACGAAACAAAATAACAGAAGGGCACAAAATGAAATAATAATAGAAATAACAATGGTGATAATAATAATAATAACTGAATAATTGAAAAGGCTGTTGATTTGATAGATTTTATAATATATTATACCTTTCCATTAACGTCTTCTCTCTCTCTCTCTCAACCCTTTCCCAAACAAGCCCTGGTTTTCACGTGTCTGCAGTACAAGTCTTTTGAAAACACTATGGGAAAAGGAGAAATTGCTCGTTACGAGCAATATCTCCTTTTCCCACAGTGTTTTCTACCCTTTTTGAGACCTTTCTGCCATTTTCATCAAATTTAAAATTGTCGTCTGCAAACTCTTTCAATATGGACCAGTCCAAAATTTGTCGTTTGGGAAAGGGTTAATCGTCGAGAAAAGTACTGGGAGTACGTGATTCAAGCCTCGAATATAATTGTTGCTCCCTCAATTTCCAACTCTTTCACTCTTTCCTCGTCAACAATAAAGAAATAACTTGGCCCTAATTTAAATGGAGGTTTTCAGACTTTAAAAAAAAAAAAAAAATAGGGGGCTATACTGTTCTTGTTTTTCGTTTTTTTCGTAAGCTACTGATTTTTGGAAAAAAAAAACACAGTAGCAGTTGTTTAAAAGTATTTACAGTCGTTCTGCCGTTACACAAATTGTTATCGTTATTATTATTTTTAATTATTTTAACATTTTACCAAACAATTCTGAGCATTTGCGAAAACTTTTGAAAATGGCGTGGGAAAAAGAGAAAATACTTGTAATTAGCATTTTCTCTATTCCTACAATGTTTTCGACCTTTTCAAGGACAGAAATCATTTTGTGAGGCACATAAAAAACTTGTTGTTTGCAAAATGCTTTCTGTTTGGAAGAAACTGCAGCTGCATAAGTGTATAATTTTATCTGAAAAAGTAAGTGGATGTTAGGCTTTACCATATGCACTGAATACAAGAAACGGAATAGAAAGATAGAAATATTGAAAGTCAAGATTTGAAAAAAAAAAATGGAATAGCTCGCGTTAGACGCATCTGCAATCAATGAACGCAGACAAAATTTTTCAAACATGGAGCGATGACCCAAAGAAAGTATTTTCACAATTTGCTCCTATATTCCAAAACCACAGACAGTACTAGAATGCGTATAAACGCGGGGCGTTTTGAAAACGCACGTCCTCTTTGATTCAAACGCTTAATTTCGATAATAAATTTGTCATTTGAGTTGTGAATCGACCTTTTCTTTCAGCGTTTGTCATCATAAAGAGGCCTCTCTGTATAATCATGTCGTCAGTAAAGCGTAAATGCTGTTCACAACCTACACCCGTCGAATAATGGGAAAGGGATTCTGTATTATGAGAACGCACGTGAGTGCACGTGTTTGCCAGTCGTTAGAGAATCATCAAAAGCAATGCCCGGTATCGCTCTGTTCCAAAGGGGTCATTTGTTACCCCATTAATTCATTTACATTTTTAGGTATTTTCAGAAACGCTCTAACAATTATTCTGTCGATACAGCAAAACATCCTCTGCTTAACTGTTTCATTTCCATGAGCAGCATCAGTGGCCCGAATGCTTAAAACGTAGTTCAGGACCAAATTGTGCAGAAAATGATATCTAGGCTCATATTCACAAACCATAATAAACTGTCTTCTTACATTTTATGAACTTTATTTGCGAAATTTCTCTTTGGAATAAATGCCATTACCTATGGAGATGATGCGTTTCACTTTATTTGAGACCAAGATCAAAGTTAACGTTACCAATCCATAATAACAGTAGAAATAGGTTGATTGGTTGTATGTTTTTTAACGCTGTTTTCAACATTATTTCAGTTATATCGCGGCGGCCAGTGCACATATCCATGCTTTCCTGGAGTGCTTTTACCAGTACTCCGCACAATATTCTTTCCAAGCCACTGGCTGCTTTCCCACATAATCATCGTCGAAACAGTGGTCAGCGGTGAGAGAGGAATGAATCCTGAATGACTATCATCAATCCTCGGAAAGAAATTGGCCAAGCCGGGGATCGAACCAGCGACCTCCTGGTCTCAAGTCCTGTACGCTACCGACAGAGCTTACGGGGCTTGGCAGTAGAAATAGGAAACGGATGTCCAGTTATAACGGGTACATAAATGCACTACAATTTACGAGTTGCCTTTATGAAACTTACGTCAGGGAACTGATTCTTAAATGCAGATAATGCTAATATCTAACCTTTTAGGCTAAGGTCAAGGTCATATACCTAATAATAGAAAAAAAAAAAAACACCGGAAATTAAGTTACTGCAAAAATATATGTGCTACTTCATGGAAACGTTTCGATCGATAGACGGTAGAAAGCACATTTCCTTTTATTTCAGAGATTATTGTTAGCGAAATAATCAAACGATTTTAGAGGAATACTAGCATTATCAGTTGAAATGGCATTTACAAAATAAAATTGAAAATTGGCGTATACATGTAAATGGAGAAAAATACCCCCCCCCTAAAAAAAAAAAAAGCTGAACAAAAGTGAATATGAAAATGAATAAATAAAGTAACAATAAATAAATAAATGAATAAACAAAACTTAAAAAAATAATTGTTTAATTGAAAGAATGGAACGATTTTATACATAACTAGAGAGGGAAGAACTTAAGGGATTTGGTTGCCAAATAAAGAACTCCTATTTTATTCGAGATGTAGAAATATTGACTGGCCCGCAACATGCGAAATGAGACCTTCGGAAATTTGCGTAAAGTGTCGTCCCGGATTAGCCTGCGCGGTCCGCGCAGGCTAATCCGAGACGGCACTTTACGACTGCATAAGAATTTTTCATACAGTAGAATTTCGTGAAACAGAAAATCGCACAAAAACCGGAAGTGTCGTCTCGGATTAGTCACAGGCAGCACTGGCGGATCTGGAACGACACACTTTTACGCATATGTCCGAAGGCCTCTTTTCGTGTTTTTGCACACCAGTTATAATAATTTAGCATGGTTTTATTCTCACTTTGTGAAGTAAGATGAAGACTATTTGACATGACGGATGTCAAAATTTTGACACTACACCGTACTTGCGTGTAAAATGTGCAACCTGTCTCAAATTTCCCTTTCACGTAACAAACTGACTTCTTATCTTATAGAACAACATATTTGTTTTTCTCTCTACCAAACGACAATAATTCAGGCTCATCCAATTTTTAAAACTATTGCACACGGAAAATTACGTGTGGCTCAAATGGTGGGATTTGTCTTTGATAAGATAAAAAAAAAAACATTGTGGGAAAAGGAGAAATGCTGGTTAAGAGCATTTTCTCCTTCTTCCCACAATGTTTTCAAAAGCTTGGTCGAGTTTGTTTTGTAAAGGTTTAAAGTCACACCTTGGCCGTATTCACAACCATTCTCAACCATTTTGCAGGATTTATCTTAAATTTTGGCTACCAAGACTCATGGTCTAATTGACTGGGGCTTTCTATCTGCTAATCGCAGATGGAAACAACATGATAGAATGGTTGACTCAAAGGGTCTCAGAAAACGGAAAAGTAGATTAGCGTCTATCCTTAATCGGTTTATTTGAATTTGAAATTTCAAATTGCTCTAACGGGTTAGATTATCCTAAAAACAGATTTCTTTTTCTCTTCAGGACTATCCGTGATAGTCTATGCACAGTTTAAGCAAAATAATATTATTTTAGCAACATATTAAAAAAGGAATATCTTTTAATAGAACATTACGCCCAGAAATTTCAGCTCCTTATGTAACGTTTTTCTATGGATACAGGTATGGAGGTCTAGATCTGAACGCCCGCAGGAAAAACGCCACACGCGAAACCACCAACACCCTGAAAGCATGGCTCTATGAACATCGTAAAAATCCTTACCCGACCAAGGGGGAGAAGATCATGCTCGCAATAATTACAAAAATGACTTTGACACAAGTATCAACGTGGTTCGCTAACGCGCGTCGACGTCTGAAAAAAGAAAACAAGATGACGTGGTCACCACGTAATCGATCGGAAGATGACGCAAGCGGTGACGAAGACGTTGACGTTAAGGCGAACGATTCGGACTCCGCCAACTTGAACAGCTCTGTGGATGATAGTCACGGTATGTGCCTTTGGGTAAAAAGTATTTTAAGAAGTATTTCTGAACACATAGCTGCCATTACGAATTATTTTCAATGTTATACAGCCATTATGAATTGTCCTATCGTACACAATGCTTGAGATTCATAAGCTAGTAAGCTAATAGTCCAATATTTTGTCAGAGCTCCGTAATCATACGCCTCATTTCTAGATCATTGCCCGCCTACATTTCTCTGTGAACTTAATTCTCAAAATTGACGGTAGTAAATAAGTTGCGAATTTTATCATCTTTAGATTCAACAGACAATCATAATATGCAAGTTTCTTTGGAACTACTTTTCGTCCGTGATACACACACCTGTCAAAGAAGCGGATGGGTTAAATGATCAAGATATGAGCATGATGTAAAATAAATTTGATACTTAAATATATAAGCCACGCTCTGTGAACAGGGGGCTTAATGCATCTGCGCAAAGTATCGACCAGGTCAGCCTGCGCATTTCACCAAGGCTGACCTAGGCCGGAACTTTTCGCTATTGGTCGATTTTCTTGTATGTCCAAGGACCAGTCTACCTCATGACTGAGTCGGTTGTTTAAAAAGTGGCTATTATGGATCCATAATTATGTGATGGCTTGATTTGTACAATGCATCACGGAGATACATTAAACCCCCTCTTGCCAGAGCACGGCTCATATGTTTTAGACTTGATTAAATGAAATGTGATAAACTGTAGCTTTTTAAACGTGATCAATAATTTTTAAAAAAGTTTCTAGCATTAATGTCGCCAAAATTTGACGGAACAAGAACATCAACAGGTTTATAGAGCTACAACTTTGAAATCAGACGAAAAAAGATGATAGCATATTAATGTAAATAGTCCAGTAACATCGCATGTTACTAGTATAGCAGTATAATAAAATTTAATCTTCTCGTACACTGAAATGCATTTAAGTCAATGAGAATTTGATCTGGAATCTGATGAAACGCCTACGGCCACTGATTTACGTCCTGCTCGAAAAAATAAAAATCCAAAGAACCCCCCATTACAGCAATTTCATTTCAAATATTAGGATAAAAAACAAAATGCCAGCTTTGTCACGATCATAAATGCTGAACAGGGAAGTCTATGTCAGCAATGTTTTAGAAATAAGGCGTATGAATACAGAGCTTTGACCAATGACGGCGCTATTTTCTTATCGTAAACGCGTGTAAGATAAGAAAATTCGTGTTGGCTTTATTACATTGAAAATGATGATAGATATGTATTAAAGAAAGAAATTGGGTTGGACATTTACTCTCGGTTTGGTGAACAGTCATTTCGAGTCTAGGACTCGAGCAATGGTGTTTTGACCAGCTTCTTAAAAGGTTAAGCATTTTTCTCTATATATCTATAGATAAGGAACAGTATTTTACCAACGCTTCTTTCGTAAATAATTTTAAAAAAGAAGACTAAGCATTTGATTGATTGAGATAGAAAGTCTAACAAACTCCTCTGCAGGTGGTCAGTATGTTAGGTTTTTACAAAAAAAAAACTTGACCTTTTATGAATGAAAAGTATTGTTACATCATGACATCCCTTCGACATGTTTAATACACCAAGGTTTTACAATTAGCCCAATGTATTTTTTGCAGATGTATTTAAGATACTCCATGTGATCGCTGTAGATAACCGATTTAACATTGTACAGAGGTCGTAACATTTGGTTCTTTCGTAAACTTCCAACTGCTATCTTGAAATCAGATCCTCTGTTTCCTTTCCCTACAATCACTCGAGACATGTTGGGTCGGGTCAAAAAACCGTGTTGAAAGCTTGACTTGTTGACCTGCCCTTTGTCGTCATAGCAAGAATGAAATGACGTCTCTTTTCTCTATTTCTCTATCTTGTTTAACCCTTAGGCTGCTTTTGCGGACAGTGTAGAGCAAGATCAGAAAACGCACAGTCTGATCTTTGATCTACACTGTCCAGTACGGTATTTTCTTTCCGGTGAAATCAACTTGAAATCGTAATATTTGGGTATTTACTATTGAATAGTAATTTTGGTCTTACAAGTGTTTATTTATTAGTTTAACTCTTTACCACACAATCCCGACTTTTAACGACCCTGAGAAAGAAGCCTTTTGAAAACATTGTGGGAAAAGGAGAAAATGCTGTTAACCAGCATTTTCTCCTTTTCCCACAATGTTTTCTAGCCTTCCCAAAACAATTTTCAATTTTTGAGTTACATTTATTTTGTCGTCTGCAAATGCTTTCGATTTGGTGTAGTTTAAAAAATTGTCGTTTGGTAAAGGGTTAAGGGTAAATAATCCTTAAAAAACACTTCAACTGAAAACTTTGAAAAAAAGATCTTTGTAATAATGATAATCAACATCAGTACGTAAATTTATATATGTAAAAGGAGGATGAAAAGCTTTTAAAAGAGATCTGCTTCATTTGGAACAAGTTGTTCGTCGGAAGTCAGAAGCTGATCAATGTTAGGTTCTGGCAACCCTTTACCGTACAATTCCCTTTATCAATGACCCTAAGGAAGACGGCTTTTGAAAACATTGTGGGTAAAGAAGAAAATGCTGGTAACCAGAATTTTTTGCTTTACCCACAACGTTTTCTACGATGTTGGAAACAGTACATATAATTTGAGCCACATTTGATTTATCGTTTACAAATGCTTCTAATGTGGATGACTGTGAAAAATGTTCGTCAAGTACATCGATTTAGCAGTACTTAGCCAATTTTACTCTGCGATATAGAACGACCTAATCACTCAGAAATCTTGTCTTTCGTGAAAAAAAAGAAGACAGCCATTTGATTATCGAGCTTTTTACTTAAGATCCATTGGAAATGAAAATTGGCTCAACTAAAAATGCATTGAAGGTTGGAATAAAGATTCAAGTAAAAAATATTTTATAAATGTACATGTATTACCAATTGTTAAAATGTGGTCCAAATACAATTCAGACAGGGGTAAGCACTGCTGTATTCTCCTTCCTTCTACTGTCCCCTCCCCCCCCCCCCCCCAAAAAAAAAAAAATATCATGAATGGGAAATACGTCGGGGCAAAATTAACCCTTTCGGCGCCATGGGCGAAAACAGGGACTTTTGCGGACGGCATAGATCAAGATCAGACTGCACAAAACGTGCAGTCTGATCTTGGATCTATACCGTCCGCTTGTTCCTTTAAGCCTATAAGATAAAAATGTTTCTAAGTGAATTGTATTTTCAGCCGTCTGAAGAGGTCGAGTAAAAATATTTGGCGCTGAAAGGGTTAACCGCTTGTTGCCAAATTTGATTCAAATAGTCCACGACAACGGAATGGTATCTCGGAGTTTGGGTCCGTATCTGCCTCCTCCCTTTTTACTTTCATCACTTTTATTGTTCCTACCTCTTAATCCGCTGAGCCAAGAACACTAATCAGTGAAGCTTATCGATTCCATAATTGTAACGATCTTTTATAAAAAATCTGTCTAAACCTTTTGGTGAAAAGGAGAAAATGCTGGGAGCTCCCTTTCCCACAATGTTTTCTCCATTTCAAAGACAAATCCTTGCAATAGAGTTACGTTAAATTTGTTGTCTGCAAATGTTTTCTAAAAGGAGAGGTCTTAAATTTTATCGACTGGTAAAGAGTCAACATTTTGATATACTGTCAACCTGAGTCCGGAAGTTTTAGGGATCAAATTTTAACTCAACCTTTCCTTCTTGTAATCTTGTGCCTCTGCAGAACACAGCTTTATTGTATCTGATTGCTTACAATTTATCGCAGCTTCTACTTTTACTACAAATTTATCTGAACTAGCCTTGTATTTTTCCCCCACATTTCTCTCCGTTTTTTACTTTTTTCAGTGAATTGCAGATCGTTCAAACTGAAAATATTCAACCGCTATATTTCGGACATGATAATAATAAAAATACGGAAATTCTTTCGAAATATCAGAGTATTTGAAACAAAGAAAAAGTTTAAAAACATTTGTTATTTGAGAAGTTAGTTTCTTAATTGCCATTTGTTTCATTTTTATTGCCATTCTTCAGAAAATATCTTTGAAATGTTTCTCTTAAGAGTCAATTGGTATTTCAGTCAACTAAATAAATTTATTGTAAACGTCTGAAATACCAGTTGGCTTCTAAGACATACATTTCTGCTTCATAATAATTTTCTGTTTATGAAAGAAAGTCGCTGGAGTTAGTCGATGTTCTGTCGTTTTTACTTTTTTAACTAATTTTAACTTAATGTAAGGTTTAAATAATTTGAATAAATCAACGGATAAAACGGAACAAAACCTTTAATTACATAATATTTAAATTATTGTTAAGAAGTGTTAATTGAGATAAAAAGGAAAGCAAGAACATGACATTTGCACATGTAAATTTTGAGGTTAACAGTCGGACTCATGATGCATTCAGGGTCCGTATTCACCAACCATTCTTAAGAATATTCTTAATCTTATTCTTCAACATTTTCTACATTTGAAAGTAACACAACTTCTGATTGGCTAAACCATTTGGTTTAGCCAATCAGAAGTTGTGTTACTTTCAAATGTAGAAAATTTTGAAGAATAAGACTAAGAACGTTCTAAAGAATGGTTGGTGAATACGGACCCAGGGCCCTAATTCACCAACCATTCTAACTTCATTATATACTATCTTACAAGAACTATCTGAATCTCAAAGTAACACAATTTCTGATGAGCTATACCAACTTCATAGAGTTAAGCAAATCAGAATTGGTTTACTTCTTATGTTCATTATCAGGCAAAGAGTGCAATTAAAACGGTTGTTGAATATGGACTCAGGTTTTCATCATAATTATAAAGGGCACGTCGGATAGGGTTTATTTTATCTTTTTTATCTTGCCGGTGTTCGTCACATTACATTAACATCTGGGACTGTATCTACCAGCTATATCATATATAATGATGCTCTCTTCAGTGTACTCCAAGACTAACTTTAAGAAATAGCACAATTTCTGACTTCTTATTCCATTTGGTTTTGTCAATCAGAAATTGTGTCACGTTCGAAATTCAGAAAATTCTTGAGAATTAGCATTCGAATACAATATTTAGACATCATTTAATTTTTCTGGCCAAATTGTATTAAGCAATTATTTTTCGCTGGCCAAGCCGTCAGGCCAAATTATCTTAGTCCTCTGGTTGATCGTCCGCTGGCCAAATTATTCTACATTCGTTTTCAATATATGGGCTACTTTTTGCAAGAGTAATAGTTGAATTGCGGCAAATGCAGCTTCCGACTTCATTAGATTTTTAATGTGCCTTTAAAACACAGCTTGTACACATGTATCCACCAAGCCTTGAATAACTCAAACATGTAATGGTTTTCTTTCAAATTTTTGTGACCGTTTTTGTCGATAACGGGTTTTATTTTTTCTTGAGGAGGTTCAGTTCATTTTAGTTAAAATAATAATGAAAAGTACAAGTCAGGAAAAAGATAAGATTTACGTTAAAGTCACCATGCAGTCATATGCATCTGTATAAATGGAATAATTAACATAGTTATTAACATTTTTCGTTATCAAATAAATCCGCATGTTTATGTGCACAAAACATTTTAGCCGTGCAAAAAAAGGTGGCAGTTTAGAATCAGGTAGCTCTCGGTGCAGACTAAATGTATACCTGTACGATACAAATCCGTTTTTAAACGACCTTCAGCAACAAGGCTTTTGAAAACATTGGGGGAACAGGAGAAAAAGCTGGTAATCAGCATTTTCTCCTTTTCCCACAGTGTCTTCTTCCTGTGCATTGTCGAATCAAATCATCATAATTACGTTTAACTTGTTGTCTGCAAATACTTTCACCATAGACAAGTCTAAATTTTCGTTGCCTGGAAGACACGTAATACTACACAAACAGCACAGTCTCATTCTAATCCATGAACTTGTTTATTGCATTTAGTTGCACCCAGTCAGTCCCATACCTTTTTCTGGACCAGGGTCCGTATTCACCAACCATTCTTAAGAATATTCTTGGTCTTGTTCTCCAAAATTTTCCAAATTTGAAAGTAACACACCTTCTGATTGGCTAAACCATTTGGTTTAGCCAATCAGAAGTTGTGTTACTTTCAAACTTGGAAAATCTTGAAGAATAAGTCTGAGAACGTTCTTAAGAATGGTTGGTGAATACGGACCTGGTATTTCAGTCGGTATTATCATACTACGATCTGATTGGATAATATGCTCCGAATATATTTTACGGTACACTGGCAGCTCTAATGGTCGTTTGAAACAACTAATGGTCATATTCACTTTTTCTAACAGATCACAAAATGTATAGTTACTTACCTTAGAGTTGTTTAAATCCATATTTAAATACAATTACGTCGAACGTTTATCTCATTGACTTCTTGCACCAAACTACACGTTTAACTTGGGTTTCGGTGACGTCATTTTTCAATGACGTCATTTTTCTAGGTGTATTTTGGGCACTCTGAAGGGAAACTGATTTTGTAAGGGTTTGTAAGACCATAAAACAGGGAAATTTCACTTGAATACACATTGGAATGGCAAAACATTGCAATATAATAAATCCGTTGTCCGGTCAGCTGGGAGGGCACTTGGGAATTTGTTCACGGCTGTGGCTAACCATTTCGCCGGCTCGGGGCGACAAGATTCGCCACAGCTGTGAACACGTATACAAGTGCCCTGCCACCTAACCGGACAAGTAATAATGTACAGGGCTTGAAACCAGGGGGACGTTGGTTCGAATTCCCAGCTCAGTCAATTTCTTTCCGAGGATTGATGATAGTCATTGTAACAGGATTCATTCCTCTCCACCAGCGACCATTTTTAACTATGGTTAGATGGGAAATCAGCTAGTGACTCGCCAGGATTATTGTGCGAAGTACCGGTAGGAGAAACTCCAGGAAAGCTTAGATAGGTGCAATGGCCGCCCGCGATTTAACTGAAATAATGTTAAAAACGGCATTGAACAACAAAGAAACAAACAAAACACACGAACTTGTACTTGGCACAGGAATTTTGGATGTTCAGAACAAGAATTTTAAACATCCAGGTTGAGAACTTGAATACGAGGGTCAGTCAAAAATACCTGAACCCTAACTGAGCTCAAAAATGACACCACAAATAACGATATTCAAAAATCGGATTTTTTTCTTCAAATCTGAATTTATATATAAAAAAAAAAGAAACCCTATCCCTTAGCCTTTTATGCAACATATGCAAAACTCGGAACTTTTGCGGACGACAAAGATAAAGATTAGAGTGCACAGGACGTGCAGTCTGATCTTGGATCTTTACCGTCCGCCTGTTTTGTCAAGCTTATATAATAAAAACCTTTTTGGTTTTCACCGGATTGTACCTTCATCCGTCGAAAGAGTTCGAGTTTATATATGAGTCGTGATCTGGCAAATGGGGGCTTAATGCATATCCGTAATCCATGACACTAAGCCAAGACATCATATACATGTAATTGTGGATCCATAAAATCCATTTTTTCTCTAACAACCGACTGAATCATGAGGTACACCGGTCCTTTGACATGCAGAAAATTGTCTGCCTGCGCAGATTGCGCAGGCTGCCTTTGGTCGATACGTTTTGCAAATGCATTAAGCCCCTTTTCACAGAGCACAGCTTAATCCACCTGCCAAAAGTATCGACCCAGGTCAGCCTGCGCAGTCCGCGCAGGCTGACCTGGGCCGAAACTTTTCGCTATTGGTCAATTTTCTGTATGTCAAAGGACCAGTCTACCTCAGGATTAAGTCGGTTGTTAAAAGAGTGGCTATCATGGATCGATAATCATGTGATAGCTTGACTGGTGTCATGAATCACGGAGATGCATTAAGCCCCCATTTGCCAGACCTTGGTTCATATAATTTTCATGGTTCGTCTTTTTTTTTTTTTGTACAACTTTATTTCTATTTTCTACATACTATACAAACATTATTTTCAATATCTTTTACAATTGTTTACATTCAGAACAGTATGTATGACATACAAAGATTACTAAACAGAAATCAAGTTGAAAGGAAGTTAAGAGTAAAGAGATAATCAGCACATACGTACTTTAGCTTTTTTGTAATGAAGGTCTTTTTGTCGTTTTTATTGACTTTAAGATGATTAAGACGAGTTTATATATTTACGTATGACTGAAAAATACCGAACATTAGATTGGGTGCTTTTGCGAAGAGTGTACAACAAGATCAGACTGCACAGCACGTGCAGTCTGATGTTGGATTGAAACTGTCCGTTATTTCTTTCCTAAAATACTCTGACAGAATCAGCCTTGAATCTGCAACGTTTTAGCCTTACTTCCTGACTGAAATTATCAATACGCGCTCGTATAGCACTCCTGGAGCTAACGATTGCAGTTAGATATCAGGGTTAAACTGACATTTTAACAATGAGACACTGATATGGAATCTTAGATCAGTGCAAAATCATTAGTCCCCGATCTTATTTACATTTTAGAAATATTTAGTATTTGACTATACTTGATAATGTATGCTGAATGTGCAATAATTGAGACAAATGCACATGCATGCTGATAGGACTGGGTCTGCATTCACCAACCATTCTTTAGAACATTCTTAGTCTTATTCTCCAAGATGTTCTACATTTGAAAGTAACACAACTTCCGATTGGCTAAACCAAATGGTTTAGCCAATCAGAAGTTGTGTTACTTTCAAATATAGAAAAAATGTAAAGAATAAGACTGAGAATGATCTTAAGAATGGTTGGTGAATACGGACCCTGTCCAATTAGAGGATTGCCGGCTTCTTGTGTTAGAGGTTATGCATGTGGGAATCTTCTTAATAACGTAAAACCAGAATGTAATTCGTAGAATTTCTCATAGACTCTGTCTGAGGCTCAGTGAATTAAGCCAAGCTCCGTAGCTCAGTCGGTAGCGCACAGAACTTGAGAACAGGAGGTCGCTGGTTCTATCCCCGGCTTGGGGATATCCTCTTTCCGAGGATTGATGATAGTCATGCGACAGGATTTATTCCTCTCTCACCGTTGACTTTTGTTTCGAAAATGGTTATGTGGGAAAGCAGCCAGTGGCTTGGAAAGAATATTGTGCGGAGTACTGGTAAAAGAAACTCCAGGAAAGCATGGACAGGTGCACTGGCCGCCGCGATATAACTGAAATAATGTTGAAAACGGCGTTAAACACCATACAATGAATCAATCAATCAATAAATTAATGAACCATGCCCTATGAAAATGGGTTTAGTGTAACTACCCTACAAAAAGCCTGTGCAGTCCGCGCAGGCTGATCTGGATCGATTTTTTTTTTGCTTTTGGTGAATTTTCTGCGTGTCCAAGGAGCAATCTACCTCAAGAGTTCAGTTGGTAGTTAGACAAAATTGATTTTATGGACCAGGCTGACCAAGATCGATACTTTTTGCAGATGTATTAAAGCCCTTTTCACAGGCATGACTCAAATAATTGGCGTGCAACACACGAAAAGGGGCCTTCGGACATATGCGTAAAAGTATGTCGTCCCAGATCAGCCTGTGTAATCTGTGACTAATCCCAGACGACACTTCCCGTTTTTGTGCGATTTTCTGTTTCACGAAAGTCCATTGTATGAAAAAATCTTATGTAGTCGTAAGGTGCTGTCTCGGATTAGCCTGCGCGGACTGCGCAGGCTAATCCGGGACAGCACTTTACGCAGTTGTCCGAAGGCTCCTTTTCGTGTGTTGCACGCCATATGGGTGAAGGCATTGTGAAAAAAAGAGGACCGTGCTTGTCACAAGGACTTTCTACTTTCAAAATTGGTCGATCGATTGATTAAATGAACTTTTACACTGCTTTCAACATCATTACAGCCATAGCTTGGCAACCGATCACCGACTAACGTGTGGCCTAGGTATCACCAGTGCTAGGCTAGGGCCCTTAGGTTTATCCTCCTTAAAGGCCCATTAGCGGCCAAAAAACAATGCACGTGGTAATAAGCATCTAGATTTAAATAGAAGTATGGTAAATAGAGTGAACACGACAATCTGCAAAGTATTGTGTGGCCATTCCAGGTATAAGTTGCTAGCAGAAAAATGAATTTTAAAATCGGGCAAAAAGTAAACAAAGGATAGAGTGACCTGGCAACTTTTGACCTAGTTTTGAAATTAATTTCCCCGTCAGCAACTTACACTTGGATCGACCGAACAATAACAGATTGTCATCTTTACAATAGTTACCATACTTTCAAATGGTATGATTTTAAATTTAAATGCATTTAAAACCCGCTTTGTTTACTTTTGGCAGCTATTGTTACTTTAGATTCTCCTACAAAATAGCAAGGACCTTGATTAATGATCGAACCCAAGACCTCCACGCTTCAAATTCTATGGCATTGAGCCATGCAGGACCGACATGTATGGTAATGAATTTATCTAGCAGGATAGAAAATACAGAATAACAAAATAATCACGTGTGTGTTCTGATAGTTTAGAAAAAAGAATTGACAGGGATTTTAAAGTTTGATTTATTTTATATCATTCTTATCGCAAAGTCCGGGAAAATCTATCCGGAGTATGTCTTAACACACACCGAGAATTTATATTGCGGAATAAAAGATTTAACCCGTTGTTTCATGGTGCAGTTTTATACTCTTTCATAAAAAAACAAAATTTTAATCTAGTCGAGTATTACAAGCGTAAGCAGACGACAAATGAAATGTGGATAACACAATTAAATTTGTCCTCGAAAGGTTATAAAACTTTGTGGGTAAAGGAGAAAATGCTGGTTACCAGCATTTTCTCCTTTTCCCGCAATGTTTTTAAGTCATTATTCTTTAGGGTTGTTTCTGTAAAGGATAAAAACTCATATAATTAAAAAAAAAAAACAATATCATTGGTAAAAATTACCATAATTGTTAAACATAAGTCAATACAATATGTTAAAGTCAAGAAATCTCGGGGCGAATTCAGAATTTCACTACGATCATATTTCCATACGCCATGATGTTTTCAACACAGACCTTAAGTTGAGCCATTTGGGGAAAGGGTACTAGTAGAAAAGTAGAGGAAAGGAAAGATAATTTTGTGGAAATTCCCGCGGTTTTATAGAATTTTACATGTTATCCAAGTTGTCACTCAACTGCCAAGGGCTTTTCCGACAGAAACAGCATTGGCTTCAAGTCTATCATGTCGATTACTGGCTGGAATAGATAGCTCCAAATCTGTTTAACTATTTATCATGCAAACCCGTGATTTAATGACCCCTAAGAACGGCTTTTTGAAAATGCTGGAAAAAAAAGGAGGAAGGAAGGAAGGAAGGAAGGAAGGAAGGAATTTGAAAACGTAGTGGGATAAGGAGAAAATGCTGGTAATGCTCCGAGTCCATCACGTCGATGTTGGCTGGCATAGATAGCCTAAAAACTCTTTAACTTTATACCACACAAACCCGTGATTTTACGACTCACAAGGAAAGCGGGAAGGCTTTTTGAAAACGTTACAGGAAAAGGAGAAAATGCCGGTAATGCTTCGAATCAATCACGTCGATGGTTGGTTGGCACAGATAACCTCGAAATGTTAAACTCTATACAATACATCTTTGTTTTTATACGACCCCCAAGGAAGGTGGGCTTTTAAAAACGTTGTGAGAAAAGGACAAAATGATGGTAATGCTCTGACGTCGATGGTTGGCATAGATAACCCTAAAAATGTTTAACTCTGTATCACACAAACCCGTATTTCAACGACCTCGGGGTAGACAGACTTTTGAAAAGGAGACTATGCTGGTATCCACAGACAATTCCCATAATTTGCGCCGCAGTTGAGTTTTTGTCTACAAATGCTTTCAATTGCGTCATAGGCTAGGGTGTTTGAGTTGTAACCGAAACGTACTGGGTTCGATCCCATCTGGCGGTTCGTGGACAGGTTTTAACCCATCTGGCGGTTCGTGGACAAATACTAATGAAACTGCAGGAGTAAAACCTAGGAAACGAGTGAGAGAACGCAGTGACACAACTGAAACGCTGTTGAACCCTTTACCAAACAGTATCGAGAACAAAAAGTATCGAGAATGAACGATCTTGGTGAAGAAGGCTTCTGAAAATATCGTAGAAAGGAAAAAAAAATGCTGGTAACAAGCATTTTCTCTTTTTCCCATAAAGTTATTTGCTCTGCCAAATGTAAATCCCATCATTTGGGTAACATTTTATTTGTCGTCTGCAAAAGCTTTGAATTTGGACGAGTATAGAATTTCATCGCTCGGTAAAGAGAGTTAAGGCGGCGTTAAAATAGTTCATACCTAAAAAAACAATGGAGGCTAATTTTAGAAAGTACAAAAGCCAAGGAGAAGAAACCTCTTTCGAATAGTAAGAAAAACATCGTTGGAAAAAAAAAAAAAACTTGTTACAAGCAATTGCTTCTTTTCCAACAACATTTTCAAAAGCTGTCGACTGCTTGGTGCTAATAAGCTATGATTTTTGTGGCAATAAATTAAATCCTACAGCCACAGCTGACATCCAATTTCTGCAGTAAAACACAATTTAGATACTGTTTTCGTTAACATGCTGTTTCGCCTCCTATTTTTTCGAGACTATGTTTTTATGTATGATAAATCCTTTTGATATTTCCGAGAGCGGGGCGATCAGTTTACATGTTTATTTAAGAGATAGGCTTATAACACAGGTGTTCGGTTGTTTCAGTGTGGTAACCCTTTTGTAAAAAAAGAAACCGTAAGCCCGTTTTCAAATTTCTTGGAATTTACTCCAAGAAAATGAGTAAAATCTTTCAAGATTGGCTTTCATTTTATAGGTGCAACATACACAGCCATGAATACATGTTTCTTGAGGCTCGAAAATCGATTTTTTTTTCTTAGAAAATACTGTTCGTTTAAAACTCTTTACCAAACGACAAAATTTTGAACTGGTCCAAATTGAAAGCATTTGCAGACGACAAAATATAGGTGATTAAAAAATTAAAAATTGATTTTGGAAGGGTAGAAAACATTGTGGGAAAAGGAGGAAATGCTGGTTACCAGCATTTTCTCCTTTTCCCCACAATGTTTTCAAAAGGCTTCTTTCTCAGGGTCGTTAAAAGTCGGGATTATGTGGTAAAGAGTTAACCATTAGTCTACAAAGCGCGACTCAAGGACCTTTTCGGACAGTGTAGATCAAGATAAGACTGCACAGAACATGGATGTACACTGTCCGATCAGAAGATATATTTTCAAAAATTAAAAAAAAAAAAAAGATACCTTTGAAATGCAAATTTTGGGTTTTTACTATAGGGTTTAAAGTTTCATTTCACGTTTGTAGTTTTGTCGCAGGATAAGGGTTAACATCAATTGACTTTCTTTTATATAACACTGGTTTGGTTATATTTTACCCCATCATGGCAGTTTCTAAATAACACATGATACTTCATCACGGGTAGTTATAGGTTAAGGGGGATTGCAATAGTTTGCGGTAGACACAACTTTTTTTAAAGTATTCATTTCACGAGAAATAACCATTTTTTTTTTTTTGCTATTTGCAAAATTTCTGCATGTCCACAGACCATTTCTCAACACTTTGACGGGGAATTCAACTTTTAGACTCGTCCGGGATAGAACCATTTACAACAAAAAGAAAGTGCTTTTTAAGTCTGCTATTCAAATGTGTGCCACTTTTTATGCCCGTTTTCGTATCTTACCTGCAAATTTCACAGGAATTAGTCTGAAAATGGTGAAAGGGAGAAAACTGTACAAAAAAGCATTTCTGTCCTTTGCCTACAATGTTTTCACAAGCGTTCTGTCTGTAGGTCGTTAAACTATGGGTTTTTTATTTTAATATGTGGGTGAAATAATTTTATGTATTAACAATAAGTAAGGGGACGTATAACATGTTATATGCATATTTTCTGTAATGCTGTAATTTGGGCCGGTGGCCTTCAGTTACAATAAAAAAAAGTATTGTATTGTATTGTATTGTATTGCGTTACGTCGTATTGTATTGTATTGTATTGCATTGTATTGTATCTACCTCCAGTTTCAGTCAGTTGTCAGACTAAAGGGATATCATGATTCCGTAATAATCTTATGACTTACTTGGTATAATCGGCATCATCGAGACGCATTAACCCCCCTTTTCCCAGAGCGCTTCTCAACTATTGAATAAACTTCATTTTTGATAAAAAAATCGGACATAAAATTTACTGAATTTGTTATTAGTAGGTGGCAATTTTCCTTTTTTGACATGTAAAAGAAATTCTAAAAACAAATAAATAAAATGTGAAAATAGAGAAATATTTTTTGTGAAAAACAAGAAAACCTAGCGGTAATTATGGACATTTTTTTCACGTACCACATTGTTCAAAATCTTTATTGAAACACTGAAAGCACATATTTTATTCCATCATGCGGATATTCCGTGTCTGAAGAAAAAAAAAATAGATTATGGAAAATCGTGAAATCGCTTTATCATTAGTAAGTTAGTATGGGTTGTTTTATATTTATTTTCCAAATCTTATACCCGTCTGTGGAGATAGAATTCGGTTATCCATTTGTTCACACAAAATTCAAAATAACATTAAAACTCTAAATTCTAGACATCAGGGCATCAGAGCCCGTATTCTCAAGAGCCAACCATTCTCAAGAACGTTTTTATTCTTCAGAATTTTCCAAATTTGAAAGTAAAACAACATCTTAATGGCTAAACCAAACGGTTTAGCCAATCAGATGTTGTATTACTTTCAAATTTGGAAAATCTTTGAGAATTAGACTAAGAATATTCTTAAGAACGATTGGTGAATACGGACCCTGATTGGCTCAACTGTTGTGTTAGTCAATCACATGATTAGTCTTGGAAGTCAGAACAAAAATTGCATTCAGAAAGCTAGGTGAGTGCGGCCTCTAGTCTCTTCCCTTGATTCTTTAATCTTTAATGAAACATGAACTTGAAGAAGAGGGTAGTTAACACGTTAGTCTATGAAGTAAAGCTTATTTTGACAGTTGAAATAGTATGAGGGACGACGTTGGTGGCTTTTTTCTAGAAAGTCGGATATCAGGGAAACAGTGGAAACATATTTTATGTAATCTCCTGCAATATGATACATGACACGTTTTATCGCGTTCTAGCAGAAAAATGTGTTTATTTTTCAACAACGAAATAAAACTTTAGGCAGAGCATGATTTCTTTCTTTTAGTGAAATATACAATTTAGTAATTATATAAAAGAGTCATTTTTTAAAAATAAATAAATTGTTCATTGTTGTTAACAGTACATTATTATTAATAAGTCATACTCTGTGTGTGTGTGTGGGGGGGGGGGGGGGGGGGGGCTTAACCCAAACGGCAAATTCTGGACTGGTCCAAATTGAAAGAGTTTGCAGACGACAATTCTAAATTTGATGAAAATGGCAGAAAGTTCTCAAAAAGGATAGAAAACACTGTGGGAAAAGGAGAAATTGCTCGTTACGAGCAATTTCTCCTTTTCCCACAGTGTTTTCAAAAGGCTTGTACTGCAGACACGTGAAAACCAGGCATTGTTTGGGAAAGGGTCAATGAATCTGCAATAAGTATCGAACCAGGTCAGCCTGCGCTGACTGTGCAGGCTAGCCTGAGTCAAAACCTATTGCTAATGTTCAATTTTCTATATCTCGGTGGGCCAGTCTATCACATGATTCACTCGGCTGTTAGACGTATATGGATCCATACCATGTGATGACTTCCTTGGTATAATGCTTCACCAGGATGCATTAAAACCCTTTTTGCCAGAGCATGTCTCATTTATTGGTCAACCTTTCTTTGTTTGCTGAACACGTTAAGTGCTGGGCGATATTTGACTTGTACTGTATATGGTAGTGATCACGACTAGGCTTCTTGTCCGATTTTATAACTGCTCTTTTCAACATGTCGTGTTAAAATGGATAAATTGACCCCACTCGCCGGCTCCGAACTTATGATTCCTCAAACCTTGAAGCAAATTTCCTAGCAGAGATTGAGATTCGAATTAGCAACTCAGGTACATGTATTTCAATTCCTGAGTGCAATTACCAGATCTCAGCTGAAGGCGACACACAGACAGACTTTTATTGAAGGAACTTTTTTAGGAAACTGAAAAGGAGATGTGCGTATATTTGTCAAAATACAAAGCTGCGGCATTTTTTTTTTAAATAGTTTTTGTTCTGTAAAAAGCACGGATACATTGCTGAACAGTATCTTTAATCAGTATGTAGATCTGATTAACATACATGTGTTTGTGTACATGTATCAATACTTTAGCAGCATATTAAAATACTGCATATCTCTCTAAGGTTTCCTATATACCCAAAGTTTTCTTAACGTACTCCTTTACGTATGAATACTTCCACAACAGTAAGAAGTAAATCGTAGCATCCCCTCGTCTGGACGTAATGCTTTATGAAGAATAGTATCAAAATAAGTAATTGAATTTTTTCCTGTCTAAATGGGGAAAAGTGAATCATTCCAAAATATGTTTATCATTTTGGAAGTTCGAAGCAAAAACTGCACAAGATTGCGAACTAATACTTTGTGATTTAATCGCCTGGGCCATTGCCACTATAAACATAAGTATATGTGTCAACATATGTATATGTGAGATGTCACTTGGCAAAGGCTTCCTCGTGACTAACGGAGTAAGAATTTCACTAAAATAACCGCATATTGTGGAACCAGAGTGTCCTCTCCGCGTTTATTTCTTAATATCATAGTTTGAAGACGGTTGTTTGCAAAATAATGCTGACATTTAGCTATTGTCAAGCTTAACAGACTCTCATCCATACACAATATAGTTGTGAGCCGCTTTAAGCACAGCTGACTGTAAACGACACCATATTAAGTGCCTCAGGAGACTCGAATCAATTTACCTGCAATCGAGATTACGTAAAAACAGTGAATTTTCAGTCGATACCTTGATTAAAACTATTATAAGGTTTAAGAATTCAATTTGTATTACTGTAGCTTCCAATTAAAGATTTGAAAGGACGGCATTGATTGGTCATTTCGGAGGTTGTTGATTTAACCAGTTACTTTATCTGAACATTTGGACTGATCTGTTTTAAAACTTTTCAGACGTAAAAAAAAAGATGCAGGAGCGAATGAAATTTGGAGATGGGAGTTAAGCAAGAAAACGTTGTGGCAAATTGAGAAACTGCATATTTGAGCAATTTCTCTATTTGACACTATGTTTTAAATAGTCGTAGCCTTGCTGGAGACTCGGCAAAGTAATGTATCACTTTGGTCAAGTGTTATAAAGTGTTATCATCGCAACAGTTCCTTTAATCTTGCCGCGAAGTGCGACCGGTTCTTTGTGTTTCACATGTCCACATTAGAGTGTTTACACCGCCGTCTGAATTGTCTCTTCCACTTCATTACTTCGCGCAACTTGTACTAAAAATTGCGAAAATTAATCGGAAAAAACGCTTAAAGCTATCTTAAAAATTTCGAATGGGGTTTTACTTCACTTTCAACAATATTTCTGGCATACCATAGAGGTTGCTTACTTATTTTCGGTTTCCCTAGTTGACGGAATACACTAGGACTCTGCACAGCGCATGCCTAGTGGTCTCTCCCATATGAACAGCCTCGCAAACCGAGAATATATCCTAGAGATTCCTACACCTTAACCCTTTCCCAAACGACAAATTTTGGACTGGTCCAAATTGAAAGAGTTTGCAGATGACAATTTGAAATTTGATGGAAATGACAGAAAGTTCTCAAAAAGGGTAGAAAACACTGTGGGAAAAGGAGAAATTGCTCGTTACGAGCAATTTCTCCTTTTCCCACAGTGTTTTCAAAAGACTTGTACTGCAGACACGTGAAAACCAGGGCTTGTTTGGGAAAGGGTTAACCACTGATCCATGGAGAGACACTATTTCAGAAAAATAACATCGACATGAAGACGTCTTATTTCATTACGTAATTACCTTCATAATCTGCAAATTAAATCACACATAACGAGAGCAAAAGGCTCTTTTACTGCAAAGGACCGTAACAAGAAGGATTTTTTTTTTTCGACTCACTCTCTAAACCGTCCGCTTCTACAAAAAGTCTCTTGAGCTTGCATATCTTATATAATGAGTCATGCTCTGTGAAAAAGGGGCTGAGTGCATCTGCAAAAAGTATCGACCCATGCCAGCCTGCGCAGTCTGCGCAGTCCGCGCAGGCTGACATGTATCGAAACGTTTTGCTTTCAGTAATTTTTCTGCATGCCCAAGGACCATTCTATCTCCAGAATCAGTCAGTTGTTGAACAAAATGGATTTTATAGATCCATAATTATGTGATTGGTTTGCTTGATATAATGTATCACCGAGACTGCGGGACACGAGAGTTCGATCCCTATATAGAATACGTTGTTGGCATTTCACTTTTCCACAATGTTCTAAAACAAACTGTATTACTTTGAGGATTTTTCCCATTTTTCAAATGTTTCATAGGTTATGCTGAAGACACATTATGAATATGAGCCATGCTTTGTGAAAAGGAGGCTTAATGCATCTACGAAAAGTATCGACCCAGATCAGACTGCGCGGTCCGCGCAGGCTGACCTGGGCCGAAACTTTTCTCTATTGGTCAATTTTCCGTTTGTCAAAGGACCAGTCTACCTCATGATTTAGTCGGTTTTTAGACAAGGTGGATTTAATGGCTCGACAATCCTGTGATGCCTTGTTTGGTAAAATGCGCTAGAGTATGGCTCATATCTATTCAATGAGGAAAGGATTCAAGTGTAAAACAAAGCACTTCAACTATTCCAAACTTATTCAACTATAACTTTTATATTTCAGATACCAATCAGTCAAACAAAGATGTGTTAGACCGTATCATCAGTGTGGATGATGACGACGAAGATTCAGATAATGCCGAACTTGCCGATTTAGATTCACACTCGGAAACCTCGATAACAGAAACATCAAAAACTATCTCACAACTCAACAACAATGGATCTGACGACCAACATTTTCTAGTAAATGGCGCAGCTAGTGATTCTGACACAACGCCGGAAGGTGACAAAAGTTCGAAACTCAATACAGACAAGGAACGATCAAACAATTCAGGAAGTGAAGCACAGAATAATCGACCGAAAATCTGGTCCGTAACAGACTTTTTAATACACAAAGACTCTGATAGTTCTGATAATTCATCATCGTCATCTACTACTACACCTGCCATTGTGTGTTCACGACAACCGAGCAGTGCACAACTGTTAAATTTCCATCAGACCAACCAGTCAATGCGGAACGGACATTTCCCGGTAGGGTTCCGCGGTTACCCACTGTCTCTCAGTCATTCAACACTATCATACCCGTATTCATTGTCAACCTCTACCGACACAAAATCAGACATCAACTTTAAACATGCTCATGCGGCGGCATTACGAGCTGAGCAGGCGTTTAAAGAAGGACTTGTTCACAGGTCAGCTAAGTTACAAAACGGACTTTTCTCACCTGCCAGAGAGCTAGATGGACTTAGAGTTGGTGGTAAAATAGTGTTATAAGAACAGAAATATAGTGCTAATGTTCCTCATCGGTTCTTTCATTTTTTGCCATAATATTGCCGGTATTTGAACATGATCCATGATCAGTGAAAAGGGGGCTTAATGCATCTCCATGATGCATGATACAAAACAAATCATCACAGTATAACACATCCCTAAAATCCGTGTTGTATAACAACCTACTGAATCATGAGATACACATGCAGACAACTGTCTAAAATCAAACTGTTTTGTCACAGGTAAGCCTTCGCGGACTGCGCATGCTGACCTGATCGATTCTTTTTGAAAATGCATAAAGCCCCTTATTCTTAGAGCATTGCTCATATATTAGAACTGACAGTTTTCTCTATTTTCAAAATCTTTCGCTTCTTACAGACGACTTTTTGCGTCGTGCAGCCGAAAACTTTTCAAAATATTGTAGCTAAAGGGGGAGGTACTCGTAACAAGTACTTTTTCTTTTTTCCAACATTAGTTTTTTTTTTTTCATATCTACAAGTGTCTGTAACTTGAATTAATGCCGACAACAAATCTAACGCTTAAATTATCTTTTTTTTATAAAGTTTGCTTCGAAGTCGTCTGCACCAAATTTATTCCAAAAGAAAAGGCGTTAGCTCTTTATTTTATCAAACGACAAAATTTTAGACCTATTTAAGTCGAAAGCATTCGCAGACGACAAATCAAACGTAACTCACATTGTTGAAGTTGTCTTTTAATGTGTAAAAAGCATTGTTGAAAAAGGAGAAAATGCTGGTAACTAGCATTTCTCCTTTTTTCACAATGTTTTCAGAAGTCTTCTTCCTTAGGGTCGTTAAAAGTCACGACTGTGTGCAACAGGCGTTAAAGCTCAGACGAATTGGGGCGATCGTGGTTACCTTAAAAACATTCGTTGTCTTATTCTCGAGATTTTTCTAAATTTGAAAGTAACACAACTTCTGATCAACAAAACCAAATGGTTCGGCCAAGTTGTGTTACTTTTTAAATCTAGAAGAATGAATTAAGAATGGTTGGTGGATACAGACCCTGGTGTTTGTCGTCCGACAGGCTATGAGCTGCTAAAACTCGTTTACTAATCTGATGTAATTTATCAAGTCATTTCTTAACATCATTAACGCTGGGCTAAGTGGGCAACTAGGATCATCATGACCCTCTTGTTTAGGCTTAGAACCAGCATTTCCTTCCCTTTCTCACATTTTTTCTTCTCTTTTAAAGACAAAATCAATCTTTTGAGAAAGATTTAATTGGTTTTCTACAAATGTTTCCAGTTTGAACAAATGTAAAATTTTGTCGTCAGGAAGATAGTTAACGGACATGTTTTATGAAGTGCTAAAGTCAACGTTTTTGTTAATGTTGTACCAGTGTTAAATGTTTTATGACATAATTATGTGCTAAATGATTCTAGTCTTATAGTCACTGTCCATTTGTTACCGGAATAGAACAGAACAAATATTTAATTCACTTCTGTTCTGTTCAATCTTTACCAGTGAGTCTACGCCAGTCATATTCTACAAGATCGTCACCCTCTTTGCTTGTTTAGTATTTTATCATTAGACAGTCATTTTGCGGTGACAGTTCACCAAGTTAGTATTTCCTTAGTCTTAATCAACCCATGACCGAGAAACTGTCCAGGAATACTCAAGCCATGTTTGGTAGAGGCATGACTCGAACCAAAGGATCCTTCTCACCCACATTTCGAATTAAAATCCAGCTATAAATTTTACGACACAAACTCTGATTGGCCGAGACAGAACGTCTCAGCAAATCGGATGGCACGTTTTGAAATTTTGAATTTACATTTGAGTCATGCTCTGTGAAAAGGAGGCTTAATGCATCCGCGAAAAGTATCTACCTATGTCATCCTGCGCAGTCCGCCCAGGTTGACATGGATTGAATTTTTTTTTTTTTTGCTATTTGTAAATTTTCTGCATGGCAAAGGACCATTCTAATTCCATAGCCAATCGATTGTTAGACAAAATAGATTTTATGGACCCGTTTTTATGTGATGCCTTGCTTGGTATACTGCATCACAGAAATGCATTAAGTCCCCTTTCGCCAGAGCATGGCCCATTTGTAACAAGAATGGTTTGTGAATACGAACCAACGTCTTGCCTTCTTCGATAGAGACAGTTCTTTGCTTTTTTAACCCTTAAGCTGCTTATCGCGACCCACGGACCTTTTGCGGACAGCGTAGATCAAGATCAGACTGCACAAAACGTGCAGTCTGATCTTTGATCTACACTGTCCGATAAAGAGATATCTTTCCTCCAGAAATACCCTTGAAACAGGAAAATTTAGGTTTATACTAACGGCTTGAAAATTTCATTTCTTTTATTCAGCAGGATAAGGGTTAACATGAGGGGACAAAATTTTTGCCTTGTCCATATTGAAGGCATTTGCAGACAACAGATTAGATTTTAATTAAATGATAGAATTTTCTTTAACTCTTTACCACACGACAAAAATGTAGACTCTTCCAAATTCAAACCATTTGCAGACGACAAAATAAATGTGACTGAAAAATTGAAATTTGTTTTGGAAAGGGTGGAAAGCATTGTGGGAAAAGGAGAAAACGCTGGTTACCAGCATTTTCTCCTTTTCCCACAATGTTTTCAGATGGCTTCTTCTTCAGGGTCGTTAAAAGTCGGGATTGTGTGGTAAAGGGTTAAAGGGGCAGAAAATATCGCGGGAAAAGTAGAAATTGCTGGTTCCTAGCATTTTTTTCTTTTTCCACAATGTTTTCAAAAGCCTTTATTCTCAGGATCGGAAGACCGAGATTGTTTGGTAAAGCGTTAAATCTCATGACCCAAGGTGTCTTTTTTCTTTTTCTTGAAAAATGACTATAATTTGCATTACGATGAAATAATTGTTTGAAATATTTATGTCTTGAAGACAAAAGTTTCGATTTTTCCCAGATATTAAATAAACTTTTTGATGCAAATTGTTCTTAAAATCATTCAAATCAAGTAACGTCTATTGACATTTACAAAATGGTTTCACTATGCCTTTGCCACACAATCCCCTGTTTTAATGACCCTATTAAAGAAGCCCCTTGAAAACGTAGTGCAAATAGGAGAAAATGCTAGTAATCAACATTTTCTCCATTTCCCACACTATTTTCTGCCCTTTCAGACGGACAAATTCCAATACCTGAGCTGCATTCAATTTGTCGTCTGCAAATGCTTTCAAATTGGACAGGTCTACAACTTTGTTGTCTGCTAAGAGTTAAATCGTTATATAAATGAAATAAAATTTTCCAGCCAATATTGCTGCCTAATCTGCTAAGCGCGATTCAGGGACATTTTGCGGACAGTGTAGATCAAGATCAGACTGCAAGGAATGTGTAGTCTGATTTTGGATCTACACTGTCTGATAAAGAGGCATCTTCCCCCCCCCCCCCCCCCCAAAAAAAAAAACCTCTGAAATAGCAAAATCATGGCCGAAAATATGTGCTTTTGAAAACGGCAAAAATTGCGATCGGACTATAAGTCGAAAATCTTTCTGATTTTAAATGGATGGGGTTTTTCAGCCGTAGTCGACTTCAGAAAGTTTGCCTTGAAAAAAAGAATAAGGCCTAGGAGTTAAACCACTATACCGTAGATACGACTTTCTGGCTGACGCTACTTTGGTAGCTACTCGTAGAAAACTGTGCTGAAAAATGCAATTACTAATGATAAGCAATTACTCTCTTTTCCACGATGTTTTCCACAAATGTCTGGGAGGAAATAATCCTGTCCCCAAAACGATTCTCCTGGGCATGCCGTGCACCTTTTAGCGATATGTTTGAATTTTTTCATATGATTCCAAGTTAATTTAATTTTTCCAGTAACTTCCGGCCGAAATCAAATTTGTATTACCATTCAAACATAAAATTTCATGGACAATTGAAAAATCTGACAAACAATTTCTTTCTGAAAACAGTCGAAATAGAGAGTTGTGGCTTGAGAAAAGACCAATTGCAACCAGTTAAACAGCTTTGAAACTGGGCGTCTTTTAAATTACATGTAATTCAATTTTCAAACACATTTCAATAGTCGAGCAAAATCATTAGACCTAATACTAGAGGCTCAAGAAATGAAATTATGTGGATCTCTGACAAAAGGTGGTATAATGCATCTCCGTGATGCATGATACCAAGCAAGTCATCACATAATTATGGATCCATAAAAATCTATTTTGTTTAACAACCGATAGAATCATGAGGTAGACTGGTCCGTGGACATACAGAAAATTGACCAATAGCAAAAAAGCTATCGATCCAGGTCAGCCTGTGCAGCCCATGCAGGCTGACCTGGGTCGATACTTTTTGCAGACGCATATGAAAAAACAAACCTGTACAGAACATTGTTTACAAGGAATTGGTACCTTCTAAAAATGTCGAGGCCTGTGCCACTAGAAGGCCATGAAAATCTTAATTTAGAAGCCTGCAGCTCTGTTTTAACCCTTCAACTACTACGCACGACTCACTGACCTTTTGCGGACAGTGTAGATCAAGATCAGACTGCACAGAACGTGCAGTCTGATCTTGGATCTACACTGTCTGATAAGGAGTTATTGTTCTCCAAAAGTTAAGTTTGAAACAATATTATTCGGGTTTTTACTATCGTTTTGAAAGTTTTATTCAACTTATTTAGCAGGATAAGGGTTAAAACAGGACCGACAGTGTGTGTAGTAAGTTGTCCCATTTGCACGATCTTCCTTGGTATTCTGATTAATATAAAAAAGACAACAACAACAACAAAAGCAAACAGTTTTACTCTTTGTGAAATTACCTTCATCAGATGAAGAAATGGGCAAACCTGCATGGATTTTTAGATGGGGAGGTAAGTCTGTTTTTGATTTTTGTCAAAGTTTTAGCTGTCACTTTAACTTGAATTTGAGGTTTTTTTTTTTTTTATAATTAATCCATTAATCTAAAAGTGGAAACTGTTTAACTACTAAATCTGGACTGTTTAAGCCACGCCACGCTCTTTCTTGGCTGGCTTGAATGGTGTTTGTGCAGCTTTTCCATAGACTGTCAATCATGTTACTGTGACGGCTCACTTACATGTGTCTTTTCCGAGTTCAATGGTGATAAAGTGTCTCTGCAGTTACAACGTTTGTCCACAAACGCCGATAGCAAAGGGAGAACCAGAATTCAGTTATTACAAAACTAGCGCCTTCATTATTGGCCCTTACCCCTTTACTACACAATCTCGAGTTTAAATGACCCTGAGGAAAAAGCCTTTTGAAGGGCATGAGGGAAACGGAGAAAATGCTGGTAACCAGCCAACATTTTCTTTTTTTCCCACAGCGTTTTCTAACCCTTCAAAAACATATTAAATCATTAGAGTGGCATTCAATTTGTCGTCTGAAAATGCTTTCAATTTGGACTAGTCTAAAATTTTGTCGTCTGATAAAGGCTTAAGCTTCTTCGGGCGTCTCAGTGTGCTTTTGTGGACAGAATAGATTAAGATAAGACTGCAAATAAAGTTGCAAAAAACCCTTTGAAGTAGCATTTTTTTTTTTTTGCGTGATAGAGTCCATTTTATTTATTTTTTGGCACTCAAAGGGTTAAACCATGGAAAACCTAGACACCTAACATAGGTAAACATATTAATGATTTCCAATCAATATGAAAGACCAAAGCTTTATGTCATGAATGAATGAATGGCTTTATTGACTTATACATCCTGTACATAGTCAGTTATAATCAAAATAATTTTCAAAGTGTCCCACGTGATACAGTTCTCTCTCTCTCTCTCTCTCTCACATTTTCTATCACCGCTCTTTCGCTCTCAAAATTACATCATGATTGTATATTTGATCAATTTACGAATATAAAATATTCAAAGTACTCTGTCTCTCGGACAAATATATTTATATTTAATTCTTTGCCAAGGGACATAATTTTAGACCGCTCCAAATTGAACATTTCTGCAGACGACAAATAAAGTAAGACTTTATTGATGGTTTATATCTTTAAAAAGGTAGAAAACACGGTGGAAAAAGTAGAAAACGCCGGTTACCGGCATTTTTTCCTTTTTTCCACCATATTTTCAAAGTCTGTATTATTATATTTCCATGTAATCTGTGACTGGTTGAAAATTATAAGGGGGATATTAGGAGTTCAAAATAAAAAAAAAGAATAAAGCGTATGTATAACGCTGCGACAAACGCACTATAATGTTTTTATTATAACGCCTTTAAGTGAAGGTATGTATACAAAAGGGGCATTCAGTGTATAGCCATACCGAAAAGAACCGTAAGTTACTTGCTTGTATCTACTTTGTATTTATAGCTCTATTGACTCAGATGGTTTGTCTGTTTCCTTTTTTATCAACCACAATATAACTAAGACACTTTTAAATCAAGACCAAAGAAATGCATGGGTTATATAAATGAGCATTTTTGGGGTTTTTCAAAAGTTCATTAAAAACTTTCAAAATACTAATACCGGCGAATTATCGTAATCTTGTTCATAATATTGCCATGGCGCAGACTTAAATAGATTCAGTAAAATTTAATGTTTATTCTATTTACATTTATCTAATTCAAATCGGGATTTTATACTACTTCGATATTCCCTCGAATCCAAAGCACATAAACAGTCTTGAAAAGCGAAAATAGTCATACTCAGATACCTTCAAATATAGCCTGGATAACATGTAAACATGTACAGAGGTCTGACGATGTGCGAACTTTTTTTTCCAAAGGAATGATACTTATATGTAGAGGGCATTTTTTCATTTCTCATCAGTGCTCCGGTATCCGTAAATCTGACATCGAATTATTACAACGGGATTGTAAACTTGGAATACGTACCCGGAACACGTTGAATGAGCGTGGTCATTCAGGTCACTTTCAAATGAAGTAGGTGGAGATATTATTTGACAACACAAATTACATGGTCGATGTCTTGACCTACATAGGACCCTTTGCTTGTAAATTATTGAAAGAGTTATCAATATGTATTTCTCATTAATTTCTTGGACAACAGAAACGCCGAGCATCAGATACAGGCTGAAAGAGGCGGAAGCTATGGAACTATTTTACGTTCTACTTATTTAGATCATTTTGGTTATGCCAATATTCTTTTTCTTTCCCAAAGTACATAGATACTTCAAGCTGTATTTCTATTTGACCTAAGACATACATGCAAGCATTTAATCTGTTTGACTTATGTTGGTATAGTGGAACTGTTTCGGGAAGTTCAATGACACGTTAAGTCGCCGCTGAAAAACAAAGATAATTGATACGCAAAAACTTCAAACAACAACAACAACAACAAAAAAAATCATTTATTTATTTTCAAATAAAATACCTACGAACACTAGGCCATAAGAAACAGAATTATTCTTTTGGTTCCGATTAATTTACATTTACATTCGAACTTAAACTGCTGTATGTGATCTGAATGTTAGAAAACAGTCTGTAAGTCTCGCATCCATTTATTCAAACATGTCTTTTAACAGACTGCTTTAATCCTAAATCTAAACAGTTTGGAAGAAAAAAATGTAATGTTTAGAAAACGATTGCATCGTCTCTGCTTGGTCGTGTTCCAAGGGAAAAACGACTAATCTACACGATTCACTGCCAGACGTCAGTCGAAATGACTTATCTGAAAAGCTTTTAAATTCCGTTCAAATGGCATCAATGTTACTGAGATTGAGTACCTAAATTCTTCTGTTAACAGATGGAATTGCATTCCAGTAAATGAAATTAACAAGTTAATCTGTGTTCTGTTTTGTTTGATTGTTATCTCTCGCTGGGATTGTGTTAGGAAATGAAATCAGTTCTGAGAAGAAAACCTGTCAGCTCTTTCTTGCAAGAGATGACAAGATTAACGTAAACTCCACTTTATTCGTATATGACCACAATTCGTGCTAATTCAGTATAGCTTTAAGTGTCTATTTTTGTTTTAAAAAAGAACAAACAAGAAAAGTTTTGCAACTTTCGTCTTGCAAACGATGGAGAATGAAACAAAACACCGTGAATTCCATACGATCAATATTCATATTGATTCGATTGAGCTTCAATGTCTTTTTTTTTTAACATAAGGAAGAGTAAAAAATTATAACAATTATCATTAAGATCTTTCGTCCATATTCAGTCCACAGTAAATAGACCTGTATGACATTATATAGTTTAATGTTGAGGTATGTGTGTGCGCACAAGAACTTTTGCAAGCCCTTTTCCGTGCAACTTAGATATCTGTTGTAGTTACAGTAGCATTATCATTAATTAAACTCTTATTCTAAAGGCCATCAATGATTGTTGCCTCTTACTGTCTGCTAATACAGGTTTAGTTTAATTTTCATACGTTTCATCTTGATCGACGTAAAGTATTCTGCAATGGATTTATCGAAGGCAATAACATTCCTCAGAGCATTCTAGAAATGTTTTAAGACAGTAAAAGACGTATAATGACCGATTAGTGCGTAGCTTCACCACGCCACTGGCAACTACGTAATTGACAATATATGCAAATATAGGTCAATGTACAGAATGCAGAGGGAAAGTATGTTCAGCTTCGTGTTTTTCCAAACACAATATTTGTTTAAAGATATGTCCTGTTTGATAAAAAATGTGACATGACAAACCGTTTGTTGTGGCAAATGGTGAATCTTTAGATTAGACATTACATCAGAAGTGTTGGCATGTTAACTAGTTTACTGTTCATTTTTTCTTATTATGGGGAGAGCCTATAAATGGTAAAAAAATATTTACAAAAATACAAATGACGAATACAGTAGATTTTTCACGCCTTTTATAAAAGTAAACCAAGTTGCCGTTCATTAATTTACGACGATCAAACCGTCCTTAACCGGAAATAGATCTTACGAGAAGTTATATTTATGCCAGAATAACGATTCTAGTTTAATGTACGGCTCTTCCGACTCTCTCTTTCGTTTCAAAGACAAATATATGAGCTAAGAAACATACCTAAACATTTTACTCAGTCTATCACAATAGAGACTGATGCGTCGCAGTATCGATGTGAATCATTGGTATAGTAACAGTGTGTACTTGTTTTGTTCTGTTCGAAAATCGAATTAAATCGGTACGATTTTTTTTTTTTGTCCGGTAAATTTCTTTAAATCTATTAAATGACACACACACACACACAAAAAAAAAAAAAAAAACAGGAGTGTCAGTGTTTGTCACTACAGTTATTGTGCCGTCAAGTTGGAAATTGCAAAGATGCGTCTTTTCTGCTACGGTTTCCAAAATTCCGAAAGATATATTCACCCCTGTTAAAAAGCGGAAAGTCGAATTCTGGCACTGGCTATAGGCAAAAATGAAAAGTCTCTGTATGTGCTTCTACTTCATTAATTGTGCCGACTTGTAACATGACTGAAATATTTCTGTTAATGTCATTCTACGTAAATAATTGTAACATATGTGAAGGCTATTTAACCCTAAACTTTATGCTGTTTGGAAATTCACCCCAATTGTGAGACACATACCGGCAATAAGGTACTAGAGAAACAAACAAAAATGAAAACAGAGAGAAAAAGATAACTCTATATACAAATATGACGAGACCCTAAATCATAGAAAAGATATTTTTGAAAAAGAAAAATATATAAATATATATATTAGATAATTTTGCGGCCCTCATTTCTCTTCATGCGATGTTTCGTTCAGAGTTTTCTGCTCTATGTGTTTGTGCAAATGTTTATTCGTTAGGAAATGCATAAAAGAAAATGTTATACATAGACAACAAGCTGTTGCGACCATTTCTGTCCTAGTAAATTGCTAGAAAAGCCATTACTCTATGTTAACTATTGCTAACTGTCTACGATAACTGAATAAAAGAATTATTATTTGCATATTTATAACCAAGAATGTTGTATTTATTACAATTTAATTTCACTATAATACCAAATATTAGTTTCGTGTTTTAGTTCCTCTAACTTTGTCTTATTATTTTCATTAACGACAGACGAGCTTGAAAACATTGTAGTAAAACACGGATTTTCCCAATCAAACGTAATTTAAAAGAGTATTTTTAACTGTTCACATTCTTCTCTCACAAAAGATTGTTATTGTCAGATGTTCCGAATGTTACTGATATGTCAAAACAAAAATAGTCTCCTTTCGCTTTTAATTTAAAACGTCTTTGCCAGTCAAGTGGATAGCTTCGGAATTTAAAATAAGAATCAAATTTTAAGATGGTTGCTTTTTGTTCTTTTTTGTGGCGTTACCCCTAAAAGACCAGAACTTAAAACGATTCGCATACGTGATTAAGACAACTTTGAATATTTGTCCCAGTTTGTCTGCCAGCTGCTTTTCTGTTGCTAACATACGGACACTTAAATGATATCTTCTCGTTTTCAAGAAAGAATGTATCAGCCAATATTAGATGGCTAGTCTTGGTATTTAGAATTAGAACATGATTTACAGTCGTGGGTGAATTAAGTTCCTGGTGTAGTTTCTATACGTGATGGTGCTACACAGACGGTGCTCGGAAAACATTGAATATTTGCCCCCGGTTTGTCTGTCAGCTGTCCATGGTGTTACTGATACATCAGAACCAAAATAATCTCTGTTCGTTTTCAATCGTTTCCTGTATTAAGTACAAACATTTCAATTTTCAAGAGTTTTTCTTAATTCCACTTGAAGGCGACTATTTCCATTTACCCCTGTGTTTATCAGAAACCAGAATTGGCTCTATGATGTTATGAAATATGCTTAGTATCAACTTTTGACACTTTACACAGTGCTAGTATGTCTCGCTTGCTCGTCTAACTTCCCAGAAATTATGAAACCGTATAAGCCGATTCAAAGTTCATTGTTAAAGATTTATTTTGAATAGCTGAAGTATAAATGCTTGTTTTCTCTGAGTAGTTTAATTTTGTTTAAGAACTCTGCACGATGATATTTCTTACAGATATGATGTGGTAAGGGTCCCATTCGTGATTGACGTGTTTGGAGAAAATTGGCAACTTAAAGATCGCGGTTTGTCACTTTTTCTTCAAGTATCGGTTCATTCAATTAATTTTGCTTTCTTTCCCTTGTCTGTGTACAATAGGTTTATCTAAACATACTGGAGTGTACCGAGGGGTATTGCCTAGCTCTTTTTCCAGCCGCCGATTCATTTCATCTTCGAGGCAAACCAATCCAAAATAAATTGCTTTAAGAAGTTAAAGGGAAAATACTTGCAACAAATATTTTTGTCCTTTGCAACAACGTTTTTTTTTTTTTTAATTATTACAATGATGTTTCAATGTCGAAATAGAAAATTTGCTTTAGAAGATGCTTCAACTGAAGTTGGGACACATAGAAACATTATACAGACCATAAACTTTACCTAAAGGACTAGGTACAACCGAATTGGTTTTGGATAATAGTGAAAAAAGAAAACTCAGACCGCACATCCTGTGCAGTCTTTTTTATTAAGTCTGCTATGTCTGATTTTGATAGATCCTACTGTGAACAAAACAGCGCAGAAATTGCAAAATTTCATGTCTTCATTTTCTCTACAAATAAAAAAGATTGTTTATTTCATCTATTTGACATTAAATGGCTACTACGTGATATTTTCATTTGAACGTAATCGACAATAGTCGACTTTTGTCGTTTTGGAAGATCACATCGAAGCATATTGAAGCAAAATGAGAAACTACCCTTACCGAAAAGTTTTCACTTGAGTTTTTCACGAAACCATAATTCATGTTCATCCATATTGTGCATGGGTGGTTTTAAAGTTGTGTATTATGAATTTACCTCATGAAATAATAATGATAATAATAATGATAATAATAATAATAATATTATTATTATTATTGATGGTGTTCTTATTGTATCATTATTGTTATTATCATATATGATTGAAAATCTGTTCTTGGTGAACTTTTTATAATTGTATAGTGATAACGACTTTTTCGTCAGCCTTTTGATGCCAGTTGTCTGCAGGGCTGAAATCTGACTGTACTGTTTTATAGAGAAGCGTTATTAAAATGGGAATTGTCCAAGAAGGAAACTGAAAATAGAGAAGGAACGAAATTACAAAACCGTATACATGTCTTGTTATACACAAGTAAAAAAAAGATTGACAGAGAAATCTTTCAATTACGTCCCTATCCCTAGCCCGCGTTCCAGCTTAATCATTTTTTCCTTTTTTTTAATTTACATGGCGTCATTTTTGACAAAGTACAGTCTGAATATAAAAAAAGGTCTAAAAGATGATAGGACTGGAACCCAGACAACCCTAAACCATGCAAGATAGTGAAGGTATTTCACCATCTTTTATTTCAAAATATTTCTGTAATGTTGTTTGGTATCTAAGGCATTTTAAACCAGTATTCCGGATAAATCGGGATAGCAAGTGTACGTTTACATAAGTTCCAGCAGGTTGTATCACTTGCCGTTGGTTAAGCGATGTGGGATAAATGTGTCTCCTGACGCAATGACTTCCATCAGTCCTTGGAAAAATTTTGGTCGAGCCGGGGACTCGAGCTTGCAAACCATAGTTCATCAGAGCCATGCTGCAACACTGCACGCTCTGTGCTTGACTAAATTATGTCTGAAAGTAATCAAAGACCCAGAAAGATCAGCTGGATAATGTAACACAATATCCCTTTAGAACGGCCTCTAAATATTACTGACTCGGGCTAAGTGAGCATTGCTTCTGGTTTTCCCCCTATTGATAGATTTAATGAAATTTGCTTCATCTGATGTGAATTGTTATTTGATGTATCAATGAGATTAATATGACTTCACGAGGCTCCCGTCTTTTGTGTGAGTAATGCATTCCAATGAAATCTCTGATATTAGCCGATGCTTTGCAAGATTTTGTCGTCTAATGGAAATGGACACTGCCAGGGGTGTTTAACCTTTTACCCAAACGACCCTATCTCTTATACGATTCTGAGAAAGAAGTCGTGTGAAAAACCTTGTCGGAAAAAGGAGAAAATGCTGGTAACCAGCATTTTCTCCCCTTCAAATAATAAGGTTTTCTACCTGTTTAAGGATATCTCACAATTGGAGCCAGATAAAATTTATAGCTAAAAAAGTTTTCAATTTAGAAAAAGTGTAAAATCTTATCGTCTGGTAAAGAGTTAAACAATGGTAGAGAGGTTCATTTTCATTGCCTCGGGTTCATTTGTTATGCACCTTTGGTCCGAGAGTATCAACGGGATTAGGGGGACCGACGTTATTGGCAATGGAGAGAGCATTTTCGTCAATCATCTAATAGAGTTGCTCGCTGATACGCCGTATCAGAATAACATCAGCGAAATATAATTGAATATTCTTTACATTTGTTGGTCTCTGCTAAACTAATGTCAAACATTTTTCTTGCATTAATGATTGGAACTGATACAGACCCTTTGCGGCTCTGGAAATGTAGATTATGCGTCTCTCTTTTGAAATACTTTCTATTATAACATTTGAATGGACATTTTGTTGTTGTTGTTTAAATATGTTATTATTTGAAGTTTTTTTGTCAAAATTAAAATAAATTTGTTGGTTCCTGCTTAACTCGTGTTAAACATTTCTCTCGCATAAGGATTAGAATTGATAAAGACCTTTAGTGGGTCTCGTTTGAAATGTATATTTTTAACAGTACTTGAATAGACAGATTTCCTTTGTTAAAGTTTCGTATTGTTTAAAAAAAATGTTTGGTCGAAATTATTATGCTGTATGTACCGAATAAAATATTTGTTTGTCAGTGGCTTGTCTGTCAAACTCTGTTTTTTTGTAAATTCTTTAAGCTGATACAAACCTTTTTCGGCTTTTGATTACAGATATGCGTCTCTCAATAGAACCACAGTTTTTAAAACATTTGATTCAAAATGTTGTATTATTTATCTTTCCTATTCAGTTATTCATTATTCATTCATTTATTGACTTATTTACAGTTTATTAAGAATAATTTGACCTGCTCTGAAACCGCATGCAAATATTTCTTTTTTGATTCTTGATTTCATTTTGAAAAGCACTACTTTGAGAAAATTGCTACAATGATGCCAAAACGGATTATATGCATTATTTATGTACCATACGTTGTCATACCGCGCCGAAAATCCATTGAGTTTATTTTATAGATAGTTTATGTTTTCCATGCAAACTGCTCCTCAGCGTCATTGTATAATTAATTAACTTGTCGATTAGGGCGCGGATTAAGGGCTCGGAAAAAGACATGAACTATGCAAATGCGTTTCACCACGGGGAGGGTAAAGCTTAGTTTGACATGTGTAATCTCGACGTCCAATGTAATTTGCCCGAAGGTCGGTTTCTATCGCCCAGACAGAAGTCATAATGAGCTATCGTTATTTTCTAAATTGACACTTTATCTTAATATAACCATAAAGTCTATCAGAAATGGAATAGATTTGGGAACCATTCCTCCCCTCGGACCATCTATACAATGGATTATTCCAGTTTTTAGACGGATTATTATTTATGTCTTGTTGCAGGGCTTTTACTTTAGCTTTTGTTATATGTGGCAAATAAAAAAAAAAAAAAACGTAAGAGTTCATACACAATTTTCTATTTTCTTATTTTTCTTTTAAAGTCCTGTGAAAAATCGGTTACATAATACACACTTTATCTCGAGTAATCCTTGACACCTCTCCCCGTATCTCCATTTCTTTTCTGTTTTTTTTTTTTAAACTCTTTACCAAACAACAAAATTTTAGACTAGTCCAAATTGAAAGCATTTGCAGACAAAATAAATGTGAATTAAAAAAATGAATTTGTTTTGGAAAGGATAGAAATCACTGTGGGAAAAGGAGAAAATGCTGGTTACCATCATTTTCTCCTTTCCTCACGATGTTTTCAAAGGGCTTTTTTTCACAGGGTCGTTAAAAGTCGGTAAATGGTTAACCTGATCTTGCCATCGTTTGCAAAGACAGTGTACATTATGTGTTTACAATGGTCTAAATTAACATTTATACTTCTAAATTGCGTCAGAAGTGAAACTTTTTTCTGTTCTTTTCTGCAGAGGAAAAATATCTTCCATGATAGGGAATTAATTCTGTTTTTTTTTTTAACCTTGATGTTTGGTATTCGATCCCCGTTTGAGCTGGCTGGAGATGTCCTCAAGTAAGGCACTTTGCCCTGACAGTAATAGATATCACTTAATTAAAAATACTGATAAATACAATTGAATAATCCCAAGTGAGAAATGAAAATGAGCAACTACGCATGTCGTAAAAGATAGCATGTGTTAGGGAATAGAAACTTTCACTGCTTTAATTTGATTTGATTAACTTGATACCGTCTTTTGGCAACAGTAAGATTTTCGGTCAGCGCACATTCATACAAAAAAGAGGTAGGCATATGTCCTATTTTGAAAAGTACAACAATATAGTCATATTACCTCTTAGCTATTATATACGAAAATGAATCAAGTACCTGCGTCCAAACTAATGTAGAGCAACAGTTAGTGCATAGAATCTAAGTTTTAGAATCTAGTCTTCTTTGTTCGCGTTTCTTGCAAATGGAATTTTTATTGATTGCGATTAAAGACATTCTCTCCACCAATGTTTAAATTTATGAAATAATCGAAGTTGATCTTCAACAATTCACGTTCCTTTCTAAACAGTGGTAGTACTTACTGGCTAAGTCCTTAGACTGCATTCACCAACCATTCTTAATAGCATTCTTAGTCTTACTGGCTTAACCGTTTTGGCTAAACCAAACAGTTTACCCAGTCAGAAATTGCGTTACTTTCTAAATCTAAATTTGACAAAAAATGTTATTATGAATGGTTGGTGAATACGGCCCCTGGTCTTTACATTTCTATATGAAAAGAAACATAATTACTTTCTTCATTGCTAGAATAATAATAAAATGGATATTTCAATTATAAAATGGAATTCATGTTCTATTTCACTAAAAGGGGTCCTGCCTGGCTCAGTGGTAAAGTGTAGGACTCGTGACCTGGAGGCCCCGGGTTCGAGCCTCACTCGATCCACTGGGTTTTTCGTGGGAGAGCCCTAGCCTAGTACTGGTGAAACCCAGGAAATACATGAATACGTGAGCTGTCGCCGTGATATGACTGAAATATTGTTGGAAGCGGCGTAAAACACCGGTCAATCAATCAGTCAGTCTATTTCACTAAAGCTACACTGAATACTTTTTCCTTTCTTTGGATACCTTTTTTTTTTTACCGAATCGATGTGACAGTATGCGAACTGACTGGTATGAAGTTCTCGTTCTCGTCTTCAAAACTAACGTAGGTTTCGTAGATTCATACCTTACGGCGATGCCAGCTCTTGAATCTGCACTGTTGTTTCTTAACCACCCTGATCGTTAATTATCAGAGCACGAGGGCCATCTCGAAAGAACCAGTTGCCTTATGAGTCTAGAAAAGTGTGTTTATTCTATTTAGAGATTTAGTGGTTCATTCTGACTTCAAATAATCGCTGGAAGGCAAAAATGTTGTATTGCCAAATATGTAATTTCAATATGAAATAGACATCTTCAGTCTGGGATGTATTCTCAAAGAAAATTTGATCAGAATATCTCACAGAACAGCTGCAAACAGTGTATACTGAAAATCTAACTGCATGTTCTATACGTTAAGAACTGTGGACCTGAATCTGCAATGTTAACAAACCGAGACTTGTGACACCTACTCAAAGAGATGAAGCAATCCCTCGCTTAATCCGTACGCAGCTAAGCGCGACTCTTTGCGCTTTTTTTCGGACAGTGTAGATCAAGATCAGACTGCAGTCTGATCTTGGGTCTACACTTTCCTATATCCTGTGTTTTATATGGTGAAAAAGACTTTGAAAATCACTAACGACTGATGGGTACTAATGACTTAAAATGTTCATTTCATTCATTTTGCAGCTTAAGGGTTAACTCTTTCCTCAGCATAGACGACATAAGGGGCTTTTATGAACAGTGTATCAAGATCAGACTGACGTTCTGTGCAGTCTGATCTCTTATCTTCATTGTCCACTACTGTATTCTAGATTATGATTGATCTGTCTTTTCATCCTGCAGTGAAGCTGTTTTACTAGATGTTGGAAAAGTGCGATTTGATAGTTAAAGAGTTAACCCTTTACCACATAACTCGTAGTCCTTACGACCTAAAGAAAGCAGATTTTTGAAAACATTGTGGAAAAAGGAGAAAATGCTGGTAACCATCATTTCCCCTTTTCTCACCTTGTTTTCTACCCTTTCAAACACAAATTCCATAATTTGAGCTACGGTTTATTTGTCGTCTGCTAATACTTTCGATTTGGACCTGTGTAATATTTGATCGTCTGGTAATGAGTTAACCCTTTCAGCGCCATAGGCGAAAACACGGACTTTTGCGGACGGCATAGATCAAGATCAGACTGGACAGAACGTGCAGTCTGATCTTTGATCTATATCTTCCGCTTGTTTGGTCAAGCCTATATGATAAAAATCTTCCGGAGACTCAGTGGATTCTATTTACAGCCATCAAAAGAAGCCGCGTTTGTTTATTTGGCGCCGAAAGAGTTAAAAAGACGCAATTTAATCTCATCTTCACCAGATGTTGAGAAAATGTTTATTGGCGGTTTAGCTATCATTGAATCAATATATGTGAAATCTTTAGCCTGTGTCGCTTTTCTCTTGCACGATCTGACAAAAATGTCTTTTTGAAAGGCACAAAAGACCGATCAACTCAATACACAGAAATTTCATGGTTAATAGAAAATGACAAACCGCAACAACATAGTTTAGCGGATTTGCTTTTTCGGTCGTTTTCTATCTTATTATCTGCGCTCTTTTTTTTTTAATTCGCGCCAAGTTAAAATTCGAGAAGAAAGCGGGAATGTTAGCGAATTAGTCGATTTACTGATTTAACCCTTTGGCTGCTAAGCGTTACTCAAAGACCTTTTTGCAGACAATGTAGATCAAGATCAGACTGCACAGAACTTGGATCTACACAGTCCGATACGGAAATATTTTCCCCCATAATGCACTTTTGAAATAGCAACATTTTTTATTTTACTGTCGGCTTGAAAGTTTGATTTCATTTATTTAGCAGGTTAACAGATTAAGGTATTTGGGAGAATTCATAAATTCTATGGGAATCTAAATTTGTCGTATTTTCAAAAACGTAATAAACTTACAAAATAAGACTGATCCGACTCCTTCCACTCAAATAATTCTATAAACTCTTTACCACACGACAAAAAAAAAAATAGATTCATCTAAATGGGAAACCTCTGCAGACGACAAATCAAATGTCAAATTATGGAAGTTCTGTCCGAAAGGATAGAAAACATTGTGGAAAAAGGAGAAAATGCAGGTTGCCAGCGTTTTCTCTTTTTTCCATAACGTTTTCAAAAGCTTTATTCCTCAAAGATTTAAACCCGGAATTGTTTGGCAAAGAGTTAATTTATAAATGCAGCAAAGGGTAAGATATGTTAATGAAAATATTTTACTCGGATGAATGGTCCTGCCACCTGTGTCCACTCGACACAGACAAATTTAAAATTGGACCATGAAAGTCGTTTACAGAACAGAACAGAACACGTGTCTACATATCTGTGCGGAAGAGACTATTGCAAATTCTATGTCTAGTCTACATATGTTTTTGTATGGCGATGTACTTTGTACAAGTCTAACGATAAAAATTGATATTCTGTTCTGTTCTTTTTTTTATTATTCATCTGGATTTGAAAGATTTGATTTTGAGGCTTTGGAAGGGTAAAAAACATTGCAGAGAAAATAGGAAATGTTGGTTACCAGCATTTCTTCCTTTTCCTACGATATTTTCACAAGTTTTCTTTTCTAGGGCCGGCCGTTGAAATTCGGGATTGTTTGATATAGGCTTATCGTGGGAGTGTCACGTGGGCAAGCCACTTCAGAACGCTAGCCTAGTATTGGTGCAACCCAGGATATGCATGAATGAGTGAGCTGTCGCCGTGATATATACGACTGAAATAATTTTGAAAGCGGCGTTAAACACAATCAATCAATCAATCAATCAATCAATCAATTGTAAAGGGTTAGGCAAGCTCCTGAAAGATGCTCGTACTGAAAGTATGCTTGCTTTAGAAAGGTGCCTGCTTAGTAACGGTATATTTCAAATGCTGGCCTTCTTTTGGACCACAATTTAAGCTTGCTTAATACAGGTTGCCCTCTCAGTAGAGGTGGTCACTGTATAAGTAACTGTATAAGTAAAATTCCACGAAATATACACACAAGAAACGTAAGATGCGTGAAAAAGAAAATAGAACTGTCATCTAAATATATTCTAAAATATGAGCCATAATCTGGCAAGAGGGGATTTATTGCTTCTCTGTGATGTCTTATATCAAGCAAGTCATCACATCTTTTCGGATCCATAAAATCCATTTGACCATCAACCGAGTCAATCCTTAGGTAGAATTGCCCTTGGACATGCAGAAAATTTACCAAAATGCAAAAAGTTTCGACCCAGGTCAGCCTGCGCGGACTGCGCAGGCTGATCTGGGTCGATACTTTTTGAGGATGCATTAAACCCTCTTTTCACCGAACATGGAACAGAGTTCAAAGTTTACAAAGTTTAATTAGTATATAAGGCCTCCGGCCCAAAATAAAATACAAAACATACATTTTAACACTGTGCTAAGGAAGGTGACAGATGTACATAACCTATTTCTAAACAACGTATTAATTTAGTAGATCTAGATAAATATAATAATGCACACAATTTTAAGCATCAATAGATTTATAAATAATAAGACAGTTCAAATCCAAAAGCATCCCTTAGTCTTGCACTCATTAAAAAAACATTGATGAACTGTTGCTGACAGTGTGGATTAAGATCAGACTGCATTGAACGTGCAGGTTGATCTTGGATTCACATCCTCCTACAAAATATGTATTTGAAAGAAGACTCGGATTATCCTTCCCAGTTATATTTGCTGCTAAAGATCTGATAAAATCGGTGTGTTATATAATAACTACATCTCCTAAGACGTACGTTATTTTTTTTAACTTTCAAAGGATGTCGAACATAATTATTTTTGGGTCTTATACTTACGTATGTGGATATATTTCTTTATTTTAGGGTATGGTGGTATGGTGTTATGCGGTCAGCAGTCTGGTATGTCTAGAAGCTTCTCAATGGATTGTTCATTTGGTTGTTACTAGACTTTAGGGCTTACCGTTAGTTCAACTGATTCAATCCCTACAAAAGATAGTTTTTGTCATGTCTAAAACGGTCAATTTCAAGATGGCTGATATCTCTATACGCAAAAGGAGTTTGGGAATCAAGGTGCAACATAAAAAGGGTAGTAGGAATAAACAACAGGTCATCTATTTTCGAATTTGATAGTCACTTAACCCCTAAGCTTCTACTCGCGTCTCACTGACCTATTACGGACAGCGTAGATCAAGATCAGACTGCACGATTTTTGCCTGTAGTTGATGTAAAACCGACTCTTCTACAATTTAATGCATGTGAGCCATGCTCTGGCAAAAGGGGGCTTAATGCATCTGTGTGATCTATTATACCAAGCAAGTCATCACGTAATGATGGATCCATAAAATCTGTTTTGTCTGACAACCGACGGGATCATGAGATAGTATGGTCCTTTGACACGTAGAAAATTTATAGATAGCAAAAAGCATCGATCCATGTCAGCCTGCGCGGATTGCGCAGGCTGACATGTGTCGATGTTTTTTGCAGATGAATTAGGGCCCTTTTCACAGAGTATGGCTCATTTTTAACTGGAATTTGGCACGGTTTTGGGGAATTTAACTAATGCACGAATCCAGTGAGAATGCATGCATCTACGAGAAATGGATATAGAACAGAACAAAACAGAGCAGAACTTTATTTCTGTTCTGTTCTGTTCTGTTCTGATATAAATAAGCATACTTGTAGACATACATGTATTGGAAGAAGAAAAATTAGTTCGACATATTGAAATAATGTGGCTTTTGATCCTACAAATTAAGATTGTGTATGTCAGAGCTACAATTTAAAAAAAAGAAAGAAAGATAATTAATTAACAAATAAGTAAACAAATACAAAAAGTAAGTAAAATCAATAAATGATTAAAAAGATAATCATCCTCGAAAAAATCGATCATGTTGTAAGCTTTGAACATGCTTGTACTTTCTGTGATGAATAATTGTTCAGTTAATGTACTTTGTGTTATACAATTTTACAGGAAGTGCTATCGCGCCTGTTCTGAAAAGCCTGTATAAATTTACAGGTACATGTATTTCTAAATATGATGTTGTAGTGAAGAATTCACCTTAAGAAGCAAATGTAAAAATTATATCTGACTTGCACGCAGGTGGGCATCATTGAACGATCGAATAAACTAAGACCGTTTTCACCAACCATGGAAAAGTACAATGGCAGTCATGATATAAGTGAAATAATGCTGAAATCGGCGTTACACAACAACAACAACAACATATACCCTAACATGCTTGAAACAGTCTATGTCGGTTGAAGTATTTTGCATAGAGAGGTGTTATGCATAAAAGGAGGTAATAACGTGGACAGTGCTGTTCAGTGATATCAACCCACTTTTTACCAAACGACAGACATTTTAGTCTGGTTCAAATTAAAAGGATTGATTGATTGATTGAATGATTGATTGTATGTTGTTTAACGCCGTTTTCAACATTATTTCAATTATATCGCGGCGGCCAGTGCACCTATCCATGCTTTCCTGGAGTTTCTTGTTGTACCAGTACTAGCCCTAGCCTAGTACTGGTGAAACCCAGGAAATACATATGTGAGCTATCGCCGTGATATGACTGAAATATTGTTGAAAGCGGCGTAAAACACCATTCAATGTACCAGTACTACGCACAATATTCTTTCCAAGCCACTGGCTGCTTTCCCACATAGCAACCGTCGAAACAATGGACAGCGGTGAGAGAGGAATGAATCCTGTCGCAATGACTATCATCAATCCTCGGAAAGAAATTGGCCGAGCCGGGGATCGAACCAGCGACCTCCTGTTCTCAAGTCCTGTACACTACCGAGCTACGGGGGCTCGACCCAAATTAAAAGGATTTGCAGACGAAAAGTTAAAAGAGGCTCAAATGATTATGCTTGTATAAGGTATAAAATATTTGGGAAAAGGAAAATAAATGCTGGTTACCAGCATTTTCTCCTTTTCCCAGATATTTCCAAACGTCATCTTATCATTTAGAGTTGTTTGGTAACTGTTTAAGCAGGTAGAGATAACACGTGAAGGAAAATCGGACAGCGCGGTTATATGTCCCAATTATAAACGAATTTTCAGTGCATTCGTGAAGTTTTACAAAGTTCATTAATTTCATACAAAATGTATTTGTAATATTTGGGTAATATCTGATAGTTTATTGACTAGAACTCGCTTTGACTTTAGTTTTTCAACCTTTTAAACACGTTTCCATTCAATCAAACAGAGTTTCAATCCAAAGAAAATATTCCCAGCCTTATGAATTTTTTATCATCATTTCATAATTTCCATCGAGCTGACAATTATTAAAATTGTGTAAACAGGATATTTCATCATTCTGAGCAATTAAACAAATAGGCGGCAATCAAAAATGGGCACCTGGTGAGACAAAATAGCCATTTGCAATCGACTACTATTTCAAACACTGGCCATTATTTGCGGATATAAAGTTTAGTCATCTGATTGTTCGACACATTTCATTAATTCGGAACTTTGAACAAGGATGAAAATCTAAGTTTTTGGTTAGAAATTGGTTTCACCAGTGCTAGATTGGGATTAGTCAGTGCCTTGCTAAAGGATACTCCCGTCGTGGCATTGCCGCCATTGGGGATCAAACCAAGATTTCCTGGGACCGTTTAAATTGCATTCTTAGTCATATTCTAAATTTAGAAAGCAACGTAATATCTGATCGGTGAAACTACTTTGTTGAGCCAATAATAAATTGCGTTACTTTGAAATCTTTTTAAAAAATCTTGAGAGTGAGACTACGAATGTTGTTAAGAATGGTTAGTGAATACAAACTGTGGGTCACACATCTAACCCAATCATGGTCCGTATTCACCAACCATACTTAATTTCATTCCAAGTGTAATTCTAGATTTAGAAAGTAGCACAACTTTTGATTAGCTAGACCCTTTGGTTTAGCAAATCGGAATTCGTGTTACTTTCAAATTTAGAAAATTCCTAAGAATGTTCTCAAGAATGGATGGTGAATATGTACCCAAAACTGAGCCACAGATCCTCAAAAGACCGAAATGCCAGATGCAAAAGGTCCCATTTTTTGTGTGCCGCTGGTGATTTTTTCCCAGTTAAACAGAGGATTAGATTGGCAAACGTTACGTTATCATGGTCAATACCTAGAGGCGATTCTGTGTCAGGATTTTGCTATTACATTTACTGTGACATCCCTCGTCCATAACTCGCTACCCCCGGGGAAATAGGGAGATTCACGGTACAAACGCTGTTCGTAGTCTGCTTTCTCATGGTGGGCTTACAATGTAAATATTTTCTGCTTGAATGTTACCTTCGGACCATTTTTTAAGACAGGGTAAAAACGTATGAAACATGAAAGGGGATGATAAAACTTGGCTTTTTAGCATCCTAGACAATTAAACCTCTGCCAGACGACAAAATGATTGACTTATTCAAATTGGAAGCATTTGCAGAAACAAAATGACAGGCGCTCAAGTGGTGAGATTTTTCATTGAAAGAATAGAAAACATTGTGAATAAAGAAGAAAATGTTAATTACCACCTTGTCTCCTTTTTCCAACAATGTTTTCAAATGCATTTTTTCACTAAGGATCATTAAACTCGGGATTATGTGGTAAAGTGTTAAAGATATGAAAAAGGTATTCTAAGTCTGTAGACAAAAAAGCACAAGAAGCTGCTACAAGGCGATCTTTACTAGAGTATGTCTAAAGTTGTCAGACGTTTTGTGCAGTCTGATCTTGATCTGTACTGTCTTCCGAAGTCCCTTACATACTGAAAAGCGTTAGCAGGTAACATAATCTCTTAGTTTTTCTTTGAATGTCAACCCGTAAAGATTTAAATGATTGAAACGATTACTTTCATACGGTGGAAAAACAAAGAAGTTGCAGCTTAAGTTCTCAGACAATGTAGATCCAAGATCAGACTGAAATTTGATCACCAAATCCTTTGCAGCTTGATCTTGTATCAGTGATTTTCATTTCTTCAACTCGTTTGATAAGGATAGATATTTTATACAGTGAAGGATGAAACTGAGCCTAAGGCCTGATTAAGGAATATGTTTGTTTTCCCTTTTCCTTATCACGGATAATGCTCTTTGGCTTGATCGATCGAGATATTTCACAAACTGGATATTTTTCCGTGCAAGTCAATAGATTTATCTTCTTTACATACGGCAGTATTTAATCTTGATTAAATTATTATACATGTACTATTCGTGCATTTCTTCATGTACATTCTGTATATGAGGTTCATGAATTGCCATCGGGGTCACGGGTAAAGCTACAAATACGGGGCGTTCCCCCATGGGGCTTATTAATAAAAACAAGTGCCGTGTGATTATGAACATCAGTCAAAGACAAAAGCTTGTAGGGTGATACAATCATGATTTTGTGAACTAAATTGCGTTTTTGTACACGATGTCCCGGCGGACAAATAAAAGAAAATAAAGTTCCATTACGTTTGAAGTATAAAAGCATGTTTATTGAAGTTTGAAAGCGATAACAAGATGATTATTAAATAAATATTTCATTGAACTGTAACATCGTACATTTTGTCATGTGGTTTACCTTTTGTGAGATTTCTGTTTTATTTCTGGGAGTTTATCATCAGGAGTCATCGTGGCAACTGCGGACAGTTGAGAACAGGAAATTAATGAAGAAATACAAAAAAGCCCATTCAGTGAATCTGTTCGGTCTTTGACAATACTGTTTCATCATTTACTTAAGAACTGTATTCACTGCTCATTCTTTATTTGGTTCTAATTCATAATTCGAAAAAGGGTTATCTAAATGGCTGATACAAAATATTTCAGCCAATCCGATGGCTAGACTAGGAGACTTTAGATATAACTAGAAAAAAATATTACAGATACTCTGAGTACCAGTGCAGTAATTTCGAAGCAAAAGTTTGGTGATTTTGACTTCGATAAGGCTGCAAAAAGCCAGTTCTCATCTATTAAAAAAATATCGAGTTTCCGCCCTGTCTCGCCTGCCAAAGAACTGTTCTCCTAGCCATCATCTAAATATAGTAACAACGATGCTTTCAGACGCTTGATTATTTTACACATTTTTTTGAAAATAAATGAAAAGTCCTCAAAACCACTGTAACGATTAAAAAATCTGGGCCTGTATTCACTACGCATTTTTAAGGACATTCTTTGAATACTTCCCCATGATTTTCTGAATTTGAAATCGGACCAGTCTAAAAATTTGTCAACTGTTAAAGAGTTAACCCTTCTCTGAACCGACTTATTTTCATAAGCCAAATTTTTGCTTCCAATCCCTTTGCATCAACTGCACTTACCACCACAGTCATAATCGTTAATGTATTTTGGGATACCCTATGTTGCTTATATATATCAAAAACTAATTTTTTTGAAAGCATGGTGTCCTTGACCTTTTTTTTCCGGTGCGCAGGTGTTGACATACATGTCGCAAATTTAAGAAAAGATGAATATAACATCTGCACAGGAGAGGCTCTTGTTTTCTTATGAAATTCGTCCTCTAAACCTGATATATATGACTATATAAGCCATGCTCTGGCAAAAGTAATGCATCTCCGTGATCCATGATACCAATTAAATCGTTGCATAATTATGGATCCATAAATGTCACTTTTTTTTCAATAATCGACTTAATGATGAGGTAAACTTGCCCTTTGACATACAGAAAATTTACCAATGGCGAAAAGTTTCGACCTATGTCAGCCTGCGCAGACTGCGCAGGCTGACCTGGTCGATGCTTTTCACAAATGCATTAAGCCCCCTTTTTCACAGAGCATGGCTCATATAAATTAGGTTGTATTTAGGGCGAAGTTTGTCAAAAACAAAAAAAGCGCCTTTGCTGTTTTAGCATGGAATCGTGGTTTTCGACAGTACTTGGTGTAAAATGATAAAGAGAAAGAGAAATCACAACAAACTCCGTCAGATCATGGAGAGTTCTAAAACCTGGTAACTTTTAACCCCTGTGAAAAGCAAAAAGTAGAGACACTAGGAGAATTGTATTTTTGATTGCCGAATATCAAAGGTAATCGAAAAATGTTAGTACTCCCAATTCGCTTGGCATAGGAAACCCTATTTCGACACAATAGAGCTTTCAAGAGAGTGTAAGTCATCATCTGGACCCCGTCCCAAACTTTATTCTAAACATGCATAGTCTCTTCAACACCCGACAAGCAATGATCAGAGCTAATGGTTACATGTAAAAGAGCCATGCTCTCACAAAAGAGGGTTTAATGCATTTCCGTAACATAGGAATGGATCCATAATATCCACTTTTTTTAACAACCGACTTAATCATGAGGTAGACTGCCATGGTTCTTGGACATACAGAAAATTGACCAATATCGAAAGGATTCGGCCCAGGCTGACCTGAGTCGATATTATTCGCAGATGCATGAAGCCCACTTTTCACATCGCATGGGTCAATCATGTTAACACAACATGTCGTGATAAACTGATTTATATTCTAGTTTTGGATTTGTTTATGTGTGTCTAAAGCGGCCAGATTATTGGTCTAGCCGATAAGATGTATCACGTGCCCTTCGATTGCAATGAAGTAAAGAATCGAGGTAAAACATTCATAATTCAAAGATTTTGGAACTACAATTGTATTTTTGTGCCAAAGCAATTGTAAACATAGCCTCGTGCTAAACGTCAACCTCTCTCTGAATCGTTTTATATGGGCCGAAACTCACGTGTACATTATGTATTACGTATTGTCAAAGAGGAACAGCATTCATAATATTTAATCAGAGCATGTTATTTATAAAAACACATGCATTTCAGTAAAAAATAAGCTACAGAACAAGTATGAAATCTTACAAGGAAAATAAGACCCGAGTGTTTTATTTTTTTGCTGGGTTTAGTTTCATAATCCATTGTTCTGCAAGAAGATACTGACTTTTACGACTAGATGACGGAGACAATCCTCTAATTGACTCTGATGTCCGTAAACATACAGATCTGGTACATCGCTGCACTTACATAGACTCCGCATTCCTTTCGACGTACATTCTCATTGGTCAGACATAAACACGTGTAAACAATATTATGGTTCCTTAACTCATGGAGCGCAAAATGTATATAACTTACACTATGTAGGAAAGAAATCGAGATATTGCACTTTAAGGACTGGGTTAGGTCGGAAAACCTCAGAAACTATTGCTGAGTCACCTTTTGATTAAACCGTCTTTTAATTACATAAAGGTGTAATTTGTGTTCTTAGGTTTACTTGCAATGATTTGTGAAAGAGTAGAAAACAAAAATAACTTATTTTGTATCAGAAATAGCTTTTCCTGATGACTTGAAGAGCATTATTTGCTTTAAGTCCAAGGTAAACATTTTAAGCATTGGGATAAATATAGTAATTATGTTTACAAGCATTCCGTACTCTACTGGAGAGAGTGGTTTAGAAATAAAGCACTTATCTCACTAAAGGTGCAGGAATCAAATCTGTTTTCAGGTACGCGTAGAAAAACTTTGCGGGCGACACGCGATCGTCAAAAGCAAGAAGTATGTAATAGAACATTCGATGTCACATCAAAATATTTTGAAAAAAAATCATAGTGCTTGCTATAGACATAACATGCCTAGTTTTCTGGATTTATAAGTAGTATAGGAGGGTAGACCTCGGACAAAATCCGTTTTGTCCGAGGTCTACCCTCCCTGAGTGCCATTTTGTCCGAGGTCTACCCTCCCTGAGTGCCATTTTGTCCGAGGTCTACCCTCCCGGGGAAGCAAAAGACCGGTCAAAATATCAAACCGGAAGTAGATGTCCGCTTTTTCTGCCCCCCCATGCCACGGTCAGAGCCCCTTTTTAACTATTTCTGTGAAAAGGGGTCTTAATGCATCTGCGCACGCGCGCACGGATCGTAATGATATGGTTCGGCAGAGACTATCGTTGGACTTACTCTCAAAAAGACCGGTCAAATTGTCAAAACGGTGGTAGATGTTCACCATTTTGACGCGGCAGGGGTCCTTTTTTTAACCATGGTCTGTGAAAAGGGGGCTTAATGCATCTGCACGCACGCGCACGGGTCGTAATGATATGGTTCAGGCAGACACTATCGTTTGACTTAGGCTTTTCTCTGTCATCGTTGGACTTAGTCTTTTTTCTCCGTCTTTGTTCGCCTCAATCTTTCTCTATTACCGTTGGACTTAGTCTTTTTTTTCCCACGATATGGGTTATTTTCCCCTCCTCAGCTTGGCTCAGACAAATACCATCGTTGGACTTAGTCTTTTTTTCCGTCTTTTGTTCGCCTTAGCCTTTCTCTATCACCGTTGAACTTAGTCTTTTTTCAGTCTTTTGTTCGTCTCAATCTTTCTCTATCACCGTTGGACTTAGTCTTTTTTCCACGATATGGGTTATTTCCCCCTCCTCAGCTTGGCTCAGGCAGAGAGTATCGTTGGACTTAGTCTTTTTTCTCCGTCTTCGTTCGCCTCAATCTTTCTCTATTACCGTTGGACTTAGTCTTTTTTCCACGATATGGACTATTTTCCCTCCTCAGCTTGGCTCAGGCAGAGAGCATCGTTGGACTTAGTCTTTTTTCCGTCTTTATTCGCCTCAATCTTTCTCTATTACCGTGTTGGATTTAGGCTTTTTCTCTGTTATCATTGGACTTAGTCTTTTTTCTCCATCTTTGTTCGTCTTATCCTTTCTCTATCAACGTTGGACTTAGTCTTTTTTCACCACGATATGGGTTATTTCCCCTCCTCAGCTTGGTTATAGCATAAACCTTACCATACAAACATCGTGTTGGGCTTAACCTTTTTTGAGTTAATTTGAATTGAAGTATATCGTTTGGAATGTAACTCTTGGAATGTAACTCTTGGAATGGTACTCAGTCGTAAAATTGACAAGTCTCGAAGATAGGACTTTCTGGAATGAATGTTAGCTCTGAAAAGAACTGTTTTTACCATTCTCTGGGTTGGAATTAAATTAATCATCCGAGCAAGTTAATTCCAAAAATCAGAGAAAGATAGAGGATTCTAAACCTCTTCATCATCAACTCATTGATTGGTTGATATCACAGACTCCCCAAAGATTGGATCATCAGTTGGCATAACCCAAAGATCGGGGTAGAAATTAGGTGCTGGGTTCTGGGTATAGGGGTTGTCCCCTTGTCTTGCAGAGAACTCAGCCGACGTCTTTGTCTTTTGACGTTTTCTCTTCTCCTTGTTCCTTCGACTTTTACCAAATAGTCCACAGCAGAATCTGAACAAACCCATCGTGGAAATGAAATGGCATATAGAGAAATTTGGTGGTTTTATAGCTTGGTGGAGGGATTGACCTACTTTTCGTCTTGGAATTAAGAGTACGAACGTGGGCGAGACCATGTAGATAGAATATAATGTACTATATGATCTATCTACATTTTTTTCCAAGACAGATATTTTGTGGAGGAATTATCTTTGTGGAAAAAAGAATGAAAAAACACCATTTAAACAGTATAACTTTTATTTGAACAGAACTGAACAATGAACTGAGCAATGAACATATTTACAACAAACACATAGATAAAAGAACTATTATACATTTATATACTATTTGTGGGGAAAAAGTCTCTGAGCTTTATTGAATAGAATTCCATACTGCTGATTGAACCATAACACTACATCTCGATCGTTTCGTCGATGTTCCGTTGAGAGGAATTTCTGTTGAAGATATTTCTGTATGTTGTATCCTCTGGCGACAGCATCCAATACGAAGATACAGTAAAATCCGCAAACTTTTCCCTGTGGACTCTGAAGAGTTTGTCGATTGTATCTCCACGAATAAGAATGATTGTCTAAAAAGTTAATGATTTCTGGCTCAAGTGGTGGTAGTCCGTAGGGATCAAAGTATAGTACATCACCATTATTGTTGAATATCACGGCTACCCAATGTTCTCCTGGACCGGTTGATTTCTCTGTGTTCACAATGTAGGCTTTCACATGATTGGGTTTTTGTCGAGGTAACTGATCTTTTGCACAGACTTTTGCCTGTAGATTTTTTATCCATGTTCCGTGATCCAATATGTATTGAATTTCAGAAGTATACATTTTTTCTAATCACTTTCTCCCCAGGATTGTTTTACTTTGTCACACCAGTATTGTAACCACGACTCCGTGAATTCAGATAAAATGTTTTGTTTTATATTTCGCCATAATCTGTAGGCTTCCACATAGTCACTTTCATCGAGTTTCATTTCTATGAGTTCAGGATACCATTTCTCCATGATTTCGTATGGATTTAATTCCATCATGGCTTTTTCTATGAACATGTCTGTATGTTCTTGTCTATCCTTGAATAAACACAGTTCATGCTGTGTTTGACTGGGATGATCCACTTGACATCCGTAACACTGGTTGGTAACTTCACTGACAATAAGATTTTTTAATTTTTCAGTCATATGTTTTTCGAAGCTGTTGTGAATGTCATTTTTCCGAGTAGAGATGCACTTCGACACAGAATATTTCACTTTTTCTGCTTCTTCTCTAAGTGTTATAGCAAATCTGAGTCCCAACATTGTTTTTTAGTTCTTTAGTCCTGTAGATAGTCCTGAAAAGGACTGTTTTTCAATAGTCCTGAAAAGAACTGTCGTTTTCGATATTATATTCCTTAGTCCTGAAAAGGACTGTTTTTTGTGAAAGCTATCTTTTTGATCAGAGAGTTTCTGTTGGTTTTTCCAGGGTTAATAATCTGTGATAACTTCTCTCAAACTGTTGATTTCAATCTGATTGTCAAATTCAGCAAAGACAATAACGTTGATAGCTGCTGCCAGAGCTTGACCAAACTGAAGTTCAATTCGAAGATTTCCAGTTTTTATAGGATGAAGTTGTCCTTCTTCACTACCTTGATCCGCTGTCAAATCGTATCCCCACAAACAGTATCCACCAACATAGTCTTCTTTACCAATATTAAATGATTTATTAAGTGCTAAAGATGAGTTAGCCTGATACAATGATAGAAAGGATTTCAAATACAATCCTGCTTCAAAGTTAGGTTCAAAGGGTCTGTTATGAATACTGTGACCATTACATGATACATCAATTTTTGACAGATTAAAATGTTGAAAGAAAAATGGATTTCTGTTATAAGTCCCATTATAATCAGTATTTGCTACCATTGCAATGAAAATGCGTTTTGGAAGTTGTCCTTGAAACAGATGATCTTCAACTTTAGACTGAAGACCTGTAGAAATGGTAAAAGTTTTTACTTCAACCCTGCGAATAGGAATTTTCATGTTTTGCTGAGCAATAACATGATTTAGATCATTTGCAACAACAGGCAACAATTCGACATTTCGCACATGAAGACTGACTGTTTCCAGTACAATTTTTGGATCTGGTGCACCAGTACCTCCTGTGAGACAAAAGTTTAGCGAAGACCTGTTTAATCTAAGTCTGATTTCAACACCATTGGGTAAATATTTTTCTTGTTGAAACAGATCAAGATGCAAGCGTCCAAAAAGTTCGGCGGTTCTACTTCGTTCAATTTCACGCATTCTAGCTTGTAAACCTTCATTAGTTCCATCATGGTTGAGTGAATTGAAATGAGCAGTGGTGTCTTCAATCCAAAGATCACCAGCTTTCAAATGCGTAGTCTTGCTGTCAGAATTATATGACATAAGATTTTCGATATATGCTCTGTATGGATAGGTATCTGAATTGCTGGTGATTAGTTTATTATTTAGATACAAATCGACACTGCTAAACAAACTGTGCAGGAAGTTGTTTACAGGGGCCACATTTGTATTGGCATCTAAATCACTACCGTCAGCTTGAACGATTTTGTATTTGACATACAAATACGATTGTGACAAATCTGTCCAATGTTCAGTTTGAGGTGGTATGATGAATTCTATCGGTGCATAGTTTGCCAAAGACGATATTGGAAAATGTTCAATCCACTGACTTTCTTGCATCGTTGTCATTGTAGGTGGTACAGAAAGAACATCAAGTTCTGACTTACTGCATTCACAAGAACCGTTTTGCATCATTTTTTATAATTCAAGTAGATGAATTCAATATATGAATCCAATATATTAATCAAATATATCAAGAGGTCGTCTGTCTCTTTGTCTTATGATCTTACCACTGTGAAGGCGGTAGGGGGAATGACGTGGTTTTCGTGATTTTCTTTTATTTATCCCTGGTATTAGCTTTTCTGCTAGATCATGAATGGCTTGTTTTCCCCTTGAAATTACAACTTTTTTAGGGTTTTCGCCACGTAAAAGGATATCTTCTACTACGCCTATTCCTTGTTTGATTCCTTCTTTTTTTACAGCATTCAACCCAGATTTGACCAAGGGTTTAAGCAATGGAGTCACTACTTTAATTGCTGATCTAAATAGGGAACCTAACCCATAGCCATACTGATGTTTTACACCACGATAAACTGGTAGCATTTTTTACCAAATATTTTATTTAAATATTTATTTGTCAAATATTTTTATTTTTTCTGTCTGAAATGTAACTTCACTATCGTCTTACCAATAATAAAATGAAACGGTATGCCAGAATCCCCTGTTATTTGAATGTGAATAGTATTGAAATCAGATTTCGAAACGGGGACGTAATGCGGTAATGTGATTTCATGGCTGATATGTTGGGTTTCATAATTATTTTCACCTGATATGTTTGCTTTGAACGGAAGAACACGAAGTATGGGAGCAAGTGTATCACCCACTATAGTGTGTTCAGCAACATCTGAATAAACAAACAGATGATTGTAGCCAGCATCAATGTTAGGAGTGTATTTAAATACATCTAAAATATTTCTATTCGAATAAATTATCTCATATTTGAATTCTGGTGATCCTCCCAGTTTTAAAAACAGCTGGGGATGAAATTTGAATCCGGTTCTTGTTATATTTACGAACCCCAATTTTGGACGTTTGCTTGAGGTTGAATAGCTAATAGACACCCCGATTGAATGCTTCTGAAAGATTTCACTTAGGTTATTTTGAATCAATTCTTCCATTACCTCTATAACATGTTTTGCTGAAGTGTAACTACCCGGTGGAAAAGTAAATCCAATTGACCATTTTACTGCTTCACCTTTTGCGTTTCGTTTTAATGGAATTACCTTCATATTATCTCTTCTTTTATCTGCCGCTGCTGCTGCATTGTATAAATTAAGATCTGCAGTTATAATTTCGAACTTCGCTTCTTGTTCACTTATGTTTAAGAACTGAGAGGGGGTAATAAGATGAACTAATGCAACTTCCCAAGTTTCCTTGTCAATATGAACTGTCTTTGGTAAATCAACCTTAAAACAACATTGGGTGTTGTTCGGATAAAGGTCCATGGAACTATCGCTGGGTAGAGTGAGATAAAACGAATTCATTTTTTAAATATTTTATTTTTTACTGTCAACGAAATCAAACCCACTAGTTGTTTTTTGTCCAGACTTTGTGAATTTTAATCCTGGTGATGGAAGAATATACCCGAGTGAGCTGCTTAACAGGATCAACCACAATTCACGATCTTGACTTTGAATACTTAAATGTACTATTGAGGTTGCAGTAATTGCATAAATGACTAAAATCTGTGAAATATAGGTAAACTGATTCTTTGGGACACGATTTCCACAGCAGTTGTAATTTTTAGTACTAACACTATCGACACTTTCTGTCCCAGTCTCAATGTTTGACTGCGAATTTATCATAATTGTATTGTCTTTTTATTTATAAAAATCTTGTAGATAAGACTTTTTTTTCCCGATCAAGATACCAAATAGGATTCTGGTATCCAACTTTGAAATTTTTTTGGATAGCCTTTCCAATTGACTTTTATTTCTTTGATTAATTTTTTACCCTTACGTCTTGTGCGTCTATCAAGAACTGAGTCAATCTCATAAATATCATCATCTTTTATTAATTGAAGTTCATATTCATAATAAGTTCCTAAAATCTGTTCTCCCAGCAGATCTTTTACTTTATAGGTAATAGGCGAAAATGTTTTGTTGACATGGCTGATTTCAAATATTTCTTACGTCCAATTCGGTAAATAGCCCTTATCAAATGTACGTTTTGTTTTATTGATTCGAACATGATCTCCAATTTTGAATTTCGACTTTTTTGTCATTACATTTGCCGATAATTGAGGATACAGATTTCTTGAAATCTCTGCCTCATTGGATTTTGTTACCATTACAGGAGATGTTTTTATACTTCTGTGAAAAGTATGGTTGTAATTCTTAACTAAAGAATTCAATACGTCAATGTAACGCCTTGTTTTCTTGTACGTAAAGTATTTCCACATTCTCGTTTTCAAAGTTCGTTGAAATCTTTCAACAATACTTGCTTTTGTCTCTGGGTTTTCAGTGGTGAAAAAATGAATCTGATTCTTTTTCAAGTAGTCTTGAAACGATTTGTTTTTAAATTCCGAACCTTTGTCTGTTTGAAGCGCCAAAGGTTTACGTTTTGATTTCTGAACGATAGATTGAAATGCTTTGATTAAAGTTTTACCCGTTTTGTCTGGAATAGGAATAACCCACGAAAATCTCGAAAACACATCAATCACACAAAGTAAATATTTCTTGTTATTATTTTGTTTTGCTAAATGTTGCATGTTAGCCAAATCAGCTTGCCATTGATAATCTATACCACCTACAATAGTTTTTCGTCTTTTGAAACGACGACGAATCGGTTTGTGTAAGGTGTAGGTGGATTCACCCTGTAACCATTCTTGAACATCTTTGTATCTTATTCCTTTCAAAACAGATTTCGCAGCGTGATACAATTGCTTTACTCCACTAAATGCTACAGTACTTTTAGGATCATAAAACAACTTTCTTAACACGTAATCAAGTTTTGACTTTACCATGCCTCCCATGACTGAAGTGTTTTACGGCTCGGAGTCTTTTTTATAGACTTTGGGGGAGTTAGCAGTTCTTTAACATAGAATTGCTTCAATCGTTCTCTTTCTTCAGGTTTCATGTATGGAGATTTTTCTTTTATTCTTTTCATACTTCTTTTTATAGGAGTTAACTTAGTACTTTTTCGTACGCTTTTTGGTGTGTGAAATAAGTGATCGGAATCTCCATAGGATTCTGCATGGGATTCTTCATCTTCGCTCAATGATTTACTCGGTGATTTATCATGGACTTTTTGTATCCATTTCCATCTGTTTAAATTACCAATAACTTCTTGAGGTATATTGCTTTCATGTAATGCCTTTGAAAATGTTTTCCAACCTCTGGGCTCGATACCTTTTCTTTGACGTATCGCATCATTGACAAGATCGATGATATTGGAACCATGAATGCGTGTACCTTTATATGACACCACCCCTTGTTCGTCCCAAGTTAAATTATCGTTGTCTTTTATCATACTCAAAAGTAACTCAGCTTTTCTTTTCATGGTTTTTGGCACACTTTGCAAAATTCGATCATACAAGGCAACAGATTGCAGGCCAACAGATGCTGATTCCTGTGCACCATCATTGGTTTTTGGAGGAAAATTGATCGAAGTTGGTTTTGTTTTCTGAAGCGAATTTTGTAACTTAATCAAAGTTTCGCCATATCTTTGAGCCTTTTCTGTTTCTGACAGGTCGGTACTTTGTAAAATTTGACTCATATCTTGTCGAAGATGTGATGCATCTGCAACTTGTGGATTAGGTGGTAAACGAGGTTTTTGAGCTTGTTCGACTTTCCATCGTTTCATATTTTCTAAGACCTGGTAAGGTACGATAACCATTTTTCTAACAGACATGATTTCTTATCTACAAGATTTTTTATCTATAAGATTTTTTCATTGAAATTTTTTTATCTACAAGATTTTTTTTATCTACAACGCTTTTAGAGCTCCTCCTATTCCTCCGATAACGGCTTTTCCTAACAAAGGTAATAATGCAGGTGCAAGCAATGAAAGAAATCCACCTTTTTGATTTAAAATTTGTTTTTTATCTTTTACAGAGACCGATTTTGAAGCTAAACGTCTGAGATGTTGTCGGCTTGAATACAACTTCTTCTTCTGATCTGGTGATAAATGTACATTGCCTTTTAAAACATTATGACAGCATTCCGATATACACCTTATTGCTTCTGAGGGTGAATCTTTGACAAGCTTTTTACGTATTTTTGGTGTAGCCTGTATCATGGCCATAACCATTGAGCCGTGTTTTTTTATCAGAGGTCTTTTCTTCATGTTGACTTTATCACTATTTCACATCAAATGAAAATAAAACTTCCATGTCACTATCATTTATACCTGATGTTTTATCATACTGTCTTTTTTTACAAAAGAAAACTACGAATCGGAATCAGTGAGTTCTTCATCCTCGCTTTCTTCTACATCTGACCCTCTGTCGGGTAGAGGAATGGTTCTTCCACCACCAAGATGAATCAGACGTTTGTCATAGTCAACACGATATTTTCCTGTGTCAAGGTTATATTGGATTATATCCCCAAACAGTCGATCTTCTGCCTTTCTACCTTTTTTATATTTAGCTAATGTATTTGGAGACCATGAGGCGGATGGAATGGATTGAAACTTCAATTTTTTCCCTGGTTCTATAAATTGTGAATACTTTGTTCTGAGTTTTTGCATTCTTTCACTTAATAGTTCCTTTCTGGATTTCGGATAGCGTTGATGTTCTGAAATGCTGCTTCCTACAGGTCTTCGCATAGTAACAAATCTTTCATCAATTATAGGTGGTGAGGTGGTGGTTCTTTCATCAATCATAGGTGATGAAGTGGTAGTTCTTGCATCAATTATAGGTGGTGAAGTGATAGTTCTTGCATGCGTTTTCGGGGGTTTTCTCTTCTTTGGAGATTTTTTCTTCTTTGGAGACTTTTTCTTCCTTGGAGAATTTTTCTTCTTTGGAGATTTCCTCTTTCGCGGAGCACGTTTTCGAGGTTGCCTTTCATCCCCAAATTTCCTAACGGTTTTAGTTCCATCCCATCTCAGTAAACTTCTGATAATAACACCACCTAGAAATCCACCACCTCCAGGTTTTAAAATAATTCTACGTTTAATTTCCTCATCAATATTCGGATCTGCTAACTGTTCGATATCTGCTCTATGTTTTGTCATATACGTGGTGGTTTGTTTTGGTAATTTGATTTTATCTTCAAGGATATTTTGTGCTGCTAACGTAAACCATTTTAAAATTTCTTTTAATCCTGCTTTCAAAACAGATTCTCTTTCATATCTATTGGTTTGTTGACTTAAATTTCGCAAAGCAGCTAAAATTGAAGTTGGTGTGGTTGGTAAAGCCATGTTTACTCACTGTCGCCTATTGATAGAATGACAATATAAATTAAAATGAAGTCATTTTTATTTTAAAAAAACATTATAACGATTAAGCAGGGGAATAAACGGTTGGACCTCTTTCGTCTTCTTCATAACGATGAAATATATCTGTTCGCAGTCTTAATTCTTTATTTGTTCGTGAATGGAAATCGATGACAAGATATCCATGATCCATCGATGTAGCGTCATCATAAGCAGACAGTAAATGTGGAGCTTGCATTTGGTGAGCTAGTGTTTTAATCTGATTTTTATCTCGTTCATTTCGAAATAAAATCATGTATCTTGAATTAAGACTGATGGTTCGACTCGATTTCGATTGTTGAAACATATTTTGTGTGATATAAATCACGGTTGCATTACGGTGATGTCCTTTTCTTGTAAACCAAAGTTTAATTTTTTCCTCATCTTTTTCACCCAGCATATCATCAAAGACGATTAAATGCGGTATAGATACATCGCTGACAAGCTCGTTTTCATCGTCAGGAATTCCTTCCACGAATTTTATTAATTCAAACTGCGAATTGAATTTCTCCTGCATAAGATTGTAAGCATACTGCCATTCTTTGTAACACCAGACAACTCTTTCAGGAACGATATTGAACAAATCTTCTCGATAGTCAATTAATTTATGAACAAAGACTGTCTTTCCACAACCACTCGGACCTGTGATGAAAATATTACAAGGATGTTGAAATAAAATAGCTTGTACATTCACCTCCATGATTTCTTTACTTTTCTCTTTAAGGATTAATAATAAAATGACAACATAAATAACGATGGAAGCATTTTTATTCAATCATTTCTTCAAAAAAAGATCAGTCTTGGAAATTGTAGATAGATTATAACATTCTATGTGAATGATTTTTTACAGTACGTTATGTTCTATCTACATACTCAGGCCTCGTTCGTGTTCTTAATTCAAAGACAAAAACAGCCCAAACCCTCCACTAAGCTATAAAAAATCCAGTGAACTTTTCCTATAATCATTCATCTCTCGTTTCTCGAGTAGTGTAAATAAATTATAAAGTATACCAAGACGAGAAAAATCAAATATGGAGCAGCTATTTTTCAATTTTTAAAAAATCTTGCAGAGAGAAAAACTTTTAGATTAAAAAATCTTACAGAGAGAAAAACTTTTAGATTAAAAAATCTTACAGAGAGAAAAAACTTTTTTATCGATAGAAAAAATTTTTTTCAAATAAAAAATCTTGCAGAGAAAAAATTTTTTCAAAAAATCTTACAGAGAAAATTTTACCGATAGAAAAAACTTTTACGCTTAAAAATTTTTATCATAGAAAAATTTCGGATAAAAAATTTTTTACAATTTAAAAAAGTTTTGCAGATTAAAAACTAGGGACGAATGAAACTAGGGACGAATAAAATCTAAGATTGGGTAAGTCTAAACGAACTGATTTCCGGGAAATGTCGGGAAAAAACCCACACTCAGATCATATAGTTAGGTAATGTCTAAAGATCATATTGCTAGGAGCCAAAGAAAAGACTAAGTCCAACGGTGGTAGAGAAAGATAGACGAACAAAGACGGAAAAAAGCCTAAGTCCAACGATGATCTCTGGCTGAACCAAACTGAGGAGGGGAAATAACCCATATCGTGGTGAAAAAAGACTAAGTCCAACGATGTTGTCTGGTTGAACCAGTGTGAGGAGGTGAAATAACCCATATCGTGGTGAAAAAGACTAAGTCCAACGGTAATAGAGAAAGCTTGAGGCGAACAAAAGACGGAAAAAAGACTAAGTCCAACAGTGATCTCTACCTGAGCCAAGCTGAGGAGGGGAAAATAACCCATATCGTGGAAAAAAGACTAAGTCCAATGTTGATAGAGAAAGGTTAAGACGAACAAAGACGGAGAAAAAAGACTAAGTCCAACGATGACAGAGAAAAAGCCTAAATCCAACACGGTGATAGAGAAAGATTGAGGCGAATAAAGACGGAGAAAAAAGACTAAGTCCAACAGTGATAGAGAAAGGGTGAGGCGAATAAAGACGGAGAAAAAAGACTAAGTCCAACACGGTGATAGAGAAAGATCGAGGCGAACAAAAGACGGGAAAAAAGACTAAGTCCAACGGTGATAGAGAAAGTTCGAGACGAACAAAAAGACGAAAAAAGACTAAGTCCAACACGGTAATAGAGAAAGACCAAACCGAGTGAAGATGGTGGCACACCTTCTTTTTTCCCCCGAGTCAGTCTGTGGTGTCACACGTTTTCAATTCAAATTTTTGGCTGGAAAACGTCTCGACCAATCAAAACGCAGGATCAACCCGAACAAAACATGGTGACACACCATTCTTTGCTAGGAATTCCACTTCCGGTTTCCTCTTTTGTTTTTTACATTTTTGCAGTGGTGTGAGGAGGGGGGGCAGAAAAAGCGGACATCTACTTCCGGTTTGATATTTTGACCGGTCTTTTGCTTCCCCGGGAGGGTAGACCTCGGACAAAATGGCACTCAGGGAGGGTAGACCTCGGACAAAATGGCACTCAGGGAGGGTAGACCTCGGACAAAACGGATTTTGTCCGAGGTCTACCCTCCTATACTACTTTTATATCATAAACTTTGGGCGATGTAGGATTTTACTTTGCAATCTGTGCTACTAATATAAGGTGCTAGTGAAGGAGTTAACGCTGCTCTGAACTGGCAATCTCTGCTTGACACATTATATGCAAGCGGTCGAGCTTTCGCGGCACGGCATTTGCATTCTCTGCTTAAAATATTAATTTCTAGTGGTCGAGCTATCGCGACTCAACAACAATCTGTAGGACAACATATACCATGGGTGTAACATTTCGAGCGCTGACTGATGAATATCTCGCCTGACACAACACCATTTTACCATGTATTTACGGGTCTTTAGACACTCTGGTATCTCTAGGTACGTGTTGTGGAATTTGTATCTGATATAAGTGTCAGTCTAGATCGTGTTTGGCCTCCTAGACGTGACAGAGCAGGTTACAGTCGATAAAACTGTGTCAGATTACTGGATACCAAGCGCTTAGTGCCGTCAATCTTTGTCGTATAGAACATCGCTATCTGCGAAATAAGTTTCTACCATTTTGTCAGCATTCGTGATGATTTTTGTACTCCTATTATGAAATGATAACCTTAGGATATACTCACCTAACTTTCTATATACTGGTCGTACCATAAATTCAAAGGCTACATCTGATGGCTTATTTTTTTCCTCTGGATCAGTCAAATGGTTTGTCTTTGACTTCTAAATCAGAATGATTTTAGGATGGTAAGTTACTATAGGCCCATGTGTACCTCCTAAACTGTTAAAATAGTTTTTAGTCCATTCTCCATTGACCTTAACAAATACGTGCACGTCAATTATGTTTTTAACAATTATATATGTGAACTAGTAGCCAAACAGAATACAAATAGTGAATAGAAAAAAGTAACTGCTATTTCCTTCAAAAAAATGAATAAGCCTAAAAGTATAGGGATCAAACGTAAGCGGAAAAAAGCCTCCTAAACTTTGTTTTACAACGATAACCATTTATTTCGAGACGTTATTTTATTGTCGGTTTATGTTTAAACTTTCATTTCTTCAAATGTTTTGAAAGGAAACAATGCTAAATCCTGAAAAAAAGAAATTTGAGTAATATCTACTGCTTCCCGAAATTGCTCAAGATGGATTTGATTTAAAAAAAAAATATATATATATAATTTTTCGTTTGTAAGTGATGGAATCGTCTCGTTTGTATCATTAAGTTATTTACTTCGTATACTCTGAATGTAAGCCTGATCATTACAAACAAATTATTTATAGCATAGAGATCACTTAGATCACATGCAATGCAACTTTGAAAACACATTTTTTAAGGTACTCTTTATTTACTTTTATGAAAGTGGTATCTGCATGAGCAACACGTACGGGAATGCACTTTTTTATAATGTTTCTTTATTAAAAAAATTGTTTTCTTTGCAAATTAAGACATTTCTAGCATATGACCCTTTAAACTTGTAGTAAACCACAATTTAAAACTTTTTGGGAAAATGGAGCATTGGTCTGTATATTTGTTTCCTATTGTGCAACCTGATGATGATCTTGCACGTTTTTTACGTTTTTGAACCCTTATTTCACGTTGATTATCCATATATTTTACATGTATTATCTCCAAGTCTTCCCCTGTAAATTTTGTTCAGCAGGTAATCAAGTTAGTCACATGGCTAGTGACAAATACCTGACTTGACAAACTCTGCTATTCAGTATAAAGTGGTCCTTCCCCAATAACGTTACTGAAAGTGAGTAAATTGAACAAATTACACAATGCGACATAACAGTACCATGTTTTTTGTGCCTGTTCAGTGTCTTTTTTATTGTTGTGCATTTACTTCTGTTCTACATAGTTCAAATTCTGTTCGGTAATGCATGATTGTATTGTTTTTAAATCTAAAAATTGTTCCCCTTTCTTTTCCTTCGGTGATTTATTCATTTATATATTATTCTGCATCTCAGTAATTCTTACGTAAATTTTCAATTTGGATCGTTCTGCTCATGCTATTGACTCAATACCGTCAAAATGCATCGCAATAGATTTGCAGAAGACGACCTCTAAACCTTTTGACATAGTTTCATAGATAGATTAAAGGTTTTCAATGTAGGAGTGCGTGTGAAAGCAATTTGGCGAAAGAAAAAAAATACTCGGTTTGCGCAATTTCTTCTCTGATCGTGGGATTTACAAGTTTTTCCAACACAACCACACGAAAAGACATCTTCGAGAAGTAAAATTATTCAAAACAATTGTTCTCTTCTGATCTACTCAGTGTCCCCCTCTGAAAACGTTGTCACTCTATAAATATACCATAAAATGTTATTTCCACACCATGTTTCTCATCATTTGTCACATTAATCGATTCATATGTTACTAATTAACTCCTTCGCCTGCCTAAGTGACCACATATATGACACAGTAAGTCTTTACCGACAATAAAAATGCCTCGTTAACCGTAAACTCACCACATACAACAGGGTTTTGTGGAGGTCACTCCGACAGGTAAGGCGAGAAAGCATAAGCGGTTACTTGTTCAAGCACCTGACAGGTGTTGTCTAAACTCTTCACTTTGTACTACATGTTTTTATCGGACTTGTCCTGCAGCTGTATATTGATACTACTTGTGCAGATAAGTATGTAGATAAGTATGTACATGTATGTATTATGACCAGCTGAAATGGAAACATAAAACAGCCATTATCAAAATGGCAAGTCAGGAAATCGCTGATTTTGAGGGTTTTTTTTTTTTACAGAATGTTTTAGAGAGGCGTCCATCGGTTACTGGCACGTTAAGAAAAAAAAGGTCAATCATTTAGTGATGTTTATGACACTGCTAATGTGTCTTGTTGTTCTTTTTATTGTACCACTGTTTCACTCATGTAAAATGACCATCATAATTGTTAAAGCGTTGCTTGCAAGAATAACCTTTGTGACACAATGACACAAACCTTGCTTGAAATGGTATAGGTATACTAACAGATAATACCAGTGTTTATTTTATATAGTTAGCTGATCATGCGACTTTTTTTCTTTGTCTCAGCCAACATAATTACTCTGCAGTGCATGTATCTAAACATTCGACTTTCTGGTAAGTATAACGAACCATTCAAAACACGGAAACCAGACAAATATGCCGCACTTTTGAGACATTTGAGCTTTAAAATACGGACGAAAATGGGAAGTGTTAGTCAAAATCAGACAAATTCGTATTCTAATCAGGTTTTACATGATCGGTAAAACAATGTTGCTACTGGTACGTATATGTTCTTCATTCCTTACCATATGACAAAATTTTGGACTCGACCAAATTGAAAGCATTTGCAGCCAACAAATTCAATGTAGAAAACACTGTGGGCAAAGGAGAAAAACGCTGCTTACCAGCATTTTCTCCTTTTTCAAACCATGTTTTCAAAAGCCTTCTACTTCAAGCTCGTTAAAACTCGGGATTGAGTAGTAAAGTTTTAACCCTTTCCCAAACAAGCCCTGGTTTTCACATGTCTGCAGTACAAGTCTTTTGAAAGCACTCTGGGAAAAGGAGAAATTGCTCGTAACGAGCAATTTCTCCTTTTCCTACAGTGTTTTCTACCCTTTTTGAGAACTTTCTGCCATTTTCATCAAATTTAAAATTGTCGTCTGTAAATTCATTCAATTTGGACCAGTCCAAAATTTGTCGTTTGGGAAAGGGTTAAGGTAAACCAGGAGACAGTTCCTATGTTATCTCTGTCGACTTTTTATCGCATCTTACCATCTCGTGACACGCTTTGTTCTGAAAGTAGCAATACAAAATGCATAAGAGAGCGTGAAAGTGGCAGATCTGAGGTCTGAACATTGGCTTATTGACATTGTTTCGTTTTGTAAACGAGGGATAATCGTCTTTCAGCGAGTCATTTATAGCTCTCACCTGAATTATTGAAGACGCTAGTCTTGATTAAAGTGAACGTTATTTGAATAAAGGATTATTATACAGTAGTGTTGTTTTTTTTTTTTCCCTGCATTCTGGGTATGATGACTTCTTCTGTCTTTTGCGAAAGGCGCAGATCAAGATCAGCCTGCACATTCGTGCAGGCTGATCTTTGATCTGCACCTTTCGATACTGAATTTGTCGTTCAAGCTGAGTTACATCTATATTAGATCAATGAGAGGATTAGAATCAATGGTTGATACAGTTTATATTAATATAATAATTCACAAATTTGCAGCAGATTTATTGTGAAAATAACCTTTAAAAATGTGGACTAGAAAAAAAATAACCAAAACGGATAAATGTTAGAACAGACCAAAATAACTGGAGAGCGTTTTATATGATATGTAACTTAAACAAACAACAAACAAATGTGCTTTTTAACACATAAACTGCTAAATAGGTCATATAAAAACTTTCAGTCAATGTTAAAGAACGAAATACAGTCAAAGTCCTGCCCGTTGGAAACATCTCATCTTATCGATCAGTGTGGATTAAAGATCAGACTGAACTTTCTGTGCATTCTTACTATAATTTACACTGTCCACAAAGCGCATTGAGCTGCACTGCGTTTAAAAGCCCAAGGGTTAAAGCATTGGTACAAGTCAAACCCTTCTGTTGGCAAGAGCTCCTAAAACTATCCCAACTTAATTACCGTCGACTTTTTTCAGGAGAAAACGTTTAATTAACAGTAACACGCTAACGCCCGCTTCCATCTTTGGTTTTAACCCTGTGTTAATGTTTCTTTTACGGCAGTATTCTTGTTGTTTGATTGCTGGATAAGGTATGACCAAAGAACACTGTGTAGTATTCTGAAGAAGAGTTTCGTTTGACTGTAATCTTCATCTCCGTACCAAATCCACCATGATCAAAATGGTTTACATGTACATACGTGTTCTCACGTCCCCTTCACTTGTCTACTTTTAACCCATATCCTGCTAGATAGATTTAATGAAACTTTCAAGCCGATAGTAAAAACGCAAATGTGGCTATTTCAAAGTTAGTTGGGAGGGGGGAGTATCTCTTCGTCGGACAGTGTAGATATAAGAACAGACTGCAGGTTCTGTGCAGTCTGATCTTGATCTGCACTGTCCGCAAAAGGTGTTTGAGTCGCGCTTAGCAGCCTATGGGTTAACAGAAAATATTTTTTACCTTTTAGTTTTAGCCAAGTCTAACACGCGTGGCTATAAGGACAATAAGCCAATGTTGACTGTACCAAGCGACAACATTTTTTAACCAAATTGAAAGCATTTGCAGACGACAAATTAAATGTGGCCCATGTGCTGATTTCTGTCTTAGATATGGTCGGAAACGTTGTGGAAAAGGGAGAAAATGCTGCGTAGCATCATTTTCTCCTTTTCCCACGATGCTTTCAAAAGCCTTCTTTTTCAAGGTCTTTAACCTTTTCCCAAACCACAAATTTTGGACTGGTCCAAATTGAAAGAGCTTGCAGACTGCAATTTTAAATTTGATGAAAATGGCAGAAAGTTCTCAAAAAGGATAGAAAACACTGTGGGAAAAGGAGAAATTGCTCGTTACGAGCAATTTCTCCTTTTCCCACAGTGTTGTCAAAAGACTTTTACTGCAGACACGTGAAAAACAGGGCTTGTTTGGGAAAGGGTTAAAGCTTGGGATTGTGTAGTAAAGAGTTGTGGGGAAATGTCAACTTCTTCCCGCAGTTTGTGTTACGATGGACTAGTGTATACATGAATAATAGGAAACACGGAGAAGATATTAAGTGAAGCCAATACAATTTTACATCGGTTGAATCTTCTGGGATTCTATTCTATTGAGCATGTTTGAAGAACGTGTCTTGGGCAACCTTTAAATAACCAAAATAGTTGCATTGTGCTGTTAGATTTCCAGGGTGAAATCATAGGGAGTGACTAGTATTACTTGAAAGAACTTGTTTCAAATCTGGATCCATATTCACCAACCTATTTTAAGAAAATTGTAAGTCTTTTATGCTGGAGAATTTTCTAAATTTGAAAGTAACACAACTTTTGATTGGCTAAACCAATTGGTTTAGCCAGTCAGAAGTCGCTATACTTTCAAATATAAGAAAAATCTTGAGACCTAGACAAAGAATATTCTTAAGAATGGTTGGTGAATACGGACTCAGATGTAAAAATATGTTAAAACGTAACTTATCCAGGGGAAGGTGAGTTCGTATACACACGTGTCAATCATTTAAACGCAGCAGATCCAAAAGTAACCCAAAACTACTTTTTTTTTGGGGGGGGGGGGTTAAATAATTCGCATTCGGCCAGTGTAGATCCAAGATTGGGCGGCACATTATGTGCAGTTTGATCTTGATCTACATTATCGGCAAAACGTCCTTGAGAAGGGTTAATTGATTTTCTGCTTAAGACAATGTTTTCTTTTTTTTATAACAGCGATTGTTTACGTGACAGTATTCCCCAATCCTGTTATGCAAAAAGATACTTCAGGTGCCATTGATAATAGTGTAGATCAAGATTATTGCTACATGATGCTATGAAGAATGGCGATTGGTTAAAAGAAACGATTGTAATCCCTAAAGCAATATCATACTGCACAGAAGGGACAGTGCGATTTTAGGAATTAATTTACTGGAGTTTTGTTGGACAAAGGTTGGATGGTGTTTCATACCACTTTCAACAATGGTTCAGCTTTCAACAATGGTTCAGTCATATTTCGACGACGACAGCTCAGTTATTCATGTGTGTCTTAGGCTTCAACAATAGCTGGTAAGGGCTATGACGTGTCTTCACAAGGGACAGTCCCACGAAAACCATGCGCCTCTAGACAGGATCGAACATGGGCCCCTCGGCTTCAAAACTTGTGTACAAAAAACTGCATTGCATTTTTAGGTCTGTTATAATTACTGATATTTCATTCCACTTCTGGTCGATCAAAATTTTTTATCAAAATATGGACAAAATACCCTTGAAATAATCCGAGTGGCTTTTTTCTTTCTCTGGCACTATTTGATTAAAAAAAAAAACAGTTTTACGTAAGCGAGTAGGTTATTACGCTGGGGAACTATTTCAAAGTTTATAGGGATTCTGCATAAAAATAAACCGGCTGGTAACTCCAAAAAATGATGTAAAGTCCGACATTTTTGGATGTCAGCTCTATGTAATAAGGTGTTTCCGTTGTGATTTGATGTATGTAAAACATTTAATAAAACAAAGGAAATGCCAAAAATACGTCTGAATTTTAATTAAAGTCACAACTTTAACATGTTTACAATAATCGTATGTGCATTTTAAATACATAATTTACATGATTAGTGTTGTAGCAAACCACTGAACGCTTCTGCTGTACATAATCTGAGTTCTGTTCTTTAATATATTTAACGACCATAAACTTTTTTTTAAAAAAAAATTCAAATTGAACCAAATTTAGATTTACCGGTTCAATTTCCCGATCAAAGCTGTCAGGCTTAATGAGGATCGTTTGTGTGGTACGTGGTATGATGCTTCCGGTGTCTTGCTGCACCGCTGGAGGTTGTTTCCCTCCCCTACACACACACACACCTCGCTCCCCCGATCCGACAATGTGTACGTTATAAGACCTCGAATCTTTACCAGATGGCTAAATTTTAGATTCGTCTAAACTGAAAATGTTTTAAACGACATATTAAAGGTGGTACAAATGATGTGATTCGTGTTGAAAATGGTACAAAATATGAAAGAAAAGGAAGAAAATTCTGTTTACGATCATGTCAGATAAACTCTATGGTCTTATGCTCTGTAAAACTCCAACCAAACAACCAAAGAAATAATTAACCTGGAGCTATACAAAATAACTTTAGAGTCCGAATCCAGGGCTTGGTTCCTGGTTAAGGAACTCTCTAACTCTTTGAAAGCAGATTTATTGCAAGAGCTTTAATTATGATAATTATGCCCTTGTTTGTTTGAAAAGGGTACTAGACCGATTTCAACAATGTTTCACTATATCACGGGGATAAGTCTCTTTATCTTGTCTTTTCTGGGTTTCGCGATTGCAACAGACTTTCGTCGTACAGTGCCATGTCCAAGGAAACTCCAGCGTGACGTTCATCGGCATTACGTATCAAAACGGAATTCCTTGATCACAACTGCAACGTCATAATCACCGAAGAAGGAATGACCCCAGTGTAAACTTTTCGCTCTTGACAACATATCAATTGTGTACTCATCCAAACTAAGAGCAGTTTCAGACTACAGTTAAATGTGACTCAAATTATGGATTTTGTCTTTCTAAGGGAAAAACACATTGTTGGAAAAGGAGGAGATACTGTTTGTTTTAAAAGCCTTCTTCATCAAGGTCGTTAAACTAAAAAGCCGACTACTTTAGTGGATACTATACACGACTTACGTTGAGGGGTGTCGAGGTCTAATTACTCCTTTGGTCACTGAAAAACGTCAGTGCTCACTTAAAGTAGATTTCTGTGCGATTTTGTTTATTTAGAAAAGATGTTATTTGCCCATGATAACTTTATGTATAACAATCATTGTGAGGGCGAGTTTTATAACCGATAATTTGCGGAAACATACATGATACCAAGGTTTAATGTATGAAAACATGTGGGAAAAGAGAAATTGCTCTCCACGAACAGTGAGTATTTTTGTCGCTAAATTTTCATAGATGGTCTGCAAGAAAAAAGCGGTGACAGGTGGCAATGTAGCCATAAATTATTAACTTTTGTTAAGTTAATTTCAGTAAACCTACATAATATTGACTCCCCAAATATTTGTCATACAACGTTGTTATACCATGCAGTCTAAGTATATTATGTTCATACTTAAATACGGGTCGTTCGACTTTCAATTTTTACAAATAAATAACATTTGAATAGAAATATATTTCTTTTAAAAATGACATGTCTTTTGGGGGGAAAAAAAAAAAGGTAGCATCAGGTTTGCTACAAATCGGACCCTTTGCTCCACTGCTTTTTCAAGGAGAACCATTTTTCCCCGAATGAAACTGCACATAGCACACACTCTGAGCACGGGCCTGTGTCATTCTCTTTGTTCTTCATTTTGACAGAAAAATGTAATCTGAAATTGTGAAAGTGGTAGACTCTATCTTTTGTCAAAAAATGAAAGATAAACCCATTTTAACTGAAATAGACACCACGAAACCTTTTGCGGACGGTGTAGATCACTACTGAATTGCGCAACTACGCTTAACCATACATCCCATACATCTTGACCTTTAAAAAAATAATGCAGCGGAAGAGTTCAACCAAAAGCAGAAGTTATATCTTGTCTGACCTGTATTCTTGTCCTTCTTTTTTTATGAATGAAATCAACATAATTACAATAAATTAAAATTTTAATTAGTGTGAAGACAAATTAGCCCGGCATGTATGTCATTGTTTGTTATCATAAGGCTGTCATATTTATGATCTACGATGACGCATCACATTAAAAGGAGTTGATACGGGGAGTTTTTAGGGCGAAAAAGGGGAGCCGAATATAGCAAACATACGATATTAATATATTAAATCTTCCTCATATTCCGACAGAGAGTTTAGACCTTTGTTTTCTCTTATTTTCTCTGTATGTGATTTTTTATATCTCAAATCCTGAACCTTTAGGCTTCAAAGAGCGACTCAGTGCTCTTTTTGCTCATTTTGCGGACAATGTAGATCAAGGATCAGACTTCAGAGAACGAATAGTCTGATCCTTGATCTACACTGTCCGATATCCCGAATTCTTACTCAGTGAAAAGAACTTGGAAACGACAATTTTGGGGTTACCTAAGAAAACAGAATTACATTGGCTTGACAGCTTGGGAATTACAATGACGTTCACAACCTCAGTCGCTTTTGTGGATATTGTAAAAGATCAGACTGCGTGAACTTGAATCTACCTCATTTAGTGTGGTATTTGGAAAATGGCTTCCTTTAATGACAATACTGATTCTCTTATACTGCCTTAAATGTATTATTATTATTTTTATTATTATTATTATTATTATTACTGGTGCTGCAGTTGTCTTTGTGGTCGTTGTTGTTGTAGTTGTTCTTGTGAGATTGCACTCTACTCAGTTCTTTGTTGCTGTCGACATTTCACGATGCCAAGGGCAAATTTTATTATTGTGATCTTCTAAATATGTACGGATAGTCTTTATGTCAATATTGGATTATATTGGTCTTTTTTCTCATCTTGATTTGGGTATTAATCTTGCCTTACCCTTCTGGAAAATAAAAAAGAAAAAAAAAAAAAAAAAACCCGGCACAGTTCCTGTTGTTTCATATCAACGAAACTGCAATTTTTTTAAAATGTGTTTCAAATGATTACATTTCACACGCAACTTTTGTGATTAAACAGTCTATTGGGATGTGAAGAATTTTCATTTATGCAGTCTAGATGGAAGTGAGAACAAATTTCATTTCAGCTTAAATATCAATCAATGAAAAGTTTATCCCTGGTTAGCGCATTTAGAAAAGCTTCTGCAAGAGGTCAAGCATATTGAAATGATTAGAATTGTTAAGAACTGCAAAAACAAAAATTTAACCAAATTGATGTCCATATGAGAAAACACATTTTGGATGAAGTTCTATGCAATTGTTTTATTTACACAAAATCAAACTCCAGCATACATGTCTTAAGCTTTTCTGTCTTTTGCCATTTATGCCATTAGATATTCAATTGACATGTGTTTGAGTTTTCAGTGCTGTCAGCGCTTTGATCTGGTGAAAATTTGTTGCGCTATGCTCATTATCCATGCATTAGTATGTAAATATGTACATCTATGTACTATATGGCCCAAAACTTTGAAATTTACTACCCAACACCATGACGTGTCTGTAAATGTAAAACATAACCAGAAAGGATGCTAAAATCTAATTCTGATACATTTAAGTTGTCGAATGTTGTCGGTAAAATAATAAAAAAAAAAATCACTGTAAAACACAGTGAAATGCTTTGAAAAACGTACACCCAATTATGTTATATGTATTTTGTCTTTATATTCCCTGTGTTTATTTATTATATTTAAAAAGGAAAAAAGATATACCCAATCAGAACAGATTTCAAACGAAATTTTGGAACAGGAAATAAACACCAGTACTGTAGAAGCAATTAAGTTTTATTTAATTAAATCAAGTGAAAGTCATTTGTCCCCTCGGACCTCTATATATTCAAATGCATAAATGTCTGACCTTGTTACATGTTTTGTTTCAAATTTTGCGACAAATCTGTCTACGACCGCCACACACTCGTTCCTGGAACCAGTCGTACCTGGGGGGATTAACTCATTACCTCTTACAGACGGCCTTTTTGCATCTTGCAACAGACGACTTTTGAAAACATTGTGGCTAAAGGAGAAATTGCTCGGAACGAGCAATTTCTTCTTTAGCCGCAATGTTTTCAAATAAATTAATATATATTACCTTAATTAAGATTGATTATTGATGTTTGACAAGAATGTTCTTCAAAATCATCTACTGCAAATTTTGTTTTCCAGGAGAGTGACAGGATAAAACTCTTCACAAAACAATCTCGTGTTTTAAGGACACCGATAAAGAAATCTTTTGAGAACGTTGTTGGTAAAAGGAGAAAATGCTGACAATCAGCATTTGCTCCTTTTACAACAAAGTTTTCTAGCTTTTTTTCAAGAAAGATACCATAAGTTGACCCACCTTAAATACATCATCAGCATGTTGTTTCCATTTGGACAAGTTTCAAATTTTGTTGTTTGGTAAAGAGTTAACGCTCGTCAGCGCCACCGTTACAGCCGGTCGTATTCGGTTGTTACCTGGGGCGAATCACGAGACAAAACAATCGCATATGTCATTGTGGAATCGAGTGCGGTAAACTCATTAATTGGATTACAAACAATTGCAATTTAGATCTCTGATAAAAATCTCTTAATCTCATAACATGCGGTTCTTGTCACACGCATAACACGTACCAGTCACGTGAACAGCCGTTTGAAATTACTCAACAAAGAATTTTTTTTTTAATTTTTTAAACTTCTGTGAATCTGATTTTACAAAGTTGAGGTACAACTGTTTGTTGCCATCTTCATACTAAGAAGGGATCGTACAGCGGATCTTTTTTCGCTGTATTTTTGTATGAAGGCTGCGATACACGATGCAGTTTGTTTCTACCCTTTTGTCATCTTCATCCTTAAGTTTAAAAGAGCGGCCAAAAGTAAACAATTCGGATATTAAAATGCATTTAAATTTAAACCATACCATGTAAAGATATTGGAATTTTTGTGAAAATGACAAATTTGTTATTGCACGGTCGGTCAAGGTATTAGTCGCTAGTAGAAAAAATAATCTTTAAACTACGTAAAAAGCTCCCAAGTCACTCTATGTTTTGTTTAGTTATTACCTGATTTTAAAATTCCTTTTGCTGTCTCCTAGAATGCAGAGTTTTCAGACAGAAAAAAGACGTTTCTGCATTGTGTAAGTTCACAATATCTCATTGAATTTCAGATAGAGTAGTTTTCTTAAACTTCAGAGTACTTTTTCCGCACGGCACGATCTTGATCCCTACATATGACACAAAATTCTGCTGAGCGCTCCAAAGACTGACAATACTACTCAAATACTGGGTTTGCTCTGTGTAATTATCAAAGGGAGACAACTAGAGAATAATCTAGATCTGTCTTTGTTGCTAAAATTTGACTACATGGACTAATAAACAATGTGATTCTTACGTCGAGCGCTTTGTTCCCATCGTCTTGAAAACGCTGGACTTTCCAGTATAGATGTTCATAATCAGTATACCGTTCTGTGCTTTCTGGGGTCTTAGTTACAAACGATTCCGAATGCTGTTCTGGTTCTTAACCCTTTACCACACAATCCCGGGTTTTCACGACCCTGAGAGAGAAGCCCTTGAAAACATTGTGGGAAAAGGAGAAAATGCTGGTAACCAGCATTTTCTCCTTTTCCCACAATGTTTTCTACCCTTCCCAAAACAAATTTCAATTTTTGAGTCACGTTAATCTTGTCATCTGCAAATGCCTTCAATTTGGACAAGTGTAAAATTTCGTTGTTTGGTAGAGAGTTATTCTAAAACTAGGAATGTGATCAGCTGAGAGGCTCTGACTCAACTAATCATATTTTTAGTCTTGAAAATTAGACCGATCACAATTTGATATAAATCATTTAGATATTTCAATATGAGTTATGCGACAGCAAAAGGTGTGTTAACACGCCTCCGTGATGCATTAAACCAGATCATCACATAATTACGAATCTTTAAAATCTATTTTGTCTGACAACCGACTGAATCATGAGGTAAAATGATCCTTTGACATGCAGAAAATTCACACATAACAAAAAGTTTTGACCCATGTCAGCCTGTGGACTGCGCAGGATACTTTTTGCAGATGCATTAAACCCCCTTTTCACAGAGCATGACTCACTTTCTTCATTTTAAACTATAAAGTATATCGACTCAATCTTGTATCAAAATAGGGTTTTTTTCTGATTTTATGTGAAAATTGTGGTGATCCCTCTGTAATTTTGAAATTAAAACAAAAATGGACACTGAACTTGATCTACATTGTATTGAACATGTGAAAGGCAATCAAAGAGTTAAAAACCTGTACCAGACAACAAAATTGTAGACTGGTCAAAACTGAAGGTATTTGCAGACAACATATAAGTCATGGCTTAACCAATCGGACTTGTCCTTGATAGGGTGAAAAGCATTTTGGGAAATGGAGAAATGCTGGTTATGAGTATTTTCTCCTTTTCCCACAATGTTTTCTAAGGCCGTCTGTTTCCCAGGATCGATGGGATTGTTTTGTAATGGCTTTACTCTTTACTAGATGATAACACAATTGAAGGCCAGTACACAATGAAAGCCTTTGCAGACGACAAATTTCATGTGGCTTAAATTATCAGATTTGTCCTTCATAGGATAGAAAACATTGTGCGAAAAGAAGACAAATTCATGCTGGTTACGAACATATTCTCTTTTTCTCCCAGTGCGTGTGTTAAAGGTTTTAATATATGAACAAGGAAGTTAAAGCACTTTTGAAAGACTTAATCGACCTGCAGTAATTATCAGAAGACACAGCTATCGAAATCTATTTATAAAAGAGTTGGGAGATACCGTATGTATTCTATTGTCCACCAATCACTACAATTAACCGGGATTAGATTCGTAGGTTCTTGATATTGATGAAGCTTTAAATACAGGGTATCGGAGATAACAGTTTCAATGCAAACACCGTGTGCACGTCAGGGAGCGATTTGTTTGTAAAATGAAACTCTTAACTGCCTAATATTAAGCAAATACGAGCAAATTCCAAACCGCTTATGTGAAAGCACGGAAACATTTCCTTTAAACGTGTAATTTTCTGTTTAAGTGAATTATTCCCGTCAGGAAACTTCCCTCGCGCCGAAGACAGCCCCAACAATAACCAAGAGTAACCAAAATATAGCCATGTCAAACAACGTATAATTATGGTCCTCATAAGATGAAACCTTTTACAATAACCCTTTCAGTGCCATAGGCCTAAACATGTGTTTTTGCGGAGGGCATAGATCCAAGATCAGACTGCGCGGAACGTGCGGTCTGATCTTGGATCTATCCCGTCCGCTTGTTTAGTCAAGCGTATAAGATAAAAATCTTGCTTAGATACAAGTGATTGTATGTTTTAGCTGTCGAAAGAGGTCGAGTATGTATATTCGGCGCTGAAAGAGTTAAACATATGTTTCCCTACAGATAACATTGATTTGGGCCGTTTAGGCATTAGTCGACCGATTAATCTCCATCGGCGATTGGAAAAACGGACACGGTATCTGCTTCCCGAACGTGCTCATTTAGTTTAATTTCCGGTTTTGTTTGTTTTCCGAAAGCAGCGCCGGAAACTATCGATCTCTTTAACGCTTTACCAGACTAAACCGTTTTAGATTTGCACAAAATCAAAGTATTTGCATATGATAATGTAAACATGGCTAAAAATTCAGAATTGCGTGTGAAAGGGAAGACACGGTAGTGAAAGGAGGAGAAAATGCTCGTCAGCAATATTTTATCTTTTTTTTTTCACGACATCTCCAAAAGCCAGCTTGTTAAACCACGTGACATTTTAGTTAAGGATTAATGTAAAAGTCACTTGCAGAATTTTGTAGCAGAATTGACCCAACGCATAATGAAACAAGAAATGTCTGATGAAAGAATAATGAAAGAGATTCGAAATTTGTGGAATGCTTTCAAGAGATTTCCCTTTTCTTTAGTTTAGATAAACCATCAGCACTTCGGTTGATGCTGCATGATGAATGACTGCAAATTCACAAAGGCTCACCATTTTGTACAATAATTTATGCATTGTGAGGCATGGTAAAAACGGATTACAAAACAATCATATAACAAATACATGTATACCTATTAAATGAATAAGAACAAAAGCCAAGCTAATATACATGTGGTTCTTCCAAACTGTATATACATGTATCACGGCCGCTTATCTCCTTGATAACAACAATGTGTCGTGAATGGAAAAATGTTAAGGGAACATCCGGTTGAACTTCAGAGGACTATAAATCGGGCGATACGAGGCTGGGTGTTACGGTTGAACCGGGATTTTTCCGTCCAGGTTCAAATATCAAAAATCGGAGATTGTCATGCACCCCTTTACTCGTTCTCATACAAATATGGCGCTCATTCGAAGCCAGATTACGAATGATACAACAGAAATCCAGTTTTCCCGGAGCAAGGGTATGTCATTTTGATACAACAATTTGGATTCATGTTCTTGATGTTGCCGAGCGCAAATGGTTCCACCATCAGTGTATATTAAAAGGTATCTCGGTTTATTGTAATTTACGAACAAAACTATATTCCGTTACTGTCCTTCTTCCCAAAAAATGAGATTTTTAGTGAAATGTGTGATTGAGGGGATATGTAGTGATTAAAGGGATAGGCTGCGATTTAGGGGAAGAAGTAGTACAGCAACAAATATCAAGATACTGTCGTTGGCGATCTAATCTTGTTCATATCTTCATATACATGTAGGTACATATATTTGGGCAGCTAAAATGGCACGATGGTAGGATAGATAAGATAGATAATCACCCTCGCCTGAGTCTTCATGGAAACATCTCATACTCTTGTCATTGGGTAGTTCCAGGGTCTGTTCGTCTTTATATCTGAGATTTTCAAAATTTGAAATTACACGACTTCTGACTGGCTAAACCAAATAGGTTATTCAATCAGAAGTTGTGTTACTTTCAAATTTAGATAATCTTGATGATAAGACCAACAATGTCTTGAGAATGGTTGATGAATACGGACTCAGATTTTGACCCCGTCCATTACAGGATCCGAGGCCCGAACCTCTAAAGTGAGATACCAGTTGGTGGTAGTCCCTACTGTTACCCACAATCAGGTTTAATGTTAGCATAGCATCCAAATACTGTCATAATTGGACATTAACGAATTTAGTCTAATGTGAAAGAAGCTGGTGGAGGATTGGTTCACAAGCCTCGAAACCATATATAGTACAATGTTTGTATCCCTATAATTGGGGCTCAGCTTTTGTCTATTTTCGGGAATATTTAGTACCAATGGAATCACGTAAGTTCTGTAGTAAAACCATCACGCCGCGACCGAATGAGCAAAGTCCATTGACATAAAGTATCACGGTTATTTCAGCGATGGCGTGATGTTTATGAGCCGATTTATATGTGTCTGTTTGTTTCAAAGGCTTTATCTTATACATGTGTGAAAAGAAGTGGAAATTAGAATGCTGTATTTTGCTGTTTTATGCTGTGTACGATGCCAGTAATGACATGCGGGTAACATTCGCGTACGCACCAAACACCGTGAAGTGCAGGTCACAGTATTTCACAAATAACTGTGCCCACTCTTATTACATGTTCGAGCTTGAAAGAACAGTTGATCGTTGATCCAGATTGTGATTATATTCTCAAGAAGTTGAGTAACCATATACATCAATTTTGCTTTTAGGACATAAAGAAAAAGTGCATAATTTACATGAACCTGCTCGAAACCTTGTTCGTATTCCAGGTATGTCGCTTGTAAAATATTTGAGCCATGCTCTGTGAAAAGGAGTTTTAATGCGTCTTCCAAAGTAAGCAATCCATGTCATCCTGCGCAGGCTGACGTGAGTCACAACTTTTCGCTATTGGTAAATTGTGTGCTTGTTAAAGGACCATTCTACTTCAGTCTACCTCGTAGTTCAACCCGTTATGACATAATAGGTGTAACACCAGAACGGAATGCTTCCGGGTCGTAGCACCCAAAAGTAGTCCCACTTGAAAATTTGATATCTAGCACTTCTGCCACACTGTTTTACATGAAAGATGATAGGGCAAGTCTAAAATGTGTTTCTGAAGTTGATTTGATTATTTCTGCAGAGAATAAATGCCTTTTTTGCATTTCTTTCAGGACTATTTTTTGTTTGTGACTTGGCAAAGAGGCATGGTCTATCACCAGTGAGGGCCTAGACTGACAGCCATTTTCCGAGGGGTGATGTGTTTGAAGAGGAATAGCGAAAAAGTTCATTGCTCATGGTGCCATTTTCTGCACCTTTCTGTGAAGGACATTGGACATATATGTGATAGAAAAAAACTGCTCATCTTCGCAAGCCAAGGATACTAAGGTAGTACCCTTGGCCGCTCGCCTCTTTAAAAATCGAAACTCCCGCTGCGCCATTTCATTGGATGCGATCAAAAACCCATCGCGTCCAATCAAACCATCCGTAAAAAGAAATCTTCCGCGAACCAGAAAACAATAATGGCGTCAAAATGGCGAAAGTTGTCGTGTTTGTGACGAAAATTTGCCAAAAAAAGAGTAGACGATCCATATTTAATGAGTTTTTTAAAGTTCATGATCAATTATGTGAAATATTAGGACGGGTTCCACAGCCAAATGATTGCGAATAATCGCATGTCTGATTAATTTCAGAAAATTGTGATGAATCCGAAAGCGCAGCCATATTTGATGCATAGCCTAACAAATTTTATTACGAGCATTTTGATTGGTCAGGAATAACATCAGCAAAGGTTGAGCAACTTGTGATATTCGATAGGTGGCGCAGCGGGAGTTTCGATTTTTAAAGAGGCGAGCGGCCAAGGGTACGTAACGAACAAAGTGGAGTTAGTATCCTTGGCTTGCGAAGATGAAAACTGCTACGCTCCCGCTTCGTCAGGGAATCTGCAGCAGCCAGTCGAAGAGAGTGATTTTTACTCTATTTTCAATTAGACAAAAAGTTACCGGTGTGACACCAATACCGGCAATCCCCGACCACTATACAGTTCTGTGTGTATATATGACATTGTTTTATGAGTGAAATGGTCAGAAATTAATGAGATAACAAGCTTCATTCTGTTGATCAATATTGTATTTAATGTGTGAGGAATGAATCTGTAAAAATCTGCGATCTTTTTTGACGCATAATTTTGACTTACATGGGTTTTCGCGGTGGGGAGTTCCCGGTATTATACCTCCTTTTTTAGATACAATGGGTTTATCTCATGCAACAACTTGCATGGTATAGTGAATTATAAAGGTGCATTAATCGCCCTTTCACAGAGCATGGCTCATTCATTTAACTCTTTACCAAACGACAAAATTTTAGACTGGTCCAAATTGAAAGCATTAGCAGACGACAAAATAAATGTGACTGAAAAATTGAAATTTGTTTTGGAAGGGGTAGAAAACATTGTGGGAAAAGGAGAAAATGCTGGTTACCAGCATTTTCTCCTTTTCCCACAATGTTTTCAAAAGGCTTCTTTCACAGGTTCGTTAAAAGTCGGGATTGTGTGGTAAAGGGTTAAATCATGCAGTTATTGTTCACAGTTATGTTTCATCTTTACAGAACTCAGAAAATCTATCTTAAGATGAGGCAAAGGTGATGCTTCTAGTACAGTATCCTTATCTCTTCCACTGCCAATGTCGCCTTGGATGGTTTTTGCGGACAAAGTAAATCAAAATCAGACTGCATAAAACCTGAAGTCAGATCTTTGATCTATGCCGTCCGCAACCTGATGCTAATCTCTGACCAAAACTGTCTTCAGTTTCAATGAAAAAAAAATGTTTTTGACCGCACGTACATACCGAATGCATGTATTTGGCAGTGAAAGAGTTAACCCTTTACCAGACGAGAAAATTTTAGCCTTGTCCAAATTGAAAGCATTTGCAGATGACAATTTCGATGTGGCTCAAATGGTGCAACTTTTCTTAGATAGGGTAGAAAACATTGTGGGAAAAGGAGAAAATGCTGGTAACCAGCATTTTCTCCTTTTCCCACAATGTTTTCAAAAGGCTTCTTTCCCAGGGGCGTCAAAAGGCGGCATTGTACGGTAAAGGGTTAATTAACACAAGTGAGAGGTGCCCTTGGAGAAGGGGGCATTCACATAGTCACGGAACCATACAGTCCATATTTGCCTAACAACCAACTGAGACATGAGGTAGAACGGTCCTTTAACATACAGAATTACTTTCGAATAGAAAAAATAGAGGATCCGTGTCAGCCTACGCTGACATGGATCGACACATTTTGAAGATACATTAAACCCCTTTTCACAGAGGGTGACTCATATACTTTTGATTGGAGTGATGCACATAGTAAACAGAAAAATATGTTCTTTATGATTTCCTCGTGTTCAACCAATGGAGGTCCGTTTCAATTCATATTTGTAATCATTCAAATTTTGTTTTCGTAATTTTTTTTTTTCCTCTAAAGGGAGGTAACTTTTATATGACTCAACATAGAAAAGGTAGTGGTTATTTATTTAACCCTGAGGTTGCTAAGCGCGACTCACTGACCTTTTGCGGACAATGTAGATCAAGATCAGACTGCACAGAACATGCAGTCTGATTTTGGATCTACACTGTCCGTTAAGAAGATGTCTTTCCCAAAAATACCTTCGAAATAGCAAAATTTGGGTTTTTACCATCTGCTTGAAAATTTCATTACACTTATGCAGCAGGATAAGGGTTAATATAAAGCACAATTAAAGGACAGACATACTCTATATTATGGCTCGGTTAAGTTTTTTTGTCTATTTCATAGTTCACTAACATCAAATTATTTAGGATATCATTATATAACAACAGACATGGCTGTTTCATTACCCATACCTTAAGTTGGCCCGCCCGGGTGGGTAAGTGGGTAGCGTATCTGACTCGTGACCTGGTGGTTGCGAGTTCGATACCCGGCTGAGGCAAACCTTTCCGGCGATTTTTCGCCTCTCACCTCTGGTGCAAGTGAGAAAAGCAGTCAGTGGCTTTGGAAAGAAAGTTGTGTCAGTACTGGTGTGAAAACACCAGTAAACACATGGATGCGTCACTGACCGCCATGATATGACCTGAGCTGTTAAAATGGCGTTAACTCCAATACAGACCAAACCAATTACCCTTAGTTGGCTCTTCAATCTAGAGTATTCGAGCTGTTCTCTGGCAAAAGGGGGTTTAATGCATCTCCGTGAAACATTATACCGAGAAAATCATAACATAATTGTTGATCTATAAAATCTATTTTGTTTACAACCAACAAAATCATGAGGTAGATCGGTCCTTTGACATGCAGAAAACTGACAAATAGTAAAAGGTTTCGGCTCAGGTCAGCTTGCGCAGACTGTGCAGGCTGACCTGAATCAATACTTTTTCCTGATGCATTAAGCCCCATTTTCATAAAGCATGGCTCATTTAGATTACATCATTAGCTCTTGCAGCACATTTTATTATTTATTATGCACAATAGCATATTGGTCCTTTCAACCCCGCTTCCCCCCCCCCCCCCCCATGTTTTTCCTTTTTTTTTTTAAGTAGTCCACATGAGATGTGCGAAAATTTCAGGTTTTAAAAGTTAAAATTCAAGTAAATCGACTTTCAAAGCAGCAACAATCTATCACTGTATACTTTCGTCCGTAACATCACTATACTTACAATGAAGAATGTATTGGTCTGAAATTCCAGACGTCTTAATGTAGGGTTTAAAATCTATGAGAAAAAAAAAGCAGCTACGTTTCCAACAGTGTTTCGAAAAAGACGTCTGACACCGAGAGGTGTGGAAAATCGTGTTTGTGCTTGAAAAGATTATTTTTTCTCTCCCAACGAAATAAATGTGCATGTTTTTCGAGGTCTACAAGTCTATTTCCAAAACATTTGAAGATAATTTTGTCCTATTTTAGCATCAGATACAACCAGACTGTGTAGATCAAAAATCAGCCTGAACGTTCTGTGTAGTTTGATCATGATCTACGCTGTACGCAAACTTATTTAAGTTGGCACTGGCAGTGAAGGATTTAGATGAGTCAACCTTTAGCATAGTATCTACAATTAACCCCTTTCATCGTCATAGACCAAAACAAGGGTTTTGTGGACGGCATAGATCAAGATCAGACTGCACAGAACGTGCAGTCTGATCTTTGATCTATACCGTCCACTTGTTTAGACAAGCCTATGAGATAAAAGTCTTTCTGAGTTTTAATTGGATTGTTCCGGTGTGTTCAGCGGTCGAAGGAGTTCGAGTTTCTATATTTGGCACTAACAGGGTTAACCCTTTCAGCGCCATAGGCGAAAACAGGGACTTTTGCGGACGGCATAGATCAAGATCAGACTGCACAAAACGTGCAGTCTGATCTTTGATCTATGCCCTCCGCTTGTTTTGTCAAGCCTATATGATAAAAATCTTCCGGAGACTCAGTGGATTGTATTTACAGCCATCAAAAGAGGCCGAATTAGTTTATTTGGCGCCGAAAGAGTTAAGTATCACTCATTTTATACGAAACTTACTTCATACTATACTTATCTGGGTGTGAGTAATGTAGTAGTCTGAAAGAGCGACCTTTTAATGTTAGGTATAAACATTTTAGAAATTTAGAAACGAGCTTAATGATACGATCCTCTGGGCAAAACAATAAATAAAGTTCTCAAGTAAATATTTATCTATACTTATAAATGCTATAGAGTGTAATGATTAACGCGTTCACCACATAAAATTCTTCCTAAATCTTGTGAAAAAATGACGTTTTTACACATAAAATATGGAGGATTACTTTTTGCGGTTTTTGCACACAGGATTGAAGAAGACCAGGGTTTAACATTCCTCTTTCACCGCTGATCGTGTTTCGACGACGGATATGTGGAAGAGCAGGCCAGTGACTTGGGAAGAATACTGTGCGAAGTACTGGTAACCGAAACTGCAGGTAAGCATGGATAGGTGCCCTGGCCTCCGCGGTATAACGTTGAAAACGGCGTTAGACACGATACAATCAAGGGTCAATTAATCAACGTCCATGGCGAAGGGAATGTGCACTTCCGTCGAGTACATGACGTCGATAAAGTGACTGGAAATGTGGAGAGCCTTTACAGTTGCAGAGCCGTGCTCTAGCAAAAAGGGGCTTAATGCAGCTCCGTGATGCATTAACTATGTGATGACCAAGCAGGTCATTACATAGTTAAGGATCCATAAAATCCAGTATGTCTAACAACCAACTCTTAACCCTTTGCCAAACAATCACGGGTTTTCACGACCCTGAGAAAAAGGCCTTTTGTAAACATTGTGGGAAAAGGAGAAAATGCTGGTAACCAGCATTTTCTCCTTTTCCCATAATGTTTTCTTCCCTTCCCAAAACAAATTTCAATTTTTGAGTCACATTTATTTTGTCGTCTGCAAATGCTTTGAATTTGGACTAGTCTAAAATTTTGTCGTTTGGTAAAGGATTAAGGTAGACTGGTCCTTCGACATACGCACAGAAAATTGACCAATAGCGAAAGGTTTCCGCCCCAGGTCAGCCTACGTACACTGTACAGGCTGACCTGGATCGATACGTTTCGCAGATGCATTATGATTCCCTTTTACAGAGCATCTTATGTAGTCATATCTTGGATCGCCATTGTCTGATACAAGGTCTATATGAAACAAAGTGCAAACAGAAAGATGTAGAATTGCAGTATTTAAGTCCGATTCAACCGAAAATGACACTACTTAGCGATAACCCCTTTGGCTGCTAAGCGTTACTCTTCGTGCATTTTTGCGGGCATTGTAGACTTCACAGAACGTGCAGTCTGATCATGAATCTATATTGACCGATACGTTGAGATTTTTTCACGGCTATAAAAAATCTTTCAATTACAATAGTGTGGTTTCCACAATTGGCTGGAAATATTCGTTTATTGTTTTTAGTTGCATAAAGGTTAAAGGGTGAATTTGCCAGACCATGCACAGTGTGTGTGTTTTGGGAGAAGATACGAGAAGATAGCAAATCGAACAGTAGTCCATAAAATCCCAAGAGAAAAGTTCGACTCCAAAACAAATGATGGTACCATTGCTCTCTATCTCTTCGGTCGCCATGTAAACAAAATCGACTTTTTTTGTCTGTGGATGGAAACACTATTCCATTGCAAAATTAATGATAAGTTTGATTGTTATGTGGTTAGTGTCATTTTCCACCATCTTTTTAGTCATACAACAGCAGCCAGTGCATTAATCCGTGCCATTTCTAGGGTTATTTCTTCGAGCACAGAAACTTGGACACTTCTTTCCCCAAGCTGTCGAAGCCGATGGTAACTTACGAACATAAACATTGTCAGAATAATGTAAACGGGCGAGAGAGGAATGAAAACTACATCAAAGTCTATCATTAATCCTCGAAAAGAGTTTGCTGAGCTGGGAATCAAACTCATGATCCCTTTATTACAAGTCCTGTCAACTATCGACTGAGGGCACGGCTCTAATGTAAAGACTAGGCACCAGCATTTGAGCACAGTTGAGAATTAAAGAGCGACCGGTCTTGATCCTGGTACCGTATTCACGAATCATTTTTAAAAACATTCTTAGTCTTTGGATCAGAACTTTTCTAAATTTGAAAATAGCACAATTTCTAATTGGCCGAACAAAATGCTTTAGTCTGTCAGGAGTTGTATTACTTCCAAATTTAGAAAATTCTGGAGGATAAGACTATGAATGTTCTTAACCCCTGAAGCGCCGAATAAGCCCAATCGACAACTTCATTCTAGAATAAGATCAGGCTATTGCAATTTCATGGCTGCTTTTTGACTCTACTGTTTCAGCACAGGGGATTGAGTAGATCAAAGATCAGACAGCACGTTTCGTGCAGTCTGGTCTTGATCTACACTGTCCGCAAAGGCAACTATATTAGTGAAAGGCGTTCTAAGGGTTAAGATTGGTCGTCGAATACAGACCCTGGGCAAGCAAAATTTCGCTTTCTGTGCTGTCAGGTGCATTATTTAGATCTACCAACCATAATAAGTGATATTCGAATTCTAAATGCCAACACTAGCCATCTGATTACCTGAGACATTATGTATGGTTGGCGGATCGTAATTTATTACCAGAACTCTTCCTCCAGTAAATACACTGGTTTTTCGGCGTAGCTGAATGTGCTGGCTTTTGACCTACTTTTTGGTACTTATAACAAATGAATAAATAGAAATTTGTGATTGGTCAAAGATGAAGACATGTTCATTTTAAGGGCCTCTGCCTATCTGCTGGTAAATTTACGCCATCTCCCTTTTTTAAAGACACTTCTTGTTTGGATTCTTCCCGAATAAAAACACCGAAAGAGTAAAAAAGGATAAAAATGATACGTAAAATTTATGAAATATTTGAAAAGATTGCGATGAACACATATTGCTCAGGATCAGTCATTACTGTTCAGATCTGGGACAACACTATCCGCTTCTATACTCTTATCGGTGACCAGAATGTCAGTTCATCTGCTGTGGATTAATATTTCTTTTCGTGGAACACAAAGCACAGATTTATTTCTGTAGCGGCAAAGGAAACGACCATGTTTATTTTGATAAATTAGTCACTGGTATCTATAAAGACTAGTAAGAGAGTATCTGGAATGGACATTTCTGGACACTGGTCATCATTTATAGCCCTTCAATTAGATCACCGCTATCCATTTGGACAGAATATAAGGGAAATGTAAAACAATGTATGTCCACCCTTATATCATAAACTATGAGGCTTTTACTGCATAAACAGACCACAATAACTCAGTGTTACTTGCTAAAACAATCTCTACGAATCTCTGACTTGGTTGACACTGTCCTAACGCCCTCCTTGTTTTGCAAGAATTTGAGGTTGAAAGTAACTTGTATAGCTTAAAACGATGTGTTTGCTTATGAATTTGGTTCATTTGTAGTAAAATGTCTCTCCTTCTTGTATCAGAAATTTTGGGATACTAAGCAGGCCCATGGAATCTTCAGTCAGGCAGTTGTAAAACAGACAAGAGTGCACAGGCTGACCTGCATCGATACTGTTTGCAAATACATTAAGCCCCCTTTTCATAGAGCATGACTCAAATATAATAGTTTTGTAGTTCTTGTGACGTATCGAACACTTTCGATCGTGTATGTCACAAGGGATAGTTTTCAAACCGAGACAATTTGGAATTCACAATCATCAACGCAACAGAAGCCAAAAACGTTGTCATAAACTCACATCCTTTATCTTTCAAACGTATTTCAGCCGGAGTTCTTTAAGGTAGTGTATGTGTCCCAGAGAATTGTTAATTTTGTAAGTACAGAAAGATAGTTCAATATCCCAAAGGCATCAGTCTCCTTTGCAGTAATTTCTACATAGGAGAAATATTCTTCTTGGGGGAACGATGAACCTTTTGACGACTGTTCTTGTCTGTACTAGGATCCCCGTTACAATTTCTACAGACAGAGAAAAATGGTCTGTACACATACTCGAATCTCTCGCGTAAAGCCGTATTCTCCAAGCATTCTAAAATTCAATTCTAGACCTAAATTCATAGGCCAACAATTTGATTGACTTAGACATCTCAAACTGAGAAAGAGATAGATTCATACTAAAGTTGGTAAATACGGTCCCAATCCTGATCTTAGGACTGAAACAGAATCTGCAGTTCTCTGCAAGAATGCCAGTAATCAGACATGCTTTTACATTTTTCTCAGAGTCCCCCCAAACTTTCCAGACGTTTTGAATTAAAAGCACGCAAGCTATTTCATTCAACCAGTAATTTCGCCGTTTAAATGAGCAGTGCTAGTATCCATCCGTTAGCTTTCTTAGACAATAAAACATCAATTATGGCCATTAAAACTAACATGATGTCACCAACCCACTAATTAAGGCCTCCTTTTTGCCCGGGCGCACTGTGAATAGGCGTATGTTTGGTACTGGAAACATTGATTTGCCTCGCTTGGACATTAGTTTTACCGGTCTAAATAGTAATTTTTTCTGCTTTTTTACCAGAAAGAACAAAATACAGAATCAACCTTTCAATGTGATTGTATCCTACATGTAATAAATTGGTAATCTTAAATCAGAGAGGATTACTGTTTGTTCCTGGACAAATCGCTCTATTTTACAGAAAGATGTCAGAAGGAGAAAAATATACAATGGATCTAGGACTAGCCTTTGTGACAAGCCAACTTTTGTTGTTGTTGCGAGCGGTAGTTGGTTGGTCGAATGGTTAGTTGGTGTAAAATGTAGTGTCCAACAGTGATGCGTTGTATCATGATGACCAGTGCACCTATCTATGTATCTCTGGTGTATAACCGGTATGACTCTCCACATTTTTTCTAAGCTTTCACACATACAAGCAGAGCCGAATCAATATCTAGCAGATGATACCTATCTGTGACATATTTGTCAGAAAGGTTGCATGTGCGTTTCATCATTATTTTTGTTATCGTGTGCCTATTTGCAAATGAAATGCACGAGTAAAAACCACTCTGGCCGCAATGTCTACCATTGAACTTCAGATATAACTGCGACAGATTTAGAGTATAAGTCTGCACCCCATTTATTTCAACCCGGAACTCACAACTCTTGAGCATTCGAGCGCAAAATAAGAAACGTAAGGGATATCTATTGTCAGCAAAAAGGATCCATGGGTCGTGTCCACCACAATTCTAAATATTGCTTTAGTGTTAAGTTCCAGTTCTGGCTAGAAGGCTTGTCTTGTAGTTTACAACCGAGCCGTGCTCTGTGAAAAGGGAGCTTAATGCATCTCCGTGATCCATGACATCAAGCAAGTCATTACATGATCGTGGATCCATAAAAACCATTTTGTCTAACAACCGACTGTATCATAAGGTATATTGGTCTTTTAACATACAGAAAATTGAACAATAGCGAAAAGTATCGGCCAGGTCAGCCTGCGCAGATTTCGCAGGCTGACCTAGGTCGATAGTTTTCGCAGATGCATTAAGCCCCCTTTTCACAGAGCATGACTCAATTAGTTTTGAATATGGCTGGTGATGAATATGGACCAACATATCCAAGTTTCATAGTATTTTTGTCAAAGTGTCTAAGATCAAACTCGTGTACTGTACAGATCCACCCTACTTTACTCGTCTTACAAGGCTAGAACAACACTTTCCCAAGAAGCAACTAGGATCGCTATTGTCACCGTAATGGCAAAGAACCGTTGGATTCCTACCGGGAAGACTCGAGTAAGAATTTTGTCTTTAATTTTTAATGGTTTGGGTATTTCTTGGCAATCCATTTTTATAGTTTAACAATAGATCCAAAAATTTTTTATCACTTAGTCTCCTGAAACAGTTTGTCGCACACGACTTTGAAAACCTAATCGGCTTAAATCAAACATAAATACACGTGAGCCATGGTCGGTGAAAAGGGGGCTTAAAGATTTTGCGCAGTCCGCGCAGGCTGACTGGGTCGAAACTTTGTTATTTGTAAATTTTCTGCATGTCACAGGACCGTTCCACCCCCAGATCCAGTCGATATGGACTTATTTGATTTCATGGATCCATAATTATGTGATTTTTTTTTTTTTTTTTTCATGTAAGGCATCATGGAGGTGTATTACCCCCCCCCCCCCTTCCAGAGAATGGCACATGTGAAACACTGGGCTAAAGGGAGAAATTGGTAACTACGAGGTGTTCGTTTATATGCAAGAATGGTTTGAATGTGATCTTTTATAGGACGAAAAGAGTTGTCTGCAGGAGAATCAACTAATAAAGTTTTGCAATGATGTAACACCTTCTTCGGTAACAATGTAAAACTAGCATCAAGTATACAGAACAAAGGGAAAAACTATGATAAAAGAGATGGGTTTTCATGTACTACACAATAACACAAGCTTGGAGATGTTTTGTCATTTATAGGTTCACGGGTTTTAATTCAAAGTCAGCCATTTGAAGCCAGCATTGTGCGGACTGCACGCGTCTTGGGAAATTTCAACATGATTATATCTGTGTTTGTAAAGAGAAACTGTAAAGCGAAACAAAATGGTGACATGAGATGGATTTTAAACCACGACCCCATAAAATGAACCTGGTGTGACACCGGGACGGAATGCTTCCGGGTCGTAGGACACAAAAGTAGTCCTGGGTCCGTATTCACCAACCATTCTTAAGAATATTCTTTGTCTTGTTTTCCAGAATTTTCTACATTTGAAAGTAACACAACTCCTGATTGGCTAAACCATTTGGTTTAGCCAATCAGGAGTTGTGTTACTTTCAAATGTACAAAATCTTGGAGAATAAGACAAAGAATATTCTTAAGAATGATTGGTGAATACGAACCCTGTTTTGAAAAAAAAAAAAAAAAATGATTTCGAACACTTCTTCCAGTACACGTTTTTTGTCAGGGAGTATAAGAGGACAGCTCTTTTAAAATGTGTTTCTTTGTTGATTTGACGAAGTCGCTTGAAACTGGTGCAATTTTGCCTTTCCTTGGGGATATATTTTTATCTATGACCGCAGAAGGAAACATGACCTTCAGTCAGTAAGTATCCCTTTTCACCATACTTTTCCCCTTTGAAAGATAATGAGAAATAGCTAATAGAATAAGAGTAACAGTTCATTGCTCATGATGCTACTTTCTCCAACTTTCCTCGATGATTTTTGTAGATAATATTTCAGAATAAAAAAAAAAAAAAACATATCCACGTCTGGTTTGGAAAACGGCAATAGAAGTCTGATTTTCACTTTACATACATTTTTCCTTGTCAAAAAATGTCGTTGTGAAACCAGATGTATTTCAAGACAAGACAATCAGTAAACCATTGGTTCTCAGAGAGGCCCCTGAATAACTGAAGTAAGTCTATCTTGATTCAAAATTGGTTCAGATCCTGTATTTTAATGATGTTTAGTGCACTTGAGCCAGAACATTCTGAAAACTATTAAAAATGAGTCATGCTCTTTGAATAGGGGACTTAATACATTTGCAAAAACATTGACCCAAGTCAGCCGGCGCAGCCCTCGCAGGAACAAACTGGGTTTTATGGATCCATCATTAATGATGACCTGCTCTGTATCATGCATCACGGATATGCTTTAAACCCCCTGTTGCCAGAGCATGGCTCAATTGTAGGTCCGAGATAGGGGTTTGAGATCACCAAAAGGAAATATCATTCTAACTCCTACTCTTTTACATTCTAAATCTTAGTTAAACGACTATTTCTCTGATTGTCTTAGAGGTTCTCTTATTATGGTATCCAAATAAGCGCAAATGCACTGCTTGGTTTTGTTTTCGACAATGAGAGGAACTGAACCTTTATCCTGCTAAATAAAAGACAAGAGACTTTCAAGCCGGTAAGAAAAACCCATTTTTTTCTATTTCAAAGGTATTTTTGGAGGAGAGATATCTCCTTAGCGGACAGTGTAGATCCAAGATTAAACTGCACGTTCTTTGCAGTCTTATCTTGATCTACGCTGTCCGCAAAAGGTCGGTGGGTCGCGCAAAGCAGCCTAATAGTCGCTAGCCCCTGTTATCGATAAGATGGAAGCAAGCTAACTCTCCCTTTAGCTATTGTTCTACAGCAGCAGAGTACTTTCCCTTGTTAAATATTGTGTTTTATATGAGCCAATCTCAGTGAAAAGGGAACTTAATGCATCTGATAAAACTATCGACTCATGTCAGCCAGCACAATCAGCGCAGGCTGACCTGAGTCGAAACTGTTTGCTTTTTGAAAATTTTCTGCGTGTACAAGAACCAGTTTACAAATTGATTCAGTCGGTTGTCAAACAAAATGGATTTTATGGATCCATAGTTTCGTGAGTATTTGCGTGGTATCGGGCATCGCGGAGATGCATTGAAGTCCTTTTAGCCAGAGAATGGCTAATATATATTATAATACTTGTTCCCACTACGCTACAGTACAATAAATTATATGTGTAGAAATACATTAGTGTAGCAAGTACGTAATTACATCATTTTTTATGTATCGAAGGTCTTAGGAAAATATTAAAAAGTTACGTATTTTTGTCGCTGATACATTCCCTGAAACTCTGAAAGCATCTTCTTCAACACAAGTTTTGTTCATGTCAGTTGATACATGAAAAGAATTGGAACAAAGGAACAAGGATACTGCGTTTCAAAGATATTGCTGAAATTTTCTGTATTCCCTTCTCTATCGTGTAGATCTTAAGCCTTAAGCTGCTAAATAAACCAATCTAAAGATTTCCAGCCAATGGTAAAAAAAAAAAATAGTTTACGGCTTAAAATTTGCTCTGCGGAAAGATCTCACCGTATCGTGCAGTGTAGATCCAAGATCAGACTACACGTTCTGTGCAGTCTGATCTTTATCTACATTGTCCGCAGAAGCCCACAAAGTCGCACCAAGCAGTCTAAGTGTTAACGCTTATCCTGTGTTGTGTGAAGACTGTACTGTCCGTGCTGTCGGATTTTGATCTACACCCTTGATCTCTCACATAATTGTTGAAGGCTTCTAATTACATGCCAACACTTATAAGTGGATCCTAAACCATGGTTCCCATCGAGGATTGTCCTTCTTAACTCTTTCGGCGCCAAATAAGCAAACTTGGCTTCTTTTGATGGCTGTAAACACAATCCACCGAGTCTCCGGAAGATTTATATCCTAAAGGCTTGACCAAACAAGCGGAGGGCATAGATCAAAGATCAGACTGCACGTTCTGTGCAGTCTGATCTTGATCTATGCCGTCCGCAAAAGTCCCTGTTTTCGCCTATGGCGCTGAAAGGGTTAAAGGCCCAGTAGCGACCAGAAGTAAATAACGTGGGTGTTAAAATGTATTCAATTTTAAATCATACCGTCTGAATGTTTGGAAATTATTGTAAAGGATAACATTATGTAATTTTACGGTCGGTCCGAGTGTCAGTGGCTGGCAGAAAAGTGAATTTAAAACCATAGGGCGACTTGGAAACTTAAAACTAATGGATAACTTTATATGGTTGGCTCTGAAGAAGCCACGAGTTAACTTAGAAATTTTACAAATATTTTTAACTGTTCCATCTTATTATATAGGACTTTGTTGAGAATAGGAATTAGGCAGTGTCTCGATAGGAGGTAAGAGAGAGAGAGAGAGAGAGAGAGCGAGAGAGAGAGAGAGAGAGAGAGAGAGGGCGTAGTAAAGGGAAACAACTTAATATAGATGATGCATTGCTGTATCCGAGTACTGTCCCTTGTATATTCATACAAGTACTTGGTGAGTGAAGAAAACATCAATGCTAAAATTTCAATACTATTTTTGTTTTAATATCTCGCTAAATATCTGAGAGTATAGACCAAGATACAAGCATTTGCATCAGATGATCCAAACTATAACCCATGATTTCCGATGTCATAGCTTATTATTTGAAAGGAAGCAAAATCCCCATTATTCGAAAACCTACAGAACAAGAAATATCCTCTAATTATCACAGTATTTTTTCAATTGACAAATCAATGGGAATTTTGTACTGTACCACACTGTACCGTTCATTATTGTACAGTAATGTCCCTTATCTTGCCAAATTTATGTCGTTGACCATTGCAAAGAATCTTAGATTTGATTTAATACCTTTTTTTTTTTTTTTTTAAATCATATAACTGAAACGATTCATGGAGAAACGAAAAGTATAGATCGAAATCTATACACGTACATGCAGACTGATCTTTGTCTACAGTTTCAGGAATACATCAGTGGTCACGAACGGTAGAAATAGAGGATCTTATATGAGTGTTTATGTGTTATTATTTTTATCAAACGAGTTGACTAAAATTATATGATGCGAGCCTTGGCGAGCGTCAAATACATTTTAGTCAACAAGTTCGATAAAAATGATAATACATAAACACGAATGTGAGATTCTATTTATCACATAAAACGAATGACAGACAAATAAGTATCCTGCATCATCACCTTCAGCCTTAATACCGTTCACGGGTCCATGTTTACAGTTGTTGTTCGGTTTCAAATGTGTACATACGCAAGTAGATAGGTCTTTGACATTTACCCCGAAAGTAGAATGAAACAGTTTCTTCAGGGGATAAGTCCACCGATTTCCGCAATTTTGTTGATTTTAAAAAACTTCAGCTGCATTTTTGGTTTTTATTACACATGAAAATAAAAAACTTCCCACGCGTATACGCCTTAGCAACAATGACGTCATTTTTCCGCGAAACGGCGTAGAAGTATAAATTCCGGCACGTGCTGTGGCTGGTTTCTCCGGCTTCACGCGCTCATGACTAAAAACTGATCAGAACCGGGACCCAAAAAAAGATAATACGCTAGTGTATTATCGAAAATAAGTCATGGGTTTAATACACTGCAGGAATAGGTTTTATGTGATAATAACGGTTAAATATATATGAGTCATGCTCTGTGGAAAAAGAGTTTGATACATCTGCAAAAAAGGTATCGACCAATGTAAGCCTGCCCAGTCTGCGCAGGCTGACCGGGGTCGAAACCTTTTGCTATTTGTAAATTTTCCGCGTGTCCAAGGACCATTACACCTCCAGGGTCCGTATTCACCAACCATTCTTAAGAATGTTCTTTGTCTTGTTCTCCAAAATTTTCTACATTTGAAAGTAACACAACTCCTGATTGGCTAAACCAAATGGTTTAGCCAATCAGGAGTTGTGTTACTTTCAAATGTAGAAAATTTTGGAGAATAAGATTGAGAATATTCTTAAGAATGGTTGGTGAATACGGACCCAGATTCCGTTGGTTGTTGGACAAAGTGGATTGTATGGATCCATAATTACGTGATGACTTGCTCGGTATCATGCATCACGGAGATAAAGTAACACTTAAGCTGCTGAATAAAAGAAACGCAAATTTCTACTCAATACTAAAAGCCCAAACATTGCGGTTTTAAAGTTGATTTCACCGGAAAGAAAATACCGCATCGGACAGTGTAGATCAAAGATCAGACTGCACGTTCTGTGCAGTCTGATCTTGATCTACACTGTCCGCAAAAGGTCAATGGGTCGCGATTAGCAGCTTAAGGGTTAAACCACTCTCCGCCAGGTCGCCGCTCATTTTGTCTCTATGACTACATTGATCTTGACGTACCTTGGTCATTTCTCTAGACTGAAACATTTCTTTAAGTTGAAGTATTTCTATAACTTAACTCTTTACCAAACAACAAAATTTAAGACTTGTCCAAATTGAAAGCTTTTGCAGGTAACATGATAAACGTGACCCAAAAATTGAAATTTGTGTTGGGAAGGATAGAAAACATTGTGGGAAAAGGAGAAAATGCTGGTTACCTGCATTTTCTCCTTTTCCCACAATGTTTTCAAAAGGCCTCCTTCTCAGGGTCGTTAGAACTCGGGATTGTGTGGTAAAGGGTTAAATCATATGAGCCGTGCTCTGTTAGATGGGGCTTTGATACATCTGCAAAAAGTTTCGACCCCGGTCAGCCTGCGCAGTTCGCGCAAGCAGACCCGAGTCGAAACTCTTTGCTATTGATCAATTGATCAAATGGTCAAAGGACCAGTCTACTTCATGATTCAGTCGGTCGTTAGACAAAATGGATCTTATGTGTCAATAACTACATGGCCTGCTTGGTATAAAGGATCACGGAGATGCATTAAACCCCCTTTTGCAAGAATGTGGCTCATTTCTTTAGCTTTAGGCAATTCTTTAGGTCGAAGAATTTCTTTATTTCTTTATTTATGTACAGTTTATGTTGAAGAATTCCTTGAGTCTGAGGCATTCCTCAGGTTAAAGATTTGAGCGATGCTCTGGCCAAAGGGGGCTTAATACATCTCCGTAATGCATTGTACCAAGCAGGACATCACATAGTTAGAGATACATAAAATCCACTTTGTCAAACAACCGACTGAATCATGAGGTATACTAGTCCTTTGACATGCAGAAAATTGACCAATAGCAAAAAGTTTCGGCCCGGGTCAGCCTGCGCGGACTGCGCAGGCTGACCTGGGTTGAAACTTTTTGCAGATGCATTAAGCCCCTTTTTCACAGAGCAAGGCTCATTTTTAGACATGCTGAGGCATTCCTTTAAAGTTTCCGTAGGTTGGGGCATTTTATTTGGTTGAACCATATTTTCAGGTTTGAGGATTTCTTTAAATTGAAGGGTTTCTGTAGATTTAGATATTTCAGCCGTGCTCTTTGAAAAGAGGTTTAATGCATCCGCAAAAAGTATCGACCTAGGTCAGACTGCGTAGTCCGCGCAGGCTAACCTGGGTCAAAACGTTCTTCTTTGGTAATTTTTCTGCATGTCCAAGAATAATTCTACCTCAAGATTCAACCGGTTGGTAGACAAAATGGATTTTATGGATCCGTAATGTGACTTGCTTGATATAATGCATCATGGAGTGCATTAAACCCCCTTTTCACTGAGCATAGTCCATTTTATTTTACGTTAAAGCATTCTTGTTACCAGCCCAGAGAAGTTAAGTGTCTCTGCATTTACTTATTTTTCTACTAGATCGTCTTATCCTTTCAAAGACTATTTCCAAGATTGGTGTCTCTGCATTTACTTATTTTTCTACTAGATCGTCTTATCCTTTCAAAGACTATTTCCAAGATTGGTGTCTCCGAGCTGCAGTTGAAACTGTCGTCTGCGCATTCATGCTTTCGATATGACGAGTCTAAATGCTGTCTTCTGGTAAAGGCTTCTATGAGTCGAACTGCTATCATTGCGTCATAGATGGTTACGTCGTATTGTTGAATTAGACGGTGTTCGAACAAAATACAACCAATTTAGTTTTTTACTCATTTTTATTCGATAGATACATAATAAAATATATATTTACACTGTAAGTTTTTTAGAAAGGAAAACATAATATGTAGACGTTTATATATAAAAGATCGGGGAAAAGGCGTTTTCTTTAACCATGCCAAACTGAGTTCTAATTCCAAATTACGATCTATTAACCCTTTCCCAAACAAGACCTGGTTTTCACGTGTCTGCAGTACAAGTCTTTTGAAAACACTGTGGGAAAAGGAGAAATTGCTCGTAACGAGCAATTTCTCCTTTTCCCACAGTGTTTTCTACCCTTTTTGAGAACTTTCTGCCATTTTCATCAAATTTAAAATTATCGTCTGCAAACTCTTTCAATTTGGACCAGTCTGGGAGAGGGTTAATTGTGGTCACGTTTTAGAATGTATGTAAACGCAACGGAGGATGCGACTAAGCAAGGGTTAATTAAAGTAAGGATCTCCTGGCGAGAACTTATAAGGTTTTCTACATTCATTACTTATGGTGAAATCCTAGACTTGTCTTCTGATTGACCGAGACTTTCCGAATTATTTTGTAACACGTGACCTGATGCTGCATTGAGAGACGAGCTTTCTGATTGGCTGACACTTGTTGAATCATTTTCTCACTCGTTTGGAGCAAGATTAAAATTCACATACTTTTCTCAATAGTGATCTAAATCTAGATTTGAAGATTAGCGATCTGATTGGCAGAGGCATAATGTCTCAGCCAATTCGATGATTTTTCTTGGAATTTAGAATTACATGTATAATTGAAATTTAGAATGGTTGGTAAATACAGCTCTAGAAGTTTGGTTCTTGAGTAGAGAATAAGAAAATAAATCTTAAAAAAAAAAAAACGTGAAAAAAACAATAAAAAACAAATTTATAGAGGGTGGATGTCACCACTAACTTTGGCAGTGCAAGATGATTAATTGACAATCTTTGGATGAAAATCAAACTGATTGGACTTCTTACTTAGTCACAGTCAAGAAGTAGAAAACGTCATAGATCGAAGATCAAACTTTACAAAACCTTCTAGTCTGATCTTCATCTATTTTAATCTCTTTATCGATTTTTCAACTCAAATGGCTGTAAAGGGTTACCTCTGTCACTGCCGAACTTTAGAGGAGTCAGAATCATGAGCCATGCTCTGGAAAACGGGGGACTAATGCATCTCCCTGATGCCTTATACTAAGCTAGTTATTACATGATTATGGATAAATAAAATCCGTTTGGGCCAACAAGAGGCTGTATAATAAGGTAGTATGGTCCTTGGACATGCAGAAAATTTACAGACAGCAAAAACTTTCGACACAAGTCAGATTGCACGGACGTTACAGACTTATAGAGTTGATACTTTTTTGCAAATGCATGAAGCCCCCTTTCCACAGAGCATGGCTCATATGATTCTACTCTGAATGAGTGGGGATCCTGTGAGGCTGAGTGATAAACTGTAGGACTCGTAACCAGAAGGCCCTGATTCGAGCCTCAGTGGAAGCAATTGGTTTTTCATGAGAGTATCCTTGAGCAAGACACTTCAGAGCCTTAGCTTACTACTGGCTGAACCAAGGACAGGCATGAATAATTATGTGAATTGTCACCGTGATATGACTGAAAAAAGCGGCGTAAAACATCATTCACTCAATCTAATTGGGCGGATTTTTCATTCATTTTCGAAAACTAAAAACGCGGAGGGTGTACTTCTGAGATCAGACTGCATCATATACTGTATATAGCATAATTGGTATCTAAGCTGATCTGCCAGAAATTAGTGCATGTGATCAAAAATAAAAATGAAATGAAAAGAGAGGAAACTATAAACTCAAAACTGATGGTGTACAGCAATAACATTTCTTTCCCTCTGCAGAAGTAAGTTATTTATATTCCCATTGGGCTATTTTTTCCCTTTATTTCGGTATAAACACTAATTATTCTATTAAAAACAAGCTATTGTCTGCAGAATGGTTGTAAAAAGAAAAGAAATGTCAACCAAACAGAAATATATGGCCATATCTCTGTCCAACGAAGGAGTTTTTCAAAGACGTATGGCGGAAATATTTGAAATAATCCAGTCTAGTATTTCCATGGCTCAAGACCCCTTTCAGCACTATAGGCGAAAACAGGGGCTTTTTACGGACGGCATAGATCAAGATCAGACTGACCAGAACGTGCTCTCTGATCTTGATCTATACTTGCCTCCTGCTTAGTGAAGCTTATAAGATGAAACTACATTTTGCGTTTCAATGTATTGTGTTTTCAGTCTCCGGAAAAGGTCGAGTTTATATGGTCGGCACGGAAAGAGAGACAGAGCTTTGGAAAGACGCAACGTAGAAGAAATACTTAAAAGTGATAGGCCTTTGACAGTTTGGGAAAGAGTTGGTTATCGTATTGCGAAAATTGCATGAAATAATAGAATAGAACATCTTGCAGAAACGACAGAAACAAGACCAAGCTTTTCCACCTTGAGAAAGAAGGCTAATATTGTGGGAAACAGGAACAAAAAGGTATAACCAGGAAAAAGGTAGTCTTCGGATTGTGAAATTGGTTTCGACTAGGCAGAGCCCTCCTCTAATTAAATTTAATTAAACCTTAGGCTGCTGAGCGCGACTCACGGACCTTTTTCGGACAGTGCAGATCAAGATCAGACTGCACAGAACGTGCAGTCTGATCTTGGATCCACACTGCCCGATACGGTATATTTTTCCGTTGAAATCAACTTTGAAATAGCAATATTTAGGTTTTTAAGAGTACTACTGAGTGGGATTTTCGTTTCATTTATTTAGCGGCTTAACCCTTTACTGAACAATGCCGACTTTTAACGACCCTGAGAAAGAAGGCTTTTGAAAACATTGTTGAAAAAGGAAAAAATGCTGGTAACCAGCATTTTCTTCTTTTCCCACAATGTTTTATACTCTATGAAAGATAAATTTTATGTTTTGAGTAGATCTAGATCTAACATTTAATTTGCCGTATTCATGTACATTCTATGTACAATGTTCTCTAACGTATTCAAACATAGTCCATCAATGTATGCAACAGTAAATATGTCGCCTGAAGGTGCTTTCCATTTGGATTGGTCTTACGTTTTGCTGTCTGTTAGGAGCTAGATGCATGACAACTATCTCTAAGCGCAGTAAGATGTCAATTGAAATTTCATGGCGAAAAAGGTTAGTTTATAAAGACCCTCACAATCAACACCATCGACCGGAAAAACGTACGCAAAGCAGACTTACAAACGGACTTTTGGATGGCCAGTGGGGGTGAAAAAATGTTGAATTTTAGTGACTGACGAAAAAAAGTTAGTTTAGAAAGTCCCTCACAATCAACACCATCGACCGGAAAAACGTATACAAAACAGACTTACAAACGGGCTCTTGGATGGCCAATGGGGCGGGGGGGGGGGGGGGTGTGTGTGTGAAAAAGGGTGAATTTTAGTGATTGACACAAAGGTGCAAATGGATGGTCAAACAAGCGTCAAAAATTGGTGGAAAAACCGTTATTAAAGTTGACGCCTTGCCTTGGTCAGATTGCTAAACATTCGATCGCTTGGGATAATTGTAGATATGAGCCGTTGTTCTGGCAAAAGGAGGCTTAATACATCTCTGTGATGGATTAAAAAAGGAAATCAGTATATAAATATGGATCCATAAAAATCCATATTGTAGAAGAACCAACTGAATCAGTTCATGGTTCTTTGACAAGTAGAAAATTGACCAATATCGCAAAGTTTCGAACTATGTCAGCCTGCAGGGACTGCGCAGGCTGACATGAATCGATACTTTATGCAGATGTATTTAGCTCCTTTTCACAGAGCATGGCTCATATATTGTTGCACATGAAACGTTGACTCTAAAAGTATTCTTGGTGCATAGGTTTTTGTGTACTAATTTCGCTCCTTTTTAACCCAATGTACATGTTTTAGGTTATACAGCGCAAAGTTTGTTAAGTATATGTTTTCGTTTTCGTATTCTTTGAAAAATATTCTTTTTAAACAGCGTAAACCCGAGTCCAACAACAAAGCAACAAAAACATTATTCGTATTTTCTCTAATTCAGCAACCAAGGGTTTGTATTCACGAAGTGTAATAAACTCAATATTTTTCTCGAATTTACCAACCAAAGGTTTGTATTCACTAACCGTAATACAATAATTGTTTTTTTTAATTCAGCAACCAAGGGTTTGTATTCACGAAGTATAATAAAATCAGTATTTTTCTCGAATTTACCAACCAAAGGTTTGTATTCACGAACTGTAATAAAATCAGTATTTTTTTCTAATTCAGCAACCAAAGATTTGTACTCACGAACCCGTATAAAATCAATATTTTCTCTAATTCAGCAACAAGGGTTTTATATTCCTGATCAGAAATGAAATAAAAACTTGCTCTAATTCAGCAACCGAGGATTTGTATTCACGAGAACCGAATTAAATTCTTTTCTTTTAAAACATTAAAAGACTGACATGATGATTGTCGTTAGAATGGGTAATAAAACATGTCCGCTGGAAGTATTCACCAACCAAATTGCATTCTTAATTGCGTTCTTTCTCTTTTTATAGATTTAGAAAGTAACACAATTCCTAATAGGCTTAACCATGTGGATTAGCCAATCAAAGGTTGAGTTGATTCAGATTTAGAAAATTCTTGAGAATATGACCAAGAACGTTACAAAGAATGGTTGGTAAATACATTTAAATGTCCAGAAATTTTGTTCAATTCAATAAATCTCCACACGACTTGGATAATGTGTCCTTCTTGAAGATTCGGGTGAGCAATCGTTTACTTGAAGCTGCACAACCAATGGATTGATGCAAGTGGTCTGATCTCAGTCGTATCTGTTTGACCATACCCACCAGAAGCTCGTCAACGTTCACGTTTAAAACTACGGAAGTTTCCACGAACTTGCATCTATACGTTATGGCAACCGCTTTTGCTTCTGAAATAGAAAAAAAAAAAAACGATGATACTGTTGTTAAATCTATACCACACAAGCAAAATATAGATTTGTCCAAATTGAAAGAATTTACAGATGAAAATTTAAACGTGGCTCAAACGAATGAATTTGTCTTTGATAGGGTAGAAAACATTGTGGGAAAATGAGAAAAATAATGCTGTTTAATAGCATTTTCTCCTTTTCTCACAATGTTTTCAAAAAACTTTTTCTTCAAGGTCTTTAAAACTCGTGATTGTATGGTAAACGGTTGAAGCCCACACACTAACGACATGTATCTTTTCCTCCAGCCCATATTTTTTTTTCTTAACTCTTTACCAGACGACAAAATGTTAGCCTGACAAAATGTCAGACGACAAATTAAATGTTACTCAAAACATAAAAATCTTACTTTCATAGAATAGAAAAAAAAATGTGGGAATAGGAGAAAATGTTGGTCAGCATTTTCTCCTTCACCCACAATGTTTTCAAAAGCTTTCTTTCTCAGAGTCGTTAAAAGCTGGCATTGTGCGGTCAAGGGTTAAAGACAGAATTATAGACTGGTCAAGATTGAAAGCAGTGGCAGACGACACATAAAATGTTGGAAAAATAAAGGGACTTGTCTTTGGAGGGAAGAAAACTGAAATATTGCAACATCGAAAACCTTTATTGTCAGAAATAAACCCAACCGCATATGAGAGTGTGGATCATAGATCAGACTGCCTGTTCTTTGCCGTCTGATCTTGATCTACATTGCCAGCAGAAGCGCACTGAGTCACGCTTAACAACTAAAGAGTTAAAGGTAGGCCAACCTCTATATTTGTACATTGCAGCGACATTCATCTGATCAAATTAGCCCTTGGGTTGCTAAGCGCGACTCAAGGGCTTTTGCGGACAGTGTAGATCAAGATCAGACTGCACAGAACGTGCAGTCTGATCTTGATCTACACTGTCCGATAAGGAGATATTTCTCCGCCAAAATAACTATGAAACAGCAATACTTGAGTTTTGATTATCGACTTGGATTTAACTTATTCAGCAGAATAAGGGTTAAATCTCAGCCGAGCGCCTCAGTAATTTAGGATTCAGATCATATCGGAACAAGCTTTGATACCAGTAATCTACGGTTCGCGAAATCGGGAAAGACCGTGGGAAAATGCCAAGGTTAGATTTCATTGATTGATAGCACGAGCCGTTTTCAACATCATTTCGGTTATCGCAGCGGCCTGTGCATCTTTCCATGCTTTTCTGGAGTTTCTTTGAACGAGTACTTTACACAATATTCTTCTCAATTAACTGCTTTCCCACATAACCATTGGCGAAACAATGATCAAAGGTGATAGAGGCATAAATTCTGTTGCAATAACTATCTTCAATCCTCAAAAAGAAATCGGCCGAGCGAGGAATTCGAACCAGTGACTTCCTGGTTTCGAGTTTTGTAGCTTACGGACTGTGCTACCAGGCTCGGCGTCAAGGTGAGGAAGCAGCACTTTAGTATTTAACCCTGAGGCTGTTAACTGTGGCAAAACGTGCTATTTGTAGGTCAAGGTCAGACTCGCTGTGATTCTTTTCTAGCGATAACCATTAAACTACTATATAAATGAAACGGAAATTTCCACACAATAGTAAAAACCCAAATATTGCGGTTTCAAAGTTGATTTTACCGGAAAGCAAACACCATATCGGACAGTGTAGATCAAAGATCAGACTGCACGTCTGTGCAGTCTGATCTTGATCTACACTGTCCGCAAAGGGTCAGCGAGTTACGCTTAGCAGCTTAAGGGTTAAAAACATCGGATTGTTTGATGAAAGGGTAACTCTTCAGCAAACAACCCTGTATTTGAGCGACCCTGACAAAACTTTCGTAAACGTAATGGGAAAGAAGAAAATACTGGCAACCAGCATTTTCTCCTCCCTGCTTTTTATCTTTTTCAAAAACAAACTCCATCATTTCAACCACATTTAATTTGTGGTTTGCAGATGCTTTGAATTTGGACGGATCTAAAATTTTGTCTTCTGACACAGTTACAGAATAGCACCTACCTTCTGTGGTAATGCATCTAGTTCGCACCAAGTCCGACTTATTTCCGACCAAAATGATGACTTCGTCTCGGTTTTCCTTCTTCCGTATGTTGTACAATATGTCAACCGCTCTATCAAATGTTGATTTATCGTCGCAGGCAAACACAACCAAATATAGTACAGAATTCTCGTAATGAATGTCAGTCTGAAAGTAGAGGTTTAAAGCTACTTAATGAAACTCTTCACATAAAAAATGCTTTAAAGAAATTTGATGTAAGATGTACGTGACATTCTACACTTAGTGGAGAATAATGAAATATACCACAAAAAAAGTTCTCACGGAGATTCGAAATTCACGACCTTGAATTTTACGAGAAGGCAACTAATGACCGAGGTTAATGCTTTGCTCTGGAAAAGGGAGTTTACTGCATCTCCGTGACCGATCATGCAAAGCAAGTCCTCACATAATTTGGGAGCTACAGAATCCATTTTGTCTAACAACCGTCTGAATCGTGAGATAGAATGGTCTGGATTACCTGCCCCTACCACTACGACAAGCAAAGCGCAATAATGGCGGCCTACATGGTGACCTCAAGCCTAGGCCTACATGCTTTCCTGTTTTTCTCCATGAGACGTGTCACGTGGTAAATGAAACTCGTGGATTAGGTTCGATGACTTCATATCCGGTCTCATAGAAACAAAAGGAGTTCCCATTCCGTTATTTAATCGTCATTTTGCACCTTTTTGCTAGATATAGATGTGCAGTTCCTTTACGCTCGCAAAGAAAGGTATGTTTAGCAGGATTGACCAGCGTCTTGCATTTTTTTTTCCGACAAAATAAAATCTAAGTATGCTCCTTTGATAGCGCGCAAGGTAACTATACCCACCTGGTCTGGTGGAGGAGTGTCAAACAGCAGTGAGGTCTCCTCGTTTTCTAGGCACACGTTTACAACCTTCTGATCTTCGCCGTCTGAAAAAAAAAAGACTATGTAAAAATATAAAGATATATGTAACCTATAGTCGCCTGTGTTGGTCCTCACGTGTGTTCAAGTTCCACCTGTTTAAGAAAGCTCCAAAGTTATATTTAACTGTCTGAAGGAATCCACGGTAAATGGTCACATATCTTCAAGTTGCTATGGGTGCATCAGTTCACTTTAGCGGACAATGTAGATCAAAGATCAGACTGCACAAAACGTGCAGTCTAATCTTGGATCTACACATTCCGATAGGGTTAGTCATTGCTAGTACAAAGAATTTGAAATTGCGATATTTAGGTTTTTAAACTCGGCTAGAAATTTTCACTTAATCTACTGACCATGTTAACGGTTAAGACAGGGGTTTTGTGCCCTCGCGTGGATGCTTAAGACTGCTGTATGATATAATCCATGCTCTGGCAAAAGGAGGCTACATGCATCCCCACGATGCATTGTACCTGACAAGTCATCACATAGTTATGGATCCATAAAATTCATTTTGTACAACTGACTGAATCATAATGTAAAATGGTCGCTTTGACATAAAGAACATTTACCAATAGCAAAAGGTTTCAGCCCAGGTTAGCCTACGCAGACTGCGCAGGCTGACCTGGTTCCATACTTTTTGCAGATGCATTACGTTCCATTTTCAAAGAGCACGGCTCGTATGTATTTCGACAAACTACAGTATCGTTATTTCTTCTTCTCCGTCTAGAGAATTCTATATTGTACATTGAACAGTGTGCATCAAGATGAGACCACAGCCTAGTCTTTTATCTTCAGTGTATCTATACTTCGTAGAAAGTCACTGACCATAGAAGCGCAAAATTTTTCGCTTAAAAGATTTAAGATAGAAAGCTAAAAACAGGATTTGAAAATGCTGCAAGAAATGCATTAACATCAATAGAAGATCATGCCCAGTGAGGGGAGAACTAAACAGTAACTACAGTAACTGAGTATTGGAATAAAATGTTTGTGCAGCGAAGCAACAATCCATTAAGGACATTATGTGCCATTGTTGATCAGACCGATAATGAATAATCATGTGTCAGCTTTAATAAAAAATATACTTGCCATAAACCCTTTATCAAACAATCCCGTGTTTTTACTACCCTTGGGAAGAATAATTTTAAAAAAAAAATGTTAGAATAGGAGAAAATGCTGGTAACAAGCACTGTCTCCTTTTCCAACAGTGTTTTCTACCGTTTCAGAGACAAATCCTCTGAGCCATATATGGTGTGCAACACACGAAAAGGGTCCTTCGCACATATGGGTAAAAGTGCGTCGTCCCAGATCAGCCTGTGCAGTCTGTGACTAATCCTAGACGACACGCCCCGTTTTTGTGCGATTTTCTGTTTCACGATAGTCTACTGTATGAAAAAATATTATGTAGTCGTAAAGTGCCGTCTCGGATTAGCCTGCGCGGACTGCGCAGGCTAATCCGGGACGACACTTTACGTCAAGGTCTAAAGATCTCATTTCGATGTTGCTGGCCATTTAATGTGTCGTCTGCGGCAGCTTCGAATTTGTGAACGTGTACAATTTTGTTGTACGGTAAAGAGTTTTAATGGCGTGAATCTGTCAACTTTTGTACGATGTCTCTCGGCTCCTCTTTGATACTTTGAAAATAATGAAAATCATCATCTTCGGTTCTTTGCTGCTCTTTCAGTTACAATGTCAGAGCTTTGCTGTTCGTTTATTTGCTATGTGTTGTGTTCTGAGAACGGGGCGTTTAATGCATCTCTGTTATGCATTATAACAAGCAAGACATTACATAATTGTGGATCAGTAAAATCTATTTTATCTAACAACCGACTGAGTCAAAAGGTAGACTGGTCCTTTGATACGCACGAAATTGACCAACAGTAAAAAGTTTCGACCCATGTCAGCCTGCGCAGGCTGACATTGGTCGATACGTTTTGCAGATGCATAAAACTCTCTTTTTACAGAGTATGGCTCATATATATGTCCAGTGACCTTCACAAAAATATAAAATATTCGTTCTGAGTAAACTGTTTGTTTTCTCTTCTACCTGAAACACGAATAACCTGGGAAATCACTGATAAGGGACCCATACTGTTTGTACACCATGTTCCATGATGTTTCAGTTATATCACGGCGGCCAGTGCACCTATCCATGCTTTCCTGGAGTTTCTTTTACCAGTACTCCGCACAATATTCTTTCCAAGCCACTGGCTACTTTCCCACATAACCATCGTCGAAACAATGGTCAGCGATGAGATAGGAATGAATCCTGTCGCGATGACTATCATCAATCCCCAGAAAGAAATTGGCCAAGCCGGGGATCGAACCAGCGACCTCCTGTTCTCAAGTCCTGTACGCTACCGACTGGGCTACGGGGGCTTGGCATTTCAATGTGGGCCGACACACATGCCTACAAATGATGTCACACAGGTAACTTTTTGGTACTTCGAAAATTATGTGAAAATCGCTGTCCTCAACTCTCCACTGCTCTTTCATTAACGAAGACAAAACTCTGCTATCCATTTCTGTGAAAAATGTCAACAAAATGGCCGAGAAAACGGAAACATTTTTACTACTCCTCTTGAAACAAAACTGCCCTCGGCAAACCACTTTGAAAAGAGGCCAATCCTGGTTGTCTACTATGATCTTCAAGAGCTCACGGGCACCTATCAAATCCCTCAATAAATAGCAAAATTGCTCTCACTTTCTGATGAAATCATCAAATCCACATCAGAAACACATTTCAGCACTTTTTGAACCCATTTTAGATCTGTTCCTCTATCTTTTCTAGTAAATTGTTTTGGATAAGTGCTTGATACCAAACTTTAAAATAGGTCTATTTTGGACATCTACGACCAGGAACCTTTACGCTCTGTTGTTTAACACCGAATAAAATTTTTTGCAACATTTAAGGAGACAGTAATTGAAAACGTTGTGGAAGCAACTGAATCTCAAAAATATTCAATTTCCCGCAATGTTTTTTCCAAGACATGTTCTTGTCCTTTGGATGCATCTAGTATGAGAGCAACGATGGGACGCTACGAGTAATCAAGTCGTAGCCACGAAATTTTTCTGAGTCTTTTCGCACATGCCTCTTTTATGCAGAGATAATCTTCTATGTTTCACTTTGACGAGTTTTCTTGATACGGACGTCATCTAAAACACATATGTAATAAACCACGAAACGTTTTCCGTCTCACACATGTACTTTGTGTAGGTTTTTTTCCCCTTATGACACATGTACTCTGTGTAGGCTTTTCCCTACCAGAAATGTATTCTGTGAAGGATTTTCCGTATCACACATGTACTTTGTGTAGGTTTTTTTGTATCACACGTGTACTTTGTGTAGGTTTTTCCGTATCACATATGTACTTTGTGTAGGTTTTTCTGTATCACACATGTACTCTGTGTAGGTTTTTCTGTATTACACATGTACTCTGTGTAGGATTTTCCGTATCACACATGTACTTTGTGTAGGTTTTTATGTATCACACATGTACCTTGTGTAGGTTTTTCATCACACACGTGCTTTGTGCAGGTTTTTCTGTATCACACATGTACTCTGTGTAGGTTTTTCTGTATCACACATGTACTCTGTGTAGGTTTTTCTGTATCACACATGTACTCTGTGTAGGTTTTTCTGTATCACACATGTACTCTGTGTAGGTTTTTCTGTATCACACATGTACTTTATGTAGGTTTTTCTGTATCACACATGTACTTTGTGTAGGTTTTTCTGTATCACACATGTACTCTGTGTAGGTTTTTCTGTATCACACATGTACTTTGTGTAGGTTTTTCTGTATCACACATGTACTCTGTGTAGGTTTTTCCGTATCAAACATGTACTTTGTGTAGGTTTTTCTGTATCACACATGTACTTTGTGTAGGTTTTTCTGTATCACACATGTACTCTGTGTAGGTTTTTCTGTATCACACATGTACTCTGTGTAGGTTTTTCCGTATCACACATGTACCTTGTGTAGGTTTTTCTGTATCACACATGTACCTTGTGTAGGTTTTTCTGTATCACACATGTGCTCTGTGTAGGTTTTTCTGTATCACACATGTACCTTGTGTAGGTTTTTCTGTATCACACACGTGCTTTGTGCAGGTTTTTCTGTATCACATATGTACTCTGTGTAGGTTTTTCTGTATCACACATGTACTTTGTGTAGGTTTTTCTGTATCACACATGTACTTTGTGTAGGTTTTTCTGTTTCACACATGTACTTTGTGTAGGTTTTTCTGTTTCACACATGTACTTTGTGTAGGTTTTTCTGTATCATACATGTACTCTGTGTAGGTTTTTCTGTATCACACATGTACTTTGTGTAGGTTTTTCTGTATCACACATGTACTTTGTGTAGGTTTTTCTGTATCACACATGTACTCTGTGTAGGTTTTTCCGTATCACACATGTACTTTGAGTAGGTTTTTCTGTATCACACATGTACTCTGTGTAGGTTTTTCTGTATCACACATGTACTCTGTGTAGGTTTTTCCGTATCACACATGTACTTTGTGTAGGTTTTTCCGTACCACACATGTACTCTGTGTAGGTTTTTCCGTATCACACATGTACTCAGTGTAGGTTTTTTTCTATCACACATGTACTTTGTGTAGGTTTTTCTGTATCACACATGCACTTTGTGTAGGTTTTTCAGTATCACACATGTATTTTGTGTAGGTTTTTCTGTATCACCCATGTACTTTATGTAGGTTTTTCCGTTTCACACCTGTACTCTGTGTAGGATTTTTTGTATCACACATGTACTTTGTGTAGGTTTTTTTCTTTATCACACATGTACTCTGTGTAGGATTTTTTGTATCACACATGCACTCTGTGTAGGTTTTTCTGTATCACACATGTACTTTGTGTAGGTTTTTTTGTATCACACATGTTCTCTGTGTAGGTTTTTCCGTATCACACACGTACTCTGTATAGAACATCATCATGTTCACGGACTATTTTCATGCTTTCGGCTCCTCGGTCAAATCAAGATATTTTACACAATTAAAGGGTATGTAATAAAAAGAAAATTAAAACAGTCTGCATTTTTGTCGGCTTGCATTTATGAATAGGTTCGACCTTCGGCCTCATTCGATACGAACCTCTTTACACACGCATCTGGCCTTGATCCGTCAACACAGATATGCAGACTGTTGTAACATTCCATGTTAAAGTACCTCAAGTTTATGAATAACGTCCCTTTTATAAAACTCTACTCAGCAGAACCACTCATTTACACCAAAGAAAACTGTAAGTCTTTCATACATTACCCTTTTCATCTAGGACTTCTTGCGTCTTGGAAAATACCACTTTTTGGAGCATTGTTTTAAAAGGAGAACTTGTCTGTAACCATAAATGTCTCCATTTGTCACAATGTTTTCGTTTTTATTTCTACGGTGAACCTCAATTTATGTTGGTTGTCCATATTTTACAGAGATGTTTTCATAGCAGACTGCTGCAAATTTGTTTCATGGCGTATGATATAACATAATATGTCAATGAAATTAATGTGGGTGCACACTAAAACATGGTGACCGGTAGAGAGGGTTAACAATTTCTAGATATGCAATCCACTGGGAAAGCATTTCAAAAAGAACTGGTTGATAGAAATTAGTCCAGGTATGTGCCAAATTCTTCTTAACAAATGAGTCATGCTCAGTGAAAATGAGACTTAATTCATCTGCAAAAAGTATCGACCATGTCAGCCTGCGCAGACTGCGCAGGCTGACCTGGGCCGAAACTCTTTGCTATTGGTCAATTTTCTGCCTGTCAAAGGGCCAGTCTACCTCATGATGATTCAGTCGGTTGTCAGACAAAATGGATTTTATGAATCCATAATTATATAACGAATTGCTTGGTATAATGTATCATAGAGATACATTAAACTACTTTTTGCAAAAACGCCGCTAAAATTAATGTGAGCGGTGCGCTGTTGACTTGAGTCAGTAGACGATTCAGTTTCACAAAAATACGCGTTAACCGTTTCGTTGCCATAGACACAAAGTAGAAATGAAGTAAAAATGTGGATAATGCCTTTTTTCGAAAATGATATTGAATGCTTTTGTGAAACAAAAAGAAGAAGAAAAAGATTAAGTAGATTATAATGTATTTCGACCGACATTGAAAACATTTTGAGGAAAAAAATGTAAATATAAGGTTTAACAAGAGGGCCATGATGGCCCTGGATCGCTCACCTGAGTCAATAGGCGAAATTTCACTCCAGGGTCATAATGACCCAAGTTAAAACTCATCTGAGATATTATTGAGACAAACATTCTGACCAATTGTCAGGTCAACTGAGCTGAAAATGTGGCCTCCGGAGTGTCCAAAATGTCTTTTTTCAATTTGACCTAGTGACCTAGTTTATGACCCTATGTGACCATATTTCAAACTCACCCGAGACATCAAAACAAACTTGTTGACTAAGATTCAGGCGAATTGGGTAAGAACTGCCGCCTCTAGAGTGCCCACAAGTTATTTCTGTAATTTGACCTAGTGACCTAGATTATGACCCTATGTGACCCAATTTCAAATCCATTCAAGATATCATCAAGTCAAACATGCTGACAAATTTTCAGGTCAGTTGAGCAAAAACTGTGGCCTCTACAGTGCCCACAATACATTTCTTTAATTTGACCCAGTGACCTAGTTTATGACCCTATGAGACCCAATTTCTAATTGATCCGAGATATCATCAAGTCAAATATGTAGACCAATTTTCAGGTCAATTTAGCTAGAATTGTGGCCTCTAGAGTGCCCACAAGGTATTTCTTTAATTTGACCTAGTGACCTACTTTATGACCCCAGATGACCCAATTTCAATCTCATCCGAGATTTAATACATGGATCCCTAAAAATCGATATTTGACCAATCAAGTCATCACATTTATTTGGCCCGATGTGCAGCCTTGTTGTCTGCTATTTCGGCTCACAAACAAGCGACTCTTAATGTTGGAGAAGTGCGATATTATGTGTGTTGAATACGCTTGAATTCTAGGAAAAAGTTTAAAAGATGTGCTTTGCGATCGTGTACGGCTTACGTGAGATATATACACACAGATTACAAGTTTGCATTATGATTATGATTGACAATGGGACATGAGCAAAGAGTTTGGATCAACGCTGTATTACGCAATGGATTAATTAATGTCATTTTTTTGCCTTTGAAATTCTCTGAAAAAAAAAAAAACATAATCTGTTTTACAGAGGAAAACAAAGGTAAAATATGTATGAAATAGTAATAAAAAAAGTACGTTCACTAAAATAGCTAACCTTGTTTAATAACCTCTGCACATTCAAAAAGGGGCACGTGTCATCAATGTTTCAATTTGACGCGAACATTAACCCTTGCTGCTTGAAGAATGCTAAATGTGTAGATACAGATCAGAGTGAAAAAAAAAATTCAGTTTATTTTTTCATTCAAACCATCTGCTACTTAACCCTTTACCAGACGACAAAGTTTTAGCCTTGTCTAAATTGAAAGCATTTGCAGAAGACAATTTCAGTGTGGTTCAAATGGTGTAACTTTTGTTTGATAGGGTTGAAAACATTGTGGGAAAAGGAGAAAATGCTTGTTACCAGCATTTTCTTTTCCCACAATGTTTTCAAAGGCTTCTTTGCCAGGGGCGTGAAAAGGCTGCATTGTGCGTTAAAGGATTAAATTAGGTACATTTACGTGTCTTCTTTACTGAAGGTACATGTAGATTTCAAATATGAAACAGACTGAGTTCTGCTCTGTACAGTTTTGGAAGTTCAGCTCAAAAGGCAACTAATGTTAATTAAATCAGCTTTTGACTCAGCCATATTTAGGTGGATTAGCACATCTGCCATTTCAAAGGGTATGTCGGTAAACTGTTAACTAACAGGATGTGTGTTTGATTGCCGCTGTAGTCCACTCGACTTGTACAAATCCTTGTGTAAATAATTTCAAGTATCCATATATTTCTTACGGAGAATCCATCATCGGCAGAAACATATGAAAAGGAATATTTTTCCGGAATTTAATGAATAGAAACAGTCATGACAGCACGATTTAAGCAGCCTTTCTGCTATACTGTATATGTATTTACTGCGGTTGTGTGTGAGCCGTTCGCGACGGTAACCAAGGAAGTCGGTTTATCTCATCGCCACGGATCCATGTATTAAGGCAAACATTCTGATAAATTTTCAAGTCAATTGAGCAAAAGATGTGCCCACAAGGTATTTCTTTAATTTCACCTTAGTGACCTAGTTTATGACCCTAGGTGACCCAAATTCGAACTCATTCAAGATTTCATCAAGACAAACATTCTGACCAATTTTCAAGTCAATTGAGTAAGAAATGTGGCCTCCAGAGTTTCCACCATGTATTTCTTTAATTTTACCTAGTGACCTAGTTTATGACCCCAGGTGACCAAATTTCAAACTCATCCAAGATTTAATTAAGACAAACGTTTTGACTAATTTTCAAGTCAATTGAGCGAAAAATGTGGCCTCTAGAATGTCCACAAGGTATTTCTTTAACTCTTTACCACACAGAGAAAAGGGGAAAATGCTGGTAACCAGCATTTTCTCCTTTTCCCACAATGTTTTCTATCCTGCCCAAAACAATTTTCAATTTTTCAATTATATTTATTTTGTTGTCTGCAAATGCTTTTAACTTGGACCAGTCTAAATTTTTGTCGTTTGGTAAAAAGTTAATTTGACCTAGTGACCTACTTTATGACCCCAGGTGACCAAATTTCAAAGTTGTCTGAGATTTAATTAAGAAAAATATTCTAACCAATTTTCAAGTCAATTGAGCGAAAAATATGGCCTCTAGAGTGCCCACAAGGTATTTCTTTAATTTGCCCTAGTGACCTAGTTTTTGACCCCACATGACCCAATTTCGCACTCATCCAAATTTTTATCAAGACAAACATTCTGACCAAGTTTCACAAGTATCTTACTGAAAATGTGGCCTCTAGAGCGCACACAAGGTTTTTCTAAGATTTGACCTAGTGACCTAGGTTTTGACCCCACGTGACCCAATTTCGAACTCGTCTGAGACTTTATCAAGACAGACATTCTGACCAAGTTTCACAAGTATCTGACAGAAATTGTGGCCTCTAGAGCGCACACAATGTTTTTCTTAGATTTGATTTAGTGACCTAGTTTTTGACCCCACATGACCCAATTTCGAACTCGTCCGAGAATGTGGCCTCTAGAGCGTACACAAGGTAAAATGTTGACGACGGACGACGAACGACGCACGCCGCACGACGGACGCCGGACGCAGCACGATCACAATAGCTCACCATGAGCCATTTGTGCTCAGATGAGCTAAAAAACATAAGTCGAACAAGAGCACCACATGCAGGTGCCAACAATTGGTTGTTGTTTTTCGACGGATAAAAATTTCCCTAACAATTTTTGAAAAGGGTCACCCTAGGAACATTTTTTTTTTCCAAAGCCACTGGTTGCTTTGCCACGCAAGAATCGTCGGAACGATGTTCTGCTACTCGATCCTATCGCAGTGGGTATCTTTTATCCCCGGAAAGAAAGTGGCCGAGCTAGAGAACCAAACCAGCGACACCCTGTTTACAGGCCCTGTAATGTACTGACTGTGCTACAGACCTCAGCCAAAAAGAAAGAAAGAACGCACAGAGATATGTCCCTGTTTGCACCTCATTGTTTTGGAACACTTTTGTCAAATCAGGATATGACCGCTCTTGATTTATTACTACAATATTCGATGTGTCATCCTAGAGAGATTCTGCTCGTAGAATTAATCCTTAGGGCGCAGAAAAAAAAACATACATTTTCAGTCTAGGAATAAGACTAAAATAAGTGCAGTTTCAATGTTGCTTTTGTTAAGAAGGTCTCAACAAAGCGGACAGTGTAGATCAAAGATCAGACTGCACGTTTAGTGCAGTCTGGTCTTGATCTACATCGTGCGCGATGGCAACAAAGGTCGGAAGAAGCACTTTAAGGGTCGATCCTTTACCGGAAGAATCTGCGTCTTAATGACCCTGATAAAAATGGATTTCGCAGACAAAAACGAAAATTTTGGTGGCCAAAATTTTCTCTCTATTTCCTGCAACGTTTTCGACCATTTCGAGACAAATCGAATTATTTGAGCCTATTTTCATCTGTCGTCTGCTAATGCTGTGAAAATGGACGTCCTGAATTTTGTCGTTTGGTGAAGAGTTTAACTACGACTAGAAGACAGTGATATTAGATCAATAGCCATAAGAATAAATAATCAAATTTACGTCAGCACTGTCCATAATGTCGAAAGGTACAAGATCGCTGTAGCAGAGTTGAATGGCCGAAAAAGCTAGGTCAGCCGTGACTGTGCTTACATGTATATCTGGCTTTTGATAACGTTTTGTTGTATACACTCTTGAAGCCACTTTCACAACTATCGTTGCTTTTGCAGTATAGATCAAGATCAGACGGCACAAAACTTGGAGTCTGATTTCTGATCTATACTGTCCGCTTGCCTTTGACCTTCAGTTATTTGGGTCCAATTATCAGACTGAAAATGTCTGTTGGATTCATTCGGCTTTCTAAATGACGTTTTCACGCATATTTTAGTATCATTTTAACTGTATCATGGTGGCATCTGACATAGCCATGGACTTCCTATGTTACCACAGTACTAGGCTAGGACTTTGCGATGTGTTGCTTATGCATGCGAACTACAATGCGACCATCTGCAAGAGACAATTGAGGCCGCGGTCTGCATTCATTAATCATTCTTAACTTCATTCTTTGTCTCATTCTAGATTTAGAAAGTAAGGCAGCTACTGTTTGGTTTGTGTTACTTTAAAGTTTAGAAAACTCTTGGAAAAAAAAAAGAGTGAGAATATTCTCAAGAATTGTTGATGAATACGAACCCAGAGCTGTTTAATTAATCTATTCAGCGTTAGCCTGTGAGCCAGGTAGGACTGAAGACGTTTTGAAGCAATAGTTTAGTTTAAACATATTTTATTGCCATTTTTGTACAAAATCATATTTATAATATACAAACACAGAACTATTTGGCAAAGGGGTCTGGCCACAAGTTCTAACAACTTAGGTTCGGCCGGTCCCTTATGGTTTCATACACATGTTAATATCTTCTAGATAGTGCTTATATGCAGTCATGAATCCAAAAGTTTCGTTTTTAGGTATAGAAGGTATTGATTTTCCGGTCATGAGATACTTTTTACGAAATGGCGTCTAATGAAAAATATAGAAAGCAATACTATATTGTCATCAGTCTGATGTCAAAGTAAAAACCGCTGTTCCTCGGGCATACCAGCCCTGAAAATCGAACGAAAATGAATGAGTGCAGCGAGACATTACTTAAACCTATCTGACTCTTTTATATAGAGCTGCACTGATGTAAATATGAAAGAGTTATCTTCGAAATTAAAAGTGTCCGATCCAAAAAGTAACATGTTTTCGTTCAGAGGGTGAAACCGGCATAATTGATGGAAGAGTTTAATTCTGGCAGCAATGTAAAGTGGGCATTGAAATAAATAGTGTTCGGCGTTTTCTACGGGATGTCCGCATCTACAGATTGTATAGAGGTATATGGTTGAAGCAATAAATACGAACAATTATTTTAATGAACTACAAGACTATTCTGAGAAATTTCATCATAAATCTTGCTTTCTGCAGAAGTGTAAAGGTGTTTTTTCAAAGCGATAGAATTAAATCGCAACATTTCGACTTCTCGATCAATGCTCTACCAAACTATCCCGACTTTTAACGACCATGAGGAAGATGGCTGTTGAAAACATTGCGGGAAAAAAAGAAAATGCTGGTAACCAGCATTTTATTCCTTTCCAACAATGTATTCTACCCTTCGAAAGACAAAATTTATTTCTTAAGTAACATTTAATACCTGTATTTTGTCTGCAAATGCTTCCAATTTGGACCAGTTAAAAATTTTGTCGTATGGTACAGGGTTAAAAACAGTATCCTTAACCCGTAAGCTGCTAATCGCGACCCACTGACCATTTTGCGGACAGTGTAGATCAAGATCAGACTGCACAGAACGTGCAGTCTGATCTTTGATCTACACTGTCCGTTACGGTATATTCTTTCCGGTAAAATCAACTTTGAAACCGCAATGTTTAGGCTTTAGTATTGAGTAGAAATTTGTGTTCCATTAATTCAGCAGCTTAAGTGTTAATATGTGGACTGAATATTGTTTTAACAAGTAGGGTTTTGTGAAGGAGCTGTTATTTAGAAGCCCTGTGAGCTGTTATCAGAATATATCAAATATGGAATATCAGATGGAAATCTTCCCTTTTTTAAGCTCCGTCCATATTTATCCATCTTTATATCAATACCACTGGGAAGTGTTTTTTTTCAGAAACTCATTTCACTGTTATCGTTCTTTTCTGAATAATAATTATTATTCATTTTTTGTAGTTTCTAAGCGACCTGAAAATGTTTCCCTATTGTTTTAATTCTTTAGCTAGATCTAGACTGTATATATGAGCTGTGCTCTGGCAAAAGGGGGCTTAATACATCTCCATGGTACATGATATCAAGCAAGTCATAAAATGATCATAGATACATAAAATCCACTTTGTCAAACAACGGACTGAATCATGAGGTAGACTGCTCCTTGGACATGCAGAAAATTGACCAATAGCGAAAAGTTTCGGCCCAGGTCAGCCTTCGCGGACTGCGCAGGCTGACCCGAGTCGATACTTCTTGCAGATGCATTAAGCCCCCTTTTTCACGGAGCATAGTTTATATAAATACTCAACATAACTTCATGTAGTAGTTTGTGCTGTAAGACTGTAATCCATGACATCATAAGCTATATGAAATACTAGAAATATGGTGCAAAGGAGAAATATTCAAGGCAAAGGAAAGGGAATCGTCTTGAATTGTATGGAAAACTTTGACGATTAAAACAAAAGGGAATAATGGAATGTTACATGCATTCAAAATCAGAATTCCCACTCTGCCTAGTCTGGGTCCGCATTCACCAACCATTCTTAAGAACATTCTTAGTCTTTTTATCCAAGATTTGTAAATTTGAAAGTAACAAAACTTCTGATTGGCTGAAGCAAATGGTTTAGCCAATCAGTAGTTGTGTTACTTTCAAATCCAGAAAATGTTGGAGAATAAGACTAAGAATGTTCTTAAGAATGGTTGGTGAATACGGGCGCTGATCTTAATTTACTTTGGGCGCAAAAGCCAGTCTCAACATGATAGGCACTCTCAGAGATAAAATTTCAGTCAGATGTTGTCAGAGGTTTTAGATGGGTTGACATGACAAATTTGCATTCCATTAGTATTCACGAATATTCAAGGACCTCTTGTACATCTGTCACTCAGGCTTTCCACGAAATATCAGCGGCAAATAATTGTTTTAAAGACTTCATTGGATTTTATTTGAATTTTTGTTCGCGGAAAAAAAAAAAAAATGATTGTAAAAGATAATGGATGAAGAATTTTTACGCTCATTTTTTCCCTTTTTTACTAAAAGCTTTTTTAGTTATATGCTACAGATGTTACACAGGGGCGCAGCTAGTCTTTCACGTTGGGCTTTCGCACACAAAAAAGTAAATATTTTAATAAATACAAGATCATTCGCGCATGGAGCAAGTTTCTTACGTATTTTTGCGTTTTTACGAGGTACGTACAGGTAGCAACGCCACTGCTACATGTCGCAGGTCTTCATGGATTTGTTCGGTGTTGCACGCCATTTTCAGTAATATTTCATTATATCGCGGAGGCCAGAGCAGCGATCCATGCTTTCATAGAGATTCTTTCACTACAAGTAGTTCTTCGCGCAACATTTTACAAGCCAATAGTTGCTGTTCTAATAAATATCTTTGCAAACAGCAGTTTTCAGGAATGAAATGGGAATAATTCCTGTCGCAATGACTATCATCAATCCTCTGAAAGAATTTGCTTGGCCTGGAGCCGAACCAGCGATCTCTGGATTTCAAGCCATACCACTTTACGTAACTGACTGTGCAACCAGGCTCGGTTTTTGCTAATTTAAATAATAAGCTTGCAAAAATTCTATTTAGGAATATCATTGTATATAAAAGCGGCTACTTAAACCAAAGTGCATCTTGTTACTGTTCAAGATATTCAACCCCTGCCCCCATTCCCGTGGAAAAACTTTTGAATTTGAAATATCTAGGACTCTTTTGCAAAAAGTGTTGATCAAGATCAGACTGTAAAGATCTTGGGCCTACAACTGCTTATTTACCTTTTAACATTTATCATCGGGCATTTCACATTGTATTTTTCTTATTGCATGTAACGTCTAAGCGGGTCCCATCCAGTTCTATGTAGCAAATCCGATTTCTCTAAAACCGGTATTATTACGAAAGAGAATTTTATTTACCTTTAGAAAGAACTTTATTTGAAAATATTCAGCCGCTGTCTTAATAAATAATGGACATTCAATTTTCTACGTGTCAGAGGACCAGTGTACCTCATTATACAGTCGGTTGTTAGACAAATGTACGAGGATCAGTAATCATGTGATGACTTGCTTGATATCATGCATCTAGGAGATGCATCAAGGTCCCCTTTTCCAGAGCACGGCTGCTTTATTTTGTCGTCTGCAATAGCTTTCAGCATGGACGAGTCTAATGTTTCGTCACGAGTCTGGTTAAGACTTAAATGTTGTGCATAAAGAGTTAACCGATTGTTGCTCTAAAGAGTAAGAGGTATTTGTTTTGAACATTTCGGAGTTGAACGAGGACAGTTAATGTAATATTTACAGTGTTCTGTTGTGTTTGATCTATTTTTGTTCAGAAGCTTTATTGTTGTTTATGAAAATATTGGCATAATATTGTCATAATCCTCCCCCACATGTAGTTATAGACACTCCTTTATGTACCTTATGAAAACTGAAAATTCTCACAAACTTTGACGAAGAGGCAGGAAGGAAGGTCGATCATATGTCGTATATTTTCATATTTTTTGACAATTTCACAAGTAAATCTCTCTCTCTCTCTCTCTCTCTAAACCAAATTTTTGCACATTAGGTAAGTAAATAAGAGATTGATTGGTATCAGTAAATAAGAAATTGTAAGAAAAAATAAAAAATTGCTGAATGGGCCTCGCAACCCCTTAAGGTATTTCTAAATTTCGAGCCAGAAAGACGTTTGGGAATGTGACACGTGTCGATTACTGTAATGTAGTTTCGTATTCAGATCAATACAATGACGTCATATCTGGTGTCATAAAAATACGCTCGGTTACATGTACCGAGATTACCCAATAACCATCCCTTTGTTAAACGCTAAACGTTTCACCTTTTTCACCTAATGAGACTGTCCAATTTTTCTACGCTTGCAAAAGACAATACATTTAGATCTAGTTACCGGTATGTTAATCAGTGTTCACAAGAATTGAAATTTTACTTTACAAAAAATTCTAAATTTGCCCTTTAAGCTATAAATATAATAACTATGTACATCTGTTTTAAGACCATCCCATGAAGTTACGTTTGGCTATAAACTTTGAAACCCTCTAGGGAAAAAAGGCGATATCGCATCTATTCCATGTAAAATGAATTCATGTAATGAAATAAATGTGTCGATGGGCAAAGCAAGTTATGTTTGAAAAGTGCAAACACAATATTTGTTTAACGTTTGCATTGCTGCAATTTGAACATCATTTCCATCAGAGAATTGGCAGCTGATAAAGTGTTTGTTTGGTGAACTACTTGAAAGGTTTACTATGTCAAAATTAATCAAATTAAAAACAAATTAGATATAGACATGCTCTGTGAAGACGCGATTTGATGCATCTACAAAAAGTATCGACTCAGGTCAGCCTGCGCAGTCCGCGCAGGCTGACCTGAGTCGAAACTTTTTGCCATAGGTAATTTTTCTACGTCTAAAAGGACCATTCTACCTTTTGGCTCAGTCGAATTTTAGACAAAATGGATCTCAATTTTGCAACAACTTGCATGGAATAGTGCATTACTACGATGCAGTAAATCCTTTTTTTTTTACCAGAGGACCGCTCAAATGTTTAAATCAGGAATTGTACCAGTTGTAGTGGTAGATCTAAAACTTTACCAATCGCCCAATGATTCTAAGACCTTGAGGGACGATGTGCATGTATCTAAAACATTACGGGAAAAGGAGGAAATGCTTGTACTTTTCCACAATATTTTCTACCCTTCCAAAGACGAGTCCGTCATTTGGCATCATGTCATTGTCATTTGCAAATGCTGTGAATATGGAAGTTTAAATTGTTGTCGTCTCAAGATTGTCGTGAGCAAATGTTTTCAAGGTGAACAAGTCTGGAATTTTGTCGTCCAGTAAATGGCGGGTACAAATTGCTTTCAATACGGACAGTTCTAAATCGTTGTCATACGCTGAATGCTATGTAAGATACTACTGCTTTCCATTTGGGCAAGTCCATTTTTTTACATTCGGCATGAACCATTTACAAAATGCCATCAAGTCTTAAATATTGTCATCTGCAAGAACTCAGTGCCCATACAAAATGCCTTCAACATGTATCAATCTTTAGGTCTTTCGTCTGGTAAACACTTACGGCGGACTGCACAATTTTACAAGATAAATTACTGTCTAGAACAGTTCAGTTCTGTTACGTATAATAAGGTAATCAATGCCGATAACCCTTTCAGTGCTAAACCTATGACATCGACCTCTTTTAACGGCTGAAAATACATACAACCCACTGAAACTGAGAAAAGAGTTCTATTGGTCTGGGCTTGGCTTGCCAAGCCCAAGGCCATAGGAATCGTATACCAAAATTCCAACCCTATCCAAGCATTTACGGAAAAAAACGAGTAAAAGTGAAAAGTACCGCCTGCAATCCATCTAACTACTCTGACAGAAATGACCCCGTAAAACAATAAAAATATTTCGATTTGAACAAAATTACAAGGTTTAATTTCACAACAAACTTTGATAGATGTTCGATTTTAATCGTAGGCAAGTATTGACTGAGAATTTTGGGCCCTGGTGAGCTTATTCATAACTGCAAATTCGTGCGCTTAACAGTGAAAGAAACGATTGGCAAACCTCGGGTGATCGTTGATCAAATGTATAGATGTAGGTACGCAATCGATCGAGCTGTGACGAGTGCTGTTGCCGAGCACTAATCTGGATCGTTCGTTTGTCCTCTTTCTAGACACCATGTGAATGACAAATAATGACGGTGTGCTCTTTCTCTGAAAAAGGTGTCTCAAAACCTCGGTAAGATTTTAACTTTCGTAAAATTACTGTGCACCTCGTGTCTAAAGTTATAACTATGTATTTGATTGGTATATATGCCTTATTTCTTCCTGTCAGAGTTGTCCAGATATGACATCTCGGCCCATAAGCATTTCGACCCATAGCAAACTTGGCGCAAACAATATCAAATATGTATTAAAGTTTGTAACACGAGCCATTGAAAGCCTGTTAACCTTTATAAAACTATGAAATTTTAAACTTGTCTAAATTGAAAATATTTGCGGACGGCAAGTTAGACTTAGCTGAAATGTTGGTTATTGGCTGTGAAAGTGCAGAAAACATTGTAGGAAAAAAGAGAGTATTTTCTTCTTTTTCCAAAATGTTTTCACGAGGCTATATTCTTAGAGTCCTTGAAACTCTGGATTGTGTGGTAAAGAGTTAAGTAGCTGGTGGGCGTTTTATATCGAAGATCAGACTTGACATTCAGCGCAATCTGATCTTGATCATGGGTATTTAGGCTGATCTGGATCGAAACTTTTTGCTTTCAGCAAATTCTCTGCATGTCAAAGGACCGGTGTACCCCATGATTCAGTCGGTTGTCCGACAAAATGGATTTTCTGGATCCATAAATAAATGACGGCTCGTTTGGAATGATATATCACGGAGATGCATTAAACCTCCTTTTGCCAGAGCATGGCTCATTTGTGTTGTCCATAATCACAACCAGGAGCTCTTCAAATTTATCAATCCTAGATGACTTTACTCAGATGAGGGCTTTAGATCAAACGGCCGTCTTGTTCATGAAAATCGGCTTTCCAACTTGGTTGATCATGGCAACTTAGAGATCCCATAGACTTTCAATGGGGAAAATTGAAAAGTGGCATTTACAGCAGATATTTTAACAAATTTTTATAGAAATGTTCCTTGAGCAGTTTTGTATCATCCATATGATTTTATTCAACTGGTAGTCTTTAGCTCATTTGTTTACGAAGAAAACGTCATGCTATTGTCAAAGCCTATGCCTATTCTTCCTAAAGATATTTACTTCAATCTTGAACAAAATAATTATTGTCAAAAGTGATACCCATATAACAGGGGCAGGTAACCATCAAAATATTTTTGACACAGTTACGCCCTTTCCTATTTCTTTGAATTTTCAGAACCTTTGACATTTTATCATATCTGCCATTAATCGAGAAACTTACTTCAGACTTGGACTTTTCGTTCACTATTAAAAGGGGAATTTTTATCAGTACAACAGAGACAGGTAACCATCAAAATATTTCTGGCAAAGTAATTAGTTATGCCCCTTTTTCGACTAAGAACTTTTAGCTCAGCTGTTTTTAGAGACATGATATTTTCATAGCGTTAGTGTCATCATCTTCGTCGTTTGTGCCGTCGTCATGCAACCTTGTGTTTTCACTGAAAATCAGGCAACTGCAGCCGAGCTTTGGCACCCGCATATGGTGCTCGTATTACCCAACACAAATGTTGCCGAGCATTGCCGCCCTTTTCATTTGTTGCCATAGAAACCAAAATGCAAAAATAAAAAGAAATACCTAAAAAATTGTCTTCTCAGACATCAAATCATGCCTCCAAATTAGCCTTTAAAAACTTTGTGCTTTCCTTGTCATTGCTCAAAGGATATGGTTACTATTTCAACTTAAAGACCGAGTATGGTAAAATGAAAGAAAACATGATTCATTGCTTGGCCACTGTGGATTTTTTGCACTTTCCAGAAATGTTCCCTGGACTTGTCCTCTATCAGCATTTTTTTGCGCGATGCTCATTTAGATTTGTTACCATTTTGATTTGTTGCCAAAGCAACGTAAAGGAAGAAAATAGGAAACAGAAAATCCTTTGAAAATTATCTCCTTTCAGTCCATAAAGACCATGAGACCAAGGCTATACAAAAATACTAATGATTTTGGCCTATACAAATTTATGTTTTTCCATCCTGTTGTCAACTCCACAGACTGCCAGTGTGAGACATGTAGATATCTTTTATCAGTATGCACAAATATGATAGCTGTTTATAAGCCTGTACAAATGTGATAGTAACATTAAGCTTCTAGGCTTCATCTTCCTACCTTTTCTCCCGTTCTGATGCCCAGGCCTTCAGCACCTTCAACGCTTTGATCTTGTAAGCTTGACTACACAAGCACACGGTATAGATCCAAGATCAGACTGCACGTTCTGTGCAGTCTGATCTTGATCTATGCCGTCCGCAAAAGTCCCTTCCTTTCGCCCAAAGTGCTGAAAGAAGTATACCACTTTGTACATCCTATTTTCATCTTCTCGATTTCGTAATTGACACATAATTATAGCAGTATTGTGGTAGGGGGGTCGCCATAGTTACGTGGGGATACCAACTGTTAGTTCTGGACAAAATTATTTCAAGTGCTTTTACCGTCATACAAAAATGAGCCAGAAGAGGTAATATCTATCAACATCTGCCACGGCGATGTTAATCCGGGGCTACAGGTTTTTACACTTTGTTTTTCGCCGCTTTAAATAATAACATTAACTACAGCGGGATGCTACTAATTCGTGTTTGTCTTGGTTTTCACTTGTACTAGGCTATAGCTCTGTGATGGCTTGCCGATGGACACCCACGAGGACTTATCGCCGCCAGCAGGGATAAAATTCTTTCCTGGTTACTTAGTACCTAGTTTCTGGTTAGCCGTAGAGACCTCGGACAGAGAGAGAGAAATCGAGAGAGAGAGAGGGAAAGAGAGAGAGAGGAGAGAGAGAGGGGGAAGAGGAAAGAGGTAGAGACAAAGTGAGGGGCGGACGCACAGACAGACAGGGTCAAACAAGTTGTAAGTATAACAGAAAGACGGTTTTAGTAAGAAATCTGTAATATCGGGGCTGTCAGGAGTCATCAAGTACTGCACTATGGTTGAAGCTGCCTAATTAACAAGAACAGTAATGTATATAATGGTTCACAGATCACGGAATTCGCTGTCATAAACTGTAGATGATATCGTTACTCCATTTCTATACCGAATCGATAGCTTCTTTTATTATCTATATTTTTCCGGTGATACATTTAGTCCCTGATTATCCGAACAAAGGCAACCCTTTTACCAGACAATCCCGCGTTTTAACGACCCAGCGGAAGAAAGGTTTTCTGAAAACAATTTGCGAAAAGGGGCAATGCCGGTAACATACGAAAATGTTGTCATAAAATGTACATGGCATTGCCACTCCATTTCTATACGCTGTGTATAGCTTCTTTCATAAGATTCTTTATTTTTCCGGTGATACACTTAGTCGTTGATTATCCGAACAAAGGTAACCTTTTACCAAACTATCCCGTTTTCTTTTTTTTTTTTTCTTTAACCCTACCGCACAATGCCGCCTTTTAACGACCCTGGGAAAGAAACCTTCTGAAAACATTGTGGGAAAAGGAGAAAATGCTGGATACCAGCATTTTCTCCTTTTCCCACAATGTTTTCTGCCTAATCAAAGAAAAAATTGCACCACTTGAGCCACATTGAAATTGTCGTCTGCAAATGCTTTCAACTTGGACAAGGCTATTGTCATCTGGTAAAGGGTTGTTTCAAAAAATAATGTGGGAAATGGTAACCAGCATTCTCTCCTTTTACCACTTTTAAAGACACGACCCGATCTTTATATCAATTTCATTTTGTCGTCTGCAAAGGCTTGAAACATAGACAAGTGTTTTAACGACCCACTGGATAAAGGTTTTTTTTAAGAACTGTAGGAAAAGAAAACATGCTCACGACAAGCATTTTCTCTCTTCCCAAAGTGTTTTACCCTTTTCAAATTAACGACCCCGTCATTTGAGTAGTATTCATTTTGTCATCCACAAATGTTTTCAAAATTTAGGCTATAAGTGCCTAAAAGAGCCCGTGCAAAAGCGTTTTTTAAAACACTGTGGAAAAAGAGGAGAATGCAGATGAACAGCATTTTCTCCTTTTCCCACAGTGTTTTCTACACTTTCAAATAAATTACCCCATCACTAGCGTAGTATTTGAGTCATGCTCTGTGAAAAGGGGGCTTAATGCATCTGCGAAAAGTATCGACCAGGTCAGCCTACGCAGACCGCGCAGGCTGACCTGGGCCGACAGTTTTTTGCTATTGGTCAATTTTCTGCTTGCCAAAGGCCCATTCTACCTTATGATACTGTTGGTTGTTAGACAAAATGGATTTTATGGATTCTTAACCCTTTCCCAAACAAGCCCTGGTTTTCACGTGTCTGCAGTACAAGTCTTTTGAAAACACTGCGGGAAAAGGAGAAATTGCTCGTAACGAGCAATTTTTCCTTTTCCCACAGTGTTTTCTACCCGTTTTGAGACCTTTCTGCTATTTTCATCAAATTTAAAATTGTCTTCTGCAAACTCTTTCAATTTGGACCAGTCCAAAATTTGTCGTTTGGGAAAGGGTTAACAATGTGATGACTTGCTGGGTATAACGCATGACGGAGATGCATTAAGCCCCCTTTTTGCCAGAGCACTGCTCATCTATTTTGTCGTCTGCAAATGTTTCAAAATTGACAAGTGTTTTATAGACGCTTTGGGAAAAGGTTTTATTGAAAACAATTTGTGGAAAGGAGAAAAATTTTGTGACCAGAATTTTCTCCTTTTCCGACAGTATTTTCTATCCTTCTACAAAATTCCATCAAGTAGGTCGTATTTCATTTTGTCGTCTGCAACTGCTTTCAATTTGGACAAAATTTTGTTGTTTGGTGAAACTATATTTTTACCCTTAACCCTTGACCAAAAGAAAAAATTTCAAACTAGCCCAAATTGAAAGCAGTTAGAGGCGACAGGTTGAATATGTCTCACTAGGTGGACTCTGCTGTTGAAAAGGAATGAAACATTGTGGGAAAGGGAAAAAATGCTGGTTACCAACATTCTCTCCTTTTTCCACAATGTTTCATATCCCTCCTTTCTTCGGGTCATGAAAACCCGTGATTGTTTGGTAAAGGGATAAACTACTACATAGATCAATGTCAAACTTTAAATGTTTCGATTTGATATTTTCTTTGTACCGGAAAAATCTTACTTTAAGGAACGGTGCAGAAAGAACATCAGGGTCCGTATTCACCAACCATTCTTAAGAACGTTCTTAGTCTTATTCTCCAAAATTTTCCAAATTTGAAAGTAACACAAGTTCTGATTGGCTAAACCATTTGGTTTAGCCAATCAGAAGTTGTGTTACTTTCAAATCTAGAAAATCTTGGAGAATAAGAATATTCTTAAGAATGGTTGGTGAATACGGACCCAGATGATACAATTTTAACCCTTAAGCTGCTAATCGCGACCCACTGACCTTTTGCGGACAGTGTAGATCAAGATCAGACTGCACAGAATGCGCAGTCTGATCTTTGATCAACACTATCCGATACGGTATTTACTTTCCGGTGAAATCAACTTTGAAACTGCAATGTTTGGGGTTTTAGTATTGAGTAGAAATTTTCGTTTCATTCATTCAGCAGCTTAAGTGTTAAACTCTTCCCGGTTCATATCGTTTGCACACGATAATTTAACTGTAGTTTATATGATCAGATTAGAGCCATGCTCTGTGAAAAGGAGATTCAATGCATCGCCATGACGCATTATACAAAATAAGTCGTCATGTAATTATAGATCCTTAACCCTTAGAGTGCCGGATAAACCTGCTAGACATTCTAATCCGAGGGGTTAAAATCCTCTTTGTCCAGCAACCGACTCATTTTATAAGTACAATGGTCTTTGGAACTGCAGATAATTTACAAGAGCAAAAAGTTTTGACCCGGCTGACATGGGTCGATACTTTTTGCAGATGAATTAAACCCCTTTTTTACAGAGCATGGCTTATTTGTCTATGAAAGAGAAGGAGATGCTGTGAGAAATGGAGCAATGGCTACTTATCAGCCTTTTTTCTGCGATGCTTTCAAAAGCTTTCTTCTCTAGCGACTTTAAGACTTTACCAGACGACAAAATGGTAGACTTTTCAATATTCATCGCAATTGTTTGCAGTCGATAAATAAAGTGTCGCTCAAATTATTCGATTTGTCTTTGAAAGCGTAGGAGACATTGTGAGAAAGAGAGTAAATGTTGGTTACCAGCTTTTTTCTTTATCGAAATGCTTTCAAAAACCTTCTTTGCCAGGGTGTTTTTTCAACCCCACAGCAGGAATGGAGGTGAATTTACGAACACTGTTGCACAACTTTTGCAGTCTGACCTTTTATCTAACTGCCGGCTTTAATCGAGGAAATTTATAATTTAGGGAATTACGGTTTTCTATTTGCATTTTTAGGTTCTTTTCTGGTGCTTCAAAATGTCCATTTTAATTTTTCAAGACCCAAGCGGCTAGTATGTCTGCCAATCGTTCTGTATAACAATAGGCGAAAATTGTTTTGTCCCCATGAGGAATGTAATTTTATCAGACACTCGTCTAAAATACAACAGTATGCACTTTACATGCATTTCCGGAATTATTTCAACCTTTAGTGTTCTTTACACTCCGTTGGTAGCTACGTGAACAGTGTGGAATCAAGATCAGACTGCACAGGGCGTGCAGTCAGATCTTGTTTCTGCAATGTTCGTTATGTAATGAGATATTCTCGCAATTGCAAAAGTTTTGTATATTTTTCCTCACTTAAAAAGTTCGTGTTCATTCAATCAGTGCTGCAAGGGTTAATGGCGGAGCTTCATGTTTCATTATAAATCTGTTCCCAATGGATTTGACTGCTGTATTTGTTCATGGCGAACAAAATACATGGTATCATTTACAAAACCGTTGTTTGTTGTTTTAAATCACAGCCATAGGATATTATGGTTTAGTCGAGTACCATTACTGTATTACACCGCAAGTACATGACGAATAACTGTCAACAAAATGTACTGACGCAATGATTAGTCAACTAAAGCGATGAACAGTAAACCTGCGTGATGCAGAGTAAACCTGACACATGTAAAGTAAACCTACGCGATGCAGAGCAAACCTCCGCGATGCAGAGTAAACCTACGAGATTCAAAGTAAGCCTACGCCATAAAAACAGTAAAACTTTGATGTATTTTTCCGTGATTTCTTCCGTTGTTTATTTTATAAATGCCGAGCCCCGTAGCGCAGTCGGTAGCGTACAGGACTTGAGAACAGGAGGTCGCTGGTTCGATTTTCGGCTCGGCCAATTTCTTTCCGAGGATTGATGATAGTCATTGCGACAGGATTCATTCCTCTCCCACCGCTGACCATTGTTTCGACAATGGCTATGTGGGAAGGCAGCCAGTGGCTTGGAAAGAATATTGTGCGGAGTACTGGTAAAAGAAATTCCATGAAAGAATGGATAGATGCACTGGCCGCCGCGATATAACTGAAATAATGTTGAAAACGGCGTTAAACACCATACAATCAATCAATCATTATTCTATAAATCTGACAGCGGGAAACTCGAGCCTGGCTCTCAGCAGTTCGGTAACATTTCGTGTCCTAGCCAGACATTAACATGTATCGAGCACTATTGACAACAGACGCCCCTTTATTATGACCAAAAGTTTCTTCATCTAGGTAGAACACAAGAGAAGCATGTGTAATTTTACTGTTTCGTTCCCGCTTGAAAAATGAGTATGTCGATATTATTGCTAAACAGAATGATCCATAAAGATTAAAAACTTACTCTCTATCAAACGGCAACCCTTTCGGCTGATCCAAATCGAAACCATTTGCAGACGACAATTAAAATGTGGCTGGAATGGTGAATTTTATCTCTTTAGGTGTAGAGAACATCGTGATGAAAGGGCAGAATGCTTGGTAGCAGCATTTTCTTCTTTTCCAACAATGTTTTCTTCCTCGTGGTGGTTGATACTCGGTATCGTTTGTTAAAGGTTTACGTTGAAAACATGTTTATTATATTTTAAAATCACACATGCCATATTAAGCATTACGTAATGAGATTCTTCTCATTTGGTCAGACTATTGCATGGTATTTTGTTCTTTTGTTTTATAACAATTACTCGTAAAGTGAAACTGTGCGTTACCCATTATTCTTTGCAATCAATTAAATCCGAATCCGAGCAATTTCATGGTTTGTGTGTTTTATCGGTCGCTGTATAGTGTTACAGATATCATTTTCCTTTATTGCGATTAGAATGATCCCTTCGATGACAGCATCAGGACAAGTAAAGTTTTCACTTTATAGAAAATGTGCATATAACTTATTTTGTCCATATCACATTGGTATGTGATACACAAAGGCAATCAGAGGCATTTCCGCATAAATTAATCCTTAATCAAATGATCCCGTCTTTTAATGATCCTACAGAATTACCAATGTAATTTCAAGAGTATTTTGCCAGAATATTATACAAAATAGAAATTAACAGAGTGGAAAGTGTAGATCTGTGCAGTCTGATTTGGATCTACACTTTCTGCAAAAGGCAGTCTGATCTTGATCTGCAACGTCTACAAAGTATGAATGACGCACGACCAGGGTCCGTATTCACCAACCATTCTTAAGGACGTTCTTAGACTTATTCTTCAAGATTTTCCAAGTTTGAAAGTAACACACCTTCTGATTGGCTAAACCAAATGGTTTAGCCAATCAGAAGGTGTGTTACTTTCAAATCTGGAAAATTTTGAAGAACAAAACCAAGAATGTTCTTAAGAATAGTTGGTGAATACGGACCCAGTTGTTTTTGACAAGTTAGTTACAAGTTGAGCAAATACGTCACGCTCATGGAGGCCACATTTGGTCTCGGATCTGGGTGCCTTCGAGGACACTCAAAGTCGTACCCGAGGATCGTTCATGTACAAATATGAATAAATTAATACCTACAATATTTTTTCTTGAAGATTTTAATGACAGGACTGTAGCTTAGAAAATAAGCCCCATTCATATTTAGATGGATCTAGATTTTATCATTAAGTCTAAATAAGATTTTTCCACAGATCATTTAAGCTGAACATAAATGAATTTTGAGCAAAAGTTTGTGACAAGAACTTTTTGAAGGATGCGTAAAGCAGAATAAGCCATGCCTTTTGCAGCCGTACGATATGTCGAATTTATGTTATCAGGGCGTCGGAAAGTGTATCGAAACGTTAACCAACAATATACCCTAGGTATCATTAGTTTTATTTGTCAAGCATTTGAAATGCAACAGATTTTTTTGACGCGTGTAGTTCAATTTCCGCCAGATCTCTTTTTGAAGTTTTACGGCCCATTGTCAGAATGCTAAATGCAATTAAGGGGGCCTTACACGAAGTTATCTCCAAACATTTATTCGTTCGCTGAAAAACTCTTACTGTATTTTAGGTACTCGTCACACTTTTGTCGATAAGAGTCTTCTAACGAGTACCCATATTGATAAGTTTTAATGAAAAACTAGGCTTATATCACTCTTAAGGCTCAAAAGAGGAAAATCTCTTCTCATCTCTCTCTCTAGAAAGTGGGAAGAAAAGTTACCGGTTACTTACCTATGCTAGTGTCAAATCCACCGAGATATTCCGATGTCAAAAATTGTTCAGTAAGCGCTGTTTTACCGACACCAGGCGATCCCAGAACCAAAACACGGGCCGGAAACGGCATCGTTTGAGCACCGGAAGCTGGGCTAACTGTACCAGCACTGTCACGTGATATTGAGCTGGATGTTCGTGAAGAAGGCGAAAGGGGACAAAAATCCCCGTCAGAGGAAAAGACACTGTTAGCACTTCGAGATCTGACTGAATCGCTCCGATATACAATTTCACCTTTAGAGTTCATATGAAACGATCTCACCATATAGGTCTCTATATCCGGTTCTATGTTTAGTCCGAGATGGGTGTGTTGTAAAATTGGCTTCTTGAAAGAATTTCTTGTGGGCATACTGGATGTCCGTGGCCGTATTTCTTCAGAAAGTAGGTCATAATTTTTCTCTTTTGGCTTTTTGAAAGATGAAGCCCTTTTTCTCGGTTTTGGTGAAATGTTAAGATTACTCAAGTTCTGTGTTGCCCCTAGCAACGGGCTTGGACACCGGAAGAAGCCTCGTCTGACTGGTTCATCCTCTGGTATATTGAGCATTGTTACGCTTTGAGCGCTGTTGAGCTGGTATTCAGGAAAACAGGATATAGAGAATTGTTTCTCGTAGTCTGGAATATCACACGTTTAATTGGAAATGTCACAACCATAAAACCTGTCAGCGCAAAGTCAACCACGTGACGACTATTGATGATGGCATTAATACTTCTTGTCTGACGCCATAGATCTGTAGGAGAGTAAAACAAACAGTTTATTCTGGCACCCTGTTAAGACGAAAAAATATTACAACCTCTATGGAGCAAGCACGTAAGGTACACTCAAAATGTGCATCCTAATACAGAGGCATTTCAACATAGTTGTCTCATTTGGAAACTCAATATATGCTTTCTAAATTTACACGGCTTGCCTGCAGCTTTCCCATACTTTACTATATAAATGTACAAACCTAGAAAGGTTGAGGAAAACTCATGCAGCTAAATCCCTTTTTGATATCTTCACTGAGAGCTTTTTACAGTGAGAAATCAGCAAACTTCATATACATGTGCCTTTATGACCTTTGTGGCGAATGGAAACATTGCTCTGTTTACATCAATTGTATCATTTTTGCCAAGATATTTTCACGTAAATCCATGGATTTACGGATTTACTCTTTACCAAATAATCCCGTGGTTTAACGACACTGATGAACACATCTTGTGAAAACATCGTGAGAAAAGGCGAGTAGTAATATCAATACCACTTAGAAAACATTGTGGCCCCCCGCCACCACAAAATCACACGCACAAAAAAGTAGATTTTTAACCAGTGAGTTAACCATATATCTACATGTACATCATCATCTGCATCATCATCTACATCATCATCTGCATCATCATGTACATCATCATCCGCATCATCATCCATCATGATCTCACACAAAGTCTGAAACTATAGACAACAAGTCAGCAAGATCACAAATGACGTAGAGAATTTTCTTACTCCCCAAGCAGATTCGCTTTGCTCACAAAGAGTAAGAAAATTGTGCTTCACTGCGTTTGCACTGGTAATGACAACCAACAAACCATCCGCATCATCATCACATCATCATCTCAATCCAATCTATTCCTCCGTACATCCAGATGAATAGATTTTACTCCTTTAATCCTCTACTTCTTTGCTCAAGTCTACTAGCAGGTTGCGACTGAGAGCTCGCAAAATCCCAACTCCAAAAAAAAAAACCCTTTCTCTCATCATCTAATCGTACAGACATCTACTCGTACAGAGATCTAAACAACAAATCGTTAAATCCTCTAAACGTCTAATCCCCCCCACAGAAAAGTCATGACGTCTAAACAACATATCGTCTAAACAACAAATCATCTAAAGCAAATGAAATTTTCTTACTCCCACTCACAAAGAGTAAGAAAATTGAAATATCAACCAACAAAACCTCCTTTCTTAAACCTTCTAACTTAAACTCAACTTTTTAAACCGTTTCCAAAACAATTTGTGTTTTGGCTAACCAGCACACAACAACTAGCTGACAAGACGCACAGACATACATCGCTTGAGAGCTTGCAAAGTCGCGACGCGGAATTAGACGGATAAACCAGCAAGTCAGCAAGACGACTAGTTAAATAGAAATTTGAACTTGTGATGGTAAAGTAGATAGTAATATTGTGGAGATGAGTGTGTTAAGAAAACTTAACTACAGAGTTATCGATGAACTAGAAGAGAACCTTAAGAACAAAAGTTCTATTGTTTCTCATTGCAAACAAGGGTTTGATTACTTAAAGATAGATCTGAAAGATGGTAGCGTAAACAAAGATTGGCTATATACGTTAGCGAAACTAAAAGCATATATTTACTATGAGTTTAGCAAATTTAGAATGAACCATCCAAACAAAGTTTTTCCAACAACAGTTACCGGATTTTGGAAGGATTATAACTCACATGCAATAGAAAGAAGTTATCACGATCCATATAGATACAACGGAAGAGAGATTTTCCTCGGAATAACCTTTCCACCTAATCAAAACCAAAATTTTTTAAGATCGTATGACGAAGGAATACTCGAATTAGTTAAAAGCAATGAACGTGAAGGTCAACCTGAATATGATAAGAATACTATATTACTATCATTTACAGATTTTTTCTTTGGAAGTTTTAATGGAGCTAGAGGCGATTTTAATTCACTCGTTGATAGCGATGGTGAACCGTGGCCTGATTCTATACCATTTGTTGAATACAACGGTGAACTATGGGGTGACTTTAACGATTACTTTTACGATGAAATCTATGAAAAGGAAGAGGAGGACTCTGATTACTAATACGTTAATATAATATATAACCTCGTGTAAGGTTATATATTTTTGAACTTCTTTAGCTTATGGTAAGTAACATATTGTGGAGAAGATGAGTGTTTTAAAAAAAATCACACAGGAAGATAAAAAGACTCTGGAGAGATGTCTTGAATGTAAATATAAAAGTATACTTGATCCAGAACTTAATCGTATACAAGAAGATATATATAGTGAAGAAATTGAACTAGAAATTGTACGTGAAAGTAAACGTGCAATTGAAGCTCAACTTGAAGTTAATAATGAATATGTACATGGAACTGAACTTGAACAAAAATTTAGACGTAAATTTAGACTTGAACCTAATCCTGAAATTGATCAAGAAATCGAACTTATTCTTATACTTGCAAGAAAGCTTGAACAAAAATATCATGCTTTACTAAAAGATTAAGATGAAGATGATACTGACTCTGATAATGAACCTAACCCCATCAACGTTATGGAAACATAATCTAATATATAACTTTTTACGAGGTTATATATTATTCATCCACGTTAAATTTTATATTTTGTTCAAACTCATCAATCCTATCTATATAATACTTCTTAAAAAAGTCTTTAACCTCTATTTTTATAATACTACATACTCTGTCAACACTTTCTTCACACTTTTCTATGTTAATGTCACTTGTAAAAAAAACTTTGTATCTTATAAGCTCAGAGCGGGTATGTTCTATTCTACTTTGAATCATGTCAAGAGCATCAAGTTTATCCATTAGTAAAAAATTGTTTTTTAGTATTTCTTTTCTTTCTTCCATTTTTTATAAAGTTTTATTTAAATATTTCTTATAAATCCAACTCTATCAGTATCGTTAAATATGCATTTTTAGCGTTAGGGTTGTTTAACCTCGTTATAAAGTTTATAACATCACAATGGTCTATTACTAAAGGTTGAGGAAAAACTATACAACTACAACCTTCTCCCTTCTTTTTTACTATGGAGTAGTCAGCCTGTTCTACTCCATTTATGACTATATTAACTTTTACCTCTTCTTTTAGAATACCATTACCTTTAACAACCATTAAAGTTCCTCTTATAATTCTACCAGGAGCAGACATACAATAACCTCCTATCCCATGATTCATTCCAGAGCTTCCATTACCAAAGGAAAACTCGTAATTACCGTCTGCTAATGCACCTTGTTCTTCGGCACACACGCTTATAATTGGTTTAGGACTTAGTTTTTTATCCACGTAGGATTTTGTTGCTAAATCTCTTTCTTCTACAGGTTCCATAGCATTTTTTAAAGAAAAATAACCTAGGAGGTTTATGTTGGCCGCTGCAGTAAAACTTCCATCAGGATTTTTTACGATAGCTCCACCGTTGTCAACATAATTTTTATTGGCTGCAGCATCACGGTCTATAGGATTTGGTAAGCCGGTGATGGTGTGTCCGTTCATAACTATGTTACCAGCTGCTAAAAAAGACCCGACATGGTTTTTTGTTAAAGCCTTATCCCCCCGCAGTAGCCACCTCAACAACAGTATCTACGTAAAACTTATTTGCAACTTTTCGGCTTTCTATAGGCGTTCCAACGTTGGTAATTCTTCTCCCACCCATAGAAATGTCGCTACTCGCTAAATAATAACCTCCAGCTTTATAAACAAAAGCTTGGTTAACATCAACATAATTTTTAGTAGCAACATCTTGAGGTACTGCAGGTTCTATAACATCCGTTAAAGTATATCCTCGCATATTTATATTCGCAACAGCGGAAAAACTATTATCCGGATTTTTTCTGATAGCTCCGCCATTATCAACGTAAAACTTATTAACAACTTCATTCGGCTCCTCAGGTTCGGGTATGTTTCTTATTTTATTGAAACCCATGTTTAAATATCCTGTCATATGGTATCCTCCGTTTTCATCTAACAGCTTCGAGTTACCATCAACATAACTCTTAGTGGCAACATCCTGAGGATTTACTGGATTACTAACCCTAGTTAGTGTGTTACCATTCATATTTATAGAACCGGTAACGCTAGTTGTTCCATCTTTACGCAAAAAATTATTACTTATGTAAGTTAGTGACACACCATCACCGCTCGTTTTAATCTCATCCATTCTCCCAAATTTATCAACAGGCATTTTTTATATTGCTAAAAAAGTTTATTTAAAACATTTTGGAATTTATTACATAAACCCAGTTCTTTAAGGATGTATAAACATAAATGACCGCAAAATACTTCCCCCGCTTGTTGTAATTGATCACTATTGTAATGCAATGGACTTTTTAAATAATCTCTAACTTCATTAGGCGGTTGAATACCATAACTGTCAAAATAGATTTTAGTTTTACCATTCTTATACCAAGCAACCCAATGAGTGCCAGGTCCACTCGAGTCATCAAGATTTAATATACCGCATTCTTTGTTTTTTACTTTCTTAGGTAGGGCGGCTCTAAAAAATACTCCCCTAAAGTTTTTTATCTTTAATTTATTTGCCGCATCCTCAAGCTCGAAATTGCTTAAAGGTTTGTTTGGTAAAGTTACGTTATCGATTAAGATATGTGACATTTTTTTTTATATGTTAAATATTTTCGATAGCACTATTATCAACCCACGAATTAAACTCATCGGAGTAACCTTTCCACTTTACGAGAGATTTCTTTTTTCCTCTTTTAATAACCTTTTCTATCCTATACAACTCCTGACTCGTTTTTTGTAGTTCAGGCTCATAAAAGGTTCCTTTTATTTTCTCTCCATTTAAGTCTTTAATTTTATATGTTACGGGTGATGTATGTTTTACTTCTGAAACTGTAAAAACCTCTTCTGTCCATCTCGTGGTATAACCTTTTTCAAAGGTCTTTTTCTTTTTACTTATCCTTACTTTGTCTCCAACAGAAAACTTTGGTTCGATATCTTCTCTTACTCGATCATAATCGGGATACAATGTTTTCCAAACTTTATTTTCATTCTTCTTCTTACTCGCTTCAACTGGCGTCATCTTAATAGACGAATGCCTCGTGTTGTTATATTCTTTAACAAGGTCTTGTAATACATCGATATAAACATTTGTTGAGTGAGCAGAGAAATACTTCCACATTTTTTCTTTCATTGTTCTAATCCATCTCTCAACAACGCTGGATTTTTCCTCGTTTTCAGTAGAATATAATTCAACCAAGTCTTTAACTTCTTTGTTATAAAACTCTTTACCTTTATCCACCCACATTTTTTTCGGGTTTTCTTTCCTTAAAGATGCTCTTCAATGCGATAGAAACAGATTTTCCAGTTTTGTCTTTTAATGGTATAAGATAGCCATACTTTGAAAAGATATCAATGACAGCAAGAAGATATTTTACACCACGATTAAGTTTAGAAAACGCTTGCATATCTACTAAATCCGCAGCCCATATCCTATCAATACCATTTACTCTAACTCTCCTTTTCTTAAACTTTCTTTTTACAGGCTTGTGTAATTCTTCCGATAACATGTTGAAATTTTTTTTTTAACCCCCATTCCAAATTTAGCCTTGGTTCCAATTAATGAGGAAACCAATCCTCGTTCCATTCTTTCCCTAATCGTTGGATTATAGATACCCTTTAACTCTTCAAGCATATTACGATCACAAATAGCATTTCTTGTAGCCGTATCATCATGCATAAGATAACAAATATCGTGATGATATGCCGCTTTGTCAACACGATTAATAGGTTTCGACCATTTTTTAGGCGTTAAATCAGGATTGAGTCTTTTCTTTAATTTAGTACCTGGCCCCGTAAAATTATGACCTGGTAAATGCATTTCAACGGGTAAGTTATTGATAACCTTGTTTAACAACGATCCACCTTCTTGTTTCTTAATAAATTGTGTTTTAGTTGTCCCGCATTCAACACACCTACCGCGTTTCATATTTCTTCCGTTTTTGCTTACAACATAATCTAAATCAGCTGTGTCTGTTTGTTTCTTACATTTAACGCGATACATTTTATATTAATAATTTTAATTTAATGTAAAATGGAGATAGTAAATTTATCGTGGAATGAAGCGATGACAAAGAGATTTAACCATCCTTTTTTACCTAAAAGCATTAGGGGGGTAATAGTTGGTAAATCAGGATGTGGTAAAACAACTCTTCTACTTAACCTTTTGCTAAGACCTGATTGGCTCGATTATGACAACTTATGCGTTTTTGGCAAAAGTTTGTTTCAACCAGAGTACCGTATACTTAAAAAAGCTTTTGAAGAGAAATTACCGAAAGAACTTATCCTAAAGCTGTTTAATATTAGAGATGAAGTACAAGATTTAAATGTTTCTCCTACTGCATTAGTTGAAGAGTGGGCTAAAACGGTTAATAAAAAATCTGATATAAATTGCGAGTTCTTTGAAAATGCCAGCGATGTTCCCGACCCGAGAAATTTAAATCTGGAGAACAAAAACCTAATGATCTTTGACGATTTACTTTTAGAAAAACAAAACAAGTGTGAATGTTATTACATCCGAGGAAGGCATACTAATGTCGATTGTTTCTACTTGTCGCAAAATTATTTTAGATTACCTCGACAAACTATTAGAGAGAACGCAAATTTTATTTGCTTGTTTAGACAAGACCTTAAGAATCTTAATCATATCTATAATGACCATATAGGAGATGATATGTCAAAGAATGAGTTTTGCGAATTTTGTAAAACAGTTTAGGAGAGACCGCATGGTTTTGTTATCATTGATTTAACCAGCAAAAAACAAAATGGTAAGTACAGAAACGGATTTGATAACTTTTATATACCTATGTCGGTATAAATTAAAGATTGAAGTTAAATTAAGAAGAAAATACTATATTGTCAGAATGGCGAAACACATTTTTAAAACTAATGATATTGTACATTTAAGTGCAAATGAGATTGTGCTTTTAACTAAAGATATTTCGAGTGAATTACAAGAAAAATTCGAAGATGCTACAGTAATGTATTTAAGAAAAGTAACTATTCATTTAAATCTAAGAAACGAGTTTAGATCTTACGCTAAAAGTTTTCAAGGTATGGATGATAAAAAAAGTATGTTCTTTTTATTTCTACAAGAGCACATTTCAAAATTGCTTACTAAAGTAATCAGATATGAAAAGATTTTTGAGAGTGAAGAGGAAGATAAAACTAATAAAAACATAGAAATCATAGAAGTGCGATGAATGAATATGTATATAAAATATTAAAAATAGACCGTTTATTTTAATGAAGACTACAAAAAATCTTCTAATGGTAAAGCTTTTTATTTTAAAAAAGATTATTAAAAAAATATATCTTACACCAAAGATATATTTTTACGCATATAAATAATATATTAGTAAATTAAAAGATGGAAGAACTTTTAGAGAAAATTGTTAGAAACACCGACCACAAAACATCATTTCAAATTATAGTAAGCAGCAACAAAACAAATTTCAACACGAGATTTACTCCACCGCTTCAATTAGAAAAGGATAAAGAATATGAAGTAGCATTAGTTAATCTCGAAACTTACTACTCTTTTCCAAATATCGATTCTAGAAATGATACCCTCGTTTATTCTCCTGACAATGGCGCTTCATGGGAGAAAATAAAGATACCAGAAGGAAGTTATGACCTTGTTGATATCAATGATTTTATTCAGCAAGAAATGAGGAAAAAAGGTCATTACGATGCAGTTAACGAAGAATATTATATTAATATCTCCGCAAACACCAATACCTTAAAGTCTGTTCTTACTCTCGAAAATGGTTATCAAGTAGATTTTAATCAACCAACTTCAATCACTAAAGTATTAGGATTTACTCACGCTAAATACGTACAAGGATTTCACGAATCAGAAAATGTAGTAAACATTCTTAGTATTAATAGTTTACTCGTTAATATCGATATCATCTCTGGAAGCTATGTTAATGGTTCAACTAAAAACACTATTTATTCTTTCTTCCCAAATGTTTCCCCAGGGTATAAAATAATAGAGAATCCGGTAAATCTAGTTTATCTACCATTAACATCGGATGTAATAGATAAACTTAATGTATCAATTACCGACCAAGATGGAAATTCGCTAAACCTTAGAGGAGAAAATTTAACAATCAGATTACATATAAGAGAAGCGAGATAGATATAAAATGACAGAGTATACTACAGTAAAATTAAATATATCGGATGGACAAAAAGAGAAACTTAAACACGCTTTGAAAAACAAATGTCCAGTAAGTATCCGTTTAAATCATAGCGATTTAGAAGGTAATGATGTTGTAGCCATAACCCAAAGTCAGGCAAAGAAAATAGCAAAAGCTTGTGGATCTGGAAGAGGAACCATGATTAAAATGACACAAAAACAGCTTAAGCACAATATGAAAGTAGAAGGCGGCTTCCTTGGAATGTTAGCTGGATTAGCATCATCAGTTTTACCTACATTAGCAAGAACCGTTTTACCAGCTTTAGGCGTTGGTGCTTTATCTGGCTTGGCATCATCAGGAGTACAAAAAGCAATGGGGTCGGGTCTTTACCTTAAAAAAGGCGGATGTGTATGTCAAGTAGAAACTGATGGAAAAGGTCTTTACCTCGGACCAGCTAAAGGTAAAGGATTAGGTTCTGTCTGTGATGGATTATATTTGAAACAAGGAGGAAAGTTTTATGATGGGAAAGGACTTCTTTTAGGTCCTAATAGTCCTGAACGTTTATAAATTTGGAGTTAAGCCTAAAACAGTACAACCGAAAACAATTTTTTGGAAACCGTTTAAAGTTAAGCATCCTCCTATAAAGGTTAATCCTGTTCTTTGGGAAATCTTTGCTCAACAACCTCTAATACTAAAACCAGGTGAAACGAAGTCATTGTCATTAGGTTTTGGCTTTTTAACGAGTAGGGGTGTTGTTTTAACCTCTTTGTCTTATAATTTAAAATTAAAGCTCTTAAATTTATCGAATGAAGTTATTCTTAGGGATACCGAGGATATTGTCATTACCATTACAAACAACTCGAGCAAGCTATTAAGAATTGAGGAGAGTGAGTTTTTGTGTCACGTTTGTTACACGATTTAAAAAAAATATCTCTCTAATTAAAAATGGAGATGAAAGAAAAGATATATCCGAATTTATCTAATGAATGCAATACACCTAATGCACCTCCTATCGAATTATCCTTAATGGGTGATGACAATGGTCATTCATACCGTTTAAAAAAGATATCAGAAGTTCAGTCTTTCCTTGAAAGTGAAGTTCAACAAAGAGATGCTCTTGCAAAAAAATATTTTAGAACAGCTAATATAGTGGACAACATCGATACAGTTTTAATTACCATGACAATGGTAAGCGGTGCTGGAGGAATTGGTTTGTTATCGACTGTAGTTGCGATACCCGTGGTAATAGCATTAGAAGCTTCAGCCCTTGTTACTGGTTTAATGAGTGTTATTGGTAAATATGCAGTAAGAACCACAAGAAGTAATGGTGAAAAACACCAGAAGATAAAAATGATTGCTGATACCAAACTTAACACAATACACACGCATATATCAAAAGCATTACTTGACAATCATATATCCGATGACGAATTTAAGTTAATCATGGAGGAATTGGAGAAATACAAAGCTATGAAGAATGAGATAAGATCTAAGTTTAAAAAGAAGATAACGGCTGAAAACGAAGAAACATTGATTGAGAAAGGGAGGCAAGAAGCGTGCGATTCCTTTCGGAGGTTGGTGGGAAAAAGTCGTACCACAAACTAAGTTTAAATGTTCTTGCGCGTGTGAAATAGAAAATAGCGATTAAAACTACGTTGAAAACAATATAGAAAATTATGTTCGTAATATAAAATGTCGTTTTTTAAGATAACTGATCCTGTGAAAAAGGAACAAATTGTAAAAGAATATCTCGCAACAAGCAAAAGAATTAGGGATAGTCAACTTGCAGAGAGAACGGGTGAAATCGAATTACAAACAGACCTTTCAAAGTTTTTTAAGTCTATTATAGAAACGCAAAAAGCTTCAACAAAGGAAATTACAGAAGGGCTTAAACCTATTAAGGAGGGGATTGAACAGCTGCCAAAAGAGTTACCTCAACCAGCACCATCAGTCCTTGGAGAACTTAGAGAACTTGGAGAAGAGGGGGCTATATCATTAAGAAAAGATACTGACAGTACATTTGGTATTTATGAAGAAGGAGAAAAGCTTTATATCGGTAATAAACGATTTGTTTATGATTCAGACATTAATAAATTTATTATTGGTGATGAACCATATGAAGCAACAAGTGGATTATGGGAACTTATTACATCAAACAACCCAAGAGATATCTATTCTGCTAAAGATTATTCGAATTATGTAGAAATCTTAAATCAAACTAACGCCCTACACCGTGGTAATAACCCAGCAAACCCTTACCCCAAATCCAGCAAGGGGGATAAATGGAAATTTGTTAAACCTATTTGGGAAAGAACCACAAAAGCAACGAGATTAAGAAAAGGAGAAGGAATTACCATTATCCCATCTGACCCTAATGCACTGTTAGAAAGATTAGACCTTTTAATGGCAAGTAAAGAAGCTGGTAATACAGGAGTAAGAAATGAGTTAGTAAGTATATGTGATGAATTAAAAAGACAAGGTGTATTAGACTCAAGGAGTTATAAAAATTTAGTGTCTATATTATAAAATGATTACATCACAAAAAAGAGGATTTAAAAGAAACTATTCTTATGGAGGTGCCGGTATCTTTGATAGCATGGTTAATTTATTAACGAGACTCTTTACGAGTAATGCAGCGAAACAAATCGCATCTTCTGCCCTTGATGTTGGTAAAAGTGTTGCTAAGGAAGGAGAAAAGAAGGCGTTAGAGGTTGGAAAGGGTGCCGCGGTTGATGCGGGAAAGAAGTTAGTTGAAAAGGCTTTAACACCAAAATCTAAAAAGATTTTAGAAAAATATACCCCAAAGCCTACTACAACAACTCAACCTGCATCACAAAATCTTAACACCTTGATAGATGGTAGCGCCATTGCTATACAAGATTTAGTTAAGAAATTAAATAGTGGTTCGGGGATTAAGACAATCTAAGATATCAACTCAATTATAATTTTAATTTAAAAAATTATAATTGCATATATAAAATGGACATATTAGGTATTAAAGCACCAATTATAAAAGATGATAGTATTGATGAATATGAATATTATGAGTATGAACCTATTACAGGAACTAATCTAAACAACTCTGGAGGAAATATTAGGATTGATATCGAAACTCAAGATATTTTTTATCATCCTTCTGAGTCTTACTTACAAATCATAGGCGAATTAGTAAAAAATGATGGAACAGCTTATGGAGCAGCTAACGAGGTTACATTAACAAACAACGGCTTGATGCATCTGTTTAAAAATATCAGATACCAATTTAGCGGACAAGAGATAGAATCCATTAATTACCCTGGTCAGGCTACAACAATGCTCGGGCTGTTAAAATATCCGGATGACTTTTCTAAATCACAAGGGTTAAACCAACTGTGGTATAAGGATACCGGATCCAATGCAGACAGTGCTACTGATGCTGGTTTTTCAGTAAGAAAACAGTATATTTTTAGTTCTAATCCAGTTGGAACCTTTAATTTTAGGATTCCTTTAAAACATATATTTGGTTTTTGTGAAGATTACAACAAAGTTCTGTATGGCATGAAACAAACTTTAACCTTAACAAGAAATGACAATAACGATGCAATTTTTAAAGCGGCGAGGATTGCTGGACCACTGGTATTAAATGACCCTGGTCGAGTTAATTTACTAAAGGTATCTTGGTTTATGCCTCATGTGGAGCAGGAAATTGGTAATAGGCTGGACCTTTCTAAATTTATCGAGAAGAAAGAAAAATTTCCAGTTGGGTATAGAATGATACAAAGTGACTCTATTGCGGTTCCACAGGCTTCAAGAGGCTTTACTTGGAGGCTATCATCCAAATCATCTCCTGAGGTGCCACGTTTTTTAATTGTTGGTTTTCAAACTGGTAAAAGTGGTGACCAAGAACAAAACCCGTCTATATTTGACCACTTAAATGTTAAAAATATTCATGTATCGTTAGGCTCAAAAAAATACCCAGCTTATGATTTCGATATAGATTTTCGCGCTAATCAAATTAGTAGAATATATAGCGAAGCTGCTTTGTTTAGAAAAAAGTTCTTTAACATGGATGAATTAGTATCAAACCCTAATATTACACCTTCAGATTATAAAACTCTCTTTCCTTTGTTTGTGTTTGACGTATCGAAGCAAAGCGAAAAGTTAAAGTATTCTGTAACTGATATTCATATTAAGGTATCATTTACTGCAAATCCTCCCGCAAATACTGTGGCATATGCGGTTTTACTTAGTGATAGGTTAATTAACTTCCAGAGTGATGGGAATAAAATGAGTGTCGTTTATTAAGTAATTTTTCCTCGATATAAAATGATAAAGGCTGTCGATTTAAAAAAGATTTTAAAAGATAATGGTATAAAGTTTTACTCTTACTGGACTAAAAAGAAATTAGTCGATGTGGTAAAGGAGCATGGGTTATATCCTGAGTAGGAAATTAAACCAAAGAAGAAAAGAGAAAGAACTAAAAATAACGAGTTAATCAATTATGATCGATTAAAGACGATTTTAAAAAACCCGAAACAAGTTACTTTAGAGGATGTTGAAACGGGAGAAACCATAACTTTTCCATCAATTTTACAAAGCGGTAAATTTATAGATAAATCCCCTCAAACGATTGGAAACTGGAATGGAAGAGTTTGGAACGGTAAATATAAAATAAGCGTTCAATAATCTTATTATGAAGAGAAAATTCATAATAAGATTGATTTAAAGAATTTAATTTATATAATAAAACATGAGTTCTATATTTAGAAGAATCTCCGATGCTAGTCAAAGGCTTGCATCTAATATATATACCGGTGCTCAAAGAGCCGCCGCAGCAGTAATTCCTGAAAGCGTTAGAAGAAGGGTAACCAATTTTACTAATTGGCTAACTGGTAATGTTGAGGAAGAGCATGTTCCACAAGTTTTAAATCAAATTACTTCAAGTCTTAGAGAACGCTATCCACCACATCCACCAAGACCGCCACATGTACGAGCGCCACCACATAGTTTCAAGTTAAGAAAAGAACAGTCAGCATTTAAAAATTTTACGACACAACATGTTATAGATGGAGCAAGAGGATATGGGCCAGTTGATTTTTTAGAGGCTTCCAGACCTTCAATCACAAAATTTTTAAGAGACAACAGAGACACTAAAGTTAAGCTGAATCTTTCTTGTGAACTACAACGTTATGGTGGCGATTATATAATAGTAGAAAGACCATTTATGTCATATAACAAAATCAATTTAAGAGGAACCAACGAGAATGAGTTATATGATAAAATGGTAGCACGTGTTATGGAAAATCTATCTAAGTTTACGAATGAAGGTAGTGGTTGGAAATTTATCAGAGTTATAACTTTAACTTTGTTTGTTACAGAATATGCACCATTAGCAGAAGGAATAGCAGGTTCGTGGATGCGTCTACCAGAAGGTTTAAATAAAGGTAATAATAATAATGGACTTGTTAATATCAAGAATACTGATGATCAACAATGTTTTGCCTATTGTGTAATGAGGAAAATCTATCCTAAAAAGGAAAATCCAGGAAGGGTTGACTCTGTATTAAAAGAGCAGGTAAAAGAGTTAAATATGAATGGAATAGAGTATCCAGTTAAGATTACTGATATAAATAGGTTTGAAGCACAAAATCCAACAATCACCGTCGTTGTTTTAGGTTATGATAATGAGAAAAATATAGTTTATCCTATTAGAAACCAGCGAACCTTTAATAGAAAGCATTTAGTGGTTCTTTTATTAATAACTGATTACTTTGGAAATAGTCATTACGTTTTAGTTAAAAACCCGAGCGCTTTGTTGTCTTCTAATTTGTCAAAAGATGGTCATAAGCTTTTCTATTGTTGGAACTGTATGAATCATTGTACAAGTAAAGAGATATTAGAACGACATCAAGAGAGTTGATATGATCATGGTGCAGTAAGAGTAAAGATGCCTGAAAAAGGTTCTGTCATTGAGTTTAAAAACTATAATAAAAGACAATGGTTTCCCTTTGTAGGTTATGGTGATTTTGAGTCATTCATTAAATCAATGGAAACCGTTTCACCTAATCCAAGCATGAGTTATACAAAGAAATATCAAAGTCATGAACCATCAGGGCATTGTTTCTATATTAAGAGCTTTGATGAAGATGTTTTTAAGTCAAGGTTAGAAAAATATACGGGAAAAAATGCATCTACTAAGTTTGTAGAAGCGATAAAAAGAGTAGCTAAAAAGATTTATAATCTACCAGAGAAAGAGATGATATTTAATAAACAAGATCAAAAGCTTTTTAATGAGGCAACAGAATGTCATATTTGTGGAGAAGGCTTTGAAGATATAGTTACGTGTGAGCAGAGCGAAACAAAAGAAAATAAAGGGGAAAAGGTAAGAGATCATTGTCACTATACTGGTAGATATAGGGGGGGCGCTCATAGAACATGTAATCTTAAATTTCGTAAACCAAATTTTTTTCCAGTCTTCTTCCATAACTTAAGCGGATATGATAGTCATCTATTTGCAAAGAATCTTGGTGTTAGTGAAGGTGAAATCGATGTAATCCCTAACAATGAAGTATATTAGCTTTACTAAGAAATGTGTTGTTGGTCAATACTATGATACAAAAACAGAAAGTTATAAGAATAAGACTATCGATATTAGGTTCTTAGATAGCTTTAAGTTCATGGCAGAGAGTTTAGGTAAACTAGCTAGTAATCTAAAAGATTATCAACTCGAAAACTTACGTAAGTTCTTCCAAGGGCAAGAAGAGTTTAAACTTCTTCGTAAAAAGGGGATATATATGTATGAGTATGTTAGTTCAATAGAAAAGCTAAAAGAAACACAATTACCACCTAAAGAAGCATTCTACTCTAATCTTACGGGTAAATCAATTACGGATGATGACTATAAACATGCTTTAAAAGTATGGAAAACATCTGGAATGAAAACTATTGAGGACTATCATGATCTTTACATTAAGACGGATGTATTGCTCTTAGCTGATGTTTTTGAGAACTTTAGAAAGCTTTGCTTTAAGATTTACAAGTTAGATCCTGCGTGGTACTATACTGCTCCTGGTTTAGCTTGGGATGCTGCATTAAAGTTAACAAAAGTTAAGTTGGAACTATTAACTGATAAAGATATGCTTTTAATGATAGAACGAGGTATTAGAGGTGGAATTGCAATGATTAGTAAAAGACATGCTAGAGCCAACAACAAGTATATGGGCGATAAGTATGATCCTAATGAACCTATAGTGTTTATTAAGTATTTAGATTGTAATAACTTGTATGGTGGTGCAATGAGTATGAAGCTTCCTACTGGTAACTTTTCTTGGATGACTAAAAAGCAAATGGTTGATTGGAAGAAGTATCCTTGTATTTTAGAGGTTGATTTAGAGATTCCTAAAGAGTTACATGATTACTTTAATGAATACTCTTCTGCTCCAGAAAACATTGAGGTAAACAAGGTTGGTAAACTAATCCCAAATTTGGGTGAAAAAACGAAGTATGTTATCCATTACAGAAATCTAATGCAGTATATGTCTTTAGGTGTAAAGCTAAAGAAGATTCATAGAGGTATTAAGTTTACAGAAAGCGATTGGTTGAAAAAATATATCGACTTAAACACAAAGCTTCGAGCAGATCCTGATGCAACTAACTTTGATAAGGACTTTTTTAAGTTGATGAATAACTCTGTGTTCGGAAAGACAATGGAAAACATAAGAAAACGAGTAAACGTTAGACTCATTAGAAACAAAAAGTTAACAAGAAGGTTTGTAAATAAGCCAAACTTTAAGCATTGTAAGATCTTTAACGAGAACTTCATATCTATTCATATGGGTAAAACACAGTTAGTATTTAATAAACCAATTTACTTAGGAATGTGTATTCTTGACTTAAGTAAAACTGTAATGTATGACTTTCATTTTAGATATATTAAACCAAAGTATGGATCAAAAGCAAAGCTGTTGTTTATTGATACAGATAGTTTAACGTATGAGATTGAAACGGAAGATTTCTATAAGGATATATCATGTGATGTTAAAGCAAAGTTTGATACGAGTGATTTTCCAAAGGATGGTCATCCTTCAGGTATTCCTGTTGGTGAAAATAAAAAGGTAATAGGTATGTTTAAGGATGAAACGAATGGAAAAGAGATAGTAGAGTTTGTAGGGTTAAGAGCAAAGTTGTTTAGTTTTGAAACATTAAGTGATATAGTAAGAATAATTGGAGGAGAATATCTTACTCATGAAGATATTGCTAATCGTTTCATAGATACAATAAAAGGTCAACGTAAAAGAAAAGTCTATGAAAGGCTTAAAAGAAGATAAAACCTTTAGTGAAGAGAATAAGAAATGTAAGGGAATAAAAAAGAATGTGATTGCAAAGAGTATTAGTCATAAAGACTATTTAGATTGTTTGCAGACAAAGAAAGAACAATACAGAAAGATGAATGTGATTAGAAGTTATGAACATAATGTTTTTACGGAAGAAGTTAATAAAGTCGCATTAAGCGCAAATGATGACAAAAGACATATATTGGAGGATGGAATAAACACTTTAGCTTTAGGACATCACAGGATTAAAAAAGAAATTAGTCAACTAACTGAAGCGGATAAAAAGAAGTATGAACAACAGGGGGCAAGACCAAAAACATATTAAAAATATATAACCTATTTACTAGGTTATATATTTATATAGTGTATCACATTATTTTTTGTTTTACATAAAGGACATTTTGTATCAAATTTAGTACAATAGGTAAAGTTTTTAAAACAACCATGACAAATAGGTATATGACCACAATCAACATAATGTATAGATGACTCTGCATCTAAACAAACAATACAGCTATTTGTTTTAAATGTTTTACCACCGTTAATGTTTTTATACGGTTCTTCAACAAAGTTACCATCTTTAAAAAAATAAAGATATTTCAAAGGAGGTATAAATTTTCGTTAACATATTTAAATAACAAAAACATTTTGGAGAAAAAAGCTCATCTGATTTTATCTCATATAATGCTTTAATCCCATCTTCTATCATTTTAAAACTTGTCATTTCAGAGTAGGGAATGTCATCTTTTATAAAAGTAATTCCTATACTAAATTCTTTTTTGTTTCTTACTTTTTCTCTACTGATTGCATAATATATAGCTGCTAGTACTCTATTAAAATTTCTAAACCCACTACAAGGTTTAAAAAAAGTTAGTGATATAGCCATAGCATCATTTAATATTGGTCCTTTTAAAAATAAAGACGTTCTATCATTAAGACATCTCACCAGAGTCTTTTTTTCTTTTTTAGTAAGTTTTCTTAACACACTCATCTCCACAATATTACTAACCGCAAACGATATCAAAGTTCAAATTTCTATTTAACTAGTCGTCTTGCTGGCTTATCCGTTAACTCGATTAACAGCTTAAAGACGCGTCGTGATGTCTGTGCGTCTTGCTGAGCTCGTGGTTGTATCATTGTGATGTCTGAACGTCTTGCTGAGCTCGTTGGTTAGTCAATGCATTGAGTGAGCTGGTTAGCCAAAACACAATTTTTTTTGGAAACGGTTTAAAAAGTTGAGTTTAAGTTAGAAGGTTTAAGAAAGGAGGTTTTGTTGGTTGATATTTCAATTTTCTTACTCTTTGTGAGTGGGAGTAAGAAAATTTCATTTGCTTTAGATGATTTGTTGTTTAGACGATATGTTGTTTAGACGTCATGACTTTTCTGTGGGGGGATTTAACGATTTGTTGTTTAGATCTCTGTACGAGTAGATGTCTGTACGATTAGATGATAAGAGAAAGGATTTTGCGAGCTCTCAGTAGCAACCTGCCAGTAGACTTGAGCAAAGAAGTAGAGGATTAAAGGAGTAAAATCTATTCATCTGGATGTACGGAGGAATAGATTGGATTGAGATGATGATGTGATGATGATGCGGATGGTTTGTTGGTTGTCATTACCACTGCAAACGCAGTGAAGCACAATTTTCTTACTCTTTGTGAGCAAAGCGAATCTGCTTGGGGAGTAAGAAAATTCTCTACGTCATTTGTGATCTTGCTGACTTGTTGTCTATAGTTTCAGACTTTGCGTGAGATGATGATGGATGATCATGATGATGCGGATGATGATGTACATGATGATGTAGATGATGATGCAGATGATGATGTACATGTAGATATATGGTTAACTCACTGGTTAAAAATCTACTTTTTTGTGCGTGTGATTTTGTGGTGGCGGGGGGGCCACAGTGTTTTCTAAGTGGTATTGATATTACTACTAAGGAGAAAATACTTGAAGCTTTTCTCACAGTATTTTCTGCTCTCTTCAACTGAACCACATTTGATTTGCCAACTGCAAATGCTTTCAATTTGGATAATTCTAAACTTGTGCCGTCAGGTAACGAGTTCAACCTTGATAAGTGTTAATTATCCCTCCTTAACATTAATGTTTTCAAAGTCATCTACAATGTATTCAAAATCTGTTTCGGGGGTTAACCAATGAATCTCGTTTTAAAGCTATATTCGTTTCGATTATCCATGTCTTTAACTCTTTCGGCGCCAAATAAACAAACTTGGCTTCTGTTGATGGCTGTAAATACAATCCACTGAGTCTCAAGAAGACTTTTATTATATAGGCATGACCAGACAAACGGAGGGCATAGATTAAAGATCAGACTGCACGTTCTGTGCAGTCTGATCTTGATCTATGCCGTCCGCAAAAGTCCCTGTTTTCGCCTATGGCGCTGAAAGGGTTAAAGATTGTTCTCAATTCTTCAAGTTTGTTTCAGGACGGAGCACTGAGCTATAATCACTTCCTCCTACATAGTAAGCGAAAACTATCACCCGTACGAAATGTCATAGACTTGGCCTTGGTAAAACATAAAATACATGGCAAAATTAGATTTGAGTCACGCTCTGTGAAAAGGGGGTTTAGTGTATCTGGGAAAAGTATCGATCCACGTCAACCTGGGCAGAAACTTGTGGTTATTGCCTAATTTTCTGTATGTCCAAGGCTGACGTTGGGTCGAAACTTTTTGCTATTGGTCAACTTTCTACATGACAAAGGACCAGTCTGCCCGATGTTTAAGTCGGTTGTTAAAAAAAGTGGCTATTATGGATCCATAATCATGCGATGGTTTGACTGGTGTCATGCAAAGCAGAGATGTATTAAGTCCCCTTTTGCCAGAGTATAGCTCATTTAATTTAAACGTTTCAAGCCATATCGTATCGTACTTTATAATACAATAATCATAATTATATTTATACCCAAACATAGTAACACTTCAACAAAAATCCTTATAAATAAAAAAAAACCAAATAGACAAGATATGTATGTGGTAAAGAAGCCTTTCTGTAGGGGAGGGGGGGGTGGTAGTGAGAAAACAGGAAATAAAACAAAACCATCTTTTGTATCGTGGGAGGTTTTGTAGTTAATGTTTCTACATCATTTGCCAATTAATCCTTAGGCTGCTAAGCACGACTCAAGGATCTATTGGGGACAGTGTAGATCAAGATCAGACTGCACAGAACGTGCAGTCTGATCTTGGATCTACGCTGTCCGATAAGGAGATATTTGTCCCCCACATTAACTTTGAAATAGCATTATTTGGGCTTTTGCTATCCACTTACGGTAAAGGTATCATTTGACTTATCGTGATGTTTTTCATGTAGCGTGAAATCCGACATGATTTTGTCAGAAATACGAGCCGTTATCATTTAGTAAGTGGTGGCAGCTCTATGCCACCATACTTTTCTGATCCATATATAAAACATCTTAATATCTGGAGCAGACGGTTGTTGTGACGTTTCGGTAACTTTTTTTTCGTAATAGTGACAACTTTATTTTTATTAGCAGAAAGTGAAATCAGTTTACATTCGAATTTAATTATTTACCAAGCGATCCGGCATTTTACGACCTTATGCAAGACAGCTTTTGTTGTTCCGTGCAAAAATGTAGAAAATGCATATTAATGTAATGTTTCCTTTTTTTTTCCCACAATGCTTCCTACCCTTTTAAAAATCCAACTTCATCTCTTGAGCTTGTACACCTGAGCCATACGCTGGCAAAAGGGGCTTAATGCACCTTCGTGGTGCGTTAACCCTTTACTGCACAATGACGCGTTTTGACGCCCCAGGGAAAGAAGCCTTTTGAAAACATTGTGGGAAAAGGAGAAAATGCTGGTAACCAGCATTTTCTCCTTTTCCCACACTGTTTTCTACCCTATCAAAGAAAAGCTGCATCAGTTGAGCCACACTGAAATAGTCGTCTGCAAATGCTTTCAGTTTGGACAAGGGTAAAATTTTGTCGTCTGGTAAAGGGTTGAATTAAACCAAGCAAGTCATCATATAATAGTGGATACATAAAACTCATTTTCTGTTACAACCGACTGAATCCTGGGGTACAAGGATCCTTTGACATGCAGAAAATTGACCAAAAGTACAAGGTTTCGGCCCAGGTCAGCCCGACTAACCTGGGTTGATACTTATTTTTTTTTTTTTGGCAGTTGCACTAAGCCCACTCTCACAGAGTATGACTCGCTTTCAGTATGGCTTAGTGTGTGTGTGTGTGTGTGTGTGTGTGTGTGTGTGTATACACACACACACACACACACACAGAGTAAAGAAGTGCTGCGCCCCTGAAGTTTAACGGGATTTTATTATCCAAAGTATATAATTGAAATGGGGTAGGAATTAGAATCCAGCTGCTACATACAGCTATAAACCAGTCTGTTGCCTCTGAAATGAACTGCACTGAGGTATCCCTTGACCTCATGGCAGCGGCCACCGATAGTCTTTCAACGTCTGGTGAGAGGTATGAGACAAAAACTGTATACTGTTACCTAAGCCCTAGGCGGAAGTACGCAATATTGACTGGTTTGTGTGTGCACACTCTCTGCAGGTCACTTTTAACCTGTCGTAAGTTTTATTTCGACTTTGAAGTACCAGTTTTTACCAAGCCTCTCGTTTTTCTTGAATTTGAATGCAATATCTAAGCCATTAATTCCTACCTACCATGAGGTCAAGGGATACCTCAGTGCTATTTATTTCATAGGCAAAACATTGGTTTGTTGCTGTTTGCAGCAGCCGGATTCTAATTCCAACCTTATTTCATATTATTCACGTCAGAAAATCAATTTCGGTAAAAAACACAGAGGGGTGCGACACTTCTTTTACTGTGTAGAGGTTAGGTTTTACGTTCAGTGCTGGTTCTAAAATTGCTGAGTTTCTTTTGAGAACAGTGTAAACCATGGAACTTGCAGTCGAATCTTTTATTACATATATACTGTCCGATTAGTCTTGATTTCTTTACTGTTTTTTTTTTTTTTTTTTTACCAAATGCGAATAATTCTTGTATTGTTATAAATTACCAAACTCTACTGAACGCCTTTAGATATATTCATGAACGCTTCGAAGAGTTCTTCGCTTTCGAATTGAATAAAAGCGTATCTGTGATGCCGAGTTAGATGGAAATAGCTTGATTTTTGTCTGACGTAACAAAACAATAGAAAAAAAATTACTTGGATCAAATTTTGCCCGAATGTTCCTGTATTCCCAACTTGATGTCTTCTATGGTAAATTGAGAGAAAAACTGAAACTGTAACACTGGAATTATTGTCATCTGCGAGTTGTCAACAACTGAATTTAGAGACATCCTGTCGTGCAGGGCCACATTTCTCGGATTGTCTAGATGTTTTCTTTGTCCTAGTTTGAATATTTTTTATTTGTATTCTCTTACACTTCCATTATGGCAGACAGAATTATCTGTTCATTCTGTTACATCCCCAGGCAAATTTGCCGCTGTTTGTTTGAAAGCATTCTTGTAAAATATAAAATAATCAACCTGAATTTAAACCTTGTGCAAATCATACCGTTTTTAACGACCCTCAGGAAGAAAAGAAAGTGTCAGAAAAGGAGAAAATTCCTGAAAAAAGCATGTTCTCTTTTTTTTTTTTTTTTTTTAACAATATTTTACTACCCTTTGAAAGACGTGTCCTATCATTTCATACAGATTTGGTTTGTATTCTATAGACGAGCCATGCTCTGTGAAAAAAGAGGTTATATGCATCTGCAAAAAGTATCGACTAAGGTCAACAGTCCGCGCAGGCTGACCTGAGTCGAAACTTTTTGCTTTTGGTAAATTTTCTGCATGTCCAAGGACCATTCTACTTCATAAATTCAGTTGGTTGTTAGACAAACTGGATTTTATGGGTCCATGATAATGTGATGAGTTGCTTAGTATAATGGATCAAGGATATGCCTTAAACCCCCTTTTGCCAGAGCATGGCTCAAATGCTTTCAATATGGACAAGTGAATGAGAGAAAATGGGCCGAAAGGAGAAACTGCTCGTTATGAGAAAATTTTCCTATTGTCACATTTTTATTTTCAAACGTCATCAGCTAGAAGACGAGAAAGAGTCGTCTACAAGGGTAAACAAGATAATACTGCCAACTAAAGATGGGGTTTTAATGCAAACCAAGCAAGTCATCACATACATGTAAGTAGGGATCCGTAAAATTTATTTTGTTTAACAACCAACTGGATCATGAGGGTACGGTTGATCCTTTGACACTAAGCAAAATGATCAATAGCAAAGAGTTTCGAGCCAAGTCAGCCCGCGCAACCTAAGCAGGCTGACCAGAGTTGATACATTTTGCAGATACATTAAATCCTTTTTTCACAGAGTAAGACTCAGACTAATGAACCTTGTCCACGGTACTGTCGAACCCTGCTTAATTTATCGTGGACAAATGCTTTCAATATCGGCAAGTAAATGAAAAAATACATGTTTATCAAAAGGAGAATTACGTCTTACGAGTAATAACTTCTTTTGTCACATTTTATAATTGGCCAGCAACATGCGAACTGAGACCTTCGGACATTTGCGTAAAGTGTCGTCCCGGATTAGCCTGCGCAGTCCGCGCAGGCTAATCCGAGACGACACTTTACGACTACATAAGATTTTTTCATGCAGTAGACTATCGTGAGACAGAAAATCGCACAAAAACGGGAAGTGTCGTCTCGGGTTAGTCACAGACTGCACAGGCTGATCTGGGACGACACATTTTTACGCATATGTCCGAAGGCCCCTTTTCGTGTGTTGCACGCCATATTTTTTCAAAGGTAATCTGCAAACGACGAGAAAAGGTTGTTGACAAGATGTAAGGAGTTAATATGGCCAAATAACCAAAGAAGGAAAGTCATCCCGAATACCATCAAACCCCCGTGCAGGCATTTAGCCGGATTTATGATAGCTCATTTAGAGAAAAGTGAAAATTTGTATGGCTTCAAATCTTCTCTGTCAGATTCATTAGATCAAAATCTCTAGGATGATCTGGATGTGGCTTGTGAGGCGAGGTATCATTTTGACAAAATTGAAATGCGGCTCTTCTGGGATATTGAAGTTTAATAATGATAATCAAAGTCCATTAGAAGCGTGCCTCTCAGACATTACTAGCAATAAGCGAATCTAAAGACACACTATCGGCAAAAAAAGATTCGGGAGTCAAAGTGCATACAAATCCAATTCATACCATTTAACGTAACGACATTACTATGAGTATTTTTGTTGGCAACTTTTGTTCAAGTTTTACAATACACTTTTTGCTAGAATCTGGAAGTTTGACAGATTCAACTGTAATACATGTACATTATCAAAATCATAATTATAGCCACTCTTTTAAATGGTATGGGTTAAACTTATCTGTAATTTGACTTCTAAATTGTTTCCATTTTGCAGATAATGTGCCTTTAATTCTAACGCGTGGTTATAAGTCATAGACTATTTATTCCGAATCTGAATATGGCGAAGACTGGAGTGATCCCCGGTCTCGGCTTGTCATTCAAATTACTAGTGCAATGAAATTTGGAACATGATTCTATCACAGGCCTTTGAAGCTCAATTCGTCTATCACGCAACACTATATAGCAGCACATTGGTACATCGCCTGCATATCACGAAATACTAAATTTTTCTTTGACACCGTTACTATATATAGCACATTGGCGACTGCCTTTATGTTGTATATAATAAGACAAGGTGTGCAACGAAATCGAAGAAACTTTTACCCCTTTCCCCTTTCAGAGATAATATTTAACCGAAACGGACAAAACATAAACCTAGTTACCGGTGCAGATGTGTTCACAAATGATTTTGTTTGTGTACCCTGACATTCGAAAGTTCCAAACGGCTCTTGCGATCAAGCAGTAGTTCTGATGTCAAAAAATTTATAAAGCTTCCACATTTTCAGGATCGCCATGCGCTGACGTCACACAATTCATTATGACGCAACGAATTATAACTCACGTGAATTTACTATCAGAAGACGCGACAAAGTTTTCGACCAATAAACGGTAAATATGCATTTGAAAATATACGAAATTAAAGATGAAAATCACGATTCTGGATTAGATGAAAAAATAGGTTATAACAGACGAAACGATAATTTAATAATTTCATCAATATATCAACAAAAGGAAGATTTTAGTTTTTTGTATGGAAAAAATATTTTAATTATAATTGGCTGTGGGATAATAAATTATGTGACGTCGGCGCATGGCGATCCGGAAAACTTAGAAGCTTTTTAATACTTTTTTAGATCCTAGCTATTGCTTGACCGCAATAGCCGTTTGGAACTTTCGAAGGTCAGGGTACACAAGAAAAAACAATTGTTAACCCATCTGTAGCTGGAACTAGGTTTATTTTTTCGTCTTCAGTTAAACATTATCTCTGAGTCAAATTTCCTTCAATTTCGTTACACACCTTGGCTTAATATATAGGATATAGAGGCAGCCGCCAATGTGCTATTTATAGTAACGGTGTCCGACGATGAAAATTTCGTTTTCCCGTGATCGACCAATGGAGTTTCAGTGGCCCATGATTATATGAACTGTGGCAACCATTTTGGCACAATGCACCACGTATTCAGTCCGCATTCGTCCTGCTGTTCTTTATTTAGAAAGATTTAAATATCTTAACATAAAAATAGTGATATTTGAGCCTTGCTCTGTTAAAAGGTGTTTTAATGCATCTTCGTTATGCATTATAACAAACAAGTCATCACATAACTATGGATCCATGCAATCCGAATTCTGTAACTCATCGACTGGATCTGGAGGAAGAGTGGTCCTTTGACATGCAGAAAATTTGCAAATAGCAAAACAGTTTTGACTCATGTCAGCCTGCGCAGACTGACCTGGGTCGATACTTTTGGCAGATGCATTGGACCCCTTTTTCACAGAGCATGGCTCCTTTATTTTGAAAAAATGATTTCACGGCAAGCCTCGTCATGATAAATTCTCCAAACCTCGTTAGACAACATTGCTATTTGTAGAGACTTACATTATATAATTTATATCTTCCATGGCGAAAAATATTTGAGCCATGCTCTGGCAAAAGGGAGCTTAATGCATCTCTCTGATACATTAAACCCATCAAGTCATCACATAATTATCGATCCGTAAAATCTATTTTGTACTAACAACGGACTGAATCATGAGGTAGCATGGTCCTTTCACGTACAGAAAACTGAGCAAGAGTAAAAAGTTTCGGCCCATGTCAGCCTGCGCAGACTGCGCAGGCTGACATGGGTCGATACTTGTTGTAGATGCATTAAGCCCCATTTTCACAGAACACGGCTCATTTGCGTGTTTATTTGCCGATTTCAACCGTTGTATTAGGGCGGTGAGTGTACGTATTCATACATTTCCGGAGGTATTTATCGGTACTGCGCACATCACTCTCTCAAAGCCAGTGACTTCTTTTCAACAAAACAAGTCTGAAAGATGTTTAGAGGTAGCAGAGGAATTAAGCAATGTGAAAGCTTGTCAGTAAAATAAAGGGAATGTTTCGTGCAAGTCCGGTGATAAATGCTAAATTACCGTCATTCAAGTAGATGCACAGGACGGTGTTACATAGATCTTACCCACCATACGGTCATCAGCACTAGATCAATGTGTCTCTATCTTTTCAGAGCCATGCTCTGTGAAAAAGGGGTCTAATGCATCTGCAAAAAAGGTTCGATTCATGTCTGCCTTCGCAGTTCGCTCAGATTGACATGGGTCGACACTTTTTGCTATTGGTAAATGTTCTGCATGATAAAGACCCATTCTGCCTCATGAGTCGATCGTTTTTCAGACAAATGGATCCACCACATGAGACAACATTAGACAACAAACTTGGTATAATGGTATGATAACGAAGATGCCTTAAAACCCCTTTTACTAGAGGATAGCTCATATAATCTCGGGTCTGTTTCAACAGCTAGAAATGCAATAAACTGAAAATAAGATTTTTTTTTTTTCATTACAATAGCTTGACTAAACAAGCGGGCTATATAGATTCGAGATCAGACGGCACATTCTGTGCAGGCTGATCTTGATCCAAGCCATTTGCAAAAGCACATGTGTTTGCCCATGCCGCTGAAAAGGCTAATAGTCTTAAATCGACTATGTCTTAATCGCAGTACTAATACTCTTGTCCAGAAGAAACTGGGTCGATATGTGGATGAATCCTTTAAGTTAAGGAAATCTCTCACTTAATATTTTCTTTATTTTTTTTCAAATGACATTCTGTTCTTCCTCCTATTGCCCTATTTTCTGATGTCTTTACCCTACTTTTTCCCATGTCTTTACCTTACTTATTACCATGTATTCATTTTTTTTTTGTTTTTTTCTTTTTTCTTTTTTCCTTCTCTTCTAACATTGTAAAAATGTCTAGAGCAGCAATGTTGTTTACGCTAAAAGTCTCTATATGTGACACTGACCTATACCGAAATAGATTTATGTCAATTTTTGTGGTTGATGACGAAAAGCTCTGTAGTTTAAGTCAATAAAATATTCTGATTCTGATTCTTAAAGTTTAAAGTTTATCATTTTACCAAGTGACAAAATTTTAAACTCGACTGAATTGGAAGCATTTCCAGACGACAATTTAGTATAGCTCAAAAGATGACTTCTGTCTTTGATAAGGTTGAAAACATTGTGGAAAAGGGAGAAAATGCTGGTTACCAGCATTTTCTCCGTTTCCCACAATGTTTTCAAAAGGCGTCTTTCTGAGGGTCGTTGAAACTTCGGATTGTTTGGCAAAGGATTCAGAGTGTTTCCTTCTGTGTTGTCTTATCTTAATCCATGCCATAAAAGCCCATCTTTCCGCCCATGAAGGTGACAGTACTAATATTCATAAAATTCTAAGTTATAAATAGTTTCTCTATTTTTTCTCGCAGAGGCGTTAATACATACATACGGAATAACAATGTATACTTTTATTGTTGTCTAGGGACTTACATGTAAAAAATCCAATGTTCTCAAGTTTTTTCTGTGTCTGGATATTTATTTGAAATCTTCTGGTATTGACTGATATTTAGATTTTCTCCTCACAGTTTAACGTTTTACGATATTGATAAGCGCATTCCCCTCTCCTCCCCACCCCCTTTACATTTTATTAAATTGATATTCTCTTTTTATTAAGTTGTAAACTTTAAAGATTTTTCCTCACAGGATAAAAGGATTAGGCCTTCCAGAGGCGAAGTCAGGGGCTTTGCCGACGGCACAGAACAAGATTAGGCTGTAATGAAATTACGACATCACAAAAGACGTATAAAAATCCGATACAAAATTTCATTGGTCTGTTCAGTCATGTAGTTTTGGTTTCTTAAGTATGTCGACATTTTGTGTGTGTGTGTGTGTGTGTGTGTGTGTGTGCGTGTTTAACGACATTTTCAACATTATTTCAGTTATATCGCGGTGGCCAGTGCGCCACCGCGTTCTGGGTCTCTTTTACTAGTTATTCACACAACATTTTTCCAAGCCACTGGTTGCTTTCCACATAAACATTATCGAAACAGTTGTCAGAGGTGAGAGAGAGGGAAGGGAATGAATCTCGTTGCAATTAGTAGATCATTAATCCTTGGAAAGAATTCGGCAGAGCTTAGAATCGAACCAGCGACCAATCTCTTTCAAGTCCTGTACATTACCAACAAAGCCAGTCGAACCGGCATATATAGACATGAAGTGCATTGTGTTATTGATGAACAATCTGGCCGTAAAGCACACGCGCTGTGCTTTAATCTAACTGGGCGCCGAATTCCTATTTAGGAATAAATAATCACACTCTCACAGCGGTCGATGTATGGCACGACCATACGGTCGTTATATGTTGATTTTAAGCCTTCTGTGATAGAACGGTTCTCTGCATGAAGAGTAGGCGTTCAAAAGTTTTCCCTATAACTCTTTCAGCGTCAAATGTTTAACTTGACCGATTTGGGCGACTGAAAATAAAATTTACTGAAATTGGGAAAGATTTTTTATCTTGTAAGTTTGATTAAACAAACGGACCGGACGGTATTGGTCCAAGATCAGACTGCACGTTCTGTGCAGTCTGATCTTAGGTCTATGCCGTCCGCAAAAGCTTTAGTCACTCGCCACAGCCGCTGAATGGCTTAACCCTTACCCTGCTAAATAAGTGAAATGAAATTTTCAAAACGATAGTAAAATCCCGAATAATGATATTTCAAACTTAATTTTAGGGAAAAAATATCTCATAATCGGACAGTGTAGATCCAAGATCAGACTGCACGTTCTGTGCAGTCTGATCTTGATCTACACTGTCCTCAATAGGTCGGTGAGTCGCGCTTAGCAGCCTATGGGTTAACAGCAAGACAGATCAAAACAAAAGCATTACAGAACGAATAATAATCAGTGTATGCTCGAGGCAAGTCCTCAAATGTCTTAATACTTTATAAGACTTCTAAGACTAATTCAATAGCAGTATAAAATCTCTTTCCGTAAAATGCCGCCATAGCATTATTACCCTTGTTTTATCTTAAGAACAAAAACAAATATCTGAAAGACCGATTTTGATTAACTACCGAGATCAATATTTCAGTTTTTGAATGGAAGTTTAATCTGAGGTGTCAAAACCAGATGCGCCGAAATTGGTGTCGATGATATTGTTTGTTGTTTGTTTGTTTGGTTGTTAGTTCTTTAGTTCGTTCGCTCGCTCGTTCGCTCGTACGTTTGTTCGTTCGTTCGTTTGTCATTGGCGTCAGAGGGGATGGCAACAGGAGTCAATCCTCCCGCCCCTCCGCCAGAATTAATTTGGAGTGGGGTCTAACGCCTCGAGCACCAATATTTTAACTATAGCACTTCATTCAACTAAGAATTGTCCTTTTTCGTGCATGAAAATAAAGTTAAACGCCAGCTTTATCCCTTCACCCCTCCCTCCGCCTATACATCTTTTTGAGATCTTTCAACGTTTTTGTCAATTCCAGGTTAGTGTCCTGACAATTGACCCCTAGGCTGCTAAGCACGACTCACTGACCTTTTCGAACAACATAAATCAAGATCAGACTGCACAGAACGTGCAATCTGATCTTGAATCTACGCTATCCGATAAGGAGATACTGTTTTTTTCCACCTTCCCCCCCCCCCCAAAAAAAAAAAAAAATGAAATACCATTATTCTGGCTTTTTACTATTGACTTCAAAGTTTAATTAACTTATTTAGCAGGATAACGGTTAAAAAAGATTTTTCAGAAGAAACCATTAAAGAAGTGGAGAAAGTAGGCTTTGATCAGATTGTAGGATCGCATGACGGAATAACCGTAACGATAATCCTTGGGGCCCTTAATTAACCAAAATGAAACATTTCAGTTCGGAAAAAATAGCTGGCATATTGCTACTTCTTGGTTGTTTCGGTCAGCCTTGTAACAAAGCAGTAGACATTGTAGATCTAGGATCAGACTGCACGTCACGTGACCTATAGTGTCCGTAAAAAGGATTTTAACCCTGGCCCAGTGGGGTTAAAAAATCACCACATTACTCAAAAATATGGGGACACCTTAACTCTTTCAGCGCCATAGGCGAAAACGTGGACTTTTGCGGACGGCATAGATCAAAATCAGACTGCACAAAACGTGCAGTCTGATCTTTGATCTATACCATCCGCTTGTTTGGTCAAGCCTATGTGATAAAAATCTTCCGGAGACTCAGTGGACTGTATTTACAGCCATCAATAGGGGCGATGTTTGTTTATTTGGCGCCGAAAGAGTTAAAAGTAATAAACCCAAACTGTGTCAAAGTAGTAAATTTAGTAAACGAAATTAGGCTTGCGATAATCAGATTTTAGTCCTGGATAATATTTCTTGCTTGAACTTACTTTGAACTCCGTAATCGAGGCACAGATGTGTCCATAAACTCTTTCTCTCCCAGTTGCGAAATTCACAGCTTGCGGACGGTGTAGATCAAGATCAGACTGCTCAGAACGTGCAGCCTGATCATAGATGTACACCGTCCGCGCCACTCGATACAAAAACTTTAACCAAAATGATCGTAAATGTCGATGGCATGTTGTACGGTAAGACTCTCGTGAAAAGTCGACCCGAAACTCGGTAATGAAAGAGTCAATTTGTCTCCATAAAATCATTGCTCCGTTATAAAGAAATGTTTGGACTGTGTATTTATGCAAGATATCTGGAGAAAAGATTGTGCGTACAAGATATCAATACTGTTGTACTAAAAGGTTATCAAGTGACCTCGTGGCTTCTCCTTAACTAAATGTTTGCATTCGGAATTTCCGGTATACTAAGGTGTTTCCTAGCGCAAAGAAATGCAAAACCCAATCCTTGTAGCCTAACGGTTAAATCCAAAGAAAAACATCGGTAAGTGAGCTTTCGCCATGATATGACATAAATATGATAGAATGCTCTGTATAACACCATTAACTCTTCACCAAACGACAAAATTCTAGACTGATCCAATTTGAAAGCATTTGCAGACGATAAAGTAAAGTAGACTCAATTAATCAGATTTGTTTCTGAAAATGTAGAAAACATTGTGGTAAAAGGAGAAAATGCTGGTACCAGCATTTTCTCCTTTTTCCACAATGTTTTCAAAAGCCTCTTTTCCTCAGGGTCGTTATAACATGGATTGTTGTGTAAAGGGTTAAAGCATTTTAAACTCCAACGAGAACATAATCATTCCGTATAAATATTACGGAGTTATTGGGGATAGGGTAGTTTTGAATCTGTTACCAGACAAGCAAATTTTAGACTTGTCCATTTTCATGGCTTTTGCAGAATACAAATAAAGTGCGACTCAAAGGATGATATTTGTTTCGAAAGGAAGAAAACATTGTGGGAAAGGAGAAAATGCTGGCTACTAATATCGTCTCCTTTTCTCACTTTTTTGAAGGCTTTTTCCCCCTCGGTCGTTTAAACAAGAGATTGTTGATACAGGGCTTTAGCACAATGGAATGTTATTCTTTTCTTAGTGGTTAAGACATTAAAATTGTATTGAGTTACCCGTGGTTCGATTTCCAGAGATGACACTGGTCACATGGGTGTATTCTAGGGCAAAACAAACCTAGAGCTGCTGTTCAGGACTAATAAGAACCCTTGAAAAACATAAGCAAATGAACTGCTACTGTGATATGACTATAACACTCTTGTGACAAGCGCACAAACTGAACCCCAATCAGAGAAAAAAGTATCATATCGAAGAAAGATTATGGTTTTGCTGGAAGATGGTCACATAGATTAGTCCCATAGCCAATACGCCATAGGTTTTCAGAAAGCATCAACAATGACTTAAATTACGGAAGCTTTTATATTCCCAGTGTATAGTATGATCAACATTATTGCCTGTAACATGGTTCGGTTTGTTCCTGAAGTTGGTGTCATTCTTTGAAAGCAAAGTACTGGTGGTTCTTTCAAAATGAGACACTTCACAAATCTATCTTGTATCAGAAAAAATATCATACTGAAGTGGAAGGCTATTAAATTAATCCCATAAACAACAAGCCGAAGATTTTCATAAAGCGACAACAATGACTTAAATTACACAGGCTTGTATATCCCCGGCGTATGATAGGATCAACATTATTGCCTGTAATAGGTTCTCGTTATTCACAAAATTTATGTCATTCTTGGAAAACAAAGAACTGATGGTTCTTTCTAAATGATATACTGTACAAGTCTACCTTAGGCTATATCAGAAGAAATGTCATACTGAAGTGGAAAATGGACAGTTCAATTCGTCTCACAAACGCGTTAGGTGTTCAGAAAGCGACAACAATGATATAAATTATACAAGCTTTTATATCCATAGTGTATAAAAGGATCAACATTAATGCCTGGAACAGATCTCGTTGCTCCAGAAGTTTATGTCGTTCTTGGAAAATAAAGTACTGATGGTTCTTTCTAAATGAGACACGTTACAAATCTATCTCATACCAGAGAAAATGTCATACGGAAGTGGAAGGTGGGCAGTTAATTTCATCCCATAAACAACACGGCGTATGTTTTCAGAAAGCGTCAATAATGACTTAAATTGCAAAAGCTTTTATATCCCAAGTGTATAATAGCATCAACATTTGGTTCTCAATATTCACAAAATTTATGTCACATTGGGAAAACAAAGTGCTGATGGTGCTTTCTGTATGAGGTACCGTACAAATCTATCTCATATCACAAAAAAAAAAAGTTGAATAGTTAAGAAAGATTGCGGATTTGTTCGCTTAAGACGGGAGGTTAAGTTCGTCCCATAAACAACAAGAAGTAGGTTTTCAGAAAGCAACACAACTGACTTAAATTACACAAGCTTTTATATCCAAAGTGTAAAATATGATCACATTATTGCCTGTAACAGGTTCCAGAAGTTTATATCGTTCTTGGAAAACAAAGCCCTGATGGTGCTTTCTAAAATTTTTAACCCATTTCACTGTAATCCATCACTCGTATACTCTTCTAAAACGTTATTAAGTCCTTGGACCCTTAAACTGCTAAATCAATTAAACAGAAAATTGCCAGCCAATAGTGATTTAAGAAATTTGCTCGTCTGAGAAATCTAATCACATAGGACAATGCAGATCCAAGAATAGACTGCACGTTCTGTGTAGTCTGATCTTGATATAAACTGTCCGCAAAAGCCCAGAACGTTGCGCTTAGCAGCGTAAATGTTAAGAAAACGACAACCAATTATTCCCTTACCAGACGACAATATTTCAGAATTGTCCAAATTGAAAACATTAGCAGATGTCAAATATAATGTGACTCAAGAAATAAAATTTGTTTTAAGAACAAAAAAAAAAACCATTTGGGGAAAAGGAGAAAATGCTGGTGACGTTATATAACGTGATAAAAACTAAACGTTTGCGTTCGGAATGGAGCGCAAGAGAGAAACCAGATATTCTGATCAAACGCGAATGTGACAAAGTTTGTTTGAATGTGGAAATTATAAACGATAGAAACATTTGTTGTCTGTTTTCGCCGCCGCTGTTTTAGAAAAATGTATGAGCTTTTCGGGCGTAACAACTTCCGTTGTCATGTTCAATAAATTTCCCTAAAATGGCTTATACTCATGCTTAGCTTTCGTTTCATAACGTGTTGTTTCATAGCACGATCAAAGTTCGAATTTGCCTTTGTGCCGGATGTAGTAAAAGAGAAAAACTGTTGACTGTTGTTTTCCGCTCATTTCGTTGTCTGCGCATGTCATATTCTTTGAATACTGACCAGTCTGCTGTGACGCATCATTATCCTATACAGGGTAAATATCAATACGCTGTGCACATAACTCAAACTCTGTCGCTAAAAAGTAGCAAGCAAAGAATGGCTACAAATTATACATTTGTGGAAAAGTCAAGTCTGTTGTTCTCTCCAGTTCTTAAAAACATAGTGATTCCAAACGGGAAAAATAACCTTTAAAAAATACTATTGTTTACTGCAAATCCTTGTGTACAATTTCTATATATATATTTACAGAAAATCGAGATCTGCATAGGGTTTTTAGCAGACTTTAACAACAACAAAAAAAGTCCCCTCGTGCTGGGCTTACCCGTGGCTATTTCCCAAGCTAATAGGCGTTGTGCTTATAAATCACTGGTGCAGAGGTATTATTCAAGTTAACCATGGCTGGATGAATCGTGCCTCTTAGTGTTGTTTTGAGTAAAAATGTATTTTATCTTGAAACTTGCTGCATCGGTAGCCATCTTGAAAAGTAGATCGGTTCTCTTCCCAGAATGCCCATATCAGATAGGTATGTATTTGAAAAATGCTACCCAGTAGAAGATAATGCGCTGATTTACATGTAGAAAGGAAATCTATGAGCTTCTCGAACGTAATATTTTATCGGATACTTCCGTGATTGTGTCAAATTGATTTCGCTTGAGTGGCCAATACTTTATACGCAACTCACGTTTTGGTATTGGAAAGATATGTAACTTCCTTTAATTCTTTACCACACAATCGCGAGCTTTAATGAACTTCGGGAAGAAGGCTTTCGAAAACTTTGTGGGAAAAGGAGAAAATTACTGGTTACCAGCATTTTCTCCCTTTCCCCACGATGTTTTCTACCCTTTTAAAAAGAATTTACACTATTTGAGCCACATCTAACTTGTCGTCTGCAAATGCTTAGATTTAAAAAGGTCCAAAATTTTGTCCTTAGAAAGGGGCAGTTTACTCTTTTATTACTGTTTTAATAACATGTAAGACTTAATAACCATCAGATCAAAGTTTTAATCTATTTACTAGAAAAATCGAGTTTAAACGACCCCCAGGGAGAAGCTTGTAAAAAAAACCCACTACGGGAAAATGAGTAAAATGTTGGTAACCATGGTAACCAATGTTTTTTATTTTCTTCTTTACCAAATGTGGTTCTTAATTTTTCATAGACAAATCCCATTTTTTGAGCTATGTTTAATTTGTCTTTACCAATTGCATTAAAAATGAACAAGTTTAAACTTGTACAAAATAAAGCAACAAATCGGGGTACTAACTCACAATTAGCACCGCTTTCAACTGTTCGTGCGAAGGCTGACTTACTAAGGGAGTCACTATTTGCAGGACTTTGATCGAAGACATTACATGAGCCATGCTCTGGGAATCTGAAAAAGGTGAATTTATGAATCTCTGTGACGCATTATACCAAATAAGTTGTTGATGTAACTCGTACAGTGCATAAAGACCCAATAAAATGTCAGATGTAAACAACTCGGAGGTCAAAATTCTAGACAAATTTAATTCATACTATAAAAAAAATGGATATCATTATTAGTCTGAAAATGTGCAATAGCAAAGTCTGTCGAAGTTTTTCAAAAATCCAGCCGCCGACAGCCAAATGTATTGTAAAACCAAAACGAGTGTAGGCTTTTTGTTCTAATTTTAAGATACACTTTTCTGTCAGCGACTGGAATTTTGAGAGATTGCACTGTAACACATTATCAGAATCATAATAAAATGAGCCATGCTCTGGCAAAAGGGGGCTTAATGCATCTCCGTGATGCATGATACCAATCAAACCATCACATAATTATGGGTCCATAATAGCCACTTATCTTGACAACCGACTTAATCATGAGATAGACTGGTCCTTGAACATATAGAAAATTGACCAATAGCGAAAAGTTTGGCTCAGGTCAGACCTGATGCATTAAGCCCCCTTTTCACAGAGTTTGACTCAAATCTATACTTTTTAATGGAACGAATTGAATTCGTCTGCATTTTGACTCCCGAGTCGTTTACTTTTGACCGCGTGTGTGCCTTTAAAACAACACGTTAGGAACCACAATCTTTTCTCCTTTACTGCATTGATCCATACGGTGTTCGCCTTTACTAAGGTACAACATTTTGCTGTACATAAATGCGCAATTTCGTACACGACTTTTAGCAGTCTCTTGGCTTTTTGTTCCTATCGTTACGTTCATTGCTCAATGTAGATGTATAAAACCGAACGGAATTCTGGGCCCATTTGTCACACAAACAGCCAATAATCCTTCCGGCTGTTCGATTCACGATTCAGATCCATCATTCATTCGGTCGACAAAAGTTATATATCAGGAAAGTCGATTTGATCGATTTAGGTATCGTTTTCACCAACCATTCCGAACAGCATTCTACGTCTTATTCTGACTTTATAAACGAACACAATTTTTAATTGACTGAACCATTCGATTCCTTTCAAACTTAGAAAATTCTAGAATGAAATTTTGAATGCATTAAAGGTTGGTGCTTCTGGCACCAGGTTTGCGATCCACCTTCTGAAGCCCCCATCCCTTCAGTAACAGTATAAATCTTATGAATGTATCTTAAACCAGCAGAGATAGAGAGTAGGACTTGTATACGTCAAACCTCGGGCCATTTGAATGTGTGGGTTCGAGGCCCAAGGCCGGCCATCTAATATTACTAATAGTCTTTCGGATGAGACGTTAAACCGAGGGACCATGTGACGTTGCCATACACCGAGCACGTTACACCGAGTACGTTAAAGACGTATCAGGACAATTCCCCCCTGGACAACTGCCCCCTGCAAATCCCTCCCCCCGGACAATTGCGGCGCCGCCCCGCCCCCCCCCCCCGACAATTCCCCCTGGACAATCCCCCCCGGCAAAATGCCTCCAGACAATACCCCCCCCCCGACAATTCCCCCTGGACAATCCCCCCCCCCCCGGCAAAATGCCTCCAGACAATACCCCCCCCCGACACCCCCCCCCCCCCGACAACTGCCCCCCCCCCCCCACAACTCCACCTGCCAATTCCCCCGGACCATTGCCCCCTCCGGACAATTGCCCCCGGACAATCCCCCCCCAATCTAACTCGAAATTTCTTCTGCTTTTGCTTTGGGACGAGGTCATTGTCGGCTTTCAGCGTCAGACCCTGGGTTCACTTCCAAGGCCGAGTTCAACTGGAACTAGATTAGATTAGATTACTAGATTTTTCATGTGATCACATTTGAAGTACGCACGTCGAGTAGGAGTTCCTCGCGAACAGAAAATTGAGTTCATCGAGTTGTGCATATGATGGTATGAACATCCTGGTGGGAATTGTCTGGAGGGGGGAGTTGTCGGGGGGGGGGGGGGCAATTGTCCTGGGGGGCAATTGTCCTAGGGGGTAATTTCCTGGGGGTAATTGTGGGGGGGGGGGGGGGGGCAATCATCGGGGGGTTGTCCAGGGGGTAATTGTGGGGGGGGGGGGCCGCAGTTGTCCAGGGGGTAATGGTCCAGGGGGGTAATTGTCTCCGAGGGCTATTGTCTTGGGGGGCAATTGTCCAGGGGGGAATTTGCAAGGGGGAGTTGTCCGGGGGGCTTTTGTCTGGGGGGGAATTGTCCTAGACTCTTAAATTTTGTCGTCTGGTAAAGAGCTAAACTTGTTCACTGCTAATGGCAAATTCAAAGACATTCTGCAGACGATTTAGATTGAACTGAGCCATGCTCTGTCAAAAAGGGGTTTTATGCATCTCTGTGACACATTAAACAAAGCAAGTCGTCACATATCATGGATCCATAAATTTCTTACGTCTAACAACCAACTGAATTATGAGGTACAGTGGTCCCTGGACTTACAGAAAATTTACTAAAAGCAAAAGCTTTCGACACAGGCTGCGCAGGTTGACCTTGGTTGATACTTTTGCAGATGCATGAAACCCCCTTTTCACACATCATAGCTCAGTTCGATCAGTTAGATGGATATGTCTCTATTCATCATTATACCTGACTAAAAATCATTCTGATCTCAGCCCACCCCTTCGCCAAACGACATCAAAGGTTGTGTCTTGCTGAATAGTGATGGCTTAACCCTTTCCCAAACAAGCCCTGGTTTTCACGTGTCTGCAGTACAAGTCTTTTGAAAACACTGTGGGAAAAGGAGAAATTGCTCGTAACGAGCAATTTCTCCTTTTCCTACAGTGTTTTCTACCCTTTTTGAGAACTTTCTGCCATTTTCATCAAATTTGAAATTGTCGTCTGCAAACTCTTTCAATTTGGACCAGTCCAAAATTTGTCGTTTGGGAAAGGGTTAAGGCCAGTTGTAAGTTAATCTGCAATCAATAAGACCGGATATATGACGCACTATGATGCTATGATTCCGATCTCGGGTTTAAATGTGTATGTATTCATTATAAAACTTCCCAAAATTCATCACTTTGATCCTTGTCTGCTTTATCTGTGAAAACGACATCTGGGTCCGTATTCACCAACCATTCTGAAGAACATTCTCAGTCTTATTCTCCAACATTTTCTGGATTTGAAAGTAACACGACTTCTGATTGGCTAAACCATTTGGTTTAGCCAATCAGAAGTTGTGTTACTTTCAAATTTGGACAATCCCAAAGGTCATTTTCCGTACACTAGTATAGACTTAATTAAACCAGTAATCTAATCTGTTATAAACTTTTACCATATGACAAAATTTTAGACTGGTCCAACTTGAAAGCATTTGCAGAGGACAAATTAAATGAAACTTGTGTTCGAAAAGTTAGCAAACATTGTGGGAAAAGGAAGAAAATGCTGGTTCAGCATTTTCTCCTTTACCTACAATGTTTTCAAAAAAAGTCCTTTTCCTTGGAGACCGTTAAAACTCGGGATTTTGGTAAAGGGTTAATAGGGCCTGTAAAACGACGCAAGATGACGCTGTGATTTAAGCCATTACCACACAATCCCGGGTTGTAACGACCCTGAGAAAGCAGACTATTGAAAACAAAAATAGAAAAAAGAGAAAATGCGGGAAGCCAGCAGGTTTTGAGTAACTCTTAATACGTCGTCTACATATGCTCTCAGTTTGGGCAAGTCTTAAATTTAGTCCTTTGGTAAAGATTTAAATCTTTTGCTTGAATATATCTCTATTCATTTTTAAAAAATTAATCAGTCTGATCTCAGTCTGTTCTCTTTAGCAAACGGCACTAGAAAACCCGTTACGCACTATGATCATAATTAAACACAGTAACCTAATCTTTCATTAGTTAGACAAGTAAACCGACGCTAGGTGACGCTATCATTCTAATCGATAGTTTGAATATGTCCGCACTCAGTTTAAAACCTCCCTAAATTAACCAGTCTGATCTTAGTCCACTCTCTACGCCAAATTATATTAGATGTCGCATTAAATCTTTCGCTTCCGACTGAATGGAGCCGACTTTTCTAGAGGTGTATCTGTTTCGTTTCAATTGAACCTGTTTTGGTAGAAATTCAGTGTCAGATAGTGGAAGGTGTAGATCCAAGATCAGACTGCAGGTTTTGTGCAGTTTGATCTTGACCACGTCGTCTGCAAAAACTATCCAATGCGACATTGACAGTGAAAAGGTTAAGGACAAGAACTGTGCCTTACTTCTTATCCAGCTAAATAACTTAAATGAAACTTTCAAACCGATAGTAACACCCGAACAGTGCCATTTCAAAGCTATTTTTGGGAGAAAAATATCTCCTTAGTAGATAGGATAATACTTGATCTGGGACATTACCCCCTTACGCTCCTCATCCCCCTTACACAATACGATATGCTTTACACAAAAAAAAGCATTACACAATATGCTAGCCCTTATCCAATCAACCCTACCGTATGCATTTAGCTAACCCTTATCCTCTGTCACTCCCATTATCAATTTCATGTAACACGCACGCATTTAAGCCACATGCTCATAAAATTATTAAAACCAATAGGTTAAGCATTCATAATTAAATCAAACTAACTTCTATCTTAATCCTTTTGCCTTTAATTCAATTATTATATCATAGCAAAACCCTTATGTAGTAGATGAAAAATTTTCAAAAAAAAAAAAAATTTCATCATCACGCGTCATTGCATCAGTTAATCAGTTAATCATTGCATCAGCTAACCAACAAACCCATCAACCCAGCTAAACCCTTACATCAGTTAATCGCTTAACCTCCCCATCAACCAACGCGTCATGCAATGGCTAACCGGTTTATGACCTTTGGGTGGGTTAAGATTTTTAATAAAAAAAAAAAAAAAAAAAAAAAAAAAAAAAAATTTAAAATTAATTTTTTATTTGTTGGCATGTAAATAAAAATTGAATTTACTTTTAAAAAATCGCGCAAACACACATAGGTAAGATAGCAAGCTTACAAACATGACTACAACAGATGCAAACAATAATATATACAACGGTGTTGATGCTTCACCGTATGACGATCCTAGGTTTAAAGTAGAAATGAGTTTCCGTTATAGAAACTATAACCCAGAAACCAACACTTTTAAACTAAAAGATGGCTCAGTGGTACATCCAGCTCAATGGGAACTCCTTGAAGATCATGGTGATGTAAGTGAATACGAAAGGGAACCAACCTACAAAGAAAAATGGATACTAACAACAGCAAAAGAAATAGTAAGTGAATACAAAGGGTATCCGGATCATGTAAAAGACTGGGGAGAAGTAAACAAATCTAAATATGAAGAATATGATTTTAACGAAGCAGAGTTATGGATAGACTATAACGAAAGATGTGTCTACATACGATTGTATTGCCCTAAAACAGGATTAGATTTTCTTGAGTATCTTAATTTAGATAATCTAGAAGAAGATTATTATGAAGAAGTTGAATCTGACTTTTTGTACAATGTAAAAGGATTTAAAGAAGATATAATTTATTATCTTGATGAGTATACCAAAGGTTGCGCAGAAGATTTTATAGAAAGAGTTAAAATAGATGAAGAAGAAGAAGATTTTAATCAAGATATGGCTATAGTATCTTTTATTGAACTTATGAAAGCAGGCTTTACTAACTGGCTTAAGAAACGGGATAAAGACTATGTAGAGTAAAAAAATAGGTCTTAAACAGCAAATCTATGTGGTTATATATCATCTAAGAATGATATATTACCCATATATTAAACTAGAGATTTAATATTAAAAATGCTAGAACTAGAGCCAGATTTTAAACAAAAGTTAAGTGATCTACTTAAGGATAAATCTAATATTCATCCTATAAACACAAACAAAATTATCTACACAAATGGAACCGGGTTAATGCCTTATAAAAACCCAAGATGGTTTAGCGATATATACTACTACTGCAGTAAAATGCTTTATGAACAACCTAAAGAAGATGTTCTAAAGATAATATTCTATGCCAGTGGTAATGGCATGCATGTTAGGCATTGTTTCTATGTTAGAGATTTAACTGATTTGCTATCTCTCTTTAAACAAAGATTTATAGATTGCCCAAACGAACATCAATACCTAGAAAGCTGCCTTAACGATATTGAAGAATTTAGTATAAACTTTAAGTTTCTATAAAAAATGAAAATTCCAGAAGCGATACAACAAAAGTATATGGTTGAATGCTTACGCATCAAAGCAAAAAAATACCTTTTTAACCTTGACTTTGAAGGATTAAAACAATTTCTTTATAAAATTAGAAACCTCACAAGATTTACAGATTTATATCTTCACGATGATCGTTTTTTAGTTGTGTATCGGGATGATCCTGATCCTAGAATACAGAAGTTTTTTAAAAAATATCCTAGAGAAAATGTTAAACTCATCAATACAAGACAAAACTTTGACATATAGTATACACAAAATACTATATGTCGCATCCGGTAACATCAACAGCGACAATCTAAGCAGCTTTTTAAAAATAGAACTTACTCCAAAACTAGGCATATTTATAATATTATTTTTTATAAAAAAAATTTATAAAAAATATTTTTTTTATCACTCATTATTTTAAATATTTAACCCTTTACAAGTCTAACTCTATCAGTATCGTTAAATATGCATTTTTAGCATTAGGGTTGGTAGATCGTGTTATAAAGTTTATAACATCACATTGGTCTATTTCTAAAGGTTGTGGGAAAACTACACAACTACAACCTTCTCCTTTCTTTTTTACTATGGCGTAGTTAATCTGTTCAACTCCATTTACGACTATATTAACTTTTGCCTCTTCTTTTAGAATACCGGTTCCCTTAACAACCATTAAAGTCCCTCTTATAATTCTACCAGGAGCAGACATACAATAACCCCCCATTCCATGGCTTACTCCGGCACTCCCATTACCAAAAGAAAACTCATAATGGCCGTCTGTTAAAGTACCCTGCTCCTCGGCACACACGCTTATAATTGTTTTATGAAGCGATACCCTTTCATCCACATAGGATTTTGTTACTAAATCTCCCTCATCTACAGGCATCGCTGCGTTTTTTATAGAAAAACCTTGAAAATCTACATCAGATATTGCTGTAAAGCTTCCATTTGGATTTTTTACAATGGCACCACCATTATCAACATAATTTTTATTAGCAGCAGCGTTAAGATTTATTGGATTTGGTAAACCAGTAATTGAGTTACCACCCATATCTATTTCACCAGCCACTGAAAAAGACCCGTCTTGGTTTTTTGTTAAAGCCTTTTCACCTGCGGTAGCCATCTCAATAACGCTATCTACGTAAAGCTTATTCGCAGCATGACTATTTTCAATTGGAGGAGCAACAAAATGAATTCGCCGGTTACCCATAGATATTTCTCCTATTGCAGTATAAAAGTTATCAATAGGGTTAAACAAAAATGGTGAGGATTGACTATCAACATATCCCTTTGTTGCTACATCATCAGGTTCAGCCGGTGACAGGACATTAATTAACCCATAATTCCTCATATCTATATTTCCTGTAGCAACAAATCTTCCATCATTACGTTTAACAATGACACTTTCTCTACTAACCTTATCCACATAACTTCTTGTAGCAGCATCATGTGGTTCTTCAGGGTCATGTAGATTATGTATTTTTTTAAAACCCATATTGAAAGGAGCAGTAGCAATAAAATTTCCATTTTCTTTTAAAAGTGGTGATTCGTGGTTTCCCCCTGCTGTATTATCAACATAATCCTTTGTCGCAACGTCTTGTGGATTTACTGGATTACTAACCCTCGTAAATGTGTTGCCATTCATATTTATAGAACCGGTAACAGTGGTTGTTCCATCTTTACGTAAAAAGTTGTTAGTAATGTAAGCAAGTGACACACCACCATCACCACTTGTTTTAGCACCATCCATTCTTCCAAATTTATCAACAGGCATCGTTTTTTAATATTACTAAAAAAGTTTATTTAAAACATTTTGAAATTCATTATCATCGCATAACTCTTTAAGAATAAACAAACATAAATGACCGCAAAATACTTCACCCGCATGTTGTAATTGGTCAGTATTGTAGTATATAGGTTGTTTTAAATAATCTATAATTTCATTAGGTGGTTGAATACCATAACTATCAAAATAAATTTTTCTTTTTCCATCTTTAAACCATGCAACCCAATGAGTACCAGGGCCACCAGAGTCATCAAGGTTTAATATACCACATTCATTTTTTTTATTCTTTTTTGGTAGGGTATCTCTTAAAAATGTTCCTCTAAAATTTTTTAATTTTAATTTTTTTGCAGCATCATTTAGTTCAAAATTACTTAAAGGTTTATTTTTTAAAGTTACATTATCAATTGTAATATCTTTCATTTTTTATATATTTAAATATTTATAATAGCACCGTTGTCAACCCATGAATTAAACTCATCAGAATAACCTTTCCACTTTACAAGAGATTTCTTTTTTCCCTTTTTAATAACCTTTTCTATCCTATACACCTCTTGACTTGTTTTTTGTAGTTCAGGTTCATAAAAGCTACCTTTTATTTCTTCACCATTTAAATCTTCAATCTTATATGTTACAGGTGATGTATGTTTTACTTTTGAAACTGTAAAAACCTCTTCAGTCCATCTTGTGGTATAACCTTTTTCAAAAGTTTTTTTCTTTTTACTTATCCTTACTTTATCTCCAACAGAAAACTTTGGCTTGATATCCTCCCTTACTTGGTCATAATCAGGATACAATGTTATCCAAACTTTATTTTCATTCTTCTTCTTACTTGCTTCAGTTGGCGTCATCTTAATAGATGAGTGCCTCGTGTTGTTGTATTCCTTAACAAGATTTTGTAATACATCAATATAAACATTTGTTGAGTGAGCAGAGAAATACTTCCACATTTTTTCTTTCATTGTTCTAATCCATCTCTCAACAACGCTTGATTTTTCTTCATTTTCAGTAGAATACAATTCAACCAAATCTTTAACATCTTTGTTATAAAACTCTTTTCCTTTATCAACCCACATTTTCTCAGGCTTTCTTTCCTTAAAAATACTCCTCAATGCAATAGAAACAGATTTTCCTGTTTTATCCTTTAATGGTATTAGCCATCCATATTTTGAAAAGATATCAATGACAGCAAGAAGATATTTTACACCACGATTAAGTTTAGAGAATGCTTGCATATCTACTAAATCTGCGGCCCATATCTTATTGTTACCATTTACTCTAACTCTCCTTTTCTTAAATTTTCTTTTTACAGGTTTATGTAATTCTTCTGCTAGCGCTATATTTTCTAAATTTTTTTTTTAATTCCCATACCAAATCTTTTCTTGGTTCCTATCAATGAAGAAACCAATCCTCTTTCCATTCTTTCCTTAATAGTAGGATTATAGATACCCTTTAACTCTTTAAGCATATTAGCATCACACACATCATTCCGTGTTTTAGTATCATTATGCTTAAGATAACAGATATCATGATGATATGCTGCCTTGTCAACACGATTTACAGGTTTTGACCATTCTTTAGGTGTTAAATCAGGCTTTAATCTTTTCTTTAACTTGGTGCCTGGACCGGTAAAGTTATGACCAGGTAAATGCATTTCAACAGGTAAGTTATTGATTGCTTTGTTTAACAATGAACCACCTTCTTTTTGTTTAATAAATTGTGTTTTAGTTGTACCACAAACAGCGCATTTTCCTCGCACCATATTTTTACCATTTTTACTTACCGTACACTGTATATCAGTAGTTTCAGTTTTCTTTTTACATTTAACGCAATACATTTTTTATATATTAAAATAAAATTTTTAATATAAAATATGGATATTGTTAATTTATCATGGAATGAAGCGTTAGCAAAAAGATTTAATCATCCCCTTTTACCTAGGAGCATCAGGGGCTTAATAGTAGGTAAATCAGGATGTGGTAAAACTACACTTTTACTTAACCTTTTGTTAAGACCTGATTGGTTAGATTATAACAACTTATGCGTTTTTGGTAAAAGTTTGTTTCAACCAGAATATCGCATACTTAAAAAAGCCTTTGAAGAAAAAATACCAAAAGAATACATACTAAGGTTGTTTTCACTTAAAGATGAAGTTCAAAACCGTGATATTTCACCTACTGCATTAGTTGAAGAATGGGCAAAAACAATTAAGGAAAAATCTGATATCAATTGTGAATTTTTTGAATATGCTAGTGATGTTCCTGACCCAAGAGATTTAAATGCATCAAATAAAAACTTAATGATATTTGATGACTTACTTTTAGAAAGACAAAACAAGTGTGAAAACTATTATGTAAGGGGTAGACATAGTAACGCTGATTGTTTTTATCTAGCACAAAATTATTTTAGACTACCACGACAAACTATTAGAGAAAATGCAAACTTAATATGCTTGTTTAGACAAGACTTAAAAAATCTTAACCATATTTATAGTGATCATGTAGGGGATGATATGACTAAAACAGAGTTTATTAATTTTTGTAAAAAGTGTTGGGAAAGACCACATGGTTTTGTAGTGATTGATTTAACTAAGAACCGTAACGATGGAAAATATAGATGTGGTTTTGACAACTTTTATATACCACGAGATTACAGAGATTACTATTAAAAATATATTTTCATTTTAAAATATATTTTACAAATTATAAAATGGAAGCAGAATTACTTGAAAAGATAGTAAAAAACACTAACCATAAAACATCATTTCAAATTATCGTAAGCGATAACAAAACAAAGTTTAAAACAAGATTTACTCCTCCACTTCTATTAGAAAAAGATAAAGAATATGAAATAGCGTTGGTTAACCTTGAAACTTACTATTCATTTCCTAATATTGATAAACACAATGGAACTTTTGTTTATTCACCTGACAATGGCGCAACATGGGTAAAACTAAAATTACCAGAGGGATCTTATGATTTAGTTGATATTAATGATGCAATACAACAAGAAATGAGGAAAAGGGGACATTATGATCCAGTTAATGAAGAATATTATATTAATATCTCTGCAAATACTAATACTTTAAAATCAATTCTTTATGTTGAAAATGGATATCAGGTAGATTTTAACCAAAGCAGAAGTATCGGAAAAGTATTAGGATTTAATAGAGCAAAATATCTACAAGGATTTCATGAATCTGAAAATGTAGTAAATATTCTTAGTATTAATAGCTTGTTAGTTAATATTGATTTAATTTCAGGTAGTTATGTTAACGGCTCACAAAGAAATACGATTTACAGTTTTTTTCCTAATGTATCACCAGGATATAAAATAATAGAAAACCCGGTAAACCTTGTTTATCTTCCCCTAACATTAAATGAAATACATAATTTAAATGTATCAATTACAGACCAAGATGGAACATTACTAAATCTAAGAGGGGAAAATTTAACAATTAGATTTCATATAAGAGAAGCAAGATAGATATAAAAAATGACAAACTATATTAACGCTAAAATAAATATATCAGACGGACAAAAGGAAAAAATTTTACATTCTTTTAGAAACAAAGCTCCAGCAAGTATTCGTTTAAAGCATGAGGATATACATGGTAATGATGTAATAGCATTAACCAAATCACAAGTAAATAAACTTACAAAAGCTTATAAAGGCGGAAAGGGAGCAACGTTTAGAATGTCTCCTAGACAACTTAAACACAATATGAAGGTGGCGGGGGGATTTTTACCTTTGTTGGCGGGTTTAGCTTCATCAGTTTTACCAACATTAGCAAGAACCGTTTTACCTGCTATAGGAGTTGGTGCGTTATCTGGCCTTGCTTCTTCAGGTGTTCAAAAAGCAATGGGTAATGGTCTTTACCTAAAAAAGGGGGGATGTATATGTCAAGTAGAAACTGATGGTGAAGGTTTATTTCTTGGTCCAGCAAAGGGTAAAGGATTGAGTTCCGTTGGTGATGGATTGTATTTAAAACAAGGTGGAAAAATTTATGATGGAAAAGGTCTTCTTTTAGGACCTAATAGCCCATTTGCTAATATTCCTATATTAGGAGCAATATTATAAATTAAAAAATATGAATGTACATAAATTTGGAAATGGAAATAAAAATGGATATCATAAAATAGTTCAACCAAAAACTATTTTTTGGAAACCTATTGAAGGTAAGTATCCAGCTAAAAAAATTAATCCTGTTACATGGGATATTTTTACTCAATATCCTTTAGTATTAGAAGGAGGCAAAACTAAAACGATAGCTCTAGGTATGGGTTTCAATATAAGTAAAGGTTTTGTTTTAGCTTCTTTATCTTATAATCTAAAACTTAATCAAATATCTATAACAAATGAAGTTACATTAGAAGAAGTGGATGACATGGTTACCACAATTACAAACAACGCTGATAAAATAAAAAAAATAGAGGAAAACACCTTTTTGTGTCGTCTTTACTATTCTATTTAAAAAATATGTTGTTGTTAATAAAATGGAACTAAAAGAAAAGATTTATCCAGAGTTACCAGAAGCACGAAATATACCAAATGCGCCATCATTATCAGTAGGAGACAATGGTCAATCCTTTAGACTTAAAAAGATATCAGAGATACAGGATTTTCTTGAAAATGAAGTTACGGTAAGAGAGCAACTAAGTAAAAAGTATTTAAAGATTAGTAAGACTGCGGATAATGTTGAAGCTGGACTAACTGTTATAGCATTAGGTGCAGGAGCAGGAGGAATTGCTTTACTCTCAACTGTAGTAGCGATACCCGCAACGATAGCCCTAGAAGGTTGTGCTTTAGCTGTTGGTTTAGTAGCATTAGTAGGTAAGTTTTTGGTTAGAAGAAGCAGAACAAAATCAGAAAAACATCTTCAGATTAAAATGTTAGCAGATTCAAAGTTAAATACACTACTTACACATATATCAAAAGCAATAACAGATAATGAAATTGACCATTCAGAATTTACTTTAATTATGGAAGAATTGGAAAAATACAAACAAATGAAGGAAGAAATTAGAAGTAAAACGAAGAAAAAAAGCAAGCTAGAGGAATTGGAGAGCTTAATAGAGAAGGGGCGAATAGAAGCACGAGAGGAATTCAGGAGACTAGTAGAAAGAAACAATGGACGTCATTAAGAATAAAACTAAAACCACCCAAGTTTAAATGTTCTTGTGCATGTGAGATAGATAATACTAATTAAAAAAATTAATTACTTTAAAAAAAATGTCATTTTTAAAGATAGTTGATCCTTTAAAAAGGGAATTGGTAGTAAAAGAATTTGTTGATTTAAAGAAAAAAATAAGAGATAGTAATCTTGCAGAAAAAACAGGTGAAATTGAATTACAAAAAGACCTTTCAAAGTTTTTTAAACCTATCACAGAAACACAAAAGGAAGCAGCAACGAAAATCACAGAAGAACTTAAACCTATTAAAGAGGGTATCAAAGACTTACCTAAAGCTATTACATTTCCAGCCTTTCCTTCTATAAAAGCCTATAAAAAATCACAAATGGATGATGCTGAACGTGAAGAAATAGAAGAATGGATAAAACTTCTTGAAGAAGAGGAAAAAGCTAAAGAATCAATAACATTCATTGGACCACTTGCGTCAGCACAACTAAAAAGATTTACCAATAAGGATGAAGCTGATACAACGTATGGGTTATATGACAAAAAAGGTAAATTTTATATCGGCAACGAAGAAGTTGAAATTTTAGAAGATGATCTTTTAATTGGAAATAAAATCTATGAAGGCACACCTGGTCTGTGGGAGTTAATTATAGCTAAAAAACCAGACAAAGATAAATATACTGATAGTGATTTTGAAAATTATAAGGAGATAATATTAAAATCCGGCACCCTTCATAAAAATAATGACAAAGATAGTCATTTACCAAAAAGCAGTAAAGCATTCAAATGGAAAAAAATTTTTAAAAATATTTGGCTAGAAAGACCCATTAGTGGAAAAGGAATTGTCGTGATCCCATCTGACCCTAATGCACTATTAGAAAGATTAGACCTCTTAATGGCGAGTAAAGGAGCTGGAAATACAGGTGTAAGAAATGAGTTGGTACGTATTTGTGATGAATTGAAAAGACAGCGTATATTAGATGTAAAAACTTATAAAAAATTAATGTCTATACTATAAAAATGATTACATCACAAAAGAGAGGATTTAAAAGAAATTATGCTTATGGAGGAGCAGGAATATTTGATACTTTAGCCAATTTTCTTACAAACTTCTTTACAAGCAGCGCAGCTAAACAAATTGCATCTTCAGCAGTTGATGTTGGTAAGAGCGTAGCTAAGGAAGGAGCAAAGAAAGCGTTAGAGGTTGGAAAGACAGCAGCAATTGATGCAGGTAAAAAGTTAGTTCAAAAGGCTTTAACACCAAAATCTAAAAAGATTATAGAAAAATATACTCAAAAGCCTACTACAACAACACAACCTGCAATGCAAAATGTTAATACCTTAATAGATGGTAGTGCCATTGCTATACAAGATTTAGTTAAGAAATTAAATAGTAAGGGTGGTGGAGTTAAAGTATTATGAAATTTAAGTTAAGTAAATTATTACATTAAATAAAAAAGAATGCCAAATCTAAAATTTAATTTAACACATTATGAAAAATACAACACAAAAAAGGTTAGCATCCTTTATGCAAATTTTAAACTTGATGAAGATTGTGAAGTATTAGATAGTAGTAGTACAAAATACAACTATAATAAGGTTGTTTTAAAATTGTCACCTGAAAAAGCTGATATCATTAAGGAATTTGAAGAAGATGTAAATCAATATTTAGAAAAAAATGGTATGCCTAAGGTAACCATTCTTTACGGAAATAGAATTTATCTAAAAATGAAAAAAAAACTTTCAATAGAAAAACTTAAAAATATTAAACTTAAGGGGGTGTATGTAAATGATGAAAACAGGTCATTCCCTCAACTGTGGGCAGATTAATAAAACAATTTTAATTTGACTTAAAAATTATAATTGTATATAATAAAATGGATATTTTAAATATTAAAGCACCGATTTTTAAAGATGATAGTATTGATGAATATGAGTATTATGAATATTTGCCTATTACAGGAACCAATCTAAACAATGATGGAGGAAATATAAGGATTGATATTGAAACTCAAGATATTTTTTATCATCCTTCAGAATCATATTTAGAAGTTGTAGGTGAATTAGTAAAAAATGATGGGACTGTTTATGGAGCTGCCGATGCGGTTACCTTAATAAATAATGGAATAATGTATCTGTTTAAAGCTATCAGATATCAACTTAGTGGACAAGAGATAGAATACAATATTTACCCTGGTACGTCTACAACAATGCTTGGGTTGTTAAAATACCCAGATGACTTTTCTAAATCACAAGGGTTAAACCAACTGTGGTATAAAGATACTACTAGAACAGCTGATGCTGTTAATAATACAGGTTTTAGGGTAAGAAGGGATCATATTTTTAGTTCAATTCCGGTTGGAACATTTAGTTTTAGGATACCATTAAAACATATATTTGGTTTTTGTGAAGATTATAACAAAATTTTATATGGTATGAAACAAACTTTAACCTTAACAAGAGATTCTGATAATGATGCAATTTTTAAAAGTAATGCTTTAGATGGTGCAGGTAATCCTGTTGTTGCTGATGGACGAGTTAGATTACTGAAGGTATCTTGGTTTATGCCGCATGTAACACCAGAGGATAGTCATAAGCTGGAACTTTTTAAATTTATTGAGAAGAAAGAAAAATTCCCTGTTGGATATAGAATGATACAATGTGATAATATAGCTGTTCCACAATCAACCAGTTTTACTTGGAGGTTAGCATCTAAATCTTCTCCTGAAGTACCACGGTTTTTAATTGTTGGTTTCCAAAATGGAAGAAATGAAGATCAGGAACAAAACCCAGCTATATTTGACAACTTAAGTGTTAATAATATTTATGTAATGTTAGGTTCAAAAAAATATCCGGCATATGATTATAATATAAATTTTAGTGCTAATCAATTTAGTAGAATATATGGTGAAGCTGCTTCATTTAGAAAAAAGTTTTTTAACATGGATGAATTAGTATCAAACCCTAATATTACTCCTTCAGATTACAAAACCCTTTATCCTTTGTTTGTGTTTGATTTAAGTAAACAAAGTGAAAGACTTAAGTATTCTGTTACTGATATTCACGTTAAAGCAGTATTTGCAAGAAATCCACCAGCAGACGCTGTAGCTTATGCAGTTTTACTTAGTGATAGACTAATTAACTTCCAGAGTGATGGGAATAAGATGAGTGTAGTATATTAAGTAATTTTTTACTTAAATAAAATGAAAAAGGTTGCTGATTTTAAGAAAATATTAACAGATAACAATATTAAGTGGTATTCCTATTGGAACAAGAAAAAGTATATTGATGTGTTAAAAGAGCATGGACTATATCCTGAAGAGGAAGAAAAAAAATTTTTAAAAAAAATTCCTAATTATGATAGATTAAAGGATATTGCTAAAAACCCTAAGAGGGTTACCTTAAAGGATGTAGAAACTGAAGAGGTAAAAGAGTTTCCATCAATTTATAAGGCTAGTAAGTATATTGATAAATGTCCACAAACGATTGAAAACTGGAATGGTAGAGTATGGAATGGTAAATATAGAATTGATATTCTTTAATTTTATTATTTATGAAAAAATAATAAAATTTGACTTAAGGAAAGAATTTTTTATTTAAAAAAATGGAACGTCAATTTGATAGATACAATGTAGCTGGATTAAGAAATTTAGCAAGGGAAAGGGGATTAAGAAGATACTCAAGGCTTAGACGTGATGAATTAATAACTCTTTTGATAAATACGGGACCCTCTATATTAGATAGAGACCAGGATACCATTGATGCTCCAATATTACGACCAACACCCTATATACCACCAAGACAAAGACCGGTCACTCCACCAACTACTTCAGTTGATGATTTGTTAAGGAGCTTAGAAAATGTAAGAGTAGAACAACCAAATATAACACCTGAACTTAATGCTTTAAAAAATAAAATAAAAAGTATATATGATAAATTGGATAAGATAAACGTAATAAGAAGTAGATCTGCCTTAAAAGAATATGCAACTGAACATAAAATAGAAGGGATAGATGTTGATACATCAAAAGAGTTTTTGGAGTTAGTTCAACCAACAATTATTAATCTTTTAAAAAGCATGCGTGGGAATAAAGTAAAATTAAATCTTCAATGTTTAATGGAAAGAGGAGAGGGTGATAAAAAACAAATAGTAGAAGCAAATTTTTCTTCTTCTGATAAAGCTGGTTATGAGATTAATTTAGAAGGAACCGATATAACAGAAGTATACTTAAATATGATATATAGAATTTTAGAAAATTTTGTTAATTTTGTTTCAAGTGGTAGTGGTTGGACGTTTAATAGTGTGGTTCATTTAAAGTTACATAGTGTTATTTATGAACCATTAAGAGCAGGTGGATGGATACCTTTACCTGATTGGATTAAAAATAAAAAGGCATGTATTAATATGAAAAGTGAGAATGATGAATGTTTTACAGATTGTATTTTGAGACATTTAAATCCAACAGATAACCACCCTGAAAGAATTGGTAATTTAAAATCTAAGAAAAATAGCTTAAATATGAAAGGAATTAAATATCCTGTTTCTTTACAGGATATAGATAAGTTTGAAAGGCAAAATCCAACAATTAGCGTTAATGTTTTTGGGATAGTAGAAGGTAAGGAAAAAATCAAACGTATTAGAGCTATAAAAAGTTTAAAAGAAAATCATATAAATTTGCTATATATTGAAGATGAAGAAGAAAAAACACATTATGTTTTAATAAAAAATATTAAAGCATTACTGAGAACACAAACTGCCTCTAATAATAATGTTGAGTATTGTATGCTTTGTATGAACCATTTTGGTAGTGAAAAACTTTTAGAAAAACATATGGAGCGTTGTGAAGATTATGATGGAGTTGATTTAATAATGCCTAAGTTTGATCCTGAAAATCCTGAAGAAATTTTAATAAAGTTTAAAAACTATTGTAGAAAAATTATGGTACCATTTGCAGTTATTGCTGATTTTGAATGTATATTACAAAAAATAGAACCACAACAAAAAAGTAATACTATTGAAACACAAAAGCATATACCTGTAAGTTATAACTATTTAATTTGTCCTTCTAATGATAAAATTATGAAACCAGTATTAAGAGGATATGTAGGTGAGGATGCCGAAAAACATTTTATAGATACTTTAACTAAGGATGCTAAACAACTTTATAATGAATTTTATAAAAACCCAGTAAAAATAGAAAAATTAACTGAAGATAAAGTTAGAAAACATAAAAATGAAGTAAAATGTTGGATATGTGGAGGTAAATTTACTCATGAAAATTATAAAGTAAGAGATCATTGTCATTTTACTGGTAATTATAGAGGTGCCGCTTGTAATAATTGTAATCTTAAAGCAAAAGTTCCTGATTTTATACCTGTTATCTTTCATAATTTATCTGGTTATGATGCTCATATTTTTATTAAGTATCTTGGTAAAACTAGTGGTAGAATTGATTGTTTACCTAACACAGAAGAAAAATATATTAGTTTTACAAAAAATCTTATGGTAGGAAATAAACATATTAAGTTAAGATTTCTTGATAGTTTTAAGTTTTTAGCTAGTAGTTTAGAAAAAATTGTAGAAAATTTAAAAGATGAAAATTTAAAAAATTTAAAGTATTATTTAGAAAAACATCGTGGTGGTTATACAGAAGAAAAATTAAAATTGTTAAGTAGAAAGGGTATCTTTCCTTATGAATGGTTAGATAGTTTTGAAAAATTAGAAGAAACACAACTACCACCTATAGAAGAATTTTATTCAAGCTTAAAAGGAGAAGGAATTTCAGAAGAAGATCTGACACACGCGTTAAAAGTGTGGGATGTTTTTGGTTGCAAAACTATGTCTGATTATTTACAACTATACAATGAAACAGATGTTGTACTTTTAGCTGATGTTATGGAAAACTTTAGATTTTCTATGCTTAAAGAATTTGGTTTAGACCCTGCTTGGTATTATACTTTACCTGGATATGGATGGGATGCTATGCTTAAGGTAAGTGAAATAAAATTAGAAAAACTTACTGATATTGATATGCTTAACTTTTTTGAAGCATCAAAAAGGGGTGGTAATTGCATGACAAGTATTAGATATGCAGAGGCAAACAATAAATATATGGGTGAAGAGTATGACCCAACAAAACCTAGTAAATATTTGTTTTATATTGATAAAAACAGTCTTTATCCTTGGGCTATGAGTAAGCCTTTACCAGTAGGCGGTTTTAAATGGATGACAGAAGAAGAATTAAATAATTGGAAAAAATATCCGTGTACCCTGGAGGTTGATTTAGAGTATCCTAAAAATTTACATGATTTGCATAATGAAATGCCTTTAGCGGCAGAAAAATTAAAGGTTAGTAAGGTAGAAAAGTTAATACCAAACTTAAATGATAAGGAAAAATATATACTTCATCATGAAGCTTTAAAGACTTACCAGAGATTAGGATTAAAAATTAAAAAAATACATCGTGGAATTAAATATCAAGAAAGTACCGCAATTAAAAAATATGTTGATAAGTGTGTAAATTTAAGAACACAAGCAAAAAAGGATAAAAATAAATTTTTAGATAATTTATGGAAGTTAGCAATGAATTCTGTTTTTGGTAAAACCATGGAAAATATAAGAAATAGAGTAAACATAGAATTAGTTAATGGTGAAAATAGTGAACGTTTTAAAAAGTTAACAGCAAAACATAACTTTCATAATCATACTATATTTGATGAAAATTTGGTTGCGGTACATATGAAAAAAACATGGATTAAATATGATAAGCCAATTTATTTAGGAGTAAGCATACTTGATATTAGCAAAACAACTATGTTAGAAGATTATTATAACTATTTTAAAAATAAATTTGGTGAAGATAAAGTATTTATGTGCTATACTGATACAGATAGTTATGTTTTAGTATTAGAAACTGAAGATTTGTATGAAGATTTAAAAGAGGATGCCGATGATTTGTTTGACTTTAGTAATTATCCAAAAAATCATCCATTGTATAGTGAAAAAAATTGTAATGTGTTAGGTAAGTTTAAGGATGAAATGGAAGGAGATCTTTTAACTGGATTTGTAAGTCCTGGAGCAAAAACTTATGCTATGAAAAAATTTATCTTAAGAAAAGATGAAAAAGGTAATGCATTAACTGATAAAAATGGTATGTTTGTTTATGAAGTTAGTTCATCAGAAACTAAAAAATGTAAAGGAGTTAAAAAGTCTGTAATTAAAAATGACCTAAAATTTAAAACTTATAAAGATTGTTTGGATACTGAAAAAGATTTTTGTGTAACTATGGGAGGAATAAAAAGTAAACATCATGAAATAACAACTATAAAAATGAATAAAATAGCATTAAGCTTTGAAGATGATAAAAAGGGTTTGATACTAAGGGATGGAAGTTATAGAACTTTATCATGGGGTCATTATAGGCTGACTGATGAAGCATAGGGATCAAGACCAAAAATAAATAAAAATTTTTTTACTTAATTCATTTTTTATTTCTTGCTAATAGAAATAAAAAAATTTTATAACTGATTGCATTTTTATATATATACACTGTTTTTAAATAATATTATTTAATATAGGTTTTTGTTAACTTTAATCCATATCCTTTTTTACTTACAATAATACCTATCATACTATCAATTAAATGTATAAAATTACAAACGTTTAATATTTCTCTTCTTAGTTTTGTATGGTTTTTACTCTTTCTATCTTCTTCTTCATTTTTAAAAATAGATGCTTTTTTCACAATTTCTTTATAATTTTTTATCACACAACTAGTAATGATATTTTTCATTTCTTCCTTTCTGTTTTCTCCTTTAATTTTCTTTTTACCAATAAAAAGTAAAACATTTGCTAAAGTTTTATTACAAACATCATCAGTATTAATCTTTTTAAGTAAGTTATTTACAAAATCATGCATATACACCATTATTTCATTTATAGTAAAAGAAGCAAAAGAACATGTATCTTGATCTATCATTATATTATGTTTTTTAATGATACCTATTGGTCTTCCTCTTGGCATTTTTTATAGTTTGCTTTAAGATTTATAAATTTTATTTTCAATTTTTTTTTAATTTTTTTTATCAAAAATCTTAACCCACCCAAAGGTCATAAACCGGTTAGCCATTGCATGACGCGTTGGTTGATGGGGAGGTTAAGCGATTAACTGATGTAAGGGTTTAGCTGGGTTGATGGGTTTGTTGGTTAGCTGATGCAATGATTAACTGATTAACTGATGCAATGACGCGTGATGATGAAATTTTTTTTTTTTGAAAATTTTTCATCTACTACATAAGGGTTTTGCTATGATATAATAATTGAATTAAAGGCAAAAGGATTAAGATAGAAGTTAGTTTGATTTAATTATGAATGCTTAACCTATTGGTTTTAATAATTTTATGAGCATGTGGCTTAAATGCGTGCGTGTTACATGAAATTGATAATGGGAGTGACAGAGGATAAGGGTTAGCTAAATGCATACGGTAGGGTTGATTGGATAAGGGCTAGCATATTGTGTAATGCTTTTTTTTTTGTGTAAAGCATATCGTATTGTGTAAGGGGGATGAGGAGCGTAAGGGGGTAATGTCCCAGATCAAGTATTATCCTATCTACTCTCCTTATCGGTCAGTGTAGATCCAAGACCAGAGTACACGTTTTGTGTAGTCTGATCTTGATCTACCCTGTCCGCAAAAGGTCGTCGAGTCGCGCTTAGCAGCTTTAGGGTTAAATACAGTAGACTAATCCGTCATGAATGAGACTGGTAATACGAAATTGATTGTCGATTGATTCCGATCGGTGGTTTGAATACTAGTATGTCTCTATTCTTCATAAAACCTAAATTAACCAGTCTTATCTTCATGAAACGGAAACAAAGGGTCGCGTTACGCTCATCTACTATGAGCTACAGATAGTTTCCCCAATATTACGTAAATTAGACCAATAGTATGACGCCAGATAACACTACCTTCGATCGAAGGTTTGAATATCCCTCTTTCATCATTAAATATCTCGCGGAAACCAGTCTGATCTTGTCCTACTGATTTTGCTGAATTACAACAGAGGTCGTGTTAACCCTTTACCACATGAAAAAAAAATGTTAGACTTGTCCAAATTGAAAGTTTTTGCAGACGTCAGTGTCATTGTGGTTCAAATAATATGATATTTCTTTGATTCGGTAGAAAACTTCGTGGGAAAAGGAGAAAATGCTGGTTACCAGCATTTTCTCCTTTTCCCGCAATGTTTTCGAAAGGCTTCATCCTTAGGGTCGTTAAAAATCGGGATTGTGTGGTAAAAGGTTAAGAGGGATAATTCTGATTAAAAATTGGTAACCTTGTATGTCATCAATTAGACTGGCAAAACGACGCCGGATGACGCCGTGATTATGGTCGATCGTTTGAATTTCTTTTGCGTCATAAAACATATCGAAAAAAAAAAGCCTGATCTTATTCTACACTTTTCGCTGAATTTCATTCATTACAGGTCGTGTCAGGTAGAATAATTATGATTTTAAAACCTGTAACCTTACATGTCACCAATTAAGTTGTCCGGTAAAACGACGCCGGATGATGCTATGATTCCGATCGAAGATTTGAAAAGTTCTCTTTTTGTAATTAATTATCTCGTAAAAACCTATTTGATCTTGAGGCACACTTTTTGCTGAAGTGGATCAGAGATCCCGTTGGTTAAAATAATTTTTATTGAAAATCAGTAAAGTAAAATGCCGTTATTAGGCCTGTAAAACGACGCCAGGTGATGCTATTGATTCCGATCGATGGTTAGAAAATTTCTTCTTTCGTCTTAAAAAATCTCGCAAAAACCAATCTGATCCTGGCCCACACTTTTTGCTGAACTATATAAGAGGTCGTGTTAGGTAGGATAATTATGATTCAAAACCGGTAAGCCAATAAGTGATTAATTAGGCTGGTAAAACGACGCCAGATGATGCTGCTATTTCGATCGATGGTTTGAATATGTCTCGCTTTTCATCACAAAACCTCTCTAAATTAATTAACTGTAACTGAATCAAAACGTGTCCACAGGAAAAAAAAACGTCGCATAACAAAGAGGAACCCATCGCCTTATAAAAGCAGATGACCATATTGGGTATTGCAGCTGACCATTTTTGGAAACATTGTGGCAAAAGGAAAAAGTTGCTCGTAACGAGCAATATCTCCTTTTGTCACAATATTTCCGCTTGTGTTCGTGTATTTCATCGTAATTCATGTTGATTATCCATGTTTAAAGATACATCTGTACAGCCAAAGAGAAAAAATAAACGCTGTTAAAACTTGAAAGTGTGTAGAATGGCTTAGAATTTGGTCAGTTGTGTACATATAGATTACCAATATATTTAATGTAAGGGATGAATAAATTCAAGGGAAATGTCTTCATGTAAAAACGGAAATGACAACAGTGATTTCTTTCAAGGCTGCAAAAAAAAAAATGAAATGCAGTTTCTACCCGTCGTTGTCTTTGCAACATTACAGCCGTCAGGTGCAACATTTGACCTACAAGAATGATTATAGTTTCATAACATAAAATGAAATGGGTTAAAAACTGGATAAAAATAAGTATAGATGTATCTTTTACATCGACCCTTTCGAATCACCTGGTACATAATTATGTTCGAGTTTGTAAGTAATAAGCAGGAGTTTTATAACCCTATAGTCATTGAAAGAAATGACAGAAGCTTCAAATGCTTTTTATGTGGACAGCAAAATTGCTCCTTTTCCAGCACACTTTTTTTGTAGCATACTGGGGTAAAACTCCTCTCGTGATAGCGTTAGTTACTTTCCCGAAGAGACTGTACCAAGATAGGTCTGCACGTTCTTGTACTTGGATCTAATTCTTCTCTTCTCCAGTCTGATCCTGGGTCCTCCCTATCCGTTACGGCAGGTCTTTTCCCGCTTAAATAACTTTGGACCAGCAAGGTTTCTTTCTTTGACAAGGACTTTTCCTTTCATTTATAAAATAGTTTACAGGTTTAACTCTAGTAAACCCATTTCGAAAAAAAAAAAAAAAAAATGAGAGCGTCTTAACCCTTAGGCTGCTAAGCGCGACTCAAGGACCTTTTGCAGACAGTGTAGATCAAGATCAGACTGCACAGAATGTGCAGTCTGATCTTGGATCTACACTTTCTGATATGGAGATATCTTTCCCCCAAAAAGTATCTTTGAAAAAGCAATATTTGAGTTTTTTACTATAGGCTTGAAAGTTTCATTTCACTTATTTAGCAGGTTAAGGGTTAAACGTAGGTTTCCTTTATTGACAATTATCTCTGTTAGGCAAAATCAGATCCATCCGTAACGCCTCATATGCATATGATGTAGCTATGATATTCTCCGTGCCACTCTATTTGCATTAGTAGATTGTAAATTCTACAAATGTTTGTAGGCCGTAGGCCTAAATAAACAACCACTGTATTGAACTGAGTTTTTCAAATTTCACAGGACAGGGTTAAATATTGTTAACGCAGATAAAGACTTGTTTGATTCAAGCAATTATTGGCAATTTTATCATTTAGAACAATGATTACAGTATCATATTATTCACTGCAGCAACAGCGAATAGCACCAGTCCCGTTACAGCGGAAATACGGAATCATATTGTCGCCATTATTTCTCTACGAAAAGAAATCGCCCAAACTTTAGATTCATCATCAACTTTCAAGATCTAGCATTGTTAAGTTTTCTGTAATGATTCAAATGGTGATGCCTTTAAAATCGAAATGGCATACCGTTGGCGTGAAGAGCGATAATTATTGCTGCGAGATAAGTGCCAAAATATCGCTGATAGATAACACTGCAGAGAGTAAATAATTTAACCCTTTCCCAAACAAGCCCTGGTTTTCACGTGTCTGCAGTACAAGTCTTTTGAAAACACTGTGGGAAAAGGAGAAATTGCTCATAATGAGCAATTTCTCCTTTTCCCACAGTGTTTTCTACCCTTTTTGAGAACTTTCTGCCATTTTCATCAAATTTAAAATTGTCGTCTGCAAACTCTTTCAATTTGAACAAGGCTAAAATTTTGTCGTCTGGTAAAGGGTTAAAGGAGATGGATTACACTCATTTTTTTCTCGAAATCCATAGACGTTGAGAGGTAGTTAATTAAAGCTGCCAGTTAATGTCGTGTGGCCCCTTGAATTACACAGCATAATATCGCAATTTACTAATTTCGCAAAGAAAAATATAATGCATTTTTCCCCCAAAAAAATATATGACCCATGCTCTGACAAAAGGCTGTTTGATGTATCTCCATGATCCAAAATACCAAGCAAGTAAACATGTTATTATAAATCTATATAATACATTTTGTCTGAAAACTGGTTGAATCCTGGGGAAGAATGGTCCTTAGACATGAACAAAAGTTACAAGTAGCAAAAAGTTTCGTCAAGGGTCAAGCTGTGCGAATTGCGCAGGCTAACTTGTGTCTATACTTTTTGCAAATGCATTCAACCACTTTTTCACGGAGCATAGCTCATATGGTTTCTGTTCTGGCATGCCAATGACAAAGATACTTTTACCATTTTGGATTTAAATTACGAAGCAAGAAATTTATACGTTTTAGCAACCAATGCCGTCTTTAAACGACCTTGAATAAGAAGGCTTTCGAGACCATTCCTAGCATTTTCTCTATTTGCCCACAATAGCATCTACTCTTTCCAAGACAGAGTTCATCTTTTGAGCGACATTTAACATGTCGTCTACAAATGCTTTTAGTTTGTCGCTTAGAAGATTTATAATGCCCGCTTAACGTTTTATGGCAGAAAGTGGATTCCGTAGAAGATTAAAATACTTGTCAAACTCGCATCAACAAGCTCCAAGCTATTAAACACTGCAACCCGATCTTCCATTAACTCTTATCCTGCTAAATAACTGAAATGAAACTTTCTAGCCGACAGTAAAAACCCAAACTTTGCTATTTCGAAGGTATTTATAGGGGGAAAGATATCTCCTAATCGGACAGTGTAGATCAAAGATCAGACTGCACGTTCTGTGCAGTCTGATCTTGATCTACGCTGTCTGCATGAGGTCAGTGAATTGCGCTTAGCAGCCTAAGGGTTAACTAGGTCAGAATGTACTTAGAGAAAATCGATTCCATTGATCATTTAGAAAATATACAGTTACCGCAATGCTTTCTACCATAATCCGCTCAAGATACGCCGATTGTCTTCCACCGGTTAACTCTTTTGCGTTAATATAAATTCATGAAACACAATTTCTTTGCAAATGGAGTTTTGGGTCAAAGTTAAGAATGGGGTGTGCGGATGATGTGAGTCAAAGATCGGACTGCTCATTCTTTGCAGCCTGGTATTGATCTACGCCGATTGCACATGGTTCTGGCTATGAAAGAGAAACATTAGTCGTCAAGAATACGTCAGCAGTAGTTCAATCCGGTCTTTCGTTAATTAGCCCGGTTAATTGGTGCAGAATCTACAAACAAACGACCGATCCGGTCGATTTTGAGCAAGCCATCTATTGTTTGATATGTTCCCCACTATCGTCATCATTTAGGTATCCGGGATAAAAATCTTCGTAAGGGATGAATGTTTGACCTTTTTACACGTACTATATACTATGAACCTGAAGAAGAAGGCTTTTGAAAGCATTGTCAGAAAAGGAGAACATTCTGGTAACCAGCATTTTCTCCTATTTCGACGATGTTTTATGACGAGTCAAACACAATTTCCGGCATTTGAGTCACACTTTGATTTGTCAAACGCGAGTTCTTTCACTATCGGTATGTCCAAAGTTTGTCGACTAGTAAACTGTTAACCGTGTCACTACCATAGGCTTCCCAGGTATACTTCCGCGATAGTAGTGTGTCACCTGTATACATATGAACCATGCTCTGTGACAAAGGATCTTAATGCATCTGCGAAAAGTATCGACCGTGGTCAGCCTGCGCAGTCCGCGCAGGCTGACCAGGGCCGAAACTTTTAGCTATTGGTCAATTTTCTGTATTTCTAAGAACTATTCTACCTCATGATAAATTCGGTTATTAAAAAATGGCTCTTATAGATCCATAATTGTGATGGCTTGATAGGTAGAGTGCATCACGGAGATGCATTAAGCCCCATTTGCCAGAGCGTGGCTCATATATAAATAACGTTCAATACGATAACTCAAAATAGGTATATCTCTTTCCCATCGACTTGACACATCTTCACAACCTGTAACCTATTTTCGTTCATTTCCGGATTCCGGAAATATAGCGACTCGATTGCGGGCCCCCTGCGTTGGTCAGCGATCGTCTTGTACATTCGACCATATTGAAAGCATTATATATTGGCAATGTTAAACTTACACTTAATTGATTTCCGTGTTTCGGATTCGTAAGTTCTCCTGCAATGTATGGATGTTGTAACCAATGTTCCGAAGTAAGGTCATTGAATATGGAAATGTCTCGGTTTAATTTGTCAAACAGTACAGTCTTTTAAATAATTTGATTCTAAACGCATTCATATCGCGGCTACATACGGAAATACACGAATATGTCCGAACTACACATGTGGGAAATATTGTTGTCTCGGGGTAGATCCGAAATAAAAATATTAGCATTTCGGAATACTTGTAAATGAATATTTCCGGATACATGTCGCATTGTTTATAAAGATTTATGTAAATGTCGTTTATACCTGTTTTACCTAATGCACAAACTGCTCAGCCCCGGTAGCGCAGGCGGAAACGTACAGAACTTCAGAACAGGGGAGTCGCTGGTTCAAATCTCCAGCTCGGTCAATTTTTACCGAGAATTGGTGATAGTCATTGCGAAAGATTTCATTCTTCCCTCACGTCTGACCATTGTTTCGACGAAGGTTATTGGGGGGACAGCAGGGAAGAATATTTGTGCAAAATACGGTAACAGAAATCCCTGGAAAGCATCGATGGGTGCGCTGAACGCCGCAATATAACTGAAATAATGTTGGAAATGGTGTTAAAAACCAGACAGCCAATCAATAATGTACAAATGATTGAATTCTGACCATGTGACACTCTATCGCCGTTCAACTATATACCTCTAGATATAGCTGACTAACTTGTAGTTGTCAACTATATACCTCTAGATATAGCTGACTAACTTGTAGTTGTCAACATATGGAAATGTCATGACAAATGGAAAATTGATCATAAGCGATCGAATTTACCTCTCTTTAGCTTCTATTGACCTTTCTGCATCCATATGTTGGCCTAATAAAAACGAAAGATCAGGTTTCACTCTATTTAACCCTTTCAGCACCATTGACGAAAATGGGTGGCTTTAGCGGACGGCACAAAACTAACAGTCTGATCTTGGTTCAATGCCATCTGCTTGTGTATTCAAGCCTTTATGACAAAATTCTTTCTGAGTTTCAGTAAATTTTATTTTCAGTCGCCGATAGAGGTCTAGTTAAACTTTCGGCTGCTAAGCTCGACTTATTGAACTTTTGCGGACAGTGGAGATCAGTGCACAGAAGGTGCAGTCTGATTTTAGACCCACACTTTCCGAAAAGGAGATATATTTCTCCGGAAAACTAGGTTTTAGATAGCATTTTTCGGGTTCTTACTATCAGTTTGAAAGTTTTATTTACTTATTTAGTAGGTTTGGGTTTAACTATTAACCTGCTAAATAAGTTAATTGAAACTTTCAAACCGATAGTATAAACAAAATTGCTGCTTTATCCAAGTTATTCTTTGGTGAAAAATATCTTCTTATCGGACAGTGTGGATCAAGATCAGACTGCACGTTCTGTGCAGTCTGATCTTGATCTACACTGTCCGCAAACGGTCAGTGAGTCGCACCTAGCAGGTTTAAGGGTTTATATAGTTGGCACTGAAATGATTACCAGCTGGTGTCTTGTTGACTATTTGTTATCCGGCTCTGACGAACGATTATTAGGTTCTGAAATCTGATTCCAAATTATCTTAAAGGTACTTGCGCATGACCTTTATCCCTTTACCAAACGACAAAATTTTAGACTTGTCAGCATTCAAAGCATTTACAAACGACAAAATAAATGAACCGCGCCCAGTCAAAAAGAGGTTTAGTACATCTTCGTGGGGCGTTATACGAAGCAAATCATCACATGATTACGGATCCATAAAATCCATTTCGACGAACAATCCTCATGATTCAATCTGTTGTCATACTAAATGGATATGATGACTTGCTTGATATGATGCATCACAGAGATGCACCAAGCCCCCTTTTACCAGAGCATGGTTCAAATATGAACAAAACGTGGTATCATGGCAAATGAAGAGATAGACTAATGTAAGCAGTTTCTCTGTTGCCGTACGATTAAGTGCATAAAGGCGTGCGTACAGGATGAAGATAAGCGTTACATCCAACGCCGTTCTGTTGTTTTTGTGGCATTTGTAGAAGACATACTATGAGTTCAATACGGCATTTTGAAAATCATGTATCGTAGTTTGTGCAAAATCGAAGGAAGTAAAACCCAATTAAAATCAATTTTTCTGAGACAAATAAGTGTTTCGATTGCACTCAGATACGAAATTGAAAATGGCGTATTACAATAAATTGGATCAGGCCATCGACCGTGGAAATACTTCCTGTATATCGAAAGTAGTTTCATCCGCTATGGCATTCTATAGCGGCGTAATGATGCACACATACCGTGCTTGTTCGTCCCAAAACCAGTTCGTTTCTGGGCTCATTCGCCCCAGGGCTTGTTCGCCCGGACTTGTTCGTCCCACAAGATCGCACCCTTCTCTATCGAATTTTGCATGACTATATATTAGGTTGACTTTCAAGCGAAAAATTTTTATTTCACGGTTCGTTTAGTTGGTGTTCAGTGTTGTTTATGATGTTAGTGCCTTTGGGTGATAGAGGTCAATTTTGTATGCTTTCACAGTTCTGTATTATTGCGGTCAACATTCTCTCTGAACGATAAGGGCTTATGTCCTACATGAACATTACCAAAAATGTGTTCACTCGTAGAAAGGCAACTAAAGGTAACTTTAGTTGCTGTTACGGACACTCAACCTTTTACCAGACGACAAAATTTTAGCCTTGTCCAAATTGCAAGCATTTGCAGACGGCAATTTCAATGTGGCTAAAATGGTGCAATTTTTCTTTGATAGGATAGAAAATATTGTGAGAAAAGGAGAAAATGCTGGTTACCACAATGTTACTTTTCCCACAATGTTTTCAAAGGGTTTCTTTTCCAGGGCCGTTAAAAGTCGGCATTGTGCGTTAAAGGGTTAAGGTCAAAATTAGACTTAACAGAATAGGCATGCTGAGCCTTGATCTGTATTGTACGATGTTTTCTAGATAATCTCGTCAAGGCATCCTTGTACTTGCGACAACATAGGCAAAGCAAGTTTTCAATTCGAGGAGAAATCAATTTCTAATAGTTGAGGACATCTAAAAGATAGGTTTACGATGGGTAGAGGCATGAATTTTGTATTGGTGGGACCATATACAACATTGGTTTGCGATGTGCGGAGGCAGCTATTTTCTTTGGGTGGGGACATCTACAACATGGGTTTGCAGCGGATGGAGGCATCAATTTTCAATTGGTAAGGACATGCAACTTCAAAAGGGCGAGGGCATCAACAACACAGACTTGCAGTGAGTGGGTGGGAAAAACATTTACTGTTCTCAAGACTTAGATCTCAGTTGAAAATAGTGGCCATATGCATTGTAGAATAGATTTAGGCAGCTATTTTCTTTGGGTGGGGACATCTACAACATGGGTTTGCAAAAAAAGGGAAGGGTTGCAAAAAAAAAGCCCATTCAGACTTCATAAGGGCAATGGCCCATATCTCACCCACTCTTCTATAGTTTTTTTCACGATATTTTGTTCGTCTACCGACTGAAATCATATGTTTCATTTAATTAGCAGTCTAGAAGTTAAAAGCCTTGTGCACTATCGAATTAGCTACCGGGCCTGAACCTCCATTTGTCTATTAACTATTTTAACGCCAAGCGGTGAACCGGCGAAAAATACTATCCACAGAAACTCAAACAGGTTTTTTCTTTTCTTTTATCTAAGTGATTTGACTAAACAAGCGGGTGGTAGAGATCCAAGATCAAACTGCACGTTCTGTGCAGTCTTATCTTGGTCCATATCGTCCGCGAAAAAAAAAAAACTACTTTCGCCTACTTCCGCCTGTTTTCGCCTCCTTTCGCCCTTTAGTTGAAAAGGATTAATCAGACAAGTTAAGCGATGCAGAATGTAAGTGGGGAAAAAAGAAGATAAGTTCGATCGATGATGTCAACCTCTAACCATGGTACATTTCACATTTAACTCTTTATCAGACGACATTTTTGTACTCGACCATAGAAACCCTTTCTTATGCGGACGGCAAAGATCAAGATCAGACTGCACAAAACGTGCAGTCTGATCTTGGATCTATACCGCCCGCTTCTTTAGTCAAGTCTTTGAGATAAAAATCATGTTTTCAATGGACTGTATTTTCAGCTGTTGAGAGAGATCGAATTCATAAAATGGCGCTGAAAGACGACATGTTTAAAATTCTTTGAAGACAACAAATCAAATAGGACACAAATGATCGTAGTGTCTTTGAACAGGTTGAAAAAAAAAGTGGGCAAAGGAAAAAAAAAAAACTATCAGCATTTTCTCCTTTACCAACGGGGCTTTCAGAACCCTTCATCCCTCATAAAACAGCGTTCGGTGAAAAGTTTAACCCTTATCCTGCTAAATAAAAGAAATAAACCCTTTACCAGACGACAAAATCTTAGCCTTGTCGAAATTAAAAGCATTTGCAGACGACAATTTCAATGTGGCTCGAATGGTGCAATTTTCTCTTGATAGGGTAGAAAACATTGTGGGACAAGGAAAAATGCTGGTTACTAGCATTTTCTGCTTTTCCCACAATGTTTTCAAAAGGCTTCTTTCCCAGGGGCGTTAAAAGGCGGCATTGTGCGGTAAAGGGTTAAACTTTCAAACCGATAGTAAAAACCCAATCTTTCCTGTTTCAAAGGTATTTTTTTGAGGAAAGATGTCCCCTTATCGGACAGCGTAGATCCAAGATCAGACTGCACGTTCTGTGCAGTCTGATCTTGATCTACGCTGTCCACAAAAGGTCAGTGAGTCGCGCTTAGCATCTTTAAGGGTTAAGTTGCGTTTATTACCGAAATTAATGCTTTATTCGATATTACCGACATGACAGACGGCGAGAAAACATTTTCTACTTACCAACGATTATTTCTAAAGTTACATCCCTTATGGTCGTAAAAAAATGCAGTATTGTTTGGTGAAATGTTATAAGTTCCGTCTGTTGCCGAAATTAATGTTTTATTCGATATTACCGACATGACAGACGGTGCGAAAACACGCCGTAAATACGGCTTTTTTCCCCCGATATTCTTGTCTAATCATTTAATGAGAATCCGACCATTGCTGATTTGTCGTTATATCAGAGTTCAACGTGATGTCAACAGTTTCATTATTCCGTTTCCCTCATACACGATTTTTTTTTTTTTTTGTATTCTCCAAAATAAAAAATATCTGTAGGAAAAATAAACGGGATCTAACCAACAAGATTTTTTTAGAATATAAACAGGTGATAAAACATTGAGTCCAAATCAGAAATTATTACTGGGCAAATTATCCATTTGTCAGACATGTTTTTAAATGTCATATTCTGTAGTTTGTGTAAAGTAGCGTCTGCCAGTGTGTGGAAAAAAAAAAATGTTAGGTTCCGACTATTAACGCTTTACCATACAGCCCCTCGTTTCTACACCCTGTGGGAAAAGAACTTTTAAAATCATTGTGTGGAAACTTTGAAATGCTGGTGACTAGTATTTTCTCCTTTCCCTACAACGTAATTTGGCCTTTAGAAGACAAATTCCATCATTAAGACATCATCTAATTTGCCTCCTGTGAACAAAATGAAATTGACCATGCTCTGGACAAAAGAGGTGTATTATACATCTCCGCTATGCACTATTGCAATCAAGTGATCACATGATTATGGACTCAAAGAATCCATTTTGTCTAACAGGCAATTGAACCATAAGGTAGACTGGTCATTTAGCCATTAACCACACAACAAAAATTTATACCAGTCCAAACTGAAAGCATTTGCAGACGACAATTTCAATGTGGTTCAAATGATGTGATTTTTGTTTGATAGGGTACAAAACATTGTGGGAAAAGGAGAAAATGCTGGTTACCAGCATTTTCTCCTTTTCCCACAATGTTTTCAAAAGGCTTCTTTCTCAAAGGTGTTAGAAGTCGGGATTGTGTGGTAAAGAGTCAACACGAAGAAAATTGACTAATAGCAAAAAGATTCGACCTAGGTCAGCCTGCGCAGGCTGACCAGAGTCGGTACTTTTTGCAGATGCATTAAAATCCCTTTTGACAGAGCATGACTCGTTTATAAATGCAAATGAGCCATGCTCTGTGAAAAGGGGGTTTAATGCATCTGCAAAAATATCCATCCGGGTCAGCCTGCGCACTCCACGCAGGTTGACCTGAGCCGAAACGTTTTGCTGTTGGCCAAATTTTTTTATGACAAAGGACCAGTCTACCTCATGATTCAGTTGGTTGTTAGACAAAATGGTTTTTATGGATCCATGATCACGTGATGACTTGCTAGGTAGCATGCATCACGCAGATGCATTAAGCCCCTTTTGCCAGAGCATGGCTCATATCTAAAATGCCATCGTCAGGTAAAGAGTTATTTTTGTCATTGATTCATCGATGCATCAATAGAAAACATCGTCAAAAACATTACCCAAAATAGCCGATTGTTGTTGTTGTTGCTGCTGCTGCTGCACAAGTAGACCTATTTTGAAATCATTTGGACAAAAGGAGAAATTACTCGTAATGGGCAATTTCTCTTTTTCTCACAGTATTTTCACGTGTATGCATTTATCAAACTTTAATCCTTTTTTTTACCAAACAATCCCGTGTTTTAACAATTCCGAAACTTAAAGTTTTTCAAAATAATGTAGGCACGGAAGAACGGTGTCTCGTTCTTCCTCAATCTTTTCTACCCTTTCACGTATAATTTCTGTGGTTTGAGGCCATATTTAATCTGTCATCCGGAATTGCTTTTAATTTAGTCAAGTCTAAACTGAAAGCACTTGCAGGCAAAAATCAAATGTGTCTCAAATGATGGTCCAAATGTGGCTCAAATTGTCTTTGATAAGGTAGCATACATTGCGGAAAACAAACAGAAGATGGTTTGGTCAAAGGTTTAAGCGTAAAGTTGATATCAAGACGAAAATATTGAAAATGCAGACATATATTCATATTAGACTGGCTCGACTCATATTTCGAAAACAGCATGAATAATGAATTCACTTTCTGTTTTCATATGCGCATATTTGGGTTTTTCTTTTTCCCCTTGAAATTTTCATAACATTTTCTACTGATTTCGGCAAAACCAAGCGGGCTTATTTATCAACTCAAACAAACCGTGAGAGAGATAGACAGACAGAAACACAGACAGACAGAGACGAGGCGAGTAGCAAGAGGAGGAGGACAGATAGGGGCCAGTATTCACCACCCAACCGTTAAGAACGTTCTTGGTCTATTCTCCCGAATTTTCGAATTTTGAAAGTAACACAACTTCTGATTGGCTAAACCAAATGGTTTAGCCAATCAGAAGTTGTGTTACTTTCAAATTTCGAAAATTCGGGAAAATGAGAGTTTCAGATTTTGAAAAACTTGGAGAACAAAACCGAGAATATTCTAAAGAATGGTTGGTGATTGCTGACCCAGCTATGTTTGAGAAGGAAGTGTCGCATCGATTTTGTGTAATCCAAGAATAATTAGAGATCTTACAATGTTTCAATTTTTAATTAACACCTTTATAACCCTTAAATCGCCTTTCACACTTTCACAACTATAGCTGCCTTTGCGTCCAGCGTAGATTAATATCAGGCTGCGCAAAGCGTGTAGTCTGATCCTTGATCTACACTGTCCGCTCAGCTTAAACAATATGAACAAAGTTATATTAATTAAATTACAACTTTCTGGGATCTTATTTCTACACTGAATATGTTCGCTGGGTTTAATCCGCGCTCTAAAGTTAACCCTTTCACTCGAAATACATATGAGCTATGCTTTGGCAAATGGGGGTTGAATGAATCTCCGTAATTTCATTATACCAAGCAAGTCATTACATTATTATGGATCCCTAAAATCCATTTTGTTACACAACCGACTGAATCAGGAGGTATAATGGGCCCTGGACATGAAGAAAAGGTAGCAAAAGATTTTGACCCATGTCAACCTGCACGGACTGCGCTGGCTGACATGGGCCGATACTTTTTGCAAATGCATTAAGCTCCATTTTGACATAGTATGGCTCATATACGTATTTCGCGGCTGAATAAACAAGCCACTGAAACTCAGACAGGTTTTGTCTTACAAACTTGACTAAACAAATGGTCGGTATAGATCCAAGATCAGACTGCACATTCTCTGGAGTCTGATCTTGCTCCATACCATCTGCGAAGCGCAAGGTATTTTCTTATATTTTCCTATGGCACTGAAAGGATTGAAAGCTCAGTTGATCCTGAGCACCGGAAAATTAAAATGGATATGGCCGTTTTAGAAAAAAAAAAACCTAGCACTCTAGAATTTGGATGAACCTTTAGGCTACTAAGCGCTAACCAAGGACCTTTTACCGACAGTGTAGATCAAGATCAGACTGCATAGTAGGTGCACTCTGATCTTGGATCTACACTGTCCGATACGCAGATATTTTCCCATGTGTACTTTTAAACTATAGCAATATTTTGGGTTTCTACTATCGACTTGAAAGTTTCATTGCATTTATATAGCAGATAACGGTTGAGCTATTTCTACAATCAATATTCGAGTTATTTCCTCCGAGCAGTAGAAAACATGGAAAAGAAAATATCCATCCCTTTTTTGTGTTGGATCTTTATACATTGCCATTCCTTTGATCTTTGTCAAAATATGAATTTCTTTTTTTTTTTTTAATGTTTTAAGTTCGGATCCGATCAGTATAGATTTAGTACATGATAAAAATTGCCAAAAAAAACTTCACATCGGTATGTAGTGCTATCAGATATCGAATTATGCTATATTAGCAAGTATTAACCCTTTCCCAAACAAGCCCTGGTTTTCACGTGTCTGCAGTACAAGTCTTTTGAAAACACTGTGGGTAAAGGAGAAATTGCTCGTAACGAGCAATTTCTCCTTTTCCCACAGTGTTTTCTACCCTTTTTGAGAACTTCCTGCCATTTTCATCAAATTTAAAATTGTCGTCTGCAAACTCTTTCATTTTGGACCAGTCCGAAATTTGTCGTTTGGGAAAGGGTTAAAATGATATGTTATTCGTTATGCTTTATTATTGACCACATATAACCCTGAAAGCTCACAACTACTTCAAGAGCAGATACCGAATGGTAGTTTTTGTCATGTGCACTTAATACATAAAAGAATAGAAACAAAATAGTTAAAAGCACTTTAAAACTTTTGCTAAAATGTTTGTATCTCCATTAAGTCTATTAACAAAAAAAATGCCTTATTTTCACGATCGGTTTGGAGAAGGCTTACGAAAACGTTGCGGAAAATACGAGGAAGTTCTAGTAACCATCATTTTCTCCACTGCCATTTCAAAGACAATTCTCATCAATTTACCCACATTAAACTTTTCGTCTGCAAACGCATTGAATATGGACCAGTCCAAACTTTTGTCCACTGGGAGGAAAGGATCAAAACTAATGTTTCTCTTTGGTTACATTGGTATCCAGCTGAGTCAGGCTTAATTTAAATGGCCCTGTGCTGTAATCGATCGAAATGACCAACACCGAAGTTTTTCCAGAGCTTCTTCTCATTTCAACAGACAAAATGTAACGCAACTAATCAGAAAATGAAAATAGTTTTCAACGATTGTTTTACGCTGAAAAAAAAAATCAAGTTGAAATACGGGTATTACCTCTTGCAGACGGCCATTTTTATTTTGTATTTTGCAACAGACCATTTTCAAAAATATAGTGGCTAAAGGAGAAATTGTTCGTGACGAGCAATTTCTTCTTTAACCACAACATTTTCACGTTTTATTAATGTATAAGATCTTATTTCATGCTGGTTAATTATCCTTATTTTTCCAATGATGCTTTCAAAGTCTTTTATTGCAATTTTGTTTCAGCTGGTAATGAATTTATCAGTCTCATCATTCTGTCCTCGTATAGAAACTACGTGAAGATGTTTCACGGTGTCGTTGGTCTCAATTCTCTTGTCTAGGAAGGAAAATAATTGAGCGTATTCCTACCTTGCAAAGACTTGACTACTTCCAGCGACCCCTTTCATTCACTTTAACTGTCTTGTTATTTATTCTTATTTTCCCTTAAATGCTTTCCAAGCCATCTACACCAAACACTGTCCTGGAGGTAATGAATTATTTATTTAAACCAAAGTGCCATCTTATAGTTACTACGTGACGATGCTCAACGGTGTTGTTACTTTCAATAATAAATCTCTGAACAAAACTGCTCCACTTATTCCTATTTTACATGGATTTAACAAGTACTGATTAGTCTTTTTTTACATGAGTTATGTTTTATTTTGGAAAAATATTTGAAAGCAATGTAAGAAAAAAGTAAGATTACTCATAATGAGCAATTTTTTTCTGGGCCCGTATGCACCAGCCATTCTTAAGAATATTCTTCGTCTTATTCTAGATTTAGAAAGTAACACAATTTCTGATTGGCTAAACCACTTGGTTTAGCCAATCAGATCTTACGTTCCTTTCAAATTTAGAAAATTCTTGAGAATAAGACAAAAATATTCTTGAGAATGGTCGTTGAATACGGGCCCTGGGTTCGTATTCACCAACCATTTTTAAGAGCGTTCTTAGTCTTAGTCAAAGTAAAACAACTTCTGATTGGCTAAACCATGTGGTTTAGCAACTCAGAATTTGTGTTACTTTCAAATTTTGGAAAATTCTTGTCAATAAGACAAAAAATAATCTTTAGAACGGTTGGTGAGTACGGACCCTGATCACCTTAATTCAGGTTGTTTATCAAGGATGCTTTCTAAGTCGTCTGCTGCAAATTCATTCCGGGGAGGGTTTGTTATGAATTAATAATTGAAACCAAATTGCCTTCCTATAGATTCTTCATGACGATGTTTTACAGTTTGTTTACCATAAGTTACATGTCTATGAAGCAAAACAGTTCTGCGTATTCCTACTCTACAAGGACGTGATTAGTTCCAGCGACTGTTCTTGTTCAGGTGACTTCGAGTTTGTTTGTTTTTTTTTTATCCCTATTTTACAGAGCTGTTCTCAACGTCGTCTTCTAGAAATGAGCCATGCTCTGGCTAAAAGGGAGTTTCATGCATCTTTGTGCCGCATTTTACCATGCAAGCTATTACAATAAAGGATATTATGAATCCATTTTACCTAACAACCGACTGTTTCATGAAGTAGAATGATCCTTTGACATGCAGAGGATTTACCTAAAGCAAAAAGTTTCGACCCAGGTCAGCCTGCGCGGACTGCGCAGGCTGACCTGGGTCGAGACTTTTTGCAGATGCATTGATTAAGTCCTCTTTTCACAAAACATGCCAGAAATGCATTTCAGGAGGTAATGAGTTCATTAAATAAGACGCTAAAGTCGAATGAAATGACTCCTCTACATTAACGGTGAATCACTGTGTCGTTACTTTAATTTACATGTTCCGGAAACAAAACAGTTCCCCTTATTCCTACTATACGGGGACTTGACTAGTCACCACTGACATTTTTTTCGGCATAGCAGAATGCGTTAACTTTTGATCTACTTCTTGGTAGTGATATACTCGAATGAATAAATAGAAATTTTCGATTGGTCAAAATTGTGGACATGTTTATTCTTCGGGTCCCTGCATGCCAATTTGCGGATACATTTACGCCGTCTTTACTTTTCAAAGATATTTCTTGTTCCGTCTTTATTTTTTTCCACTGTCCCTATGTTACAAAAAAACTATACTTCCTCCAGTTACCTTCTTTTTACATATTAACCCTTAATATGCTACATACATGTAGATGAAACGAAAATTTCCACTCAATAGTAAAACCCTAAATATTGTAATTTCAAGGTTGATTTCACCGGGAAGAAAATACCGTATCGGATTGTGTAGATCACGTTTTATGCAGTCTGATCTTTGATCTACGCTGTCCGCAAAACGTTAATAAGTCGCGCTTAGCAGCCTAAGGGTTAATTTACGTTGATTTTTCATATTTTATGTAAAACGAGACTTTCAACTTTGTAGTTTGTATGCTGCAAAGTCCTTTCTTGGGGTAATGGTTGAATAAAAAACAACTCATGTTGCCTTCGTATATATCTAAAGATAGTTTAAAAAGATGTTCCACGGTGTCGTTGTTTCAAGTGACATGTCTCGGTAGCAAAACAGTTCAGGTTCTTTTCTAAACAAGGAATTCCAGTGACTCTGTTTTCGGACAGGAATTCTTGTTTATTTCAATTCATGGTGATTCCCCATATTTCTACATTGGTGTTTTCTACGTCGCCTGCTGCAAGTTTCTTTCTGGGGGTTAAATGATTTAATTAATCGGGTCATTTGGTCCATCAAAGACTAATTACTTCTTGGCTGTGTTTCTATCGTGGCATCAACTATAGGTACATAGCTATGAAGACCAGTGGTTCAGCCTATTGTTATTGAAATTTATGCTGCTAAGCTGAATTCAGTTTCGCTTTGCGGACAGTGTAAATCCGAGATCAGACTGCACAGAACAATCTTGGATCTACACTGTCTGATACGGTAAGACTTTTTTCCGGCGAAAAGGACTGTGACATCGCAATATTTGGGATTTTCTGCAATGTTGATAGAAAATTTTCATTACATTTATATAGCAGAGTGCAGGGTAAAGAAGGACAAGATAAGTTCCAGTGACTCAGACCACAAAACCTCCCTACAACAGTCTACATATTTATTGTTTTCCCATGTTTTAGCAAAGTCAGACAGGCTGGGGATCTGAGGTTAATTGGCCAAGAAGATTTTCGTGGGAAACCAGTGCGGACGGCGAGGATCGAACTCAGACCCTTTTGATAATAATTCCACAATGTTAACCACGCAACAACGTAGTATTCGTAGGAGTAAGAAACATTTGAACGAAGGGAGTTTCTATTGGTTTGAATGACGCGGAAAATAGCAAGTAATAGGAAACAGGCCCCGGCTTCACGAAAAAACTTAAGTCTATTATTTTACCCACATCTGCAAAGAGACTTATTTTCCGACGTAAGTTGTGTTTGTTATTCCAGGCGCATTTCACTAACACTAATAGACGTAAGTAACATTCCGAAGTCCTTTTGTTAACACAACGTCTCGGACTCAATTCAGCAAAATAATAGACTGAAGTCTTTTAACTGACTTAAGTCCATTTATTTTGCCTAGTAGTGTCTGAAACGTATTGTTAAAATTAGGATTTGAGAACGTTACTACAATCTGTTAATGTTGCTGTAATGTGTCTGAAATAGCAAACTCAACGTAAGTCACAACCTGAGACCCTCAGCAGATTTGAGTAAAATAAGAAACTTAGTTTTTTTCCTGAAACCGGGGCCTGTTCCTTGTAACAAACAGTAACTCCTTCTCCACATTTTTTCATCGTTTACCACACAGTCCCTATTTTTAAGACCCTGACAGATGTGGCTTGACAAAACATTGTATTAAAAAGGAGAAAATGCTGGTAACCAGCATTTTCTCCATTTTCCTACTTATTTCTTATGACAAATTCCATTATAGCTGCAAAGTTTGATATTCGTATGCATTTGTTTCTAATGATTATGGACGAATCCAAAATTGTGTTTTCTGGTACAGAGTTAAGTTGTATTCTGCAGGGCCATAAAAGGCTTGATTGTTAATTAAGGCTTTCGAGAACGGAAAAAGCCAATCAATGATGAGACTACTAGCCATTGTCTCTGTGAAATCTCATCCATTATTTCCTTCACTGATCCCTCTCCCTATAGTAAGCACTTTTTGACTTCTTGAGAATCGATATTCCCTTTTTTTTTTCTGAATCCATTCAACTATTTTTTTTTTTTTTATTTTCTACCTACCGTAGGGTAGGTATATAATATTTGGTATCTACACAGCTTTGTTATTATATCAATTATCATATATGAACCGTGCTCTGTGAAAAGGGGATTTAATGCATCTGCAAACAGTATCGACCAGGTCAGCCTGCGCAGTCCGCGCAGGCTGACCTCGGTCGAAACTTTTTGCTATTGGTCATTTTTCTGCATGTCGAATGAATAGTCTACGTCATTATTCACTTTGTTGCTAGGCATTTTATTTAATGGACCAAGAATCTTTGATGACTTACATGGTACAGTGCATCACCGGGATGCATTTACCCCCCCCCCCCCCCCCCCACACACACACACACTTTTGGCCAGAGCATGGTTCAAATAGATATCAGTAAGAGGCATTGTGTTCGTATCCAAATATGGTAAAGGCGTTGGTTCGTATGCTGTTAATATCACAAGCTACTAGTCTTTTTTCAATTATGACAAAAGTACATTTTATCAAGACCAGAATCTGAAAGGAATTCCTTGATGGCAGTATGTCTCGAAATATCTAAATTCGAATATATTAAGCATTTTGGATTTTACAAATATTTATAATTATCATGTTTGTGTGTATTGGAGGTGGGGAGTGGGGGAGTTGAGGGGTGGGGGTTATTGTGAGTACGTGTGTGTGTGTTTTCCCTGAATATCAATCATTGATACTTCTTTCGCTCCAGTTATGTAAAAGAAGACAAAATCTATAAACAAGACAACCTGCACACCATTACTTAATGAGGGCACCATCGAATATACTTAGGCTTTGGGAATATTATAGATACTTAAATGGCAGAGACATTTTGTTCCTTTGTATTCTTTCTCTCATGTCACATAAAATCCTACTTCTTTCTGGAAGAAAAAAAAAATCATAGGGAATTGATCTACGAACAATTACCTAATGGGGGCACTATAGGATGATATAAAAGCCGGATATATTTTGGCTTTGGGATTATAACAAAGAAGAACTGTGTTCCTTTGTTTTCATCCTTTATTTTACATAGACACATTGCTACAGTGTTCATCGATCCTGGAAAAGATATGATCCATGCTCTGTGAAAAGGGGGCTTAATGCACCTACGTATTGTATCGATCAAGGTCAGCCTGCGCAGTCCGCACAGCCTGACCTGGATCGAAACTTTTTTTTTTCCTTTTTGTACATTTTCTACATGTCAAAGAACCAGTGTAACTCACGATTCAGTCGGCTGTTACACAAAATGGATCTTAATGGATCCGTGATCATGTGATGACTTGATAGGTACCATGCATCACGGAGATGCATTAAGCCCCATTTCGCCAGCGTGCGGCTTATAATTAAGTCATGCTCTGTGAACAGGGGGTTTAACGCATCTTTGTGATGTAATATACCTGACAAGTTGTTGCCTAAGATTAATCCACTTTACTTTACCCTTTACAACACAGCAAAATGTTAGACACGTCCCAATTGAAGGAACTTACAGACAACAATTTGAATGTTTTTCAAATGATAGTATTTGTCCTTGAATATGCAGAAAACATTGTAAGAAAAATTTTAAAAAATGCTGGTTACCAGCATTTTCTCTTTTCCCACGATGTATTCAAATGCCATCTTTCTCAGGGTCGTTAAAACTCGGGGTTGTGTGGTTATGGGTTAAAATCCGGCTGAACCACGAGGTAGAGTGAGGTAGAATGCAGAAAATTTACCAATAGCAAAATGTTTCGACCCAGGTCAGCCTGCACGGCCTGTGCAGCCTGACATAGGTAGATACTTTTTGCAGACGCATTAAACCCCCTTTTCACAGAGCACGGCTTATTTTGTACAGGAAAGACGTAGCAAACAATTACTTAATGAGAGCACTTATGGAATTACATAAAAATCGGATACGCTCAAGCTTGGGGGTTAGTACAAAAATGAAAAAAAAAAAATCTAAAAAAGGGCAAAAGAATCGTGGGCAACAACTGAGCAATACTATAAATGAATCTATTCTGACGCAAGATACATCAAAGTACAAGGAACTAACAGCACAATGTTTAGAAAATTATAGCTCTTCGATTTCTAAATGGTACAGAAATCTATTTACGAAGTAATGTTAGGATATAGGATGGTTTCCTGAATGAATTTTTGCCGTGAATATCATAATTTCGTGTTAACACTAATAGATCCTGTAAAACATTTTTTTTCTCTATGCATGCGTATAAAATCTGGAGGGTTATATTCAGTAACAAACTTCAATTTCGGCTTTTAAATAACGTGATGGTATTTTGCAATCGGTATTTCCGGACATATGTTTGATGCCAGATATGACGTCATCGCACTGGTTTCACTACAGTCCCACATAATCGACACTTATCCATTGACTGGCTGTCAGTCATTTCTTTAGTAGTAGGCTAACTTCAGTAATAAAACATTTTTTAAGTTTGGCTTGACGGTAAAAATCTGGATAGCCCCCTTTAACCTGTAGTAGAGTTAACTCTTTTCAAGACATCAAGATTTCGATTCCTCAAATGTGGAAGCAGTTGCAAAAGTACAAATTAAATTTGCCTGAAGTGATGAGGTTTGCATCTGAAACTGTAAAAACATGGTTGGAAAACGAGAGGATGCCGGTTACAAGCATTTTTCTCCTTTCCAACAATGTTTTCAAAAGGCTTCATCATCAGGGTCGCTGAACACGAGATTGTTTTGCAAAAACTTCACACATTTGATTGTCCTGGTTCGATTTCTACTCTGGCCGCTTGAAGGCGTGTCCTTCGGCAATGCATAGCATTGTTCCGCTTTAGCTCTGGCGAAACCCAGGAAACACATATATGGGAAAACTTTGGCTTTGATGTGACAAATTTTAATTCTGGCAGCGACGGCCCAGTTTAAGCTTGGCAAGTAAAGCTTTGCTAGCATTAGACAGGCATTTTGCCTGTAATTATTTTTCTTTGTGAAAATGTAGACGTACATTTTCTACCGTTAATTTTAACTTGTCCAAAATTACGGCTATTCAGAAAACAAAAATGGATGAGACGTATGAAGATGATGAATAAAAAGTTGATTGGACGGCGGAATAGTGAGATTTAATATCACGACGTGGTCTCGTGTACTTTTAACCAACAAAGCATTGGAACCGACTTAAGTTGTTTTTGTGGACATGGTAGATCAAGATCAGACAGCACAGGTCGTGCAGTCTGATTTTAGATCTACACTGTCCGCTAATTCTCAACATACACATTCCAAAGCAACTCAAATTTACAATATTTCGGACTTTTTTCCTGATTGAAAAGGCCCTTTTCGTTAATTCAGCGCTCTAAAGATTAGGAAGCGAGAACTCTATTACGAGTGAAAAAGGGTGTTTTTTTTTTTCTTAAAAAGACAAAACCTCTACATAACCTAAGGTGGTATTCACCAATCGTTTTAAGTTCTACTCATTTTCTCATTTAAAAGACTAGCCACTTATCCCGGAATTTGGTTTTCTGGTTCGAAAAGATCTACCGTTGTCTTCCACAAATGAGCAAACGAAAGCCAAACTTGCCAAATCTGTCTCGCTTTGAAATTAGAAGACAAAAAAAGAGGCATTCATTGTTCCAAAAGGTTACTGAACGTATCTGGAAAATGTTTGCTTTTACGGTTTGAAAAGTTGACGCTATGATGCAGTTCAAAGCTTTGTCTTTCCTTACACAGATTACCCCACTTCCACACAATCCCGACTTTAAACGATCCTTGAAAAATAGACTTTCGAAAACATTGTGGGAAAAGGAGAATATGCTGGTAGCCAGCATTTTCTCCTTTTCCCGTAATGTTTTCTAACCTTTGACAAACACAGTCATTTGAACCACATTTAATTTGCCGTCCGCAAATGCTTATAGTTTGGACCAGTCTAAAATATTGTCGTTTGGTAAAGAGTTAAACAAAAGCCAAATCTTTCTTACTTAGGAAATGAAACGGGTTGAAGTCTTCCTGAGAAAATGGGCATAATTGTACAGTTTCCTGCTGACATTTATATGTGCTACGCTCTGGCAAAAGGGGGTTTCATGCATCTTCGCAATGCATAATTCCAAGAATATCATCACATGCTCTGGCAAAAGAGGGTTTAATGCATCTCCGTGATGCATAACACCAAGAAAGTCATCACATGCTCTGGCAAAAGGGGACTTAGTGTGACCTAAATGCATCTCCGTGTTACAATATACTATGTAAGTCATTACATGATCATAAATCCATTTTCTCTAAAAACCGACTGAATCATGAAATAAACTGGCACTTGGACATGCAGAAAATGGACCAATAGCAAATCGTTTCTGCCCATGTCAGTCTGCTGTTCAGGCTGACCTGGGTCAATACATTTTTGCAAGTGCATTAAGCCCATTTTCACAGAGCATGGCTCATATATTTCTGTCCACTTAGTGGCGCCAAAAACAAACATTAAGAGCCTTTCTAACTCTGAGACACCTCAATAAATTCAGATGACTGTCAAGCCAAGATTATCGAGACATAGGAGAAACCTGGGAATATACTGGTCATAAAATGTAATCATTGTTCGTGTCGACAACCCTTTCACTCACTACCATCTACTGCCGACTTTTTTGCTTCATCCAGCAGATCACTTTCTCCTTTAGCCACAATATTTTGGCTGGTAATAAGGTATCAAACTGTAACTGTTCTTAAAAAGACAATACGAGGGATGGCATATCACCTTCTGCAGAAAACTTCCTGCTTCTTACGTAAGAGCAGTTTTGAAACCACTTTGGCAACAGGAGAAACAATACTGAAAGAGCGATTTCTCCTTTGGCCAAGATGCTTTCGAATATCTTTAAAAGTAATATACTTTTTATTCATATAATATCCCGTTAACTAACCCAAAGTTTGTAACGCTGAGTTACAATGGATAACGTAACGAAAACTATAAATGTGTAAGATCCTTTCAAAATATGAGCCATTCTCTGTAAAAAAGGGGGCTTAATGCATCTGCAAAAAGTATCGACCCAGGTCAGCTTATGTGCTTAGTATTATGGATCAAATCCTCTATATGATGGTCGCAGGGATCGAGCAGCTTTCAGCAGTCTAATGGGAAGTACAAACTTTACCACTGGAAAAAACATAGCAGTTTATATCACAAAGCTGTTAGAGCAAATTGATGCACGTTAAATTCAAGGGGCAGCAGAATCTATAATTATTGATCATTTGTACTTTTGTGCAAAATGTTGTATTCTGGGCCGGTGGCCTTTTTCTACAATAAAAGTAAGTATATATATATAATTCTCAGAGCATGGTTCATTTTGATCCTATGGTCGCAATGAGAGATGTATACAAGTTAAGTAGAAGGCGTGGCTCAAAGTCAGACTGCTCAATGATTCACAATACCGTCCGCTACTAAAGGCTTATGAAACTGACTCTTCATTTGTTTTGGAATAAATTTATTGTCTCTATGGCCTTGTAAAAATGTTTACTTGGCGGCAAAACATTTTTTCCCTAACTCTATAATAGATGACGAAATTCGAGACTTGACCAAATTAATAGCGTCTACAGACGACAAATTAAGCTTTTACCGAACAGTGCCGTCTTTTAACGATCCTGGAAAAGAAGGCTTTGAAAACAGTGTGGGAAAAGGAGAAAATGCTGATAACCAACATTTTCTCCTTTTCCCACAATGTTTTCTACCCTATCAAAGAAAAACTGCACCATTTGAACCACATTGAAATTGTCGTATGCAAATGCTTTCAATTTAGATGAGGCTAAAATTTTGTCGTCTGGTAAAGGGTTAAATGAGCCTCAAATGGTGGAATTTTTCTTTGAAAGGATAGAAAGCATTGTGGGAAAAGGAAAAAACTGTTGCTACCAGCATTTTCTCCTTTGCCAAGAATGTTTTCAAAGTGATTTTTTTTTTCTGATAGCTGTTTGTAGTAAAGCGTTAAAATACTAAATAAATGATATGAAAATATCCAAACAATACAAAAAAAAATACTGCAGTAGCAAATATACCTGAGTCATGCCAAGGGGGCTTAATGTATCTCCGTGATCCATGATACCAAGAAAGGCATCACATAATTAGGGATCCATAAAATACATTATGCCAACTGTATCATTAGGTAGACTGGGCCTTTGATGCGGACTGCGCAGGCTGACCTGGGTTCATACTTTTCGAAGATGTATTAAGTCCCATTTTCACAGAGCATGGCTCATATCTTCTCGCCAGAAAGAACCTCTCCTTATCTAACTGTGCAGATTCAAATTCAGACTTCACATTCTGTGCAATCTGATCATGATCTGCACTGTCCGCAAAAGCCTATTCGGAGACAGTGGTGAAGGAGAAGCTCGTCGCCTCTCAAACCAAAGGTTTGGGGTTCGAATTCCGTGAAGAGCGGGGTCAACGTATGGAACCACCCACATCACGGTGCGAGTTCTGGTTCAGATTTCCAGGAAGCAATCATCGAGAATGATTAACCCTTAGGCTGTTAGGCTCGACTTAAAGACCTTTAACGGACTGTGTAGATCAAGATCAGACTGCACAGAACGTGCAGTCTGATTTTGTATCTACACTGTCCGATAAGGAGATATTTTTCTAAAAAAAAAAAAACAATACGTCTGAAATCGCAAAATCCAGGTTTTCACTATCGGCTTCAAAGTTTCATTTCACTTATTTGGCAAGATAAGGGTTATTGTGAGTTGTAAGAATTTGTTTCACAATCTATGTAAAATAAATAGTTGTTAACTAAAGCAAAAGCCCATTGAGTCTCGCTTAAGCTGCCTATGGTTTAACTCTTTACTACACAATTCCGAGTTTTAACGACCCTAAGGTAAAAGGCATTTGAAAACATTGTGGGAAAAGAAGAAAATGCTGGTAACCAGCATTTTCTTCTTTTTCCCACAGTGTTTTCTATCTTCTTTGACCATCATTTGAGTATCATTTTATTTGTCGTCTGCAAATGCTTTGAATTTGGACCAGACTAAAATTTTGTCGTTTGGTAAAGACTTTTAACCAAACGATTCTCATGATATATTTTCCATATGGGAGAGACGCTATCCGTCATTGTTATCTATCAGACCTGTGGAAGCTTACACGGCTTGAGAGCTATTAACCCTTAACCATTCGATCTAATGTTTCTAACGACTATGATAAGATATGGAAAGATTGTGGGAAAAGGAGAAAATGCAGCATTTCTTTGCCCCCCCCCCCCCTTTTTTTCCCACACTGCTTTCTCTTCTTTAAATTACAAATCAAATCATTGGAGCAATGTTCGGATGGAATGGTTGGCTGTATATATTTTCGAGGTGGACTTTTCCTTAACCAAACAACTACTCTGATGAAGGAAGCTTAAAAAAATTGTGGGGAAAGGGGAAATGCTGGTAACCAGCGTTTCCTCCATTTCCCACATTTTTTTTTTACTTTTTAAATTACAAAACAAATTATCTGGGCTGTGAATAAAAGTTTAACAGAACAGTCAGATGAACGTTGACGTTTATAATATCGACAAGTCGTTTACCAAACATTTGTCGTTTTTCAACGACGCTGATAAAGGAAGCTTATAAAAACATTGTGGCAAAAGGAGAAAATGCTGGTAACCTTCATTTCTTTTCCCTTTCCCACAATGTTTTTACTCTTTATATTACAAATCAAATCATTTGAGCCATGTTATAAAGGAACGATCGAATGCACATTAATACTTATATAATATACATAGTAAAATTAGTGTTGCACCCCCTGTGTTTTTTATCGGGTTTGATTTTCTGACGTGAATGAGATAAAATTGGGTCTAAATTAGAATTCGGCTGCTGCATACACCAACAGACTCGTCGTTTGCCCATAAAATGAACTGAACCGAGGTATCCCTTGACCTCATGGTAAGTGGGAATCTTTTGCCTCGATGTTGCTTTCAAATTTAAGAAAAACGAGAAGCGTTTAAGTTTGGTTAAAACAGGGAATTTAATGTCGGAACAAAACTTACGACAGGTTGAAAGTGACCTGCAGAGAATGGACACACAAAATCAGGCAATATTGCGTACTTCCGCCCGGGGCATGCAAAAGAGCTTGCAGTCTTTGTCTCACACCTCTCACGAGAGGTTGAAACAGCTTGATCAGTAGCTGCTGCCATGAGGTTAAGGGATACCTCAGTTTATTCCATTTCAGAGACAACAGACTTGTTTGTTCTTGTATACAGCAGTCAGATTCTAATTTCCAACCCATTTCATATCATTCACGCCAGAAAATTAAACACGTTAAAAACACAGGGGGTGCAACACTAATTTTACTATGTATATAATATCGACAGGTCCTTGACCAAACAAATACCGTTTTTTAACAACTCTTAAAGGAATCTTATGAAAACATTGAGGAAACAGGAGAAACTGCTGGTATCCAGGATTTCCTCCATTTCCCGCTTTCTACTACTTAAATTACAAATCAAATAATTTCAGCCATGTTTCAATAGAATGGTCGGCTGAACATTAACGCTTTCAGTATAAACAAGACTTTTTGCAAACAATGCCGCATTTTAACGACCCTGATGAAGGATGCTTATGAAAACAATGTTGGAAAGGAAAAATGTCGGTAAGCAACATTTTCTTTTTTTTTTGCAATGCTTTGAAGTGTTTATGATAGGAATCAAATCATTCGAGCCACATTTGAAATGGTCGATTGATTTTACTTTTTATTATGTACAAGTCTCAAATTTTGTTGTCTGATTAAGTGTCAAAAGCCAGGGTCCGTAATCACCAACCATTCTTAAAAGCATCTTAGTCTTATTCTCAAGAATTTTCTAAATAAGACAGTAACACAACTTGTGATTGGCTTAACCAAATGGTTTAGCCAATGAGAAGTTGTGTTACTTACTTAAATCTAGAATTAGACTTGGAATGCAATTAACCCTTAGGCTGCTAAGCGCGGATTAATGACCTTTTGTGGACAGTGTAGATCAAGATCAGACTGTACAGAACGTGCAGTCTGATCTTGGATCTACCCGGTCCGATAGGAACATTATCTTTCCCCTGAAAAATACCTTTGAAACAGCAAAAATTGGGTTTTTACCATCGGCTTAAAAGTTTCATATCACTTATTTAGCGGGATAAGAATTAAGAATGGCTGGTGAGTACGGACCCTGGTGTGACCATGGAATATTTTCTCATAGAAGGTAATAAATGTATCTCTTTCTCTGGCAGTGTTTTCTTCATTATATGCACAGCCAGCAGTGATTTGTCAATTTTTTTTTTTATCCTAACCTCATACACAAACTGTACATAGTAATCATCTTACCACCACCTGTAGACGTATGTGGGTCTTCCGGCTAACCGCTTTTAAAACCTTGTGGCTACATGAGAATGTTGAAAACGAGAAATATGCTCTCTTATCGTATTGTTTTCACATATATTAAAATATAGCATTTCACATTATTTTTTCTTAAATTCATTGTTTTAAAGATGTCAGCTGTAATTTTACAAGGATGTTATAATCCTAAAATCATAAGAAGCCATTTTTCTACACGAAATGTAAAATTTTACAATGATCTATTGTGTTACTGCGACATCATAAGGTTCCGACCGTAAGCCACTATATAAAGGGACTCCTGGCAGGGATGTATCTGAAACAGCCCTTGGGACATATCTGTCTCTTTTCCGGGAATGTTACTTAGATAAGGACCAGCTTACTCAAAAGAAGGTTCCCATACTGTCATATCTTGGATCAGCATTTCCTATATTTTTTTCAAACAAAAGCATTGAACCATTTGAAAGGCTATGAAATTAGAATATCTGGGTCTTTTGTGACAGCTCACACGATTTATATACATTCCACCCACCTTTTTTTTTTTGCATGGATTAAAAGTAGAAGAGAAAAAAAAAATAATAATCGAAAATCTTTATTGTCTAAATCTTTACTTCCTAAATCTATTGTTACCAAAGAAAAGCATTATTTGTCTTGCCATAATTGCATGCCTTACAGAACAGTGTAGATCAGGATAAAATTGCAGAATAATGCTTCTGTGCAGCATGACTTTGGATCGGTATAATTTATGAATACTTTTGATTAAAAGAAAAAACTTGGATATTTGAACACAATTCTAGATGCCGTGCGCTTATTAGTATTTAGAATATCGAAAAAGGTTGGGACGGAATGTACATATGAAAAAGCTGAGAAAAAGTCACCTATCTACGGTAAATAACGGAATTTTATTTTTTATCTTACCTTAAATTGATGCTCATCCTCCTTCGATACTCAAACGTTCACATACAGAAAACGTTAAACGTTTAAAACAAAAATATTATTAATATACGATCACTTCAACATATTATTTATCACTCCAATCTATAAAACACATTTGTCGTGTAGGAGAGAATTTTTACTTGATGTACAACTCTGACAGAATTCTTAATTTTCCTTTTTCATTTGTATAAAGATTAACAATCCATTATTCAATAGATACAAGCTGTATTTGTCACAATTCTCCGAGAATTCTGCGCTCTACTGGCTAAATTCTCTAGCTACTATTTCAGTTTGGCGATATTGGAAAAAAAAACTCCAGGAAAGGGCGTTTTAACCCCTTTCAGCGCCATGAGCTAAAAAAAGGGGCTTCTGCGTACGGGCATAGATCTAAGATCAAACTGCTCTAAACGTGCGGTCTGGTCTTAAATCTATACCTTCCGCTTGTATAGTAAGATAAAACCTATCTGGGGTTAAGTGAACTGTATTTTTTCAGTCGTCGAAAAAGGTCGAGTTTATCTATTTGGCTCTGAAGGGTTAACTCTCTACCAGACGACAAAATGTTGGACTTGTCCAAATTCAAAGCATTTGTAGACGACAAAATGACTTTGCATAAAATGATGAGAACTGTCTTTGAAACAGTAGAAAAACAGTCAGTTACCAGTATTTTCTTCTTTTCCTACAATGTTTTCAAAAGCTTTCCTTACCAGGGTCGTTAAAACTCGGGATTTTGGGTGAAGGGTTAGAACATTTCCTTTCAGCGGCCGACTTATCTCATCATGTGGCAGACGAGTTATGGAAACATTTGTGGCAAAAGGAAACATTTCTTGTTACGAGCAATATCTCCTTTTGCAATAAGTTTTTAATATGTATTCATGTTAAACCTTAATTCACATTGAGTATCCGCTTATTCATTGACTAGACAATCCCGTGTTTCAATAACACTGAGGATGAAAGCTGCTGAAAACATTGTGGTAAAGGGAGAAAATGCTGGTAAGCAGCATTTTCTCCTATTCCCACACTGTTTTCAACCCTATCAAAAACAAACTCCATTATTTACCCTACCTTTATTTTGTCGTCTGCAAATGCTTTCAGTTTGGACAAGTCTAGGATTGTTTGGTAAGAGTTAAATAGAGGATCTTATATGAGTGTTTATGTATTATCATTTTTATCAAACGAGTTGACTACGAGTTGACTAAAAGTATGTGACGCGAGCCTTGGCGAGCGTCAAATACATTGTAGTCAACGAGTTTGATAACAAGAGGCCCATGATGGCCCTGTATCGCTCCACTGGCTTATAAATATAAACCATAAATACTTAACATTTCAATTCTGAGCCAAATGGTTTCAAAATAAAGACTTACAAAGTTTTCTCTGTAAAAGCCCATGTGAAAGTTGAGACCCGCAGGGCAAAGCCATTTTTGATCCCAGAGCGATAATTACTTGAACCCTGGTAGAGGTCCACAAGATAAAGCCACATGCCAAAATAATACAAGTCTATGCTGTATGGTTATAAATAATGTGATTTTCAAGTTTCGTCCATATGAAGCCTCTGTAAAACATAAGACCCCTGATGCAAGGCTAATTTCAAAAAAAAAAGTCAAAAGTGATCCAGATTTGGTAGCCCTTGGGTTTGCGGTTAGGAGCAGAAGGATTTTTTGAATTTTCACCCTATAAGCACATGTTTATGACCCATGAGATAGGACGAATTTTGACATAACTTGAATAACTTTGGAAGAGGTTATTTAGATTACACTCATACAATGTTACAGCTGTAACTCAAGCTAAGGAACAAGAAGACCTTTTAAGTTCTCACTATATTAGCCTATGTAAAGCTTGTGACTTATTGGGTGAAGCAGTTTCAGAGACTATAAGCTTGATGGCCTTTGGCCTGTGGAGCTAAAAAGCAGTATCTTTTTCATGAGCTACAATGACGTTAGTAAATACAAGCTTTTGGAAAAGATTTTTAAAGGTTTTTCAAAGGTTTTTCAATACTTTCAGTTTTGTAGCCATAGCAACCATAGCTTTTAACAGAACTTAATTCTTTGAAGACATTCTGAAGAACATCATGGCAAGATGATATCTGTAAAGTTTGGTCAAAATTGGAAGAGTGGTTTCAATGAAAAAGATGAAACAATCTTGGTAGAAGTCTACAATATGAATCGGCATGCCAAATTTTTATAGCCCTAGGCCTTAGAGAAAGGATAAAAAAAGATATCTTAAGTTTTCACTATGTAAGCCTATCTAAAATTTGTGAACCCTGGAGTGGGACAAATTTTGATCCCAAGGCTCAAAACATGCCAAATTTCTTAGTCCTATGCTTTATGGTTAGAAACAAGAAGGTTGTCGAGAAGTCTTCACTATATAAGCCCTTATAAAACTTTGACCCCAGGGCTACAGTCGGACTAAATGGGGAATATGTATTAGAAGAATAACATGCCAAATTTGGGACTTCTTGGCCTTATGGCTGGTAACAAGTCGGTTTCTGAAGTTTTCACTCCATAAACCCATGTAAAACTTGTGACCCCTGGTGCAGGGCCAAACTTGATCCCAGGGCTGTAACTTTGGCCCTCTTTGTAGTTGTCCACCCGATAGTGCTATAATTATGCAAAATTTGGTAGCCGTAAGCCTTATGGCTATGTACACCAAGATTTAAAAGTTTTCCCTATATAAGCCCATGTGAACCTTTCCCCCCCCCCCCCATAAAGCCAAACTGACCACAGGATTGTAATTTAGGCACTTTTGGTAGACCCCCCACTAGATCAAGCTAAATGCAAAATTTGGTAGCTCTAGGCCTTATGGCTAGGTACAGGAAGATTTCTTAAGTTGTCACTATGTAAGCCCATGTAAAACTTGTGACCCCTGCAGCGGGGCCAATTTTGACCCCAGGGCTAAAATTTTGGCCCACTTGGTAGAGGTCCACTAGATATAGCTACATGCAAAATTTGGTAGCTCTAGGCCTTATGGCTAGGTACAGGAAGATTTTTAAAGTTTTCTCTAAATAAGCCTATGTAAAACTTGTGACCCCTGGGGCAGAGCCAATTTTGACCACAGGGCTATAATTTGAAGAAACATGATAGAGGTCTACTACATAAAGCTACATGCCAAATTGGGTTGCCCTACGCCTTATGGTTTCAGACAAGAAGATTTTTAAAGATTTCCAATATTTTTCAGTTTTGTTGCCATGGCAACCAAAGTTTTTAAAGGAATCAAATTCTTTCAAGAAATTCTGAAGAGGACCATGGCAGGATCATTTCTGTGAAGTTTCATGAAAATTGGATGGGTAGTTTCAGAGAAGAAGATGTTTGAAATAAAAGTTAACGCACGGACGGACGGACAGACGAACGCACGGACGGACGCACGGACGCACGACGGACACCGGGCCATGACATAAGCCCGCTGGCCTTCGGCCAGTGGAGTTAAAAATGATAATACATAAACACGAATGTGAGATTCTATTTATCACATAAAGCGAATGACAGACAAATAAGTATCCTGCATTATCACCTTCAGCCTTTATACCGTTCACGGATCCATGTTTACAGTTGTAGTTCGGTTTCAAGGGTGTACATACACAAATAGATAGGTCTTTGACATTTACCCCGAAAGTAGAATGAAACAGTTTCTACAGGGGATAATTCCACCTATTTCCACAATTTTGTTGATTTTTAAAAAACTTCAGCTGCATTTTTTGGGTTTTATTACACATGAAAATAAAAAAACTTGCCACGCGTATACGCCTTAGCAACAATGACGTCATTTTCCGCGAAACGGCGTAGTAGTATAAATTCCGGCACGTGCTGTGGCTGGTTTCTCCGGCTTCACGCGCTTATGACTTAAAAACCGATCAGAACCGGGACCCCCCCAAAAAAGATAATACACTAGTGTATTATCGAAAATAAGTCGTGGGTTTAATACACTGCTGGAGGAGGTTTTATGTGATAAAACTGTTTTCGAAAATTGTCTCCTGCCGTTTTGTTGCTAGTCCGTTGAATATTATAATTCAAGCCGCCTTCAACACTATTGCATTCATATCACAACCACTGTTCATTTATTCATGCATGTATTGTGTTTCAGTTGAACAGGAATATGGCTCTGAAATGTCTTGCCCAAGGACACTGCCACGAAATGCCAACCGCTCCGAGGGAGGATCGAACCAAAAGCCTCCTGATTTCGAATCCTATACTTTCACCGCTGAGCCAGACAGGATCCCGAGTTGTTGCTGAAGTTCGAGCGCTAACCAGTACCTCTGCAGACTATTCCTTGACTTTTACGTAGTGTCGACATGTGAGGAAAAAAATGAGATTTTCAATGGACTGGCTGAGATACAGTAGATATTTTGCCACATTGTGGCAAAAAGCGAAAGGACTCGTGATAAGAATTATTTCTCCTTTTTTCTCACTATTTAAAATGAAATGGCATCTATGGGTAGCCTGGTTCTAGACCGTTTTCTGTTGTTTTTTTTTTTATATTCGGACGTTACGTTGCCAAAAATGACACTGTCATGTTTAACAAAGTCATGTCCGAATATATAAAAGGAAAAAATGATCGGACCGGAAACCAGGCTTGTCTGTGTGTGAAACAGAAAGAAATTTCGTGATATGGAAAGGGTAAACGCCAGTGTGTCATTTGTCATTCCAGTATTAGTTTGTATTCTAATGGGAGATGTGCTCGCTGGTTCGTAAATCTAACTTAAAGGTCGACATTTTATCTCATTAGCCATCGAACAGGGAGGCAGGCAAAGACAAAAGAGGGAATTAGATAGATAGATAGATAGATAGATGGATGGACGGACGGAAGGACGGACGGACGAACGGACGGACGGACGGGCAGGCAGGCAGACAGACATATAGACAGATGGACGGACGAGCGGACAGCATTGCTGTATAACTTCGTTGTAGGATTTAAACCGTGGCTGGGGAATAAGTCTCTCCGAATTCTGACAAATGTAACGAAAACAACGAAGCACATGGACAGTTGCACTGATAGACGTTACATAAATAGAAAAAAACACTGAAATGCAAAACAAAACAAAAACCGGAAGCACACATTAAAGATATCTGTGAACATGGCCTTTTCGGAGATCATTCGCCTCGGGAACCAAAAGTCATAACTTCAAGCCCAATATATACGTCAACTAAAATATTCGGCAGTAAATCGCTGCCCTTAAATTGTTGAGTCTTCCGTGTATCAGTGCTTAAGGCGTTGGATTTATAAGTAAGTGGTTCGGGGTTCGCTGGCGGTACTGGCCATGTGGCAGTATCCTTTGGCAAGGCTTCACGTACACCTGGCCTAATATCGGCGAAACCTAGAAAGAAATGAAACGATGAGCAGTCACAGTGATCTGACTTGAAATATTGTTGAAAGAGTTCAATAATACAAATGAGCCTCGCTCTGGCAAAGGGGAGCTTAAAGCATCTCTATGGTGCATGATACCAAGCAAGTCATCATTTGATTGTCGATCCATAAAAGCAATTTTTTTAACAATCGACTTAAGCAGACTGGTCCTTGGACATACAGAAAATTGACCAATAGCGAAACGTTTCGGCCAAAGTCAGCCTGCGCGAATTGCGCAGGCTGACCTTGGTTGAAACTTTTCGCAGATGCATCAAGCCCCCTCTTCACAGAGCATGATTCATTAATCTATCAAGACGCCATCACGGGTCCATTCATATTAACATATCAGACGGACTCAATTAAAACTCTATAAAATCAGATGGAATCGTGTGTTTACAACGTCCCTCGTCTTTATAACATGCAGACATTCGCTGCCTGGGGAGATTTAACCCTTAACCACACAGTCTCAACTTTTAACTTTTTCCTCAAGGAGGAATATTTTTGAAAAAAAAAAAAAAAATGGGACAACGAGAAAATGCTGGTTACCAGCATTTTCTCCTTTTCCCACAATCCTATCTTATGTGCGATATTTGATAAATAATCTGCAAATACTTTTAGTATGGTCCAGGTGTAAGATTTTTGTAGTTTTGGCAAAGAGTTTAACTTTATACCACAAAATCCCCACTTTTAACGACCTTGAGAACGGAGGCTTTCGAAAACATGGTGGGAAAAGCATAAAATGGTGGTTACCAGCATTTTCTTTTCTTCCATTTCTAAAACAATTTCAACCATTTGAGCCAAACACATTTTGTCGTCTGCAAGTGATTTTGACAAGTCCAAAATTTTGTTGTCTGGTAGAGAGTTTACTCTTTCAGCACCCAAATATATAAAACTCGCCCTCTATTGATAGTTGAACATACACAATCTACTGATACTCAGAAACGGTTTTATATTAAAAAAAAAATGCCTAAGCAAGCGGACGGCATAGATCAAGATCAGACTGCACGTTTTGTGCAGTCTGATCTTGATCTTTGCTGTCCGCAAAAGCCCTTGGTTTTTTTTTTTCGTCTATGGTGCTGAAAGGTTAATGATCTGTTTATAAGACAGACAAAATGGCTACTGGTTATCTTTATCCTGGGCGTCTTCTTTTTTTTTTTACAAAGCTGTAGCATGACGTCTTTTCAAAAACATCGTGGTGAAAGAAAAACATGCTGCTTGTGATATGTGATAGATTAATGTACTTGCTGCATCCCCCGTAAACATGCAGACATTTAATGGCCAAAGCTCTCTAATAATTTGTTGTACGAGACTGACAAAATGAGAAAATTTACCTTCACCGTACTATACCAGAAAATGGATCTAATTGGCGCAAAGTGAAGACCAAGACAGACTGAATTTTTGTACAGTCGGATCTTGCTCTACTCTCCGCTTTTCTGTTCATTCTTTCGGTCAAGCGGAAAAAAACTTCTTAATTATACTAGATCTCTTGTATTTGTATGCACATAAATGACGAAATGGATCAGAACGAAAGCAAAGCTTATATGATTCTTCTCCAAAATTCCAGGTACACAGTTACAAGTTGATAATAATGTATAACGTAAAAAAAAAATAATAATAACGGTATTTTGATAGCTATTGAGAGAAAACCGTGGGAATAAAATAGAACAGGAACATAAGCAGATTGTTGTGGAGTGTTTAACTGGGGGAACAAAACTGGAGGTAAATTTTCACAAGCTGTTGACATTCCTCCATGACCATCACAGATCAGTAGATATTGGATGCTATCAATAAAAGAACATGCAGTTACTTATTTAGATACAAGCATTTAGACTGAGTTTTGGAGGCAGGATGTTCACATCCAAAAAAAAAAGCCATAATTATTCAAAGTAAATCTTCTGCTATGACTAATATAAATATGAACTGCTGCGAATATTTTTTCATTATCAGGTTGATTGAGATCTTCATCACCATATAAAATGACTTGAAGAGTAACTCTTGTAATTGTACTTATATCATCGTTTAAACTAATTCTTAATTCTCGGTAAAATGGGCATTCAAAGAAGTAATGATGTGTTGATTCAACAGAGCCGCATCTTCATTTTTTTTTTTTTTTTTTGGCAATGTTAAAAATATTTTCTTTATACAGTGCACATGTAAGTATCAATCAATTCTGATAAAAAGTTGTAGCAATTGTCTACGAACTTTTGGATATACCCTCATAGTTTATTGTTGCGAGATACAAAGACGGATGATCAATTCTAAAACAACAGGGATTCTTTTTTTTTTCCATGAAGAAGTTGTGTACAAAGAAGTGAAAACATTATTTATACATTTGTACATGCTCGTATAAACACATTAATGGTCTTGTGTTTTAACAATTTGTTCCATTAAGTCTTGAGGTCTGCTTCCGTACAATTTTAGATAAACTCAGCGGTATGGCTGTTTCACCAACCACGTCAAAGTCAGACCTATTTCATAACAATTATTATGGAAAGCCCTCTGATTGGCTGAAAACTTTGCCGTGGGCGTTCATACCGAATTCTGGATATGCAGTCTGATCTCGGTCAACTCTCCTAGCAATCAAAATCACGGCAAGAATTCACCAACTCTTCTGAACTGCATTCTCAGTCTAATTCTCAAGACCTTTTTTTTATTCAGAGAGTACCGCAACACAAATTTTGATTAGCCAATTCAAACAGTGTAGCCAATCAGAAAGAATGTTACTTTCTTAATTTAGAAGTAGTCTAAGAAAGGTGAATATACGCCCTGGACCTATGCCTATAAAGCTTGAATTCATCATCATTTGAGCCATGCTCTGTGAAATGGGGTTAAATGCATCTGCATACAGTATCAACCCAGGTCAGCCTGTGCCGTGAGCCAAAGGACCAGTAAGTCTTTCTCAGGATTCAGTCGGTTGTCCGACAGAATGGATTTTATAGATATATAATTGAATGATGACTTGCTTGGTATAATACTGGTTTTTACTAGCACTTTCTCCTTTTCTCACTATGTTTTCAAAGCCTCCTTTGATAAGATTGTTTGGGTTGAGATATTACTTGCCAAGCTGACTGCGAAGTTCTATAACCACTGGCTCGGATCCGTACAGTGTAGGCTAACCATTTACCAAATACTTCTGTTCTATTATATCTTGAGGCGAAAAGCCTTTTAAACACAACCTGGGAAAAGGAAGAAATGCTGGTAATCATCATTTTCTCCCTTTTCCATACTTTCCCATACTTTCAAAGATAAATCTGATCATTTGAGCCACATTTAAATTGTCAGTCTGTAAATACTTTCGATTTGGACATCTGGTAAAGAGTTACTCTGCATCTGACACCCAGTCCGTGACCAATAAGTAAATGTCAAAAGCACATGTGAACAGACGAAACTTGTATGGCGTCACAAGCTGTTCAAGATCATAACGGTTTACAGACAGTGCTGCCTTTTAATCTTTATCAAGTGACAAAAAATGGAGCCGTGCTCTGTGAAAAGGGGGCTTAATGCATCTGCGAAAAGTATCGACTCAGGTCAGCCTGCGCAGTCCGCGCAGGCTGACCTGGGCCGAAACTTTTCGCTATAGGTGAATTTTCTGTATTTCCAAGGACAAGTCTACCTCATGATTAAGTCGGTTGTTAAAATTGTGGCTATTATGGATCCATAATTATGTGATGACTTGATTGGTATCATGAATCACGGGGATGCATTTAGCCCCCTTTTGCCAGAGCATGGGTCATGTATAAGATACTTGTCCAAAAAGAAATTATAGACGAGAAATAACTGTGGATCAATTGATCGGATTTGTTTTGATAGGGATAGAAAACACTGTGAGAAAATGTTGTTATTTGTCATTTGAATGTTTGAATCCGCTAGAGTAACACGAGAAATGATAAAGATTCTTGATGTAGTGCAGTTGCCATGGAAACCTTTGAATAAATAGGTCATTGTGTCAAATAATGATGATCCAATAAAAGTTTGATAGAAACTGTTTCAAACTATTTCGCTATTTTCGGAGCAGATTCGCTATTTAACCCTTTACCACACAATCCTGACTTTTAACGACCCTGAGAAAGAAACCTTTGAAAACATAGCATTTTCTCCTTTTTCCACAATATTTTCTACCCTATCGAAAACAGACATCATCATTTTAGCAACATTAAATTTGTCGTCTGCAAATGCTTCCAATTTTGTCCAGTCCAAAATTCTGTCGTTTGGTAAATAGTTAAAGATAAATATAGGCTTATTCTGCGGCCTTTCCTATTTCCGTTCATCTGGCAGTTTGTCTCTGCGCTCAGGTATCCTGCAAAACGCAAATGTGGATGTATTTTGCGGAGAGCCTCATACACCACGATAATCCTTCACATATGTGCATCTGATATTGGTCTACACTCTTCCCTGTGCTATTAACCCTTAGGCTGCTAAGCACGACTCACTGACCTTTTGCGGACATTGCAGATCAAGATCAGAATGCACAGAACATGCAGTCTGATCTTGGAGCTACACTGTCCGACAAGGAGATATTTTTTTCCAAAAAAATAAGTTTGAAATATCATTATTCGTGTTTTCACTATCGGCTTGAACGTTTCATTTACCTTATTTAGTAGGACAAGGGTTGATTTCAGTCCTATAATCCTCATCAAACACTGTCAACTTAAATCGTTGCTACTCAACAAAATTAAGAACTTGTCCAAAATGAAAGCATTTGCAGACGACAAAATAGTTGTGATTCAAATGATGAGACGTAGCTTTTTTCGCAGACTACAAATTGATTGTGATTCAAATGACCGGACATAGTTTTTGACTTGTAGCAGACATTGTGGGTAAAGGAGAAAATGCTGGTTACCAGCATTTTCTCCTTTTCTCCCAATGTTTTTAAAATCCTCTACTTAGGGGCTGATAATACACGGGATTGTTTGCAGAGGGTTAAAAGAAACTTTTTTTAGCCAGATTTTATTCAACACGATGAATTCGACAGGGTATAGGCTGGGTTCAAGGTCCGTATTCACCAACCATTCTTCAGAATATTCTTAGTCTTGTCTTCCAAAATTTTCTACATTTGAAAGTAACACAACTTCAGATTGGCTAAACCATTTGGTTTAGCCAATCTGAAGTTGTGTTACTTTCAAATGTAGAAAAGTTTGGAAAATACGACAAAGAACGAAAGGTTGGTGAATACGGACCCAGATGATTGGGTATAGGCTGGGTTTAAGGTCCGTATTCACCAACCATTCTTCAGAATATTCTTTGTCTTGTCCTCCAAAATTTTCTACATTTGAAAGTAACACAACTTCAGAATGGCTAAACCATTTGGTTTAGCCAATCTGAAGTTGTGTTACTTTCAGGTGTAGAAAAAATTGGAAAATAAGACAAAGAACGAAAGGTTGGTGAATACGGACCCAGATGATTGGGTATAGGCTGGGTTCAAGGTCCGTATTCACCAACCATTCTTCAGAATACTCTTAGTCTTGTCCTCCAAAATTTTCTACATTTGAAAGTAACACAACTTCAGAATGGCTAAACCATTTGGTTTAGCCAATCTGAAGTTGTGTTACTTTCAAATGTAGAAAATTTTGGAAAATATGACAAAGAACGAAAGGTTGGTGAATACGGACCCAGATGATTGGGTATACTCGTATCTTATCATCTCGCACTTGATGCGACGTATTATTATCATCGTCATTACTTGAAAAACATAATTAGAACTGAGACTCTCGTTATAATTTTAGTAGCAGTAGTATGTCATTATCATCATCAGCAGCAGTAGCAGAAGCAACACCATCATCATCATTGTTACGAAAATATGACGCCAACATTTATAACACATTTGTTTTGTTGTCCGTCGATTACGAGCCATCCCTGATAAATTGTTATTGAAAAACTTTCTGGTATCAAATTTTTCTGTACAGAAACCAACAAGCATGATTTATTTCTTACAGTAATATTTCGAGTATTTGCTAATTATACTGTTTTTTGTAGAGCAGAAAAACAGTCAAGAAAAGTGTTCTAATCGCAAACGGCCTTGAAATTAAATATTCGTCGAATATTTTCATACAAACTAGCAGAATAGATTTTCTCAATTACTAGGCCCTGTGTCTTCTCGCGCAAATATAAGCCGAATAACATTTCTGTTCTCTGGTGTCGCACCACTGCGATATTGCCTCCGGATCGTAGTATCAAAAGTAGTCCCATGTGAGTTTTGCAGTAGCACTTTTGTTGCACTGTTTCATGGAGCTGAGAGGGCTTGATTGTATATAATTTAGATCGGCTTCAAATTACACTTACAGGACTATTTTGTTTCAATGGAGCAACAAAAAACTTGGGGTCAATGCCGTGAACAGGTGTTCCTGAGAGAGAAAATTCTAAGGAGCCTGTATTGGTTGGGATTTAGAGAAAGGTGCAATCGGTTAACATGTTGGGGGTGCATTTGTTGAAGGACTACAGATGTTCTTTTGACAGCAATAGACGAGAAAGCCATACCTTTGCAATCATGCGATATGTGGAGGAGGAAATATGGTCAGTTTTACTGTATCAAAAAACTAGTGAGGTGACACCCTCTACAAAGGAGGACGTCGTAAACACACGACAGAGAATTCGCTGTCAAGATAATGCAGAGAATTCCACCGAAATTTTGACGTAAAAAGCGAACAATTTCCCTACTTTTTGTAAACTATTCCATTCTATAATACAGAACAATAACGACATTTCTTTCGGCCTACCTGAAGATAAAAGCATGTACGCAATTAATATGGTAAACTGTGCCAATTTCCCCTAAGCTCGAAACAGTCTCTTGCTAAAAAGATGGACAGTATGGTGGCATATTTCTGCCACAGGATACGAGATAACTATTACGGTAATTTAAGAAAACCATCGCGATAAAACAAACTTTCATGAAATATTATCTAGATAATAAAAAAGTTCACTATGAAAAAATCGCGATAATTCTAACTTTTATCACGATTTCTTTTTTTTTTTTGTTTGTGCCCACAACTGACATTCACAGTATCTATAAATAGAAACGGTTTCGAAACATCTTCGTCTCCAACCTTATAAATTCTCCTTTTCCCTGAATGGTTTTAAAATCGTTCGTAAGAGGCATATTGAGTCGTCTTTGTGTTTAACAGATTTCACTTTATTTTATGAGTGACCAAATTTACCAATTAAGCTACAACTGTAAGTAATTCGAATTTTAACTTACCGCCATCTGGTAAAGTCAAAAACTATCGAGTTCATCCAAATGGTGAATTTTCTATTTATAGATATCGAGAAACGGGGAGAACTATATCGCTAATTTTATCCCGAATGTCAGTGCGTGCACGAGTTAGAGAATTTGTGTTAAAATATCTACTGATCGATGTAAAATTTTCTAGATAACAAAGTTTATCGTGATTTTTTTAGAAAGCTTTTCACTGTCTTGATAAAATTTCCAAGAAACTTTGATTTAGCGGGATAGTTTTCTAAAATTATTCCGGTAGTTTTCTCGTATCTCGTGACAGAAATATGCCGAATTTCGGCTGAATTTCCGGACGAAAACGGCACGTCTGAAATAATCAAAAGGCCGTGAGTGCTCTGGTATTCAACAAGCTTTTATAGATGAATTAGCAGATATGGTAGATTCAGATCAGATATACAACGTGCAGTATTATTGTGATCTAAGATATACAATATCAGCGATAGGATTTTTACCTAATACGGCGCTATAAATGCAGACTTAGAGATATAAGGAATATCCGCGTAAATTGGTGTAGGCTACAATCGAGTAACTCTACTTGAGCCATGCTCTGGCAAAAGAGGGTTTAATACTTCTCCGTGATGCATTGCGCCAAGGAAGTCATCACATACTTATGAATCCATAAAACTCACTTTGTCTAACAACCGACTGAATCATGAGGTAGATTTGTCCTTTGACATACAGAAAATTGACCAATAGCAAACAGTTTCGACCCAGGTCAGCCTGAGCAAATGCATTAATTCCCTATTTCACATAGCTCGGCCGACCGCAGGTGCGTGGGTGGGTGGATTGGTTGGTTGATCTATCGATTGACTGATTAACTGATTTATTGATAAGCAATATGAATGAAGATGCTACTCAAGAATACACGTAAAAAAAAAACAATGTAGCAAAAGTAGCTGTTACTCCCAGCGAGAAGCTTCTCCTTTAGCTTAATGGTATCAAAAACGGTCGACTTAGGAGGTGATGTGTTAATGTATTGTGTACAATACTGTAATGCAGGATCATAGCATCGAAAGTCACTCCGAGCGCCCACGCTTTTGGCTTTCTCTTTTTTCGGCGTAGTTGAAAGTGCTGGATTTTGACTACTTTTTTATGCTAATAAAAAATGAATAAATAGAAATTTGTGCTTGGTCGAATATGTAGACTTGTAAACTTATTCTAAGGGCCCCTGTGGTAAAAAAAAAAAATATAGACATGTTTATTTTCCAAGAGCCCCTGCTTATTTGCTGGCAAATTTACTCCGTCTATCTTTTTTATAGATATTTGAACCATGTTCTTTTAAAAGGGGGCTTAATGCATCTGCGAAAAGTATCGACTCAGGCCAGCCTGCGCGGACCTGGGACGAAACTTTTCGCTATTGGTAAATTTTCAGTATGTTTCATGATTCAGTCGGTTGTTAAAAAAGTAGCCATTATGGAAAAATAATTATGCGACGTTTTGATTGGTATTATGGATCACAGAGATGCATTAAGCCCCTTTTTGCCGGGGCATGGCTCCTTTTGTGTTTCTGAATTAAAAGTGCACGATGCATACTTGCACAATTGACGTTTTACGAGTACTCTGGCCTTTCAAGTTGCTTCCTCCTGGCTAAATTCCCAGTTTGATAAATCATTAAACTGATTGGACTGATCATTAAATCGTTTTTCTCTCTCAACTACGACCTTATAAATTATTTCTCCCAATATCTGAAACAAATGAAACCTGTCTGTGAAATTTTAATTGAATGTTGCTATGAAACAACCAAGTAAATACATGTATCTCACTATCTGCGATGGATAATGACCTTTTACCAAACCATCCTGCGATTTTACGACCCTGACAAAGGCTTTTTAACTCTTTGCCAAACGACAAAACTTTGGCTTCGACCAAACTGAAAGCATTTGCAGACGACAAATTAAATGTGACTTAAAAGTTGGAATTTGTCTTTGAAAGGACAGAAAACATTCTGGAAAAAGGAGAAAATGCTGGTTACCAGCATTTTCTCCTTTTCCCACAATGTTTTCAAAAGAATTCTTTCACATGGTCGTTAAGACTCGGAATTGTGCGGTAAATGGTTGAAACATCATTGGAAAAGGGGAAAAAATCCAGTTACCAAGATTTTCTAAAGATTCGCAACGTTCTTTTTTTTTCCCGAGCCTTAGATGGTCTTTGAAAAAAAGTAATAGAAAAAAAAAAAAGGAATTCTGCTTACCAACCTTTTCTCCCCGCAACATTTTGTACCCTTTCAAAGCCATGACCCATCGCGTACAAACGTTTCCAATTTGAAACCTAAAATTTTGTCATCTGGTAGAGGACTGGTGTTTAGTTGTCGGTTTGGTGTTAAATGCCGTTTTCAACATTATTTAGATATATCGACGAAATCAGTGCGCCTTTCCATGCGTTCTTGGATTTACTTTCACCAGTACCTGTCGCTTATTGCCACTGGCTTATTTCCCACATAATTACATGTACCCATGTTCAGCGGCAAGAGAGGAATGAATCTTGTTGCAGTGGCTATCATAAATCCTCGGATAGAATTTGGCCGAGATGGAAATTGAACCAGCGATCTTTGATTTCAAGCGCTGAACACTACCGACTGAGCTACAGCTCCCGAACTCGACGGAAGGGTTTAACCCTTAACCCGCACAATAAGTAAAGTTAAACCTTTAAGTCGATAGTCAAAACCCAAATGTTGCCATTTCAAAGTTATTTCGGGGATAAAATGTATCTTTATCGTACAGTGTAGATCCAAGATCAGACTGCACGTTCTGTGCAGTCTGATCTTGATCTACACTGTTCGCAAAAGGTCCTTGAGTCGAGCTTAGCAACCTAAGGGTCTAATGAGGGTTTGTCATGATATAACGTAATGGATCTCTGTCAGACATGATGTATTGACGCCAACTAAACTTGGTGGATTTTTACTCCGAGAGTCAAATACAAGGAGGCGTGTCCTTGACCCCTAAGTTTTTTCCAGACGGCCAGACGACAAAATTTTGGAGTCGTCCATTTCCAAGGCATTTGCAGACAACAACAAGAAAATGCTAGTCGCTAGCATTTTCTCCTTCTCCCACGATGTTTTCAAAATGCTTTTCTTCCTTAGAACCGTTAAAATATGGGACTGTTTGGCAAAGGGTTAATTCTTTACCAGCTTTAGCGGACGACAAAATTTTGGACTCGTCCATATTGAGGGCATTTGCAGACAACAAATCGAATGAAGCTCCAGTGATTGAATTTATCTTTGATAGGGAGAAAGCATCGTAGGAAATGAAAAGAAAATACTGGCTACTAGCCTTTTGTCCTTATTGCACAATGTTTTCAACAGCCGTCCCTCTCTCAGGGTCATTAAAACTCGGGATTGTTTGGTAAAGCTTGAAAGCGCTTAATTAATAAAATGGGGTTTCTCAATCTAGAAAGCAGAAGATAGTATAGCAATTTTAAGGATGCCTTGCAAAAATATTCACATTATAGGGGACAGTGTTGATTCAATATCAGACTCTACATTCTATGCAATTCTGATCTTGATATACGATGTCCACAAAAGGCAGTCTGATTTTGATTTTCATTGTGTGAGAAAGAACAAATACGTTGAGTTTGATCCTTAAACCACCTTCCACAACTGTAGTTGCTTTAGTGGCCTGAGTAGGTCAAGATCAGACTGCACAAAACGTGCAGTCTGGGTCTGTATCCACCAACCATTCTCAAGAGCATTCTTAGCTTAAGTCTGGCATTAGAAAGAAACACAACATTCTAATTGACTAAAACATTTGTTTCAGCCAATCAGAGGTTGTGTTACTTTCAAAATTAAAATACTCTTGAGAATAAGACCAAGACAGTTGTTAAGAATGGTTGGTGAATACGGAACCTGATCTTTGATCTGCACTGTCCGCTTTGCTGAAACACTATAGACTAAAGCAATCATAATATGGCGTGCAACACACGAAAAGGAGCCTTCGGACATATATGTGTAAAAGTGTGTCGTCCCAGATCAGCCTGTGCAGTCTGTGACTAATCCGAGACGACACTTCCCGTTTTTGTGCGATTTTCTGTTTCACGAAAGTATACTGTATGAAATCAAAGTGCTGAAAGTACTGACAGATTAGCGAATTTGATTGATTGAATGTTTGATTGATTGATTGATTGATTGATTGTATTTATTCCTGTTTTCAACATTATTTCAGTTACGTAGCGGTGGCCAGTGCAAATATCCATGCTTTCCTGGGGTTTCTTTTACCAGTACTCCTCACAATATTCTTTCCAAGCCACTGGCTACTTTCACACATAACCATCGACGAAACGTGAGAGAGAAATGAATCCTGTCGCAATGACCATCATCAATCGTCGGAAAGAAATTTTCCGAGTTGGGGATCGAACCAGCTACCTCCTGTTCTCAAGTCCTGTACGTTGCGGACTGGTTTGCCGTGGCTATGCATGCTATTGGTTAACTATAATCCAGTTAACCCTTGACCTGCTACAAAATGTTAAATGAAACTTTCAAGTCGATGGTAAACACCTGAATATTGCTATTTCAGAGTAACATTTTGGAGAAAATACATCCTCTTATCTGACAGTGTAGAACCAAGATCTGACTGCACGCTCTGTGCAGTCTGATTGTAATCCACACTGTCCACAAAAGGTCATTGAATCGCGGTAGTTCTGGTAGAAGAAACTTCAGGAAAGCATGGATAGGTGCTCTGGCCTCCGCAATATCACTAAAGTAATGCTGAAAACGGAGTTAAAGACCATGAAATCAATTAGTCAATATCCAGTAGCACAAAGATGTAGTTTACTATCTAACTCTCTTGACAAAATGAAAATTTTACACATGTCCAAATTCAAAGCTGTTGCAGACCATAGATTAAATGTGGTTGAACTGATGAAACCTGATTCCAAATGGGCAGAAAACAATGTGGGAAAAGGAGAAAATGATGGTTACCAGTAGTTTCTCCTTTTCCTGCAATGTTTTCATAGGGATTCCTCCCCAGTGTCGTTAAAACTTGTGATTGTTTGGTAAAGGGTTAAGACACTGAATAGCAGTTTAGCATAACAGTTTAACGGTACACAATGATCTAAATAATGAATGAATGAAGGAATGACAAGGGTTCCCTGTCCAGTGAGGTTTAATATAGCTGGGATTTGCTACAAGTTACCTAGGTGTATCTATTAATAGATTCATTCATAATGTTACAGTGGTGTAGGAATAAGTGATTCTCTGCTTTGCATAGGTCACTTAATTTACATATCAGCAAAGATCTTGCACCTTATAAATGATATCCTGTTCAGTTTATTACTTTGTAAGACGAAATGTTGAAATTGGAATGTTAGAGATTTAGTAGTTTTTGTCAAAATTGTCATATATAACAGAATTAATGATTTCTAACAGAAAGAAGTATTTTCTGTGAGGCAGTATTTGGCAACTGTGAGGTTTTTTTTTTGTTTACTTTGACTCTAGGTCAGTCTTGATGCCTGTAGACTAGCTTCGCTAGTCTAAAAATCTTATGTAATCGTAAAGTGCCGTCTCGGATTAGCCTGCGCGGACTGCTTTACACTTTACGCGAATGTCCGAAGGTCTTATTTCTAAACTAAAAATGCTTGTTTGGCTTATATTCGGCGCTCTAAAGGTTTACGTTTGGGAAGTTTGGGTGATAACCAATAACCTGCGTGTAATCGGTTTTTTTTTTTAAATTAGAAAAAAAATCAGTATGTCCCTCTTTACAACATGGTCTTGTCTACTCTCTCTGACATCCGATTTACTCAAAACTCGATATCTGATTGGCTGAGAAAAAATATCTCAGCCAATTAAATGGCTAGTGCTAGAGTTTCAAAATTATAATTGAGCCCTGCTTTGGCAGAAGGGGGCTTAATGCATCTCCTTGATGCTTCGTACCAAGCAATTCATCATAGTAATATACACATATGTCCCTAAAATCCGTTTTGTATAGCAGCCTACTAAATCATGAGGTACACTGCTCCTTTGACATACAGAGGATTGACATAAGGCAAAACGTTTCGGCCGAGGTCAGCCTGCGCAGGCTGTCCTGGGTCGATACTTTTTGCGAATTCATTAAGTCCCCTTTTCACAGAGCATGGCTTAATTGAATTTAATCATAATTATGTGATGTCTTGCTTGGTATCATGGATCACGGAGATGCATTAAACCGCTTTTTGCCAGCGCATGGCTCATGGGGGGTGTCAGAGTAATTCTAAACGTACATATACATGTATATGAGTAAGGTTCAAGGAACAAAATACATTTTCTGTGCACGTGTATACATGTACTTGATCAAAGCAACTTAACACTTTACCACACACAGCGGAATCATCCCAATGGATTTTAGGAAGAAGACTTTTGAAAACATTGTGGAAAAGAGAGAAAATGCTGATAACCTCCTCTGCTCTTTGAAATGACAAACCACTTTTTTTGGGCCTTGTTTAAATTGCCGTCTGGTAATGCTTTCAATTTAGAAAAGTCAATTTTTTTTTTTTGGTTAAGTCTTAATTTGCAAAAAGGACCCCAAAAGGTCAATTCCAGTTTATGATAGGTTCATAATAATACAGAACATTACAATATAGTCTATTCGGATTGATTGATTGATTGATTGATTGATTGATTGATTGTATGATGTTTAGCGCCGTTTTCAACATTATTTCAGTTATATCGCGGCGGCCAGTGAACGTATCCATGCGTCCTGGAGTTTCTTCTAGCAGTACTCCTCTCAATATTCTTTCCAAGCCACTGGCTGCTTTCCCACATAACCATCGTCGAAACAATGGTCAGCGGTGAGAGAGGAATGAATCCTGTCGCAATGACTATCATCAATCCTCGGAAAGAAATTGGCCAAGCCGGGGATCGAGCCAGCGACCTCCTGTTTTCAAGTCCTGTACGCTACCGACTGAGCTACGGGGGCTTGGCAGTCTATTCGGAATAAAGCACATTTAGTTCTTTGTCAAAAGAAAACATAATGGTGAAATACAAGAAAAAATATACAGGGTGACAACGTTTTCTGAGTGGGACACTGACTAGATCAGAACAGAACAATTGTTTTGAATAACTTTACTTCTCGAAGACGTCTTTTCGTGTGGTTGTGTTGATGAATAGCGACTAAATATAAGCTGGATTATATGATTATATGTATGAATATAAGTGTGAAATGCAACAATCGAAAAGCTAATGAATAAATAAAGAAAATCTCGAGAATTATCAAAGACTGCAATTATCCTAGGTTTATTTTACCACGGTGTTATAGGTTTTCTCTGATAGAACTCGTATTTGTTGTTGTTTAACCCTTTCCCAAACAAGCCCTGGTTTTCACGTGTCTGCAGTACAAGTCTTTTGAAAACACTGTGGGAAAAGGAGAAATTGCTCGTAACGAGCAATTTCTCCTTTCCCCACAGTGTTTTCTACCCTTTTTGAGAACTTTCTGCCATTTTCATCAAATTTAAAATTGTCGTCTGCAATCTCTTTCAATTTGGACCAGTCTAAAATTTATCGTTTGGGAAAGGGTTAAGTATGATGCAATCCTGAAAAATACAGATTTATTTTTACATTTAATGCAGGTACAAACTTATACAAACTGTCTCTTTTCATGTATTAACATATTTGGGATATATTTTAACCCGAATTCTATGAAATACATACAGGTCAAAAGAAAATGGTATACATCTTCGTTATCTCCAATAGAGCTTTGCAATAGTAAATACCGTTCTATTTATCGTTATTATTTTCATGAAGCCCGATTCTTTTTTTCCGAATAATGTAGAAAGCATTTCAAACCATGTCATGCCTAATTTATTATGACTTGCTCTACGATGGATTTCGTTTTATAAGTTCATATGCTCGTGATGGGGATTGCATGAGAGAAACCATTTTATACGGAGCGGAGAGTTTTGGAAAATAAAAGACTGCGAGCTTTCTAGTTTTCTGCTAAAGTAGGGATCCTAGGACAATGCCCCGTTGAAGTAGATACGTGTCCTGTCAGAATTCAAACAGGTGGCACTTTGTCCCATTCGAAGATATTTGAGCCGTGTTCTTACAAAAGCGGGGTTAATGCACCTCCGTGATGCATGATACCAACCAAGTCATCACAGAATTATAGATCCACAAAATCCGTTTTGTATCACAACCGACTGAATTATGAGATATACTAGTCCTTTGAGCGGCAGAAAATTCACCAATAGGAAAAAGTTTAGGCCTAGGTCAGCCAGGCATCACAGGCTGACCTTGGTCGTAACTTTTTGCAGCCCATTTTCCACAGAGCATGCCTCATTTAAAACTCTGTACCACACGATCCCGACTTTTAACGACCTAAAGAAAGAAGCCTTTCGAAAACATTGTGGTAACCAGCATTTTCTTCTTTTCCCACAATGTTTTCTACCCTTTAGGAGGCAAATTTTATGTTTTGAGTTACATTTAAAATGTCGTCTGCAAATGCTTTAACTTTGGACAAGGCTAAAATTTTGTCGTGTGGTAAAGAGTTAAAGATTGGTGTCGAGTTGCATTTGTATCACTTATTCTGAAAATATTCCCCACCTAATATCTGCAAATCTTGCGGGAGAGCTGCATCCCCTCCCCTTCCTCCCCGTGGACATCCTTGGCAGAACTCTGGTTAGGTAAGATGAGTGTCTATACCTTCCGTAAACTTAACCCATAGTCGCCCTGGTAGAACAAGGGATACACATATTGGAAAACCCTTTACCAAACGACAAAATTTTAGACTGGTCCAAATTCAAAGCATTTGCAGACGACAAATAAAATGTGATCAATATCTTTCAATTCGTCCTTGAAAGGGCAGAAAACATTGTGGGAAAAGGAGAAAATGCTGGTTACCAGCATTTTCTCCTTTTCCCACAATGTTTTCAAAAGTCCCTTTCCTTGAGGGTCGTTAAAACTCGGGATTGTATGGTAAAGGGTTAAAACCCTTTGCCAAACAATCCTATGTGTTAATGACCCCGCTTGCGTATGAAGCCTTTTGATAAAAAAAAATGTGGGAAAAGGTGAAAATGCATGTAACCAGCATGATCTCCTTTTCCCACAATGTTTTCTAACTTTCCTCGGACTATTCCTATCATTTAAGCCACGTCAAATTTCTCGTCTACAAGTGCTTTCAAGTTGCATGAGCTTTAAATTTTGTCGTCTAGTAAAGAGTTAAACCATTACAATATATAGAAATATGGCGTTTGTCCCAGCCAGCGACCGTATCCATATCCTTGTCGTTTTTTGAAAGCGTTGAGGGAAACCAGCACAAGCAATTTTACATTTTGTTTTGTTTCCGTAGTTATAATATAGTAAAATTTTCCTTTTCATTGCACAACGGTATATTGCTCATTTTTCTCTTAATGCTTTATGTTTTTCAGAAAAGAAATTGACATTTCTTTCCTTCAAACAATTCTTTTTTGCCACTCAATACAACCTTTGGGTTGTCTAGAAACGGAAGGAAAGGTAATGGAGCCCTGAAAGTAATGTTGTCGCAATAATGCCGCTGAGAGATATCATGGTACGCTGAAAATACCAGCTTTAAGTGTTGAAACTCAATGCCGTTAACATAATGAGAAATAAAACATTGAAAAGCACATTATATGGATTTATCTCCTGGGTAAAAGGCTCGAAATGTCATACAGAGCTTTTTACAGAAAAACAAATGTACGACCTTTTCGACTAAACAAACGAAAGTTCATGGTTGTCCATCTATAAATAAAAAAAAATAACAGAACTGTTGGTGTTCAAGGCTTGTCTAAAAACGATCAAAATTTTTACTATTTTACCCTTTAGATCCACACACAAAAAGGTTAATGGCACTGGGAAATAAGACTTTTGAAAATACTCTGGAAAAAGGAGAGAAAGCTGGTAACCAGTATTTTCTCCCTTTTCCACAATGTTTTCTAGTCTTTCATTGACAACTCCAATAGTTTGAACCATGTTGATATTGTCGTCTGCAAATTGTTTCAAATGGAAATAGTCTAAAATCAGACCTGTCGTCTGGTAAAGAGTTAATATGTTGTCTGCAAATGCTCTCAGTTTGGACAAGTCTAAAACTTTTTATCGTTTGGTAAAGTGTTAATCATGGTAAGCGTCACCGGCGAAAACATGACCCTTTTTCGCTGAGACATGGATCAAGATCAGACAATTCCGTCGCCTGAGCCACGGTTTAATTTTGTCGCCTGCAAATGTTTTGACTTTGGAAACGTGCACAACTTTGTCTTCTGGTAAGGCATGGACTCAATTTGAAACACGTTTGCTGCAGACGACGTCACAGTCTGTCACACGGAAGTCTGATCTTGATCTTTATCGTCTGCAATTGCCGTGACGTGTTTTCGCATGGCGCTGAAAGAGTTATTTTCAGAAACAAAATACAATGAGCCACACTTCAGCAAAAGAGGTCTAAATGCATCTCCGAGATGCATTGTACCTATAAGGCATAACATAAATACGGATCCACGATTGCAGATAATAGGTATAGCCATTTTTTTAACCGACTTAATCATGGGGTAGTATGGTCCTTGGACATACAGAAAACTGATCATTAGCGCAAAATTTAGCCAAGGTCAGCCCATGTGGACTGCACCTGTAGGCTGACCTGTGTCGATACTTTTCGCTGATGCATCAAGCCCCTTTTCACAAAGCATAGCTCACATGTGAACTGGATTTCTGTCTTACATGTTATGTAAGTCTTAACAGCTTGATCTACCGTATTTTAAAGTCAATATGAAATCGGATGATGGGTCTTAAGTTATTATCATATTATCTTCAGCGAGAAATCAGTCTGGATTTATTACATCTTGATTATACACACTCAGGACTGCAGTCTGAAAGCAGTTAAAGACTGTCCCTCTGTTTTAAAGAGAGAGAGAGAGAGAGAGAGAGGGGGGGGGGGCATAAAGACGAAATGAAGAATGACGATCATGATGATGATAAAAGATCAAATAAGAACAGTAGCTAGATCAGATATGGTAAACGATAATAATAATAATGATAATCATCATCATCATCATCAATAACAACAACAACATTATCATATTCGTGGATTTCAAAGGGCCTTGTTATTTTTTTCCACAGATCGTTTTTTCCCGCGATGATACGGAAATTAACGAGGAAATACGAAGATGACCGAACGAATTGAATTCTGGGTAGAAAGGTCATAGCTGTTTGTTTATCATCAGTGAAACAAATTTCATTCAAATTTTTCTCTGAAATAATTTGCTCGGAATCGGGAAGAAATCAATTACAGTATCTGCTTCTAGCTCATCAAGTGCGATTGATCTTCAAATCAGCTTTTTCAGGATTCCATCCTATTTGAGTAACCGCGACTTTTTTTTGGAAATCTTCAGCAAAAATTGACAGTTTGTTTACAGCTGATTCAATGGCGTTCAGTGTCAACATTCACACAATGGACTGTTTGGATTTCAACGTTATTTATCACACGGTCTCAGCTCTTTCTTCCTGCGTTAAACTACCTGGCAAAAGAAAAATAAACTCTCCGTCGTTTAGTAGCAGACATTTTTAAATTCCTGGCTTCTTTCAGAAACGGGAAAAGTAATTTTTGTTGAAACCGAAAGCAATTTGTAGAACAAAGGAGGAAGGGAGAGGAGGAAATATCTATTTTGATCTCACAAGTGTCACTGATAAAGGAGAAGTACCACATAATTTTTATCCATAAATATCCAGACAGAACGACATCATGAAGTTTTTGGAAAATTCAAGATTTGAGCAAATAAATGCAGCATTATCATTTGAAGCTGACTCAAGTAGAATAGATGGAAGGTAATGTATCGTACTATTTTAACCCTTATCCTGCTGTAAAACTAAAATGTAACTTTCGAATCAACAGTAAAAACCCAAATACTACTATTTCTAAGTTATTTTTTTCAGGAAAAATATCTACTTATTGGACGGTGTAGATCCAAAGTTCAGACTACACATTCTGAGAAGTCTGATCTTAATCTACACAGTCCGCAAAAAGTCAGTGAGTCACGCTTAGCAAGTAAAGGGTTATCTCTCTACAAGAAGACGAGATTTTAGACCAGTCAAAGATCAAAGCATTTACAGACAATGGGTCAATTTTATGCTGTGATAATCATGGGATTTGTCTTTGAAATTGTGGAAAAGATTGTAGGAAAAGGAGAAAATGATTATCTGAAACTGCTGAAATTTCCAGCATTTTCTTCTTTCTAACATTGACTTCAAAACCTTTTTTTATTAGGATCATTGAAATATGTGATTGTTTCGTTAAAGGCTTAATGCCCTTTTTTGGTCAGAAGGTGTTTTTTGATAAAAGTATTGCTCAAAATAACAAACTTGTCTGTTATCTTTTATTTTAGACAGGCTGAGGTGACAGTATCTTTTATGAGCAAGAACCCACGGGTATTTGTTCTGGTTGTATCTGGAGTATGTTGCTCAAAGGTCACTTTGTCCCTTGATTTATGCAGTCTTTGTTCTTTCTTTAATCCTTTCCAGATATCAAGATATTACTATTATTGGACTGGCACATTGAAAGAAATGCATGCTGTATGTTAAATGCAGCAGAGATGGTGGGATATGGCTTTCAAAGGATAGAAAAAACTAAGAAAAAAAGGACTAAATGCTTGTCAGCAGCAATGTCTCTTCCCCCGAACATTTTCAAATCCTTCTACTTCAGGGTTGTGAAAAAATGGGGTTTTTAATTATGAATATAAAATCAAGAAAATTGAAAGTGTGCTCTTCTAATTTACCTTTTTTTGGCACTAGAATTGAGAGTTATTCCTGCAAGATGGCTGGTAATGACAAGAGGTTGTTCAAGACACTGATGCAAGATGGAGGAGATTCCCATCCTGAGGACCTTCAGGTACTCTCACCACCACAGAGTACAGTCTCTGCCAGTCCAAACAAGTAAGTACATTTTCAGACCTTACAGGGTATCAAGACTTTTATTACATACCTGTAAGTTTTCCAGGTTAAATACATGCGTCGCACGCGGCTAAAATCACACATGACGGAAAAAAAATCCGTATTCCACTCAGTGGAATACGGTTCCAAATATGGTATGATGACGTCATTCTCGATTTGATTTTACGCAACGTAGTAAAATCAAGCATGATCTCAAGACGTGTTCAATCTATTTTTAGTAATGCCAAATCTTATTTTTCTGCGTGTGAAGATCTGCCCCAAAATAAATTTAAAGCATTATTCCAAGTCTAAAACAAAACATACGAATAATATTAATCAACTATTTGCCCTTTATTGAAAAAAGTACAATTGCAACGCAATATTAAACGAGATTATCGTGACATCAACTGTCGGCTGCTAGATCGAATATTATTGTTTTATATGTTAACACAATGGGCGTGGTGGAAATAATACTAAATAAAATTCATCCGCCATTCATGAAAAAAAGATGTTAACGCCTACTAAACCAATTTTTCTTATAACTATGCTTCGTTTTCGAATAAAATTGTCACTAAATGCATATATTTTGGTTTTTGGTAGTTTAGGTATATAACAAATGGAATATTATGTTGTAGTATGTTTCCTGGGGCTTGTATTTACTTCTCGCTGCGTGGGAAAATTGTGATATCGCGCGAGACCGAAGGTCTCGCGCGATATCAAATTTTCCCACGCAGCTCGAAGTAAATACAAGCCCCAGGAAACACACTACAACATAATATTCCGTATGTATTCACCAGCCATTATTTGTAAATAGGATTCTAATTCTGAGGACAAAGACTACCAGTCCATATGACTGGCTAAGTAAGAAGGTCTTGGGTAGTCAGACCAGTACCTTTTAAGAACTAGGACTCTCAACCTACAAAGAATAACTTACTGGTACATAATTGGTAGATATTAAGCTGTGTACTTGGTGATCCCAAGTTATTCCCCACTAAGAGGAAGACTTATAATAATCTTTAGGACATGCTGGAGGAGAAAAGGCTGCCTACTTATGTTCCATTCTTTCATTTAAAAAAAAAACACATCAATTTAGCTAAATTTATTTTGTCATCTGCAAACCTTGTCAAGAGATTCAATCTGAATGAGTCTAAATCTTTATTGTCAAGTAAGGATTTGATACTACTAAAACAGGTTTGACTGTAGTTCAGAGTGCCAGATAAGAGGGAGTGATAGTATTCTAAATCCATTATTTCTCTTCCAAATCCTATGTTGTGGGTACTCATTAGAATTGTCTCGATGAGAATTGTCTCTATTGAGTACCCATAACATAGGGTTTAGTGGAAAGTGATTAATAATTTCAATTTTGAAATCGAAATCACTCCCTCTATCTGGAGCTCTGTGTAGTTAAGTGACCACTCATCAAAGTTTGCCTGTTTTGTCTTTCAGGGGATATGGTAGAAGCCTGAGTGATGGAGAAGGGTACCTGTGTGATACCATTACAAGAAAAACCCTGTTTTACCTGATCTCCACTCTCAATGCATCCTTCAACCCAGATTATGATTTCAGCCATGCTAAAAGTGAAGAGTTCAGTAAGGAACCAAGTGCAGAGGTAAAACAGTATTCCTGACAGATGATGTCAAAGGCTATCTTAATCATCTAGTTTTTACCAGACAAAAAAGTTTAAGACCTGTCCAAATTTATTACTTTAGCAAACAACAATACATGCATAAACATTGCTCAAACCATGGAATTTGCCTTTGAAAGGGTAGAAAACTATGTTGGAAAAGAAGAAAACGCTGGTTACCAGTTACCAACATTTTCTCACATAGTTTTCGTAAGCATTCTTCCAAGTTGTCAGTGTTTCATAAGTGACATGCTGACCTCTTTATACAGTTTCTTGAATCACACTTTAAAAAAAAAAACACATTCTTTATTTTCCTTCAAATGTTTGTCTGTCTTTTGAATTGAAATATATGTAATTCAATGCAAAATCAACCTGTAAGACTTAGAAAGAAGGGTTTGTGGAACAATGTTAATCCATGTCTCAATAAGGAAGAATGATGCAAGAATTTAGACTTCAAGTTTCCCTAAAGTCAGTGTTTTTGGAAACTGTTTAGACAGAACAAAATAAAAGACCTGGGTTGTTTTTGCATAAATTTTCTCTACAGTCTCTATATGTAAGTTATATGAAGAGTAAGGCTCTTTTAAATTGAAGAAACTGTCAAAGAACACTACTTTTTGTACATGCATAATTATGAGTGCATTATATGTACATAATTATCTTACATGGCTGACATGCTTACAGGCAATTAAAAATTTGTTGTTTGTTTTTAGTGGGTACTAAACACTGTAGACTCTCAGCTACAAACAACGGCCAAGGATGCTTTCTTTAATCTCAAGGATCATTTATGGGCAGCTATTAATGATGAAATACAACTCAAGGAATGTGATGTTTTTAGCTACAATCCAGATCTGGCATCAGATCCCTTTGGTGAAGACGGATGTATCTGGTCCTTTAACTACTTCTTCTATAATAAAAAGCTTAAGAGAATTGTTTTCTTCAACTGCAGGGCTACAAGGTATGGTCTCACTCTGTACCAGGCTATAAATACAGAATATCATGTTGTAGAAACTCTCCTGGTCCTTGTATTTGATTAAAGCAGCCAGCATAAGAAAATTTGATATCACATGAGGCCTGGCAAGATGTCAACATTTTCTTACGCTTCGAGAAGCAAATACAAGCACCAGGAAAGTAACTACAACATAATATTCCTTTTATTCTATACCTACAACTTTCAATGACAAATATTGTGATTATTGACATTTTATTCGAACACAGTAAATAAAATGGAACAAATAATGGATTAGTTGGTAATAACTTTGTTTCTACGAATGGCTGATGAATATCAAAGTGCAAAATTTTTGACAATCAAATGGCAATAAAATGCGTAGGTATTCCAGACGTGAGATAAGTCATCATACCATATTTGACACTGTGTAGATCTATACAGGTTTCTATCTGTCTATTGTGATATTTTATCCCCATTCGACCCATGTATTTGAGGCAGAAAACTTTCAGGTATATAATACAATGGTAGGCCTGTTCTTGTTGAAAGCATTGGCAGACAACAAGTTAAATGTTGCTGAAGTGGAGGGATTTGTATTTTAATGGAAAGAAAACATGCCTTGAAAAATGATTGAATGGTGTTTTACACTGTCTTTAACATAATTTCAGTCATATCACGGTGAGTCTTGGAAAACATGAAAATATTGGTTTCCAGACAGTTTGTTCTGCTCTTCCCAGACTAGTTTTAATTAAACCCTCCTTCCTATGGGTTGTTAAAACCTGGAAATGTTTGGTTAAGACTTCACTGTTCACTCAGTCTTATGTTATAAGGACCCAGTGTATAATGTCTTTGGAAAACTTTGTGTAAAGGAAAAATTGCTGGTTCACTTTCCCACAATGGTTTCTTCCCCTTTAAAGACATAATCTTATTGTTTGAACCACAGTTAACATTATGTTTTCTGCAAATGCTTTCAGTATGATCCAGTCTAAAATTTTGTTGTCTGGTATTGAGTTAAGTGAAGAGTTACAGAACATCCTGTTTAATTTTTTTCAACCAAATAATATACATGTATGACCTTTTTTACACACTTGTACTTGACAGCTTTGGAAAACATTGTGGGAAAAGGAACAATTACTCCTTTCCTTCAGTTATTTTCTGTTGTACATGTATTTCAAAAAAGGATTTCTCATATTTATGTTTTTGTCGTTTGTTTTATGGTTTCTGGGAGATCATGTGCAGTAATAGCCTTACAGGTGTAGTTGATTGTATTACAGGTTTTAATCTATCTTTCATCTATTCACTTGCAATTGCCTTTACATAAAAAGCAAACAAACAGAAAATAAAGTGAGAAATAAATTGGTTTAATGTGGTATGGAAGCAAAATTGGTTTTATGTAGTATAAAAGTTTACATTGCAAAGACAGGTTTAACTTGGTCAGAGGTTTTTAACACTTAGCCAAAATAAGCTTGCTCAAGTTAGAGGAATTACCAATTTTTTTTTTTTTTGTTTTAAAGCTTGACCCACTATGGAGATTCAGGCATAGAAACAGACATCTCTATGGATAATTCTTCAGACATGTTGTTTGACAAGTAAGTAATGGTTTAGAGCAAAAAATGCACACCTTTATAGAGTTGCCTTTTTATAAATCTAGAGAGCTGTTATCTGCTTTAATGAAGTTTTGTTTCCCTGGTTTTACAATAGCATATTTTGGCACTTTTGATGCTAGGATAGAAACATCTACTGGGTGTTGAGTCACATTGATATGACGAACATGAAGTTATTCCATTGAAAAGAATGATGGAATTTAGAAGTTTGTCCATATTTAACAAATGTAAGAAAAAGGACAACTGGTCATTTAAAATTCAACATTTTCACTTGTTTAATTGCCTCTTGGGAAAAAAAATCATTTTCATGCTTACCTAGTGAAATTGTATCCATGTATCTCAAAATCTTGATCTTAAAGAAACCTAGTACTATCTTCTTAATCTATATAATTTATTGCAGACTTAAGAATAGTATATGTCTTGTCACTTTGTAATGAAAAAAAGAAAAGAAAAGGAAACGTGGCAGAGAATAGCATGATCAGAAGAGTACTAATCTCTACATGTTTTCTACCAATGCAAGCTTATATTCCATCATTTGATGCACATTTAAGTTACAGACTGCAAAGAGTTCAACTTCATGCTTTAATCAAGTACAGCTAAGAAGCAAAAATTTTTGTTTATAATTGACAGAGGATAGTTTAAATTCGAAAATGGCTAAAAACCATGTAATCCTGTGTGTGTATATCACAATTTTTTTTAAAAATATATTTCAGGGTGGAGTTCTTTGTTCAATATAGGTAATTTCTTTCTTCATCACAATATGACTGACAATATATACAGGCTTAGGTTGTTTCTCAATCGTGTTCATTGAGGTATATTAAAGGTTGCTGTCATCAGAAATGCTTTTATTCTCTTTTCAGTGATGATATGGAGTAAAGAGCAAGTGTTTATATCTGTGGGAGCTATATTTAGATCAGTCTGTGGATGACAGCTTCCTACAGCGCAGTATCTACTGGCCATATGATAGGATTTTCTCTCTGTATATATATACATTATGAATTGATTGTTATGTCTCTGATCTGATTATCTTTACATGTAAGTATTTGTATGATTTATTTTTTGTCAAGGGCATATTTTAACAAACCATGTTTAACTGACTCTGAAGAAGAACACTTTTGAAAACATTTTGGGGAAATGAAGAAAATGCTGGAAACAGCTTTCCAGCATTTTCTTCTTTTTCCACAATGTTTTCTTTCCTTTCAAAGACAAAGCCCATATTTTGAGCCAGATTTCATTTGTGAATTACAAATGGTTTCAATATGGACAAGTCTGAAACTTTGTCATCAGATAAGGGTTGACACTTCAAGGGCAAACAATCCAACATTTATCTGAGGAAGGAGGCAATTGAAAACATTGTTGGGAAAAGAAATTAACTGTTGACCAACATCTTCTCCTCTGCCCAAAATGTTTTCTACCCTATCAAAGTCAATTCCCATGGTTTAAGCCACAGACATTGAGTATCTTGTTTACAATTGCTTTTGGTTTGGAAAGTCTACTGTATATATCATCATGTGGAGGATGATAAAGTTTTTACCAATTTGCATTGACAGCATATTAACTCCTTCTTAAACAACAAAATTTTGGACTTGTCCAAATACAAAGCGTTGCAGACAATAAAGTAAATATGGCATGAATGGTGGAATTTGCTTTGAAAATGAGGAAAACATATTGGGAAAAGGAGGAAACAGTGGTTTCCAGCATTTTCTCCTTTTCACACAATGTTTCCAAAAGTTTTTTTTTTTTTTTGACAAGGTCATTAAAACTCAGTATTTTGGCTGAGATAATGGTATCTGGCTTTGAAAGATTGAAAAGTGTTGTTGTAAAAGGAGAAGTAGCTGTTGACCAGCATTTTCTCATTTTCTCACAATTTTTTCAAAAGCCTTCTTCTTCAGCTTGTTAAAACAAAAGACTTTGATTGTTAAATGGTTAAAAGCTACTTGTTTCTTAAAGGGAGCTATTCAGATTTTTGTAATCTTACCAAACTTCAAAACTGATGTATCACTGAGTAAAGTAAGGCAATAGCTAGCAAATTATCAGTAAAGTAAAAGCAAAAGTTGAGAAAAAAATATTTCAGCCATGCTCTGACAAGGGGGGTTAACACATCTCAGTGGTGCATTGTACCAATCAAGCCATCACATAAGAATGGATCCATAAAGGCCTCTTTTTTTTTTTTTTTTTTTTTAACAACCACCATTATCACAAGGTAGACTGGTCCTTGGATATACAGAAAATTGACCAAGAGGGAAAAGTTTCGGCCAAAGTCAGCCTGCATGGACTAGCTGACCTGGGTCGTTACTTTTCTCAGATGCAGTAAGCCCTTTTTTCATAGAGGAAGAGTAATTTTTTTAATGGTATACCCTTCTTTGGCTTCGTTGCCTCTTAAGATATTGTCAGATTTAGCACCAGAGTTTCTCAAAGACTTGTGAGAATGTCACATAATCGATAAAATGCTTCTGTTATGAGGATTTGTATTCAAATTGGTCTGATGTAATCAAAATAGACTGAGTTACTGATCGTTCATAGTACAGTTTTTATATGATTGCAAGTAAAAAGATATGAGCCATGCTCTGTGAAAAAGGGCTTAATGCATCTGTGAAAAGTATCAACCCAGATCAGCCTGCGCAGTCCACGCAGGCTGACCTGGGCCAAAACATTTTGCTATTGGTCAATTTGCTGTATTTCAAAGGACCAGTCTACCTTATGATACAGTTGTTTGTTAGACATAATGGGTTTTATGGATCCATAATTATGTGATGATTTGCGGAGTAGAATGCATCATGGAGATGCATTATGCCCCTTTTGCCATAGTTTGGCTCATATCTATTTATATTGATTGGTGTTTTACAGAACTTTTGATAATCAGTATGAAAACTCAATGGCTCTCTTTAAGGCCAACCTCCAGCTGACTTACAACTAATTCTACAGAATATAACAGAATTCAACATTATTTAGCACTGATTTCATTGGCATTAATTTGTTTACCTGTTACATGGAATGAAAAGGATTCATTGCTTCCATGTCCTGGATGAAATACTAGTGTACACAGCTGTACAATAGTGTGGCTATATTTTGCCATACTGTATCAGTGAAGTATATTGTAGCCATATGGAAATGTTGTAGCCAAACTTAGATATTTTTAGCAAATGGCCAAGTGCTAAAGTCTATACCCGACAACAAAATTGCGACAGAAATTTGTCTTGGGGGTGGGGGGGTGGAAACATTGTGAAAAAAAGAGAAAATGTTGGTTACAAGCATTTTCTTCTTTACCCACAATATTTTCAAAGACCTTTTCCCTCAAGGTAATTATTGGGATTTTTGTTGAAGGGTTTGCAAAGCAAGATAAGTAAACACTTGGCTCAGTTTCTTTCTCAATATACCGGTACATGTAAATCTATTTGAAACTAGTCAGTCACAAACACATTTGAAAGAAAACAGTCTGTCAGCAATTCATTTATGTCATTGAAAATATTTTTCTAATAGTTTTCTTTGTTGATTTTTGTTCATGTTGGGGTATCTAATATGAACTGGTTGAAATGGCTACAAGATTTTGATAATTTAAATATATATTTTTTTTTTTATTCTCATTTTTACTAACATAGCTTAGTTATTTGCCTAGAGTTGTAGTGTCTTTGTAGACAAAAAAGCGGGGATGTTGAGTCAGAGTCTTGAAGTTTTCTTCATTCTCAAAAGTCGATATTGTTTTCACTATGAAATCCATAACAACTGAGATTTATACAGTCATATGTTGGATGTTTTCAGTCATAAAGTTACAGATTGAATTGTTTCTCTGATATCACTTGAGGGAAAAAAAAAAAGCAAAATAGATGTAGAGAAAATTCTGGATTTAAGCATACACTACATGATCCCGAGTTTAAACAGCCCTAAAGAAGGCCTTTGAAACATTGTTGGAAAAAGAGAACATGCTTTAACTGGATTTTTCTCCTTTTCCCACAATGATTTCTACAGTTTCAAAGAAAACTTCCTCTTTTGAGTAACATTTAACTTGTCATTTGCAAATGATTTCAGTTTGGAGGAGCCTAAGATATGGCCATCTGGTAAGGAGTTAAAGATATGAGCTGTGCTCTGGCAATAGGGGACTTAATGCATTTCCGTATTGCATTATACAAAGCAAATCATCACATAGTTATGGATCCATAAAAGCCACTTTTTTAACATGTGACTTAATCATGCATTAAACTGGTCCTTGGACATACAGAAAAATGACCAATAGCTAAAAGTTTCGGCCCAGCGCAGGCTGATCTGGTCGATCCTTTTCGCAGATGTATTAAGCCCACTTTTCACACAGCATGGCTCACATATAGATAGCAGGTAAAACATGCAGCAGTTGTTCTTATGTAAACAATGATTATAACTAGGATTTATATATTTTGAAACATTAATTTTCTTGTAAGGTTCTGTGTCGATATTGTGTCATTGGTATATAAACAAAAAAATCCAAAACCACTTCACAGAGTGGGTGTTATGAATTTCAGAATTATTGTATATGTAGGGATATACAGTATCACTTATAAGATATGAATCATATATTTGTAACTCTTTACATGAGAAAAATGTAGACTTGTCCAAATTCAAATTATTTGCAGATAACAATATAACCATTGCTCAAGTGATGGTTTTTGTCTTTGAAAGGGTAGAAAGGTGATTACCAGCATTTTCTGCTTTTCCCAAAAGGTTTTCAAATGGTGTCCTCCTTGGGGTCTTTAAAACTCGAGACTGTGTGATAAAGGGTTAATAAGTCTACGAAAAATCTATTTGGGTCTACTCTTACCAAGTGACACACTATCGCCATTATACTGTACATGTACCATTGCTTTGCTTTTATTTTGTTATATACTCTGTTGAGATTGAGAACAATGATAGATTGTTATTTTGTGTTGTTTGCAATTATGTCCATTTCCACTGGACTTAACAGATTTTTATTTGCTGATGTTTCTTTTTGATCATTATTACATTTTCTTTTTTGTCATGTATTTTTAACAGATGAACTAATATCTTTATGTATGTATTATGAAAATATAACTTAGAACAGAAGCAGTATCAAAGGGATTTTGTCCTTGACAAGGATAAATTAGTATATAGTTGAAAAACAAAAGTGAAAGTTTGTACCGTGAAACAACTCTTCCTTCAAACTGTACAGCTTACACAGTGTTTGAAGTGTATGTCCCTCTAAAGCTATTTTGTCCAACACTCACGTGTCAGTTTAAAGAGAAGGCAGATATTCCGTATTTGTTCAGTCTTAACCTTTGTTTAACTCTTTAATAAACATTTCTATGTTTTAATGCCCTAGAGACATGGTGCTTCAAAACATAGTTTCTAGCATTTTCTTTTTTTTCAACAACGGTTTTAAAAGGCTTACTTCTGTAGGGCATTAAAAATGTCACTGTGTGGTTGTTAAAGGTTACCCCATTAATTCATGTGCATATTTTCAGAATGTCAAGAAAACATCGTCACAAATAAAGTCATAATAACAAGCATTTGAAAAAGTCTCTCATACAAATTTTGTATAAAAATATTTGAGGCTTAACCCTTTACCACACAATTCCGAGTTTTAATGACCCTAGGGAAAAGGCTGGTATCCAGCATTTTCTCCTTTTTCCACAATGTTTTCTCCCTTTTCAAAGAAAAATTTCCTAATTTATGCAACATTGATTTTGTCTTCTGCATATGCTTTCAGTCTGGACCAGTCTAAAATTTTGTCGTTTGATAAAGAGTTAAGGAAATTATTATGAGACTCTACTGGTATATAATTTTTCACAGATGTTATGAACTCCAGCTCCTGCAGACTTTTTTTGACATACAGCAAACAACTTTTGAAAACATTGAAGTGTAACTGATAGTTACACTTAAAAGAATTTTTTAAGAAAAAATAGAAGACACTTTTTAATAAGATTCTGAAAAGCTTGACTGTTACGTGTATTTACTTTTACATCAGTTGAGTACTCGACAGATGAATAGCATGTGTAAAAATATTTCTTGTACATAGATTACTAGTAATAGTTAAGTTGCAGAGGAGTGTGATTTTGTATTAAGGTTTTTCTGTCACTCTTTGTAATGCTGTACTTAAAAGTCTGTTTATCCCTCAGTATAGGAGCCATAAGAACATGCTGCTGTCTAAAATATACCTGTCATTCATCCAAGTATGAAATGACAGTTTGAATTAGTTTTTCTTCGAATTCATGAACTCAAAACAAGTAAATTGTTTGTTGTCATTGTTTTTTGTTTTACTTAACTCTTTACCAAACGACAAAATTTTAGACCTGTCCAAATTGAAAGCTTTTGCAGATGACAAAATAAATGTGTCTCAAAAATTGAAATTTGTCTTGGGAAGAGTAGAAAACATAGTGGGAAAAGGAGAAAATGCTGGTTACCAGCATTTTCTCCTTTTCCCACAATGTTTTCAAAAGGCTTCTTCCTGTGGGTTGTTAAAAGTCGGGATTATATGGTAAAGGGTTAAAAAGAGATCATTCTAACTATAACTGGAATAAAAAAGATTCCAATGGACATATTCTGTGGAAAAGACCCACATATTGCGATTTAAGGCTGATTTTTGACAGAATACTTCAGCAAGGAGAGTTGGTGCAAGATCAGAGTACAAATTCTGTACAGTCTGATCATGATCATAAATGCTCCAAAGCTGACATGGTTGTGCTAGATGCTTGAAACGTTCAAGAGAAAAGCGCTAGTACACATGTTAACCATTTACCACGCAATCCCAACTTTTAATGACCCTGAGAAAGAGGGCTTTCGATAACTGGGGGAAAAGAAGAAATATTGGTGACCAGCATTTTTTTCTTTTCCTGCAATGTTTTGCACTCTTTGAAAGACAAATTTTATGTTTTGAGTTGCATTAAATATGTTGTCTGCAAATGCTTTCAATTTGGACCAGGCTAAAATTTTGTTGTCTGGTGAGTTGAAGAGAAAACTTTTGTAGGAGAGTACCAGTTTGTTATGCTTATTGAAACTACTATTTAGATATACATGTAGATACAGAATGAAATATAGTTACAATAATGTGTCTTGTACTATGTAAATTCTTAACTGAATCAAATATGTGACAAGGTGCATAAAAATATCCTTGTTTAGGGATAATCTGTCAGAAACAAGAGTTTGTGAAAATAATATGACAACGAGAGAAACTGATAGTTATGAGCAATTTCTCCCTTTGCCAAATATTTTCATAGGTTACCTGATGCAAGACAAAAGCAAGTTGTCTTCGATTTCTGATACATACATTTTTGTAACTCTTTACCACACAATCCCGCCTTTTAATGACCCTGAGGAAGAAGCCTTTTGAAAACATTATGGGAAAAGGAGAAAATGCAGGTTACCAGCATTTTCTTCTTTTCCCACAATGTTTTCTACCCATCCCAAATTTCAAATTTTCAGTCACATTTATTTTGTCGTCTTCAAATGTTTTCAGTTTGGACCTGTCTGATTATAATTGTGTGGTAAAGAGTTAAGTAGAGCAAACGAAAATTGTAACGTCTTTGAAGATTTTAATACTAATGATGTCATTATTTCTCTGTGAACCAGTACAGTGTTTTATATGTTACTCTTTCTTATTCATTTGTTTTGTAATCTGTATGTATATTTTGCATGTTGTTTCTTATTCTCATAAAACTTGAGTTTAACGAAAATAAAGTTTAAGTTTCATAGCACTGTGTTTGTTTTGGCTATATCTGGTCTCTTTTTAGGATCATACAGAGCCACCTTTTTCATACAATCAGATGTTAGAGCTGTAACCTCCTTACCAAATGACAAATATTTCAATTAGTTTAACTCTTTACCACACAATCCTGACTTTTAACGACCCTGAGCAAAAAGCCTTTTGAAAACATTGTGGGAAAAGGAGAAAATGCTGGTAACCAGCATTTTCTCCTTTTCCCACAATGTTTTCTACTCTTCCCAAAATAAATTTCAATTTTTGAGAAACATTTACTCTGTCGTCTGCAAATGCTTTGAATTTGGACTGGTCTAAAATTTTGTCGTTTGGTAAAGAGTTAAATGGAATCCGTCTACAGACAACAAATCAATTGTGGTTCAAATGTTGAAATTTGTCTTCAAGGGTAGAACATATTGTGAGAAAAAGAGAAAATGCTGATGTCCAGCATTTCTCCTTTTCCCATAATGCTTTCATAAGCCTTCTTTTGGAGTTGTAATAAGACAAAATTATTTGGTAAGGGTTAAATTTATGTTTATGCCTCTACTAATCATGTTTTAATGACCCAATGGAAGAAACTTTGTGGAAAAAAGTGAAAATAATGGTAACCAGCATTCTCACCTTTTTCCACAAAACTTCCTATCCTTTTGTAAAGAAATCTTGTCATTTCAGCTATATTTTCTGATATATTGTCTGCAAGAGGCTGAAAAGCCTTAGATATGGAATACTCCAAAAATTTTCTTTTAGGGTAGAGTTAATGGTATTTTGAACAGGTAAAAATTGGTAGTATTCATTTCCAATTAAAAATCTTTTCAAGGGAATCTCTCTTAACATGAACATGATGAAAACTGTGTAAACTTGTTAGTAATATTTATAAACCGTACAAGACACAGAGAGAATGTCCTTACAGTGCCTCTAGTAATATCATCTAGCCAGCAGAGATGCTGCTAGTGGGTGTATTTGACTTCAATGACACATTTTTATCTTGTCTGTTAACTCAATAATAACTCCAAAAAGAAGAAATTTGTAGCAGACAATTTTGAAAACATTCTAAGGAAAGATTTGCTGCTAAAGGTGAAACTAGTTTTTTTAACCCTTAAGCTGCTAAGCATGACTCACTGACCCTTTGCAGACAGTGTAGATCAAGATCAGACTGCACATTCTGTGCAGTCTGATCTTGAATCTACACTGTCGGATAAGGAGATATTTTTCTCCAAAAAAAAATGTTTGAAATAACATTTGTCAGCTTTTTACTATCGGCTTGAAAGTTTTTATTTAACTTGTTTGGCATGATAGGGGTTAAGTATTAGTCCTTTAGCCTCAGTGTTTCAGAAAGTGGTTAGGCAAGATGTATAAGGCTGTCTGGAGTTTATGATATGTTAATGAGTGAATGGATGGCAAAATATGCACTTTTTTTTTTTCTACAGAATTTTATTTTAGCTCCACTGGTAAAAGACAAGCAGGCTTATGACATTACCCTCTGTATGTTAATTTTTACTTCAAACGTATGACCTTTGGAAGTACTGATCCAGTTTTGATGAAACTGTACAGAAATTTTCTGCAAAAGTAATCTTCATAAATTCTCTGAAAAACTTGATTCTGCTTAAAACTTGTTGCACATTCTGTGGCAGCATCGCAAGTAATGACATTTTGATATCATAGAATGACTAGGTCGTAAGTGAAAAATATCTTTATTACTGCAATAAGCATGCACTAATCTGTGTTGGTTAACATAATTGGGTCTGATTTCGATGAAATTGCCATAGAATAATAGATCCTGAAATGTCTCCAAATATCATGTTTGCACCATACAAGGTCATAAGCAGCACCTTACTATTCTAGGATATCTTGCTATCAGACTTTAGTTGCCTTACACCCAGTTTGTCTCTATTTATTGGTTATATGCAGCAAAGGTAATGTCACAGACAGCAGTAAGGTATAACTTCTGGTAACCAGTCATGCTGTAGAGCTAGCTTTTAAAGCGATGTGATTTGGTGCATGTCTCTCAGTGATGGTTAAGCAACATGTTTTTAAGGTTAGTGCCTGGATGGGTAACCAAGCTTAGGCATATTACACAATACAAGACCTCTTTTGAGGGCTGAAAATACAATTGACTTAAAACTCAGAAGGAAATTTATCTGAGGCTAACCCAAACAGTGATGGTATAGATCCAGAATCAGACAGCATGTTCTGTGCAGTCTGATCTTAATCTGTGTCATCAACATAAGCCCCTTGTTTTGCTTATGGGACTGAAAGAGTCAACTCTTAACAGCAAAACAAATTTTAAACTTCACTATTTTGAAAGCATTTGGTAGACAACAAATGAGCCATGCTCTGGCAAAAGGGGGCTTAATCTATTTCCGTGATGCATTGTACCAATCAAGCCATCACATAATTATGGATCCATAATAGACACTTTTTTAAACAAGCGACTGAATCATGAGGTAGACTGGTCCTTGGACGTACAAGAAATTGACCAATAGCAAAAAGTTTCGGCCCAGGTCAGCCTGTGCAAACTGCACAGGCTGACCCGAGTCGATACTTTTCGCAGATGCATTAAGCCCCCCTTTTCACAGAGCATGGCTCAAATATAATGCTGTGAAAACAATACCAGGATTTGTCCTTTGAGAGGGAAGGAAACACTCTCGGAGAAAGGCAAATTACTAGGTCCCACTATCCATCACAAAACCATCTTTCTTGTGGTCATAAACACAGGATTGTCTAGTACAAGGTTAACCCTTTACCAGACAACAAAACGTTAGCCTTGTCCAAATTGAAAGCATTTGCAGACGACAATTTCAATGTGGCTCAAATGGTGCAACTTTTCTTTGATAGGGTAGAAAACATTGTGGGAAAAGGAGAAAATGCTGGTTACCAGCATTTTCTCCTTTTCCCACAATGTTTTCAAAAGGCTTCTTTTCCAGGGGCGTCAAAAGGCATCATCGTGCAGTACAAGGTTAATGTGAACAAAAATTCTTTACTGATTGGGCCAGACATTTCAACCAATCAAGGAACTAAACAATATAAGCCTTACTCCAGCAAAAGGGGTTTAATGCATCTCCGCACTGCATTGCACCACGCAGGTGATCACATAATTTTGGATCCAAAAGATCCACTTTGTCGAACAACTGACTCAATCTGGAGGTAGACTTGCCCTTGGATATACAGAAAATTGACCGATAGCAAAAGGTATCAACCCAGGCCAGACTGCACAGGCGGACTTCGATCAATACTTTTTGCAGATGCATTAGGTCTCCTTTTCTCTGGGCTCATTAAGCATTTGGCTTGAATGTCATCAGGGCTTGTTTAGTTAAGCTTTCATTACAGTATTTTCATAATGAAAGCTGTTTGTAGAATCTAGAAGACAGAAATCATCAAAATCACAATACTTTATTAAAACATTGCTGAAAAAAAAAAAATCTATTGAAAACAATGGCATAAGCTACACAGTTCACCTCTTTTTACCACACAACAAAATTTTACACTTGTCTAAATTCATGTCATTTACAGACAACAACTAAATGTGACTAAAATAAAAGGATATGTCTATGAAAGGATAGAATACATTGAGGGAAAAGCATATAAACTATTGCCAGCATTTTCTTCTTTTCCCACAATGTTTTCAAAGGTCCTCTTTCCCAGCATGGTGAAAACATTGGATTGTTTGGTAAAGGGTGAACCAAAGCATACATAATAGGACCCCTGGGTCTTTCTTAGACAGTGTAGACCAACATTAACATAAAAAACATGTACATGTAGTAAGTATTTTGTGAGACTGAAACATTATTTAAAATAAAACAGTTCGATATTTCCCTCAGACTTAAAATATCTTTTACAGTAATAAAGCGCTCTATGGTTCAAAAGCATTAACTAATATGAATGAATTAAAGTCATTATAATACCGGTAACAAAAGTATTTAGATAGTTACAAATTAAAGTCGACCCTGAACAGGAAGGCTTTTGAAAACATAGTAGGAAAAGGAGAAAATGCTGGCTACCAGCATTTTCTTTTCCCCAAATTTTCTACACTATCAAAGACAAATATCATCATTGGAGCTACATTTAATTTGTCCTCTGCAAGTGCTTTCAATTTGGACAGTCCAAATTTTTTTTGCCTGGTAAAGACCTAACTCTTTATAATTTGCTCAAAATAATTTACTTTTTTTGGGGTATATCTCTTGTAGTATTAAAGGAAACTGATGGAAAGTGTATACGTTGATAGAGGGCAATGAGAAGAAGTGCAGAGTGCAAGAACCATAACCCTGTCAATAGTCATTACACAGTATTTTCCATTCTTATCTTTCTTCGTAAATTGCTGCTCTGAATCTTTTTTCATTACTTTCAATGTTTTGATATTAGTGATTTTTGGAGGTGAAATCGACCAATCTAACTAGAGTGTGGTTAACCTTCTCAAACATTATTAATGGGATACAGCAAAGAAATTTTTTTTCATCTTCTCTAAACCTATGAGGCAAAGAGCTTAGATTAACAGTTTGCCAGTCCTGTCCCTGGGTTCCAAATTAGGTCAGTTTGATACTCAAATGAGCAATTTTTGCCCTTGAGCTTCTTGTGAATCTTATACGTGATCCATAAACTATTAAGTTTAATTTGAACGAGTCAAAATCTGTGGAATTTGAGGAATAGAATCTTTTCAGAAATCATCCATTTTCATACATGTATTGCAAAAATTATGCATTATTTTCTGATGAAATGATTAAAAACTCATCCCGCAAGGAAATGAAAGACTTCGTAATCCTTCAGTGCTATGTACAACATGATATTAATTATGTCATAAATGACATACTTATACCTTTACTTTCAATTGTTGCATTGGTCGACGGCGTCGCACTATTATCAGAACACTAAGGTCACATGTCTTTGGATCTTGTTGAAGTTACATGACACTAAGCTAACCTTTTCTTGTTGATACATGATTTCCTGCATCCTGAAGAAGGTCTTTGTAAGACCGAAACGCGTAGATTTCTACACAAATAAATTTTACCACACCGATGTTGACTGTTAGTTCTGTTTTGCTATCTTAATTATCAGATATTTTCTGATTTATATATAAACCTTGATTGCAAGTACAAAATCCTATCTCTAAAATTTCACTCCTACATTCTATGATCTCAGTCACACCTAATGTCAGCCAGTAACACCACCATAAAGAATACAGAAGTTGTTTATCTGCCATCACGTAGATTGCAAAGATTGAACCACTGATGGTTTGACGGTTCAGTGTTATTTTGATAAAGGTAAGATTTGTGTAATCTCATTTCTTTGCCTCTGTGTTTTTTATCTCATTATTTTATTATGACTTGTATCAGAAAGGGTAGAAAACATTGTGGGAAAAGGAGAAAATGCTGGTTACCAGCATTTTCTCCCTTTCCCAAAATGTTTTCAAAAGCCTTCCTTCTTCAGGGTCGTTAAATCTCGGGATTGTGTGGTAAAGGGTTAAAGGGTGGAAAAAAAAAATAAGGGAAAGAGAGAAAATACTTGTTACCATCATTTTCTCTTTTTCCCACATTGTTTTCAAAATGCCTATCTCCTAAGGGTAGGAAAACATGAAATTGTTTGATAGAGGCCAAGATGGCTTTTGAAAACATTGTGGAAAATGGAGAAAATGCTTCTAAAAGTTTTCTCATCAGTTCCAATAATTTTTTCTAGTCCTTCATTGACAAATACAATAACATTGTATTCTTTTGTCTGCAACTGCCTTCAATACTGACTGGTCTAAAATTTTGTTATGAATAGAGTTGAAAGACCAGTAGTGGCCAAAAGTAAACAATGCGGGTGTTGAAATGCATTCAAATTTAAATTATGTCATTTAAAAGTATCCGAATAATTATGAACACAACAATCAGTTTTGCGCAACAGGTCCAAGTGTTAGTCGCTGGCAGAAAAATTAATTTTAAAAGTAGGTCAAAAGTTGCCAGGCTACTCCGTCTTTTGTTTCCCTTTTACCAGAGCTTAAAATTCATTTTTCTGCAATCCATTAACACTTGCACCGACAGTAAAATAACAAATTGTCATTCACACAATAATTTCCATACTTTCCAAGATACGATTAAAATTCATATGCACTTTAACACATGCCTTGTTTACTTTTGGGCACTACTGGGCCTTTAAAGTTTGGAAGGTCTGAAGTTGTACATGAGCATCTGATTTTGTTGTCTGCAAATGCTTTCAATTTGGACAAGTCTTGAGATTTTTCCGTTTGGTATTTTGGTAAAGATTTAACCCTTTACCACACAATCCCGACTTTTTACGACTCTGAGAATGAACCCTTTTGAAAACATTGTGGGAAAAGGAGAAAATGCTGGTGACCAGCATTTTTTCCTTTTCCTACAATGTTTTCTACCATATTTAATGACAAATTTCATAATTTGTGCAGCATTTCATTTGTCGTCTGCAAATGCTTTCAATTTGGACCAGTCTAAAATTTTGTCGTTTGATAAAGAATTAAAGCTTAATTAATCTTAGCTATCCATATTTTACAAAAATGTCTTCAAAATTCTTCTGCTGCAAATTTTCAAGAGAGAATAATTCAAATAAAAAGAAGTTACAGCAACAATACTATTGTGAAGCAATACAAAGTTACTTTTACATTTTTGTAATGATACTAAATAAATAACCATTAATTATATTGAAGGCGGTAAAATACCCAACAACAAAATTCTAAACTCATCCAAATTGAAAACTTTAGCAAAGGACATATTAAATGTGACCCAAGTGATTGGATTTGCTTCTAGCAGGGTAGAAAGCATTGTGGGGAAAAAGGAGAAAATAATGGTTACCAGCATTTTTTCCATTACCTACAATGTTTTCAAAAGCCTTTTTCAAAGGGGTAACTAAAAACTTAGGATAGTTCGGTATTGGCTTAACTCTTTACCACATGATCTCCTATTTCTACAACCATGAAACAAGAGGGCCATGATGGCCCTGTATCGCTCCACTGGTTTATAAATATAAACCATAAATACTAAACATTTCAATTCTGAGCCAAATGGTTTCAAAATGAAGACTTACAAAGTTTTCTCTGTAAAAGCCCATGTGAAAGTTGAGACCCGCAGGGCAAAGCCATTTTTGATCCCAGAGCTATAATTACTTGAACCCTGGTAGAGGTCCACATGAGAAGCTACATGCCAAAATAATACAAGTCTATGCTGTATGGTTATAAATAAGGTGATTTTCAAGTTTCATCTATATGAAGCCTATGTAAAACATAGGACCCCTGATGCAAGGCTAATTTAAAAATAAAATCAAAAGTGATCCAGATTTGGTAGCCCTTGGGTTCGCGGTTAGGAGCAAAAAGATTTTTTGAATTTTCACGCTAAAAGCACATGTTTATGACCCATGAGATGGGATTAATTTTGACATAACTTGAATGACTTTGGAAGAGGTTATTTAGATTACACTCATACAATATTACAGCTGTAACTCAAGGTAAGAAACAAGAAGACCTTTTAAGTTCTCACTATATTAGCCTACGTAAAGCTTGTGACTTATTGGGTGAAGCAGTTTCAGAGACGATAAGCTTGATGGCCTTAGGCCAGTGGAGCTAAAAAGCAGTATCTTTTTCATGAGCTACAATGACGTTAGTAAATACAAGCTTTTGGAAAAGATTTTTAAAGGTTTTTCAATACTTTTCAGTTTTGTAGCCATAGCAACCATAGCTTTTAACAGAACTTAATTCTTTGAAGACATTCTGAAGAACATCATGGCAAGATGATATCTGTAATGTTTGGTCAAAATTGGAAGAGTGGTTTCAATGAAAAAGATGGTAGAAGTCTACAATATGAATCGGCATGCCAAATTTTTATAGCCCTAGGCCTTACAGTAAGGATTAAAAAAGATATCTTAAGTTTTCACTATGTAAGCCTATCTAAAATTTGTGAACCCTGGAGTGGGACAAATTTTGATCCCAAGGCTCAAAACATGCCGAATTTGTTAGTCCTATGCTCTATGGTTAGAAACAAGAAGACTGTCGAGAAGTCTTCACTATATAAGCCCTTATAAAACTTTGACCCCAGGGCTACAGTCAGACTAAATGGGGAATATGTGTATTAGAAGAATAACATGCCAAATTTGGGAATTCTTGGCCTTATGGCTAGTAACAAGACAGTTTCTGAAGTTTTCACTCCATAAACCCATGTAAAACTTGTGACCCCTGGTGCAGGGCCAAACTTGATCCTAGGGCTGTAACTTGGGCCCTCTTTGTAGTTGTCTACTAGATAATGCTATAATTATGCAAAATTTGGTAGCCCAAAGCCTTATAGCTATGTACACCAAGATTTAAAAGTTTTCCCTATATAAGCCCATGTAAATCTTGTGAACCTCCCCCCCCACCCCCCAGCATGAGACCAAATTGACCCCAGGACAGTAATTTGGGCACTTTTGGTAGACCCCCACTAGATCAAGCTAAATGCAAAATTTGGTAGCTCTAGGCCTTATGGCTAGGTACAGGAAGATTTCTTAAGTTGTCACTATGTAAGCCCATGTAAAACTTGTGACCCCTGCGGTGGGACCAATTTTGACCCCAGGGCTAAAATTTTGGCCCGCTTGGTAGAGGCCCACTAGATATAGCTACATGCAAAATTTGGTAGCTCTAAGCCTTACGGCTAGGTACAGAAAGATTTTTAAAGTTTTCTCTATATAAGCCTATGTAAAACTTCTGACCCATGGGGCAGAGCCAATTTTGACCCGAAGGCTATAATTTGAAGAAACATGATAGAGGTCTACTACATAAAGCTACATGCCAAATTTGGTAGCCATATGCCTTATGGTTTCAGACAAGATTTTTAAAGATTTCCAATATTTTTCAGTTTTGTTGCCATGGCAACCAGAGTTTTTGAAGGAATCAAATTCTTTCAAGAAATTCTGAAGAGGACCATGGCAGGATCATTTCTGTGAAGTTTCATGAAAATTGGATGGGTAGTTTCAGAGAAGCAGATGTTTGAAATAAAAGTTAACGGACGCACAACGGACACCAGGCCATGACATAAGCCCGCTGGCCTTCGGCCAGTGGAGCTAAAAAGACAGGTTTTGAAAACATTTTAGAAACCAGCATTTTCTCCTTTTCCAACAATGTTTCATACTCTTTCACAACCGAAATTCATCATTCCAGCCATATCTGATGTGTCATCTAAAAATGCTTTCATTTTGGAAAAATCTAAGCTTGTGTTGTGTTGTGATAATGTATTCCATTTTCTGTAAAAGAAAAAATTTCTGATTTTCGAAACATATCATTTAAACTTCATGACATCTGGACTTTGGTACATGCATATATAGGCATCACAGATAAGTCGTCTCATGTGTTCAGGTAAATGCTTATCCTCTGGGTTGCTTATAATCTCATTATAATGTTGGTCTGAGAGCCAGGTCTGGATTTCTTGACATTCCCTTACCTCAGGGATGTTGTAGCCACTCTGTTCACCTATGGGGGAAAAAAAACATAAATTGGTAGGCTTGAATTTGTCTGTATGGTGCTATATGCCGTTTCAAAACTATTTCAGCTATATCACAGCAGCTAGTGCACCTATTCATATGTTCCTGGGGTTTCCTCTAGCCAGCACTTCACATAATATTCTTTCTGAGCCACTGGCCGCTTTCCCACATAACCATCATTTAAACAATGATCAGCGGTGAGAGAGGAATGAAACCTGTCACAATGGCTATCATCATTTCTTGGAGAGAAATGGGCCAAACTGGGCATTTGAACCAGCATAGCCCTGTTCTCAAGTCTTGTAAGTACCAACTGAGCAACGGGGTTCAGCTAGAGAGCTAAATAAATCTATCTAACAGTAAAATATGTACTATCAATTCAAAGATGATTTCTAGAATATGTTCATTCTGAGAAAAGTTGTATTAGATTCTATCCCAACTAGAACTGTCACAGGCTGACAAATATCCTCAACAGGCTGCCTCATCACTAGATCCGGATAAAGATTCAAAGCAAAATGACTCCTGGAATACTCCACCAATCATAAGAAAATTGTAGATGCACATGTTTCCATAGTAGGAAGGCATCTATAAAAATTTCATACAAATCTGTTGAAAACATTAAAATTTTAGACAAATTATGAGAAGAGTAGGAGAAGAATAGAACACAAAATTGCATCTATTTACAGATTGACAGATAAATTTAAAGACAAACAACCTGAATCCAGTATAACTGACCCATCACTTTGTTGTGTGCGGGGGGGGGGGGGCTATAATTATTTTTATGGTTGTGTGTGTGTGTGGGGGGGGGGGGGGCTATAATTATTTTTATGAAACCCCTATGCTACATATTACATATGAGCCATGCTCTGGCAAAAGGGGGCTTAATGCATCTAAGGTGATGTAATACCACACAAGTCATCACATAATTATGGATCCATAAAATCCATTTTGTCTAAAAGTTGAATGAGTCATAACGTACACTGGTCCTTTGATATGCAGAAAATTGACAAGTAACAAAATGTTTCAGCCCAGGTCAGCCTGTGCTGACTGCTCAGTCTGACCAGGTCGATACTTTTTGCAGATGCATTAAGCCCCTTTTCACAGAGCATGACAGATATGTATCATATTTGACCTGTTAAAGTCAGTACACAGAAAAGTCCAAATTAATTCTGAATCTGCTTACAACAAAGACAGAAGTATTGAGTTTCAAACCTGTCATGGCTGACATTCACTTCAAGTATAACAAAATTCAATGAAAATTTACCTCAGAAAGAAGGCTGTTCAAAAACATTGAAGAAAAACAAGAAAATGCTGGTAAGCAGCTTTTTCTCTCTTTTTCTACTATGTTCTCTTCCCCACTAAAAAGAATCCAATCATCTGACCAATATTTAATTTTCATTCACTTTCAATTCCATCATTCTATGACCTGGTCACAAGTTCAACCATTTATAGGATATTTTGAGTCATACATCAAATATAAGAGCATGTTATAAATGACTCAGAGGAAAAAAAATTGTGGGAAAAGAAAAAACATTTTTTGGAAGATACCAGTATGAAAAACAAAGTGGAAAAAGCAGCAATTGCTCAATTTCCCATGTTCTCCAAAGTACTTTCTAGCAAAGGACATGAAAATATATGTAAGTACAGTGAAGGGTTAATTCTTCCACGATATGGAAAGCTTTGTGGGAAAAGGCTCAAATGCTTATTACAAGCAATTGCTCCTATTCCCATAACGTTTTCAAAAGGCAGACTACTGTAGGGGGCATGAAAAGGCATATTTGTACAGTAAAGGGTTAACTTTAGGCAAACAAAGAATGAATAAGTACAGTAAAGGGTTAACTCTAGATAGATAAAACAAACAAAAAAAAAAAAGAAACTCTACCCATTCTATCTGCCATTGAATCAAAGAAAATCCAGGAAGCTGCTCTCCCTTTTCCACATTTCACGAACGACACATAGTGACTTGTTTGAATACAGATTACAGCAAAAAGTTCCATCTTTTCTCTTGGAATTGTGATGGACTGTCCATTCTGTAACTTCAGTCTATTGTAATGCTCCCTAAATAAATCAGGGACTCGTATTTGTCTTGGCTTGTGATTTAATCTTTGCTTGTGTTGGTGACTCTAAAACAACAGAAAAACTACTGTAAAATCTCTTCAACTGGAAAATGGGTACAGATGGTTTATTTTGAGCTACTAATTGATTCTACTAGTTAAGTTTTTTTTTTTAACCATGTTATGAAAACTGGGTTTAATGAATCTTTGTAGTGAATGATACCAAGCCCATTGCTGCACTATATGGATCGATTTTGTCTACAATATGTCTGAATCGTGAGATATATGGGTCCTTTGACATGCAGAAAATATACCGATAGTAAAACGTTTTGACCCAAGTAAGCCAGTGCAGACTGCCCAGGCTGACCTGGATATTGCTTTTTGTAGATGCATTTAACCACCTTTTTACAGAGCTTGTCTCATATCTATCTGCGCATTAGCTGTCACATATGGACAAAGAATCTTTTGCCTATGAAAGTTACAGTTTGGTGTACATTTTTTTGCTTGACTATTTTAGAAGAAAACATGGAGGTATTGTCAAGGCCCTGTTGCAGTCTGTGTTGTGCAAAAAGATTTCCATTGTCAGATATATCTGTCATAAGTGAAGATATTTACTTCAACCCCATGCTAGTTGTTATCTATTGATAGGGGGACCCATACCATGAGGGCAAGTAACCCTTAACCCTTGTCCACACAATCCAGAGTTTTAAGAAGACTTTTGAAACCATTGTGGGAAAAGGAGAAAATGCCGGTAAACAGCAATTTCTCCTTTTCTCACAACATTTTCTAGCCTTCCAGAAAGGAATTTCTAATTTTGACTCTCATATAATTTGTCATTTGCAAATGCTTTGAATTTAGACAAACCCAAAAGTCTGTCGTGTTGTTAAGAGTTTTTTTATTTTTTGACAGTTATGCCCCATTTTTCGAACAGCAACTGCAGTCAAGCACTGGTACCCAAATAGGGTTTTCTCAGATTTTTCTCAGAGTTTCCTGAAATCTCATTCCAATATCTCTGCCTGTGATTCACGTAGGACCTCAGACACTGGTAAGAAGCTATTGCTTACTGTTCGTTTACACCCTTCACAAAAGGCAATAGTATTTAATCCTGCTCCATGAACTTGGTAACACTCTTTACACTCGAAGGCAGCTAAATCACCACAAATAATACATTCTCGAGGTGCTGAAATGAGTAAGCAAGAGATTCTTATGATCCATATATAAAGATCCTCAGTATTTTGCTGGAGTTAATCCCTTTACCAAATCACAAAACTTCAGACTGGTCCAAATTGAAAGCATATGCAGACGACATATTAAATTTATTTGAAATGATGGTAATGTCTGTGAAAGTGTAAAAACATTTTGGGGAAAAAAAAAAAATGCTTGTAACGAGCATTTTCTCCTTTTCCAACAATATTTTCAAAAGCCTTCTAGGCTTGTTAAAACTCAGGATTGTGTGGTAAAGGGTTAACTTCTATCATTTAATCCTTTACCAAACGACAAAATTTTAGACTGGTCCAAAATGAAAGCATTTGCAGACAACAAAATAGACGTGAATAAAGAATTGAAATTTTATTTGGGAAGGGTAGAAAACATTGTGGGAAAAGGAGAAAATGCTGGTTATCAGCATTTTCTCCTTTTCCCACAATGTTTTCAAAAGGCCTCTTTCTCAGGGTGGTCATTAAAACTTGGGATTGTGTGGTAAAGAGTTAACTCGTTATCTCCTGTAGCCAAGTTTTCTTGCAGTAAATAGATCCCAAAAGCTAAGTACGCAAAAACATGGCTTGAAACTAGGGGCTTGCTGGTTCAAATCCCCAGCTTGGACAATTCCTTGGAAAATTGAAGAGACCTGTCATCAGCCAGCACAAGTCTACTGGAAAATTATTTGTTCGACGAGGCAGTGCCTTAAAACAAAATGGAGTCCCAGCCTAGGACAGAAGACCCAACACCAACTCTAGACACCAGGGTAAGTGCTTTAGAACAACACTGTCCTTTTGGCCACATGCATGGGCAGGGGTAAAGCTGAATGAAAGTGGAGCAATATCCATCATCTGCTTGGACTTGTATCTATCATAAAGCCAAATATGAACCAAATCCATCAAATGGTTTGGAAAATGTGAGCTCTTAAAAATCTTTAATGCAAAATTCTGATGTAAAATATCTAAGTCAATGACCTTCACCTTAAGATCATGGGCATGGGCAGGGGTACAGCTCAAAGAAACTTAGGGCCCATATTTACCACCAGAGCTCTGGATAAAAGGGAAGGATAGTATTCTAAAACCATTATTTCTCTTCCAAACCCTATGTTGTGGGTACTCATTAGAATCGTCTCGAGACAATTCTAATGAGTATCCATAACATAGGGTTTAGTGGAGAGTGATTAATATTTTCAATTTTGAAATCAGAATCACTCCCTCTATCTGGAGCTCTGTATCACCATACCAAAAATGAACCAAATCCATCCTATGGTTTGGAAAATGTGAGCTCTTTAAAAACTTTCACATTAATGTAGACACACACTTCAATGCCAACACTCATGCCAAGGCCGGGCTTGTACAAAACCTGTAGCTCATCCTTGATTCCGTCCAGTTGAGCTAAAAAATCCAATAGAATGTGGCATGGTTGGCCCAAAAGGTACAAAAAAAACACTCTTATCTCCAATGATTTGATAAAGTATTTACCATTTTCAAGTACATCTGTGATATCCAGTTCCAAACTTGGCAGTATTCTTTTATACATTTTATAATCTTTTCCAAATCGTGGCATCTGAATAATGAGACATGAGGGAATCTGAAAAAACAAAAATTGGTACGCATTTAGACCCTTCTATAAATCAATCCTGTTTTTTCTACGACCCTAATGTAGAAGGCTTTGAAAGCATGGGAGCGGGGAGCAAATGCTGGAAACCAGCATTTTTTCCCCAATTCCTACTATTAATTCTACCCATCCAAAGACAAATATCATTATTTAAGCAATGTTTAATGTGTTGCTGGTAACCAGCAAATTATCCTTTTCCCACAATGTTTTCAAAAGGTTTTGTTCCTAGGGTTGTAAAAACACCAGATTATTTGGTAAATGGTCAACTTTGTAACAAACAATACAAAACTGTCAACAAGCCAGAGAAAAGTAGGCTTTTGAAAACACAATCAAAAAAGGAGAAAATGCTAGTAACCAACAGTTTCTCTATTCTCCAGAATATTTTGTACTGTTTCAGACACAAAAACCATCATTACAGCCACATTTAAAATGCTGCCTGCAAATGCTTTCAATTTGGACAAGTAAAAACTTTTATCATTTGGTACAGAGTTAGCCCTTTTAACCTTAATCACATGATCCCTAGTTTTAATAACCCCAAGGAAAAGGACTTTTCAAAACACTGTGGGAAAAGGAGAACATGCTGGTACCCAACATTTTCCCCTTTTCCGCAAATGTTTATCTACCCTTGCAAAGACAGATTTCATAACCTGTGCACCATTTTATTTGATGTCTGCAAGTGCTATCAATTGGGCACAGTCTTAATTTTTGTTGTTTGGTGAAGAGTTAACCACACATTTCGCACAAAAGAGAGCTTTTGAAAAATTTCTACTGTTTTAGAAACAAAGACCATCATATGAGCTACATTCAGTTTGTCATCTGCAAATGACTTCAAAATAGACAAGTCTAAAATTTTTGTCACCTGATAGGGAGTTAAATGAAGTAGTGTAGATACAGAAGCAGACTACAAAGCACCTTACCTCTCTCAATTTGATACCCATCTGTAAAAATGAAAGCTCAAAAAGTTGCTGTGTTGTTGGCAGAACCAGTCTTTCATCTTTTTCCATGATGAGTTGGTAAAAAAAAGTTTGTTGTGTCTCTTGATTATCCCCGGAACTATAACAAAAACAATATTTGAAGAATGAATTTAAAACTGTATATCACAAAAATTTAATGAACTCATGTCACACTATAATGATATACAAATTGTCCAAATACATTGAGGAAGCAATGACTTTCATCCTTACCAAACAATCCTGAGTTTTAACCACCCAAAAGAGGAAGGCTTTATAAAAACATTGTGGGAAAAGAAGAAAGTGCTGGCAACCAGCAATTTCTACTTTCGCACAATATTTTCTACCCTTTCACAGACAACCTCCACCATTGGAGCCAAATTTAATATCGACTGCAAATGCTTTAGATTTAGACAAATCCAAAATTTTGTCGATCGATAATGAATCAAGGAAAAATCATCCTGATAATATTCTTACTTAGACAACCCAATGAATTAATCTCACCAGCCTTACCTTTTTCATATTCTTTTTCCTCCTGATATATTACAATGTTGTAGTGCTTTTCTACCTACTTAGTTATGGCTGCAAGTTATTCTCTTCAGCAATTTATACAAATATGGTCGATATGAGCTCTGTACATGCATTACACTGTATGCTTTTTTTTTTTTTTTTTCTTTTTTTTTTTTTGGTCTGCTTTTCTCCTTTTCCCACAATGTTGTCTACTCTACCAAAGAAGTCAGCATTTGAGCTACATTTATTTTGTTGTCTGCATATGCTTTCAATTTGGTTGAGTCCAAAATTTTGTTGTATGGTAGAGAGTTAACAAAGCTTCATAACAATAGCAGCAAAACTGAAGAATGAATTTGCAACATAAATATATCTGGTTTGCAAGTCACAGATTGATGGACAGATTGAAAATCTTTGCAAAAAGAAAATTGTGGCTCAAACTCTGTGATTTGTCTATGGAAGGGTAGAAAGAATCATGGGTATATTAGAAGAGTCATTAAAATCAAGGGAATTTCTGGTGACAGGTAAATGAAATGAAAAAATTCCATTTTGCTTACCAAGTAGTCTAAACATTAACCCATTGACAAAATCAGGACAAAGATCAGATGGCACAGACCTGACCATGCTGTCAAACCTTTTTATCTATACTATTCTCTACCACAGCCTTCACTGTGACAACAGTTTCTCTTTTTAACCCTTTACCAAATGACAAAATTTTGGACTTTTAAATTCAAAGCATTTGCAGACAACAAATCAAACTTGGCTGAAATGATGGCATTTGCCACTGAAACGATGGAAAACATTGTAAAAAAGAGAGAAAACGCTGGTAACCTGCAATTTCTCCTTTTCTCAGAATGTTTTCAAAAGCCTCCATCCTCAGGATCATTAAAACTCCTTGAAGCAATGCAAAACATTGTGACAACAGGAGAAAATGCTGGTGACCAGCATTTTCTCCTTGTCCAACAATGTTTTCAAAAGCCTCCATCCTCCTGGTCAGATGTGTACCTTTAGCTTTTGCTGACAACAAATTAAATGTCACTCAAATCCTTTTTTGTGTGAGTGGATGAATGTCTAATGAACAAAACTTACCTTATCTTTAAGAAAGGATCTGCCTTTGTTATTTCATTTAGCAACAGACTGAGAAATTCCTCTGGATCTGAAAGTAGTCATCAAGTCATAAAGAAGCATCTACAAAATACACCAATAGTGGCTTAGAACAGAGTTTAGAACTGCATTACACCCAGTTTAAAAAACTGTGTCATATGGTTTAGAAGCTAACCCTCTTCTTAACCCTTCACCGCACAATACTGAGCTTTAACAACCTTGAGGAAGATGCCTTTTGAAAATATTGCAGGAAAAGGAGACATGCAGGTGACCGACCGACCAACCGACTGAATAGTGTTTAATGTTTTCAGGTTTGGAGTCCTACACCTAAACGATGAGCCACACAGGACCCAGACCTTGTTCAAAGCAATACCGGATGACTGTTTTCTTTTTTTGCATGTGGTGTCAGACCGCAAATTTTAAATGCGCAAATAATTATTGATTTTCCCCCTACTGTCCCTATTAACAGTGGACCTCCACTACACCGTGACTCATTATTGATTTTCAAACCACGATAAGGTACACCTGTGTAATTATAGGCAGACAAAGACCATTTGTATTACATGCTATCGCTTGATTTTATCAGTTTTTATCAGTCTTTGTCAGTTTGTGCATTGAAAAAAATAAAAATGGCATTGCTAAAATATTTAGTACAGAAAGGTTTGCCAGACCCTAACGGACCTTTATCTGAAGCTCTGTCACCAAGGGAGATATCAGACTGTAATTCTGTTGTTCGAGATTTAACGAGTGCTGAAAAAAGAAACACAGATGACTCTAGCCTTTTTGACAGCCCACTCTTCGAGGGGATCTTCAAGTAAGAAGCATGGAACTTATTCTAGCTTTAAACCAGAAGACAGGGCAAAAATTGCGAAGTACGTTGCTATGCATGGACCAGCTGATACGTTTCCTAACCTGAAGGAAAGCAGAGTGATATTTACATGGTACGTTCAAAAGCGAAGTCAAATCTCACATGCGTTAATTGGATTTCTCTGATGAGCCCTTGGAACCCTCAGAGCTTATGAGAAGACAACATAGTTGAAAGTGTCTTTAAGGAGATGAACTGGATGTATACATCCAGAACAGAGTTTTGAAGGAATAATAACAAAGCGCTAGGCCTTTTGGTGTGTGGCAAAAAGTTGCCTGATTTGAACAAACTTAGTAGAGAATGTTTGCCGATTCAAGACTTTCTATACAAGTTAGTATTATAATGTTGTTAAATACACCACCAACTACAGTGTTGTCCAGGGACATGTTCATGGGTAATTGCTATTGCAAAACACACAAACAATGTATTTACACCTGCAATAGTCTTGCACCAACCTTTCAATGCATCCAGCTTACAAAAATCTGACCTTCAAGTGTGACATTGACCTTGGCCCTACCTAAACAGATCTTTCAAATGGTACTTCAATTCATGGTGGAGTATATGCCCAAAATCTATCGGGGGGTCATAAACTTATTTATAAATTAAGACAAACACCACAAACTGAAGAACAAAAATTATAATGACTTCTAAGATTTACAAGATAAAATCTGTACTACAGAGTTAAATGAATGAACAAATATGAACTCAAAATACAATGAACACAATGTTCAAAGATACATCCTAACAGCCAGAGAGAAAAATGCTGTCAAAGCCTTTAACCCTTTATCACATGGCAAAATTTTAGATCTGTCCAAATTGAAAGCATCTGCAGACAACATTTTCATATTGGCTCAAGTGACACAATATTTCTTTGACAGGGTAGAAAACTTTGTGGGAAAAAGGAGAAAATGCTGGTTACCAGCATTTTTTCCTTTTCCCACAATGTTTTCAAAAGTTTTCACAGAATGTTTCTCATCATGTGACCTAGCGCATATTGTCAAGGTTCTGCAATTTATAGCTGCATCATGGAAAAAGGGGTCTTCATGTTATATTTCATTTTTCACCAATATCTCTTTAATTACTGGACATACATGTATCTCAACAGATTTGGATGAAATTTTCACACATCAAGTGACCTAGCACATATTGTCAGGGTTTTGGAATTTATTGCTGTGTCATGGAAAAAGGGGGCTTCATGTCAAATTTAAACTGCATCTGTCCGTCCTGAATAGATAAAAGGAAAAAATGATCAGGTGGGAACCAAGGCTAGGGGTACGCGAGACAGGATGTTTTATCAGACAGTGTAGATAAAGATCAGACTGCAGTTGGATCTTGGATATATATGCCTTATATTCTGCAAGATAGTATTGCCTACAACACAGTCTTGAAATGCATATTACTTGGTCTATCTTTATCTCTTTACCAAACAAAAATTTTAGACTGGTCTATAATTCAAAGCATTTGCAGACAACAAAATAAATTTGTCTCAAAAAATGAACTTAGATTTGGGATGGGTAGAGAACATTGTGGAAAAAGTTAAAAAAAATCCTGGTTACCTGAGTGCTTGGCCCAACTGAGATTTAAACTTGACATATCCCTGCATAGCTAGCCCTGTAGGTAATGAGCTAACAGGCTTGGCTCAAATTATTAACAAACAACAAAATTTAATCCTTAAACCCAAAGGCCATTTTCATTCCAGAATGAGTCCAAGATGATAACAACTGCGTGGGTGCCTTTTGTCTGCAGTGTTTCAACAAAGCAGACAGTATAGATCAATGATCGGACTGCATATTTCGTGCAGTCTGATCTTGATCTACACTAGACACAAAGGCAACTGTACTAGTGAAAGGCGCTTAAAGGGTTAAGACTTGTCCAAATTCAAACCATTTGCTGACAACAAAATAAAAGTGACTCAAAAATTTAAATTTGATTTTGGTTGGGTGGAAAACATTGTGGAAAAAGGAAAACATGCTGGTTACAAGTATTTCCTCTTTTTCCCACAATATTTTCAAGAGCCTTATTTCTCACAGGCGTTAAAACTTAGGATTGTGTGGTAAAGGGTTAAATAGAACAAGACTTTTAAAGTTCATTCTGTATACCTTTATGTCCTTTTTTGACCCAGGGGCATCATTTGAACAAAATTGGTAAAGTCTACAAGGAAATGCCACATACCAAATATCAAAGCTCTAGGCTTTCTAGTTTCAGACAAAAACATTTTTAAAGTTTGCTCTATATACAATTTTGCCCAAAATTGTGACCCCTGGAGTTAAAGGGTTAATTCAGTTCTTTTAACAACTTTGGTAGAACTTCACCCAAGGAATATGCCTGTCAAGTTTCAACATGACTGGTTTAGGATGAGAAGATGTTTAAAGGAATTGTGGAAAGACAGACACCGGACAACGACGAATCACAATACCTCACCCAGCACTTCGTGCTCAGGTGAGCTAACAAATAGGCCTAACCATTGTCTGTGGCTTGTGATAAACAACATAAAGATGAAGTTTCATAACATTTTGTCCTATAGTTAAAGAGATATTAATCCATAATGAAAATATATGTGAAGCCCCCTTTTTCCATGACATGACATTTAATCAAAAAAGCTAAACTAATAATATTGGCAGACTATCATAAGGAACACATGTATGAAGTTTCACAAATTTTTGTCCAGGATTTTGAGTTGAAGATACATATATATTGATCCTTAACAGAAATATACATGAAGCCCCTTTTTCCTATGAGACAGTATTTGATATCAAAAAGGAAAAAAAAAAACAATAAATATCAGCGGACATCAATAGGAACACCTGTATGACTTTCTATTAGTTTTTGTCAAGGATTTTAGAAGATATCTGTCCTGAAAGATGGACAAACAGATGGTCATTGGTCCATGACGAAATTAAACATCTAGCCCCCTTTTTTCATGACATGGCGTTTCATGAAATAACAAGAGGGCCATGATGGCCCTGTATTGCTCCACTGGTTTATAAATATAAACCATAAAAACTAAACATTTCAGTTCTGAGCCAAATGGTTTCAAAATGAAGACTTACAAAGTTTTCTCTGTAAAAGCCCATGTGAAAGTTGAGACCCGCAAGGCAAAGCCATTTTTGATCCCAGAGCTATAATTACTTGAACCCTGGTAGAGGTCCACAAGACAAAGCCACGTGCCAAAATAATACAAGTCTATGCTGTATGGTTATAAATAAGGTGATTTTCAAGTTTTGTCCATATGAAGCCTCTGTAAAACATAAGGCCCCTGATGCAAGGCTAATTTTAAAAAAAAAATATCAAAACAGGAAGATTTCTTAAGTTGTCACTATGTAAGCCCATGTAAAACTTGTGACCCCTGCGGCGGGCCCGATTTTGACCCCAGGGCTAAAATTTTAGCCTGCTTGGTAGAGGCCCACTAGATATAGCAACATGCAAAATTTGGTAGCTCTAAGCCTTACGGCTAGGTACAGGAAGATTTTTAAAGTTTTCTCTATATAAGCCTATGTAAAACTTGTGACCCCTGGGGCAGAGCCAATTTTGACCCCAGGGCTATAATTTGAAGAAACTTGATAGAGGTCTACTACATAAAGCTACATGCCAAATTTGGTAGCCCTATGCCTTATGGTTTCAGACAAGAAGATTTTTAAAGATTTCCAATATTTTTCAGTTTTGTTACCATGGCAACCAGAGTTTTTGAAGGAATCAAATTCTTTCAAGAAATTCTGAAGAGGACCATGGCAGGATCATTTCTGTGAAGTTTCATGAAAATTGGATGGGTGGTTTCAGAGAAGAAGATGTTTGAAATAAAAGTTAACGTACGGACGGACGCACGGACGGACGCACGACGGACACCGGGCCATTACATAAGCCCGCTGGCCTTTGGCCAGTGGAGCTAAAAACAAATAACTATTGTCTGTGGCTTGCAATAAACAATAAAAAGATGAAGTTTCATGACATTTTGCCCTGTAGTTAAAGAGATATTGGTCCACAATGAAAATATATGTCAAGCCCCCTTTTTCCATGACACAGCAATAACGGGTCCTATTAGACCTACAATCAAACTCATTCGAGACCTTACGGTCATATATATTTTTACTAAGTTTGGTGCTGATTGGCTTAAATTTGTAGATGCTAGAGTGTAAACAAAGTCAAATGTAGCAATTTTTTTAATTCAAGGGCAAATAACTCCAGTCGTTCTGGTCCGATTAGACACATAACCGAACTCATCCGAGATCTTATGGTCATATATATTTAGACCAAGTTTAGTGCTGATTGGTTAATATTAATTTTTTTTTTGTAGATGCTAGAGTGTAAACAAAGTCAAATGTAGCAATTTTTTTAATTCAAGGGCAAATAACTCCAGTCGTTCTGGTCCGATTCGACACATAACCGAACTCATCCGAGATCTTATGGTCATATATATTTAGACCAAGTTTAGTGCTGATTGGTTAATATTTGTAGATGCTAGAGTGTAAACAAAGTCAAATATAGCAATTTTTCTAATTCAAGGGCAAACAATTCCTGTCATTCTGGTCCGATTACACCCATAATCAAACTCATCCGAGATCTTATGGTCATATACATTTTGACCAAGTTTGGTGCTGATTGGTTATTATTTGTAGATGCTAGAGTGTAAACAAAGTCAAATATAGCAATTTTTCTAATTCAAGGGCAAGTAACTCCAGTCGTTCTGGTCCGATTACACCCATAATTGAACTCATCCGAGATCTTATGGTCATATACATTTTGACCAAGTTTGGTGCTGATTGGTTAATATTTGTAGATGCTAGAGTGTAAACAAAGTCAAATATAGCAATTTTTCTAATTCAAGGGCAAATAACTCCAGTCATTCTGGTCCGATTACACCCATAATCGAACTCATCCGAGATCTTATGGTCATATACATTTTGACCAAGTTCGGTGCTGATTGGTTAATATTTGTAGATGCTAGAGTGTAAACAAAGTCAAATATAGCAATTTTTCTAATTCAAGGGCAAATAACTCCAGATGTTCTGGTCCGATTAGACCCATAATCGAACTCATCCGAGATCTTATGCCCATATACATTTTGACCAAGTTTGGTGCTGATTGGTTAATATTTGTAGATGCTAGAGTGTAAACAAGAAAATGTGGACGGACGGACGACGGACGGACAGACGGACGGACGCAGACGGACGGTGAGTGATCACAATAGCTCATCCTGAGCACTTTGTGCTCAGGTGAGCTAAAAAGCTACCTCAGATTAAGAAACCACAAAAATTAAATGGGCAAAAATTAGTTGTACTGTTTTTGGCTCCAAACTGCAAAAATTTGCACCTGCAAGAATAACCAGTTATACGGTAATCTACCTATGCTAAAGCATCTACAAACTAACACTGCATCATCCTTCACCATTACAAACACATTATTTTATGCCCTCATAGAAATCAGCTTTCAACACCATACTAGAGCAGCACCAACTGCTTTATTTCAAGTGATGGTTATCATTCACAAAAGATACAATTGTTCTGCTCAAATATAATTGTCTCCGAATTCGACAAAAAGCATCTGAACTGGGTCAATGATTGAAAAATGAAGCCACTTACCTTTTTCTTCGCTCATCATGCCCGGGATTTTCCCTACTTTGTCCAGCAACTTTCTTAACCTCATCATTTTGTCCGCTCTTACATAATGGTGCCTAAAATATATGTATATGTATTAACCCTTTACCACACAATCCCAAGTTTTAACAGCCCTGAGAAAGAAGCCTTTTGAAAACATTGCAGGAAAAGAAGAAAATGCCTGTGACCAGCATTTTCTCCCTTTCCCACAATATTTGCAACCCTTCCTAAAACAAATTTTTAAATGGGAAATGCAGATCTTTGCCCCTTTACTACACAACCCTGTGTTTTAAGTCCAGAAGAAACAGGCTTTTGAGAAAACAATATGGGAAAGGGACAAAATGATGGTAAGCAGCATTTTCTCCTTTTCCCATATGCTTTCTCTCCTCTTAACCACAATTCCTGTTAACCCTTTCCCAAACGACAAAATTTGGACTGGTCCAAATTCTCAGAGTTTGCAGACGACAATTCTAAATTTGATGAAAATGGCAGAAAGTTCTCTAAAAGGGTAGAAAACACTGTGAGAAAAGGAGAAATTGCTCGTTACGAGCAATTTCTCCTTTTCCCACAGTGTTTTCAAAAGACATGTACTCCAGACACATGAAAACCAGAGCTTGTTTGGGAAAGTGTTAATGAGCCAAACTTAAAATTGTTGACTGTAAATAATTTCAATTTTGAAAAGTTCAGAGTACTGTAATGTAGTATAGAGTTACACTGTCACTAGCTCTGTCAAGATAAATGTTTTGGAGTATTTGTATAAGAATAAGTAAGAGGCCAAAACTGTCAATACAAACACAATTCCAAAATTAATTCTTAATCCACTATAAGCAACTTATGGTGTTTCTATGGACAAAAAAGATAGAGATCAAAATGCACAAAAGGTGAAATCTGATCACTAATCTGCACTGTTTTATAATATCAGAGGTATTCTGGTCAAAACAGCCATAACTCTTTACCAGACGACAAATTTTCAGACTCCTCCAGAATGGAAGCATTTGCAGACAAAAAAATTAAATATGGCTCAAATTATGAGCATTTTTCTATCAAAAGGTAGAAAACATTGTGGAGAAAAGGAGAAAATGTTGGATATCAGCATTTTCTCCTATATCTACAATTTTTCTCAAAGCCTCCCTCCTCAGGGTCCTGAAAGGAAGGGACTGTGTGGTTAACGGTTAAATTCCAACCAGTGGGTTTTACCCAATTACTCTCTTTATCTTCATAGCAGTTTAAGAATTAGCAAACAAAAAACTAGGAAGTTTACAACCCCACTGCGTTCAAATCTATATAGTAACTTTTTATCTCTGATTCACAAGCAAACAAACCCTTTACTATCATAACCCTCTTTACTCCCTTATGCTACATGTACTTACGTACATATATTTTACCCTTTTCTTATCATCTCAGCCATTCAAAGTCCAAAAAGTTGAGTTTGAAGTTATGGATTTGAAACTTTATATAATACAGTTTGACAAGTTAACAGCATGTCACTATTAAAAACATTGAATACACATAAATTGCTTGTAAAAAAATAAAAAATTTCTCACACTGTCATACAGTTTTCAAAAAAGAATCTCTTCTAAGATGACACAAAGTCGTCTGGCAAATGTAGAAAGTTAATTCTTTAGCAGAAGACAAAATTCTGAAACCATCTTTATTGGAAGCATTTGTAGACAACAAATGAAATGTGGCTCAAATGGGAAAATGCTTTCAAAAGCCTTCTTCTGCAGAGAGTTGTTCAGGAAAAGGGATTCCCCTGTACCACATAACCTCTGTTTTAACAACCATGTGAATAAAAGCTATTGAAAACACTGTTGGAAAAGGAGTACAATAGCATCCCATGCGAGTGCCAACGCTCCACTGCAGATGCTTGATTTTCAGTGATAATTTTAAGTCGAAAAAGGGGTATAATTGTGTCAAAAATAATTTGATAGTTATCTGGCCCTGTTGTATGGGGTCCCCTTTTGATAGTGAACAACTTGTCAGAGTATGAAGTAAATATCTTCACTAGTAACACAGATATTATAACATGTAAAAGTTTTTGCACTTTGATGCAGATGCCGCCATCAGGGCTATGACAATAAATCAACTTTTTCTTTGAAAACAGCCCAGCTAAAAATGCTGGAAACCAGAATTTTTTCTTTTCTCTTAATGCTTTCAAAACGCCATCTTCTTCAGGGTCGTAAATCATACATGAAGGGGTTGACCAATAAAGAGTTGACTAGTAAAAACTGTTACCTTCTTAAGGGATTCACTATGCCTTCCTTTAGGACTTGCTGAATTTCTTCATACTCTTCGAGATCTGACGGGGTTGAATGCCGATACAAGACTGAGTCAAACACAGTTGTAAAGTAAAACATGGCTAACACTGTTGCGTCCATGTAACACGAGTTATGATGTCCTTGAATTCCGCGTCCTTTTCCACAAACCACAGAAATGTCTTCAAGGGAATCAGGAGGTGACACAGTACCTGGAAGGTCTGGGGTCTCTGTACTTCCAAAGTTAATGTCCGACAAATTACTTGTAAAGTGTGGGGATTTAAGGTCTGCGAACCGTTTGTCTTTTTTACACTTATATAAGGGAACAAAAAATCCTTTTCGAGGGGGACACTCAAATGGTCTAAACTTCCCAAAAGTCCCATCTGTTCCTGCTGATATTTCCTCTTCCTGCATTAAAAACAGATAATGTGTTAACTTTTTACCACACAATATAATTTTAGACTTGTCAAAAGCTACTGCAGAGGACAAACTCAATCTGGCTAAAATAATCTGTTTCATCTCTGAAAGGGTAAAAGCATTGTGAGAAAAGGAGAAACTGCTGGCGACCAGCATTTCTCCTTTTCTCACAATGCTTTCAATTTTTTTATCAAGGGTCTTTAAAATTCACGATTGTTTTTTGGTAATGGGTTAAAGTTTTCACAGAGAACAAGGTTTTAAATTTGGCCATTGCAGATGACAAATTAAACTAGAACTATTGCAGGCAGACAAATACCCCCTACTATGAGTAGTTACTTTGTCTCTGGATCAGAAAAAATATAAAGGGCCAAAACTCATGTATTGATTGACCTAACATAATGCAAATTGCAGGTGCATAGCTTTCCATTCTCCTCTTTCTCACTATTTTTCCTTCCCTTTCTGAGCAAATTGCCATCAAAAGACAATTTGTTGTCTGCAAATACTATCAATTTGGACCAGTCGAAAACGCTCTCATTTGGTAAGAGTTAACCCTTCCCCTGCTGCAAAAAAATTTTTAGTCTTGCTGACAATGCTTATAGAAACATTATGGACAGGAAAATTTACTCATAATGTGTGAACTCTATTTTTGCCACAATGTTTTCTTTTTGTTAAGTATGTCATGATACATATTGAAAATTCCTAATTAACAAGGAGGGCTTTTAAAAGTTGTCTGCTTACAAAGTTGTCTCTGTAGAAATTGCTGAAGGCTCAAAATTTTAAGAGCAGATTCAAATTGTTATACATTCACCTCTTTAACATACAATCCCAAATTTCAACGACCTTGGGAAAACATTTGAAAACATTTGGTAACCAGCATTTTCTCCTTTTCCCACATGTTTTCCAACCTTTCAGAAACAAATTCCAATCATTTGAGCAACATTTAATTTGTCGTCTGCAAATGTTTTCAATTTGGACCAGTCTCAAATATTGTAGTATGGTAGATGGCTAACAGATCCATTTTGACACACAGAAAATGCTACACTGTACACAAACAAAGTCTTGACAATCTGGCAAATAAAGCATCTTTATTGACATGCTTTGACTTTCAGCCATCAATGTTGTAATTATTGCACAAACCATCTCTAGACCAGCTATTGGCTTTGTGGGTTCTTTCTGATCGGGCAGATGTCCAATCCATCTTATCACACCATACAGAGGCCTTGATGACATAACTTCAACTAAAGAGCCCACCTCAAGGTCAGGGTCAGGCTGGGGTACAGACTTGGAGTGGCTTTGTTTCCCTGTTTGACCTCCATGGACCAGGGCTTTCTCCAGTCCTTCCTCTAAATAATCTGTAGTGTAAAAATTGATGAAGTTATTGATCAGGGGTGTGGAAATTTTAGAAATTTCTCATTGTCCATGGACAAGTAAATTACAGAAATCTACTTGTCTGCCAGTGTGGCTCACTTGTCCAAAACAAAGCAATTTTAAATGGCATACATAAAGTGACATGTCAGCAATATGGGGATACTCTCAACAAAACTTACAAAAAATATTGTTAAGATAAAATATAATAAGTTAAAATATTTTTGTTTGGTCATATTTCTTGTAACAGTCCATTTTAGGTTTACATTGGAGCTGCAGAATCATTCCAGAGTCTCAGACTTCTCTATTTCTGCTGGCTTCAAAGATTTGATAAAAAAAAAAAAAAAAACCTGACCCATTTTCTCCAATTTTACAGATCAATTGATTTCTGAATCGAAAAATTTTTTGGTTTGGGACAGTTTCAGGCAGAGGAGATAATTGCTACATCACAGCCCATTTTGCATGGAAGCTGTTTAAAATTTAGATTAAAAATTTTCATGTGTGTGACATTGTCATCAAAGATCTTTGAACCAGTGCTAAAATGATACCATTAATTAGTCTAATAAAATTATTTTAATCCATATTGATAATCTCGGAGCTCTTCAGACAGTTTTCAAAGCAATTAAATTGACTTGCAAAACAGCTGCATATATACCGATCTTGTATCCAGTGAATGCGGAGGTACACCAAATTTGTATTTTGCGTTTCCAGAAATCTGGGATCGTCTCAAGATTCTCTTTACCATTTGAAATGTCATTTTTTTGTATGAAGTGAGCACATATTAGTATTTCATTGTATAAGTATATGACAGATCTTTGTTTCAAAATTTTCCTCACATTTTCTACTTGTCCACAACTAGACTGAAAAAAGGCACTTGCCCGGAATGGAAATTTCCCTAGTCGAACGAGTCGGGCATAGTATTTCCACACCCCTGTTGATCAAACAATTATCTTTTTATATAATAAGATTTTTAACTTGTCCAAATCGAAGGCAATCATATTCAATACATTAAAATGTGGCTTTAACAATGCAATTTGTCTTTAACTCTTTACCAAACGACAAAATTTTAGACCGGTCCAATTTCAAAGCATTTGCAGACGACAAAACAAATATGACTGAATGATCGAAATTTGTTTTGGGAAGGATAGAAAACGTGCTAAATGGAGAAAATGCTGGTTACTAGCATTTTCTCCGTTTCTCACAAGGTTTTCAAAAGGTTTCCTTCACAGGGTAGTTAAAACTTGGGACTGTGTGGTAAAGAGTTAAAGGGTCGGAAACACTGCAAGAAAAAGACAAAATGCTGGTTAACAGCATTTGGTACTGAGCCCACACTTTTTTTCTTTAAAAGACTTTCTCTGTAGGATCATTTAATTTGTTTGTTTGATTTTTAAAGTTATTTTCAAAATTATTTTAGTTATGTAACTGCAGCCAATGCACTAATCCTTGCTCATCCGAAGCTTCTTTTACCAGCACTTTCCACAATCCTCTTTCCACGCCACTGACAGTTTTCCCACATAGCCATAGTAGATACAATGATTAGTGATGAGGAAGTAATAAATCCCATTTGGGTGACTACTGTTGGAAAAATATTGTCCTAGCTGGGGATTAGAACCAGCTATCCCCTGGTTTCAAGCCTGTATGTAGCTGATTGAGCTACTGGGCTGGGCAACAGGGTCAATTGACCAGCCCGCATAGCTCAAGTGGTAGCATATAAGACTTGTAAACGTCAAATCTTGGGTCACTTGAGGGTGTGGGTTCAAGCCCCACAGCTGACCATCTAAAATTACTATTTGTCTTTCCAATGAGACGTTAAACCAAGGTCCCGTGTGATGGTGTTAAACACCTAGCACATTAAAGAACCAAGAGTAACGAGGGTTTTGTCCTGTATCTTGTACTATCCCCATAACAAAACTAACAGCCTTCAGGGGGTGTCACCCATATAGGCAACCAATGGCGATGATAAATAAACTGAAAATCAATCAACAGGGTCAATTAAACACAGTACTGTATGGTAAAGTGTTTGTAATTAAAAACAACTTTACCAGATTTATTTCTACTGTATTCATACAAAGGGTTGACTCCCTGCGCTGCTGGAACGGTTGTCCTTGACTGGCTGGGAGGGGGAGTTGTCTCTTCCACTGAGGGTATTTCTCCAACTTCGACCTTCACCTGAGCTTCTTGCTTCCTAGATTGTGCTACAGCATCCAGTAACTGCTGCTGCTCTTCTATCTTTATATCAGCAACTTAAACATAAGAGGGGCTCCATTTACATATTTTAAAGACCCTGAGGTAGAAAGCTTTTGAAAACAATGTGGGAAAAAAAGAAAATGCTGGTAACCAGCACTTTCTCTTATTCCCACAATGTTTTCTAACTTTTCAGGGACAAATTTCATCATTCCAGCCACATTTAATATGTCATCTACAAATTCTTTCAATTTGGATCAGTCTAAAATTATGTCATTCGGTAAAGAGTTAATCCTTTAATTCTCTCTATTAATACAAAATTTTAGACTCTTCCATACTGAACAAATTTGCAGATGATATCTTAACTCTTTACCAAACGACAAAATTTTCAGCTGGACCAAATTGAAAGAATTTGCAGACAACAAATTAAAGTAAGAGCAAATGATGATTTCTGCCCTTGATAAGGTAGAAAACATTGTGGGAAAAAGGAGAAAATGCTGGCTACCAGCACTTTCTCCTTTTCCCATAATGTTTTCAAAAGCCTTCTCTTCCAGGGTCGTTAAAACTTGGGATTGTGTGGTAAAGAGTTAAATGAGGCTCAAATGATGGGACTGATTGTTAAAAGGGTTGAAAATTTTGCGATAAATTGACAAAATGCTAGCAGACAGCATTTCCCCTTTTTACCACAACATTTTCAAAGGCCTTCTTCCTCAGAGTCAGGGGGCTGCTGGTCCCAATCATCAGCTTGGCCAATTTCTTTCTGTAAATTGATGATAGTCATTGCTACCAGATTCATTCCTCTCTCACCACTGATCATTGTTTCGACAATAGTTATGTGGGAAAGCAGCCAGTGGCTTGAGAAGAATATCTTGCGAGTAATGGTTAAAGAAATGCCAAGAAAGCATGGATATATGCACTAGCCGCCACAATATTACTGAAATAATGTTGAAAATGGCATTAAACACCATACAAACAAACAAACAAATCTTTCTAAGTGTTGTAGAAGCCTGGATTTAGTCCCAAATTTTGACAGAATACATAGTGTGGTCTTGGATCTACAGTGATTGCCTTTTTGCTAGACATTCTGGCAAAAGGGTTGGATATCACAAAGTCTGCATGTTTTGTACTGATGTCCTCACAATAGGGGGCTAAATGCATCTGGTAAAAGTAACAACCCAGGTCAGCCTGCGCAGACAGCACAGGCTGACCTGGGCCAAAAACTTGTTGCTTTTGGTCCATTTTCAACATGTCCAAGGACCATTCTACTTCAGGGTTCACTCATTTGTTAGACAAAATGGATATTATGGATCCATAATCACGGTGATGACTTGCATGGTATAATGCATCACGGAGATGCATTAAGCCCCCTTTTGCCAGAGCATGGCTATTTACATCGTGCAAAATGGTTAACCTTTTACCAAACTGAGTTTTAAGAACTCTAGTCGAAAAGACTTTTGAAAATACTGGGAAAAGGAGAAAATGCTGGTAATCATCATTTTTACCTTTTCCTTCTATGGTTTCTACCATTTCAAAGACAGAAATCATCTATTGAGCTACAAGTAATCTGCCAACTGCTAATGCTTTCTATTTGGTTTAGTGCAAAATTTTGTTGTTTGGTAAAGAGTTAGGGAATTCCTTTTTCCATGCTATAAAAAAGCAACAACATTTATGTGGCATTCCAACAGTTTACATACATGGTTCTTCAAACGGAGGTTGAGCTTCAGCTGTTCCGATAAATGCATCCTCTGTCATCAGACCTAATATAGGAACTAAGGAGGCATGGTTCTGTTTGGCTGTAAACAGACGCTCATCTTTGTATTTACCAGTCCCAGAACCAACTGGATTATCCTGCAAATCAACACTTACAATTAGATTAACCCTTTAACCCTTTCCCAAACAAGCCCTGGTTTTCATGTGTCTGCAGTACAAGTCTTTTGAAAACACTGTGGGAAAAGGAGAAATTGCTCGTAACAGTGTTTTCTACCATTTTGGAGAACTTTCTGTCATTTTCATCAAATTTAAAATTGTCGTCTGCAAACTCTTTCAATTTGGACCAGTCTAAATTTTATCGTCTGGGAAAGGGTTAACCCTTTACCAGACGACAAAATTTGAACCTTGTCCAAATTGAAAGCATTTGCAAATGACAATTTCACTGTGGCTTAAATGATGGAATTTTTCTTTGATAGGGTAGAAAACATTGTGGAAAAAGGAGAAAATGCTGGTTACCAGCATTTTCTCCTTTTCCCACAATGTTTTCAAAAGGCCTCTTTCCCAGGGTCGTTAAAAGGCGGCATTGTGCGGTAAAGGGTTAACGACCCTGAGAAATACGCTTTTTGAAAATGATGTGGGAAAAAAAGAAAACGCTGGTAACCAGCATTTTCTCCTTTTCCCACAATGTTTTATCCCTTTAAAAAAAAATTTTTTTTTTTTTTAATCACATTTACTTTGTCGTCTGTAAATTTGGACAGGTCTAACATTTTGTTGTCTGATAAAGAGTTAACTCTGCAATAATGATAATAAAGAACAGCAGGCACTCTGGTGCTAATACTTTGCCAATCATTTCTCTACCTTAACACTTTACCAAACGACAAAATTTTAGACTTGTCCAAATTGGAAGCTTTTGCAGATGACAAAATAAATGTGACTCAAAAATTGAAATTGGTCTGGGAAGGTTAGAAAACATTGTGGGAAAAGGAGAAAATGCTGGTTATCAGCATTTTCTCCTTTTCCCACAATGTTTTCAAAAGGCCTTTTCTTCAGGGTCGTTAAAAGCCGTGATTGTGTGGTAAAGAGTTAACACTTTACTAAACAACAAGATTTTAGCTGCGCCAAAATTCCAAGCATTTGCAGACAACAAATAAGAAATAACTCAAAACATGAAAATTTTCTTTCATAAGATTGAAAACATTGTGGGAAAAGGAGAAAATGCCGGTTACCAGCATTTTTTTCTTTTCCCAAAATGTTTTCAAAAGGCTTCTTCCCCAGGGTCGTTAAAAGTTGGGATTGTGTGGTAAGGGGTAAATATATGCCTTTATATATTGCTCCTTAGGGTCAATTTCACTGGTTGGTAATTTGTCAAAACATAGCCGACACATACAGAATATCATACAGTAATAGTTTAATATCAGTTGCTTTCATGAATATTGGCGAGTTCTGATTGGCTGAGAAAAATTTTTCATAGCTCCATGAAAAAAAAAAATCATGTTGTGCCGGAACTACTTTAGCTGTCAAACTAATGTAAACAAACATGTATACATACAATATTCCACTTTTTTTTTTTTAAGAATTTTATACAGAGTCCCAAGTTTATTAGTTAGCTTTTTTTTTTGCCTGTAATATTAAATTATAAGGAATGAAGAGAATATTTTTTTTTTCATGGAGGTATGAAAAAACTAGAGGCGCTTGAGTGCCTGTATCGCTCCACAGGCCTGATATTTCTATAATGGCGAAAAGAAGTTTTTAACAATTACCATTCAATCCTGCATTTTAGCTTACTGAAGAAAAAAGGTATGGAAAAAACTTGTGAGAAAAGAAGAAAAAAATGGTAACCAGCATTTTCTTAGTTTCCCACAATAATTTCTATCCTTTTTTATATATGTCTTACTAATTTGAAGATATGTTGTCTGCAACAGGTCCTTTCACAAACCATTTTGGGTGGGGAAACATCAAAATATAGAAAATATGTCTTTCTCAGGGTCGTTAAAAGTTGTGATTGTGTGGTAAAGGGGTAATCTAAAAGAACAGCTAGGAGGGCAAATGAATGAATGTTATAGCAATATAGATCAACTTACATCAATACACCAGATAGAATGAAATATGCTAGCATACAATGAACACCTAATCCCTAATAATCAACTTTTCACAGTCACAGTTAGAATGTCTTCTGTGGCAAACAACACAAAACGGTCTACAAATGCATTTACATAAATCAAATATCCTGCTCCAGGGCACAGATTAATTCTGGTGTACTGAAGTTGTGGGATCAGTTTGACTGGATAACATTAATGCCTTATCACAAATGTAAAGCCCTGTCCCACTATGTACCAGGTCACCAGGATTTACATCCCTTCTGTCCACTCTGCATTTACTCATTAGTAGGTCAACAAACCTTTACCAGAACTAATAAAAGTGCAGAGGTTCTCTTGTTCTATATCAAAAGGACTATAAAGTACCTACAACATGGGGGTTTTGTTATTAAAATACTTTTTCTTTTTTATCTTGGCATGGTTACTCAGGCTTAGTAATAAGGCAAAATTGAAAAGCTCAAGTTGTGAAAGGTGCTCAAGCTTTTATCTTATTTATGGCCAGTGATATTTTATTACTAGTACTAACTAATAGCATATCATTGGAGTAAATTGTGATCTTAATACCAAGGAAAATGTGTGGGCTTAAATAGGACAGCCCTGACTAGGTCAAGTCAATCCAATTTTATTCCTTTTTCTTTGTTAGTCAATAAAACTAACACAATAAATAGTTTTGGAGAAGAACATTTTTTTGAAATATAAGCCTTGTCTATAAAAAAAATGTGTTTTTAGGTGTATCATTTTTTTAAAAGGAATTTGGTATACAACCACCATAGAAACAATTTGGCAGACAACCACCATAGGAACTTACCTGCAAAACAACAATGAAATCCAATGAATAGTTTTAGAGAAGAAATTTTTCAAAGATTTTACCTTATACCATAAAAGGAAAATGAGTCTCCCATAAAAGCCATGTTTTTTGACAGATCATTTTTTTTTAAAGGAATTCTGTAAACCTGTATCTAAGGAACATTCCTGCAAAATAAAAATGCTATCCAAATAGCGGTTTGGGAGGAGAAGATTTTTAAAGGTTTTTTACTTTGGTTGCCATGGCAACCAGAATTCTTCATGGAACACAATTATTTGAAGGAATTTGAAAGAGGACCACCAAAGGAACATTCCTGTGAAATTTGGTAAAAATCCAGTCAATAGTTTCTGAGGAGAAGTTTTTTAAAGAAAAAGTTTACGGACGCACGCACGGACGAACGGACGGACGCACGACGGACACAACGCCATGACAATAGTTCGCTGGCCTTCGGCCAGTGGAGCTAAAAACCTAATCACACTTTTGTATTTGCGGTTTCATACAGTGTGATTAGGTTTTTTTTTTTCATACCTCCATGAAAAAAAAAAATATTCTCTTCATTCCTTAAATAATTTTCCAGAGGTTTGTATCTGTTTGGATGTCAAGGGAAAATTTGACATCCCGCTCAACCAGAGATCAAACAAAATGTCAAAATTCTCCTAAACAGAAACGAAATAAAAAGCCCAAGGAAACTTACTAAACCATAATCCCTTTTCTTATATACACTGTACCTACAAATTTCACAAACAGAATTCATGCCATTATTGACAGTTTCATTCAAAAGCAGTCGGAAATGAAATCTAATGCTGGTTTAAACTGTAGCGGGTGAATGTGGGATATTACAATGTAACATTTTGTCAAATCAAACTTGCAACCAAGCTGAAGGTAGTTTGCAAGGGGGTTACACTGTCATACCATATTTGGGACCCTACTTGATACTGTCAGATTCAAATTTTTCCATCCTGTCTAATACTATCCACATGCACTGCATGTCCTAGAAGCAGAATATGTGTAGGTTTATGTTAACTCTTTACCAAACAGCAACATTTTAGACTTGTCCAGATTGAAAGCAACATTTTAGACTTGTCCAAATTCAAAGCACATGCAGACAACAATTCTAGGGCGACTCAAATGGTGAAAATGGCTTTTAACTTATAAGAAAACACTGTGGGAAAAGGAGAAAATGCTGGTTACCAGCATTTTCTCCTTTTCTCACAGTGGTTTCAAAAGATTTCTTTCTGAAGGTTGTCAAAGCTTTGGATTGTGTGAAAAAGGATTAACAAAGGGTTAACAGAGTAGGAGCGTCACCTTTTACAAAATAATCCCAAATCTATACAACCCTGACGAAGAGTGTGTAAAAATTTGACAGCACTGTATGACAAGGAGAAAATGCCCATAACCAGTAATTTATTTCCTTTTTCATCCTCTTCAGAGACAGATCCCATCACTTAAGCCATGTCTAACTTGTCAACAAGGGCTTTCAATACAGACAAAGCAAAATTTTGTTGTCTGGTCAAGGGTTCAAAAATACTTACAAATTCTACTCCAACCGTGTAGTCATCTACCTTCCTGCTGTCTGGCAAAACACCGATCCATTTCACTTCCCCACGTTCAGGTCCATTATCACTCATCCAGACCACTCTTGTGCCAACTTTGAGTCCAGAAAAATTAACATCGCCATAGTGCATGTATGGCCCTGCAACACCTTCCGCTTTGGGTTTCCTCGACGGTTGATACTGCTTGCTAGTTTTTCTAATCCTGTGTAATGGTACAAATATGCCAGTTTCTTGTTCACATTTAAAATATCTATGTTTTCTGTAGATTCCATCACTTGTTCCAAGTCTTTGACTGTCCTAAAATGAAAGAAAGAATGCTTCATTTGCGGATTCATTTCCACATTACCTGTGATTCAAATTTCAAAAAGATAAAAGGAAAAAAATAGTTCCCTGGATATCAGTGCGTCATCAGCATGCAGCTGGCTTTTACAGATTTTCATGTCATTGGTTCTATGAACTTGAGCTACAATAAACACTTGTGGATATACTGTATATCATATGCTAGAAAGAGATAAGAATTTCTGCAAAAAACAGCTGCTTTTATACTTCATAGCTCTGTATAATAAACCACATTGTGTATCAAGAAAGGCCATTTTGTGGAAAACAAGAGTCAAAGCAACCTCTGAAAATTTGAAAGTATCACATGGAAAGTGAAAGTAATTACTGATATTGAAAGATAAAATAACCATGATAAGGAAATTACATCCTTAGATGCACATATGTGTATAAATTTTCTCCTTCTTCAGCAACGTAAAGAGTTGGATTCTTCTTTGAACTTCAGATTTGTGACTCAAATTACAGGTATTGAGTCTTCTGATGAAATCAGATACTTTTCTAGAAAACTGTTCCATTGCACATTTGAACTTGATTGATTTTCGTTTATTTATTCCTTCCATTGGTTGACCATACATGAACAATGCCTCCTGAAAGCTGTTAGTTATGTACAAAACCCATCCTAAGTTACCACTGTTTTCTTTCCTTTTTAAACTGCTTGGCGTTCAGCACTACCACACAGGACCTAAGTTTAATGTCCAAACTGAATGACTATCAGTATTATTATTCGATTGCCTGCCACTGGAATCATGTGGCCTCGGGAAGGTCATCTAGAGTTTACATTTCTATCAGCAAATCAAGCTCCTTTTTTCAAAATGAAAGTAGACGGTATGGAAAAATTCTTTCTAAGACTGTGGATCAAATGTTCATAATTTTTTGACCATACAAATGAGCCATGCTCTGTAAAAAGGTGGCTTAATGCATTTCCCTGATGCAAGACACCAAGCAAGTCATAACAGTATTATACATTCCTGAAATCTGTTTTGTATAACAACCGACCAAATCATGAGGTACCAGGGTAAACTGGTCCTGCATTAAGCCCCCATTTCACAGAGCACAGCTTAAATGCATGTTGGATCACCTGTTCATAACTTTTCACAATACAAACACATGTTAAGTTGCCAAGAATACATATACATGTACAGTATAGATCAAGTAAGATATTTGGGGCTAATTTAACAAATTTTGAAGGAACATTTACACTAAACTGAAGCAATATTGCCAACACTTAGCTGCAAACCCTCTGCTGTAGTTGCTTGATTTTCCGTGAAAATTGTAAGTCCATAAAGGGACATAACTGCATCAAAAATAATTTGATGGTTATCCACCCTTTTTGTCTGGGTTTCCCTGTTAATAGTTAGACTGACTTTGAAGTAAATTTCTTCAGTAATAACAAAGTTATAAAAGTCAGATGTACAACAACAACAACAACAATGCAGACAATAAAAGGGCTATGACAATACCATAAGAAAACCTTTTCTTCGAAAACAACTGACCTAAAAATGCTTCAAAAATAATTCATTTCTGCTGGGATTCAAACACATGACCTTGAAAACCATAACTCAGAATGTCTATCGACTGAACAATCTCAGCAGCTCTTTATGTGTTCAAAACATTTCAATTCCCAACTCAGATTCAGAGGGTAGCTCCGATGTTATTCTAGTGATTGTACATTATCACAAAAATAAAAAGCTTAGCTAAACTTTGAATCAAAGGTACCGTTAATTTATCCCTTGTTATGCAGCAATTTGAGCAAAAACCTGCATTAATCATAACCCCAACTGGAAAGTTAGCTATGATGTTATTTTTGTGATTGTGTCTCCAAAGCAGAGAAAGAATCACAGAAATAACATCGAAGAGACATGAATTGCTACCCTGTATCAAACAGGATAGGAAAGTTTACAGAAGAAACAGCAAATACTGCGCAATTCTGCCTTTGTTTTACTTCAATTTTTGTCTTCATTCTTTTGTTATCTTGTATTTCTGCACATCTCTTCACACAAATAAAAATTACCAGTCTTCATCAACATCTCAGTAACTTGCAACAGGGTTCCCATTCACGCACATATGTGCGTGATTCACGCACTGAATTGATTAATCACGCACAAAAATATGAAGTGAAACGTGCATGCACGCACAGGTTTCAGGGCTCCCGTTGTCGATCACCAGTGGCGCCAGTTGGGACAAGTTATCAAGTGTGAAAGTCACTGTTTATCACCGCTAATCAAACTTGGTATCAATCCGCTTTTCTAGTGTAAAATTAAAGGTTCTGAAGTACCATGCTATTCTTACTGACAAATCTATGTCAAATCATGCGGAAATACCACTCCAAAACTTAACAGGCATGAAAAAAAGATCGCTGCAAGAAACGTGAAAACCCATGACACAACAAAAATTGATTTGACATCGTCCGATCGTAAGCATTTCAAACTGTCTATTCAGCTTTATCAATGACTTTAAACAGTAAATTTACATAAATATCTCTATAAAACAATAAGTGAAAGCTAATTAGTGCCTGAAATTGACAGTGAAATGGAAAATTCTACAGGCCGTCAGGCTGTAAGTTGTCCCTCTGAAACTGGTCCCGTGGGTAAGGAAATTATAACAAGCATCTTTTTTTAAAATTACCCATATTCTTTTCAAGAGCAGCTGGATGCAGAGTTAGACTCATCAAAACAAATTTACACTACAACAGACCCTTACTGTCCTCCATAGATGCTCTGTAATTGTCAATATTAAGTGCACTCCTAGAATTTCTCTTGCACTCCCAAACTTGTATTCCAGGGAGCGCATGCACTCCCAGAAAGAGATATGAGTGGGAACACTGTTGCAAAACAAAATCTGGATGGGCACCTCTTTAAGTTTAAGTACAACACCACAATGATGGCACAATCTACAAAATACTTACTATAAGTTCAACACCAAAATATATACCAGGAACATCACTGACACATCCTTTATATCTGATTATACCTAATACGTCAACTGACACTCCTTTTATTGAGACCTCGACCGGGTCACCTATTTGTAACCTAACTCCTTCTTGTAACCATTCTTTATTATAGAACACGTTTAGTCTTTCATTACACGTTGGAATAGATACCAAATAATTGTATTCTTCGTCTTTTACTTCCGTGAATTTATCTTGTTCGGAATGAATTTCGATGTTTTCCGGGTCAAGAGTTTCTAAAAGATACGTCTTGGGTAAACCAGAACCCCTATCAACATCAATAAATCTTAAGAGGGTCCCCGGTAATACTTCAATTTTCGATGATCCTGACTTCAACAATCCTTTCTCCCTTTTCTTGCCGAGACATTGATAGAGCAAAATACAATAACGTCCATATAAGTTAGACATTTTATAACAGAAGCGTACGAATAGCATAGGCCTTTTATGGGTTTTTCCAAATATTTATTTCCGTCGCTTACAAGCTGTGTACTCAGCGATAAAGCGTTCAGTCATCATGGCGGGTTCTCAGTGCGAACCACTCGTCACAACTCGGCCGATTCCGTACCTACATCTAATTTGATCACCAGATCACCCGAGGTATGCCGAATGCAGTGGGAACTAAACTGGTACCCGCTGTATCTAGCGGACCCATCCGATAGACGAAGATCGGTAACAGGCTGCCAGTTTAAGTGGGAACCGGAATTTTGGGCGCTTTCACGAGTTTCGTATCAGCGAAAACGAAACCAGTCCAGTCTCCCATATAAGGGTGTCTGCAACGTCGACAATAATATGGTAAACCTGTGGTGTGTAGCTGCGATTTTGGCATGCCTGTCATGTGTTGTGACGGTAAAAAGCTTTTTTCACTCATACCAAATGCTGAATTTTAGATCGATCCGCAACAAAAAGATATATTCTCGTTGTAGTATGGATCCGAAATAATGTGTTTTCGCGGATTCATAGACAATGTCTCACTTCTTCTGTAATATTCATTAATTTTGTGTAAGAATTGAAATTGCAAACATGCAAAATCACGATTTAAGAATTTTTAGTACTTAAAGCCAGGTACTAGTATAGATGAAGATCAGACTTCCTTATGTGGACGGGTCTCCCTAAAAAGCGTCTACAAGTGTCTACAAGCGTCTACAAGCCTCTGGTAGGTTTTTTAAACCACATTTTCATCAAAAGTATAAAAATACATGACTTTAATCAGTTTCTGTCCACTTCCAAATTATAATTTTACATTTAAATGGGTATTGTCCGTAAGATTATTGGCCGGTGTGCGTACGTTTTACTATGAAGCAAAAACTACAAGCGTCTACCAGCGTCTACAAACGCTTGAAAGCCTCTAGTAAGTTTTCTTAACCAAATGTGCATAAAAAATATAAAAATACACCTCTTAATTTTAATTCCGCCCACTTCCACAGTAAACTTCGACATTTAAATGTCGACATAATTCGTAGCAATATTGGCTGTAGTCCTATTTATAAGCCCCTACATACGTTATTTTTCATTCTGACATTCATCGTGTACGTAGGGTCTTATCGGCTCCTTCATAGTTTCCTTTAGCAAACTCCGACATCGAATTTTGTCGCTGTTTGAACAGCAAATTTGGATACCTTCAAGTGAACTTGTTCAATAAAATTTACATCAGAAGTAAGATAAATGAATAATTTCTCGATTGAAAAAGGATATTTGTCCAAAACTTGCCTATTTATGAGCTAAATCCATTCCGATTCAACACCACTCTGTTTTGTTATGAATTGCCGTGGAAGAGATATGATTGTTCCGAATGAAACGTCATGTGCGGGTCAATGCAACTTACAGAATGGTATTATGTCTTTTTTTAAAACGAAATTTTGTTCGCTTCGGTCTTGTTTGATTATTGTAATAGATTTCGTTCATAAACTTAACGTCAATTCTTATTTGTTATGCAACCGTCTGCATGACTGAAAAACATGGCGGCGACTGTGTCGGCAATCCCACTTGCGAGTGATTTTATTGAATTCTGAATGAATCTGCTCATTATTTATCAAGACAGCGGCTGAATATTTTCAAAATAAGTTCTTCCTACAGGTCAATGAAGTTCTCTTTCGTTTATAATACTGGTTTTAGAGAGATCGGATTTGCTACATTGAACTGAATGGGACCCGTTTAGACGTTACATGCAATAAGAAAAATAAAATGTGAAATGTCCGATGATAAATGTTGAAAGGTAAATAAGCATGTATACGTCTAAATATTTGGACTATATTGGCTGGTGTGCGTATGTTTTACTATAAAGCAAAAATCACGAGCGTCTACAAGGGCTACTAGTCTACAAAACTGATTTTTTTTTTTAGTACATGTACCTGGGAATTTCGAATACTGCCCTCCCATCCATATTAATAACGAAATTGGCCTGCAGCGATCATTTGTTCCAGTTAATGTCACCCCTAGATTGATGAGGTTGTTGAATGAATTATTCACTTGCGAGAAAAATGTAAGGAAATTGACTTTTCTTAGTTCTTCATAACAAGTGTTTACTTATCATGAATTAAGCCCACGAACCACGTCAAGGTGAGAGTCACTCGTGAGTTAAGGTATGAACTTACGGGCTGTTAGGCCGCGCCAGAGGTTACCATTTTATGTTAGTATCAGCTGGTATGAACTTACGGGCTATTAGGCCGTGCCAGAGGTTACCATAAAATGTTAGTGATTACTTTTGTTTTTTGATCAGGTATGAACTTACGGGCTGTTAGGCCGCGCCAGAGGTTACCATAAAATGTTAGTGATTACTTTTGTTTTTTGATCAGGTATGAACTTACGGGCTGTTAGGCCGCGCCAGAGGTTACCATCATATATTTATGGTAGCTTCTTTTTTTTTTTTTCTTTTGCTTGGTATGAACTTAAGGGCTGTTAGGCCGCGCCAGAGGTTACCGTTTTTTTTTTTTTTTTTTCTTTTTCATAGAGAGATGTCACCTCCTCTAAGCACCCACTGCTCCCCAAACACATTTTTTTCCCTTTCATTCTGCTCTCACTTTTGTAAGTTTTTCTAAAAGTGGATCACTGCTCCCCAAACACATTTTTTCCCTTTGTTACCCGGAATTTCATTCTGTTCTCACTTTTTTCCTACAAGTGTAAGTTTTTTCTGATTTTGCCCATTTTCTCTGACAGGGTTTACTGGCTATTTTATTGACTCTTGGGATTACCACTTTTCCATCAGATGATTTTACCATTTTGTCTTCCTTTTTCTTATTTCCAAAATTCAAAAATTTGTAAACCAGACTGTCCTTTTCAAATTGAGATTTTGATTGCCACTGTATTTTGTTGCATTGCAATTTGCTAAGCCAATTTTGTAGACAAAAATTTCCATGACCATAAACTGGGCCTCTAACGAGGGCCTCTTGAAGTAAACATTCTTTCTCTATTTTCTCAATAAGTTCCGGTAATTTTTGTGGCGTCCAATTTTGATTGAGTTTTAAAATGTGATTCAGTGATTCACAGTTGTTATTTTTCCAATTCAGAGGTACCTTTTCATCATTGTTTCGAATGCTGCAGACATATTTTTGAAGGCAAGGAATAACTTTTTCAGTTAGATAGATTCCTAATTTTTCTTTGTGTTTGTACTCAATTTCGTTTGCTTTTTCAGTAAAATCTACCGTTGTGTCAGCTTCTGCCAACCCAAAAGGACCGAAAACATCATCAAATTTTTCTTTGCTCATTTTTTCGTTCATTCCAATTTTGTTTTTAAGGTACCTCTTGAAATTCTCTGCCAAATGTCGGGTACACAGGGTGAGTTTAGATTTTGGAAAAGAATTTGTAATCGCTTTAACTAAGGCCTTTTCTTCATCGGTGCCAAATACTAAATCATTTAAACTCAATTTTGTTTCCTCGAAGGAATCTTCCAGAACGCTAGCCAAATGCGTGAAAAATCGTTGATAAGTATGGTAACATCCATCCCAGTGTAAATAGATAGGCCCTAATATGATAGGATTTGTTTGTGTACCCTTTCTGACTAATTTCTTCTCCTGAAAAACCGTAGTTGTTACAAAACAGGAGCCCAAATTGAACGTCCTATCAACGCCAATAACGGACGTTTTTAAAGCGTTGCCAAAATGCTTTAATTGGAAGTCTGTGTAACAGATAATATTTGGGGGCTTCCCGGCAGTCTGGATAATTTCCTTAATGAATTTGCTACCCAAAGATAAAAGACTTATTACGTTCTGAACATCATCTGCCGGGTTTCTTTTGCTTCCAGGGTTATTTTCCTTGTTTATATTTCATATTTTCAATGAATTTAGAATCACAGGGTTGGTGTTCATCCGCCAAAAAGTTGTCTGCGAAAATTTGTCGCACTGACCTGCCATTATCAATTTCAAAGTGCACTTTTGTTTTTGTCGCTTCATAGTAAAACGTACGCACACCGGCCAATATCGTTACGTTAAATGCCTAATTAAGTATCAAAATATACATTGGAAGTGGACAGAATTTAAGTAAAGTTTTGTATTTTTATATTTTTTTATGAATATTTGGTTTAAAAAACCTACTAGAGCCTTGTAGACGCTTGTAGACACTTGTAGACGCTTGTAGATGCTTTTTAGGGAGACCGTATGTGGACAGTTTAGATTCACATCAGAGAGTTGTACCGCTTGTCGTAGTTGACGTTTCATTGACTCACACTCGGTCACAACCAGTTGCCCGGCAAGCTCAGTTGGTAAAGCTGCGGTACTAGTTTTCTGGGAGAGGGGAGGGATTTCATTGTGTAGCCGGGTACAGATATTTGGTGATATATTGTGCGGCAGTATCGACATGTGGTTCGGTAGCTCAGTTGGTTAGAGTGCAGGAACCGTATTCCTGAGGCCCTGGTTCGAATCCCAGTCGAGCCATGATATTTTTCAGCACCTGTTACATTTGGCGCCCAACGTAAATAACCCACGATGTGGATGGCTACTGCTTAGGCACCTCGAGAACGTTTTACAAAGGTTCTCTGTCTCCAGAATTCGGGACGAATTCTAAATTAGGAGGGGGTATATGTAGCAGGGTACAGGTATTTGGTGATATATCGTGCGGCCGTATCAACATGTGGTTCGGTAGCTTAGTTGGTTAGAGTGCAGGATCGGTATTCCTGAGGCCCTGGGTTCGAATCCCGGTCGAGCCATGATATTTTTCACCACCTGTTACAATTGGTTCGAGTCCCACGTCAGGCACTCTTTTCTCCCCTGAGTTACTATATACTGATAAGCCTCTAGATAGCCTTGAGTGTCTGTATTTCGGAAACAACTGAGCATAAATTGAGAGTTCAGACAAGAACATGAACCAGATAGTACTTGTCTTCATAAAGAAATCATTTCTGATCATTTTCTTATCAAAATTATAACAGATATTAATTTAAATAGTAGGGTGCTTAAAAAAATATACCAGGTACATGCTGTTGGTCTTCTCAAGCAAACATGGTACAACTCAATGCTGGTAGATTGGTAGTAATTATAGCAGAAAGTAATAGGCCTCTACAATTTTTGAGAAGGGAAATTATTTGATGTGAAAAACGGTATTCAATTTCTATTTACCCAGACAGACAATTGATTTTTACCTATGTGTGTCTCGCATTTGGCTGAAATTGTAATAAAAGGTTTGAATATTGGAAATATTCTGAAATACATCAGAAGTAAGATTAATTAATAATTTCTTGACTGATAAAGGATATTTGTACAAAACTTTCTCATTTATTGGCTAGATCCATTCTGATTCAACACCACTCTGTTTTTTTATAGACTGCCTTGAAATAGATGCAGTCGTTCCAAGTGAGACTCTACAAATGCAACTTACAGAATCATATTATGCCTTTTTTTTTTTTTTAAAAAGAAATTTTGTTTGGCACAGTCTAGTTTGATTACTGAAACAGATTTCATTAAAAAATCTGGAGTCATTTCTAGTTTGTTATGCAACCATCTTCAATGATTAAATAACATGGCCACCACTCTGTCTGCAATCCGAGGTGATAGTGTTTTGATTGAATTCTGAATGAATCTGGCCATTATTTATGGAAACAGCAGCTTAGTACCGTATTGCTTCGGCCATAAGTCGACAAAAAACATAGCAAGAAATCAGCCTAAAAACCTGCCTCGACTTATGAGAGAGCCCAGGGAAAAATCATGAAGACAGTCAATCACAAACTGGCTGCCATTTTGATAAGTGATGTTCAGTATTAAGTGGTCATTTTCATTCTTGAAATTAGACCAAAATAATTTCATACCAAGATTTTTCTTATTCAAAATGCCTCTTCAAACCGTAGAGTGGAGATAAAAGATCAGACTAAACAAATTGTGTAAACTGATCTTGATCTATACTAAACGCAAAAGGAACTAGTACTGTCCAGTTGTGAAAGGCGCACCAAGGATTAACAGTTTCCACATTTATCAATGATTTAACAAGCAAGTCAAAAGGCACTTTCTGCAGGGGCCTGAAAAGTCGTGAGGGAAATGGTTAAAACCATAAATGGTTGTCCTGAAAGAATTATAAAGTACAGATCTTTTAAATGCTTAACCTTGCTGTTATGTTTATTCACCGGTGATCCATTTCTCTGATACATTTTTATATGCATTCTCTTTAGATCTACGATGGCCACAACTTAATCTTTTCAGAAAATAGCCAGAGTTATTTTCTTACAAAACACGTGACACAACTGCCCAGGTGTTTTTGACATAATCATAAGTGTAAGCAAAAAGGCAGTATCACCTCATGTTACGTAGGCCTAATAATGGTTCCTTACATGACCATGGATGCGTTGAGTGGGAGACAGTGTGTAACTGGGTATAGAGTTCTTCGTGCAGAAGAGTTGTAACCATCCACAATAAACACTCGCATTACAACTCTGTTGCTGTGAGACATTGGCCTGTTATGTCATACCCAGACAGATGTTTTATGCAAATGTACTTCTCAAAATCTGAGTGACGCATTCTGATAAGTTTAGTAGACCTGTTATTTACCAATAGACTGTGAGAGAAGATGTTGCAGGGGGTGGAGTCTACTGGTCATAAAAGTGATTGACAAAAGAAACTGTTTGTGATTGCTGCTTTTTGTTCCTTTGACCCCTGTTACTACCACTATATGCTTATAATGGTAGCCGATGCACACGGTTACATGTGAGATCTCCAATCTGGATTATTTAACCCTTTACCACGCAATCCCGAGTTCTAATGAACCCCATGGAGAAGGCTTTTGAAAACATTGTGAGAGAAATAAAAATTACTGTTAAGCAGTACATTTTCTCCTTTTCCCACAATGTGTTCTACCTTACGAACCACAAATGTCAATTTTTGAGTCACATGTTGTCATCTGCAAATGCCTTGACTTTGGAAAAGACTAAATTTTGTTGTTTGATAGAGTTTGACTTTATAACCCCAGTAAGCATTTTGGCGTTGTTTGTGTACTATAAAAAGATGGTACGAAACAGTTGGTTACAAGAAATGCATGTGACGATATAAGCATTTTCAACTTTTTTTTTTTTTCAAAACGATGCGGCGTTATTCACGTAACATTATTCAATGATCTGCTTGATTTAGGATTGTGATTTTAATAAATTGAACATTATTCTTTTATTGCAGGATTATAAACTCATATTGAACCTTATTAGGCCTTATCTGACTTGGCAGAAAATCTACCAGTAATTATCGGTTAGAAAAAAATAAGAAAAAAATTTGACTGCCGGTAAATCTAATAGTCGTATGTTTTCATCAAATTCTTTTTCATGGCTAGGCAGGACTCGGGTAAATACTTAAAGTACAGGTCGATTTATGAACGAGCCCAAGCAAAATCCTTCCAAAATTCCTCCAAAACAGCACCTCGACTTATGACTGAGGTCGACTTATGACCGAAGCAATACGGTAATTTCATTAAAGTACATGTGTTAAAAGATGTAAACAAAAACAAGAGCACTCACAGATTTAGAACACTTGACAATATATTATTTATATATATGCTGTATGCTATTTTAAGCCTTAAGGCCTAGTATTAGCCAAAAGTAAACATTGTGGGTGTTAAAGTGCATTTATACTTTAATTATACCACCTGAAAGTTTTGAAATATTTGTAAATATGACTATCTGTTACTTTATGGTTGGTCTGCAAAATTGCTGTCATAATACTCAACTAGTCAAAAACAAAAAATGTGTGGTAGAAAGTTAAGTATACTTAAGCTGATAGTATGCACAAAAATTAATGTCTTTACAGATTAATGGTAAAGAAGGCAATATAACCAAAGTTGTCTTCTTCGATATTGAAATTGATGGTGAACAGGTAGGTACCATTGAGATTGGGTTATTTGGAGAAATTGTGCCGAAAACGGTGGAGAACTTTGTACAACTAGCGACACATCAGCAAGGGTTTGGATACAAGGGCTCCAAGTTTCACAGAGTCATTGAGCAGTTTATGGTGCAGGGTACGTTTTGTCAGTGTTGTTTCAAGGATGATTAAGAGGGGGTGACATTTGTCCCACTTACATGCAGAAACAGGCTACTCTCTGTTGTTTCAAGGATCATTAACCCTTTACCAGATGACACATTATAGCCTTGTCCAAATAGAAAGCATTTGCAGACGAAAATTTCAATGTGGCTCAAGCAGTGCAATTTTTCTATGATAGGGTAGAATACATTTTGGGAAAAGGAGAAAATGCTGGTTACCAGCATTTTCTCCTTTTCCCACGATGTTTTCAAAAGGCTTCTTCCTCAGGGTCATTAAAACTTGGGATTGTGTGGTAAAGGGTTAACCCTTTACCAAACAACAAAATTTTAGACTGGTCCAAATTGAAAGCATTTGTAGACAACAAAATAAACGTGATTGAAAAATTTGTTTTGGGAAGGATAGAAAACATCATGGGAAAAGGAGAAAATGCTGGTTACCACCATTTTCTCCTTTTCCCACAAGGTTTTCAAAAGGCTTCTTTTACAGGGTCATTAAAAGTCAGGGTTGTGTGGTAAAGAGTTAAGAGTGGGCCTCATTTGACCAAAAAACATGCAGAAACAAGTTACTCTTTGAAAATTATGGGGACAAAATGCTACCAACTAATTACAGTATCAATTTAACCCTTTCCCAAACGACAAATTTTGGACTGGTCCAAATTGAAAGAGTTTGCAGACTACAATTTTAAACTTGATGAAAATGGCAGAAAGTTATCAAAAAGGGTAGAAAACACTGTGGGAAAAGGAGAAATTGCTCGTTACTAGCAATTTCTCCTTTTCCCACAGTGTTTTCAAAAGACTTGTACTGCAGACACGTGAAAACCAGGGCTTGTTTGGGAAAGGGTTAAAAGGAACAAAGTCCAATCTTTGAGGAATATGAAGGGATTTGTAATTTAATGGACAATTTCCCAGAATTTTCCCTTCACAGAACAGTTGTTTTAACTCTCTACCAAATAACAAAATTTTAGATTGGTCTAAATTGAACACAGTTGCAGACGACAAACTAAATGTTACACAAATTTAGAAATTTTTCTTCAATAGGATAAACAACATTGTGGGAAAAGGAGAAAATGCTGGTTACCAGCATTTTCTCCTTTTCCAACAATGTTTTCAAAAGGTTTTTTCTTCCAGGTCGTTGAAACCTGGGATTGATTGGTAAGGGGTTATTGATATCACACAAATGTGTGGGAAACAAGTCTGGTTTACAGTGTGATGTAATGAACCTGAAATCTGTTTGCAGGTGGGGATTTCACAAAGGGTGATGGCACTGGGGGTAAAAGTATCTACGGAGAACAATTTGAGGATGAAAACTTTGAACTGCGACACAATGGACCAGGATGGGTTAGCATGGCAAATGCAGGTATTATATTTTTACTTGTTTATAAATTTCACTTTGTGAAGTAGCTTTTATTACATCTTTCGGAATATTTTCCTATCAGATTGAATACTGTTTGAGTGCAAAATACAATTTCAGTGTTTTTTTAGGCTAGGCCAGTCAAGATCAGGGTCGGTATTCACCAACTATTCTTAACAAAACTATTAGTCTTATTCTCCAGAATTATTTAATTTTGAAAGTAACACAGCATCTGATTTGCTGAACCAAATGGTTTACCCAATTAGAAGTTGTGTTACTTCCAAATTTAGAAAATCTTGAAGAATAAGACTAAGAATGTTCTCAAGAATGATTGGTGAATACGGACCCAGACTGTGCAAAAATTGCAGTCTGATCTTGGATCTACATTGTGTAATAATTTGTGCGATATTGTTAGGTTCAAGACAGCCTTAAAAGTGCAATACCATTTTTTGTAATCCCTTATAAATGCTTTTGTTCAAATGTGCAAATGTTTAATATCATCACCAGTCAACCTTCGTACTCCCCTTGTGATGCATTTGGAGCGCTTGTTGTTGTTGTTTTTTTTCCATAAAATAGAATAATAGAACGTTTTTCATATCAGTACTTTTATCTTTTTCTTTCCACAATGCCATGATTTCTGGTATTTGATTATAATTTCAGGGCTTTCATCAACTTGATACAAAACAGTCACAAGTCTTTATGACCCCCAAGCAAGACTGCTTTTGAAATCAGTGGGGAAAAAGAGAAAATGCTGGTAACCAGCATTTTCTCTTTTTCCCACAGTATTTTCTACTCTTTTGGATACCGATCCCATCATTGGAGCTGTTCATCAGCAAATAATTTCAGTTTTTGCAGCTAAAAAACAATGGACTATGAACTCTAAATCCACTGCCAAGTGCAGCCTAAGCAACTTCAGTTATTGACGTAAATCAAGCTAAGATTTCAAAAACTGTGGTCTCTCTGTCTCTCTCCACTATCTGGATACTCTTCCTTGATACTCTGTTTATTTTTAGGTGCCCTAGATTGTGGTCTTCATAGTTTAGCATTCATTTTAAAAAATTTGCATATTTTGGACAAAATTTTGGTAAGGGAGTAAAACAGATCCATCTTATTTTGATACAGGAAAAGACACAAATGGTTCCCAGTTCTTTATCACCTTAGTGCCAACAGAGTGGTTAGATGGACACCATGTTGTGTTTGGGAAGGTTATATCAGGAATGGAGGTAGTCAAAAAGATAGAGGAGGTACCAAAAAATGTTATGGATCAGCCCACATTGCCTTGTATAATTAAAGATGCCGGGTTAAAAGAAGTCAAGCCATTTATGATACCTCTGGAGTGACACTGTATATCAAAATAAAAAGATATTTTTTTTATTAATATTGTATGTATATATATATATATAATGCAAAACAAATGATCCCTTGACTCTCTGGCTTAACCCTTTACCAGACAACCAACTTTTAGCCTTATCCAAATTGAAAGCATTTTCAGATGACAATTTCAATGTGGCTTAAATGGTGCAATTTTTCTTTGACAGGGTAGAAAACATTGTGGGAAAAGGAGAAAATGCTGGTTACCAGCATTTTCTCCTTTTCCCACAATGTTTTCAAAAGGCGTCTTACCTAGTGTCATTAAAAGGCGGCATTGTGTGGGAAAAGGTTAACTCTTTACCAAACAGGCCTGTATTAAAATGGCCTTGAGGAAGACAACTTCTAAAAATATTATGGAAAAAGGAAAAAACGCTAGTAACCAGCATTTTCTCCTTTTCCAACCGTGTATTCTACCCTTTCTAAAACAAAAATCATCGTTTGAGCTACATTGAATATGTGGCCTGCAAATGCTGTCGATTTGGTTGAGTCAGAAAGTTTGATGTTTTTTGAAGAGCTCAATGACTACCACATTCAGTCAACTATTTTATTTTGCATCAGACAACTTTTTGAAAACATTGTACCAAAAGGGGAAACTGCTAGCAATGTGCCTCCATGCTTTCAAATTTATTAACTCTTTACCACACGACAAAGAAGTAGACTTGTCCATCTTGAAAGCACCTCAAGATAACAATTTAAATGTGGTACAAATGTTGGAATTTTTCCATGAACATAATAAATAAAAATATATTAATAGAAAAGATTGTGGGAAAAGGGGAAAATGCTAGTTACTAGCATTTTCTCCTTTTCCCACAATGTTTTCAAAGGCCTCTTCTTCAAGGGTTGTTAAATCTCAGGATTGTGTGGTATAAGGTTGATGTCTTAACTCTTTACCAAACATGGAATTTTGGACCAAACCAAATTGAAAGCATTTGCAGACACCGAATTAAATGTTGCTAAGTTGATGATTTCTGTCTCTGATACGTTAGAAAACACTGTGGGAAAAGGAGAAAATGCTGGCTACCTGCATTTTCGCCTTTTCCCACAATGTTTTCAAAAGGCATCTCTTTCAGGTTCGTTAAAAGTCGGAATTGTGTGGTAAAGGGTTAAACCCTATTTTTGATATGACTGTCAATTTTTCAATGAAGAAGTGGATTTTGTGCACATTTGATAATTTAATTTATTGTTGGTGGTAATGAGTAGGCCAAAGAGAGATAGAGGTGATACCAAGAAATGGGACAGACCTGCCAGCTGTGCCTTGTTTTATTGACACTTTTACAACGGAGTGATTGATGAAATATGAGACGGGAGCAAATTACCTGATAACCTCTGCCTCACACACTCCAGTTACTACATAATTCCTGAACATATCCTTGTGAGGTTAGTCGATGGTTCAAAGAAAGGAAGAACGCAACTCTTCTAGGAAAAAGGGTAACAGTAAATCACGCCTTGCCCTTATACCAGTCCTGTATTTTTATGACCCAGGAAAAGAGGACCTTCGAAAACACTGAGGGAAACACCGATCACCAGCATTCTCTCCTTTTCCCATGATGTTTTCTTACCTTTCACAAGTAAATTTTACCTAGGAGACCAATTTGTCATATTGTGTGCTGTCTGATCCCAACAGGCCATTTTCTGTCTAAAAGTAAGCCCCAAATACTTGCAATATCAAGGTTGCTTTTAACCTGAGTGTCTCAATAAAAAGCGGAAAGTGTATATCAAAGATTAGACTGCATGTTTTGTGCAGTCTGATCTTGATCTACTCTGGCTGCAAAGGCAACTGTAGTTGTGAAAGGCTTATAGAGATTAAGAAAGAATTTGTGATAAATTGTATACATGTTGGTTTTTCTACTTTTGTACAATCTGACTTTATGCATAGACTTTTTGACTTAATTTACCTTTTGCTGACTCTTTGTACAATTATATTTTATACACAATCTTTTTCACTTTTAATATGTGCTTATTCTTGAAGAAGACGTCTACCACATGAAAGACTGAATATGAAAATAATGTTAATTGACTTGTGAAATAGAACTGCATTGAAATATTTCTTGAAATAAACCTGAAAATACTGTTTGTTTAGTTGATGTAATTTTTAACTTGCCTGAACCCATGCCATGGATTTTATTCACCCAAAACTCTGGATACTTTTTTAACTCCAAATGCAAAAGCTAGCTGCATATGATTGGCTTAGACAACCTGTCAATATTCAAGCTATTGATCCTTTTTAAAGCAGTGTTGTGAAAGGTGAATCAATTGTTTTTTTTTTTTTTTTTGCAATGTTTAAGTAACAACCAAAATACATTTTTTGTTGTTGGCCTCTCAAAATTCTTTATAAATAATCCGGTGTTTTAAAGATTCTGAGGAAGGCAGCTTTTAAAAACAATATGGGAAAAAGAGAAAATACTGGTAACCTGTCTTCTCTCCTCGCATTATGTTTTCCTTTTCAGAAACACAGTCTCATTATTTGATCTGCATTTAATTTTTCATCTGGCAAATGCTTTAAATATGGACGATTTTAAAACGTTGTCTGATTCTCCCCCTTGCATAACTTGTACTAGTAAGAGATATGTCTCAAACACCATTTTAGCTCTTTCCCATACGACGATTTTCAGACTCCGAAATACAACACATCTACATACGAAAATTTCAAAACTAATACACAATGAGCTTAAGTTCTCTGATAGACGATAAAACATTGTGGGAAAAGGAGAAAATGCTGGCTTCCAGCATTTTCTCCTTTTCCCACAATGTTTCTTGGGTCGTGAAATTTTGGAATTGTTTGGTAAAGGGTTACAGACCACAGAACAAGAAAGTAATACATCGACTAATAGTTCATACCAGTATCACATTGTGTATAAATGTTAATCAGTCTCGTACACTGAATAACTATTTCAGGCATTTCCTCTACTTAACCATTAAAGTGCCTTTCACAACTTAAGTTGTTTTTGTCGTCAGTGTAGATCAAGATCAGACTGCACAAAGCCTGCAGCCTGATCTTTTTACTACACTGCCAACTTTGTTAAAGCATTCTGGACAAGAACATCAGTGAACTTGCGTTTATACCAGTTTTATTTCTGGACTGAGTGTTTTACAAGCATTTTTTTTTTTTTGGAATATTTTGGGGTCCTGCGTGGCTCATCGGTAAAGTGTAGGACTTATAACCTGGAAGCGTCAGCTCGAGCCTCATTGGACGCACTTGGCTTTTTGTGGCCGGAATGTCCTTGGGCAAGACACTTCAGAGCCCTAGCCTAGTACTAATGAAACCCAGGACGTACATGAATATGTGAGCTGTCGCCGTGATATGACTGAAATGATGGTGAAAGCGGCGTAAAACACCATTCAACGAATCAATCATTGGAATATAAGGTTTAGCTTGGCCAGCTATGTATGAATTATTTCCCCCTTTTTTCCCTTCGACTAATAGCTGCACCCATAATACGCAGAGTTGTGTCTCATCTATATCATACAAGATGTTAATCGTTTAGTTCATTATAAAAGTTTATCTTGAATATCTGGAAAAAAAAAAGCTTCACCCCTGTATTTTTATCCCAAATGATCGTTATCAGATCGATGAAATATTCACCTTTTTTTATGACGAGTAGGGGGCGCTAATTAATTACTAATTTAGGTCATGTTTTCTTCATAGTTTGTGCTTTTGAAAGGTTTAAAAATGACCGAAACTTGTCCAGATTAATTTTCTTTTATATTGAAAAAAAAAACTTGGAGTTTGACCCCTTTTATTCATTTATAGTCTTTTGGTGTTCCTTTGAGTATTATCTGAAATAAGCTTGCCAACTATCTGTACGTTTTAAATAAAATATACAGAAGAACTCAAATACTCCCTTTCTCTGATGCCGAGTAAATTCTCTTTAATGTTTCGAATTTTATCTTCTGCACATATACATTTTGGAGTATCCCACCTTTACAGAACAAGTTACTGGTTACTAATTGCCAACTTTTCCGTGACAGGTAACAGAGACAAGTAACTGGCCACGAGTCACCACCTTTTCCTGAACATGTAACAGGAACAAGTAGTTACCTATTAAAAACTAACTTTACTTTTTTCAAAGAAATGTCAGAACTTCTAAATTGGGGAAGAAAATACACTATACTGAAAGTCGGGCTATTGATAATATGCTCGTAAACTTTTCACCGCTCCGAAATCTTTTTAATAACGTTTATAAGAGAGCACACCCGCTGCCACATAACGTGGAGTTTTAACAAACCTGGGAAAGGTTTAGACAAGTCTTAAATTGTGTGGTGTGGCAAAGAAAAGAAAAAAGAGGAAAGGAGTGGAAAAGCTTTAACCCTTTGGCTGCTGAGCGCGACTCATTAACGTTTTGCGGGCAGTGTAGATCAAGATCAGACCGTACAGAATGTGCAGTGTGATCATATATATATACGGTCCGATAAGAAGATGTTTTTCTCCAAAAAATACAATTGATATAGCAACGTTAGGGATTCTACTATCGGCTTGAACGTTTCATCTCAGATATTTAGCAGGATAAGGGTTAATACAGTACTCCTACATCAAGTTTGTTTTACTTATCCTTTACCAGTCGAAAAAAGTTTTAGACTTGTCCAAATCCAAAGATTTTGCAGACGACAAATTATTTATGGCTTGAATGAAAGGATATGTCTCTGAAAGGCTGAAAAGCATTCTGGGAAAGGTCACCAGCATTTTCGCCTTTCCCCAAAAGGTTTTCAAAATGTAACCTCCTCCAGAGAAAGGGTTAACTCGATCTCGTGTAACCTGATAAGCCAAGCCAGACGTTAAGAATACACGTCTGGTGCTCGTGTTGTAGACGTGGCATTATTCACGTGTTGGACGATCATTGTGGTGGAAGCACAAAACAGTCATGGTCGAGACTTTGCATTCTTACGTTTATTTTAGTTCCCTGGTGTTGATGATCAGCCGTTTATATGTAAGACTTTATTATCATTATTGTTATCCTAGTATGTCTGCAATGTTTCTGTGTAATAAACTGTATGTTTACAAGAGTAGTTGTACTTGAAAAAGTGCATACATTGTATTGCTTACTTCCAGGATTATGTACAGTCATGTATACGAGTGTTTTGAATAAGGTTAACCACACTGTCCTGTGTTTTCACGACTGTACGGATGCCTCGGAAAACATTGTGGAAAAAGGGGAAAATTCTGGTTACCAGCGGTTTCTCCTTTTTACCATACTATTTTATATTCTGCGAAAGGAAAATGCCATTGTTTGAACCACATTCAATTTGTCGTCTGCGAATGCTTTTAATCTGGTCGAGTCAAAAATTGCGTCATTTCGTAAAGAGTTAACCCTCTTCCACACGATCTCGAGTTTTCACAACGGTGCGGAAAGAATGCATCTGAAAACAATGTGGGTAAAAGGAGAAAATGCGGTTTACCAGCGTTTTCTCTTTTTTTTTCCCCTACAATTTTAGTCCGGTCAAAGGCTATTCCCATTATCTAAGCCACATTTATTTTGTACTGTCTTTAAATGTACATAGTAAGTGCTAAAAGTTTTCGTTTGTTAATGAGTAAAATCAGTTTCCTCGGGAAACAAATTTGAAGCGGACAACGTTGAAAACACACCCATTTTAGGATGTTAAAAAAAATCAACATGAATTGTGAATACATGTATACATTTGAGCCGTGCTCTGTGAAGAGGGGGCTTAATGCATCTGCGAAAAGTTTCGGCCCAGGTCAGCCTGCGCAGTCCGCGCAGGCTGACCTGGGCCGAAACTTTTCGCTAGTAGTCAATTTTCTGTATGTCCAAGAATCAGTTTACCTCATGATTAACTCGGTTGCTGAAGAAAGTGGCTCAGTTATGGACCTATAATTATGTGATGGCTTAATTGGTGAAATGCATCACGGAGATTAAGCCTCCATTTGCCAGAGCATGGCTCATTCGTAAACACTGACAAATGGAACATCGTGTTACGGACTTTTTTTCTTTAAACAACCCTTTCAAAAAGGTCTGTTGGTAGACGCAACAAATCGTCTTCTGGTCTGTTATGGCTAACATAGATGGTAAAATGCGTGTCTGCGCATGTCATATTCTTCAGTTTGAAAAATGCCTCAGGCTAGCGGAAGATAATGGGATAAACGAATTGAAGTTTAAATCATGGTTATTGCTCTAGAATAGCACCTCAGAACAGCAAATTCAATCTCATATCTTGCTCTCAGTTTCAGTCATTTATTTGTCATCTGCAAATGCTTTTAACTGATTCAAAGATAGGATCACAAAAAAGGTACACTGATAATTAACTTAAATGTCTATAAATAACCACATTCGGCATACCCCGGGTGATCCGGTGATCAAATCCCTCGGCTGTATCACGTAGCTTGATATGCACCTACACGGTACATTTCGCACATCTCCGGAAGCACACCGCTTTACCGTTATTGAAATTGTAAGGCTCCTCTTTAGAAAGAACGCATGAGTAAATTTTCTATCGTTATCTTTCTAAGAGTATTTCAGTCGGCAAACACTTTGTACATTCAATTTTTAGCGTGGTTTATCAATTCCGTTAGGAGCTTTCATCGACAGATCGATAGAAGTGAATAACTTCACAGTGGTTGTTCATGTCGTTGCTAAGCGATCTACAGGGGCGCCGCCATGTTTAAGATCATGTGATTGGTAGTTCAAAATGGAAGCCTCCCTAATACAGACGAGGTTACATGTAGGTACGGAATAGGCCGAGTTGTGACGAGTGTAAATAACCATTGACAAATCGGATACAAAGTTTGATTGGTAAAACCAGTCACGTGACTGTTGAAGAGTTGAAAGTCTTATAGTATATCGAAATTCTGGGACCTGATCACCACAGATTTTGATTTGGCTCTGAAATCCTCTCACGAGATTAAATACAAGTATAAACCAGCCATGTTTTGGCAAATGGGGGTTGAATGCATCTCCGTGATGCATTATACCAAAAAGTCATTAAATGATCGTGGATCCCTAAAATCAATTTTGTTTGACAACCAAATGAAGCATGAATTACAATCGTTCTTTGACACACAGAAAATTTAAATATAGCAATAAGTTTCGACCCAGGTCAGCCTGCGCGGATTGCGCAGGCTGGCATTGGTCGATACTTTTTGCAGGTGTATTAAGCCCCCTTTTCACAGAACATGACTTAACAAGTAATCATGTACAGGTGAAGAGTGACCTCCATGTAACAAGTTGTATAACTTTTGTCCTGTTTTGTGCTGTCATGTTAGGCAGAAGACACCTTGGTGACTGACATCGTATCGTTCGACGTGAGCATCGGGAATGTAGACGTGGGGACGATCGACATAGGGCTCTTTGGAAACACGGTCCCGAGAACGGTGAAGAACTTTGTCGTCTTGGCCACGGGCGAGAAAGGGTATGGTTACACGGGCACGAAATTTCACAGGGTGATTGACGATTTCATGGTTCAAGGTCAGTTGAAGGTCAGTCAATCCTATTTGGAACGATGACTTCAAAGATACATATTATAGTTTGGAGCATTTGAAAATCAGATATGTCGTATAGGAGATAGTTGATAGCTGAGATTAGAATTGATTGTTTGTTTGTTTGGTGCTTAACACCTTTTTTCGGCATTACTTAAGTTATATCGCGGGGGCCAGTTCACCTTCATATGATTTCTTTGAGTTTCTTTTACTAGTTCTGTGCAAAATAGTCTTCCAAAGTCCTGACTGCTGTCACACAATGTTCAGCGGTGAGAGAGGAATGAATCCTGGGGCAATGACTACATCATCAATCCTCGGAAACAAATTGGTCGAGTTGGGATTTCGAACTAGCAACCAACCTGGTAGATCTAGAGCTAGAATTACGTAAGCGTATTGTTTTCAGTTGAGAAATGCTTGATTAACCGTTCACTGCACAATCCAGAGTATTGATGACCCTGAGAAAGAAGCCTTCCGAAAAAAAATTGTGGGAAAAGGAGAAAATGCTGGTTATCAGCATTTTCTCCTTTTCTCACAATGTTTTCTACCCTTTCCGATTTAAATTTAACTTTATCTCACCTTTCTACCCTTTCAAAGGCAAATTCCATCTTTTTAAGTTAAATTTGTCGTCTGCAATTTTTTTGAATTCGGACAATTCTAAAAAAAAACTGTCGTTTGAAGAGTTAGTTCATGGCATCCCGAGATAGATTCACAGACTATTTTGAAAACAGTCCTTGCAAAACTGGGAAATAAGCACGAATAGATGTTGGATATGTGCATTTAACCCTTAACCACCTTACCTACCCTCGACAGAAAAACAGTAAACAAAGGAATATCTGGAATCTTATCAAGATTTATTTTTTCTATTACCTTTGTTTACTGCTTTTCTGTTGAGGATGCTTGCTCGAGAGTTCCCGGATGTGTAAGTTGTTTTGGAGCTAGTTGCCCTGATTACCACTCGTGACAATGTCCCGCAATGTTTGTAAAGCTTATCTCCCTTGTTGTTTACAGGCGGGGATTACATAAACAATAACGGGTCCGGAGAAGGGAGTATATACGGGGGCCGATTTGAAGACGAGAACTTCATTCTAGCACATTATGGAGCTGGATGGTTGAGCATGGCTAATGCAGGTGAGTGGGAACAAGTTAACTGTCAAGACTTCCTCTGTTTGTTTGTATTGGAGTTTTACGCCGTTTTTAACAGCCGTTTTAACCGTTTTAACATCACAGGGTCATATCACGTCAAAAAGAGCACCTAAGCATGTGTTTCCTGGCTTTCACACACCAGTACTGACACAACTTTCTTTCCAAGTCACTGACTACTTTTCTCACTTGTATCAGAGGTGAGAGGGAAAAATTCACCGGAAAGAAAGTTTGTCTCAACCGGGTATCAAACTGGCAACTACCAGGCCAGGAGTCAGATAAGCTAACCACTGAGCTACCCGGCCGGGCAATATTATAGATATCGCTTACGTTTACCAAGATCTAGCTGGAAGCGCTGGAACAATAACGCATACCGTACTTTTTGCCATTACATTAAAAAAACTTACCTAGAATAACGAAATCACTATCACGATAGCCAAATCTAGTATGAAATTTGCATCTTCATCCCAGCAGCATGACCTTGACGTTGCAATAGAGACATTATAGGGAATAGTTAGCGTACAATTGAGTTTACTCAATGTTTAGTAGATTAGCCGGCAATCGGTTTACAATATGGTGATTTTACTCCATTAGCATGCCATCGGCGCACAATACCTTTAGTTTAATCGATTAGCTTGCAATTGGTGTGCATTATATTGAGTGTACTCGATTTGCCGGCCATTGACGTACAAAATGTTTAGTATACTTGGTTAGCCGGCCATTGACGTACAATATGTATGCTGAATGTACTCGATTAGCTGGCCATTGATTACAATATATTGAATTAAATCGTTTAGCCGGCCAGTGATGTACCGTATATTAAGTTTACCCAGTAGCAACCAGCATTCTCCCCTTTTGCTGTAATGCTTTCCATCCTTCCAAAGACATATTTCAGTTTTTAAGTCACACTTAATTTGTCGTCTGCAAGTGCTCCCAGTTTAGTTCAGTAAAAATAATTGTATAAAGAATTGAGCCTGCAGTGTAAAGGTACTTGTGTCTTGACGAGGTTCGCCCTAGAATATCACTTTTCATTCGTTCAATCAAACAGAATGTGTAGGTGATCATTTACTCAAAGAAATGAAAATCTATTTTTTACAGGTCCTGATTCCAACACATGTCAGTTTTTCATCACCGCCAGGTCTACATACTGGCTCGATGGAAAACATGTTGTGTTCGGGAAAGTCCTCCGCGGAATGTGGGTACTAAGACAGATCTTGAACGTTGAGACGGCAGAAAATGACGCACCTAAAGTTGATGTCGTCATCAGCAAAAGCTCCGCCTACAAACCGAACACGCCCTTTACAGTAGCGAAGGTCGCCAGTGATTGGCTAACTTAGAGACAGGATATCCGTACCAGGTCCATGTGAATTAATGGTATGAATGCCCGTAAACATCATAGTGATTGCCAGTGACTTTTCAGATCTGGAGCTGTACAGTTAACACATACGTATAAAAAATATATCGGCTTATTGTGTAGATGAGTTTTGTATGCTCTGAGGTTTCATTAATTTATGATTCATATACCTTTTCAAAAAAAATCTGGGAGAGGGTTCAGTTGCATGCACAATTATTTTTTTTGAACATCATTGAAAAAGTACAACTGGTCTTTCACCAAAAGTTTATGCACTTATACTAGTTAGAAGACCATAGTATGTATCGTACATTGATTTATTCACTCACGTGATCTCATTCGTGACTTTAGAAATAGCTACAAATCGAAGACGTTTCTGCAACATATGTAAATATAGACAAACAAAATCCAGATCAGAGGTTGTCAAAAAGACAAGGCGGTAAATGGAAGCATTGCTCAATGTAGGTATATGCATCTTTCTTCTTGCCATTTTGTTCATAAAAAGAACCGTACTTCATCGTACACGTGTGCTTACCTACAAATATCAGATTAGTTGTACACAGGTTTATAAGAAACTCTAGGGATCATCAGTATTAGTTTGTAACCCTTTACCACACAATCTCGAGTTTTAACGACCCGGAGGAAGGGGCTTTTGAAAACATTGTAGGAAAGAAGAAAATGCTGGTAACCAGCATTTTCTTCTTTTCCCACAATGTTTTCTAGATACCTTTTTAATGACAAATTTGATTATTCAAGCCACATTTAATTTCTTGTCCGTAAATGCTTTGAATTTAGACTAGTCTAAAACTGTGTCGTTTGGTAGAGTTAATGCATGAATATAAGTGAAAGCATTGTGATAAAGGAAGAAAATTCCTCGTCACGACCAATTTCTCCTTTTGTCTTAATGTTTTCAAAGGTGAACCGCTGCAAAAAGCGAAAAGTTGTCTACAAAAGATTTTGAGTTAATATCAATGAAAGAGGGTTAAAGAATTACATGATAATATTCGTAGCATGTGCAGGTATTGTAAATATAGCAGTAAAAGTTTTTTTCTTTTTTTGAAAATATGTTTTGTAATATGTTTTTCGCACTACCATTGACCAGCCCATTAAGCTAAGTTCGTAGAGCGTAGGAATCGTTTTTTCAAAGTTCCAAGCCACTTGAGGGTGTGGATACGAGTATGTGGCTTATTCGAAAAGTATCCGGAGAAGGTTCATAACTTATTTATAAATGCGAGTATTAGGATAAAATTTTACAAGTGGTACCTTGACATTCTATGCACAAACAAAATGATACAAATTGCTCTGATGCACAGTCCACAGTCACTATGGCAAAGTCGGGCAACGTTGATATGGGCAAATTTTGAAAATCGTCACATGTGAAGGTGCCTTTAGAGACAAAAAAAAAAGACATTTTCTCAACTTTTAGACCCTGGCATAATAACCATGACAAAATGTATGCTATCAGAAATAGCCAGTTTAACAAATGACAAATTCACCTTGGCATGTGGACCAAAATCTGGTTCAAATTTTGATTGGATAAACCAGTCACGTGAGCTTGATGTCTGAATATGGACATGAAAAGGGACCTATTTACCCTCTACCGCACAATCACGAGCTTTAACGACCTTGAAGAAAAAGACAAACTTTTAAAATCATTATGGGAAAGGAGGAAATGCTGCCGGTTACCAGCATTTTCTCTTTTTCCATAATTAATTTTGATATTCCCTTTTTTTAAAGTTATGTTTATTTTGTCGTTTACAAATGCTTTGAATCTGGACTAGTCTAAAATCTTGTCGTTTAGTAAATAGTCAATCGTTTAAAAAGTAGAAATTCCGTATACGATTTTCTGATTTTCTTTGATATATTTACAAGATAAAAAGTACATGTACATAAATCGGAAAAAGCAAATGAGATCATGTTGATGAAGATGAGGACAACATCGATGATTATGATAATAATGATGATAATGATAACGAAAAAAAAATAAGGCACAACTACAATACTTTGACAGTCAACTGGAAAACCCAATTCAGTATGTTTAGATCGCCGTTAATCGTTATCGGTCCGTTTAACCCTTTCCCAAACAAGCCCTGGTTTTCACGTGTCTGCAGAACAAGTCTCTTGAAAACACTGTGGGAAAAGGAGAAATTGCTCGTAACGAGCAATTTCTCCTTTTCCCACAGTGTTTTCTACCCTTTTTGAGAACTTTCTGCCATTTTCATCAAATTTAAAGTTGTCGTCTGCAAGCCCTTCAATTTGGACCAGTCTAAAATTTATCGTTCGGGAAAAGGTTAATCGAAATTCTATTAAAACAAGACTGTGACCTTCTCCTGTTTAACCCTTAGAGCTCCGAATAAACCAACCAGACTTTTTCAGTCAAAGAATAAGACCCAAATAATTGCAATTTCATGATTGCCTATCTCTATAAAGATTAAGCAAAGCGGACAGTGTAGATCAAAGATCAGACTACACGTTTTGTGCAGTCTGATCTTGATCTACACTGACCGCAAAGGCAACTATAGTCGTGAAAGGCGCTTAAAGGGTTAAGATTTAACCGCCCTCAATATCAATTCTGCTTTCAAAACATCGAAAAAAAGATGCCAATGCAATACTTCCTCCTTCTACGGAAATTTCTCCAAAGGCAATTGCAGAAAGGGCACTCTTTTCGCCCGATAAAACTCCCCTCCAAACAGCGTCTGAGCAGCCTACCTTAATATCCCAGTGTTCAGGGCGATAATGTTTGACAATGGCAACAGAATTTCTTATTTGAACTAAATGTTCAGATTGTGGTTCTGTTAGACTAATGAAGAGTGTTTCATTTCTGTGAGAGCAGCTTTCATCGCGGAATAGAACTGAGAGTGATTCTAAAGCAAACTCTAAAGGAAATGTTTTTACAAAGTTGGCTTTTTGGCCAGGGTTAACCGATGGAATCTTTATGCTATTTGCAACTTCTAGTGCTGACGTCATGTAATAATTTCTGCCGTTCGTACTGGTTTGTCGTGAGCCGAGAGCTATAAGTGCATCCACTTTAATCCTTTGAGCGTCTGACTGACTAGGATTTATTCTGAGGACATATGATGATAATTCAAGCGCCCATTGATAATCATCGTTTTGTAAGGCTTCGCCTGCTTCTTTGATAATAGTTTCTTCTCCAATGATTTTAACCATTCTTTCCGCACGCTCGGTTCTTGTAAAGGGATTTAATTCCACTGGATCTCCGCTAAACCATCCAAGATAATCTATAAACACGGATTTAGAAGACCAAGCAACAGTCCCGTAAAATTCTTGAAGGTATGGGTTATTCTGTAAATTTTCTGGCAGACGTAGTCTGGCAGCAATTTCATCAGGATGATATCCTTTATTGATAAATCGGACCGTCTGATCGTGAACATACTGGATTGCGTCTCTGTACTCCGTAAGAAGAGCCATTACGTTGTTTTCGCCTGTTACAGGTCGGGTATGGCTCGGTATCAAAATGCCGGGCCTAAAGTTTATCATGATATCCATTGAAGCCACCCACTGTCTAAGATCACGTGACTTTGTTCCACGAATAGCATACAGGTTTGGGAATGCTTTGTAAAGATCGTCTGCGCAGAGAAATGCGCGTTGCTCAGGTAACCAAACGCCGATCTGGTCATCTGTTTCGCCGGGGATGTGAACAAGTTTCAGTGGAATACCTGTAATACACTTATACAGATGAGCCATTCTCTGGCCAAAGCGGTTTAACCCTTTACTAGACGACAAAATTTTAGCCTTGTCCAAGTTGAAAGCATTTGCAGACGACAATTTCAATGTTGCTCAAATTGTGCAATTTTCTCTTGATAGGGTAGAAAACATTGTGGGAAAAGGAGAAAATACTGGTAACCAGCATTTTCTCCTTTTCCGACAATGTTTTCAAAAGCCTTCTTTCCCAGAGGCGTTAAAAGGCGGCAGTGTACGGTAAAGAGTTAATGCATCTTCGTAACCCATTATACTGGACAAGTCATCACATAGTTCCTGATCCATAAAAATCAATTTTGTCCAACAACCAACTCTATCATGAGGTAGAATGGTCCATGGACATGCAGAAAATTTACCAAAGCAAAAAGATTCAGCCCTTGTTAGCCTACGCAGGTTGACATGGTTCGATACTTTTGCATAATATTGGCGTGCAACACACAAAAAAGGGACGTTCGGACATTTGCGTAAAGTGTTGTCTCGGATTAGCCTGCGCAGTCTGCGCAGGCTAATCCGAGACAACACTTTACGACTACATAAGACTTTTTCATACAGTAGACTTTCGTGACACAGAAAATCGCATAAAAACGGGAAGTGTCGTCTTGGATTAGTTACAGACTGCACGGGCTGATATTGAACGACACACTTTTACGCATATGTCCGAAGGCCCCTTTTCGTGCGTTGCACACCATATGTATCAAACCCCGTTACAAAGAGCATGACTCGTATCTATATGATCACTGTAACCCTTAGGCTGCTAATTGCGACCCATGGACCTTTTGCGGACAGTGTAGGTCAAGATCAGACTGCACAGAACGTGCAGTCTGATCTTGGATCTACACTGTCCGATAGGGAGATATTTCCCGACTCCCATAACTTTGCAATACCAACATCTTAATTTTTTACCATCGGCTTGAAAGTTTCATTTAGGTTATTTAGGAGGATAAGAGTTAACTTTAGGGTGCCAGACACAGCTCATTTTTTATGTGCTTTGTGGAAGGCAAAATGAGTTTGATCTTGAATCTATAGCGACCAGTTTGACAAGTGATTACCCCTTTTCTCACTATGTTTTCAATAGCCGTCTTCTGAAGAGTTTAAAAAAAAACTTACTTCTATCAGTTATGTCAAAGTATGACTTCATCACGAAACAAGAAATATATCGTTTTTAAAAAACAGATAGACGGCGTAGGAGGTTCCGTGAATATGAATATTGAAAGTCTTTGGTGGTTTAACATGAATCGAAATAATGAAAAATAATCTCGCACCCCCTTTTTTCTTGTTGAAAAATGAACTTGTTCAGTTCTATACATTATTATACATTACATTTTTTTAAGCTTAGATGTTATGTTAGTCCAGATCATCATTGAAAAAGGAGCAGTTGCTGTTAAAAATTATGTGGTGTGAGAAATGTACCCGCAAATAGGCCAACAGAGGTCTGCCGGATAAACTTGTCCATATTTCCCACCAATCGCAAAATACTATTCATTCATTCGGGAGTGGCAATATCAAGAGGCAAGTCAATAGGGAGCGTACGAAGGCTACGCCGAAAAAAAATTACCTGCCATGACTATGTCTTCTTCAGGTGCCTTTGAAAAGTGAGTAGGATACTCGGCGGCCATGGTGTGCCCGGCTTTACCAAAACGCAGTCGCAGACCGATTCCAGCTGAAATGTCGTCAGGGAGGAAAACTCCAAACTGCCGCATAGCTCTTGTGTAATATGCAACATTGGTTCCTTTCGCCGTCAAGGCAATAGCTTCTCCAATACTTGCATGTGCCCATATTCTAGGAGCTTCCGGTTCGTTCTCTATGAATGCCTACAATTGAAGATGTGCGTTTCTTTTATTTGAGCCATGCTCTGATAAAAGGAGATTTAATGCATCTCTGTGATGCATTATTCCACGCAAGTCATTACATAATTATGGATCCATAAAATCCATTTTGTCTGACAAGCAACTGAACTATAGTGTAAAATGATCCTTGGACACGCAGAAAGTTTACCAATAGCAAAAAGTTTCGGCACAGGTCAGGCTTTGCAGTTTACGCGGGCTGACCTGGGTCGATACTATTTGCAGATACATTAAACCCCCTTTTCACAGAATATGTCCTATTTCTTTTACTTCTCGAATTTGTCAACTTCTACAATTTTGTAAGTAAATAAACACCGACCAACATGGGCAGAAAACCATTAAAACGTGGTACAAAATGAAAAAAGTACCACATTCCACGTGTAAAGTCAATAATGGTATGAGCCCTGTTCTGGGGTTAAATGCATCTCTGTGATGCAATATACCAAGCAAGTCATCATATAATTATGGACCCATAAAATCCAATTTGTTTATTAACCCTTTACCAGACGACAAAATTTTAGCCTTCTCAAAATTGAAAGCATTTGCAGACGACAATTTCAATTTGGCTAAAATGGAGCAATTTTTCTTTGATAGGGTAGAAAACATTGTGGGAAAAGGAGAAAATGCTGGTTACCAGCATTTTCTCCTTTTCCCACAATGTTTTCAAAAGGCTTCTTTCCCAGGGGCGTCAAAAGGCGTCATTGTGCAGTTAAGGATTAACCAACTCTATCATAAGGTAGACTGGTCCTTTGACATGAAGAAAATTTACAAATAGCAAAAAGTTTCGACACATGTCAGCTTGCGCGGACTGTGCAGGCTGACATGAATCGATACTTTTTGCAGATGCATGAAACCTCGTTTCAAAGAGTTTTTTTTTTCTCATGATATTTAAACCTGTATTCCACAAACCCCTGTTGCAGATTTGTTCCAGGGGATACATGCATTACGTTAGATGGTTTCTTTCACAGTTTTGTCAGTGATGAATGTGTATTTTCAAAACATTACTCCTAGTAAAAGCTTAAAAGTTTTGTCGAACCTCGTGCTTGTCCCTCTGATTTGACTACAATCTGAACTGAAGTAAATTTGATGGCTGACATCTCGTTTCGTCAATATTCATGCACGAAAAAAGCAACTGTGCAACTATTTAAAGTTCCTGTTCCAATTGAAAACTCTTCATCGATGAGTCTAGCTAAAACGTTAAATTGCCTGGTATTACGCCACCAAAATTAGCAGATGAAAATGTTTTCGTATGGGTGATTTTGTTTCTTGTAATTTCATTGATCGAAAGTTCCGCCATGGCGTCATCGTGGAACCAGTGAAATAATTAAATTTTTGGAGAAAATGAGGATATCAAAAGGTACTTATCTCAATCAAAGTACCATTGCTAACGTTGGCGTTCAGTTTTTTTAAGGATATTTGTTTGAAAATGGTCGAAATCGGTAGCTCAGTCGGTGCCGTATAAGTATCGAAACTAGGGGTCGCTGGTTCGATTCGCTAGCTCGGCTATTTTTTCCGACGATTGTTGATAGCCATTCCAACGTGATTTAATTATCTCTCATCGCTTAACATTGTTTCGACTATGGTCATGTGAGTAAGCTGCCAGTGGCTAAGGAAGAACATTGTGCAAAGCACATGTAGACCGGTGGGGAAAAAAAACCCAGAAAGGCATCGACGGGTGCACTGACCGCTGCAATATAACTGATATATAATGTTGAAAATGGTGTTAAACACCATATAAAGAAGATGGAAAAATACCTTTGCTCCATAAATATGATCTGCATGATTGTGCGTATAAATGATATCTGTTACCGGCTTCTTCGTGATTTTCCGGAAAGCTACGTAAATTTCCGAAGCAGCTTCGTAGCTCTCCGTAACATCCACTATAACAATGCCAGTGGGTCCAACAAGCATTATTGAATTTGCCAAAGCAAATCCGATTGCAACATAGATACTCTCTGTCACCTTAAAAAGAGATTTGTACTTTAATCCTGTACGAAAAAATCCGGTGTTTATACAACCCTGCATGAAGAAGGTACATGAAAACATCGTGGAAAAAGGAAGAAAAGCTAGTATCTAGCATTTTCTCCATTAACCACAATGTTTTCTACAATTTTAAAGACAGCAGTCATTCTGTAAGCTGCACTTGATTTTGTCGCCTGCGAATGCTTTTAATGTACTCCAGTAAAAAGGATAAGACATTCAAAAGAATCGTTTGATTGATCTATAGATTGATTGAACGGTTTTTTACCCCGCCGCAAAAGTTTCAAGACATTTGTAGACGGCAGATTCAACTTGCCTTAAGTGATGAAATGTCTTTGGGGGATAGAAAACAGTGGTTATCAGCCATTTCTCCTTTTTCGGCATTGTTTTCAAAGGCATTTCTTCTCAGGATCGTTTAGCCTCAGGATTTTTTTATGAAAGGTTAAGTAGCGTGTGTTCTTATGTCAAAACCTGATACCTTAGTGGACAACGACAGTACTTCGATGGGGCAGAGAGAGAGAGAGAGAGAGAGATGAATTTCCGCTGAAAACAATATCATGACTACACTTATGTTGCCGTAATCTCACTCGTCACGCCACGGCCGATACCGTATCTGTATCTAAGCTCGTCCGTATAAAGGAGGTTGACATTTTGAACTACCAGTCACATGATCATAAACATGGCGGCACCCAAGTAAATCACTTAGCAACAACATGGACTACCACGGTGAAGCTATTCACGTTAAAAACTAAACGTACAAACTGTTTGCAGACGGAAATATTCTTAGAACAACATCGATAGAAAATTGTTACTTTGTCTTCTTTTTTAACTTGACCCTTACAATTTTATTAACAGTATGGCAAAAGTAGATCTAGTCCCATGTGAAATTTTGCAGTAGCACTTTTGATGCATTGTTTCATGGTATATAATTTAGATTTGCTTCAAATTTAGGCAGTGGGGACCATTCAGATGTGATTTTATCATATATTGATTGGACTATTTTGTGTCAGTGGAGGAACAAAAACTGGGGTCATGGCCGTCTACAGGTGTTTTTGAGAGGACAATTTTTAGGGTGCCTGTATTGAATGGGATTTAGCGAAAAACACAATCTGTTAACGTGTTGTTTTTTATGCATGGTTTTGAAGGACTATGACTGTACTTTTGAGAGCAAGAGACGGTAGAGCCAAAGTTTTGCCATCAAGCGATTTGTGAAGCTTCAGAGATGGTCAATTTCACTCTATTTTTCACAAAAAAAACTAGTGGTGTGACACCTAAAACGGTTTACTTCCGGCGAAGAAATGTACCATGTAGGTGCATATCAAACTGCGTGACATGGTCGAGGGACTTGATCACCGGATCACCCGAAGTTTTCTGAATGGCTGTAATCTACCAAGATTTATCACCCTTTTTCTTGTGTACTGTACTCTGCGCTGCTGAGTGATAAAAACTTGATCATTAATATTGGTCAGACGACAAAATTCTACTTTTAGAAATTTCAGTGTTCTGTTTACTAGATTTTTTTTCTTCAGAATTTCGGAGAGTAAGGAACAATGATCAGACTGCATAATGTGTGTAGACTACAGTCTGATCTTGATCTACAATGTCCGCAAATCTAAATGTGTACCACACGCCAAGAGTTAAATTTGGTTTTGAGATAACCGCATTTTTGTGTTACTTTCATACAATACTGCACGCACTTCCATATTTTACGAGTACATGGGTACTCAGTGCAACTTGACCCTGAACTTCACAATTCCAAACCTTAATGACCTTGAGGAGAAGGCTTTTGAAAACATTTTGGGCAAAGGAGAAAATGCTGGTAACCAGCATTTTCTCCTTTGCCCACAATGCTTTCTTCCCTTTCAAAAAAGAATTTTGGCCACGTTTGATTCGTCGTCTGCGAACGCTTTCAGTTTGGACTGTACTAAAATATAGATACCTGGTAAATGGTAAAGGGTTAATACACTAATAAACGTGTAGAAACAGTATGACAGGAGATACTTGCTCTCTACAAGCGATATTTTTCATTTTGCCACGATGTTTTCGAAACTGGCCCACTGCAAATTGAAAAAGATCGTATACAGGGGGTTAAGTCAGTAATTAAAACCCCTTGCAACACAATCCCGATTTTTAACGACCCTGAGCAAAAAGCCTTTTGGAAACATTATGCCGGAAAAAGAGAAACTGCTGGTTACCAGCACATTCTCCATTTCCCAACAATGATTCCTGCACTTTCCAAGGTAACTTTCGTAGCTTGATCGACATCGAATTTGTCGTCTGCGAATGCTTAAATTTTGTCGTCTGGTATGGGGTTTCACTGGACAAAATATACCTAGGTAACTACCAAACGACAGCATTTTAGACGTGGCCTCAGTGAAAGCATTTGCAGACGACAAATTAAGTCTGTCTCACACGATGAGATTTGTCTTTCAAAGAGTAGAAATAATTGTGAAAAGGGAGACTAACATTTTCTCTTTTTCCAACAATATTTTCAAAAGCTCTTTTCTTTAGGGTCGTTAACTCTTATCCTGCTTAATAACTGACATAAAACTTTTCACGCCGATAGTAAAAAAACAAATTTTGCTGTTTCAAAGGGATTTTGGGGGAAAGATATCTCCTAAGCGGACAGTGTAGATCCAACATCAGACTGCACGTTCTGTGCAGTCTGATCTTGATCTACACTGTCTGCAAAAGGTCTTTGAGTCACGCTCAACGTTTGGAGTCAGTTTGCCGTCTGCAAATGCTTACAAAATGGACGTGTCAACATTTTTGTCGTCTGAGAAGGGGTAAATTTACACCAATATTTTTTTAGTTTGGGATCGTCTGTTGAATAGATTTACAACCCTTTACAAAACGGCAAAATTTTAAGCCCGACTAACCTAAACGCATTTGTAGACGACAAGTTCAATGTAGCTCAGATGACAAATTTGTCTTTGCAATGAGTTAAAACACGGTGTTTTCAAAAGCCTTCTACCTCAAGGTCGTGAAAATTCGGAATTGTTCGGTAAAGGGTTAAGGGCAAATTGCGTCTATTGTTTCACTGCTATAAATTTACCTGAATCACCTCCTTTTCGTTGAATTCTTTTGCGTGTTTCTTAATATCATCCAACGTTTCCATGGATTTAATAACTTTCTTCTTGTAAACTTCATGTGAAGATTTATTCCACTGATACGATCCATAGTAAGCCGCAATAGCAAGAATTATCACAGTTATTATTACATTATAAATGCCCATATTTCTCTATACATTTTATCGTATGTGCAGCAAAGGTTAATCGGCAATGTTCGCGTTCTTAACTTTGCCGAACGGCTTTTCTCGGCATGTTCCGTACATGAACGTTAGTGCACTGCCGATTACTTTCAGCGTGTGCCGAAAGACTTGCGACGAAAAGTTTCGGATTTACCCGATTTAAATCATATCCGATAGACTTATAGGTATACAAGTTTTTCAGTGTCATTTAACAGGTTTGATGACTTAGTTCACAACACAAACGAGATACATGTACACATGTGTACTTCTGAAAACTATATATGATACCGGTCAAAGTCGAAATGAGTCGGGTTTGTTATGAAAGAGTGCAATAATATCGTTAATAACTTTGTGAACATAGGAGTATGTACTTCACAACTTTTTGAAGGGGTCCTGCGTGGCTCTGTGGTAAAGTGTAGGACTCGTGACCTGGAGACCTAAGGTTCGAGCCTCACTGGATCCACTGGGCTTTTTGTCTTAGAACTAGACACTTCAGAGCCCTGGCCTTATACTGGCTGAACCCAAGAAATACAAGAATAAGTGAGCTGTCGCCGTGATATATAACGGATATAATGTTGAAGCGGCGTAAAAACACCATTCAATTAATTGATTGATTAATTAGTCTCTTTGAATGCTATAAAAATGAAATGAATCCATTCAGCAAGGAAACCCCAATTTACAGGCTGTGTAAACCACGATGGCGTGTAAACTAGAGGAGTGTAGGTTTAAGATCAGGTTCGTCCACATTGCCTTTAAAATACTTCAGCCATGTTGTGTGAAAAAGCCGTTTAATACATCTGCAAAAAGTATCGACCAAGGTCAGCCTGTGCAGTCCGCGCAGGCTGACCTGTGTCAAAACTTTTTGCTAATGGTAAATTTTCTGCATGTCCAAGGACCACTCTACCTGATAAATGAGTTGGTTGTTAGACAAAGATAACTTAATGGATATAGAGAATACGTACATACTGTTGTCGTAGATCAAAAATATCTAACGAGGTTGGGAGAATTGATAATTGTCGAGCCTTGGCGAGACAATTATCAATTCTCACAACCGAGTTAGATATTTTTGATCTACGACAACACTATGTACGTATTCTATTTATCTTTTAACCTATGATTTGTACTCATTGTGAAAAGGTCTGAAAAATGTTGCTGACAAATACATTTTAGAAGTTTTAAAAGTTTATTTATGTCGGAACTCCCTTTTTAAAATTGCATTACCCACATACATAGTTCTTTATCGTAGTAATTAAACGTCCGAAAATTGCGATTGAGATCGCTTGGGATTATTCTATTTGAGAAGACGCGGTAAACAAGCATTTAAATGACGTCACGGGCAGGAATTACGTAGGCAGATCATCGGAAAGTAGCGCGCGTGCTATGACATCGTTCTTTTTTCGCGGGCTTTCTGTAGTAATCGTTACTATTTTTGGAATGCATTTCATTCATAAATGGTGATAGGGGGCGGAGTCAGTGGAACTTACTGTTCTATAAATATCCGTGGTATATCAAAAATCTATAAATATCCGTGGTATATCAAAAAAAAATATCGCATGGATGTTATTGCATGGATATCCGGTTAGTTGAAAGATAAACATAATTATGTGATGACCTGCTTAGTAGAATGCATCACGGAAATGCATTAAACTCCATTTTGCCAGAGCATGGTTCACTTTGAATTGTCATGAGCATCCTGGAGGTTTATCAATTTTCAAACTCGCGAAACCCTTATAGGCCAGCATTATTTCCAAGCAATGTCGTTTACAGTGTCATAACGTTATTTGGGGATTCGATGTTTCTCTCCGAAACCCGGTATAGGGGTCAAACAATCAAAGGGTAGTGGGTTTGAATCCAAGGCACGAGCAAAATTTCTTTCAGGGTTTTAATGAAAATCCAAGTAGGATTTATTCCTCTCTAACCGGTTAACTTAGACTGGTATTAGGTCATAATATAGAGCAGTATCACTGAAAAAAAAAAAAACATTAAGAAATTCTGCACTGCACAAATATTCAAACGTAATGTTGAGGAATCTCTTTATAGCCTGTATCTCAGATAAAGACACGTAACAACACATAATAAATTCCATAGGTTTACAACAGTTGTGTACCTTGTTTATTAGAAAACTTCAGACGCAGGACCTAAGTGCTCAGCCACGCTAAACCCGCATTATTTACAGGTACATCTATACTCGTTTTCAGCCAGTTTTTTAACACTTAAGCTGCTGAATAAATGAAACGAAAACTTCTACACAGTACTAGACGCCCAAACATTGCGGTTTCAATGTTGATTTCACCGGAAAGAAAATACCGTATCGGACAGTGTAGATCAAAGATCAGACTGCACGTTCTGTGCAGTCTGATCTTGATCTACACTGTCCGCAAAAGGTCAGTGGGTCGCGATTAGCAGCTTAAGGGTTAATCCATTTCATCTTTATTTTATGAAACTATAATCATTCTTGTATCATGATGCCAAATGTTGCAAGGTTGCATAGATGTCAACCGAATGAAAATGCATTTCATTTCTGGAGGCCATCGAAGAAATCATTGTTGTGACGTCTCTGGTTTTAAAGGTGGCTCTTTAGAATTCGGGACGAAAATTTGAAAAAAATACATAAAAATCATTTTTATGCTCCTAGAGCCTTCTTATTTTACATTTGTAAAAACCAAAACGTTGAAAACCGTCCCATAACAAGTGAATTTTGAGATTTAATACGGCCAAGGTCAACATCGACGGGAAACACCGTCTAATTTTACATGACCAGATTTGATAGGCAACACGCTCATTTGCATACCAGAAATACACAGACGATGATTCAAACATGGCGTCAGCAGGAGGAAAGTATGGTAAATAATTACAGTTTTGTTCAATTTTTGCTCAAATAAAGTAATATATCGAAAAACAAATGCCACTGTTTGATTTTTTGTTAAGGAGAATAAACAAACATTACATTTTAAGCTACAGTTCACATCGAAATACGCCGATATTGCGTGCGCGATATGTTCTAAGGGTGTAGAGGGGTTTGTTCAAAAGGCCCGAAGAAAATGCAAACAAATGAAATACAGCTGCAATGTCCACCGATTTTTGTTTGCATACGTTACGACGCTGATAGGTGAATTACAACTGACATGCAGTTTTAGATTCGTGTTTCTGACTAATAATCCGCCATTGGTTTATCATGGATCGCTTTGTTAAAGTCTATGTAGCCTGGCAAGCCTCTCCGTTCATCAGGCATTTCGATCACTTGGTACATGCACTTCCTTCTCAAGGTTACTTTTAGTTAGACAACCTTAACTTCACCATTGAAAGGTATTTGAAAGTTGAAGGACTTGTGATGCATGCATTATGAAGGAAAAACCCTCTTTCAGACTTGAGATGTCTAGATTCACGATTATTGTATTTATCTCTAACAACATATATATCAGTAATTTATTTACGTTTACATAGCTGACTTTATTCTAAAGTATTCTACAGTCTGTCAAATTTATACAGCATTTTCTTTTTCTTTGGTTGTAAGGGTGTGTCTTTATGACGAGAAGCCGTTACTGTCGTCGTACATACTGTAAGGTAGGCCACGCCTTCAACAGATAGGTCCCACCCACCTCCTCGCATATCTTGCTTCCAGTAAGCTAGAAGGATGGCAGTGCATTCTTTATCATCGTATTTAGAAACTGGCAGCACATTGAACTTCTATCTGGTCCATATATTCCTCTACTACTTTGAGCCCATACAGTAAAATACCAGATTACAAAATTATTTGAGCCATGCTCTGTGAAAAGGGGGCTAATGCATCTCCGTGATGTATGATACTAAACAAGTCATCACAGTATTGCATATCCGTAAAATCAGTTTTGTATAACAACCTACTGAATCATGTTCCTGTGAGATACAGAAAATTGACCAAAAGCAAAAAATTTCGGTCCAGGTCAGCCTGCTCAGACTGCGCAGGCTGATCTGAGCCGATACCTTTTGCAAATGCATAAGCCTCCTTTTCACGGAGTATGGTTCATTTATATTCAAACCCTCTGCTCACACAGTACAGTTTCTATTGAAAGAAAGGTAGAGATTTGTATTTCTATACATACATGTACATAGTAAAACTAGTGATTTTCTAGCTTGAATGATATGAAATGGGTTGGAAGTTAGAATCTGGGTGCCGCATACACCAACAAACTAGTCTGTCGCCTCTGAAATGAAATGAACTGAGGTATCCCTTAAACTCATGACCGCGGCTACCGATCGAGCTATTTTAGCCTCTTCTGAGAAGTATGAGACGAAGATTGCAAGCTGATCTGCAAGCCCTGGGCAGAAGTACGCAATATTGACTAATCGTGTCTGCCCATTCTCTGCAGGTCACTTTCAACATGCCATAACTTTTATTTCGACATTAAATTCCCAGTTTTACCCAAACTTAAAAGCTTCTCGTTTTTTTCTTAAACTTGAAAGCAATATCTACACACAAAAAAAAATCGACTTACCATGGTGTCAAGGCCTCAGTTCAGTTCATTTCATAGACAAAAGACTGATGTGTTGGTGTATGCAGCGGCCGGATTCTAATTTCGACCCCATTTTATATTATTTACGTGGGAGTATCAAACACTGAGGTCCAAAACATTTTCTTAGCTGTGTATATATATTCCATGAGGAAAATGGAGAATTTGTGTGTTCGAGTCGGGCAATTCTTGGAGGAAATCAGACAGAAAACTTCATAATTACAATTTTCATGTTGCTTGGTATGTTAGCATTAAAATCTAAAAAGATAACGATAGCTTTAACCCTTTCCCAAACAAGCCCTGGTTTTCACGTGTCTGCAGTACAGGTCTTTTGAAAACACTGTGGGAAATGGAGAAATTGCTCATAACGAGCAATTTCTCCTTTTCCCACAGTGTTTTCTACCCTTTTTGAGACATTTCTGCCATTTTTATCAAATTTAAGATTGTCGTCTGCAAACTCTTTCAATTTGGACCAGTCCAAAATTTGTCGTTTGGGAAAGGGTTAAAAAAAAAAGTCTTACTTCATTTTTCCGAATCATGGAGGTTTACGTGTTTACGAAACTTCATGAGGTGCATAAAGCCTTCTTTTTACAGAGCATGACTCATTTATTTTTGATCTGGTATAGAATATGGCTGCTGTGGATTAACTGTAGCTGATAACAGGCCATAAGACTTTTGACAAGCCTACAATACTTGCCAAGGTCAATAACCCATGTTTACTTATTACATATACATGTGGGTTGTTACTATTTATCTCCCTTGATTATCTCTCGCTCGCTCTCTCTTTCTCTCTCTCTCTCTCTTATTGCGCTTTAATTGGTGTTTTATCTCCACGTCCTTTAGAATGAAAAAAAAAAGGTCAGTTTTTCCTTTTTAGCTATAATGATTTTAGTCATGCTCTGTGAAAAGGGGGCGAAATGTATCTACGAAAAATATCGATCCAGGTCAGCCTGTGCAGTGCACACAGGCTAACCTGGGTCGAAACTTTTCGCTATCGGTCAATTTTTTTCACGTCAAAGGACCCTTCTCCTTCACGATTAAGTCGGTTGTTTAAGAAAGTGGCTACTATGGATTTATAACTATATGATGGCTTGATAGGTTTAATGCATCCGGGAGGCGCATTTAGCCCCCTTTTGCCAGAGCATGGCTCATTTATTTTGATCTTAATGGGTTTGAGCTGAGGTATGTATCATTCTACTTTTTTGTCCCAATATTTTACAGTTCATGCCAGAGAGAGAGAGAGAGAGAGAGAGAGAGTTTTTCTGCGACTAGAGTTTTGCAAATCTTCTTGTCAGACTCCGTGTATTAGGGTTCATTGATATTTGATATGAATGATGCTTGATTAGACCTGCTTACATTCACTGATGTCATGTGAAAAGATATGAGCCATGCTCTGGCAAAAGAGGGTTAATGTATCCATTCTATGCGATGCAATATACCAAGCAAGTCATCACATAATTATGGATCCATCTTGTTTAACAACCGACTGAATCATGAGGAACAGTGGTCCTTTGACATGCAGAAAAAAAAACAATACGAGTCATTATCTATTAAAAAGACTGACATGGGTCGAAACGTTTCGACCCATGTCAGTCTTTTTAATAGATAATGACTCGTATTTTTTTTTTTTTTTTCTTTTTTTTTGGGGGGGGGGGGGGGGGTGGAGGGGGGTAGGGAGTTTGGTGAACAAGATCATTTTCTCTGTTAATCTTTTATTGCCACACAGACTACTCTTTCGGTGTAATGTCTCTATCGGTGCCAGTTAGGTACCTGGCACATTTATTTTAAAGGTAGTGTAGCGATTCAGGACCATCATGGCCCTCTTCTTATGACAATACTACTGAAAATACCGGTTAGAATTGAAACATTGAAACCCAATCCAACCACCACACCCTTTCCCCCCCGCCCCCAAGACCACCACCACTACCACCAAACTATCAGCAGACCTTGTTGAAAATGTTTGCCAGTTAGAAAACTGCATAAAAACACGGGATAGACTGATAACGGGTAAACTGTAAGTCGTTGGAGACCAGGGTCCGTGTTCACCAACCATTCTTAAGAACATTTTTAATTTTAGTCTTCAAATTTTCTAAATTTTTAAGAAACACAATTTCTGATTGGCTAGACCATTTTGATTAACCAATCAGAGGATGTGTTACGTTCAAATTTATAAAATCTCAAATATAAAGACTAAGAATATTCTTAAGAATAGTTGGCGAATACGGACCCGGGGTGAAATATAAATCATACAACCGGTTTTCGCCTGAGCGCCTAACACAACTTGAATGGTCCTTGCTTACAATGTAGATCAACTGCACCGAATGTGTAATCTGATGTTAGATCTACATTCTGTGTAACATTACATTGTACAGTTCACTTGGGAAAAGACTTTTAACTCTTGGCCAAACGACAAAATTTCGGACTCAACCAAATCGAAAGCATTTGCAGACGACAAATTATGTTGCTAAAATGATGCTTTATCTCTGTTAGATAGAAAAACATTGTGGGAAAAGTAGAAAATGCTGGTTACCAGCATTTTCTCCTTTTCCCACAATGTTTTCAAAAGCCTTCTTTTCAGGGTCTTTAAAAGTCGGTATTGCGTGATAAAGGATTAAAGTTACAATAGGCAAGTCTGTTTTACATTGTACCGGCACTAGCTGAAGGTACTCATTTGACTAAAGGGATGGCCGTTTTCCAAATAATCCAGTGTTTTAACGACCCATAAGAAAGACAGCTTTTTAAAACAATATTAAAATATCCTATTCTCTCAGTGTTTCTTTCTTATTCAAAGATAAATTCCATCATTTAAGCAATGTTCAATTTGTCGTCTGCAAATGTTTTCAGTGTGCACAACACTAAAATTTTGTCGTCTGGTAAAGAGTTAAACAATGATGCCTCTATAAATAGGAAAGGTCGAAAAGCGTTGGTGGTGCATCTAACAAAACGCTAAATATAGAACAAAAATAGGACCAGTGCAAATGAACTTGTAATATACATGTATGCATTATACCGTATAAAATTTATAAAGTAGCAACGATTTCTATAGACTATGCCGTGTTTAAGCTGTCCCTAGAAGAAGACTGCAAAATCGCGGACTAAGTTATCTCCCTGAACCACGTGAAATTCGATGGTCTTTATCAAATGATGACATGCAATCCGGAAACATTGGGAGAGTAATATATGTATAGTTATTTAAACTGGCATCGCTCATTTTTGTCAAATCTATTATGTAATTACTTTGTCATTGTGTAAAAAGGTGGAAGTGCTGCTACCCAGCATTCTCTCCTTCTTCCACAATGTTTTCTTAGGCATTCGACATTTTAATCAATGACTTCAGCCTAGGCTTACCTATCTGCACAAGCACCCATGAACTTTGCCTAGTCTTTCTAATTTGCATTGTTAAAGGGAGATACTCATACTAGCCATAACAAGTTTTAACTCGTTACAGCACAATAAAATTTTAGACTGTTCCAAATTCAAAGTATTTGCAGACGACAAATTCAATATGATTAAAATGGTTGGTCCTGTATTTGAAAGGTTTGGAAACATTGTGGGAAAAGGAGGAAATGCTGGATACCAGCATTTTCTTGTTTTCCCATAATGTTTTAAAAAGTCTTCTCCTTCGGGTCCTTAAAACTATGGATTGTGCCGTAAAGGGTTAATACAAGGGAAGAAACTTTGTCTGTTGTTTTCAAGAGTGTTCGGCCACGAGTAGCAAGACTATTCTGCAGTAGAAAGGAAATGAGTTGAAGGCGAAACCATACACGAACACTCGTCACAACTCGGCCGATTCCGTACCTACATCTAACCTCGTCTGTATAAGGGAGGCTTCCATTTTGAACTACCAATCACATGATCTTAAACATGGCGGCGCCCCTGTAGATCGCTTAGCAACGACATGAACAACCACTGTGAAGTTATTCACTTCTATCGATCTGTCGATGAAAGCTCCTAACGGAACTGATAAACCACGCTAAAAATTGAATGTACAAACTGTTTGCCGACTGAAATACTCTTAGAAAGATAACGACAGAAAATTTACTCATGCGTTTTTTCTAAAGAGGAGCCTTACAATTTCAATAACGGTAAAGCGGTGTGCTTCCGGAGATGTGCGAAATGTACCGTGTAGGTGCATATCAAGCTACGTGATACAGCCGAGGGATTTGATCACCGGATCACCCGAGGTATGCCGAATGCATACACGAAGTTGATCAATATGATTTTATTTCATGCTTTCCGGTAGTTTATCGGGAAAAAATGGTGGGTTATGTTTGATCATTTCATTTCGACAAGTGAATTTAACAATTTATAAACTCATTGAATAATACTGTGCTTTATCCAACTTTGTAGATCAAAGATCAAACCGCACGCGATATAAACTGTGTTCGCTAAGGTTAGTGGAGGCACATCGAGTTCACGGCACTTAGTAAATTTTGTTGTGTATATACCTATAAATCAAGGATTGGATTTCCCTCTCTTTTATTTTCAGCTCACCTGATCACAAAAATGCCTAAGGTAACCTTTTGCGATTATGCTGTGTCCGTTGTCCGTCCTTCGTCGTCTGTCGACCAGGCGTCAACAATTACCTCGTGAGTACTCTAAATAAAGGCCACATTTTCAGTCCAATACTCATGAAAGTTGGTCAGAATGTTTGTCTCAATAAAGTTTCGAACATTATTGAAATTAGGTAGGTCGGGTCAAAAAGTGAGTCACTGAGACAAATCTTAGAAAAACATTGTGTGCACCTTAGATGCCACATTTTCTGTCTGATACTCATGAAACTTTGTCAAGTGTTTTTCGTGATGATACATGTATTTCGGACAACATCAAAATTGGGTTCACTGGGACAAATCTTAGAAAAACGTATGCCCACTTGTGAACACAAAACCTTGCTCTAGAGGCCACATTTTCAATCCAATATTCCCGAAACATGCTTTGAATACTTGTCTTGATGATATTGTCCGGTCAAAAAAGAGGTCACTGGGATAAATCTAAGAAAAACCTTGTATGCGCTCTAGGCGCCACATTTTCAGTATGATACTCATGAAACTTGGCCAGGCTGTTTTTTAATGATATTTAGTATGCAATGTCTGTTCAAAATTGGGTCATGTCGGATGAAAAAAGTAGGTCTCTGGGACAAATCTTAGAAAACCTTTCTGTGTACTCTAGAGGCCATATTTTCAGTCAGAATGTTTGTCTTGATAATAGTTCCTACAAGTTTGAAATTAGGTCACTTTGGGTCAAAAAGCAGGTCAATGGGAAAAATCCTAGAAGAACCTTGTGTGCACTATAGACGTCATATTTTCACTCTGAGACCCATGAAACTTGATCAGATATTATAATATCTTTATACAGTTAGAATTGTATCGCATCAAAAGGTAGGTCACTGATACTCGTGTGTTTTTTACATCATCACAACCACGATGTCTTCAACTTTATCAATCCTTGGTGGTGAGCGTTTTAGGACCAACGGCCCTCTTGTTTATCATTTATTATCACACTTGCGTTCGATGAACCGGTCTCAAGGATTTTATCTTTACCACACAATCCCGACTTTTAACGACCCTGGGAAAGAAACTTTTAGAAAGCATTGTGGGGAAAAGGAGAAAACGCTGGTAACAAATTTCAAATGTTTAATCACGTTTATTTTGTCGTCTGCAAATGCTTTCAATTTGGACCTGTCTAAAATTTTGCCGTTTGGTAAAGAGTTAATCTTGCGTACTTGAAACGAACGGAATCCCGATTATTCATTATGAGTATTGGTGAATCATTGACGAAACAATCCAGTTGTTAACGACCCTGGGCAGAGAAACTTTTTTAAAACGTTGTGGAAAAAGGAGAAATTGTTGATTATTATCATTTTCCCCCACAATCTTTTCTACACTTTCAAAGACAAATCTCATTATTTGAGCCACAAGTAAGTTGTCGTCCGTAAATGCGTTCAATATGGGCAAGTCTAGAAATCTGTCGTTTGGGAAAGGGTTAAATGTTTATCAGATACCAACTCTGTTCTTCTGTTTTTACCCTTTACTAAACAATTCCGAGTTTTAACGATCCTGGGAAAGTACGCTTTTGAAAACAATGTGGGAGAATGAGAAAATGCTGGTTACCAGCATTTTCTCCTTTTTCTCATAATCTTTTCTTCTCTTTCACAGACAAACCCAAATCATATGAGTCATTTTTAAATTGTTGTCGTTTTGGAAAGGGTTAAACATTTATCAGATACCAGCTCTGTTCTTCTTTTTTACATTTAATCCTTCACTAAACAATCCCGAGTTTTAACGATCCTGGGAAAGTACGCTTTTGAAAACAATGTGGGAGAAGGAGAAAATGCTGATTGCCAGCATTTTCTCCTTTTTCTCACAATCTTTTCTCCTCTTTCACAGGAAAACCCTAATTATAGAAGACATATTTAAATTGTTGTCAGCGAATAACCACACACACACACACACACAAAAACCAACAAAAAACTGGTAGATCTGTATGAAAACGTCATTGGAAAAGGAGCTTCTGTATGGCATTCTATATCCAATTGCACTTTTTCACACATTGTTTTCCATTTTATCGTTATAAAAGGGCCGTTTATTTTTCACTTCAATCGTACAAATCCTTTTTAACCCTTTACTGAAAAATGTCATGTTTTAACATGTTTTAAGTCGTCAAAAACATTTTGAAAAAGATGGAAAAATGATTACCAGCATTTTCTCCTTTTCTCAGAATATAGTCTACCTTTTCTGAAATAGGATTACTTGAGCCCCATTTCACTTGTCGTCTGAAAATGCTTCCAGTTTGGACAAGTGTAAATTTATGGTATCTCGTGAGGAGTCATTGCTTATCAGTATGTCTGATAGTAACCTGTGCTGGTAAAGGTTTTAGCTGGATAGAAGTAGCCTAAGTGTTGTCTGCGCAAGAGGATGTTAGCGCTTGTAAAACATAGGGAAAAGGGGAGAAATGCAGGAGAGATTCATCCAAACGTGTGTGCTGTGTGAAAAGGGGGTTAAATACATGTGCTTCAAAAAGTGTCGAACCAAGTCAACCTGTGCAGTAAGCGCAGGCTGAAATGAGTCGAAACGTTTTGCTCTTTGGAAATTTTCTTCGTGTCCATGAACTGTTCTAGATCCACCAAAATGGTTCTGTCGGTTGTTTGACCAAGTGGATTTTATAGATCCATAATTATGTGATGACTTGCTCGGTATAGGCTCACCCTAAAGTGCGTCATGGAGATACATTACACCCCCTTTTGCCAGAGCGTCCCTTCAAATGTAATTTGATAGATGCGCATTGGGTGTTTTTAACAGACGACTTGAAATATTATATTCATGTATGAGCCCTGCTCTGTGAAAAGGGGCTTAACCTTTCCCAAACAAGCCCTGGTTTTCACGTGTCTGCAGTACAAGTCTTTTGAAAACACTGTGGGAAAGGGAGAAATTGCTCGTTACGAGCAATTTCTCCTTTTCCCACGTTACGAGCAATTTCTCCTTTTCCCACAGTGTTTTCTACCCTTTTTGAGAACTTTCTGCCATTTTCATCAAATTTAAAATTGTCGTCTGCAAACGCTTTCAATTTGGACCAGTCCAAAATTTGTCGTTTGGGAAAGGGTTAAATAATAAATCTCCGTTATGCATTATACCGAAGAAATCATCAGAGTATTATACATCCTTAAAATCCGTTTGTCTACTGAATTATGATATGTCCTTTGATATGCAGAAAATTGACCAAAAGCCAAAGGTTTCGGCCCAGGTCAGCCTTCGCAGACTGTCCTGGTCGATATTTTTCCGCAAGTGCATTAAGTCCCCTTCTCACAGAGCATGGCCCATATATGTACGACTTTTATGCTATGTTGCACATCTGCCTACGAGTTCTTGTTTCCCAGATGAGTCATTGGAATTCAACGAATCTTACTTTCAGTTTCTGTTTTTCACTCATAACGAGAACTGAACCGTACCCGCATATCATTGGAAAAACTTTACATACGAACGCCTGTGTATGCGCGCTTACGATCTATATCGACTGTCAGAACGAAGCTTGATATAAGGTATAGACTTACATGCATAAACAGCTGAAAGGTAAGGGTTTTTTTTTTCTTCTTTTAGCTACAACTATTTTAAAGAAATAGTGGTGTTAACTTTTCATACTTTGTATGAGAATTTAAAGTACTCACACTTGCACCGTAGTACGCAACTGAGAGTGTATTTGGCGGTGAGTGAAGACTAAGACCAGCCGGCATATATACGAGCCATCCGATCTTAATATGTACTCTCTGCTTTTGCTTTAATGATTCAAATGCCAACATACTTAGGCCTAACGAAATATAGTTTTGTGATGGTCAATGACATAACTTCGACAGGATACATTGTAATTTGAAGTGCTAGCACTGAAGTGACAGTTGGTAGCGTAATTAGAGCCATTCTTCAGTTATTTCCCTTGATTCCTCTCCAGTACTACATTGGTCCTGATCAGGGGATTACTTGGATTTTATCCTTGATTTTCTTGCACTACACAAATATATTCTTGAGATAATATCTCTGGAAAATCGGGCTAGATTGTTTTACAAGTCGAGATATATGCATTTCTCTGATGATTGAGAACATGATTTGCTTTAAAATTACATGGGGACCTTACATAATGTCATAAATCAAATTATTTTTATCGCAACATCCCAAAAGAATCAAGGATAAAAACAAAGGAATACAGGTAAAAGGACCAATCTGTTATTTGGTAACCTTTAGTCTTTATCTGGTAAGGGATTTTAGAATGGCCCTCATTGACGTAAATGGTTCAGTAGAAAAGCACTCACCCTAAGCAAGGAGGCCCGGGTTCGTGTGCAATGCGGCGTAGCTTCGATTCCAATCCGATCATTGGATCTTTTTATATATTCAGACGTTACTTTGTCAAAATAAATAATTAAAGGACCGATTAACAGTTTTTCCACAGATCTATACAACTCGTGAATTGATTGGTTGTATGGTGTTTTACGCCCTTTTCAACATTATTTCAGTTACATCGTGGCCAATACACCTATCCATGCTTTCCTAGAGTTTCTTTTTTATCAGTACTCCGCACAAATATATTATTTTCAAGCCACTGGCTGCTTTCCGACACACCGTGTATCATCGACTCCGGAACTTGGTACCAGCTGAAGCGGTGATAAACAAAAATTGGTCATGTCCAGGTTAAGAAAATTCTTTATTTTTATGTTATGTCGCGATATTATGCCGCAATGAGAACGTCTCCATTTACGGAACATATTTTTGTTTGAAATGCACACCTAAAAATTATATGAAAATGATTTTAAGTTCACTTTTCATAGTAAAACGAGCTGCCTGGTACTGCAGAAATTATGTGTCTTCGTCAAAACCCACCTGTTTATCATATAAACGGTTGTGACAAATTTCAGACCATTATTATGCATATGCATTCCCATCACCGCAGCTTATATATAATCAATAGTTTTCTCAAAACAGTAATGGAACTCGATAAAAACATCATAAAACTAGGAAGGCTTGTGTACGGCAACTTGAGGCACTGCATAAAAATACTGGACGGCGTCTTGCTAGCTTACCGTACGGCGATTTATTGTGAAATTAATAGAATTTAATGCAATGTAGTTGCGCGAAAGGGTATTATTTCCTAATTAGCACCATTTTCACAGTTGCCAACATTAGTTACAAGATAATTTATTTGTTGGAGTATGGTCATATCGAAAGAAAAAAGCACACAGCTCGACCGGAGGCCAATTCCTCTCCAGGCCGTGCGAGTAGTCTAGCCACAAAACTACCGAGTCGTATATGAGCTGGTCCCCGTTGTGGGTACATATTACTATACACTTGCTGTATCAGGGGAGGTAACCAATCTAAGTCGTATATCGGCCTGTGACAGTAACTTTATTGGAGAGGTCATCAGACCTCTCCAACAGTGGTGAGTTTAAAAAGCAGACTGCCTCAGAAATTTGCTGCCTAACCCCATGCTTTCTGCGAAATCATTCTGATACACAGTCTGTTTCGTCATGGTTTTATAAATAAACCGAAATAAAAAAAAAAAACTGAAATTGGAAATAGACGTGTTTTGTTTTTATATGACGGATTTCAAAAAGGATTTGTTATATTGATTTGATTGCAAATGACCTTTCCAGTTGTTTGTAATTTTTCATTAAACAAATAAAGCTACACACACAAAAAAAGAATTTCGTGAAAAAAGAGAACACCGCGGGAAAAGATCACGCGACTTGAAAACGTGGGAAAAAGGTCAAGTGTCTGTCATGTAATGAATAAGAGGTTTCTCCTTTTTACACAGCGGCAGTCATATAATGCCTTACTTATTTTATATGCACCAAAATATATTGAAATTAAAAGCAGTAAGCTATTTGAAAACAATGATGCTGACCTCTCCTGGCTTCTTTTTTAAAGAAGCCAACTTGTAATTCGGGAAATATTACCCGAGAGAAATATTTGCAGTATCTTGAGCTAAAGATAGATTCATTTATACAAGGGTTATTAATTTTGTTGAGTATATTGTCTTTATAGTTGAGACATAGTTTTAAACGGTGAACTTCCTTAAAAAGATTGGGGGAAAAAAACACAGTAGTATCATGGACACTGGCATGAATTTAGTGCAGTTAAACGTGTCACAAGCTGTAACAATATCGGTGGTATTATTTGAGATTTTCGAGACGCTGATACAGCCATGCCTTATCTATATCAGATAATCATGAGTACATGTTGTAGAAAAGTGGGCTATTTCATTAATGAAATTGTACTTTAAATGTTAATCAGTTTTCTTAAAAGAAATTTTCATACTAATTATGGCATTACTTGACGACTCACGAGGACTGTTTCCATGCATGATGTTCTGTTTCCGGGTATATATATAATTCCATAAAATCTCTATTGTTGATCCTACCACGGCCACAAAACTAAAAGAAAGCAAATATTTCTTAAAGCAGAACACTGTGACGATCTGCGACTCATTCTTCGTTCTTAAATTTTCAGTCTCTGGTCTTTTCCCGCAGAAACATTATTTCAAACCCAACAACCCCGCCCTTTTCTGAGCAGGGTGGGTGTGGTAACTGACCATGCAAGTTTCCAGTATAAAACAATATATACTGACGTCAAGAATAAACGCCTCAGCGAAAATTGGGCGTAACTTTTCTGGTAGGCATTTTACATCATGGAAAATATGGTCTCCCTTAATTTAAACACCCTTTACACTTATCGAAACGATAAAGTTTTCGTTCAGTACACTCTGTATATCTAAACATGGGTGGGGGTCACTATTTACTCGAGCTACCCGTGCGTCTTCTATACATTGTTTTTTGAAACGAAATTACACCTGTGTCTTGGAGTTTCGATTTACCAGTCTCAAACATAGGGCGATTTGAGAAATTCTGACGTATAGCGATGCCAAGGCTAAATAATGAGGATCGTGCTCGTGCTTTAGGGATGTTGGAAAGTGGTCGATCACGCTTTAACGTGTCACGTTCGACGATTGTTCGATTAGTTCGTCGTGTAAACGCCACCGGGAGTTTATCTGATAGGCCTCGTCCAGGTGCGCCCTTGTGACGTCTGTGCGGCAAGACAACTTTATACGGCTACGTCATTTACGTGATCGGTACGTGACTGCACAATCTACGGCGTCAACAGTAAATGGGAATCGTGGACGAACAATTAGTCGAAATACTGTGAGAAATCGTCTCGGAGATCGCGGAATTCGCTGCCGCAGGCCTTATCGTGGGCCTGTTTTGACTCAACGTCATCGACGGGAATGTCAACAGTGGGCGGTCAACAACAGAGGGAGACAGTGGCGAAATGTTGTTTTTAGTGATGAATCAAGATTTAACTTGTTTAACGCAGATGGTCGTATTCGATTTTATCGGCGTCGTCATGAACGCTACGCCGATAACTGTGTAATGTGTCCGCTTTGGTGGAGGTGGCGTTATGGTGTGGGCCGCCATTAACCATAATTTCAAGTCTGAACTTGTTATCGTTAACGGCAACTTGACAGCAAGACAGTATATTGACCACATTCTTCGTCCCGTCGTCGTTCCAATGTTTCGCCAACATCCTGGCCTAACGTTTCTTCAGGATAACGCCCGTCCTCATGTGGCACGTGTTACCAGAGACTTTTTGGTGAATCATAATGTTAATACCCTTCCCTTTCCAGCTTATTCTCCGGACTGTAATCTGATAGAACACATGTGGTATGTCCTAGAACGACGATAACGTAAACGTCTCCGTCAGCCTAATAATGTTCATGAGTTGACAGTTGCTCTTCGGGAAGAGTGGGCCCGTATTCCTCGGTATCTTTTGCGCAATTTGTGTGGTTCAGTGAGACGTAGACTGGATGCTGTGATCACTATTTGAGGTGGCCACACTCGTTATTGACTTTTAGAAGAGGGTGCATATCTTTGAAGCTGGATATCTACTCGTCAAATATCGACTCATGAACTTTTCTGTCATTCTCTAGACCGCAATAAATTTGTCTTTAATATTCGGAAACATTTGTTCAAATAAAATGTGTCGTTCGTATATTATTGTCCCTTCAAGATGACTGAGGCGTTTTTTATTGACGTCAGTGTGACTGTGTTTTGTAGCAGGTGCATGCATACGAACTGCGTATTATATTAAAGTGTAGTTGTTTATCTTTACAATGATATCAAATATGAATGGTTTCCTAGGTGGGCAATCTAACGGCCCTCGTACCGGGTTGTAGCAGCTCGTACAACCAATATGCGCTCACAGCAAATACATTAGCTCTGCCTCCGTATCTATAGTCAGAGTCTGGTCAGAGTCTTCGCCGGTCGCCTGAAGTACGGTTGGGTCCTTAGCTATCACTAGAGTGGTCATTGAAGACATTCATCTAAATGAACAGGCTGATCTAAGCAGGATGCACATTTAAATTGTAGAATTTGTTGTGCTCCGGCTCATTTATTAGCGTCCAACCACCTAAAATCTTGGACCACCATGAATCGCGGACAACTGCTTAAAGTACCACGAGAATGCAACCTCTTTTTTTTTTTCGGCGTAGCTGAATACGCCGGCTGTTGACCTACTTCTTGGTACTGAGAAAGAATGAATAGATGGTAACTTGCGATTGGTAAAAAATGCGCACATGTTCGGCGGGCCCCTGCTGGCATATTTGCTCGCACTTTATGAAACCACTATCAACAAGTGTTGCTACTGCTATTTGATACCCCGGGCCTTGATTCATACCATTGCAAACTAATGTAGTAGGGAATAATTCTTTTCTCGCGCTATTTGGAAATTAATTATTTTCATGAGCGTTACCCAATAGCTCGATACTACTTTTCAACAAAATTAAAATCACGAAGGAGAAAGAGGCAAATTGCTCGTTTGGTTACTTTTCATTATTTTACTTCATATTGAGCCACAAAAGAGTTTCAATATTCATATTCCAGTATCTCTTAAGTTCTGTATCCTTTTTAGAAATATTTCTTTTTGCTTTTCTAAATCCCTCACTGCCGCGGTTCATATTTTGCCATTCTGTGACGTCAAACCGCTAAATATGTTATTCGTCCTGATGTAGAAGCCTCTTGGTGCAATATCCGCAAGCGAAGGGCATTAGAACCTGCAAAGGGATAAAAGAATGCGTCAAAATAGCCACTTTTGCTGTATCATACCGATGCAAGTTGCTGTACAGTTAATTCCAGTAAAATTTTCATGTTGCCGTACAACAACCTTTCAAATCGCCGTACTCCCAAGGATTCTCGTTTTCGAGAATAATTAAATCAAATTTTGATTATTGCATAAGAAACTTATACCGAAGTCAATTCCGAATGTCCGAAATATTTTGATATTAAAAACCAAGGGTAACAAGCTTTGTGACAATGCAAAACGAACGATTTTCAATGGGATATGGTGGTTTGAGCAGTACTAGCTAGTAGGATTTCGCTGTTTTTTGCAGCATGCAGGAATATTATCTTTGACTCACGATCATGGACAACAGCTGGACATCTCTAAACACCGATGCTTATCGTTTGGTAGGAAGACGCTCATAAACAGAAAATTTAAAAAAAAAAAATACGATTGACTCACTCCCACTGCGTGTCATGACTACCTTTTGTGTCGACTCGGCTGGTACCAAGTTCCGGAGTCGATGATACACAGTGGACATAACCATCGTCGAGACAATGGTCAGCGGTGAGAGAAGAATGAATCGTGTCGCAATGACTATCATCAATCCTCGGAAAGAAATTGACCGAGCCGGGGATCGAACCAGCGACCCCTCTGTTCTCAAGTCCTGTTCGCACCGACTACTTGGGCTCGGCACAGATCGTAAAAGGATGCTAAAAGGCGATGAGGATAAACTGGTACCCATGGAATCTCCCGTAACCGTCCTACAGACGTTGATATGAAGATCAATAACAGGCTGCCACGTTAAGATAATTACAGCCTTGACCAAGGCTACGCGCCGTTGTAATAACGAATTTCTTCTCCCATTTACTTCTCGTGCTTATTTTACGAGGAATGTGTCCTCCAGGGTCTATGCTCTACGTAGAAAATGTACTCTCCGGTCTACAGTCTACGTAGAATATGTACTTCAGGGTCTATAGTCTGCGTAGAATATGTAATCCCGGTTTAAAGTATACGTAGAATATGTACTCCTGGGTCTATTGTCTACGTAGAATATGTACTCCCGGTCTAAAGTCTACGTAGAATATGTACTCCCGGTCTAAAGTCTACGTAGAATATGTACGCCCCGGTATAAAGTCTACGTAGAATACAGTGCACGTACTCCCGGTCTAAAGTCTACGTAGAATATGTACTGCCGGGCCTATAGTCTACGTAGAATATGTACTCACTGGTCTATAGTCTACGTAGAATATGCACTCCCCGGTCTATGGTCTATGTAGAATATGTACTTCCGGGTCTATAGTCTACGTAGAATATGCACGCCCCGGTCTAAAGTCTACGTAGAATATGTACCTCCGGGTCCATAGTCTACGTAGAATATGTACTCGCCGGTCTATAGTTCACGTAGAATATGTACTCCCCGGCCTATGGTCTACGTAGAATATGTACCTCCGGGTCTACAGTCTACGTAGAATATGTACTCCCCGGTCTATAGTTCACGTAGAATATGCACGCCCCGGTCTAAAGTCTACGTAGAATATGTACCTCCGGGTCTATAGTCTATGTAGAATATGTACTCCCCGGTTTATAGTTCACGTAGGTTATGCACTCCCTGGTCCAAATTTTACGCCGTCGTGGTAGAAAATGTACTCCACTGTCCATATTTTATGTTGAATATGGACTGGGAAGTAAAATTCTACGGGAGTTCATACATGTATTCGTCATTTCGTCGGCCCCACTTCTTCTCATCACATTACATGAATTACGATAATTGTGTCAGGGGTGTCTGTATCACGATGATTGTTAAAAGAAGGGGGTGGGGAACGAGGAGAAGTGGTTTATTTCCCAAAAATGAGAGGGAGGGTGGAGTATATTACGAGGAATGTGTCCTTCCGGGTCTATGCTCTACGTAGAAAATGTACTCTCCGGTCTACAGTCTACGTAGTATATGGGGGTAAAAATGAGGAAAGGTGTGTATGTAGTGATATGCATGTATGTATGTGCACTGGCCATCGCAATATAACTGACATAATGTTGAAAATGGCGTTGAATGCCATACAATCAATATTTTTTCCGTGGACAGAGGAGAAAAAAAATCACACTACTGCAAATCAGATTTTTTGTCGACAGCTTGGGATCAATAGTAAATCATGAAGACCAAGATTAAACTACATCAGTCGAGGAATCTAACTTTACTTCTTAGCCTAATTCCTTACCACATAACCCCGACTTTTAACGATCTGGAAAAAAGATAATGCATTTGAAAACATTGTGGGAAAAGGAGAAAATACTGGTAACCAGCATTTTCTCCCTTTCTCACAATATTTTCTATCTTATCAGAGACAGAAATCATCAATTTAGCAACATTTAATTTGTCGTCATCAAATACTTTCAATTTGGTCCAGTCGAAAATTTCGTGGTTTGGTGAAGAGTTAATTCTTTTCCAGATGGCAAGGTGTTAGACAGAGGTTTTGATCCATTCATGCTGAAATTTTTTGCAGACAAAGAATTCGTTGTTACTCAAATGGAGAAGTTCTCTTGAAAGGGTAGTTCAATCACTCAATCGTTATTAGTTATTTTAGGCCTGTTGCCTATACAACAATCTTGAACATTAATACAATTATCCAGTAATATCCGTATCATGCGTATAAAGTGTTAACTCTTTACCACACAATTCCGACTTTTAACGACCCTGAGAAAGAAGCCTTTTGAAAACATTGTGGGAAAAGGAGAAAATGCTGGTAACCAGCATTTTCTCCTTTTCCCACAATGTTTTCTACCCTTCCCAAAACAAATTTCAATTTTTCAATCACATTTATTTTGTCTTCTGCAAATGCTTTCAATTTAGACCAGTCTAAATTTTTGTCGTTTGGTAAAGAGTTAAGTGACATAATTGGACATAAATTTTGTACCATCATCATCATAATCTTTGAAAATCCGTGGAAAGCATCATGGGAAAATGAGAAAACACATATTCGCAGGATTCGGTTTAACCCTTTCCCAAACAAGCCCTGGTTTTCACGTGTCTGCAGTACAAGTCTTTTGAAAACACTGTGGGAAAAGGAGAAATTGCTCGTAATGAGCAATTTCTCCTTTTCCCACAGTGTTTTCTACCCGTTTCGAGACCTTTCTGCCATTTTCATCAAATCTAAAATTGTCGTCTGCAAACTCTTTCAGTTTGGACCAGTCCAAATTTTGTCGTTTGGGAAAAGGTTAACGAAAAAACTTAAGTCTCTTATTTTGCTCAAATCTGCTAACTGACTCAGTTCCCGACTTACGTTGGGTTGGGTTCGTTATTTAAGACACATTTCAACAACATGAACAGACCTTAAAAGTTCAAATCCTGAATTATCACTCAGACTCAACTCAGTAATATAAACGGACTTAACTTCGTAAACAAACTTAAGTCCATTATTTTGCTGAGTCGAGTCTGAAAAATTGTGTCATCTCAGGATTTGAGATTATTACTAAAGTCTGTTAATATTACTGAAATGTGTCTAGAATAACGAACTCATCTTAAACCAGAAGTTTTTTCATGAAATTGGACCCAGGGCCCGGTTTTATGAAAAAAACTTAAGTCTGTAATTTAATCAAAATTACAAACAGACTTTTCCGACTTAAGTTGAGTTTGTTATTCCAAAGAGATTTCACTAATATTTACAGACTTATGTAACATTCTCAAGTACCGTGTTGACACAACGTTTCGGACTCAGCTCAGGAAATTAATGGACTGGCTTAAGTCCATTTACTTAGCTTAGTTGAGCCTGAAACGTAGTGTTAACTCAGGATTTGAGAACGACAGTCTGTAAATGTTGCTCAAGTAACAAACTCAACTTAAGTCAGAACCTCGGACCGTTAGAAGATTTGAGTAAAATAAGTGACTTGAGTTTTGCGTGAAACTGGACCCATAACGTTGTACGCTTCCGGTCCTACACTGTGAATAAGCCTACGGAAAAGATCCGAGATCAGACTGCACGTCCTTTGCAGTCTGCTCTTGATCTATGCAGTCCCCCAAAGCCCATGTTTTTGCCTATGGTGCTGATAGGGTTTAATTAACCCTTTACCGCACAATGCCGCCTTTTAACGACCCTGGGAAAGAAGCCTTTTGAAAACATTGTGGGAAAAGCAGAAAATGCTGGTAACCAGCAATATCTCCTTTTCCCGCAATGTTTTCTACCCTATCAAAAGAGAATTGCACTATTTGAGCCACACTGAAATCGTCGTCTGCAAATGCTTTCAATTTGGACAAGACCAAAATTTGTCGTCTGGTAAAGGGTCAAATGAACGTGGACAGCACTATAGAAAGTCTTAATTTTAAGCTCCGTCTCCATTTGTCATTTTGTTTCCAAGTGCAGTAAAGCTGCAGAATCATAGAAATAAGTCTAGATGCCTGATAGTTCTAACAAACAGCAAAGCGTAGTCGTAGATTTGCATTAGATCTGAATCTACACCAGATAAAAAATCTAAGATTCGTCTACATTCAAAATATTTGAGCCATGCTCTGTGAAAAGGGGGCTTAATGCATCTGCGAAAAGTATCGGCCCAGGTCAGCGTGCGCAGTCTGCGCAGGCTGACCTGGGCCGAAACCTTTCGCTACTGGTCAGTTTTCTGCATGTCAAAGGACCAGTCTAACTCATGATTAAGTCGATGGTTCAAAAAAGTGGCTTATGTGATTATGTGATGGCTTGCTTGGTGTCACGCATTAAGGAGATGCCTTAAGTCCCCTTTTGCCAGAGCATGGCTCATTTGCGTACGACATATCATCTGGAACTTTTAAAGCGGTTGGGGTTTTTATTGGATGGGTATAACACATTATAGGGAAATTATAGGGAAATTATAGTGTATAACACGTTATAGGGAAATTATAGGGAAATACAGGGAAATTATAGGGTATAACACATTATAGGGAAAGGAGAAAGTACAGGTTTCCACTATTTCCACTATTTTTCTGTTTTCCAGCAATGTAATTGTTTTCAAAAATTTCCCCCTTGGGTCGTAAAATCACGGAAATATTTGGTAAAAGTGTCATTGGACTTAGTTCCATATTGGCAAAACTCAGACAGAGTTTAAAATGGTTAACGCACGTTGGCCTGTATTTATTTATTTGCAGGATGCGATTCTTCCTATCTTTGGTTTTCCTGTTGTTTACATGGCGGGTCAATGGAGACGACTCCTGTCCGGACTTACCTCGTTGTTTCTGCAACAAGGACAAAACTTCCGTCAACTGTGACGGGAAACAATTTTCTGCTGTTCCTGACAACATTCCTGAAAACGTTACCAAGCTTTACCTAAGATACAACAACATTGTGAAGATTCCATCGAAAACATTCAGCCGATACACAAAACTAGAAAAAGTGTTTTTGAGTCGCAACAAAATATCACAGATAGATCCGTTTGCCTTTGCCGGTGCCCAGTCGCTTACGTACATAGATCTCATGGACAACAAGCTGTCCATGGTTGGTCCAAACGCATTCTCACAGTTACATAGTCTTGAAGAACTCTATCTACTGAGCAACGGACTTGAAAAGATAGAGGATGGCGCTTTTGAAGACACCGAGAACCTAAAGTTTATTACCTTGCAGTCCAATTCATTTACAAATGTCCCCTCCCTTGGTCGACAGCCCAAACTGCAGAAATTAATACTTCAAGGAAACAGCATTAAGAACGCTACTTTCCCGACATCATTTGCTGAGAGTAATGGCTTATCCTACATTGGTCTTAGTAACAACGTAATCGAAAGTCTAGATAATGATACGTTTAAAGTTCTAGGAAATATATCAGTATCGAGTCTCTTTCTCTCCCATAATAAGCTTACACGGATAGAGGCTGGTACTTTTGACAAGCTTGTTGCTATAATATCTCTAAAACTGGGACAGAACCCACTAAACAGCACCGGACTAAAGGTAGCACTGAATAGCTTGAGAGGGAAAGACATCGTTTCCATAGATATATCGGGATTACGTCTCAATGGGCTCCTTTTGAACGATACTTTTAAGCCTCTCTTAGATACAGCCCTGACGACACTGGGCATGCGCTACAATACTATTCCCAAGCTCTTAAACAATTCTTTCACTGGTTTGGACAATCTACTTCATCTAGACCTTTCAAGTTGCCAAATAACTGAAACAGAACCTTGGGCTTTTACAGGACTAGATAAACTACAAATATTAAATTTACAGAAGAATAAATTAGTGTCTGTTCCAGAAAATTTACCATCAGCTTTGATTAGCCTGTTTCTAGACGATAACCAGATACAGACTATTCCATCAAAAGTGTTCATTATGCAGTCGCGTCTAGTAGAACTCCGAATTCGATATAACAAGTTGCTGACTTTGGAGCAAGATTCGTTTTGGGGTCTTATTAGTCTGAATAAGCTGGACTTGATGAATAACTACATAGCAGTTTTACCGGGATCGGTGTTTGATCATCTCGGCCGACTGACCTCTTTAAATATTGCTCACAATAATTTGATGTCTATCCCAAATGCAACAGGACGATTTTCTGCGATGGGATCGCTTATTTATTTCAATATGGCGGACAATAAATGTGCCCATTTTCAAAGAGACTTGTTTCAAAATATGCTGTCGTTGAAATACCTTCATCTTGAAAACAACAATCTGGGTGGGTTGATCGCGTCAGATTTTGATGGTACAATATTCAGACGTCTAGGTACGCTAGAAGAATTGTACATCATGGACAACAGTGTGAGTGAAATACATTCTCCTGCTTTCCAGGGTTTAACTTCCCTCTCACTCCTGAATCTCACAAACAATAAACTAAAAAGCTGGGGACACGATCTGTTTAGAACTACACGTCGACTGAAGTATCTAGATTTAACAAACAACCTTATTACAGTGCTCAAGAAGGAGGATATGGACCAGTTTAGTGACCTTAAAGATTTGAACCTTACAGGCAATCCTTTCGTGTGTGGTTGTGATATGCGCTGGTTTCGTGACTGGATTAACCGAACCTCCGTACATTTGTACAACATTAAATCCTACACTTGTTCGGAGCCCAAGGAGTGGACTGGAAAATCTCTCTTGTCCTTTGACAGAACGAAAATCATTTGTACGTTTTACACCTGGCAGGAGATCCTGATGATAGCCGGGGGTGTAGCGGTATTTATTATTATAATTGTAACAATAGTCTACAGGAGGAGGTGGTCGCTTAAACTAAGCTACTACAAATGGAAGTACGGAAATCGGACACATTTACCGCATAGGAAGGACGGGCGAGGGAACTATGGCGCAATAATGGAAGATGGAAAGGTATTTGACGCTTACATCTCGTGTGCGGAGGAAGATAAGAATTGGGTCATAGAAAACCTACTCTATGGTGTCGATAATGGAAAACTAGACGATGAAAGACCTTTTGGTGGACAGTTTTCCCTATATTTCGAAGAGCGAGATTCAGAACCAGGTAGTGTAATCGTTTACTAATTAATCAGTTAAATTCGACAGTGTGTTACACAGGCCCCATGACAATCGTCGTTACTATAATTATTCACCATGAAGCCTAACAAACCAGTCGATGGCTTAGAAAGAGTAATGATTATAGTATTCATTAGAAGAACATCAGGAACACATGGCTAGATGCTCTGGCCGCCGTAAAATAACTGAAATATTGTTGAAAGGTTTTGAAACACACACACTGCAGGTGCGGGGTCACACGTCGAAAAAAAATCAAAGACCTTGTCATAGCTTTGTTATTTGGTGTGAACTCTTCACCAAACGGCAAAATTTTAGACTCGTCCAAACTGAAAGCATTTGTAGACGACAAAATTTATGTGACTCAAAAATTGAAATTTGTTTTAGGAGGGGGAGAAAACATTGTGTGAAAAGGGGAAAATGCTGGTTATCAGCATTTTCTCCTTTTCCCACAATGTTTTCAAAACCCGGGATTGTTTGGTAAAGAGTTAACTCTTTACGGAGGTCCTGCGTGGTTCAGTGTAGAACTTGTAACATGGAGGCCCTAGGTTCGAGTCTGACTGGAAACACTAGGTTTTTCATGGGAGCGTCATTGGACATGACACTCCAGAGCCCTAGCCTAGTACTGGTGAAACCCTAGACATACATAAATATTGTGAGCTGTCGCCGTGATGACTGAAATAACGTTCAGAGCTGGGTTAAACGCTATTAAATCATTATCAGTCTCACAGTTCCAGATAGAGGGAATGATTTTGATTTCAGAATTGAAAATATTAGTTATTCTCCACTAAACCCTGTGTTATGGGTACTCATTAGAATCGTCTCATCGAGACGATTCTAATGAGTACCCACAACATAGGGTTTGGAAGAGAAGGAATGGATTTAGAATACCACCAGTCCCTCTTACCTGGAGCTCTGATTTATCAGTTAATGAACTCTTTACCGGAGGATTAAATTTTAGACTTGTCGATGCTTAATCTACGGTATGAGATAAAAATCTTTTCAAGTTCCATTGGATAGTTTTTTTCTTACAAGTGGACCGTATAGATCTTAGACCACACTGCACTTTCTGTGGAGTCTGATCTTGATCTATGCCGCCCCTGTTGTCACCTGTGGCGCTGAAAGGGTCAATTTATAATGTTTATAATTTTAGGTCGCATGAAGGTCGGAAATATTTACGAGAACATGATGAACAGTAGGAAAGTGATCGTGGTACTGAGTAAGGGATACCTTGACGACAGTTATCACATGTTCGAGCTGGACCAAGCCTTGGCAGCGATGTACAAGCAGCATATCGAGGAAATCATAGTAGTTTACATTGCAAGAGGACTTCCGAGACGTAAGATTCCCAAGGCGCTGGCCAACACGATGCGACGTCATCAGGTGATAGAGTGGAGCGAGGAGGAGGACGCGAAACAGCTGTTTAAGCATAAACTGATCGACAGGCTGATGGTTAATGCTGATGCTGCTAACATTGATACGGATTGAGATTCAGAAAATGTGAGAGCATGACAACTTGCACCGACTTTATGTGTCTTGCAGTAGACCAATTCGGAAAATATTGTGGGGAAAGGGGAAATGGCTCGTATCGGGCAATTTCTTCTTTTGCCACCATGTATGTCTATACATGTATGTATGTCTATCAGACCTTAATTCATGACGATTTTCTACATTTTCTGATGATATTTGTTGAAAATTTTCTTCAGGAGTTAATTAATGCCTTACATGTAACAAAAGAATAATCTTCCAGGTTTGGACATATCAGTACAAGTGATAACATGGGCATTAGGCAGAAAAATCAAAGCAAATTAATACGTTACCGAGCAATCCCGTGTTTTAAGCGACCTTGAAGAAGGCTTGAGAAAACAATGTGGGAATAGGGCAAAATGTTTGTAACAAGCATTTCTTCCTTTTCTCACAGTGTTTTCATCCTTTCAGAGACTAGTCCCATTTTTAGCCACATTTAACCCTTTACCAGACGACAAAATTTTAGCCTTGTCCAAATTGACAGCATTTGCAGACGACAATTTCAATGTGGCTCAAATGGTGCAATTTTTCTTTGATAGGGTAGAAAACATTGTGGGAAAAGGAGAAAATGCTGGTTACCAGCATTTTCTCCTTTTCCCACAATGTTTTCAAAAGGTTTCTTTCCCTGGGGCGTCAAAAGGCGTCATTGTGCGGTAAAGGGTAAATATGTCGTCTGCAGATGCTTTCAATAAGATAGAGTCTAGAATTTTGCCGCTTGGCAACGAGTTACAACTGGAAGGAAAATAAGAACAGCGCGCTATAGAAATATTATCGATATGTGATACCAAGTGTTTGAACTAACATTTTTTTCTGTGTAACCGGATTTATGTACCTAAATGTAAGAAGTTTTCATGTATGAGCCAGGCTCTGGAAAAAGGGGGCTTAATGCATCTCCGTGATGCATCATGATAATCGACCCATCACATAACCATGGATCCACAATAGCCACTTTTTTAACAACTGACTTAATCATGAGGTAGAATGGTCCTTGGATATACAGAAAATAAATTGAACAATTGCAAAAAGTTTCGGCCCTGGTCAGCCTGCGCAGTCCCAACCAGGTCAGCCTGCGCAGGCTCAATACTTTATGCAGATGCATTAAGCCACCTTTTCACACAGCATGGCTCATATATATCGTAAATTTTATACTACTCCATGATTTTTTTTAACTTTTACGGGTTAAAAAATGATACTCGAGTATAGTAAATACGAAGGGCATACCAACAGAAAATGAAATTTATACTCTATACATCTAAAAAATAAGGAAGTTTTCAATGTTCTTTGACTGTTTTTTTTTTTTTTTTTTCTCAAAGACACGAGCTGCTCTAAACTCATCTGTAAAGTCCGTTTTCTTTATTATTGTTGGCACTCTGTGCAAATTTTTTTGTATAATAAAGGTTTGATTATTCAGAATGAGCCGACTTTGATAAAAAGACCAAAACTCTATACTTGACCAAACTGAAAACATTTGCCGACATCCAATTAAATGAGGTTAAAATGATAGTATTCGTATTTAAAGGGGCAAAAAACTTTTAGTGGGAAAAGGAGAAAATGCTTGTTACCAGCATTTTGTACTTTCCTCACAATGGATCATATTATAATTACCCGAGATTACAGGGAGAAAGAAAGAGGGAAAAGAGAGAGAGAGAGAGAGAGAGAGAGAGAGATATTTTCAGTTAGGGCCAAACAGGCAGGTAGGCTGACAGAAAGATTGGTAGATTGGTGCGTAGACAAACCTTGTTTTAGACTTTCACCAACATTATTTCACCTGTTTGGTGGTGGGGCGTTTTCTTCCACCGCTTTGTAGAACCACTTTTACTTAGTAACTACCTGTTCCAGACGACTTTTAGATCACTTTTGGAAACATACTGAAAACATAGCGACATTGTTCTCACCTGTGTGCATGTACTAGACCTCGATTCAAGTAAATAAGAGCCATACTCGGGCAAAAGGGGGTTTAACGCGTCTCCGCGATGTGTTATACCGAACAAGTCATCACATAATTATGGATCCATAAAATCCATGTTGTCCGACTGAGTCATGAAATTCTGTCCCTTGGCATACAGAAAATTGACCAATAGCAAAATATTTCGATAAGGGTCATCCTGGGCGGACTGCAGGTGCAATAAGCTGAAGCCCCCTTTTCAAACAGCATGGCTCATATTCACACTTTCAATGCCGTCTGGTGCAATATTATTTCATGGGGGGCAAGTCTATCAGTCTAATGTCCATTTATTTTGTTTTTTTTTTCAAAGTGTTGAAAGTGCCAATGCGCTGTGCAAATTTCACCGATACCAATTTTAAAGCCTGCTGTAAGCAAAAAATAAACCTCTCCCCCCGTCTTGAAAAGACAGACGCTGTAATCAAATCATTGTGTTGTAAAAAGTTTTAAAAGTATTTGGTATGTGGTATCAATCTTTTCACCGTCACTGATGGAAACTTTACCCCACATCAAGCAATCCCGTGTTTCAGGAACCCGAGGAAGGTTTTTAAAAACATCATGGGAGGAGACAATGCTGGTAACCAGCATTTTCTCCTTTAACCACAATGTTTTCTATCACTTCCGACAAATTTCAAAATATAAGCCATGTTCAATTTTCGTTTGCAAAAGCTTTCAAACGTGGACAAGTCTAAAAAGTAACAGTAATTCTGCTAAAAGAAAATCCCTAATCTACTACGCTGAAGGTGGGATATTCTTTATTACTTGTAAAAGCAACACACAGGGAGAAATGAATGGAAAGAGACAAGTTTCATTGACGTGAAAAAATTATAAAGAAAAATAGCAATTGCTTGTGACAGGAAATTGCCCTTTTTTATCCGATTTTATATATATATATGTATCAGAAAAATATGACTTGTCAATTCACACCGTCTTATTTCTATTTCCATGCAATTCATTAAGTCAGGATTCATTCCTTTGCTCCCGCAGAGCATCTCTCGACTTTGCTAAAGGCAAAGGCTTGGAAAGAGATTGTATAACTGGTACACCACTTACCGCATGAATAGGTGCCCAATTTGTAGCAAAATAAGTCACTGTATAAAACACCAAGAGAGAATCCAGACACATGCGCAGAGAACCATGATGCTTATGGGAAAAAAAGGACCATGATGCTTATGGGAAAAAAAAAGGAACAGTGGGGCACGAAGAGAAATTGTTCACCAAAAAAAATCCAAGTATATCTGATAATCTCAACTATGTCATGATCTGTTACAGGCCCATCTAAAAAGTGTTGATCTTCTCTCCTCTTTACTTCGTATACCCTAATGTTAGAATGTGAGTATCTTAACCCTTTACCAGACGACAAAAGTTCAGCCATGTCCAAATTGAAAGAATTTACAGACGACGAATTCAGTGTGGCTCAAATGGTTGAATTTTTCTTTGATAGGGTAGAAAACATTGTGGGAAAAGGAGAAAATGCTGGTTACCAGCATTTTCTCCTTTTCCACAATGTTTTTAAAAGGCCTCTTTCCTAGGGTCATTGAAAGGCAGCATTGTGCGGTAAAGGGTTAACCTTGAGAGTGTCAAATAAACACAAGGTTCGACATACTCAGTCTAGAAATAAGATCCAAGTTGATGGTTGCTAGCGGACAGTGAAGATTAAAGATCAGACTGCACATTTTGTGCGGTCTGATCTTGATCTACACTGGCCGCAAAAGCAACAATAGTGAGAAAGGTATATTTTGGATCAGTTTTCATGCTTGAAGATATCACTTGATATTCTTATTGAACGGCACAAAAGGTTTTTTTACTTGTTCAATATCTTTGAAACTAATACTGGACAGCGACGTCGACGGAATCCTACATCACATGGAGGTGACAAGCACACATACCAACACTAAATACTTAGCCTATAAAAGTTTTTTTTTTGTGCATGGTGTAGATCAAGATCAAAATATCAAGAAAGTACAGTCTTTTCAGATGGTGTAAATCAAGATCAGACTATGAAACAAATACAATCTGATCTTGAATCAAGATCAGAATATAAAAAAATACAGTCTGATCTAGAATCTACACTGCCCAGTATTTCAATACTGTACATTTTCTGGCCATGAGGCTCTAAGAATTGTAATTATTTGTCTTTATAAACTGAGTGAAACTAGTCCATTCTATTTAACCCTTAAAACGCCTTTCACAACTATTGTTGCCTTTGCGGCCAGTGTAAATCAAGTTCAGGCTGCACAAACGTGCAGCCTGATCTTTGATCTACACTGTCTGCTTTACTGAATCACAGTAGACAAAAGCAACCATGAAATTGCAATTATTTGGGTCATATATCTAAGATGAAATGCCCAATAGGTTTATTCGGCACTCTAAGGGTTAAAATAATTGAGCCACACTCTGTGAAAAGGAAGCTTAATGCATCTGCGAAAAGTATTGACCTAGGTCAGCCTGCGCATTCCGCACAGGCTGACCTGGGACTAAACTTTTCCCTATTTTTTTCAATTTTCTGTATGCCAAAGGACCAGTCTACCTCATGATTCAGTCAGTTGTTAAAAAAAGTGGCTATTATGGATCCATAATCGTGTGATGGCTTGATTGGTATCATGCATTGCGGGGATGTATTAAGCCCCCTTTTGCCAGAGCATGGCTCAATTATATGAGCCGTTGCAGATGAGACAGAGACAAAAGTAGAAAACTGATATAAGAAATAAATAGTGGCCTATATTAATGTACATTTCAACCCTCTACCACACAATCCCATGATTTAACGAACCTGAAAAAAAAAAAAGGTCTTTAAAATATCGTAAGAAAAGGAGAAATTGCTGGTAACCACCATTTTCCCTTTTTTCACCATGTTTCATACCAGTTCTTAGAGTTATGTGTAATTTGTCGCGTGCAAATGCTTTCACTTTGAATCAGTCTAAATTTCTGTCATTTGGTATAGAGTTAAAGAAAAAGAAGGCTAGAAAATCAAAGTAAAATAAAACGTTGGTACTTTAATCTAGTCAAAGTCAGTTCAATTCATTTATTAGTATCTAAAGGCCACCTGCCCGTCATACAATATTTTATAATATGGCCCGTCATACAACATGCCATACATACAATAAATGTTTCAAAATTGCATATTTACACATCCCTTTACTGCACAATGATGCTTTTTGACGCCCCTGGGAAAGAAGCCTTTTGAAAACATTGTGGGAAAAGGAGAAAATGCTGGTAACCAGCATTTTCTCCTTTTCCCACAATGTTTTCTACCCTATCAAAGAAAGATGTACCATTTGAGCCACATTGAAATTGTCGTCTGCAAATGCTTTCAATTTGGACAAGGCTATAATTTTGTTGTCTGGTAAAGGGATATAGGACTTGACGTAAGTTGGCACCTGAGACAAAGTCCCACTAAAACGAAATGAGTGAAACACGACCAGACATGAAGCACACCATCAGTGCAATCAACAACATCCTCCAGACGAGCTCAATGAAAGTTCATCACAAACGCCATCGAATGTCGAATCTTTTTCGTCCCATAATTTGTACAAGGAAATGCATTTACCATAATTATTAAGTCTTTATGTGATACTTACATATTTATGAATTTTGGAGATGTTTTAATTAATGACATCACATAAGGCTCCTGTAACATCATAAACTCTCGACTCAAACATGAGATATACAGGTTCCCACATAAGCTGGCATTTGAGACAAATTTTCATCCAACGAATCTAGAAATGTGCTATTAAGAGAGCCTAACACGAGCCCTATAAAACTACCTCAAAAGCCAAACAAATTCCGTAATAGTGAAATTCAGCTACTTGTAAATCTAACCCTAATAACTATTCCTAACAACCAGGCTCTGAATTACAGTAACTGCAGAACACATAAAAGATCTAGCACTGCTGTGTTAATTGTAAACGTAGGCTTTGGAAAATCAGCAGCCAACTTGGTATACCTGAGGACAGGAAGGTATTTCTAACCCATTATGTTACAATCAATTTTTAGACATACCACTCACCACAATAATTGATGCAAAGGATAAACATTTGAAGGGAAGTAATTTTTTTTTTTTTTTCAAAGATACTGAACGCAATAGAGAAAATAAGAGAAATTGATTAAAAACACAATAGCTCCTCCATTAGACCCCCTTTTCGGAGAGCATGGCTCATATGTAAGTAATTTGTAAATGTCTATTTCCTACAGAAAAATTGCTTCTGTACCTTTTTTTTTAATATAAGATTTTCAGTACCAAATATGTATTCTCAAGCTCTTTCAATGGCTGAAATACAGTCTACTGAAACTAAGGTTTTTACCCATAAGGCTTGACCAAACATGCAGACAGTATAGGTTCAACATCAGACTGCATGTTCTGTGTAGTCTGATAATGATCTATTCCATTCTACAAAAGCCCCTGTTTATTCCTATGGCATGGCAGAATTTACGGGCAACAGTACACAAAGCATAATCTTTCTTTTCATGGGCAACCTTTCACATCAAGATACATCCAAACAAAACACATCAAGAATCAATATACGCAAGTCAGATACATTAAAGTTTGACAAAGTAACAGTGTACAAATTTAGAATTTTGCTTCGCACTAACAATACCACATTTATTTTTTGCACTCTTTTTCAATGCCTGATGCAAAGTTTCATTCAACAGGACAGTGGACCTTGCCCCTTGTTGTAATTTCTTTTCATAAACCTTCTCTCAACATCCACTGATACTCTAGGATTCCTTCACATCTCAGTATAATAAATGCTCCTTCTTCCTACGTTTGTGAATATAGACTTCTTTTTCAGCAACAGCAAGTGACGCTGGTTTCTTTTTATCAACAATTTAGATAGATATATCTAAGTTCTACATACCTGAAATAAGACCAAATGGCAAATGATTAAAATTAGAAGATATACAGCTTATATATTACTAAACTCACTGTCTGCAAATATCTATGTGAAGTTGTGCCCCCACCCTCCGTTTACTGAACATATCAATCTTTGACCAAATTTTCTGCGGGTTCAGTCATTGATTGAAAAAATTACCAAAGTCTAATGGTTATTTTCCCCCTAAAAATCCACAGTTCATTGAGTGGAAGTATCTTCTGTGACATGAAGAAGTCTAAACATCAGCAATATCTCCTCTTTATTACTCAAAGTACCATATCTTTTTTCCCAGTTGGTTGAGTGTGAAAGCTTTAATTTTGCTTCCAAACAAGATTGCAGTAAAACTGTTCATGTTCTCTTTGTTAGCCCTTTCAGGGCCATAGGTGTAAACTTGCTTTTCTTTGCAGAACAGATCATGATCAGACTTCACAAAAACTGCAATCTGATCTTGGACCTATGCTGTTCCCTTCTTTAGTCCTGCTCATTAGATAAAAATTGGACTGCGTTTCAGAGGGCTGTTTTTTGAAATAGGTCAAGGGTATACATTTGGCACTAAAGGAGTTAAAAAAATTGTCAAATACTGGTTATTTTTTAATATTGTCTATCTTACATTTCTTCTACTGATCAAATCTCTTTGGACAAAATGAATAAATGTGTTGTTTTGTGTTATTATTTTTGTTGTTTTGAGATTGTTAACCTCGATTGTACCATGCATGTGGCCAAACAATTCTGACAACTTTCTAACCAGTTTCGTTTTTCAGATCTATTCAAGCGGATGCATTTTGAGTCATTTGTATGTGACGACTTTAGAACAGTTGTGTGGATTATGTTGCAGTTGCTCATTTCTTCACTTGTTTTAAAGTCTGCAATTACACATACAGCAAGTATTCAAATTTAACATTCTACAATAAGCCTTGAAGGAGGTACATGTCAAGTCATGCTACACTTGTAAAGTTTTGAAAAAACAGGCAAGATCGATATGTTTTCCCTTTAAATGAAAGGAGTTTATAAATAAAAAAGATAATTTGGATTTCACATTTGTGTTAACAACCTGATTTAGATGACCTCCACTCTCCTACCTCAAGTCTGAAAAAGCAAAAACACAAAACAGTGAGCCCTCAAATTGAATCATATCATATCACTAGTATTGTAAAGTTGCAAACCACTTTGGGAAGCTTAAGGTATAAAATGATATTTTTTCTACATGTTCTTCTTCTTATATGACAATATATAACTTTAAAAAGTACATCACACCATCCTGAAACTAAAAAAATATATAACCTTTCTTCTACATTCCTTGCAATGGAGTGACTTTCAACCTACTAGTCCCTTTGTTAAATCCAAGCCACAAAAAAATTGCCATGGCATAACACACCAACCCCTTACAGCCACTTCTATCACTTTTTTGACAGCATAACTTTGATAGCATGAAAAACATTTTTGCATTGTGTTTCGAATTTTGAAATCGTATTTAGAACCTGTAGAGGAAACTTAGATAAAGAGAAAAATGAGAATAAGAAAATCACAGACCTTTTTTTAAGTTACCTGACCGAATACTGTGTAGCGAAAACTGCTGGTTGAAATAAAGCGAGAACAGGATATAATCTCTCACAGAACATAATTTCTGTGCTCAGTAAGTTCACTACATTTCATATGCCTAATCTGATCATTTTCTTTTTCACTGTTACATGGAAACATTCAACTCTTTTTTTTAATCGGGATGTATTAAAATAATTTCAGTCATTTATTTTGCAGACTTAACACATTCATGTTTCCTATGCTAAGTTTCCACATGGGACAAAATGTCAATTATTACAGGCATTGAATGGTGGCAAAAGCTTAAACAGCACAATTGGCATTCTTGTATGCATCTATGAATATGCAACCTATTGCAACCTATTTTTTTCATTTAACTCTTCCCCAAATGAAAATTTTTGACTTATCAAAATTTAAAGCATTTGCAGACAACAAATTTGATGTGGTGAAAATGATGGATAGAAAACACTGTATTATAAGCATTTTCTCCTTTTCTTGCAATGAAACCAAAAGCCATATTCTTCAGGGTCACTAAAAGCAGGGATTGTGTGGTAAAATATAAATCACAAAAAGAGTTATTTTCAAGTATGATACAGAAACGATTTACCAATCAGCTCTCTTCAAATTCCTGTAATGATTTCAAAACGGACGAAGTATTTCTGTATTGTTCCACAATAGAGTTAGCCTACAGAAAACAAAATATATCATTAGAACGACTTTCAAGATTCAACACATTACCTATGTAAAATGTCACAGCAATTTTTTTTTTATATGAAATCAAAATTGTTCTTAAAGACAGTGTTCTTAATATACATGTATTTATCACTGTAAATCTACAACTTTTGTGTCTCCAGTCCACTCTTCAACTTATTGGATCTTGCAATTTATCATCTCATACCTTGTAGTATTATTTCCATGACAATGGTCTTTATATCATGATTTCCTTCAAGAACCAAAATTTTTTAGACTAATCAAATGTTTTGATTAAACACAGATGATTGAAAATACTGTCAATTCAAAAAATTTCATTTCTTATAAATGCACTATAAAAAAATTGCAATCATCTACGTTTTCAAAACAATGTGTTTAGTAAATACTGTTTATTTAAAAAACAAAACTTATTACAATATGGAGATTTCACATGCTCAGGCAGCAATGAATTTTGTATATATGATCATCCTCTCTATTGTACATGATAATGTTTCATTCAAAGAAAAAAATAAGACAACATGTGGGTGCCAATGCTCAACTGCAGTTGGTTTTATAATGAAATTTTCCAGTCAAAAATGGGACAAAACTATGGCAAAAATATCACAGGGTTACATGCTCTTCTTGTATGTGCTCCCCTTTTGATAAATAACAACTAGCCCAAGTTTGGGGTGAATGTCTCCAGTAATGACAGAGATATGAGAACATGTAAAAGTATTCACACTACAGTAACAAAGGCATTGACTTGGCAGTGACAATAGCTTGACATCCTCAGTATTCCAGGCACAAGTCATTTCATGTGCCCCCCACCAGCCCACCCTGTGTCCACCTCTTTGGATTTTATATCCCAATAAATATGTCTTACATCTTTTTACTGCACTTGCAAATTATGAATGAGGCAATTTTATTGGTGATCTAAGTATTTTTCATCGAGAAATCTTATTTCACCACATAGTGACTAACACAATCATTCCTTAATTACTTTGCAGACATCCCATTAAATTGTTCACTGCAAATAAAGCTTCGTAATACCTCAATATGTGAGCTGCTATAGTAACATGGATGACAAATCAATCTCCAGCATGAAAGGGTACGTTAATGACATTTTGATTGGCTACTGATGCATTTCCATGCTTTATGATTATTTACATAAGAAAACGATGTCAACATCATAGGCTTGACATGTGCAGCACAAAATAACATTTTATCCCGGCTTATTGAGCATTGAAAATGACTCTGGCAAGCACATTTTTTGTCTCTATTTTCTTTATTCTTCAGCTGTCTATAAAATGGATTGAATCTAACATAATCATTGCTAGTGATCATGATAATTGTGATAAATCTAAATACGTATTTAGAAAAATTGCTGGTTTTAACTTACGGCAACATGTATTCATTGCTACCTGAGACTGGTCAATATAGACAGTACATTGTGTTTTGAATTACGCAGCCAACAACCACCATGTTCGTCTTCTCCAAAGGAGAGCTGTGTGTACCCAGAAAGGATCATCTCTCGTGAGCAGGACAGCCGTAAAAATAGAAATTAAACAATTTGCAACATTACTGTCATTACAACATGAGAAATAAATAGCAAAAAATATTGTCAATAAATGCTACAATTTATTTGTCACCTGTAGACATGCTTTCTGTATAAACAGCATTCAAATTCTGGAGTGCTCATTTCTCAACACATTGCATGACAAATTTTTTTGGTCCTGCAGCATGAACTTTGAAAACTTGTGGCAAAAGAGACTAAACACTTCTTTTCCCATAATGTTTTCTCAATGATCAAATATTAATCTGAAATTAAGTTAACTATCTACATTTTACAGAGATAGTTTATGAAAGTTGTGTGCTGAAAATTTAGTTTATGAAAGTTGTGTGCTGAAAATTTGTTTCAAGAGGGAATGAAGATGCTTACTTTTCATGTCAACCAAGCAAACACTTAATTACAATAATTTTTACTGATATAGTATTTGTTTGTCAATCAACATTCAGTGAAGCCATCCATTTTCAATACAATTTGATATTATCTGTAACATCCTTCTGGAGAAATACTGGGAACAAAATCTTAATGTGAAAGTCAAGTTTATTTCAACTTAAGTTAATCATTTAGTCACAAGACATTTTTTTCCCTGGTGAATAAAAAAAGAATTGAAAAGTTTTCTTTTTTCTTAGTTTTTTCTGCCAATAAATGGCGTATAAACATGATTGTCAATCAAGAAAATCAGATAACCAAACACACATATAGCAAAATGTAAATGTACAACTGTCAAGCGGTTTTTATTTATAAGTCTCTCAAGCATATATTCTTTAACGAGAAAATCTTGTTCTATGTTTTTCTTTTTTTATTTAAGAATATTTAACCCTTTCCCAAACGACAAATTTTGGACTGGTCCAAATTGAAAGAGTTTGCAGACGACAATTTTAAATTTGATGAAAATGGCAGAAAGTTATCAAAGAGGGTAGAAAACACTGTGGGAAAAGGAGAAATTGCTCGTTATGAGATATTTCTCCTTTTCCCACAGTGTTTTCACTGTTTTACTGCAGACACGTGAAAACCAGGGCTTGTTTGGGAAAGGGTTAAGTAAAATATAATTTAAGTTCTAGTGCCTATGCATGAAGGAGTCGGGACTATCTTTGCTGTACTATCTTATATTCCATGCAACCGTCACAAAAATACCATCAGTACTTTTGAACCTCAATAGTTTTGATACTTTTAGAAAAAAATGTAAAAATCTAGTAACACACTTCATAAAAAATAGTCACACTTTCAATACTTTTACTGAAATTTCTGTGTCTTTATTCAAATATAAACATTATCTTCCACAAGACAATTTCTCAAAATTACAATCACAATATTACTGTTACCTGTAAAGTAACTCTCACCACTTGTAAAACTAACACCCTAGGGTCAGGGATGTTTGATGTAGCAAAAATAAAAATGTAGCTTTCATTGGGTATACCATAATTTAGTGGAAAATACATGGCTGATTGAATAACAGAGCTCACTACCGCTATTTCAAGTTTACTTTATCAAACATTTGACTACAGTAGAACTTGATTTTAATAGTGCACAGGTGAAAAAAAAATAATGAGGAAGAAAATAATAATTATGATTATCATGAAAAGGTACTTGGAAAGAATAAACTTGAAACAAACAACAGTGTCCTGATGTTTTTATCTACAGTAAACGTTTTAATATTTTAATGGATCTTTTGCAATACATACAAAAGAAGAGAGGAATTTCTACCAGTCTGGAGGATGTTAGGGGCACACAAATTAAGTCTTTATCAAACATCAAAATTTTAGACCAGTCGAAATAAACAGAATTTCAAGGAGACAAATGGTAACATGGTTTAAATGATTATTAGATTTGCCTTTGCAAGGGTAGAAAACATTGTGGGGGAAAAGAGAAAATGCTGGGTGAACAGCATTTTCACTTTTTTCCCACAACGTTTTAAAAAGCCTTCCTCCTGCGGGTCACTAAATAGTAGATTGTGGGGTAAAGGGTTAATCTACAGTCCTGCTTAATAGCTAAAAATGACATCAAAACAAAACACTATCCCATGAATTTTTGATGAAAGATTCTACAACAAAATGTTCACAGTACAGTACCCTCATATCTTTTCTTGTATAAAAGGGTGGGCCAGCGCAGCGTTAATAGATATCCGTTTTGCTGGATCCAACATAAGAACGTTTTCCAAAAAGTCCTTTAGTTGCTTGACTTTTCTCATCTGATCTTCAGGCAATCTCTGGTAGCCGACAAGTTCAGCAAGGAGATCTCTAGAGCTGGATATCGTACTTAACACAGTGGTTTTCTCCTGCAAGAAAAACCAAATTAATCCTTTACCAAACAACCACACAACAAAATTTACAAACTTGTCTAAATTGACAGCATTTGCAGACCACAAGTTAAATGTGGGTCAAATGACAGAATTTGTTTTGGAAAATGCTGGTCACCTCCAGTTTCTCCTTTATCCACAACATTTTCAAAAGCCTCTTTCCTCAGGGTCATTAAACTTTGAGATTACAAGGTACAAGCTTAATAATACCTAAAGCAACTTGTTACTTCATTGGTTTTGATTTTATGCTTGATCAACATTATTTCATTTCTTTGTTGATTCCAATTTACGAATTAGTCTTTCCTATATTACACCAAAACACAACAAATAAAAAAATGATTACCAATGGTACTTCATTTTATCATGCATAAGAAGTTTCCTGTGATCTATAAAGCCTTTAGCAAGTAATCACGGGTTTTCATGACCCGGAGGAAGAAGCCTTTTGAAAACCTTTTTGAAAAAGGAGAAAATGCTGGTAACCAGCATTTTCTCTTTTTTTCCCCACAATGTTTTCTACTGTTTCAAAGACAAGTTCTATCATTTGAGCCGTATTTGAATTGCTGTCCACAAGATGGTACTTTCACTTTGGATAATTCTACGATTTTGTCGTCTGGTATAGAGTTAATTAACCCTTTGCCAGATTATACTGACTTTTAACGGCGCTGAGAAAGAAAGCTTTCGAAAACATTGTGGGAAAAGGAGAAAATGCTGGTAACTAGCATTTTCTCCTTTTCCAATAATCTTTTCTACCCTTTCTAAAACACATTTCACTTTTTGAGGTACATTTATTTTGTCATCTGCATGTGCTTTCAATTTGGAATAGTCTAAAATTTTGGCATTTAGTAAAAAGTTAGTCTTTCAAAATATCATACATGATGAAATTTCTCCTTGGTAATGTTTCAACTGACTGCCTTCAACAAGAAAAATAGTATATCTTGTCAAAACTTAAGATGCATATCATATGCTGATGAAAAATGATGTCAAACATGCATTTTTAGCTTTGAGAGAGGATGTTGTTTATTTATTTGATAATGGTAAGGACCAATAGCAGTAACAGTGAAAACTTCAGATTTAGTTTTTGTGTGATATTTTGAAACATTATTTAAACAAACCACATACTATCACTAACAGACCAATAAGAACACCCATCTATTATCCTGGGCACAGACAATAAATCTTTTTTCCCTTAAACCTTTGGTATGGCATAAATTTCCAGATTTGCAATCTGATGCTCTTAGTGTCTAACTAAGAGGGCAGCATAGCAGGCTAAAGAAATAAGCAGTGATGTACACAATAAGTCACACATACCCCATTCATGTGTTAATGAGCCATGCTCTGGCAAAAGGGGGTATAATGCATCTATGTGTTGCATTATACCATGCAAGTCATCACATAATTATGGATCCATTATATCCATTTTCTCTAACAAATGACTGCATCCCGAGGTAAACTGATCCTTGGACATGCAGAAAATTGACCTGAAGCAAAGTTTCTGCCCAGGTCAACATAAGTGGACTGCACAGGCTGACCTGGGTTGATATGTATTGCTGATGCATTAAGCCCCATTTCCACAGAGCATGGTTCATTTATTTTTAACCCTTAACAGTGCTATATATATCTATACACATTTTGTTGGACAGTGTGTCTTCTTTGAGTAAATTGTAACAGTTTCCAAGATCTTTATATGGCTTCAACAGGAATAACATGTATTGTAATTTACAAGGGAATCAATTCTGTTTTTAAAGATACATCTTATACTAATTTTCAGCCAGTTTTTAACCCATTCTATCTTTACTTTATCAAACCATAAACATTCTTGTATCTTCATGCCAAATGTTGCCCCTGTGCTGTTGCAAGGTTGCATAGATTACAACCAATAAAAAATGCACTTTATTTTCTGGAGGCCATCAAAGAAACCACTTTTGTGATGTTTCCAGTTTTAAATCGAAGATTTTCGATATATGTATTTATCCCTTTCGCCATATATATCGGAGTTTATTTACCTTTAATCAGCTGATTAAATTCTGAACCATTCTACAATCTATCAAATTTTTATGGCGTTTTTTCTCTCTGGCTGTAAGGATGTATCTTTAAATGTAAAAATTCAAATGTATAAAAAGTTCAACTTACCCTGTGGGTCACTTTGTCTACTTCATGGTAGAGAAAATTGTTGTTGCCATCAAAATGTTGATCCCTAAACATACCTTTACGAATCACCTTATTGGGAATTTTGCCTTTTAGGTCCATCATAAACTTGAGCATTTCATTGTTAGATGTTCCAGGAAATAAGATTTTACCCGTATAGAGTTCATAGATTGTACAACCAACAGACCACATGTCTATAGCATGGTCATAACCTATACCAATCACTGAAAACAGAAACAATAACAACTGAAATAATATGTTCAGACCAACATATCTCTTAACCCTTTACTGCACAATGACGCCTTTTGACGCCCCTGGGAAAGAAGCCTTTTGAAAACATTGTGGGAAAAGGAGAAAATGCTGGTAACCAGCATTTTCTCCTTTTCCCACAATGTTTTCTACCCTATCAAAGAAAAATTGCACCATTTCAGCCAAATTGAAATTGTCATCTGCAAATGCTTTCGATTTGGAGAAGGCTAAAATTTTGTCGTCTGGTAAAGGGTTAAACCCTTGCAAGAGACATGTTAGAAGAAGTACCTATTGCTGCAATATATAAAATATTGTTGAACACATCATTCAAACAAACCAAAAAGTGTAGATCACAATGCAAATGAAATTTGACTTTTCAGTAAGTATTCAGTAGACATAACTCATTTGTACTTATGTTGTGGACCCTAGAATCATAGGCTTAACCCTTTACCATACCTAAATTATAGATCCCCTCCAAATTAAAAGCATTTGCAGATGACAATTTCATTGTGGCTCAAATAATGTGATTTTTCATTGAAACAGCAGAAAACATTGTGGGAATAGGAAAAAATGCTGGTTACCAGCATTTTTTCCTTTTCCCACAACGTTTTAAAAGGCCTCTCCCTCGGGGTCAAAGTCGGCATTGTGTGGTAAAGGGTTAATCAACATTGCTTGTGAAACAAGTACTGAAACCTTACACTTATTTTTTACAAACAAATACTACATTTTAAAACCTTGAGGAAGGAGGTTTTTGTAAACATTGAGGGAGAGGAGAAAATGCTGGTAACCTGCATTTCCTCCACTATGATTCTGTCCATTCAAAGCCTAATATTTTGATTTAAGCTGAATCTAGTATGTTAGCATGACATAAATTCATTCTGGGGAAAGATCAAATTATGAATACATGTGAAATCTCTGTGCCGAGAAGAGACACTGCTCGCTATTAGCTTTGCCACAATATTTACAAAAGAACTGCAGGGGTGAGAAAATTATGTGCAGAACGTCATGAGATAACTTGGAAAGCTGAATTACCTATTTCTGGTGCCCTGTAAAATCTGCTGACTAGATAAGGTGTGATGTCATTCTCCGACACATGGGAAGCTGAGCCAAAGTCACACAGCTTTAGTAACAGTTTGGATTCATTTACCTGAAATAAGGCCATAACATTTATGAAGAAAAGATTTCTTTGGTGTTAACATTTATAAACCATTTAAAATATTGTTCTAATTCCAAGTCTAGCCATCTGATGGGCCAAAACAACAACTTTAGTAAATATTTGGCTTTGTCCACCTAGGATAAAGATATCTTAATCAAAGTTTAAAAAGAAAAGATAAGTTTTCATAAAATTTACATACATGGGCAGGCTGCTTCTTACATGGAAAAGTTGTACTGTGTGCCAGTCATAAGCCCCTGACGTGCCAAACACAACTTAAATTGCTTTTGCAGACATAGATCAAAATCAAACAAGAGCTCTGCATGTGGGTGCCAGCACTCGACTGCAGTTGCTTTTTGGCACTCAAAAGGACATTTTCATGGCAGGCTAAAGAAATAGTCATATAGTTCTCATATAGAAAATATTATGATCCATGAATTATGACCACCTAGGAATATCATTATGAAACATCTACCTTTACATGGCTCAGTCAATCAGATGACTAGTCTGTAAATATCACTAGGAATTCTTTTACAATTTTTGAAAAAATCAGTCTTGGAATTGTGGAACTTGCACTGTCACGACAGAAGCGTATTTGCTTGTACTGTATGATTATATGGCGTTTCATACTATTTAAAACATACTGTAGTTTCAGAAATATTCCATTGGCTATTCCATGCTTTCCTGCTGGATTTTCTTTTTACCAATGCTTGCACAATATTCTTACCAGGCTACTTGCTTCCTTACCACAAAAGCACTGTCAAAACAATGATGAGCTGTGAATAAGGAATGAATCCTGTCACAATAACTATAAACAATCCTCAGAAAGAAATTGGCCAGGCTGGGGATTCTGGTAACTCCCTGGTTTCAAGCCCTGCATGTTACACTGGGCTACCAGGCTAGGCTATCATGTTGAGAGCTTATGCTATGAGGTATAAAAAAGTAAATTGAAAGTTCATATTCTGCCGAGCAGGATAAACATTTAAAAGGCCATCAGAATAAGCCCATCAGAATACACTGGAACCCTTTTATAACGCTGTAGTAGGGAGCCACGATCAACAACAGCATAATATCCGGGGTTAAAAGCTATAACGCTGCCCCCCCCCACCCCACACACTACCCGCGACCTATCTGTCAACCGATGCCGAAACAACCATTCAATAATTACTGTTATTTGCAAATATATTGGGAGTAAAATGAATTATCAATTTTCCGATTCTCTTGGAAGATGAAATTTTGAACAATAGAGGGTAGCCCTAATAACAGGTTTTAACTTGTTTGCTGAGATTAGGCCCGACGTACATGATGAATTTCAAAATAAAAATAATGTATGTCGGGGCCTATAAATAGGAAGTCCTATGGATAAAAACTTTTTGAAATGTTGGATCTAGTTTGAACGGGTTTTCGCACTTTATGTAAACGTATCTTAGACATGTTCTTACCCTTTTTATATGTCTCATAGAAGTACCAGTTTGGTCATAGTTAAGCGGTGGATGGTATAGGTCCGAGATCAGACTGCATGTTCGTTTTAGTCTAATGTTTGTCTACATCGCCCGCAAAAGCTTTAAAAATCGCCATTTTACCATCAGCAGTGAACAAGTAAATACGACCTAAAATATGTAACTAGTAGCCATCTGCCAAGATTTCAGACCAGTCCGAGAATGTTTGTAGTAAAATTTGCATTACGGATATGACGTAACGTACCAACCAGTCAAAGCGATAGGCTTGTAATGCAGGTGTTTGTTGTATACACAACTGTTTCGCCCAAAGAAATTTACACCCGGTTACAAGCTGACCTCCAATCAAAACAAAATGATTACGCTATAAGCCAGTATCACGTCTGATTTACGTAAGCTGATATTGCTTTTTTGCATACACTAATGATTATTTCTAAAGCACCCCAGTCGTGTCACATGTATTGTGTAGTCAGCAGTAAAATAAGTCGCCCGGTTATTTTCTGAAAAATTTGTGGCTGCGAAAAAAAAGAATGCATATGCTAATTTGATGCATCTGTAATATGGATTAATTAACGATAAATAAAGAAGAGAAACAATAAGGTTTAGTGTTCAACAATGCTTTATTTTTCGTAATCATGGGGAAAACAGGGCTTCAACCATTTTCCCTCGAAGCAACAAACAACTTTCCACGCTTTAGCAGAAGGTGCCTTTTGGAAACGTGAAAAAAGGCGAAACTTGCTTGTATAACACCGAAACGCCTGAAAATATTTTACTGAAGCATCTTTCGGAACTTTGTTGCTTTTGCGGTCTCTGTAGATCAAGACCAGACTTTAATGTTGCAATTATATTAGCGGAATTTCATGACTGAAAATTACCGTAGAGTAACTCGGCGTTCGAAGGATTCATGTTCATGATGGTGTTACATACGATGTAGATGTGCATTCATTATCTAGCCGATCATCCTACCGAAAATATTTTCTAAAAATTAACTGTCCGATGTTTTGGAAAATATATCTTTCAGCCTGACCCAGTATTTACGAAAACTAATCTTTCAAACTGTCAGGATTTAGGACTAGACATAAATTATTTTTGACAAAAGTTGAACGTGTCCGAAACATTCAGGTTGTACATTGGTGAATTACGGTACACTCGGTAGCGCTGTTGACGTTTTACATAAAAAAGTATATTGATATAAAGTCTGTCTAATGTAAGATTGTGTAGACAGTTACAGGCTTAAAACTTTTTGTAATTAACTACACATGTATTTGCCAAACAAGGCAATTATGTACAGCCATAGCTGATAAAGGTAATCAACAAGGTAAATGTGTGAAAAACTGTCACATTATGTGTACGGTATCGATTTTACATCAGTAATTGGTCTATAGGCAGGGTTTGTTTTTACATAGAACATTCTAATCAGCGTAAGGGTGGATCCAGATCAGACGCGGAAAATGGTCAACCCCCCCCCCCATCAAATTTTGGGAGCCACAGGACACCCGCGTTATAATAGGGTCAGCATATTAGCGAAGTTCGTTCTAATGAGGTGCCAGTGTAATAAAGTTTAGTGGCTGACTACCCAAAAATAAAAACAAAACAGAACATTTTTTTTCCCTAGCAAAACACTTTCTTTTGCACTATTTTCTAAAATGATGAACAAAATGATGCAATCTGAAAATTCTATGTCTGCAGATTTGAACCAGCAACTTCCTGCTGTAAAGCCCTGCATGGAACTGACCGATCTGTCATATTTGGCATCATAATAGATATCTGCATAGTTAACATATGTGCATGTTACATACAAACAGATGGACATACAGAAGCACATACTGAATCCAATATGCCCCTGAAAGCATTCAGGTTGAATAATGTTGTAATACAGCTAGGAGATGAAGAATCTTACCAGAATGTTATCAGGTTTAATATCAGCATGAAGCAGGCTGCACTTCTTCAACAACTTCAAGGCCATCAGTAACTGTTGACTATAGCTTCTCACAGCTTTTATATGAAGTCCAATGTTCTTTCCATACTTCTTCAACACCTCTCGTAAATTCATACTGAAGAAAATTGAAACCAAGATGTGATCACTGATTGATTGATTGACTGATTGGATTGATTTGTGTTCTACACTGCATTCAACATTATTTCAGTCATACTATGGCAAGATCTTACTTATTCATGTGCCGTTTATGTTTAACCAGTTCAAGGTTAGAGCTTTGATGTATCTTGCCAAAGGAAACTCCCACACACAAAAACAAGAGGGCCATGATGGCCCTGTATCGCTCCACTGGCTTATAAATATAAACCACGAAGAAAAGTCTTCACTATATAAGCCCTTATAAAACTTTGACCTCATGGCTACAGTCTGACTAAATGGGGAATATTGTATTAGAAGAATAACATGCCAAATGTTGGAGTTCTTGGCCTTATGGCTGGTAACAAGATGGTTTCTGAACTTTTCACTCCATAAACCCATGTAAAACTTGTGATCCCTGGTGCAGGGCCAAACTTGATCCTAGAGCTGTAACTTGGGCCCTCTTTGTAACTGTCCACTAAATAATGCTATAATTATATGCAAAATTTGGTAGCCTAAGCCTTATGGCTATGTACACCAAGATTTAAAAGTTTTCCCTATGTAAGCCTATGTAAATCTTGTGAACCCCCCCCCTCCAAGTATGAGGCCAAATTGACCCCAGGACTATACTTTGGACACTTTTGGTAGACTCCAACTAGATCAAGCTAAATGCCAAATTTGGTAGCTCTAGGCCTTATGGTTTCAGACAAGAAGATATTTAAAGTTTTCTCTATATAAGCCTATGTATAAAACTTGTGACCCCTGGGGAAGAGCCAATTTTGACCCCAGGGCTATAATTTCAAGAAACATGATAGAGGTCTACTACATAAAGCTACATGCCAAATTTGGTAGCCCTATGCCTTATGGTTTCAGACAAGAAGATTTTTAAAGTTTTCTCTATATAAGCCTATGTAAAACTTGTGACCCCTGGGGAAGAGCCAATTTTGACCCCAGGGCTATAATTTCAAGAAACATGATAGAAGTCTACTACATAAAGCTACATGCCAAATTTGGTAGCCCTATGCCTTATGGTTTCAGACAAGAAGATTTTTAAAGTTTTCTCTATATAAGCCTATGTAAAACTTGTGACCCCTGGGGAAGAGCCAATTTTGACCCCAGGGCTATAACTTCAAGAAACATGATAGAGGTCTACTACATAAAGCTACATGCCAAATTTGGTAGCCCTATGCCTTATGGTTTCAGACAAGAAGATTTTTAAAGTTTTCTCTATATAAGCCTATGTAAAACTTGTGACCCCTGGGGCAGAGCCAATTTTGACCCCAGGGCTATAATTTGAAGAAACTTGATAGAGGTCTACTACATAAAGCTACATGCCAAATTTGGTAGCCCTATGCCTTATGGTTTCAGACAAGAAGATTTTTAAAGATTTCCAATATTTTTCAGTTTTGTTGCCATGGCAACCAGAGTTTTTGAAGGAATCAAATTCTTTCAAGAAATTCTGAAGAGGACCATGTCAGGATCATTTCTGTGAAGTTTCGTGAAAATCGGATGGGTAGTTTCAGAGAAGAAGATGTTTGAAATAAAAGTTAATGGACGGACGGACGGACGGACGACCGGACGGACGGATGGACGCACGACGGACACCGGGCCATGACATAAGCCCGCTGGCCTTCGGCCAGTGGAGCTAAAAAACTGTGCTCCAAGTCAGGCTAGAGCCTGAGGCCTCCTGGCTATGAGTCCTAGCCTTTACCACTAAGTCCCACAAGATCAAAAGATCTGATGGCAAGTAGACCTGCCACAAAATGTGACTTTACATCCTCTATATTGTGTTTTAAGTTCTAACCTTTCACCAAACAGTCCTATGTTCGAACGAACTTGAGAAGGGTTTCTATATGAAAATACTTTTGCAAAAAGAGAAAATGCAGGTAACCAGCATTTTCTCCTTTTCCAAGAATATTTTCTACCTTTTCAAAAACGAACCTCATTACTTGAGCCATATTTTAAATGTCGCCTGCACCTGCTTTCGACTTGGGAAAGTCTGAATTGTTGTCGTTTGGTAAAGAGTTAACAGATAGGAGAGACAATCAAACCCAGACTGCATTTTCCAAAAATGTGTAAGTCTAGGGGAGACAACTCTATCACACCTAACTGCTGATATTTGAAGAAAAAAAAAAATCACATCTACAATTTCTAGTAAACAGCTGTACAAATTTTCATTACACTGACATCAAAACTAAGGCAATAGTCTGTGACACTAATATATTAATATACCAATGTACGGGTCCACAGATGGAAAGATGAACAAGGGCCAGTGCCAGTGATCACAATGGTTTACTTGAGCAGTTCCTCAGGGAAGCTGAAAAATCAGAAGTAGAACAGAAAACAGAATCATGCTTACCTTAAAGATTCAAACACCAGGCAGAGATGATTTTTATGGAAAAAATGTCTGTGGAGCCGTAAACAATGGAACTTGTCTTCTGGATCTGCATCATTTAACTTTCTTAAAAACTCCAGTTCCTTTAAACCAGTTTTGTGCCTGTCAACAATGATAAGAATATAAATAAATAAACTGACCTTCTTGATGAGACATTTCTAATGAGTAACCATCCCAGAGGCTTAATTCTTTACCAAATGACAATATTCTAGACTAATCCAAGTTGAAAGCTCTTGCAGAAGACACCTTAACTCTTTCCCAAACAAGCCCTGGTTTTCACGTGTCTGCAGTACAAGTCTTTTGAAAACACTGTGGGAAAAGGAGAAATTGCTCGTAACGAGCAATTTCTCCTTTTCCCACAGTGTTTTCTACCCTTTTTGAGACCTTTCTGCTATTTTCATCAAATTTAAAATTGTTGTCTGCGAACTCTTTCAATTTGGACCAGTCCAAAATTTGTCATCTGGGAAAGGGTTAAATGAGACTCACAAGTTGAAATTTGTTTTTGGAAGAGTAGAAACAATGGTGGGAGGAGGGAATCCTGGCTATCAACATTCTTCCCTTTTCCTAAAATGTTTTCAAAAGCTTTCTTCCTCAGAGTCATTAAAACTCAGGATTGTTTTGTAAAGGGTTATGTGAAGAAATAAAATGAGCCATGCTCTGACAAAAGGTTGCTTAATACATCTCCATAATGCATTATACTAAGCAAGTCATCATAAACATGTAATTATGGATCTATAAAATCCATTTTTTTGTAACAACTGACTGAGTCATACGACAGAATGGTCAATCGACATCAGAAAATTGACCACTAACAAAAGGTTTTGGCCCATGTCAGCCTGTGCAGTTCACACAGGTTGACTTGGGCGATACTTTTTACAAAAACAGTAATCCTTACTTTTGTTTATTTTTGTTAAGAAAAATGTCAATTTATCTATGTATTTTTTTCTTTAATTCTGCACTAAATCCTAGGTTGTGAGTGCCAACAACATACAATTTAAAAAAGAATTCAAATCTTGGATCCCAAAATACTTCTCTTATCTCTGCCACTTGGCTGATGGTATTATTTTAAAATACATGCAATTCAAAACATCGTGAAAATTGGATACATAATACTGTATAGCTGGATATCTACGTTTGTCAAAAAATTTGCAAATTACCAATTACTGACATTTTGCATACTGAAGTATTTGCAAATTCAAGACACCTGTTATTTGTTGGTATACTTAATCGAAAAGTTTGCGAATTTTTCAAATTCCCGAAATCGCAAAACTTTCCACATCACAAAAATTTCCACTTATACAGTATTTGTGTTTATATGTTAACATACTAGTCTACATCTTCTACTTGTTGAAAAATATTGTGATACAGAATCCACAGAATAATGTGTTTGTGAATTGAATAAAGTGATGCCTTACTTTAGATGTAGTTTAAGAGCAAATAAAAAAAGATAAACATGAAAACACTTTTCAGCACACATCACAGATGTAGACTTACATGAGTTCATTATTGCGAATGATCTTTATGGCAGTTTCTTGGTTCCCACGGGCTTGGTCTCTTGCTCTAACAACATTACTGAACACTCCCTGACCAGTATAGCCATAAACTGTGTACCTCTTGTCCAGTGTTTCACCAATGTGCACCCCTGAAAATGACACATCCATTTTGATTGGTTGGAGTTTTGTCTGCAATGCTTTCAATAGTATTTCAGTCATTGTCAGAGGGAAAAATTCTGAACAATTAATTAATTTGCCACAACACTTTCCTAAGTCACTTGCAACTGAAATCCTAATCAAACAAATTTTCTGAATATACAGTTTCTCTAAAAGAAACTAAAACTGTGACATTGTGAGGAAAAAAATCCCCAAATTCCACATCAAAGGGATGTTGAGATAACATGACTAGACTTAAAATAACAATAAGCATCTTTAATTCTATTATTCTTTGGCAAAACTGAAGTTTATGAGATGTTTCATTCTTTCTCAATGAAGTCCAAAACTTTGCTTAAACAAGCATTTCATTGTTTGCAGCCCCTGGGATTGGCACTTTGAATACATATCCGTGTGTAAATTAGTTCAATCATCTATTTAAATTTCTTACCAAGAACTGATCAGTGGCAGACAAATATGATGGGAACATTTTATCAAGAATCTCAGGGAGAAAAACAGCCATGATAGCACAATTTGACACCACAATTTCAGTGGCCTATCTGCTTTAATGTATATGTACATGTACAATATAACATGTTCGTTTCTGAACAGTAACTAAGGAAGTCAGTTTACCTTATTACCACATATCCATGTATTGTAACAGGAGAAGGGAACAGAAAATTGAACCTACAGAGAGACTACCTGATTCTAGCAGTATAACCCCTAACCCCTAAAACATAGATCTGAAGGGGGGGGGGGCATTATAAATATAATTGTGATGGGCACCAACTTACTGTAATATCCCTCAGCATCATCCCAATTATCCAACAATGCTGGATTCTCATTTTTACCCATCTTGAACCCTGAGAGGTTTGGACTCTGAAATAACAAAGTTTTATTTATAAACAAACAAACAACACTCTTTTCAAAATGATATTTTTTTTTCGGGGGGGGGGGGGGGATTCTTAGAAACCATGGTGAGAAAAAGTAGACAATACTGGGGGAAGGCATTTTTATGTTTTCCAAGAATATTATCTATCCTTTTAAAAAGACAAATGCCATCATTTCAGTATAAGTAATTTGCTGTGGTGAAATGTTTTCAATGTTGACAAGCCTACAGTTTTGTTATCTAGAATACCTTACCATGGCAATACTAACCATCTGAATGGTAGACACATTCACATGGTTAGTTTTTGGAATTTTTCATAAGAAGCGAATTCAGAGTAATTGGTAAAAACAGTGACAGGATTTGCCTCTACAATTTAAGTCTTAATCCTTGACAAAAAATACTGATGAATTTACAACCCTGAGAAAAAGCACTTTTGAAACATCCTGGGAAATAGAGAAATCTCAAAAGCAAGCTCACTACTTTCAATAATGTTTTTAGTTGTAGTAGTAGGAGTAGTAGTAGCAATAGTTGTGGTAGTAGTAGTAGTAGTAGTAGTAGTAGTTTTATTAAGTTAAAACTATAACATGGTAATTTTACTCTTTCAATGAAAAATCCTATCAACTGAACCAGATGTAATTTGTTGTATGCATATACTTTCCAAATGGTAATAAATTCTAAAGTTTTCTTGTCTGTTAACCTTTAAGGCCCTGAGTTAATAAAATAGACTTTTTAAATTTCAGGAATACAGCCACATAGCCATTGCTACTTTATTACTACTTTGGCCAGGAAAGATAAAGATCAGAGTGCACCTTCCAAGCAGTCTAATCTTGATCTACAGTAATACTGTCTATAAAGGCAACCTACACCAGGCCCAACCCTGTAAGGTTTAAAGAACTAAGCTTACAACGTTATAAACTACTTACACTGTATTGTTCTGCAAACATGTCTGCATCTTCTGCAAACATGTCCATCTCTTTTTTAGCCTTTGTAGCATCTTCACCTTCCTGGGAAGTTCCATCTTTACTATTTGTGTCTGAAATCGAAAAGCAACTATAGAAATCAGTTCCTGTATCATTGACAAAAGATGAAACATCGTGTGTCAGTAAGTAAAAGCAACTTTCAGCAAATCAAAGGATGTTTTGACCAAAATGTCTCTTTATATATTGAACAGTAATGATCAGTGATCACACTGTTTATTCTGTGCTGTCTAATCTTGATCTTCACTTTCAACAAAAGCATCTAACAATACCAGTACACTGTTAAACTAAACCTTCAAGGAGACAAAGAAAACAGGTACAAGGACCTATTTTTTGGCCTCTGTGGGCATGCCTGTAAATTCGCCTTTTCGGCTTGCTTTACCTTGTTAGGTATATGAATTTTGCACTATTTTCATTCTAAGGCTAGAGACTACACAGATGATTACACTTGCTACAAAGTGCAAATGTCTCACTGACTGTTCAAAATGTATTGGTTTCAGGACTAATACCCTGTTATGAAATTTTTAAAAAAGGCTAATTTTATAACTTTTTTCTAAATCTGATCCCAAAAAGAGTAAAGGGTAAGGGAAGGGGTAAAGTTAGGGATGCACAAATCACCAAAGACAGAGTATTTCTTCTCATAATCACATACAGACAATGATGGGCTATTCATCTTGTTTTTTTATCATACTAGGCAATTAACTCTTTACCAAATGACAAAATTTTAGAATCATCCATATTCAAGGCATTTGCAGCTGACATTTCAAACATGGCTCAAACCATGGAATTTGTCTTTGATAGGGAAGAAACATTGTAGGAAAAGGAGAAAAATGCTAACCATCATTTTCTCCTTTTCCCACAAATGTTTTCAAAAGGCCTCTTCCTCAAGGTCTTTAAAAGTCCGGATTGTGTGGTAAAGGGGTAACACATTCAAAAGTTTAAAAAACAGCATGAGTCAAAACTTACCTGTAGGAGCGTCTAATGAAAGTCTCTTCTGCTTCATTGTTTCCTCAAAGTCAACTGTATTGTCTTCTTCCAGATTGTCATAGATCTTCAAATCTTTGGCAGTGTCTTGTTTCTCCTCCTTGTCACTATCCCATCTTCTCTTCACAGGACCTGATTTCTTTTCAACAGTCTTACCCATCTCTTCTTTCTTCCTTTCTTCTACACTAGACTTGTCTTTAGATCTAGAACCACTCTCACTACTACTACTTCTTCTTCTGTCCCTCACTTGTGTTTTGTATTTCTTTTTCTTTTCATATTCTCCTTCACTACTACTATACCTATCTTTTCGTCTTTGTCTCTTTCTTCTTTCATCCTGACTATCATTCTTATCTCTAATTTTATCATATCTGTTATAGTTTTTGTCATCTTCATCACTTGAACTGAGATCATCACTTGAGTCATCTGAAGAGTAACTCTTAACTTTCCTTTGTTTTTCTTCATTTCTGTCTCTCTGACTTTTCTCCTTCTTTTCCTTGGATCTCTCTATCTGTCTGTACTTTCTTTCAAGTTCTTCACTACTATCCCTTTTCATAGGTCTCTCCCTGTCTTTCCCCTTGCTGCTGCTCTTTTCTTTATCTGAGAGACTGTCTTGTTTATCTCTAGTGTCATCTTCGCTGTCTGGTTCAGATGAAGATTCACTGTCACTACTACTATCACTGGTTGTACCATCTTGACTTCTCGTGTGTGACTGTCGATCTAAAACAATAAAAATTTTCATCCACAGGAATATGGTCTCCTTATGCAAGGATAAAAACAATGTGTTAGAAATATGGATTAAACATTTTAGAAGATGATAATAAAAAACTTCACTATTGTAAGATAATGTTTAAACAAGAGGGCCATGATGGCCCTGTATCGCTCCACTGGCTTATAAATACAAACCATAAATAGTAAACATTTCAATTCTGAGCCAAATGATTTCAAAATAAAGACTTAAGTTTTCTCTGTAAAAGCCCATGTAAAAGTTGAGACCCGCTGGGCAAAGCCATTTTTGATCCCAGAGCTATAATTAGTTGAACCTTGGTAGAGGTCCACAAGATAAAGCCACATGCCAAAATAATACAAGTCTATGCTGTAAATAAAGTGATTTTCAAGTTTTGTCCATATGAAGCTTCTGTAAAACATAAGACCCCTGATGCAAGGCTAATTTCAAAAAAAAAATCAAAACAGGAAGATTTCTTTAGTTGTCACTATGTAAGCCCATGTAAAACTTGTGACCCCTGCGGCGGTGCCAATTTTGACCCCAGGGCTAAAGTTTTGGCCCACTTGGTAGAGGCCCACTAGATATAGCTACATGCAAAATTTGGTAGCTCTAGGCCTTATGGCTAGGTACAGGAAGATTTTTAAAGTTTTCTCTATATAAGCCTATGTAAAACTTGTGACCCCTGGGGCAGAGCCAATTTTGACCCCAGGGCTATAATTTGAAGAAACTTGATAGAGGTCTACCACATAAAGCTACATGCCAAATTTGGTAGCCCTATGCCTTATGGTTTCAGACAAGAAGATTTTTAAAGATTTCCAATATTTTTCAGTTTTGTTGCCATGGCAACCAGAGTTTTTGAAGGAATCAAATTCTTTCACGAAATTCTGAAGAGGACCATGGCAGGATCATTTCTGTGAAGTTTCATGAAAATTGGATGGGTAGTTTCAGAGAAGAAGATGTTTGAAATAAAAGTTAACGCACGGACGGACGGACGTACAGACGCACGCACAGACGGACGCACGCACGGACGCACGACGAACACCGGGCCATGACATAAGCCCGCTGGCCTTTGGCCAGTGGAGCTAAAAACTAATATGGGCAGTCTACAAATAACTACTGCTAATAGAATAACAAAACTGATACTTTTGTTCTAATTAATTTATCAAACAATCAATTATTTTCACAACCTTGAAGAAATTGGCTTCAGAAAACATCACTGGAAAAGGAGAAGGTGCTGTAAGAGCATTTTCTTCTTTTTACATGTTGTTTTCTTCCCTAAAAAAGACAAATTCTATCCAACCCTATACATTACCAATACATCTGATTTATCATCTAAAATTGCTTTCAAATTAGATGAATCTACAGTTTAGTTGTCTGTATTAAAGTAGCTAAATTCACTGACCTTCTTTCCTAGCAGTCAAATCTCTCTCTGGCTTTACATTAGTCTCTGTGTTTTCAGTTTGTGTCTCTGGGATATCTGCTGTTTTCTTTTCTTCTTCTTTCACTTCTTCTGCTGGTTCTTCACTCTGCTTTAATTTCTAGTAAGAAATGTGAAAAAAGATTTTTGATCACAACTACCAGATTCCCACAAAAAGCAACCCTATACTAAACACAATTTACACAAAATTTACCAGACCTAATGCATAGAACTTCTTTTATTTGTACAGCATACCATATTCGAAAAAGTTATGGAAAACAAGGCTATTAACTCTCACCACACAACAAAATCTTAGACCAGTCCGAATTAAATGCATTTGCTGATGACAATTTCAATGTGGCTCAAATGTGAGGGATTTGTCTTTCATAGGGTAGAAACATTGTGGGAAAAGAAGAAAATGCTGGTTACCAGCATTTTCTCCTTTTCCCACAATGTTTTCAAAAGGCTTCTTCCTCAGGGTCGTTTAAAGTCAGCATTGTGTGATAAGGGGTTAAGGACCAATTTCTCTTTCTCTCACAATGTTTTAATATGTGTTCATACACTACACCTGAATTTTAGTTGATCAGGGATGCATTCAAAGCAAATCATCTGCTGCACTTTTGTTTCAGAAGGCCCAGTTGAAACCATTTGAAGAAATTTGCTCATAGCTATTTCTTTACAGCACTTCCTTTGTACACTTGTCTGTTGTAAACAAGTCGTGGGAGGAAGGTGGTAGAGGAACAGCCATGAGCAGATTGTTTCTGATGGTTTTAACTCTGATTAATTGAATGGAGTTTGAAGCTGCTTTCAACATTATTTCAGTCATATCACAATGACATGTCACTTATTCATGTATGTTCGTATGTTCATTTAAATTTTCAGCTGTTGCAAAAAAAAATAATAAATAGTAAACTTGAAATTACAACTGGAAATTTTAATTCTAGTTTAATAATTTACTTTTCTGTTTACAGTCTGTACTCTGATATATTGTCAGACATGTAATAATATCCATACTTTAACCCTTTACCAGACGACAGAATTTTAGCTTGTCCAAATTGAAAGCATTTGCAGATGACAATTTCAGTGTGGCTCAAATGGTGCAATTTTTCTTTGATAGGGGAGAAAACATTGTGGGAAAAGGAGAAAATGCTGGTTACCAGCATTTTCTCCTTTTCTGACAATGTTTTCAAAAGGCTTCTTTCTGAGAGGCGTTAAAAGGCGGCATTGTGCGGTAAAGGGTTAAATGGTACAAATTAAATGTGGCTGTTATTTGACCCTCCATCATTAATTTTGGCCACTGGTGGGCTTATAAGAATATATTTACCTGCATTAAGGCTTCTCTTTCTTTTCTTCTCTTTTCAATGAGGACATCTTCATCATCATCATCATCAGGATCAGATCTGTAAAACATATCCACTACTTACTTACAAAATCTACAGCAGAGATCAGTGTATTAGGAACTTAAAACTTAAATTGCTAAATGAATTCCTAGAAGTAGTAAGTGAAAATAGTATTGCCATTTCAAATGTTCTTTTCCAGAAAAATGTCTCTGAGGGTGTAGACACATTCTGAGCAGTCTGATCTTTATCTGCACTGCCTGCAAAAGCACATTGTGTAAAGCTTGGTAGCCTAAAAGATTAACAGTGGAAGAAGTGGGTTATAACTGACACATAACTCTAGCCTAAAACTTTTCGTCTTGCTGACCACCTTTGAAAACAATGTGGAATTGTGGAGAAAATGCTTGCAACTTGAAATTTCTCCTTCGCTACCATCTTCTATAAATACCTATTACAAGTATGTTTAAACTGTTAATGAGTTCAAACTGAAAGTAAAGCCTTACAGTAAATATGGAACTGGCAGAGGTCCAGATAGATCATGGTGGTAATCCCACTCTATGATCGTAAGTTCTTAACCCAAAACTATGTTGTGGGTTCTCATACGCATTTTCTACATCAGACTACTAAAATAAGCACCAGCAACATAAGTTTGATATAAAAATGTAAAGATCATTGTCTTTTATCTAAAAAAATCTGAAATGGCTAATTTGGCGGGGGGGTGGGGGTGGGTGGGAATTTACATGTCGTAATCTCTATGTGAACATGAACATGTACTTTTGGTGATGGATTTACTAATTTTTCTTAACTCTTTACAAGTGACAACATGAAACGGGGAGAACAAATAAAATGGGGCTCAAACAAAGAGATTTATCTTTGAACAGGTTGAAAGCATCATGGGAAAACAGTAGAATACCTCGAACTTTTTTTTTCAGTGTTTTCAAAAGCCTTCACCACACAAACCCGAGTTTTAATGACCCTGACAGAGAAGGCTTTTGAAAAAATTGTTGGAAAAGCAGAAAATGCTGGTAACCAGCATTTTCATCTTTTCCAACAATGATTTCTACCCCATCAACGGCAGAAATCATCATTTTCCTTGTCATCTGCAATATTGTCTAATACAAACTTTTGTCATTTGGTAAAGGTTTAAAACATGAGAATATTTGGCGGGTCTAACAAGCTACAATACTTACATATGGACCTCTTCCTCTGATGATTCATCATGTTTAATGAACAGTCCCTCTGACAAACTTCCTTTGAACTTATCCTCGTTCTCTCTGGATTTCTTATTTCTATCTCTGGACTTACTCCTTCTTCCCCTTGACCTACTTCTTCTATGTCTTGACCTACTTCTCCTGTCACGTGAACGTTGTCTCCTCCTGTCTAGGGATGCGCTTCTACGAAGGTCTCTTCTGGGTGGGCTGCGTCTGCAGTAGGAAATTTAACCCTCTACCAAGCGATCCAGAGTTTAAATAACTCAAAGGAAATAGGAATTTGAAAACATTGTAAGCAAAGGAAAAAAAGGATGGTAACTGGCATTTTTTCCATATCCTACTATGTTTTCTACTCTTTCCATCACAAATTTCATAATTTCATAACTTGAGCAACATCTAATTTGTGCATCTGCAAATGCTTTTCAACTTAGAAAAGTCTAAAACTTTGTCATCTTGTAAAGGGTTGAAGCCATTTATAACAGATCTCAGTATCAGTACCCATCCATTTGTTCTTGAAATTTCTCACTTCCAATCTCTGGATTACTAGCCTTTGTCATAAACACTGAACTGTAGGTATGCTGCAAACTTCTTTTTTAACCCTTAACCTGCTAAATAAGTGAAATAGACTTTTAAGACAGTAGTAAAAATCCAGTATTTTCTATTTCAAAGTAATTTTGAGAGGAAAAATATCTCCTTATTGGACACCATAGATCCAAGATCAGTCTAATCTTGATCTACACTGTCCGCAAAAGGTCCTTGAGTCGTGCTTAGCAGCTTAAGGGTTAAGATACCCTATAAGATATATCTGTATGACAGATACAAATCTGTCCAACTCTTAACTCTTAACCAAACAACCAAATTTTAGACTGGTCCAAATTGAAAGCATTTGCAGACGACAAAATAAATGTGACCAAAAAATTTAGAAAGGGTAGAAAACATTGTGGGAAAAGGAGAAAATGCTGGTTACCAGCATTTTTTCCTTTTCCCGCAATGTTTTCAAAAGGCTTCTTTCACAAGGTCGTTAAAAGTCGGGATTGTGTGATAAAGGGTTAAGTCAACTTCCTTACATCTACACCTGAGTGTCAGCTAACTACCTGATAAAAATGTTCTAGATCTGCCCATTTTGATTACATTTGCAGTCTATGAATCAAATGTGGCATGAATGATGGACTTATTTTTTTTTAACCCTTTACCAGACGACAACATTTCAGCCTTGTCCAAATTGAAAGCATTTGCAGACGACAATTACAATGTGGCTCAAATGGTGCATTTTTTCTTTGACAGGGTAGAAAACATTGTGGGAAAAGGAGAAAATGCTGGTTACCAGCATTTTCTCCTTTTCCCACAATGTTTTCAAAAAGCTTCCTTCCCAGGGTCATTAAAAGGCTGCATTGTGCAGTAAAGGGTTAAGGATAGAAAACATTGTGGGGGGGAAAAAATTATGGTCCTCTGCATTTTCTTCTTTTCCTGCAATGTTTTAAACAGCTCTTTCCTAGAGGGTTGTGAAAACACAGTGATTATTTGGTAAAGGTAACAAGAGGGCCATGATGGCCCTGGGTCGCTCACCTGAGTCAATAGGCGAAATTCACTCAACGTGCATAATCCAATTTCTGACCAATTGTCAGGTCAATTGATGAACAAACTTGGTAGAGGTCCACTAAGAGATGCTACATGCCAAATATCAAAGCTCCACGCCTTCCAGTTTCAGAGAAGAAGAACTTTAAAGTTTTCATTCTTTGTTCCTATGTTCGAAATTTGTGACCCCCGGGGCGGGGCCAGTTTTGACCCCAGGGACATCATATGAACAAATTTGGTAGAGGTCCACTAAGAGATGCTACATGCCAAATATCAAAGCTCCACGCTTTCCAGTTTCAGAGAAGAAGAATTTTAAAGTTTTCATTCTTTGTTCCTATGTTCGAAATTTGTGACCCCCGGGGCGGGGCCAGTTTTGACCCCAGGGACATCATATGAACAAATTTGATAGAGGTCCACTAGGAGATGCTACATACTAAATATCAAAGCTCTACGCCTTCCAGTTTCAGAGAAGAAGAATTTTAAAGTTTTCATTCTTTGTTCCTATGTTTGAAATTTGTGACCGCCGGGGCGGGGCCAGTTTTGACCCCAGGGACATCATATGAACAATTTGGTAGAAGTCCACTAGGAAATGCTACATGCCAAATATCAAAGCTCCACGCCTTCCAGTTTCAGAGAAGAAGAATTTTAAAGTTTTCCTTCTTTGTTCCTATGTTCGAAACTTGTGACCCACGGGGCGGGGCCAGTTTTGACCCCAGGGGCGTCATATGAACAAACTTGGTAGAGGTCCACTAGGAGATGCTACATGCCAAATATCAAAGCTCCACGCCTTCCAGTTTCAGAGAAGAAGAACTTTAAAGTTTTCATTCTTTGTTCCTATGTTTGAAACTTGTGACCCCCGGGGCGGGGCCAGTTTTGACCCCAGGGGCGTCATATGAACAAACTTGGTAGAGGTCCACTAGGAGATGCTACATGCCAAATATCAAAGCTCCACGCCTTCCAGTTTCAGAGAAGAAGAATTTTAAAGTTTTCCTTCTTTGTTCCTATGTTTGAAACTTGTGACCCCCGGGGCGGGGCCAGTTTTGACCCCAGGGACATCATATGAACAAACTTGGTAGAGGTCCACTAGGAGATGCTACATGCCAAATATCAAAGCTCCACGCCTTCCAGTTTCAGAGAAGAAGAATTTTAAAGTTTTCATTCTTTGTTCCTATGTTTGAAACTTGTGACCCCGGGGCGGGGCCAGTTTTGACCCCAGGGACATCATATGAACAAACTTGGTAGAGGTCCACTAGGAGATGCTACATGCCAAATATCAACGCTCCACGCCTTCCAGTTTCAGAGAAGAAGAATTTTAAAGTTTTCATTCTTTGTTCCTATGTTTGAACTTGTGACCCCCGGGGCGGGGCCAGTTTTGACCCCAGGGACATCATATGAACAAATTTGGTAGAGGTCCACTAGAAGATGCTACATACCAAATATCAAAGCTCTACACCTTCTAGTTTCAGAGAAGAAGATTTTTAAAGATTTTGCTATTTTTTTCCCTTTGGTTGCCATGGCAACCAGAGTTATGGGTGGAATTCAATCTCTTGAACAACTTTGGTAGAGCTTCACCTGAGGAACATCCCTGCCAAGTTTCATCAAGATTGGCCCAGTGGTTTAGGAGGAGAAGATGTTTAAAGAAATTGTGAACTACGGACGACGGACGACGCATGACGGACATTGGGCGATTACAAAAGCTCACCTTGAGCACTTCGTGCTCAGGTGAGCTAAAAAGCACTTTGACAAAAGGAGGAAATGTTGATTAGCAACACTTTCTCTTTCCCACTATGCTTTCAAAAGCCTTCTTTCTCTGGGTCTGACAAACACAGGAAAGTTTGGTAAAGAGTTGTTCGCAATTATTCACAATTCACAATTACCTTCTGTCCTCTCTGAGTACAGCCCTATTTCGTTCTGGATCCCTGTCTCTTTCCCTATCTCTCTCAACATCTCTTATATTCCTAGATCTCTCCACATCATCTCCACCTCTGGGACGGTCTGCTGGTCTAGACCTGTCAAATTCACCAGCTCCTCTGTACTTGTCATGTCTATTGCCTCTTTCTATCTCCCTATTGCTTCTATCTGCCTCTCTATTGCCTCTGTCTGTCTCTTCATATCTGTCTTTTCTTTTCTCATCCCTGCCTTCACTCCTGCTATCCACTGTTCTTGACTTAGATCTGAACACAGTATGCATACAGGTACTTCGAATGTAAATGTGTATATATTATACGGGACCCTTCTCATCATACACATATGAATAATTTCCCCCACCAAAAATGTGTAGCAGCAAATAGTATACATTTATAAAGCAATCCTTTGTTTTAACAATCCTACACAAGACCTCTTTTCAAAACACTGTGGGAAAAGGAGAAAAATGCAAGTAAGCATCTTTTCCTCCTTTTCCAAAAATATTTTGTACCCCTTCAAAAAAAAATTATCCCATAGTTTGCACCACATTAGTTTTTGTCATCTGCATGTGCTTTCAATCTGTAAGTAAAAAATATTGCCATGTGGTAATGAGTTTACTTTGTACCAAAAGAGAAAATTTTGACTTGTCCAAATTGAAAGCATTTGCAGATGACCAAGGTTGCCCAAATGACAAAATTTGCTCTTGATAGGGTAGAAAACATTGTGGAAAAAGAAGAAAATGGTGGTTACCAGCAAACTCCTTTTCCAACACTGCTTTCAGAAGTCCTTCTTCCTTAAACAATGGGATTGTGTTACTGTGTAGTAAAGGGTTAAGAGAAAGATTTTTGAATACCACTGTTACCTTTCACTAGATGACAAAATTTTAGCCTTGTCCAATGAGAAAGTATTCACAAATGACAAATCAAATGTACCCCAAATGATGAGATTCCATTTGGGAAGAGTAGGAAGCACTGTGAGAAATGGAGAATACGCCAGTTACCTGCATTCTTTCCTATTCCCACATTGTTTTCAAAAACCCTTTTCCAAAGGAACTGTTAAAACACTGGGTTATTTAACAAAGGGTTAATTAAATCATTGCATGGTTGAACATCAAATGGTTCTGATTCTGGTAACAATAACTAGATCTATGAATCTAATAAATCATCAGCAAAACAACATAAATGTACGTGTATTTGTTCATGAGGTATGGATAAGTGGGGCTTCATGAATATGAGCAGTGCTCTGGCAAAAAGGGGCTTAATGCATCTCTGTAATCCATTACACCAAGCAAGACATCACTTAATTATGGATCCATAAAATCCATTTTGTCAAACAATCGACTGAGTTACAAGGTAGAATTATCCCTCAAGATGCAGAAAATTTAAAGATAGCGAAAAGTTTCGGCCCATGCGGACTGCGCAGGCTGATATGGGTCAATACTTTTCGCAAATGCATTAAGCTCCCTTTTCACAGAGCATGGCTCAAATCTATATCGTGCATACTTGCTGAAATCATCACAACTTCGATAAGTACTCGCAACAACTAAGGTTATGCTACTCTTTGAACCCTTAACCCTTTCCCAAACAAGCCCTGGTTTTCACGTGTTTGCAGTACAAGTCTTTTGAAAACACTGTGGGAAAAGGAGAAATTGCTCGTAACGAGCAATTTCTCCTTTTCCAACAGTGTTTTCTACTCTTGAGAACTTTCTGCCATTTTCATCAAATTTAAAATTGTCGTCTGCAAACTCTTTCAATTTGGACCAGTCCAAAATTTGTCGTTTGAGAAAGGGTTAAATATTCCTCTTTATCACAACCTCTGTTATTCTAACTTTTTACCTTGATCTGGCTTTTTCGAGATACATCTCTGCATTCCTCTCCATTGATTTTTTCCTCTCTCGTCTTTTTTCCACCAATTCATCTTCCCTCTCTCTCTTTCTTGATTCCTTCCTGTCTTTACTACTCTTCTTGTCTTTTTCCCTTTTTTCTTTTTCTTTTCTCCTTTCTTTTTCCTTTTTCCTTTCTTTCTCTTTTTCTCTTCGTCTACGAATTTCTTCATGTTCTTCTTCAAAGCTTGTAAATGTCTGGATTGAATGCCTACCTTCAGACAAGTCATTTCCCCGTACCTCTTCGTCTTCATGCATAGCATATTCCAACAATTCATCATCAAACTCTTTCTTTCTTTCCTCTCTGTCTACTTCCCCTTCTTCCTCAGAATCACTATGTCCATAGGAGCCATATCCTTCAGCTATTAAATTCATAGAATGTGTTTTTTCAACAGTTCCACTTATGTCACTGAGATCCTCATTCCTCTGATTCTTTGAAAAATTAGAAACATCTTCTTTATATTTTCTACCTCTTAGATCAGATTGAACATGACGGCGTTCATCATTTTTGTTACCAGGAATGGTAATTGCCAAACCAAATTCTGGTCTGAAGTTGTCTTCCTGGCTCATGCTATGGTAGCCATTATTACTATGGTCGTTTGAAACCTCACTGCTTTGATGCAAAGCTTGTGAGGCAAACAGGTCAATCTGGGCTGAAAGTGCATTGTATTGTTCTTCCAACACAGGATCATACTTATCATCAGGTACTTCATTTAGTTCAGCTCTAAGTGCAGCCCTGGCTGCTTCCAGCCGGATCAAATCTGACTCATAAAACCCATCATTGTAGTCTTGGTACCTTTCATGGACCCGTTGTCTCTTTCTATCTCCACTTTCATCCCCATCTGACCTTCCATCTTTATGTTTCTTTCGTTTATGTTTGTGTTTCAAGCTGGAATGTTTATCACTGTATCTATCTGATGCATGTTTCCCATGTTTATTCTTGTGTTTGTGCTTATGCTTGTGCTTCTTCTTATCTTTTCTTTCAGGTCGTGTTTTTAAATCTGGAATGTCATCTTCACTTTCACTGTAACAGTTCAAATAAAAAAAGACTTGTTCATTTAGAATTTACAGAGTAGTCAGATATGCAATGTGTTTACATATAACAGAGGGAAAAAACCTCTATTTGCTCTGTATGTAGACCAGTCCAAATTGAGAGCATTTGCAGACGACATTTTAGATGTGACTCAAATGAGGAATTTTGCCTTTGATATGGTAGAAAACATTGTGGGAAAGGAGAAAATGCTGGTTACCAGCATTTTCTCCTTTTCCCACAATGTTTTCAAAAGGTTTCTTCCTCAGGGTCATTAAAAGTTGGGATTGTATGGTAAAGAGTTAAAGGACTTTGTATAAATTGGAAGAATTACTTTTCTGCAAACGCGAGTTTGGCACGCCCACCTTAGTAACGTGCTATTTTGGTCGTTAGGGCCGACAAACAAACCAGAAAATGGCGTCGAGAAAGAGAGATTATTTCAGTTTTATTTTATCTGATATTTTGCTATAATTAAAGTACCCAAAGCTTTTTTCCCAAGGTTCTTTTCAGTTCGGACTAAACTGGCAAAGTAACAAGAAAAAATACTTTGAATAATGTCATATTTATGAGAAATCGAAAAATGAAAATAGCGCAAATATGTTAGTAATTCCATGTTTGGTCACAGCATTAAACTAAAATTACATTGAGTAGATTGCTGTCAGCATTATCCATAACTTATAATAGGGGCATAAGTTTTTAAGACATTTCGTCAGTATATAACATGTCAGTTTGACAGTAAACAATATGAGAAAACGATTTACAATTTAACCCTTTACCACACAAACCCATGCCTTAATGACCTTGAAGGATGTAAATTTTGAAAACTTTCTCTTTTTCCTTAGATATTTTCTACCCTTTTAATGACAAATCTCATCATTGGAGCAACATTTTTATTTGTCGACAGCAAACGTTTTCAAAATAGATGAATCCAATCTTTTGTTGTCTGGTATAGATTTAATGAACACCTCTAACACCTGTTTGAGTGAAAATCAAGAAGTATATTGTAAGTAATCAATTAGGTGGTTTGTTGTATTTTTAACAGATGAATGTTGTGAAAAACTTTTAAACGGGGGGTGCGGGAAGAGATATATTTGGTCATTTGGGTGATTGTAAGGATTATACTGGTTTGGAATGGATGTGCATTTATCAGTCATGTGACAATAGTTGGGAAAACAAACAATCATTTAAACAAGGCAAAAGTGGCATTAACAGTCACATGCATTCATCTTTATGAAACAAGAATAAAATATGAATGCTCTCTAAAGTATTACAACAAGAACAATATGATGACGTTCACACTGTCAACTTCTATGAAACAGGGTGACATGTGGCTGTCAATAAAATATCCTTCTTCCTGTCGCTCGTTTCGTATGTAACGACTACGACTAGCTACGAGTAATGGTTTGGAACTTGAAAGATGTACGTGCAGTTAGATTTCAAAACAGGTAGTTTAACAAAACAGTTTGGTATAATCCTTCTTTCTTTCCCGGAAGACTGGAGAAAAAAAAAACCTGCTTTTCTGTCATTTGGTAGAGTGGCTGGTTTTGCGGAAGCCTTGTTAAATCTACCGGCAACATTTTATGTAGATCTAGGTTTTTGAAATAGATAAATTTAGGTTTCCTTTCAAGGTATATAATTTAACAATTATCTTACCACACGATTCTTACATGTCACTCTAATCCATTTTGAAATAATTCTTATATAATCCAGTCTTAGAACAATGGTTTAAACAAAAAGAAAACAATTACATTGTCAATAGTGAAGTCTATCACTTTGTCTGACTTTTGTGTTTACACGACATGCTATATGTGTTTTGACTGGCTGATGGGACCTGTCAATCAAATTCGGCAGAAAGGTCAATTACAGTAAGAAGGTTCACAGAGTCATTATCTATTATAAACTTATGTAAAATGTGTATACCAATGGGGGAGGTGCATTTTAAATATAGACTGATAAAAATAGAACACAGCATTGTAGATTTTGCTGGCTCAAATAGATGCCGATATCAGGAAGGCATAATTATGATTATTTTCAAGATTGTTTGCTCCTTTGTTTTACCATCCACCATTATAATTTATTAAAAAAAGATTTGTAAGGAATATTTCCAGCTGTAAGAAGCTGTATTTCTGCTTTCTTTTACAACTCATCATTTCTCAAGTCACAGGTAGGAAACTTCATATTCGGAGCCAATGGCTCCAACGTGAAAATGTGTTGGTCTTCCGGTTCCGAAACTGTCGGCTCAAAAACAAATGAAGAACAAGTAAGCCTGTCATTCTCTGTAATTATGTCTTCTAATGTCTTTGAAATTCCAAAAAAGGAGAATGTCATGCAATGCTCAAGTCTTTCAACATGTTTTCTACACTGTGGAAAGTCATGGAATGTGTACAGTATTGTCTGAATCATTTGTGCCATGGGTTGACCGTAGCCGAAATAATACATCAAGAACCTAGAATCCGTCTGTTATTGCCATTAAATTAGCAAATAAGAGAGAGGTCATCTTCGCAGGCCAAGGATACTAAGGTAGTACCCTTGGCCGCTCGCCTCTTTAAAAACTGAAACTCCAGCTGCGCCATTTCATTGGATGCGATCAAAACCCATCGCGTCCAATCAAACCATCCGTAACAAGAAATCTTCCGCGAAACAGAAAACAAAAATGGCGGCGCCCGTCAAAAACGAAAGTTGTCGTTTTTGTGACGAAAATTTGCAAAAAAAGAGTAGACGATCGATATTTAATGAGTTTTTCATAGTTCAAGATCAATTATGTACAAAAATTAGGACAGGTCCCACAGCCAAATGATTGCGAATCATCGTATGTCTGATTAATTTCAGAAAATTGTGATGAATCCGAAAGTGCAGCCATATTTGATGCATAGCCTAACAAATTTTATTACGAGCATTTTGATTGGTCAGAAATAACATCAGCAAAGGTTACGCAACTCGTGATATTCGATAGGTGGCGCAGCAGGAGTTTCGATTTTTAAAGAGGCGAGCGGCCAAGGATACGTAACGAACAAAGTGGAGTTAGTATCCTTGGCTTGCGAAGATGGAGAGAGGTTTGCTGTCCTAAAAGCGTGAATTAGTATTTTGAACTGTTATAATCATTGTTGGTAAAGAACTGAAAAGAAATAGCGTAAAAATGATAAAAAAAAAAAACAGAAGGGCTCCCATTATGTGAACCAGCCCTGAATATGTAAGTCGGCAACGACTGATGAGGGCATCCTTTTGAGAAATTAGTTTTCTGTTAGAAATTACTCAATTCATAAGCTGTGTTTTCCCGGAAATGCCCTTCAGTCCAAAATCTAATACATTTGTTCAATGGAATGTGACTGAATTTATGACAATACAAAGGACTGATATTGTCACAATTGAAAAATACTAACATTAATTTATCTAAATTTTGAAAGTACTTTTGTGTAGCTTTTGATTAATCGAATGGTCTATATGTTACATTTGTTATGCTTTCGTCCTAAGTGCATCCAACACATAGACACGTATAATGAAAAGTATTTGGCATTTTCGGAATGCTATGTGGTCTTCCAATAGTCATTCAAAAGCTTAACAGAAAATGGAATGTACCTATCCCAGCAGATATACTGAATAAAAAACAAGAGGGCCATGATGGCCCTGGATCGCTCACCTGAGTCAATAGGCGAAATTTCACTCCAGGGTCATAATGACCCAATTTAAAACTCATCTGAGATATTATTAAGACAAACATTCTGACCAACTGTCAGGTCAACTGAGCTGAAAATGTGGCCTCCAGGGTGTCCAAAATGTATTTCTTCAATTTGACCCAGTGACCTAGTTTATGACCCCATGTGACCATATTTCAAACTCATCCGAGATATTATCAAGACAAACACGCTGACCAATTTTCAGGGCAATTGAGTAAGAATTGTGGCCACTAGAGCGCCCACAAGATATTTCTTTAAATCTGACCTAGTCACTTAGTTTATGACCCTATGTGACCCAATTTTGAACTCATCCAAGATTTTATCAAGACAAACGTGCTGATCAATTTTCAAGTCAATGACTAAGAATTGTAGCCTCTAGAGCGCCCACAAAAAATTTCTTCTAGTTGACCTAGTGACCTAGTTTATGACCCAAGGTGACCAAAATTCAAACTCATCTGTAATTTCATCAAGAAAAACATTCTGACCAATTTTTAAGTCAATTCAGCAATAAATGTGGCCTCTAAAGTGCCCACAAGGTGTTTCTTTAATTTGACCTTGTGTCCTAGTTTATGACCCAAAGTTCCCAAATTAAAACTCATCCGAGATTTTATTTAAACAAAGATTCTGACCAATTTTCAAGACAACTGAGCAATAAATGTGGCCTCTAGACTGCCCACAAGGTATTTCTTTAATTTGACCTAGCGACTTAGATTATGTCCCCAGGTGACCCAATTCTGACAGATTTTCAGGTCAATTGAGCAATAAATGTGGCCTCTAGAGTGCCCACAAGGTATTTCTTTAATTTGACCTAGTGACCTAGTTTATGACCCTAACTCGTCCAAGATTTAATTAAGACAAACATTCTGACCAATTTTCAAGTCAATTGAGCAAACAATGGGGCCTCTTGAATGTCCACATGGTATTTCTTTGATTCGACCTAGTGACCTAGTTTATGACCCCAGGTGACCCCATTTCAAACTCATCCGAAATTTTATTAAGACAAACATTCTGACCAATTTTCAAGTCGACTGAGCAAAAGATGTGGCCTCTAGAGAGCCCACAAGGTATTTCTTTAATTTGACCTAGTGACCTACGTTATGACCCGAGATGACCCAATTTCAAAGTCATCTGAGATTTAATTAAGACAAACATTCTGACTAATTTTCAAGTCAATTGAGCGAAAAATGTGGCTTCTAGAGTGCCCACAAGGTATTTCTTTAATTTGACCTAGTGACCTAGTTTTTGACCCCACATGACCCAATTTTGAACTCATCCGAGTTCTTATCAAGACAAACATTCTGACCATGTTTCATGAGTATCGGACTGAAAATGTATCCTCTAGAGCACACACAAGGTTTTCCTAAGATCTGACCTGGTGACCTAGTTTTTTAACAGAGGTGACCCAGTTTTAAACTGTTCCAAGATATCATCAGGACGAAGATTCTGACTTAGTTTCATTAGTATGGGACTGAAAATGTGGCCTATAGAGCGCACACAAGGTTTTTCTAAGATTTGACCTAGTGACCTAGTTTTTGACCCCACATGACCCAATTTCTAACTCGTCCAAGATTTTATCATGACAAACATTCTGGCCAAGTTTCACAAGTATCGGACTGAAAATGTGGCCTCTACAGCCCCTACAAGATTTTTCTAATATTTGACCTAGAGACTTAGTTTTTGACCCCACATGACCCTATTTCAAACCTGTCTGAGATTTTATCATGACAAATATTCTGACCAAGTTTCACAAGTATCTGACTGAAAATGTGGCCTCTAGAGCGCACACAAGGTTTTTCTAAGATTTGACCCAGTGACCTAGTTTTTGACACCACATGACCAAATTTCGAACATGTCCAAGAATTTATCAAGACAAACATTCTGACCAAGTTTCATGAGGATCGGACTGAAAATGTGGCCTATAGAGCACACACAAGGTTTTTCTACGATTTGACCTAGTGACCTAGATTTTGACCCCACATGACTAAATTTCGAACTCATCCAAGATTTTATCAAAACAAGTTAACATTCTGACCAAGTTTCACAATTATCTGACTGAAAATGTGGCCTCTAGAGCGCACACAAGGTTTTTCTAAGATTTGGCCCAGCGACCTAGATTTTGACCCCACATGACCCAATTTCGAACTCATCCGAGACTTTATCAAGACAAACATTCTGACCAAGTTTCATGAGGATCGGACTGAAAATGTGGCCTCTAGAGCGTACACAAGGTTTTTCTAAGATTTGACCTAGTGACCTAGTTTTTAAACCCACATGACCCAATTTGGAACTCGTCTGAGATTTTATCAAGACAAACATTCTGACCAAGTTTCATGAGGATCGGACTGAAAATGTGGCCTCTAGAGCGTACACAAGGTTTTTCTAAGATTTGACCTAGTGACCTAGTTTCTGACCCTACATGACCCAATTTTGAACTCGTCCGAGATTTTATCAAGACAAACATTCTGATACAGTTTCATAAGGATCGGACTGAAAATGTGGCCTCTAGAGCATACACAGGGTAAAAAGTTGACGACGCAAGACACATGACAGATGCCAGACACAGCACGATCACAATAGCTCACCATGAGCACTTTGTGCTCAGGTGAGCTAAAAAATTTTGTCTGCAAAGACTATTTGATTTTTTTGAGAAACAAAAATCTTACCCAACTACACATGCATATTACAGAAGCCTTATTACTCTTGGATTAAATACCATTCTTTTACAAGGAAGAGAAGAAAATAAACACAAGACGTTTGCATGGTTTACATATCTATATGAATTTGCATTATATGTACACAATTTATAATGCATTCATCAACATAATAAATGTGAACTAAAAAAAGGGTAAGTGAAACAATTATGTGTCAAGTTTAAGTTATCAGTTGAATTGATTCATTCAAGCATCCGTGCATTCATTCAGTCATTAGTACATTGCCCATTTGTATATCTTTCGTTCTCCATCTCTCTTACCTTGAAAATGAGCGGACTGAACAAGTGAGTGGGTGAGAGGGTGGGTGGGTGTGTGGGTGAAAGATAACCTAATATATAATGGGAACAGGCTGATGTGGTAAAACTGAAAGGTAATGTCTTACACATTAACATTTCGGGTAACAATTTTATGTTTAGGCATAAGTTACAAATATTAACAACAAACTCAAACTCAGACGTATAAGCAAACTACCGATATACGCATTGTAAATGCTACATCACACCATTTTTCCAACCAATACTATATGAATTTTGAAAAAACAATCAAATCTGCAATGATTGGAAAATGATGTTGTGTCACATTTACAATGCGTACGCCATTAGTTTGCTTAAACACAATCAATTACACTGCAATATTAAACTTCCCATTCACAAACGCAACCCTTAACCCTTAGCTTCTTTTGCAAGATACGTGGGCAATGAATATTGATTGATTTGAGGTCAAATTACAACTTTATCACTCGTACCAAAGATTGTGAAGAAGACAGTGTTGTTCAATTTTTTTTTTGTAATTTATGTCTAAACGTAAAATTGTTATCTGAAATGTTTGTGTGTAAGATATTATGTTTCAGTTCAACCATATCAGCCTGTTCCCCTTATATATAAGGTGATCACTCACCCACTCACTCACTCGTCCGCGCCCACCCACGCGAGAGATAGAGAATAAGAGATATACAAATGGACAACGAACTAATGACAGGATGAATGTGCGGATGCTTGAATGAATAAATGAATTAATTAATAGTTATAACTTAAGTTTTAAACATACTGTTACACTTACTTTATTTTCATGTTACATTATCAAGTAATTATGTTGATGAATGCGTAATAAATTGCATAATGCAAATGTATGTATGGAGACCATCCAAACATGTGTTGCAATCATCATTTTCTTCTCTTCTCTTTTACTTGTAAGGGAACAGTGCTTATTGCCAGAGCAATTGGGCTTCTGTAATATGCATATGTAGCTTGGTAAATAAAATCTAATATTCTTTGCAGACTCATTCCTTTTTTTTAAATTCAGTATTTCTGCTACAATAGGTGCAGCATTTTCTATTTAGCTTTTGAATGACTATTTGAACACCACACAGCATTCTGAAGATGCCAAATATTTTTCATTATAGGCGTTTATGTGTTGGCTGCATTTACGACAAAAGCATTTCAAATGCAACATACAGATTGATTGATTGTACGGTGCTTAACGCCATTTTCAACATTATTTCAATTATATCACAGCAGCCAGTGTATCTATCCATGCTTTCCTGGAGCTTCTTTTACCAGTACTCCGCACAATATTCTTTCCAAGCCACTGGCTGCTTTCCCACGTAACCATCGTCGAAACAATGGTCAGCGGTGAGAGAGGAATGAATCCTGTCGCAATGACTATCATCAATCCTTGGAAAGAAATAGGATCGAACCAGCGACCTCCTGTTCTTATGTCATCCACGCTACCGACTGAGCTACAGGGGGGCTTGGCAACATAACATATATACCATTTTGGTAAAAAGTATTTTTAAAATTTAGATAGCCTAATGTTAGACAGTATTTTTTGATTGTGACAGTATCAGTCCTTTGTATTGTCATAAATTCGGTCACGTTCCATCGAACAAATGTATTAGATATTGGACTGAAGGGCATTTCCGGAAAACAGAGCTTATGTATTCAGTAATTTCGAACAGAAAGCTAAATTTGTAAACGGAAGCCCTCATCAATCATTGCCGACTTACATATTCAGAGCTGGTTCATATAATGGGAGCCCTTCTTGATTGTAACAGTATCAGTCCTTTGTATTGTCATAAATTCGGTCACATTCCATCGAACAAATGTATTAGATATTGGACTGAAGGGCATTTCCGGAAAACAGAGCTTATGTATTCAGTAATTTCGAACAGAAAGCTAAATTTGTAAAAGGAAGCCCTCTTCAATCGTTGCCAACTTACATATTCAGAGCCGGTTCATATAATGGGAGCCCTTCTTGATTTTTTTTTATCATTTTTACGCTATATCTTTTCAATTCTCTTTACCAGCAGCGATTATAACAGTTCAAAATACTAATTCACACTTTTAGGACAGCAAACCTCTCTCTTATTTGCTAATTTAATTTAATCTAGGTTCTCGACATATTATTTCGGCTACGGTCAACCCATGGCACAAATGATTTGGACAATACTGTACACATTCCACAGCTTTCCCAGGGCTTTAGCTAGCCTCTGAAAATCAGGAGTCAATGACCCCTTGACCCTAAAATTTTAGGGGTCAAATCTAATTTGTCAAAAGTCAAACCAAAATATTTAAGAGTCAAAATGGAAAATTCAAGAGTCTATAGACAACAATTTATTGTTGTTGTTTTTGGACTCCTCATTAATACTGCAATAAAGATGAAATTAACAACTGATTTGTAATTGATTTGTAAAATTTTACATTTCAAAGAGGACAGTCCCTTCTACCACAAACACACACACAATATGTTCAAGGAGGCTAAGGTTAAAACCTTGTCGACCTAAGCAATGAAGAAGAAAAGTATGGTTAATAAATTTCACTGAGAATTCCTTTTTAAAACTTTGCTGAAATACAGATACTATTTATTTATCCAATTTCTAGTACCATCCAGAAATACGTAAAGTATTATAATTTTCTTTGGCTTAAATAATTCAAGCTATTTTTATTCATAAAGACAGTTTAAGGTATCTTTTTGTGTGAAATGAGATGTAGATATAAGTTTCATAGGTTACTTTCATTAACTTACTGTTTTTAATAAAATTAGTAAGAGTACGATCATTATTGGGTACAAATGTTCAGCAAAATGGTTGACATCAGCGAGTGGAGATATTTTACAATATCCATACATCAATACTTAACTTCAAAAAGATACACCAAGACAGAATTTATTGCCCTGTCTATCACTTTTAACAAGGTTAGTGCCAGCTGTCAACCTATGCGTATCATGGGTAACACGTCAATTAACACCTTCCAGTCACACTTTACTGATTATATGCAGCAGTTTAATTGATGTTTAACACCATTCTGGTGATTTTCACGCCTTTAAAATTATTATCTTTTGATATGATTGTTGTTATATAAATTTTCTGATGCATCTCTGAAAATTTTGGGGGGTCAAAATGACCCCTTGATCGGAATTTTCTGTGCGTCAAAAAAGGGTATTTGGAGATTTTTGTGTGTCAAAACCCGGGTTTACGGGTCTAACTAAAGCCCTGTCAGGGTTTTAGCTAGCCTCTGAAATTCAGGAGTCATTGACCCCTTGACCCTAAAATTTTAGGGGTCAAGTCTAATTTTTCAAGAGTCAAACCATAAAAATTCAAGAGTCAAAATGGTAAATTATAGTCTTTAGTCAACAATTTACTCAACAATTTGTTGTTGTTGTTGGATTTATCAATAATATTGCAATAAAGATGTGAAGTTAATAATTGATCTGTAAAATTTTACAATTCAAAGAGGACCCCAATTGATCTGTAAAATTTTACATTTCAAAGAGGACCCTACTTTCCTCCCAACCCCTCCCCCCACCAAACACACACAATATGTTCAAGGAGGCTAAAGTTAAAACCTTGTTGACCTAAACAATCGATAAAAAATATGGTTAATAAATTTCACTCAAAATTCCTTTTTAAAACTTTGCTGAAATGAAGGTAAGATTTATTATCCAATCTCTAGTACCATCCAGAAATATGTAAAGTATCATAATTTTCTTGGGCCTGAATAATTAAAGTTATTTTTATTCATAAGGGCAGTTTAAGGTATCTTGTGTGAAATGAGGTGCAGATACATGTTTCATAGGTTAGTTTTTTTAACTTATGTTTTTAATAAAATTGAAAAAAGTATGATCATTATTGGGTACAAATGTTGAGCAAAAATGGTGGACAACGGCGAGTGAAGATGTTTTACAATATCCATACATCAATGGTTAAACTTCAAAAGGATATACCAATACTGAATTTATTGCCCTGGCTATCACTTTTAGCAAGGTTAGTGCCAGTTGTAAACCTATGATTATCATAGGTAACAAGTCAATTATCACCTTCCGGTCCCACTTAACTAATTTTATGCAACAGTTTAACACCAATCTGACAATTTTCACGCCTTAAACATGATTATCTTTTGATATGATTGTTGTTTAATATATTTTTGATGCATCTCTGAAAATTTTTGAGGGTCAAAATGACCCCTTGTTCGGAATTTTCTGTGCATCAAGAAAGGGTATTCAAAGATTTTTGTGCATCAAAACCCGGGTTTACGGGTCTAACTAAAGCCCTGAGGCTATTCTGGAGATTAGCTTGTATTTCTATAAGGTTTGTTCCAGATGTATGTAATGTCGAATCATCCGCATAAAGGCCTAAATTTATGGAATCAATGTGCAAGCCAATGTCATTTATGTAAATTAAAAAAAGTAACCATCCCAAAATAGAACCCTGAGGGACCCCGCTGGTTAGAATTCGTGAAGAAGAAAGTACATCATTATGTTTAATATACTGTTTTCTGTCATTCAAGTAGGATTTGAAAAGTGCTCTGGCCCTTTCAGAAAAATGGTGCAGTCTCAGCTTGTGTAACAAAATTTCATGGTCAACTAAATCAAATTTAAGATCAACAAAAACTGAACCAATAATTTTCCCTGAATCGATTTCCTTAAGCCATTCATCAATCAGTCGAATAAGTGCGGTCTGACACGAGTGTCTTTCTCTTAACCCCTACTGATACTTAGCTAATATATCAAATTCATTTAGAAAGGATAGTAACTGATTAGACAAATGGCGTTCAAAAATCTTTGACACAGTTGGCAAAATGGATATTGGTCTTACAAGATGGTGAAAACCACTTAGAATATGTTGAGAAGTTGGAGAAGAATATTGACGATGTTCAAGAAATGGCAAGAAAACATCTAAAAGTGGCAAAAAGAGCTCAAAAGAGGCACCATGATCTTAGTATTCTGACGAATACCTATGAAACTGGTGATTTAGTGTACATCCTGAACACTGCAAGAAAGAAGGGTTCTTGTCCAAAATTACAGAGCATTTACAAGGGACCTTTTGTTGTTTCAAAGGTTCACGGACCAGTTATATATGAAGTGAGGAATAATAAGGTACGTAAGACACTCCACCACAACAAGCTAAAGCCATATCATCTCGAATTTATACCTGGATGGGTGGAGAGCAATTACAAGGTGTCATGGCATCGGATGTTACTGGATGGGAGACGGACTCTCGTACAGATTCGATTATGGAACCCTGTAATTTACACCAGACTGATGGGGACTACCTTCGTGAGAGTTCACTGCGAATTCCCACAAGGAATGATGTATCACTTCATAGCCAGGATGAAGAATCAGTTGTACCAACCAAAATCCTGGAAGAATCTAGTAGGACTTCACAGCGAATTCCCACCAGTAAAAATGACACACCAGCAGAAACCCGATTACATCCAAATCAACCTGTGGGCGCAGACCTAGCAGAGATCACCAATCGCAGTTCACTGCGAATTCCTGTTGGAGATCAACCAGAAGTGAGGAAAAGCCGAACCAGATTCGGAAGAAGTGTTAAACCACCGTCATGCCTTGATCTTTAAACTTACCTGAGTTGACATGACTGATCAGACTCTTATGTCTTTTTTATTAGTTTGTGCTTGTAACGTGTTTTTGCAGTAATGTTTTAGATCTTTTTAATCATTTACAGGTCATAAAATTATTTAAAGAAAAGACTTGGAATTGGTAATACAAAGTTTGAGTCATGCATCATAGTTGTTTCAAGAAGGACTTTGATTCGAGTTAGTTTTCTATTAATTCAAATCTCACAGTTGTATTTTCATGTTATAAGCGGCACTTTTAATTTTGCTGGTGATGTCTCTAAAGATTGAGATGTTTTCCTTTTAAGATAACTGATTTTATTCAAGAGGACTTGAACTTCTTAAAATCAAAGGGGTGTAGTGTTGTGTGCTTAATGAATGCCCCTCTTCTTATTATTGTTCTGTATGACGTCATCATGATGTCACGTGTGTTTTTGTTTGATACTTGGAAGCGTTCTGGTCACCAGTGTTTTGGGTGAGCGGACCGCACAGTTTATGTCAATAAACTCAAGAAGATTACCATAACTTGTTGGAATATATTTACCCCCCTGCAACAGTGGATAATGGATATAACGAAGAAGAGAGTCTTGTGATGACGATATCGAAGATGATATTTATATTAGTTGTGGATCTTATGCATGATAGTTATGGTAGTTATGGATCTTGTGAGTGACACTGGCATCAAGGTCTCCATGTATATAATGACATTTCATTTCAAAAGCACAAAAAAATCAGGACAAGAAACCTGACTGACAGACAGGCCGAAAGACGGACGGGCAATTATACATATTGAAAAAAAAGAAAAAAAAAAAAAACACAAATTGTTTGATTAAACTCGTTGACAATTGCTTATAATATCGTACTTTTTTTCAACTCAGGAGCTGGATCGTTTTATTGAGTTTCGGAACATGGAACTTTGTCTATAAAAATTTGACATATAGTTGTTCTGTTATGAAAAATCGTACATTTTTTGTTTGGAACTTTGGTGAATAAAGCCTATATGTATCACCTGGTATAGCACAAACTTCAGAATACCATGTTTGTACGTTTAACAAAGGTTTTTGCTGACTTCTGCGTGTTGATTATTCAGAAATCATAGTCCCTGACGGAAGTTTGTCGGATTAAACGTCTTCAACAAACAACCAACCATCAAAAGAACAATACAGAAATATGTACTGATATCCCAGACGTTTCGTGCGAAAATCGTCTGTTGCATATCTATTCATATGATTGTTAAAAAAAGCAATTTTTGGTGCTTACCTGTCAAAAGTCTAGGTTGCGGCCATGGTTTTACCCGGAGCAGGTACGTTCGATTGACAGGGGCAGTAATGTTAAACTGGAGCAAGAACGTAAAGTCTCTCCAGTGTGAAATTGAAAATAAAGGTCGTTTTTTTGCGCAGTATATTGTAGGCAGGGTTTTAGCTAGCCTCTGAAATTCAGGAGTCATTGACCCCTTGACCCTAAAATTTTAGGGGTCAAATCTAATTTTTCAAGAGTCAAACCAAAAAAATTCAAGAGTCAAAATGGTAAATTATAGTCTTTAGTCAACAATTTAGTCAACAATTTATTGTTGTTGTTGGATTTATTATTAATATTGCAATAAAGATGTGAAGTTAATAATTGATTTGTAAAATTTTACATTGCAAAGAGGACCCCACTTCCCACCCCCCCAGTATGTTCAAGGAGGCTAAAGTCAAAACCTTGTCGACCTAAACAATCGATAAAAAATATGGTTAATAAATTTCACTCAGAATTCCTTTTTAAAACTTTGCTGAAATGAAGATAAGATTTATTATCCAATTTCTAGTACCATCCAGAAATATGTAAAGTATCATAATTTTCTTGGGCCTGAATAATTAAAGTTATTTTTATTCATCAGGACAGTTTAAGGTATCTTTTTGTGTGAAATGAGATGCAGATACATGTTTCATAGGTTAGTTTTTTCAACTTACTGTTTTTAATAAAATTTAAAAAAAGTACGATCATTATTGGGTACAAATGTTGAGCAAAATGGTGGACAACGGTGAGTGAATTATATGTTTTACAATATACATACATCAATGGTTAAACTTCAAAACGATATACCAATACTGAATTTATTGCCCTGGTTATCACTTTCAGCGAGGTTAGTGCCAGTTGTAAACAGGTCTACGATTATCATAGGTAACAAGTCAATTATCAGCTTCCGGTCACACTTCGCTGATTTTATGCAGTAGTTTTACACCAAACTGACGATTTTCACGCATTTAACATGATTATCTTTTGATATAATTGTTGTTTAATATATTTTTGATGCATCTCTGAAAATTTTTGGGGGTCAAAATGACCCCTTGTTGAGAATTTTCTGTGCGTCAAACAAGGGTATTCGAAGATTTTTGTGCGTCAAAACTAGTGGTGGGCCGATGATCGACTATAGTCGAAAGTCAGTTGGTTTAGGCTTCCGATGGCGATAATCGATTGAGAAATCCCTCAATCGATTGTAGTCGGTACCGGAATGTCCCGGAATGCGAGTACCGGTTTTTAGCGCTCAATTTCGCTACGGAACGTCCCTGGTTACAAAATGGCAGACAACTACGATCAGCTGGACGAGGATCAAGAAATTTTCGCATATCCTGGTGGCCGCAAAAAATCAAGAGTGTGGAAAACATTTGGGTTTTTGAAAAAGGGACCAGGGCCGGCGACGAGAGAAAATCTCGACATGACAAGAGCCGTATGCAGAATATGCAAAAAGTCGTACGTCAATAAAGGTAAAGTAGCGCACGCGAGTTTTGTCCGTAATCGCATTTCGCTATCTCTGTTTCCTGGCCATATTCTGTGACATCATCTATCCACAGAAATTAATTACATTCAAGCAGCAAAGGCCCTCCGAACTGTCAGACCAATCCAGTGTCAGAAAAGTGCCTTACAATGGGAGAAAAGTTAATTGCCAATCCATCACATCTGACATGGTTTATGCCGTCATTCTGTCAGTACTTTTCAGGTGTCTCATAAAACTACGAACATTTACGATTTTTTTTGCCTTTTTTCACAACGTTTTCTACTCAATCATCATGTATCATGGACTATTTCTGATTTCAGATTTGCCTAAATTGTCGCATGTAATCAATTCCTAGCAGGAGAAGTCTAAAATTTTGTGGTTTGGTGAAGAGTTAAAATGCAAATTTCAAAAAGATTTATTTTAAACTTATCTATATCGTCTAGCTTTGGACTGACTAGTCATTTTTTGAAGTTTCATAGTTCCAGGTACAAATTTTGCACAACTAGTTAAGAACAGATCAGCTTTTGTGAGACTGTAACAGCAAAAAAAATTATGACATGGTCCATATGGGTAATTTTCCATTGGATACTAGCATTTAATTCAAAGATGTCCTTTTCTTTTACTAAAAATGATACTTTGTTCTCATTTGAATGTTCTTTGATACAAAAGTGAAAACATTTTAGTTACTAAACTTTTTTAGCAGATATATCAATGTGTTGGGTTCTGGTTGACACATTGGAGCCCTACTAAGCTTTGGTTTATTTATGTTTCCAGGAAATACCACAAATTTCCAGTTCCATATAGATCATGAACATTCTGAGGTTGGTGACACCAAATCCACCACAAGTGAAACAAAACAAAGCAGTGTTCAGCCCAAAATAAGCCATTTCACCAGCAAGGGGTCTTCATTGTTTGTTGGGCGAATATCATCTGGCAGACAGTCTCAGATCGATGATGCACTGTTGCAGTTGCTGGTTGCCAAGGTGCTACCTTTGAGTCTGGTTGACAATCCAGAGTTCCGACACTTTGTTGGTCTACTTGACCCTAGGTAAGTTGGGAAGAGGTTAAAATGAGCAGCCCCAGCAAATGTTAAAAGCATTATCTTTCAAAGCAGACTTTGAAGTTAAACAACAATGTTATATCTTAAAAATTTATATCTTATAGAAAAACATTACCATTTGACAGCCCTCTTTGACAATTTTCTATTGAACACTGGGGTAGAATGAAATGCCACATACATTTTTCTTTCAAAGACACCAGCCAGTCACATTCTCAAAAACTCAATAGTGTATTACAATCCTGAACAAAACAGAAGCATCATAGAAGATGATTTCTGTTTTTATTTTACATCTGTAAGGAATTACCAAAAAGCATTCATCAATGCTTTTCATCCCTTTACCAATCAAACCCCCCCCCCCCCTTTAATGACCCTGAGGAAGAAACCTTTTGAAAATATTGTAGGAAAAAGGAGAAAATGCTGGTAACTGGTAACAGCATTTTCTCCTTTTCACACAATGTTTATGCATTTTCAAAGACAGTTACTATCATTTGAAAAAATGTTAATTCTCGTCTGTAAATTTCTTCAGAAGTATGATCCAATATTTTGTCAAGTGGTAAAGGGTAATCTAAAATATAAAATCTATATATTTTTGTTTGGATATAACATTGTTTGGTATGTTACTATTTTTCAGGTATTCCATCCCTAGTAGAAACACCCTGGTAAGAGCTTTAGAAAAGAAGAAGGATGAGATTACTGAAAAACTGAAGTCAGATATAGGTCAGTGTGAAAGTGTTTCCATAACACATGATGGATGGACAAGTATGAACACAGAGAGCTATACTACAGTTACTGCTCATTTCATTGACACAGCCTGGCAAATGAAGACTGCCGTTCTTGAAACCAAGAAACTGGAAGGCAGTCACACTTCTGAGAAAATAGCTGCTGCACTGAAAGAAACCCAAAAACGCTGGAGTTTACCTGATCCGATGGCTACAACAGATAATGCAGCAAATGAAAAAAAGGCCTTTGAGATTCTTGAGTGGCAGCGCTTCGGTTGCTATGGCCACAGGCTTAACTTGGTGGTCAGAAAAGCGCTTTCAGTTACGGAAGTATCAAAAATCTTGGGAAAAGGCTGGAGTTTGGTTACTTTTTTTCATTCTTCATCCAGTATTTCAGATGAACTAGTAAATAAGCAAAAGTTGCTGTTAAGTGAGAACAAAGTTGGACACAAGCTAATTATGGATGTTGCAACACGGTGGAACTCAACTCTGGCCATGCTAGAAAGACTGTGTGAACAGACTCCCGCTATTTTGGCTTTAGCCAGTGATGAAAGTATCTCTAAGGCAGTTCTTACAAAGATTAAAAACTGTGCCTACACTTTCGAAGAACAGGCAATTGCTGAGAGAATAGTGGCTCTTCTCAAGCCTTTTGAGGTGGCAACATCCATTCTATGTGCTGAGATGACCCCTACTATGACCAAAGTCCTACCTACTGTGCTGAAATTAGGCCTTGCAGTAGCTGTGAAACCTGATGATCCCCAGATTATAAAAGCTATAAAGCAGAAAATGGTATCTGAGTTAGAAATGAGAACAGCAACAGAAGACTTGGTATTGTTAGCTTGTGTCACGAGTCCATATTTGAAGGACTTCACATTTATGCCTGAGCAAAGAGAGAAAGCTCATGAGATGTTGAGGGAACAAGCTTTAGGGTTGAGTGACACTGTTGTTGTAAAGAAAGAGAAACCCACAAACAGTCATTCTGATAATGATAACCCTCCGCTGCCAGCTCTTCCATGTCCCCCAACACTTCCTGATACTTTGGTGGAAGAAAGTAAAACAGCACCTGGACCACAGTTGGTGCCTGAACCTACCATACCACCTGAAGTACAGCCACTTCCTAAGAAGCTGAAATCTGCGGATACAGATGACTGGCTTATGGACATAGTATGCATTGGAGAAACCAAACAGAACATGAGGAATGTAGCTGAACAAGAAGTTGCACGTTATCTTGGATCGGTTGTTAAAGCTGGTGATGAAAGTCTTACTGTCCTGGAATGGTGGAGGGAAAATGAGTGTTTCTATCCCAGAATCTCGAAACTTGCAAAGAAGTATCTGGCTTGTCAGGCCTCATCAGTGTCTTCAGAGAGAGTTTTCAGTTTGGCTGGGGCACTAGTTAGCAAAAAGCGAGCAAGGATGAGTCCTAAAAATGTTGATTTATTGATATTTTTGAATAAAAACAGGCATACTTACTGGTCAACTAAACAAGCCAGATAATCCTTTCTAGTCACAAAGACTCTTAATGTGAGATTAAGACTTAACTGAAGATTCATTTTTAAGTTTGTTCTAGTCAATGAAAACTCTCAAGTGTAGTCTAAAGACTATTAACTAACTAGTCTATTATTGAAAACCATCTTTGATTTTTATTTATTTTTTTGAACAAATATCAGTAAGATATTTAATCATTGTTCACAGAAACTTTCTTTTTGTTGATGTTGTTATGTTTTTTTTTTCCAGTTTATTTTTTTAGTTAAGTTATTTGTTATTCAAACCCTTTACTGTCCTCTAGCCTTTTTAGACTAGAGGAAAAACTCAAGGAATGAGTGGCTGAAACTTTGTTAATATTTTGTTGTTGTTATGTTGTTTTCTTTCAGTTTATTCTTTCAATTGTCTTCATGTCTTGACAAAACTTGTCAACTTGTTTGATAATGATAAATAAAGCAAATAATTTAATTTTAATGTATTTCCTCGGCCACTTTTTAAGTACAAATAGAATATCTTCATAAAGCTGATATTATTTATCCAAATTGATAGAGTGAAGCAAAAAAGCATTCTAGTACAAGTGTACTGTATACTGTGCAGAAACCGATTGTACTATCGATAGCTAGTTGGTTTGCTCTTCCGATTATAAAGCGATAATCGGTTTTAATTTTAAACCGATTGCCCAACACTAGTCAAAACCCAGGTTTACGGGTCTAACTAAAGCCCTGTGTAGGATGTACCGATTTCAAAATTTTGGAATATTTTTGGTGTGTAGATATAGCGAAAGTTGCCGATCTTTGTGTTTACTACTTTTATTATTCTATTGCAGATCTTGATTGATACATCGGTGGAATTCTATATGAGGAGGTTATTAAACACATAAGACAGATAATGTGTTATTTGTAAGTAATAATCAAACATCTGTATGTATCTTCTTTTATGTTCTTTCATGAATATGCTGCTTTCATAAATGATAATTATGAAACGAGCTGTTGGTTAAGTTGGATTAATTGGTTTTTTTTTTTTATTGAAATTTGTCATTGATAGGGTAGAAAACATTGTGGGAAAATGAGAAAATGCCGGTTACCAGCATTTTCTCCTTTTCCCACAATGTTTTCAAAAGGCCTCTTCCTCGAGGTTGTTAAAACTCAGAATTGTGTGGTAAAAGGTTAAAAGATAAAAAAGTAACGTTAAATAAGTTGGAGTTGTTTTGTGTTTATTATTGAAGTTTAGTGAATAAACAGGAGTTTGTAAAGGTAGCGCTCGGGAGGAGACAACTGGCAAGGCCGTCGTCACCGGTCCGGCACTTTCTTGGCCGAGTACGCTATTGGCTGTACCATTTTTTCTTTTGAGCCGATTGTTCTTTCTTGCTTAAACCTTATTGAATTGCATCATCAACAGTGTTGAAAGTCATTAATAAAATTATCAATAAGGGTAGTTGTTCGTGTCATCAATAAGCCTGGCCAAGGTGGGAAAACAAGCAGTCACACACCATGCAAAACAATGTAAATATCATAATGACAATTGCTTGATTGATATCGTAATCATTACTGGAGTTATGATAAACTCTTAAATACGATAGATGCGAGTTGAGAACATAAAGATGCGATCGATCTAGATTCTGCACAACCTTCAAAAGCAGCCATGTGATTTTCTTCTTTGTCAGAAGATTTGATTCCACGAAAATGGGCCCTATTTCTGTTTTTACAACCATATTTACAAGCAGTGTGAGGTGAGATCAAACTGCTTACAACTGTGGCCCTATCTTGATTCTACTTCATTCCTTATGTCGAATTTTGCTGACTAAAATAAGCTTCGCAAGGCAATTATTTATGAGACCTATTTTGATGGAAAAATTCATATTATAAGTTGTTATTGCCAGTGTAAATCAGGATCGGACTGCACCAAAGCTGAGGATCAACTCAGGTATTGAAATACTGGTAAAAGAAAGTACCGGAAAGCATGGATAGATGCAATGATCGCTGCGAAATAACCGAAAGAGTGTTGAAAACGGCATTAAACTCATGCATCATTCCAAGTCTTCACGAGACTCTGACCAATGCGATCGATTTCTGTGAATCATATGCTTGGAAAGAATAATGTGCGGAGTACTGGTAAAAGAAACTCGAGGAAAGCATGGATAGGTGCACTGGTCGGCGCGAAACAACTGATCAGTACAAAAGCAGAATATTGATAAAAACAAGTTATTTTAATTGTCTAGGAAAAAACAAAGGTGATAAAAGCAAGACATTAGTCATTTGAACACCCACTCTCAGTATTGACATTGTGGATTAATTATGCCCATTATTTGAATCTTCATATGGAACATAAACACATATTGAACACGCACTTGAAACAAAATTACAAAAAAAATTTTCACCGGGGGTCGAAACGACCAAAAACTGTCGAAATGACCAGGTGTCGAAATGACTGGGTGTCGAAATGACTGTCACTCCTCTAAATAGGTTGGTCGACCACAAATTTCTTGCATTATTTCCAAAACACATGCCAAGCAATATTTCCAACAGGACAGTTCCCGGGATTATGCCAATCAGAATAAAAATCAAATGAGGAATGTTTGGTGCCCGAGATGTATCGAAAGAAACGTTTGGGAAACGCTCAACTGTGCCTGAACTGACGCACGCTCGTTACTGATTCAGTGATTGACGATTGTTTGTAAACTATCCGCAGAACTTTCGTTGTTCAACTCCCTTCAGATTTTATGTATACATTCATTGTTATTAAAACAGAAAAACAATACATAAATGATTGTAGATGAAATTTACCTAGAAACTAAATCAATCGGCTGTTCACTTGATCCTCGATATCGCTCCTCCATTTTCTTCTCGTGTTTGGTTAGAGTAAAACAATTTTTACTGCTAGGTCTTTAAGGGGAAATTTATCTGATCTGATTAATTAATTAACGAATTATAAGCCTATGTTATAGAAATAAAAGTATCCATGTTATTGTTCTCATTTGAATAAGGCGACTAACTTAATGTTGACGGAAGATGAAAATAATTTGTTGTTATCTGACCAATAAAAAAAACGGTGAGCCTACGATTTCGATAGCAACAGATTCGTAATACTTTGTTTCGAGTAAAAATTCTAAGACAAATAATTTCTTTGGGTTTTTTTGGGTCTTTAAAAAAAAGACGTTTGATAGCATCTGGATTTTCTTTTTTTTTTTTTTTTTTTTTTTTCAGTCTATTTAATAATTAAATTTATTTTTTATGAATATATTCATATACAAGTATAGGTTTACCTTATCTATTTCATAGGAGTATTGCCCCCATCTAATATATCAAATGACCCCAAAATCAACTTAGGAAGGGGAAGGTCAGAACTTAAATTCGTGAGTCACAAAGTTTAATGCTGGTTTCATGAATGAAGCTAATTACCGTCATCATATTGAACCAATAAAATCAATCCAATCTGCTATCTCTCGCATATGGAACATGTCCACTTAGCAAGATTAGAACACACTTGTTACACCATTGTCCATTGTTACGGCGATTATTTTTTTCATGAATCAAAATTTCTCGTGAAACACTTCTAGATCTAATATAATATACAGCACACTTCTTTCTTTCTTTTCTGCAAAAAAAGAAACAAAATGGACGGTTAATATCAGTTAGGTGCAATTTTGGCGTTTAAAATTTAAGTAACAGAAAGGTCGAGTTGAATATGATTGGAGGGACCCGAGCTTATGAAACTGGAATGAGTTCGTGCTCAAATTTTAAATCATTCACGAGTGCGTCTGCAAGTAATTCTCAGATCTACAACAGCGACAAATAAAGACTTTCGTTTGATAAGAAAAAGAAAAGAAGTTCAAAACGTTAAAAAGTTGCTGTGTCAGATATATTAAATCAGTTCTGTACTGTGTAATTTTAAAATTTCATGGGCAGCTAAAATTAGTTTAGCCAGAAATCATATATATAAGATCCCTGGTTTAGCCAATCAGAAGTTGCGTTACTTTCAAATTCAGAAAATTTTTGAGAATAAGACTAAGAATGTTCTTAAGAATGCTTGGTGAATACGAACCTAGGTCTACTTTAATCATCACAACTCGGCCAATTCCGTAACTACCCGAGGTCTGCCGAATGTTACTGTCGTAAGACTAGATATGACGTCATCCTTCGTCACAACTCGGCATATCAAGCTACCATTCGGCAACCTTGTGTGATCCCTTGATCAAGTTAGATGTAATTACGAAATCGGCCGATTTGTGACGAGTGATCAATTTCGTAACACATCCGAGGGACTTGATCAATAGATCACCCGAGGTTTACCGAATGCTAGCTCTAAACGCTCGTTGTCTGCGCTTGTCAATATTCTTCGAAGATTAGACCTTTCTGCTACATGACGCATCACTGTCCTGTACAGGATAAATATTTATAAGCGGTGCGTAAATTGACGCAAAAAATAGCAAGCGGAAAATGGCTATAAATAATGCGTCTGTGGATAAATGTAGCCAGCTTTGCCCTATGAATTTCTTTAAAATAAAATGATTTCAAACGGGGAAAATAATTGTATAGAATACCGATGATGTTTACTCCAAATCTCTGTAGACAGTTTCTAAATATAAACCGCCCGGGTAGCTCAGCGTTAGCGTATCCGACTCGGGACCTGGTGGTTGCGAGTTCGATACCCGGTTGAACAAACTTTCTTTCCGGCGATTTTTCGTCTCTCCTCTGATGCATGTGAGCAAAATCGTCAGTGACTTGGAAACAAAGCTGTGCCAGTATTGGTGTGAGAAAGCCAGGAAACACATGTATGCGTAGGAGCACTGAGTGACCGCCGTGATATGTTCTAAGCTGTTAAAACGGCGCCAAACTCCAATATAATCAATCTAAATACAGACATGGTGAATCGTGCAATAGACTGACAACAAAAGAAACGTCCCCACCTTGCTAGGTGGGTTTTAGTGAGTAAACGTATTCATTTTATTTTGAAATTCGCTTCATTGATTGCCGCCTTGAAAAGTAGTCCGGTTCTGTACCCAGAATGCCCATATCAGATAGATATGTATTTGAAAAATGCCACCTAGCGAAAGATAATGAGAGACGCTACCTCAATCGGCAAACCTCTGGTGATCCGCATTATCTTCCGCTAGGTGACATTTTTCGAATACATATAAGGTCGACCTTAGAAGAATAGGACATGCGCAGACAACGCTGGTGATCCGTTGATCAAATCCCTCGGCTTATTCGGCAACCTCGGGTGATCGTTAGATGAAGTTAAGGAAACGGCCGAGTTGTGCCGAATGACGCTACCCTGAACGACGCACAACATAGGTCATGTGACATTCCCGTACAGTCCTTTGCAAGCTGTTAGGACGAAAACTGAAAGTGAAGTAAAGTAACAGGTTACATATCCAATGGGGGAAATACCACCAAAATACCTATTCTCCTTTATGATGTAAACTTGATGGTGAGAGAGAATTCAAATGATCTTGTCTTTCAGACTGAACTTAAACATTTGGATTTTTGTTTTGGCGCGAATTTGGAATCGAACTCCTTAGCTCTGTATGCTAGTGACAGAGAGACTCGGCTTTAGCTTGAGTCATCGAATCACAACAGGGGATTCTTTAAAGAGTCCACATGACTACGATATATAGGACGTTAAACAGCTATCTCGGACACACGACCTAGTCAAATTTTCAGCCTGGAAAAATGACCGAAATATTGCAATATCAAATGTTCTCTGGGGATAAAATATCTCGTCATAGCGGACACTGTAGATCCGAGATCGGACTTCACGTTCTAATGGTTGCTTTCGGCCACAAAACACATTATCGAAACAATGTTCAGCGGCGAAAGCGAAAAACTTCTTTCGCAGTGACAAGAATCAGTGCTCGAAAAGAGCTTCGTCGAGCTGGAATTCGAACTCACATCTTCTCTGTATTCGCCAGGTACTCTTTGTTTCGTTCCAAGACTGAAATTCTATTTTAGATTTAGTAGAATTAGAAAGTAACGCAACTGCTTATGGCTAAACCATTTGGTTCAGCCAATCAGAAGTCGTGTTACCTTCAAATTTAGAAGATTTTTGAGAATTAGATCAAGAATGTTCTACTTAAACGACTGCATATTACACACTTGGATAAATGTTTAAAGGTAAAGAAAAATGATCACAATATTATGGAAAACATTGTGAAAAACAGGAACACTTCAATTGCTTGTGATAAGCAATTGCTCCCTTTTCCACATTTGTTGTAAAGATGTCAACTACAGGGGCGTCAAAGTTAAACTAGTGTAGCAATAGCTTTTTTCTCAAGTCTTAAACCAGAGACAGTGGCTACATGGCTTCAACAGTGATCAGCTTTTTCAAGTACTGACCGTTTCGAGAATGGAAAGGCGATCGAAATCGCCGAACACGTTGAAGCTCGACCCAAGCTCTGATCATCGGCTTCAACTTTGCCAAATACATGTTCCTTGCTACACTAATATTTCGGGCGTTTTTCAGTTTAACATTTGAAGGTCCGACAGTTAATGATTTTAAAATTTTAAACAACATTGTTGTGAATCAAATCGATATGATGAAACGATGACAAAAATTGTGCTTTTTACCGAAAACAAAATGAATCAGTTGATCAGTTTTAATCAAATTGAATTTATTTCTTTGTAGCTTTATTGTATAAATACAAACTATATAGGCTTGAGTAGATCGAAATGCTTTTGCATATAGTCCAGTATATATAGTATAGATCTCTCTATATATATTTAATGACCACAATCTTGGGATATCACATTTGGCATGCGCCGGTTAGACAGAAAGAAGAAAAAAAAATATCAGTCAAAGGTCCAATTTGCATCTAAAGTTGGCAATAATTTAAAAATTTTCAAACCTCAAAACCCTAGGACCTTCCACACACACACACACACACCAAACACGCACACACAAAAACACCCGCCCACTCTAAAAAATTGATGTTGAGCAAAGTCTTTGAAAGGCGTCTGCTTGAGACACACAGGCTAAGGTATGTACTGAAAACCAGTTAGGTAATCTATAATATATATCGGTACTAGTCACAACTCGGCCGATTCCGCACCTCTAAGATCAATGGATCATCCGAGGTTTGCCGAATGCTGGCTAACGACCATTTACTGCTGGAAACCAGTCAAATTCGCCGTTCCCAGATCATGGCTACAAAGCAGTCGAATATATTCCATACCTAATGCATGAATTCAACGGACTAAGTCGAATATATTCCATATTTAATTCATGGATTCAACGGACTAAGTCTTGCTAAGGCATCGGGTAATTTTGATTTATAAAATAAGAAATCACTGTTAGCATGTGTTTGTGAGATTACAAAGTAAATTTAACGTCACAATACAAGTGGGACTTCTTGAATCTGAAAACGAAAGTAGGCGCACTTTTATCTGAGGAATTCACCAGATCTAGGTCAAACCCACGTTTCTGTGATTTTCGTCGGTCAAGTGTTGTCCGTTTTCACACCTGTCCTACAAAAAATTAATACTGTGCTAACTAGAGCCTAGTTTTATTATGCTTTACATTCCAGAATTAGGAAGTGTTTAAGGTGTAACTTGCTGTGTTGGTGGAAAAAATAGTGAATTAGATCTATTTACCTAGTGCATTTTTTCACACACAGAACTTCACTTTATGAAAGATATTTTGACAGGTACGTTGGTATGTCATCTATAGATTGTTAGATCGTAGCTAAGATTTCGAACGATTGTAAAAATCAAGGATCGAAGGATTAAATTTGGGGCGACACAGGGTTATTCCGATATTCTTTATTCCGATCGATACATACATGTATTTAAGACCGATCACATATTTTCTCCACGCAAACGAGCGAGTCTACCAGGGTAGTCTCAGTAACGAGACGTTTGTTGTTTCTTTTCATATTTGGACATTTAGTGTCTCCCCTACCCAATAGGAATTATCTCGTAAAATTTCGACCAAACACTTAAATTCATCACATAGCCCCCCCCCCCCCCCCCCCAGCAGTGTATTAAACCCATTCATACGTTCGATAATATACCAGCTATAAGCTGTAAAGCCGGCGAAACCAACCAGAACCACCAGAACCACAACAGGTGCCGGGGATTTTCCTACTTCGCTAATATTACAGTATTACGCTGGAAAATAACGTCATTGTTCCTAAGAGGTATAGATCTACGTCTGAAACTTTTATGGATTTCCATGTTTACCGACAACTAGAATTGCAGAAAAAAAGGGTATTTAAAACTGATAAATTGTGGAAATCTTTCGATTTATACCCTCTATAAACTGTTACATTTTACTTTCGTGTAAATGTCACAGAGCTACATGTATCTTCTTGTGTATGTACACATTTTACACCGAACATACATCCGTAAACATACTCGTCACAACTCGGCCGATTCCGTACCTACATTTAACATCGTCCGTGTAAAGGAAGTTTCCATTTTGAACTACCAATCACACGATCCTAAACATGGCGGCGCCCATGTAAATCGCTTAGCAACGACATGAACAACCACAGTGAAGTTATTCACATCTTTCGATCACTCGTCATAACTCGGCCGATTTCGTACCTACATCTAACCTCGTCTGTATAAGGGAGGCTTCCATTTTGAACTACCAATCACATGATCTTAAACATGACGGCGCCCCTGTAGATCGCTTAGCAACGACATGAACAACCACTGTGAAGTTATTCACTTCTATCGATCTGTCGATGAAAGCTCCTAACGGAATTGATAAACCACACTAAAAATTGAATGTACAAACTGTTTGCCGACTGAAATACTCTTAGAAAGATAATGATAGAAGATTTAGTCATGCGTTCTTTCTAAAGAGGAGCCTTACAATTTCATTAACGGTAAAGCGGTGTGCTTCCGGAGATGTGCGAAATGTACCGTGTAGGTGCATATCAAGCTACGTGATACAGCCGAGGGATTTGATCACCGGATCACCCGAGGTATGCCGAATGATCTTTCGATCTGTCGATGCAAGTTCTCAACTGAATTGATAAGCCACGAAAAAAAAAAAATGAATTTGAATGTACAAACTGTTTGCCGTCGAAAGTATTCTTACAAAGATATCGATAGAAAATTGCGAGTCATGTTTTCTTTTTTAAGAGGAGCCTTACGATATTAATAACAGTAAAACGGTGTACCTCCGGCGAAGCAGTCATTCCTGTTTTCCTTGTACCTTTTCCATTTTTTATTGTCTCTGCCAAATTATTGACACTATTAGCGAACGAGAGTAAAATAATCAAGCTATTTTCAATACATGGACCATACAGAAACCATATACCGAATTGTACATTCTCATGTTCACTTACAAAATCTTGAAAATTAGCTTATGTATGTCAAAAATAGTGCTTTTTTCTGCGTCTCTCTGTTGGGAAAATGATTTTGAATCTTTAGAGAAAGTATACTGTTCGATATTTCACAATCCTTTCTTGCACAAGACATACTAATCTTGTATGCTTAAAGATGTATTAATAACACATGAAGACACATGCAACAGAATTTTAAAATATGTATGATTTAGTGGTGTCTCCGAAAAGGCATTAACATCCGTTACTGCTTTTTATCTCGTGTTTGGATGGTCAGACTTTGAACTGTTTGTCCAGAGATTACTGTCGGAGAATTGTTTTATGTTTGATATTGATGATTTGAAAAATGCCAAATAAGAATTAAAGAAAATATGGATCATTCTCATAACAACCAGAAAAAGGACATTTTCTGAACCAAAAGATATGCCGATTTTAACATCCGTGATCTTTAACATCCGTGATTAAAATCAATACCTTTTGACTGCCGTTTGTAGACGTCATGCTGTAGCTAAAATACCCCTATCTCAGGTTTATCTACAATCAAATTGATTCGTCAACCTCACAGCACTGAAACAAAAGTAGTTCAAAGTTTATAACTGTTCAAACACAATGCTTTCTTCGATTTGAATGCAAGATGGTACTACTTAAAAGCAGGCCGCGCTAATGCACAGTGCAATGGGTTGAGAGACAGTGCCAAAAGATCAGCAGATATATGGCCATAAAAGAGGGTAACACAATTATCCAGAATGCCTGGATTTTTTTTCTTTTTTTTTTTTCATGGGCACATCTTTAGAAGTGAGACAGACACAAGCCTCACATACTATTTGGTCAACAAAGACGAGTATGATAGGGTAACAGATGTAATTAAATAATTAAAATCGGGTGTAAATGCTATTCCCGCCAGATGTAAAATCCATGCACCTATAAATGAAAACAAAATTGCAATTAGAAAAATTAGCTGCAATCCTGAAGCCTACTTGATATCCCCGAAAATTCTTCTTGTACAGGCTTGGAAATTACATGAACTGAAAGCTTACCAAAAGATACGCCTGTAAGTGAAAATTGTGCTTCAAATATGATTACTGAAAATACATAAAATGGCGATTTTGAGATCACAGATAATATTGTTTTAGATTTCGTTGAGTTTTGTGTCGCTATATTTGATGGGGAATGGTAAATTGGCATAATTTACAGAGAACTGATCTGGTGAAATTAAGATCAGTTTCATAGAAGAGGTAGGAACATTGGATGATTTTCTATAATGGCCTGTAAACGTGAAGTTTGAGTACCTGAAAAGGATAATATCATTTAAAGCATGTTTCAAAACTATAGCTGCTTTTGCGACCAGTTTAGATCAGACTGCACAAAACGTCCCGTCCGATATTTGATTTGCACAGTGAGTGAGTGTCTGCTTTGCGGTAACACTGTGGACTACAGCCATCATTCATAATGTTGCAATTATTCTGGTCTTATTAATAAGTGAACTAAAAAAATCTGTTGTGTTTATTCGGCGCTCTAAGGGTCATGATGAAAATACCAGACCCTGCTCTCTCAGGGAAGAGAAAGCAAAATTTTCAAGTTATGCCTTGGAAATAGTTGACATGATTGAGAGTGTATATGAAGGCAAAGTGTGACTTTAAGTGCCAGAGGATTCAGTAATGTAGTTAGTTTAACTTCCGTTACCAAGATTAGAAAATCTTTCAAGAAACCAAATGGAATGGTCGATTGTGAAGCATTCTATTAGAGCAGTGTATACTTGTGCTTTAAAAAAATCAGTTAGATGATGTAGGTATATTGACTTTAGCTTTGAGTAATTCCTTTCATTTTTGTGGCAAAAATTGCAAGATCTTTTTTCTAAAATATGGACCATTGTTTTTTTAAAGACATACATTTTTTAATGTTATAGTTTATCAAGTTGAGTGAAGTTATCTTACTGCTGAGTCATTTCATAACTTGATCATTTCAGTTACATGTATATATGAAAATTAGGATTTTTTGTCTCGTGGAATTTTCTTTTAACATCCGTTACAACTTTAATTGGCATTTGAACATTCTAAGTTAGAGAATCATGGTCTAAATTATGCAAGGAAAATTATAAGTGATGCATTCATTTAGATAATTAAGAATACTGTAATAGCCATTCAAATTCCCAGCCAAAGTAAAGATATTTTAAATGAACGTATTTCGGAATTTAAGAATCAATTTGAAGAATAAGGTATAGTTACGATTATATGTCTTAATTTTCAAAAAACGCAATACAATCCAAAAGTTTTGGCTTACCATTTGTCTATATCTTCAATGAATTTATTTGGTTATATAAGCTTTGTTGATAGTTTTCACACAATGGATGACAGAAATCTTGAATTTAATGAATTAACCTCCGTTACTCCAAAATATAGTCAAGTATTTAAAACATTTACAACAAGAAAACGGTTGATTATCATGAAGTGTAAATTCAGAATATCATTATACTGGGGTAAATTTTTGTTGTAAAACCTTTTTCATCAAAATTCCAAGATGTGCATTTTTATGTTTTTGGCTGTCGTAGAAGTACATAAAAAACAGGAATGAATAGAAGATGTTCCGTGTAGGTACATATTAAGCAACGTGATACAGCCGAGGGACTTGATCACCGGATCACCGAGGCTTGCTGAATGTAGTCTGGTACCCTGCCGTACTACAAGAGTACGTCAGTCAAAGTGCAATAATGGAGGCCCCGTTGGTAATATGCAGAGGAGACGGGATATTGTTATTTCCCTTGATCAAATGGAATCATAGGCTGAATTCAAAACAGATCGCTTGCAATAAAGTCATGGAAGTGATTTTTTCTACATGTCGTTCTTATTTAGCGAGAAAAACTACATCAGCAATGTTTTAAGTATCCGAAATATCAATGGACCTATGTAACGTCCGAAAACAGGGCTACTTTTAAAATGATTCATAGTTGAATTTATATTTAAACCATACCCCAACAGGACGTTTTAGATTCGATAATGTATTTTTTGTCCAAAATTGATCTCATTTTATTAATTGATCAAACTGGATCACATGAAATTGGGGAACACGGGGAAGCATGTATGGGTACGCTTGAGGACACCTAGGAGGCCGCCATTATTGCGCTTTGCCTGACCCGATAACGTAGTGGTAGGGGCAGGTAATCCAGGCTATGCCGAATGCCGTAAACATTGACCAGTAAATGGTACTATAAGCTAAAGGTGATGATGCTGGATAATTCTTTGTCATTCGTTTTATGTTATGCATAGAATCTCACATCCGTCTTCATGTAATATCACTGTTATGACTAAAATGTATTTGACGCTTGCCAAGGCTCGCTACTAACAATTTTAGTCAACTCATTTGATGAAAATGATATTACCAATACAAAAACACCAACGTAAGATTCTCTATGTATCTTAACCTTTGTGCCACGGTCCGAATTCGATAGTCATTATCACAGAATCTCGTATTATGCTTTTGGAGAGGAAAGATATACTATCCTATAATAAATACACATGTGTGATTTATTATAAGATATTTTATCTTCCCTATCAAAAAGAACTATTCTAGCTCTTTATTATAGGATATTTTATCTTCCCTATCAAAAAGTATAGTCGCTTCCGGTATTATCTTGGGTTCTTCAATATCGTGGTATTTACAATTTCCGAATGTGTGGCTGAAATGCGCCTCATTAAGGATTTACTCACGTGAGCATTTGTAGGTCAGATACTGTCAATACTGTCAACCCACTTTGCAACCTTACCTCGGCAAATTTTCCGAAGATGCTAAGTAAAATCAAATTTTCATCCCAATAGGAAGAAAACTTGCCTCTTTGCAAAATCACTCTTTCCCGGCCCTAGATGAAGTTGATGACCTTATCAGCGTAACAAAAGCAATATCAGTATAACAGTTCTGTCACTTAAGTTTATGAAACAGAAATTTTTGACTCGCTAATTATAAAAATCTTATTCTCAAGGCACTGCATTTTTAGCTCACCTGAGCACGAAGTGCTTAGGTGAGGTATTGTGATCAGTCGTTCTCCGGCGTCCATTTGTCCGTCTGTCCGTCTGTCCATCTGTCCACAATTCCTTTAAACATCTTCTCCTAAACCGGTGGGCCAATCATGTTGAAACTTGGCAGGCACGTTTCTTCGGTGAAGCTCTACCAAAGTTGTTCAAAGAATTGAATTAACCCATTAACCCTGGGTGCCAGGGCAACAAAAAAGGGGAAATTTACATCTTTAGAAATCTTCTTGTCTGAAACCAGAAAGCCCAGAGCTTTGATATTTGGTATGTAGTATCTTCTAAAAGTCCTCTACCAAGTTTGTTCAAATGATGCCCCTGTGGTCAAAATTGGCCGGGCCCCAGGGGTCACAAATTTGGGCAAAATCATATATAGAGCAAACTTTGAAAATCTTCTTGTCTGAAACTAGAAAGCCTAGAGTTTTGATAATTTACAATGCTCCAGATATGGTCCGTATTCACGTAATTTACGGATGACGATCTGATGTTATGCATCTTTTTTTTTACAAAATTCCGTACTCGATACGGGACGTTTTTCCGGGCACGTAAAATATAGGGTACGAATCCGTACACACTGAAAGGGCGCTTACTCTTTCAGACAAACATTTGGATATTTTCGGGATTGCCGAGCGATTTTCCAATTTTTTTTTCCGTTCAAAAAAAAAAAATGTAAAATCGGCTCGGACCGGAATTGGACCCTGCATCAAGGCTTTAGTCAAGTTTTTATCGATTACGGTGTGGGACCAGTGGATAATCGTACATGAATAGTTCGCGCTTCGAAAATGTCGTGGAAAACACAGAAACCTTTGGCTAGTCTTTCATTCATCTCCAGAACCAACTAGCCATAACAAAACTGAGAATCGTTGAAAGATAAAACCGGACTGGCCAAGACTTAAGCACTGTTCCCATTTATGTACATAATGTGAAATAATTCACGTTCTAAATTGAATAATCACGCACAAAAGTAATGAAGTGAAAAGCGCATGCACGCACGGAGCTCCCGCTGTCGATCGTCAGTGGCGCCAATTGGGACAAGTTAGAAAAAATGTCTCCAAAACTGAATCACTGGTAAATTCAAAAAGTATTTATTATATCTGCTTTGCTAGTGAAAAATTACAGGTTTTGAAGTTACATGTACATGCTACCCAAACGCGAAAAAACTCGAAATCCCATGACACAGCAAAGACCAGTCTGACATCAGCCGACCATAGGCATTTCAAACTGTCTATACAGCTTAAATAATGACTTTATTTAAACAGTGAATTTACATAAATCTGTCTATAAAACAATAAGTAAAAGCTAATTAGTGTCTGAAATTGACAGTGAAATGGAAAATTCTGATGGCCATCAGGTTGAAAGTTGTCCCTCTTAACATAGTCCCGTGAGTATCATTAAGGAAACGTTACGATTAGCTTCTGTTTTAAATAACCCGTATTGTTTTCAAGAGTAGATGACTGCAGAGTGAGATTCATGTAAACAAATCTTCAATTTAATAGACCCTTACTTTCCTCCATAGAAGCTCTAAAATTGTTAATATAAAATTAAGTGCACTTCTAGAATTTCTCTTGCACTCCAAAACTTGTACATCAGGGAGTGCATGCACTTCCCCCATAACTCTGGGAATACTCTTAAGGCAATGGTAAAATGGACTTACAGAAATTTCAGTATGAAGATGTTGATGAAAGATGTGCTAATTTTTGCATTCAGATATGTTCCCAAATATTTCAAAGTTCGCAAAATTGCTCTCTGCATGTTTGTAACCAGTGTGGCACTGCAGAGATCTTTTTCGATTCAAAACAGATTAGAAAAACAAGTGCAGACGTTTTCTCAGGCAAAAAAAAAATAGATATCTTAATGAGGATTTGTAGTGAAGGACCAGATTTTAACAACTTTGTTCCTTGCCCTGCTATAAGATTATGGAGGAGAACTGAAGCAAGGAAAGACACTAGACTTGCACAACCATATGAATCCGGGTTGCAAGAACTGAGCAGTTGCTCTGTTTGTAGCTCAATCACATTGATCTACAAACAGTGCTATTTTTTTTTTCAGATTATGAGTTGCACAATTGTTTCTACAAGCCTGCTTCATACTGTTACTATGTAAAATGTTATGTAGTTTTACAGTAATGCTTATATATACGCAAAGGAAAGAAAACAAATTTTGATTTTAATCAATTTCGTTAACCAAATGTTGGTACTGATCCCGATATGCTGGTACTGATTCATCTTCATTTTCATCAGTACTGTACGGATGTCATTGAAAATTATCTGGTGCACTGATTTATATGGATCATCTCCTGGTGAACCTCTACCAAGCTTGTTTAAACGATGCCCCTGGGGTCAAAATCGGCCCTGCCCCAGGGGTCACAAAGTAGGACATAAAAGTATATATAGAGTGAACTTTTGTTTTGACTCATATCTTGAACATTATACAGACTTTTTACATCGAACTTGTAACATCTATCAGCCACCATTAGGAAATGCAGGACAACAAGTTTCACCCAGATTGACCATGCAACACCACAGTTATATACCCTTTTTTTTTGTGTGTGTGTGTCATGGAAAAAGGGGGCTTGACGTATATTTTCATTTTGGACCAATATCTCTTTAACTACAGGACAAAATTTCATGAAACTTCATCATTGTATTGTTTATTACAAGCCACAGACAATAGTTATTTGTTTTTATTTCATGAAATGCCATGTCATGAAAGAAGGGGGCTAAATGTTTAATTTCATCATGGGCCAATGACCATCTCTTTGTCCGTCTTTCAGGACAGATATCTTCTAAAATCCTTGACAAAAACTAATAGAAATTCATACAGGTGTTCCTAATGATGTCCGCCGATATTTATTTATTATTTTTTTTGCCTTTTTGATATCAAATACGGTCTCATAGGAAAAGGGGGCTTCATGTATATTTGTGTCAAGGATCAATATACATGTACATGTATCTTCAACTCAAAATCCTGGACAAAATTTTGTGAAACTTCATACGTGTGTTCCTTATGATAGTCCGCCAATATCATTATTTTAGCTTTTTTTTTTTTATTAAATGTCGTGTCATGGAAAATGGGGGCTTCACATATATTTTCATTATGGATTAATATCTCTTTAACTACAGGACAAAATGTTATGAATCTTCATCTTTATGTTGTTTATCACAAGCCACAGACAATGGTTAGGCCTATTTGTTAGCTCACCTGAGCACGAAGTGCTGGGTGAGGTATTGTGATTCATCAATTGATCTGAAAATTGGTCAGAATGTTTGCCTTGATGAAATCGCGGATGAGTCTGAATTTGGTTCACCTGGGTTCATAAACTAGGTCACTAGATCAAATTAAAGAAATACCTTGTGGACACTCTGGAGGCCACATTCTGTACTCAATTGACCTGAAAATTGGTCAGAATGTTTGTCTTGATAAAATCTCGACTGAGTTTGAATTTGGGTCACCTGGGGTCATAAAGTAGGTCACTAGGTCAAATTAAAGAAATACCTTGTTGGCATACTAGAGGCCACATCTCTCACTCAATTGACCTGAAAATTGGTCAGAATGTTTGTCTTGATGCTCGGATTAGTTCGAATTTGGGTCACCTAGGGTCATAAACTAGGTCACTAGGTAAAATTAAAGAAATACCTTGTGGGCATTCTAGAGGCCACATCTCTTACTCTTAATTGACCTGAAAATTGGTCAGAATGTTTGTCCTGATAAAATCTCGGACGAGTTCGAATTTGGGCCACCTGGGGTCATAAACTAGGTCAGTAGGTCAAATTAAAGAAATGACTTGTGGGCACTCTAGAGGCCACATTTTGTACTCAATTGACCTGAAAATTGGTCAGAATATATTTGTCTTGATGAAATCTCGGATGAGATCGAATTTTGATCACCTGGGGTCATAAACTAGGTCCCTAGGTAAAATTAAATAAATACCGTGTGGGCACTCTAGAGACCACATATTTTGCTCAATTGACTTGAAATTGGTCAGAATGTATGTCTTAATTAAATCTTGAATGAGTTTGAAATTAGGTCACCTGGGGTCATAAACTAAGTCACTTGGTCAAATTAAAGAAATACCTTGTGGCCACTCTAGAGGCCACATTTCTTACTCAATTGACCTGAAAATAGGTCAGAATGTTTTTCTGGGTGAAAACGTGGATGGGTTCAAATTTGGGTCACCTAGGGTCATAAACTAGGTCTCTAGGTCTAATTAAAGAAATACCTTGTGGGCACTCTAGAGGCCACATTTTGTGCTCAATTGACTTGAAAATTGGTCAGAATGTTTGTCTTAATTAAATCTCCGACGAGACAGAAATCAGGTCACCTGGGGTCATAAACTAGGTCACTAGGTCAAATCAAAGAAATACCTTGTGGCCACTCTAGAGGCCACATGTCTTACTCAGTTGACCTGAAAATTGGTCAGATTGTTTGTCCTGATAAAATCTCGGATAAGTTTGAATTTGGGTCACCTAGGGTCATAAACTAGGTCACTAGGTCAAATTAAAGAAATATGTTGAGGGCAATCTAGAGGCCACCTTTCTTACTCAATTGACCTGAAAATTGGATAGAATGTTTGCTATGATGAAATCTCGGATGAGTTTGAAATTGGGCTACCTGGGGTCATAAACTAGGTCACTTGGTCAAATCAAAGAAATACCTTGTTGACACTTTAGAGGCCACATTTCTTACTCAATTGACCTAAAAACTGGTCGGAATATCTGTCTTGATGAAATCTCGGATGAGTTTGAATTCGGGTCACCTAGGTCATGAACTAGGTCACTGGGTCAATTTAAAGAAATATCTTTTAGGCACTCTAGAGGCCACATCCTGTGCTCAATTGACTTGAAAATTGGTCAGAATCTTTGTCTTAATAAAATTTCAGATGAGTATAAATTTGGGATACCTTGGGTCATAAACTAGGTCACAAGGTCAAATTAAAGAAATACCATGTGGAAACTCTAGAGGCCACATTTCTTACTCAATTGACCTGAAAATTGGTCAGAATGTTTGTCTTGATGAAATTTCGAATGAATTTGAATTTTGGTCACCTAGGGTTATAAATTAGGTCCCACTAGATCAGCTTACAAATATTCCTTGTGGGCGCTCTAGAGGCTACAATTATTACTCAATTGACCTGAAAATTTATCAGCATGTTTGTCATGATAAAATCTTGGATGAGTTAAAAATTGAGTCACATAGGGTCGATAAACTGGGTCACTAGGTCAAATTTAAAGAAATATCTTGTGGGCGCTCTAGCGGCCAAAATTCTTGCTTAAATGACCTGAAAACTGGTCAGCGTGTTTGTCTTTGTGATATCTCGGATGAGTTCAAAATTAGGTAACATAGAGTCAAAAAAAGGTCACTGGGTCACATTGAAGAAATGCCTTGTGGGCTCTCTAGAGGCCACAATTCTGGCTAAATTGACCTGAAAATTGGTTTACATGTTTCACTTGATGATATCTCGGATAAATCAGAGATTGGGTCTCATAGGGTCATAAACTAGGTCACTAGGTCAAATTCAAGAAATGTATTGTGGGCGTTCTAGAGGCCACAACTTTTGCTCGACTGACCTGAAAATTTGTCAGCATGTTTGACTTGATGATATCTTGAATGGGTTTGAAATTGGGTCACATAGGGTCATAATCTAGGTCACAAAGTCAAATTACAGAAATACCTTGTTGGCACTCTAGAGGCGGCAATTCTTGCCCAATTCACTTGAACCTTTGTTAACAAGTTTGTCTTGATATTTTGGTTGAGTTTGAAATATGGTCACATAGTGTCATAAAACTAGGTCACTAGGTCAAATTGAAGAAATACATTTTGGACACTCCAGAGGCCACATTTTCAGCTCAGTTGACCTGACCATTGGTCTGAATGTTTGTCTTAATAATATCTCAGATGAGTTTTAAATTGGGTCATTATGACCCTGGGGTGAAATTTCGCCTATTGACTCAGGTGAGCGATCCAGGGCCATCATGGCCCTCTTGTTTTCTTACTTGTGTTCAATGATCTATTGAAATGAGAGAACACTCTAGAAATTATATATTCACTTTTTATCCACAAAAGAGGTCCAAAATGGGGTATTTGATGCTGTTTAAAACAAAGATCTGTAGACGTCCTTTTTTTCCCCCATTCTTACAGGTGCCCAAAGTAAAACCTCGCTTACAAAATGGCAAGGAGAATTTACATATATCTGTTGCTCAAAACTCTTGATAAAATCATCTCAACACTTTTGAAATAACTGAACTGTCATTTGTCAAAGTTTTAAACATAAATAGGGTGAACATGTACATCTTCCAGGGCCTCATCTCAATGCCACGGTAATATCGGAAGTAAGCCTTTTTGAAAGTTGGTCAATACTGTCCCCGGCTTTGCCTTGATTAAGAATAGAAACTTTAACGGACAAACAGAAAATCACTTAACCTAGAAATATACCTGAGATGTCATTGCATGTTATTTGCAACAAAAAAATATCAGGCAAGACGCTACTTTTTCTACACACAGTGAAATGTGTTAGTACCACGATAATAGGAGATTCAATCCTACTATTTTAGCTCATGTGGTTACTATAGCAACGTCAGATAATGCGGAGCGGGCCAAACACACCCATAAAAGAACTACGGAGTACACAAAACCTATCACATTTAAGTACCTTTTTTCCCCGAAATTCTGCTTTAAGCGATACATACACGTCAATGATTTGAAGTAATCATGTACATGTATTTAACTCTGCGGATCATTTGCTTAATAACAGTGATAGGCGACAAGTTATAAACGTCATCAAACATGTAGCCGAGCAGCTCGGACTTCCATGTCGAGAAGAGCAGAAAATGGCATGTCACTTTGCCTAGAGAGTGACAGGATGCTCCACAGTCTTACTCTAATACTCGTTAAATGTTGCCTTGGAGATTACAGAAGAATGCAACGATGCGTTGAACATTGTTTATCATTAACAGGACTAGTCTGGATTACCTGCCCCTACCACTACTTTTGAAGTACGGCGGGGTACCAGACTATAACAGGACGTCTCTAGTGGGGTCCTATGGTTTATTCTTTACTGCTTGTCTCAGATCCGCTTGATAACCTATAGTCATGATGAATTTATCTTACCAGACGGTTTTATCATAATTCTTAGACAAGTTGGTTCGAAGCTGTGAAATGTACAGATAAAAAAAAAAAATAAGCAGAAAGTTTCGAAAAAAATATAACATGTGACGGGGAAAAAACTCTGTAGACACCGTTATCCTTGAGTATGTTTGTCCCGCGCCATGGTTAAAAAGTTGGCAATTACTTTTCAATATAATCTCCCTTCATCTTGATGCACTTTATTCATCGCTGTTCTAGTTTGCTTATCCCTTCAAAATAGAAGTCTTTATCCTGGTTCCTCAAATACTCATTTACTGCAACTTATGACACCTTCATATTGCTTCCGAATTGGCTACCATGAAGGTTAGTTTTCAGCTTTGGGAACAGACAGAAGTCATAAGGGGCTAAATCAGGAGAATATGGGGGTTAGGAAGGACTTCGAAGCCGCACTCAGTCGCAGCAGCCATGGCAACTTGTGATAAGGTGCATTGTCCTGCCAGAGCAGAACGCCACGAGTTAGTTTGGTACAACCTTTTCCTCTTTACATTGACTTCCTGGTGTTATCAAAATCGTCAGAATCCTAGCTCACTACCTATAACCTTCAATAAGATTAAATTACTGACTGATCGGGATTTTAAGTCAATTTATGGGATCTAAGTATATTGGGCCGAGAACTTCTTGATGGTACATGTACCTTATATAGCGAATGGGGAATTTGCATCGACGTAATCAAAAAACATGATTAATGTTCTATGAAATGTTATATTAATGTTCCAGAATGCATATGCAAAACGTATCAACCCATGTCAGCCTAGCAGACTGCGCAGGCTAACATGGGTCGATGCTTTTTGCTATTGACAAAACTTATGCATGTCCATGGACCATTACCTCATGATTCAGTCGGTTGCAAGACAGTGTTTTTTTAGCTCCACTGGCCGAAGGCCAGCGGGCTTATGTCATGGCCCGGTGTCCGTCCGTCAGTCCGTCCGTCCGTCCATGCGTGTATCCGTGCGTGCGTGCGTGCGTGCGTGCGTCCGTCCGTCCGTGCGTTAACTTTTATTTCAAACATCTTCTCTGAAACTACCCATCCAATTTTCACGAAACTTCACAGAAATGATCCTGCCATGGTCCTCTTCAGAATTTCATGACATAATTTGATTCCTTCAAAAACTCTGGTTGCCATGGCAACAAAACTGAAAAATATTGGAAATCTTTAAAAATCTTCTTGTCTGAAACCATAAGGCATAGGGCTACCAAATTTGGCATGTAGCTTTATGTAGTAGACCTCTATCAAGTTTCTTCAAATTATAGCCCTGGGGTCAAAATTGGCTCTGCCCCAGGGGTCACAAGTTTTACATAGGCGTATATAGAGAAAACTTTAAAAATCTTCCTGTACCTAGCCATTAGGCCTAGAGCTACCAAATTTTGCATGTAGCTATATGTAGTGGGCCTCTACCAAGCGGGCCAAAATTTTAGCCCTGGGGTCAAAATTGGCCCCGCCACAGGGTCACAAGTTTTACATGGGCTTACATGGTGACAACTTAAGAAATCTTCCTTTTTTTTTTTTTTTTTTTTGAAATTAGCCTTGCATCAGGGGTCTTATGTTTTACAGAGGCTTCATATGGACAAAAATTGAAAATCACCTTATTTATAACCATACAGCATAGACTTGTATTATTTTGGCATGTGGCTTTATCTTGTGGACCTCTACCAGGGGCCAAGTAATTATAGCTCTGGGATCAAAAATGCCTTTGCCCTGCGGGTCTCAACTTTCACATGGGCTTTTACAGAGAAAACTTTGTAAGTCTTCATTTTGAAACCATTTTGCTCAGATTTGAAATGTTTAGCATTGATGGTTTATATTTATAAGCCAGTGGAGCGATACAGGGCCATCATGGCCTCTTGTTTTTTTTTTTGTTTTTGTTTTTGTTTTTTTTTGTTGTTGTTGTTGTTAATATATATATGTGATGATTTGCTTGGTATAGCGCATTAGTAGGATGCATTAAACCTTTTCCTATAGCACTGCTTATATCAAACTGACTTTGGTAGAAATTTGTATATTCCTGTACTTTTTGTATTGCTGAAAAAGATACACAACTTTTCCCGATAATTTTGAAGCAACACCTGTACAAAATTGGTCTTTTATTGGCTGATTGTCGTGTTTTGTAGCTACAAAGGGTTGACATATATCACCTTAGTGTCCTTGCTTCCGCAAATCATTTAAAGGCTCATCATTTGACAGTTTCACGATATAACATGCGAATTTCCTTTAAAATCTAATTTACAGCATTTCAATTATTTTGCTAAACGTATGACCATATTTCATGAACTGATCTTTCTGTCTAAGAATCGCCTTACATTCGCTTGTGCCCTTTGTTACCTGAACTGTAATGTGTACATTCTTGGATGAACCAGGAATTAAGACACTAAAAATTACAAATGCTGTCTTTGATACTTCAAAACTTAGAACAACTATACTTTTGACAGATATTAAATATATACATCTATGTATAAATTATTAGGTAGTTATCGAGATCGGCAATCGCAATTCTCGAGCAATATAAATACACGTATACGCAAAAGATTCCGAGCCAAAATGTCGCAATTTTCATGTTCGGAACTTTGGATATTTACTTAGTCGTCCTGTTTCTTCTTTTAGTTGGAACTTCAGACAGGAAACATTGCTAGTTCATAGAGTGTTAAAAACTGGCTTGACCTCTAAACTGAGGTTCAGAGATCTTCCATTGGGTGGCCAGCGATTGGTTTGATCTTTTAGTGTCGCCCACTTATCCCTCAGTAGGCCCGGTCTCCGTGGTCTCCTAAAATTTTGAATAAATCCAGAATAATCTCTCAGAGAACACCGAGAAAAGATGTCTTTCATTGCAGTGGCTTGGTCCTGTTGGGGATTATTCAAAGAGAGGGCAATTGTTCCATAAACTTGAAGAAATTGAGGACACTTTCAAAACCGGTTAGACAAAGACACTCAAGAATACTTATCAAATGTGCCATGCTATGTGAAAAGGGGGCTTAATGCATCTGCGAAAGGTATCGATTCGGGTCAGCCTGCGCAGTCCGCGCAGGGTGACCTGGACCGAAACTTTTCGCTATTGGTCAATTTTCTGTATGTCCAATGACTAGTCTACCTCACGATTGAGTCCGGTTGTTATGTAATGGCTTGATTGGTGCGATGCATCACGGAGATGGTTTAAGCCCCCTTTTGCCAGGGCTTGGCTCAAATAAGTTTGGAAGGGACAAATTCCCACCTGTGTGCATTATGATGGGACATTTTTCCAATTTCGTGGGACAATGTCCCAGAATCTTCCCCTTGACAGAACACTCAGTGGTGAACTGGCACCATTTTCGGTCTCCTTCGACAACCTGTTTCCTCCGCATGTCAAGAGCAATGACCTTCTGGTACGACAGAAAGGTTTGGTTGACATAGAATAATCTCTCCACAGATCAAATCTTGATTTTTCCTTCTTGGACTTAATGGTAGCGCCTCACTCTGAGTACAAATACCACTAAGCTACCCGTGGCAACGCTTAGCGATCCTTTTTGTTACCTAGGGAGTTCTGAACTGTCACTTGAAGCGACTAAGCTTGTATTTTTGCCCTGGGGTACCTTTCTCTAAATTAAGTACGCATGAAATTTGCGCACACAGTTGAGGTAAGCAAGTATATAGTCTGAAAACAAGTTTTGATTGAGCTACATAACTTAAAGATTTGAGTATAACTTTATGTCAGCGCATAGCTTTAAGTAAAGTAGGGATCGTATGTATGTGTATTCAGTCCCCAAAAATCAGCGTATATCCACGCAGTGTAGGAAAAGGTACCCTTGGTCTATTCCGCCTTAATTTTTAGCTCGGCTGTTTCGAAGAAAAAGATGCGTTATTGTCATAGCTCTGTTGTCAGTGTCTGCACCATCGTCTTGCAAAAAACTTTGACACTTTATAATATCTCTGTAAAATTGTTGATGCTGAAGATATTTACAAGTGGTTACTATCAAAAGGGAAACCCATACAAGACGGGCACGTAACCATCAAAGTATTTTTGACACGGTTATACCCCTTCTTTGACGTAGAATTTTTACTGAAAGTCAAACAACTGCTGCCGAGCCTTGGCACCAGCCAAATGCGGTTCTCTAGTTACTTTTAATTACTTTTAACTTTTGAAACAGATACCAGAATACGATACACTATATGTTTGATAGAATGTATTCTTATATTTCTGCCGAGAATGGCATAGAACGTTCTTTCATACAAAACTCTAATAGAATTTACACTTCATTCAATTTAAATGTAATTACTCAACCAATTATCTATCTACTTGGTAGTAACTTGATGTGTATCTCACAACACATCCAACAAATTCTTGATTAAGAAATTAAATGTTCGTGAAAGCTATGGATAATTTTGTCTGAATTAATAACTGTCCATTTGATTTTATTTAAAAAAATGCCATATGCATATTTGGTCAAAGACTGTATTTTGTGACCAAGTCTTGTCTTTGTGTTGCAAGTGATTGAAAAACATTTCTCATTCTTCCTGTAGGTCAAAATTAGAAATGGCTGAAACAGGTGACTTCCACTTAGGATCTGAAGAAGTTTATACAAATGTATGTATTGGATGCGAGGAGGAAAACATTTACAGAAAAGCGGAGGGATATTGTAAAAATTGCAGGGAATATCTTTGTACCATGTGCATTCAGCATCATCAGAATGTCCGTATCACAAAGTCTCACAAGATAGTAAACGTAACTGATGATGTAGAAGGCATAGCAAGACAACTGAGTGATACAAGCATTGAAGAAGATATTTGTGTTGAACATGGCAAACTTAGGATTGACATGTACTGTAAGACACATAGTGAAGTTGGTTGCCACTTGTGTATGACTTTAGGACACAACAAGTGTAGTACAGAGCCAATAGAAGCAGCATTAAAAACGTTTAATGACTCTAAGCTAGAGAATAAACTAAGGAAAATGGAGGATATATTTTCAAGCTTCAAATGTGTTAAAAATGTTGCTGTAAGTGATGAAGCGAAAGCAGTTGAGGCATTTACTTTGTTTCTCAAACAACAAGAAATACAAAAGCAAAAACTTGTACAACAAATGAGAAAAAAACACACGGAAGAAGAAAGGGTTCATGCAGAGAAGCTTTGTAAATACCTAAAAAATTCTAAACAAAAAATTAAAACTGTCGACAAGAGCATGATTGCAACAGAAACATTATTGTGCCAGTACCACGAAATCCATCAAGCGAACAATTCCAAAAGAAATTTCATAGCCTGGAGTAAATTGGCAAAGCAAATAGATTTATTAGAAAATACACTCAAAGATGCTAAAGCAGAAGACGATTCAATCCCAGTGGGCAGCATGACAGTCGGTGACCTGGATCTTCATCAACCTAAACCATTCGAAATTGCACCAGAATGTCATAAACTTATGAACAGTGATAAAGGTAAGTTTTTCTTGACAATGACATAAAATGCCCGCTTCATTCCTGAAAATGATTACGACTAGCATAGTCGCAGTAAATAGCATACAATGCAAGCCAAACTTAGGCCCTTACAACTCTTTATCACACAACAAAATGTTAGACGAGTCCAAACTGAAAACATTTCCAGACGACATATTAAATGTTGCTCGAAACAGAAAATTTGTCGTTGAAAGAGTAGAAAAACTGTGGGAGAAGAAGAAAATACTGTTTACCAGCATTTTATTCTTTTCCAAAATATTTTCAAAAGCCTGCTTCCTCAGGGTGTTTAGAAAGCGGAAATGTTTGGTTAAGGGTTAATGCAGACAAACAGACTGACTGACAAACAGACTGAGACATTATGCTGGCCGTAATACCTTCCCACTTGAATACTAGTAATCAACATGTTGTTGACCTAGAACCATTTTCAGCATTTTATTGAGAAGCGTTTTTAAAGTGACATAGGCCTACAATTTTTTTTACAATTAATTTCTAGCTTGCGTTAGTTTTCCCTTTTTCGTCAACAACACAACCTTGTGTCAGTCTGTAAAACAAGAAAATACAAGAAAAAGACTTTTTGAGGGTGAAATACAGTTTTCACCATAGATTTGAAGCTGATCCTGACCTAAAATTAGAGCCTGTCTTCCTTTGCGAGCACCTGTATTTTGTCACTTGATCAAAGTAGCGTAAACGGCATTTGTCATGTGCTCTTTCGGGTTGAATAATTCATTGTCTTATGGGTTTTGTTTGTTTTATTTTTAAAAAGAAGCATTTAAGCCCTTTCAGTTAGCTAGAATGACTGGCTGAAACAACCAACGTCAAGAAATTAGTTTGATTCTTGCTTGGGTAATTTAACAAACACCTGTCCGGCTGAAATGACCGACTGAAACATTCAATGTTGAGAAATTAGTTCAATTCCTGCTTAGGTAATTTAACAAACACCTGTCCTTCCAATGTATGTATGTACTTGTACCCTGTGTCTCGTTATGGCTCCATTACATCATGTAGCTTTACCAGTTTTTTATATGGAATGCCCAAGCTGTCTGATATAACGATATTTCATGACACTAAAATATTTTTCCATATCGACCTATGTGTACCGTTTATGCCAGCTGTAGGGTGACATTTAGCCATTCAGTGTTTTTTGGAATCTATATGCATATGGATGTTCTTTATGCATGCCTGAAAAATCATGTGAATATTCTTGAAATATATTTATACTGTTACTAACGGAATACAAAAAGTGAAGAGTATTCATGAAAAATGATGAATTATTCTTGCTTCCAAACCTAATTCTTTGACAGAACCCTCCCATGTTACCTCTCATCAAAACGAAATAAGTTATATGTATTTTGTCCATTTCGAAAATTTAGTCTCATTTTGTGTTTTTGTAATCAGGTTAATGGTCCCTTTAAAATGCAATGATGCCATTTTGGCATGAAATAAAAACAAATCTATATTAGACAATTTTAAATGAGTCCATCCTGGACATGAGCAAAGTCGCAAAAATGAGCAAATGAGACAAGCCAGATAAATACGGTGAAAGCATTTAGCTTGGGCACCTAGAAAGTGAAGACACATTTCAATAAAAATGAGCAGTGTTCTGGCAAATGAATCATGAGGTATTTTGGTCCTTGGGCATGCAGGAAATTTACAGAAATCAAAAAGGTTCGATTCATGCCAGTCTACGTGGACTGAACAGGCTGACATTGGTCGATATATACTTTTTGCAGATGCATGAAATCCCCTTTTGGCAGAGCATGGCCCAAATGCTTCAGCGTCAGTTGATCTACCCTCAGAAGGACTCCATCATTAATTAACTCTTTTTAACGACATCAAGGACAAGGGCTTTTGAAAACATTGTAGGAAAAGGAGAAAATGCAGGTAACCAGCATTTCCACCTTTTCTATCCTTTCAAACAAAATTTTCCTTATTTGTGCAACATTCAGTTTGTCGTCTGCAAATGCTTTGAATTTAGACCAGTCCAACAATTTGTTGTTCGGTAAAGAGTTAAATGTGTGATTTGTGCACTAATATTATGGGAGGAGAGGTGATTATGCTAGCCATGGACACTGATGTAATTTCATAGATTAAGATGCAGGAACTTTTTTCCAATAAAAGATACAACATAGATTTAGAAAAAAGAAACCAACTACACATTTATGGATGAAAACTTACTTGTGATCCCCTTAGCCCCACATGCTCCAGGGTTGCTATTGTGGCGGGTTAGGTTTGTTGTCCAGTGATAGTCTTTGGGTAAAACCAATGAAAATGCACACACACAAAAAAATTATGTGACCAAGATGGTCCGTGTTGCTACATGTGCTAAAAGCTTTGGAAAGTGTTCTCCAGAACCAGGTGTGAGATGGCCCTTGATACATGTTGGCATGGATAATATTAGTGGGTCAACAAAGTTTGGTGAAAAATAGGTATTGGGTTGTTGTTGGTTCTGTGTTTTGGAAGGGCAGACTTTGGGTCACTTTATATGTTGCACTGATTTCTACAAGGACAATTCCAAATATATTCTTTTATCAGATACATTTGTTTTCATTGAACTACAGCTATTACAAGTGGTTTTTTTTATCATACACACATAATCTGAGACAAGCAAATAGTGCCGTATTTGGTCAATGCTCTGTAAGCATTCGCCTTATTTCTAGCTCATTGCTGACTCAGATTCCTTTGCGAAATTAACTGTCATAATTGATGATCATGACAAAACTGTGAATCTTATCATCTTTAAATTCAAATGTATGCTACCTATTAAAGAAGCAAACAGGCTTCATATGAGTTTCAATGCGTCCATGTGGGCTTGTGTTTTCACACATCATGAGCTATAATTCTTGGACCTGGAGATCCATATTTTGGGTAGAGTTTATGTTTATACAGAGAGAGAATTTAAATTTTCAAAAGCAATGGACAAATTTCAAAGGATATCAGACTACAGAAATAGCCTTTGATAGTACCAATTTATAGTTGAAAAGAAAAAGAAAACCAATATCTCTGCTGTTACTATAAACTTGAATTATCTTTTTCTACCCAAACGAAAGTCAGATGGTATTGAAACTTTTTATTGGTAGTCATAATCAGGAGTACTACAAAGTTTGTTCAAACGATTAGCACATATTGACTTTTGGTCTATTTTGGGTCATTTGGGCTGCTATATTCAATTCATTTCCATTTGGAGAATTTCAAAGACCATGATTATTGTCTGAAATGGCTATGCCAAATTTTGCATGTTGCATCCATCTTTTGTCCTTTATTAAAAAATTTGGGGTCCTGCGTGGCCCAGTGGTAAAGTGTAGGACTCGTAACCTGGAGGCCCCAGGCTCGAGCCTAACTGGATCCACTGGGTCTTTTGTGGGAGTGTCTTTGGGCAAGACACTTCAGAGCCCTAGCCTAGTACTGGTTGAATCCAGGAAATACATGAATATGTGAGCTGTCGGCGCGATATGACTGAAATAATGTTGAAAGTGGCGTAAAACACCATTCAATCAATCAATCATGAAAAAATTGTTCAAATTATATCCCTTGTGTCAAAGATGGCCCATTCAGGGGTCACAGAGAGTCATACAGAAATGTGAATTTACCGGTACTACAAAAATTATTAAAGGCCAACTAGCGACTAGAAGTAAACAATTTAGAGTCAAATCGCAGGCAAGTTTTATTTGAATAAAAGTATGAATGCTGTTTTCACTTTAACTAGATCTATGTGTTCCAGTACGGTCTGTGAAAGTCCCAGTCTCTGGCAGAAAATATAACTTGTAAAACTAGAATGGCAGTTTCTGACTGTTTGGCTATATAGTGAATCATGGTTGGCTATTAGGCTACCTGTTAGCACTGTCTTCTTTGCCCCATGGTTGATGGTTGTCTGTAGTTTACTACGTACACCTCAATAAACTATTAGTATGTACTACTCATGTCCTTAGATGTACAGGCGAATTAGCAGGTATGTGTTACTGACAAAATGTTTCTTCTAGATTTGGTGAAGCCATCCAAATTTTTAAAATTGGTGCCTCCTTCTGGGCAAGACCAGATTGTCAAAAACGGTGTGGTGAAATTTGTTGGTACAAAACATCTGTGCATGACTGCCATGAGAGAGTACGAACATCTGAGTTTGGAGGTATTTTCTTTATCTGTTCATTTCAGATTTTTCCCGTTCGCAGCTGCATACGGAAGAGTATAGGTCAAGAAGAAGATGATTTCATTGTCAAACATTATTTACATTAACCCAGAGCTCTAGATAGAGGGAGTGATTTTGATTTCAAAATCGAAAATATTAATTACTCTCCACTAAACCCTATGTTATGGGTACTCATTAGAATCGTCTCATCGAGACAATTCTAACGAGTACCCACAACATAGGGTTTGGAAGAGAAATAATGGATTTAGAATACCATCACTCCCTCTTATCTGGAGCTCTGTTAACCTACAAGTAACATCTGTGGACATGCTTTTTACCAGTCTCCACTCATCTCTGAGAGAAAGAGAAAGAATATGAACATTTCACACATTCTTTGAAAAGTGCCTTGATATCTTCTGTTAAAATGTAGATATTTCTCATGAATATGACACGGCCTCTAAGAGATGCTAAACAAACTCTAAGTCTTATTGAGCTAAATTTGAACATACTTTTATAAGCACTTTATACTTCGGAATATTAAAGGCCCACCTGTAGCTAATAGTCAATATGCAGACAAATTTAATTCATACCATTTAAAAGTATGGGTATCATTATGAGTCTAGCAATTGTTACAGTGTATTCTGTCAAAAGTCTAATCCCTGGCAGAAAAATGAATTGTTATAATATAATAAAAGTTGCCAAACTTAATTAAAGTTTTACTACTCATTTTTTTTCTGCCAGCAAACTAATATCCATACTTTTGAAAGGTATCAATTAAACTTGCCTGCATTTTGACCCCTGAATTGTTTACTGTTGGCCACTGGTGGGCCTGTAATCTAATTCACTTCTTTAATACAAGCAACTAATTTATTTATTATTTTTTTTTAAAGGAATTACGTTGGCAGTGGTTTGAAGAGTTTGTCCGACTGAATTACCCAAAGATAATAAAATGTAAGCTTAAACCATACATAATCACTAGTCAACTGCCTCATTTATTCTGAAGAGTAGCTGCGTAGGGAATTAAAACACAGGATAACATATGAATTGAAAAAATCCTCCATTTTTCCACATTCCGCCTACAAGCATTGATCAAAAAAAGAAAAATGTAAGTTACGTTTTTGCTTTCTTGATTAATGTCGCTGGCAGAAATAATGAAAAAAAGATTAAATGAGCCTGCAGCATTAATATCATTATTTTTAAGTAGTTTTAAAGGCCCAGTATAGCAGCCAAAAGTAAACAATGTGGATGTTAAAATGTATTTTGATTTTAATCATACCATTTAAAAGTATGGACATTGTTGTGAAGATGACAGTCTGCCCAATTATTGGTCACTGGCAGAAAAATGAACTTTTGAACAGGTTCAAAAGTTGCATGTCGCTCTACCTTTTGTTTACTTTTTACATGGTTTTAAAGTTCATTTTTCTGCCAGCGACTAACACTTGGACCGACTGTAGAATAACAGATTGTCATCTGCACAATAATTTCCATACTTTTAAATGGTATAATTTAAACTTGAATGCAGTGACTTTCTCACCCACATTGTTTACTTTTTGCTGCTATTAAGCCTTTAACATTTAATGTCACACTTGTCTGTAAAAATAAAGAGCTGTGCTTGAATCTGTCCATGTTAGGACAATGAAAATATATTAGGTGCTCTCGGTGAAAAGGGGGTTTTATGCATATGAAAAACGCATCGACTCACGTCATTCTGCGCAGGCCGACATTGATCTAAATTACATGCTATTCATAAATCTTCTTCATATTCAAGGACCATTCTACATCCAAATTCAGACTATGTGGATTTTATGAATCCATAATAATTTTGTGATGGCTCGCTAGGTACAATGCATCACTGAGCAGCATTGAACCTCCTATTTCAAGACTGTGGCTTGTATATGCTCTATGAATAGGGAACTTAATGCATTGACAAGAGAATGGTTACCAGCATTTTCTCCTATTTCCACGATGTTTTCAAAAGTTGTTTTTCTTGGAATGGTTCATACACGGGATTCTGTTGGAAAGGGCTAACTCTTTACCAAATGACAAAATTCTAGATTTGTCCAAATTGAAAGCATTTGCAGATGACAACATAAATGTTACTGAAAAGTTAAGATTTGTTTTGGAAAGGGTAGAAAACATTATGGGAAAAGGAGAAAATGCTGTTGACCAGCATTTTGTCCTTTTCATACAATGTTTCAAAAGGCTTTCTTTGTCAGGGTCATTAAAGCTTGGGGTGGTGTGATAAAGGATTAAAGAGGTTAACCCGGCTATCGTTGCTTTTGCAACAGTGCAGATCAAACTCAAGATCAGATCCTGCCTCTTTTGTTCTTGACTGAAAATATCCATTTATTTTTCAACACCTTGTCACACAATGCGGAGTTTTAATGACCCTGAAAGAGAAAGCTTTTGAAAACATTACAGGAAAAGGGAAAAATGCTGGTGACCAGCATTTCCTCCTCCTATTCCCTTGATGTTTTCTACCCTTTCATCCAAAGAATTGCATCTTTGCACCACATTTAATTTGTTGTCTGCAAATACTTTCAGTTTGGATAGATCCAAAACTTTATCGTTTGTTGGAGTTAAGCACTTTTTAAGGGTTAAACCCATTACAACCCGCAGACGACTTTACCTTTGCGCTGTGCAGAAGACCCCATTTAAAAGCTTTATGGCAAAGGGAAAGGTGGCTCTAAACCAGACATTTCTCTCATTTCCACAATGTTTTCACTCACATTTATGTATTAAATCTTAATTTGTGTTACATGCATCATATTTTACAAGGATGCTTGAAAAGTCATTTGCTGCAAATTCTGTAATGAGTTGATGAATGATCTCTGAACTCTTCACCAAATATCATAATTTTCAGACTTGACCAAATTAAATGTATGCTGCAGATGACGAATTAGCTGTGTGGCTCAAATGACAGGATTTGTCTTTGAAAGGGTAGAAAACATTGAGGGAGAATCAGAAAATGCAGTTTATAAGCCTCTTCTCTTTTTCCCACAATGATTTCAAAAGCATTCCTCTTCAAGCTTGTTAAACAAGGGAATGTTTTGGTCAAGGGTTAAATTTCTAAATGTGTTTCAGATCGTCTGTATGCCAAGAATACTGTTAGTGGAGTGGCAGAGAAACGATACAAGGTTCGTATTAAGTTTGTTAGAGACCATCTGTTCACAGTATACATGCACACATCCATTGATAAGTGGGACTCTTTTTTTTTTTACATAAATAGTATTTCTAAAAACTTGTCAAATCTTTTATCAAAACTAAAACTCTCAAAATTTGTTAGGGGACTGTACTGAATATGGGCGTCTGACAGGGTTGGAGTTGTTAACATGCTTGGGTTTGGAGAGGGGAAAAGTTGATTCCCCTTCCCCTGAGGCATATATTCAAACTTTTTATATCCTCCCCCCCACACTTACGAAATAGAGGGGGGTATACTGGTTTCACCATGTCTGTCTGTCCTTCCATCCGTCCACCAATCTGTCCGTCCACCAATCCATCCATCTTGTTTCGTTTCCATGTTATGACTGCTTTGATCTAAGGCCCTGAAACTTTATACAAGTGTTACTCATGACCCAAGGAGGTGCCTTATCATTTTGGGGCCACTGGGTCAAAGGTGAAGGTCACAGGTGAACTTTTTTTTAAAATTGTTTCCGTGCTCTTACTCAACAGCTAGCTGTTTGACCTAGGACCCTGAAACTTTATGCAAGTGTTGCTCATGGCAAGGAGGTGCCATATTGTATTTTGGTCAAAGGTCAAGGTCACAGGGAAATTTTGTTTGAAAATTAATCGTTGTTTGTCCTAGCTGGGACCCTGAAACTTTATACAATAAGTGTTACTAATAACCCAAAGAGATGCCCTATTGTTTTTTGGTCACATGCTTCAAAGATCAAGGTCACTGGTGGTCTTTATTTTGAAAATCATTTTACATTCTATGATTGTGCTGCTTCAGTGACAAGGTGCTGGTGGGAGGGGGGATATTTGTTTGTTTTGCAACAGTTCTAATTTGCACACCTTTTCTTTCCCTCCTACACTGAAATGCCTTTCTTAGCATGTGGAAATATACCCTTTTAGTCTCTGACTACTTCCTGGTAATGAGACCAGAAAACTGCGCATGCACACTCGTGTAGGGCAAAAAGACAAAACAGTGGCAGATTATTGAATGTGTACACAATATTGTTAAATTATAAGCGATTACACGAAAAGCTTACACCTAGAGGTAAAGAAACGATAATCACAATAACTTATCTGCTAACGGTTCAGTGACATGGAAGAAAACGATCCGTATTTTAGTGACAATGTAAGACGAAGACGTCAAAAAAAAAAAAAAGTGTCGCTGTTTTGGGTAGACGCGTTATCATCAAAGGAAATGTTAACCGACCCCAGGTAGTAACAGACAAACCCCATGAAGCATGGGCTGGAACACTGCAGGAATGGGAAAAATGCATGTTACCAGCATTTTTTACCTTTTGCCGTAGTGTTTCCACAAGCCCATTGATGTAGGGTCGTTAATTAAGACGAGGGAGAGTTGGGTAAAGGGTTTATAAAGGGTAGCCATCTGATATATCACATACTTATTAGTTTAATTGACAATACAGTGGACATTTTAGTTTACTTTCAATGGCTGAGGGTGTGGGTCGAGATCGGCATAGTTCATGCAGTTACCTTTAATAGTTTAGAGAGTGTGTATTGTGATCTATTTCATCATGAAACAAATTTTGGCGCAGACGTATTTGAAAACATGCATGAATGAATGAATGAATGAATGTGCATGCAAGCGATCAGATGGATGGATGGATAAAAACTAACGCGCAAACGAAGAACGAACGAAAAATTGTATATTGCCTGTTGTCATCTGTGGCTGCCCTATTCCATAAGTGCTTTCCACCAGGCATCGTATGTAACATGTAATTTAAAAGCATTCCTTTTCTGAAAACGGTGTTGGAAAAGGTTGAAATAATGTTTACCAGTGTATTCTCCTTTTCTCACAATGTTTGTAAAGCTTTCCTTTCTCTTGGCAGTTAAGACTTGTGATTGTTGGGTAAAGGATTAAATGGAAACTGTATCAGTAATTAGCTGAGCACATTGTATCCGGGGAGGCATTTTAGCGTCACATACATGATGTAGGGAAACAATATGGATCTTAGCCTTAACCCTTAGCCTCCGTTACTTGACGGTGATCTTGAATTTACTTTGCGAAAAGCATAATGACAGATCTGTTTGCACATAGGGGTAGCGTAGTCTTTAAATACACTGTTACAAATCCTAATTATGGTTTAAGTAATACTAATTAAGATTTATGACATAAGCTTAACGCAAATTCTTCTTGTGCTGGTCAAAAATATAAATATGACAGGATATGGGTCGAAAATCAGTAACATTAAATGGCGATGGTCAATGAAATACAAAACGTCAACGGTGAAATATCTCTTTAAAAAACATATGAGATCAAACAAATAATTTGAATAAAACATACTGGGATGCATTTAGGGGACGTTTAACCAATTCGGCATGGAAATTGCAGATGTTTTCACCAAAAGTAGGATGTTTTGACTCTGGGACCTTTTAGCCAGATACTAATAAACTAATCTGTTTGTACATCCCGGTGCACAGCATGATAACGGCATCCTGTAACATGATTTACCTTTGCAGATTTTATCAATAAAATCTTTCAACAAAGCAAAAACATTGCCTGTGAAAATAGCTTTCAATAGTGGTGATATTGAACTTTTTGCCCTACAAACAGTGTGCATGCGCGGAAAGTGGAATTCTGGGATCATATTTCCTTGGCATCGAATGGCATTGTAAAAGGGTCTATTGGTTTGAAAAAAGTAGTACCTCATTCCTGCATGTATGATGTATATAGCAACATATCTGATGTCAACGAAGCTTTCGGTTGTTAATTGAATGGTGTCTATCAGGATCTCTAACCTTTTAACCATGGCCAAATTGTACAGTTGGCTACATTGAAACATTTAAAGATCACAAATTAGATGTGATTCAGATCAAAGAATTATCTTTTGAAGGGTAGAAAAAATATGACACGGAAGAAGGGAGAAAATGCTGGTTACCATTTTTCTCCTAGACCTATTACAACAATTTTTTCTAATGTGTTCTTTCTCAGATTCATAGAAGCAGGTTTTTTTTTATGAGGGGCCAAATTTTATAAAAAATATTAAATTTCTTATCAAATACTATTAGATGTGCTTCGGATATTCCATTCTGTATAGAAATACATGTTAACTTTAAAGTCAACATTGTGTCACTTGTATAATAAATAAAAATTCCAAAACAACAGCTCAGAAAAGGTATGAATTACAGAATATCTGTAAATGTATATTAAGGACTCATTTTTCATGTACAAGATTATGTACTTAAGTCTTATTTCAAATATTTCTTATGAATAAAAAACATTAATATTTTGATTTAACCCTTACCAAGTAACACACTATCTCCATTAAGGTTCTGAAGCAAAATATGAAACTTAATCTCGGAAAACTGCTTTGAATACCATATTTCATTCTCCTCTATTGGAAAAATATAAGTTTGATAAGTTTTAACTTGTGTTTTTGAGCTACTGCATCTTAACTCTCTCAACAATTTTTTAGACATATACACAAGGATTTGCAGACGACAAATTAAATCTGACTTATGTGATGAAATTGTCTTTGAAGAAAACATTGTTCGAAAAGGAGAAAATGCTGGTTACCTGCATTTTCTCCTTTTCCCACAATGTTTTCAAACAAGTTTTTCTTTGTATCAAGATTGTTTGGTGATGGTGTAAATAATACAAGGTCCAAGATGATTTTGACCTGCATACATATTTCCTTACTCATATATAACATAAATAGTTCCTTACACATATATAACATGAATATTTCCTTACACATATATAACATAAACAGTTCCTTGCAAATATATAACATAAATAGTTCCTTATACACAGTCATATATTACATACATAGTTTCTTACACATATATATACATGTAATATACATAGTTCCTTACACATATAACATACATAATTCCTTACACATAATTATATGTAATATACATAGTTCCTTACACAAATATAACATAAATAGTTCCTTGCAAATATATAACATGAATAGTTCCTTATATATTACATATATAGTTCCTTACACATATATATACATGTAATATGCATAGTTCCTTACACATATACATAATTCCTTACACATAATTATATGTAATATACATAGTTCCTTACACATATATAACATACATAATTCCTTAGACATATATAACATACATAGTTCCCGACACATACATTAAACATACATGTACATTGTTCCTGACACATTATTACCAGTGCATCATATTTTTCAACCACTGTGGTATGTTCGTCTCAATTCATGTACGAGATTTTGTATTGCAGGTTTTGTTTCAGGCAAGCTTTAAACATGTGGCACTACTTAAACCCATTTGACGTTAAGATATTTTTAAAACTATTTTAAACATGTATAAAAAGTTGCTGATACCACCTTTATTATTTATACTTTAAGCTTCTTATACTGGGAGACTGGAATGTTGGGAAGACCACATTTATTCAACGTCATATTTCTGGAAACCTGTCGAAGACTTACAAAGGTAAAGTTTGTGCTTAGTTCAAAATATGCACAAGTATACATGTATTTTATGCCAAAAAGCACCAAAAAGCAAACACAATTTTAGTCTTGAAAAAATATATTCATATATGAGCCATGGTCTGGCAAAAGGGGGCCGAATGCCTGTGATCCAGGATACCAAGCATGTCGTAACATTAGGATCCATAAAAGCTATTTTGTCTTATAACAGACTGTATCATGAGGTAGACTGATCCTTTAACATTCAGAAAATTGACCAGTAGCGAAAACTTGGCTCAGGTCAGCCTCTCAGCCTGGGTCCATACTTTTGGCAGATGTGTAAAGTCCCCTTTTCTCAGAGCATGGCTCATATATATTATTAAATCTTTTACAATGATTGAAACTGATCGTAAAATTGCTTCTTATTCAAGATGTCTCGTCAAAGTGGTCATTTTAGATCAATTTAGATTAAGACTACCAGACACACACACACACAGACACACACACACACACACACACACACACACATGGTCAAATTTTTTTTTTACTGTGCTTGCCTAGTGCAGGGTCTGTACTCAGAATACCAACCATTCTTAAGAACAATTAGTCTTATTTGCAAAAATTTTCTAACTTTGAAAGTAACACAACTTCTGATTGGCTAAACCAAAAGGGTCCAGGTACATTTAAACACATAATTGCCTTCTCTGGGAACTTTATGTTTGCCTGTTTAATATAGCTTGGTTGCAAAACAATCTGGAGTTTGAAAGACCTGTGAAAGGAATCTTTTGAAAACATCGTGGCAACCAGCATTTTCTCCATTTCCCACATTGTTTTCTACTTTCATTGACAAATTCCATCATCTGGGCATCATTTATCATGTCATTTGTGGTTTGTTATTGTTAGCCATATGGATGAATCTAAACAGAGCTGGCATCCAAGACAGGCTGTACTATAATTATGATTTAAGTCCTTAATCAGGTTCAAAACAACCAGGTATCAAATTTAACCAACCAGTTCTTGCTTGGTCTTAGTTTAACTCCTTGGTTTTATTACTGTCAGGTCATGTAGACTCCATAATGAGCCGTTTTGTGTCTATTTTCTGAAATGTAAACATCTCGACTAAAAAATTGATCAAAATGTTTATATTTATGTTTAGTGTTTAAATTGGAAATATATGTATTTGAAATGAAGGATTATTGAATCTGCAAGCAACAAGTACTGTATGTTCAAACTCTAGTTTTGTCGTCAGTTTGTGAAAATGTGAGAGTTTAACATGCGCATTCAACATGAGATTTCAACCATTTTTTTTTTTTGCGATCATCCCTGTACATGGATGTGACCTGTCAAAAATTAAAATTGCATTTGGTGACAGACTACATTTTTCTTGTGTGGAAAAGAAGACCTGGTAACCAGGAAATTTGGGAACTTCTGGCGCACTTGTAGGATTTTGAAATATGTTGTGAAAATGTTAGCAAAGGTAGCTAAGGGGTCCCATTCAATGGTAAAAAACAAAGATAACCAATGATTAAAAAAACATTGCTGTTGATTTGACTGTCTCTATATTATGTTTTCTCCATTACTTAGAATCAGTGGGTGCCTGCGTTCATCCTGTTACATTGTGGACAACAGTGGGTCCCATCTTGTTTGATGTTTGGGACACATGGGGTCAGGAAAGGTTCTCTCAACTCAGTGATAGCTTTTTGAAAGGAGGTTTGGTATCTTTAACTATTTCATTGTGATGTTGTGGGGGTGGGGGGGTGGAGGGAGTATTACAATTACATTTATATGGGTCATGACCTGTGAAAAGGGAGCTTAATGCTTCTGCGAAAAGTATCAAATCAGGTCAGCCTGCGCAGTCCAAGCAGGCTGACCCCTGGGCCAAAACCTTTCGCTATCGGTCAATTTTCTGCATGTCAAAGGACCAGTGTACCTAATGAATCAGTCGGTTGTTATACAAATTTTGGACTTTATCTATCCATAATACTGTAATGATTTGCTTGGTATCATGTATTCTGGAGGTGTATTAAGTCCCCTTTTGCCAGAACATGGCTCATATATACATGTAGGTGTACCTTCTTCCTAGTCTTTCAAAAGGCCAAATAGTCAAATTGGACCTCTTTCTACAATTGAAAATACAACCCACTGCAACTCAGAAATATCTTTTCTCATGGGCTTGAGAATACAAGCGGCCGGTATAGATCCAAGATCAGGCTGCATGTTCTGTGCAGCCTCATCTTGATCTATACAGTCCGCAAAAGCCCTGTATTCGCCTGTTGCCCTAAAAGGGTTAAGTGACAGATATTTTGTTGTCGGTAAATGCATTTGATCCATGCTCTGGGAAAATGGGATTTAGGCATCTCCATGATGCTTTTTACCATGTAAGTCATCACATAATTATGAATCCTTAAAATCCATTATGTGTAACAGCTGACTGAATCATAATGTAGAATGGTCCATTGAAATGCAGAAAATTGATCACCAGCTAATGTTTTGTTCCAGGTCAAGCTGCATGGACTCTGCCTGCTGAAATTTATCGATACTTTTTGCAGATGCATTAAACCCGCATGGCTCATTTTCGTTATGGACTAAAATGTTGCCGTATGGTAAAGAATTAATCAGAGGTGTGAAGAAACATCTCTTATGTTAAGAACATACTCTGTCAAGTTTATTAAGCCTCATCCTGCTAAATAATAGAAAAGAAACTTGCAAATCAGTTGTATAAACCCAATTTTTCCTTTTTCAACAGTAATTTTGGAGGAAAGATACCTTTTTGTTGGACAGTTTAGGTCCAAGATTAGACTGCATGTTCTGTGCAGTCTGATCATGACCTATACTGTCCACTAAAGGTCAATGAGTCGCACTTAACAGCCTAAGGGTTAAACTTTGTAAGTTAATGGTCAGCAACTTTGAAAAGCAAAGAAGTGAAACTTAATAACTTTCGGGACAATGAAAGATTAGTCTTGAAGTTTGTAAAATAATTAGCATTAATATATCCTTGTGAAATTTTATGCTCAATTAGGTTAACTCTTTGCCAAACGACAAAATTTTACACTCGTCTAAATTGAAAGCATTTGCAGACGACAAAATAAATGTGACTAAAAAATTGAAATTTGTTTTGGAAAGGATAGAAAACATTGTGGGAAAAGGAGAAAATGCCTGCATTTTCTCCTTTTCCCACAATGTTTTCAAAAGGCCTCTTTCTCAAGGTTGTTAAAACACAGGATTATGTGGTAAAGGGTTAACTCTTTCAATGTCGGATATATTAGTTCTTTCGGCAGCTGAAAGTACAATCCACTGAAACTCACAAAATGATGATCTACAAGACTTGACAAAGCAAGCTGGCCAGTACAGATCCAATATTTAATGGCATGTTTCTTGTAGTCTGATCTTGATCTACAGTGTTGGCAAAAGCCCCTGTTTCCACTTATGAAGTGAAAGGATTTAATACCAACAAAATGATACGATGAAATTTACAGGGGAATGTGCCATCATCATGTTTGACATATCCTCCGAAACGTCCGTCAACAGTGTGACAAAATGGTTTGAGCTGGTGATGAAACTTTGTGGCAGTATTCCAGTTGTGGTTTGTGGAAATCGCATTGATTTGGCCACCAGCACGACCAAAAAGAGCAATATTGATAGACTGAGCAAGCTAACGATTCCTGTAAGTATTGTTATTGGTCCTGGATGGTTCAGTGATGAAGCTGTAGGATTCGCAGCCAGGAGGCCCAAGGCTCGATCGTGACATGATGCGCTGGGTTTTTAGTTGGAGTGACCTTGGGCAAGACACTTCAAAGCCCTTGTCTAGCACTTGTGAAACCAATGACACACATTAATAAATGAGCTGTCGCCTTGATTAAAGCTGAAAATAATGTTAAAAGAGGCATAAAACACCACACAATCAAGTATACAGTGTAAGCATCATTAACCCTTTATCAAACAGTCCTGAATATTTAATAAACCTGAGAAAGGAAGCTTTTGAACACATTGTGTGAACATTTTTTAACCTTTCATAGACAAATTCCATTATTTCTGCCACATTATTCTGTCATCTGCAAAAGCTTTCAGTTTTGACCAGTCTAAAATTGTGTTGTTTTGTAAAGAGTTAACCCTTTCCCAAACAAGCCCTGGTTTTCACGTGTCTGCTATACAAGTCTTTTGAAAACACTGTGGGAAAAGGAGAAATTGCTCGTAACGAGCAATTTCTCCTTTTCCCACAGTGTTTTCTACCCGTTTTGATACCTTTCTGCCATTTTCATCAAATTTAAAATTGTTGTCTGCAAACTCTTTCAATTTGGACCAGTCCAAAATTTGTTGTTTGGGAAAGGGTTAACCCACCATTCCACTACCATATCTGTCATACACCTATTTAGAATTAGCTTTTGACATTCATTGTGTGGATAAAAAAGGAGAGTTCCTCCATGGCTCAGTGGTGAACGTTTTACCACTACCATGTTTTAATCTAAGCCCTTGATGAAAAAGCAGTGCTTTTATCTCTGCTTTTATCCTTACAAAGGCCTACATCATCAATTGAACCATGTACATTTTGTTTTGTCAAAGAAACTTTCCTATTTGTTTCTTGCTGTGTGGGCAAAATTTGACATCTTGCTTCACCATTGGTCCTGTACAATATTACATTTCCCCAGTGCAGCTTGGAGCAAATACATATGAGCCATGTTGTGGCAAAAGGGGGCTTAATGCATTATACCTATGAAGCCATCACATAATTATAGATTCATAATAGCCACTTTTTTAACAACTGACTTAATCATGAGGTAGACTAGTCCTTAGACATACAGAAAATTGACTAACAGCAAAAAGTTTCGGTCCAGGTCAGCCTGTGGAGACTGCGCAGGCTGACCTGGGCTGATACTTTTCGCAGATGTGGTAAGCTCTTTTCACAGAGTATGGCTTATATACAAGTAAAAGGGAAGTTACTTCAGCATAATATTCTGTATATAAACTTGACCTCTTTAGACTCCTGAAAATATAATCCAATGAAACTTAGATTTTTTTTAATCTTAGAGACTAAATTAAAAAAAGCAGATGGTATAGCTCCAAAATCAGACCGCACATTCTGTGCAGTCTTATTTTGATCTATGTCATCCACAAAAGCCCCAGTTTTCACCCATAGTTTTCAAATGATTATTGAAAGAAGTATTTTCTTTCAGTGTTTGACATACCAGCTGATGAGTGGGAAAACAATGAGTAACTTTGAAGCACCTTTCTTGTCGATTGCTAGAGCCTTAATTCCAATTAACCATATAGACATTCAGACCAAATGTGCTCTCTACCCCGTTGTGGAACACGGTGTCGATTTTAAAGGTAGTTTTGACTCAATCCTTCCTGCAAAACGACTGTTTTTTTAATCTTGCTACAGACCTGCTTTTGAAAACTTTTTGGAAACAGGAGGAAATCTGAGAGATTTCTAGAATTGTAACTTTTTTCTGGGAACAGCTCTCTGTGTTTGGCATTTAATGATGTTTCCAAAATCATTTTAGTTGTAAGTGGGTTTTCTATTGCCAGAGCTTTGCACAACACTATTTAAATACCACTTGTTGCTTCCCTCATGACCATTGTCTAAAAAAAATGTTCAGCGAGGAAAGTATTCAGTTGGCACCCCTGTTTTACATTATGGCCAATATACTGGTACATGTTCATGTTGAAAACTGACCCATTTTATTCTTTGGGGAGCCTTTGAAGGTGTGGCCAATCTATTATTTTTTGAAAGCTGGGATTCTAAAATTGATGTGTGCACATTCAAATGAAGGATTTCTTTTCGGGCATTTAGATAAGGATTTTTATTATATTTATTTGATTATTTATTACTTTTTATTTGAAATAATGTCGATCTGTGAAAATGGTTAAATTTGACTAAGCCTGTGGTCCAATTCCACTAATAACCCTTTACCTAACAATCAAACTTTTTAATGACCCTGAGAAGAGAAAAGATAGCTTTTGAAAATATTGTAGTGAAAAGAGAAAATGCTGGTAACTAGTAAACGGATGGTGAAGATCCAAGATCAGACGCATGTTCTGTGCATTCTGATCTTGATTTATGCCATCTGCAAATGGTATGTATATCGCCATTGTAAGTTAAAGAGTCAGTTGGTTCCAATCTGTTGCAGTCAAAGAAATTCTTTACCACTTTCAGCTCCACTACCAACAGTGGGATCAGAAGACAAAGACGACGAAGATTTATAAAAAGAAAAACAGCCACCTCCACATTACTCTGATGACTTTTATCCACAGTTGTTGGAGAATAAAATGTTTGCTCTGATGTTGTTGCCTCACTTTTGGTTGGCATCAACAAACTTTCAAAAGTGTCGCAAATGTTGGACTATCATTTCTTTTAGTTACAAGGTACATTTGGTATGTTGAACAAATAGTTCAACTAGATGTGGGACATGAAATTAAAAGTTTTTTGCTGATTCTTTTACATAATTATAGATCTATAATATTCAGATTTTTCAGGGCATTTTTTTTTTGCAAAATCATTTCTGTTGCAGTTAATTTGTCTTTTATTATTATAGTTATTGATTTGCATTTAATTACTACGAAATTTGATTTATATTACTTTGTGACTTTAATATGATATTAACCTTTTACCGCACAAAGTCGACTTTAATGACCCTGGAAAAGAAGCCTTTTGAAAACATTGTGGGAAGAGGAGAAAATGTTGGTAACCAGCATTTTCTCCTTTTTTCACAATGTTTTCTACCCTATCAAAGAAAAGGTGCATCATTTGAGCCACACTGAAATTGTCGTCTTCAAATGCTTTCAATCCTCTTTAAATGCTTTCAATTTGGACAAGGCTAAGACTTTTAGCTCACCTTAGCACAACGTGCTAAAGGTGAGCTATTGTGATCGCCCTATGTCCGTCGTCCGTCGTCTGTCGTCCGTCGTCCGTCAACAATTTCTTTAAACATCTTCTTCTCCTAAACCACTGGGCCAATCTTGATGAAACTTGGCAGGGATGTTCCTTGGGTGAAGCTCTACCAAAATTGTTCAAAGAATTGAATTCCACCCACAACTCTGGTTGCCATGGCAACAAAAAGGAAAAAAAAGCAAAATCTTTGAAAATCTTCTTCTCTGAAACTAGAAGGCGCAGAGCTTTGATATTTGGTATGTAGCATCTCCTAGTGGACCTCTACCAAGTTTGTTCATATGATGCCCCTGGGATCAAAACTGGCCCCGCCCCGGGGGTCACAAGTTTGAGCATAGTCATAAAGAAGGAAAACTTTAAAAATCTTCTTCTCTAAAACTTGGAGGCGTAGAGCTTTGATATTTGGCATGTAGCATCTCCTAGTGGACCTCTACCAAGTTTGTTCATATGATGCCCCTAGGGTCAAAACTGGCCCCACCCCGGGGGTCACAATTTCCAACATAGGAACAAAGAAGGAAAACTTTAAAAATCTTCTTCTGTAAAACTAGAAGGCATAGAGCTTTGATGTTTGGCATGAAGCATCTCCTAGTGGACCTCTACCAAGTTTGTTCATATGATGTCCTTGGGGTCAAAACTGGCCCTGCCCCAGTGGTCACAAGTTCGAACATAGGAACAAAGAGGGGAAACTTTAAAAATCATCTTCTCTGAAACTGGAAGGCGTAGAGCTTTGATATTTGGTATGTAGCATTGCCTAGTGGACCTCTACCAAGTTTGTTCATATGATGCCCCTGGGGTCAAAACTGGCCCCGCCCGGGGGGTCACAAGTTTGAGCATAGTAACAAAGCAGGAAAACTTTAAAAATCTTCTTCTCTGAAACTTAAAGGCTTAGAGCTTTGATATTTGGCATGTAGCATCTCCTAGTGGACCTCTACCAAGTTTGTTCATATGATGCCCCTGGGGTCAAAACTGGCCCCGCCCCGGGGGTCACAATTTCCAACATAGGAACAAAGAAGGAAAACTTTAAAAATCATCTTCTCTAAAACTAGAAGGCATAGAGCTTTGATATTTGGCATGAAGCATCTCCTAGTGGACTTCTACCAAATTTGTTCATATGATGCCCTTGGGGTCAAAACTGGCCCTGCTCCGGGGGTCACAAGTTCGAACATAGGAACAAAGACAGGAAACTTTAAAAATCATCTTCTCTGAAACTGGAAAGCGTAGAGCTTTGATATTTGGTATGTAGCATCGCCTAGTGGACCTCTACCAGGTTTGTTCATATGATGCCCCTGGGGTCAAAACTGGCCCCGCCCCGGGGGTCACAATTTCCAACGAAGGAACAAAGAAGGAAAACTTTAAAAATCTTCTTCTCTGAAACAGGAAGGCATGTAACTTTGATATTTGGTACGTAGCATCTTCTAGTGGATCTCTACCAAGTTTGTGCATATGATGCCCTTGGGGCAAAAGTTTGCCCTGCCCCGGGGGTTCACAAATTTGAACATAGGAACAGAGAAGGAAAACTTTAAGAATCATCTCTGAAACTGGAAGGCGTAGAGCTTTGATATTTGGTATGTAGCATCACCTAGTAGACCTCTACTAAGTTTGTTCATATGATGCCCTTGGGGTCAAAATTGGCCCTACCCCAGGGGTCACAAGTTCAAACATAGGAACAAAGAAGGAAAACTTAAATTTTTTTTTCTCTTAAATGGGAAGGCATAGAGCTTTGATATTTGGTATGTAGCATCTCCTAGTGGACTTCTACTAAGTTTGTTCCAAGGATGCTGCTTGGGTCAAAACTGGCCCAGCCCCTGGGGTCACAAGTTCGAACATAGGAACAAAGAAGGAAAACTTAATTTTTTTTTTCTCTTAAATGGGAAGGCATAGAGCTTTGATATTTGGTATGTAGCATCTCCTAGTGGACTTCTACTAAGTTTGTTCCAAGGATGCTGCTTGGGTCAAAACTGGCCCAGCCCCTGGGGTCACAAGTTCGAACATAGGAACAAAGAAGGAAAACTTTAAGATTCTTCTTTTCTGAAACCGAAAGGTGTGGAGCTTTGATATTTGGTATGTTGCATCTCAGAGTGGACCTCTACCAAGTTTGTTCATATGATGCCCCTGGGTCAAAACTGGCCCAGCCCCGGGGGTCACAAGTTCAAAGATAGGAACAAAGAAGGAAAACTTTAAATTTCTTTTTCTCTTAAACGGGATGGTGTAGAGCTTTGATATTTGGTATGTAGCATTTCCTAGTGGACCTCTACGAAGTTTGTTCATATGATGCCCCTGGGTCAAAACTGGCCCTGCCCCGGGGGTCACAAGTTCGAACATAGGAACAAAGAAGGAAAACTTTAAAATTCTTCTTTAAAACTGGAAGGCGTAGAGCTTTGATATTTGGTATGTAGTGATTCTCTTCTAAGTTTGTTTGCCCGTCTAAGCGCAACAAGTTCATTGAGTTCAAAATTGGGTCATCTTGGGTCATAAACTAGGTCACTAGGTCAAATTAAAGAAATACCTTGTTGGCACTCTCGAGGCCACATTATTTGCTCAATTGCCTTGAAAATTAGTTAGAAAGTTTGTCTTTATAAAGTCTCACATAAGATTAATTTGGGTCAGCTTGGGTCATAAACTAGTTCACTGGGTCAAATTAAAGAAATACCTTGTTTGCACTCTGGAGGCCACATTTATTGCTCAAATGACCTGAAATATGGCCAGAATGTTTGTCTTGATGAAATACCAGATGAGTTTGGATTTGGGTCACCTGGAACCATAAACTAGGTCACTAGGTCAAAATAAAGAAATACCTTGTGGGCACTCTAGAGGCCACATTATTTGCTTAATTGCTTTGAAAATTGGTCAGAATGTTTGTCTTTGTAAAATCTCACATGAGTCTGAATTTGGGTCAACTTGGGTCATAAACTAGTTCACTTGGTCAAATTAAAGAAATAGCTAGTGGGCACTCTAGAGGCCACATTTATTATTCATTTGATTTGAAAATTGGTTAAAATGTTTCTTTTGATATAGTCAAAGACCAGTTCAAATTTGGGTCACCTGGGGTCATAATCTAGGTCACTAGGCCAAATTAAAGAAATATCTTTAGGGCACTCGAGGCCACATGTTTTGCTCAATTGACTTGAAAATTGGTCAGAATGTTTGTCTTCATGAAATATGAGTTTGAAACTGGGTCACCTGCGGTCAAAAACTAGGTCACATGGTCAAATTAAAGAAAAACCTTTAAGGCACTCTACTAAGGTGAGCGACCCAGGGCCATCATGGCCCTCTTGTTTTGTCTGGTAAAGGGTTAAATTTGTTTCAAAATGCATTAGTATGTTCAAGTGAAAGATAAATCTAGTGCTGATTACTATATGGATAAAAATCATTTACCAACTTAGTTAGCATGAAGTAACTAGAAAAGAGAGCTCTAAATTGTCATAGATATTTGTGAGATAGTATTTCATCGCATATCTCTTTCAGAGGCATAGGCAGTATAAACAGGGTTTTCTGTTGATGGCATGGATCAGAATCAGACTGCACAAAATGTGCACTGTGATCTTGGATCTACACTGATCTACTTTCAGTGCAGCCTATAAGACGAAAATCAATTTGAGTTTCAGTACATGAGCCATGGTCTGGCAAAAGGGGCTTAATGCATCACCATGACGGATTGTACCAAGCAAGTCATCATATATGTAATTATGAATTAATAAAAACCATTTTGTCTAACAAGTGACTGTATCATAAGGTAGACTGGTCCTTTAACATACAGAAAATTGACCAATAGTGAAAAGTTACGGCCCTGGCTAGCCTGCGCGGACTGCAGGATACTTTTCACAGATGCATTAAGTCCCTTTTCCACAGAGCATGGCTCACCTTGTATTTTCAGTAGCCAAAAGAGGATGTGTTTGTATATTTAGCACTGAAAGAGTGAGAATGAGGGGCATGATTGTGTATCTTGTGTGTTTTTCACGGACCACATAAATCGGATGATTGTTGGCATTTTAGACTAGTGAAGCTAGTCTATAGGCATCAAGATTGACCTAGAGTCAAAGTAAACAAAAAAACCCACAGTTGCCAAATACTGCCTCACAGAAAAATACTTCTTTCTGTTATAAATCTTAATTCTGTTACACATGACAATTTTGACAAAAACCACTAAATCTCTACCACTCCAATTTGAACATGTCGTCTTACAAAGTATAAAATGAACAAGATGTCATTTACAAGGTACAAGATCTTTGCTTATATGTAAAGTAAGTGACCTATGCAAAGCAGAGAATCACTTTTTCCTACACCACTGTAACATTATGAATTAATCTATTAATAGATACACCTAGGTAACTTCTAGCAAATCCCAGTGACATTAACCCTCACTGGACAGGGAACCCTTGTCATTCCTTCAGTCATTCATTATTTACATCATTGTGTACAGTTATACTGTTATATTAAACTGTTATTCTAGTCTTGAATACTAACCCTTTACCAAACAATCCCAAGTTTTAACGATACTGGGGAAAATCCCTTTGAAAACATTGCGGGAAAAGGAGAAATGCTGGTAACCATCATTTCTCCTTTTCCAACCTTTGTTTCTACCCTTTTGGAATCAGGTTTCATCAGTTCAGCCACTTTTAATTCATGGTCTGCAACAGCTTTGAGTTTGGACTGGCGTAAATTTTTTTCGTTTTGTAAAGAGAGTTAAATAGTTAACTACATCTTGTGCTATTGGATAACGACTAATTGATTGCATTGTGTTTAACGCCGTTTTCAACATTATTTCAGTGATATTGTGGCAGCCAGAACACTCCTCCATGCTTTCCTGGAGTTTCTTTTACCAGCACTACCGTGACTCAATGACGTTTTGCAGACAGTGTGGATTAAGATCAGACTGCGCAGAGAATGCAGTCTGATCTTGGATTTACACTGTCCGATAAGAGGGTATATTATTTTCTCCAAAATGTAACTTTGAAATAGCATATTCAGGTGTTTACCATCAGCTTGAAAGTTTCATTTAACATTTTTAGCAGGTTAAGGGTTAAACTTAAACTGGATTATAGTCAACCAGTAGCATGCATAGCCCCAGCAGCTCAGTCGGTAGTGTATGGGACTTGGGAACAGGAGGTCGCTGGTTTGATCCCCGACTCCAAGGATTGATGATTGTCATTGTGACAGGATTCATTTCTCTCTCACATTTCGACGATGGTTATAATATAAATGTGGGAAAGCAGCCAGTGGCTTGGAAAGAATATTGTGCGGAGTACTGGTAGAAGAAACTCCAGGAAAGCATGGATATGTGCACTGTCAACTGCTACATAACTGAAATAATGTTGAAACTGGGTTAAACACCATACAAACAATCAATCAATCAAATTCGCTAGTTCTTTGTATTACCAAGTACACTGTCTCTGATCCATTGACAAACACTGACAGTTTCACATTGGTGTACATTGGTGAGGGAGTCACAATTACCTTAATTAACAGTCTGAAAAAAATTTTGGATGACCTGTAATCAAACTTACAACACCAGGATGACAATTCATGTGTGTGCACACGACAAAGCTACCAAAGTTTAAATTGGCTTGAACATTTTACATTGTCTCTTCTTAGTTGTCTCACCATAGCTGTATCTTGTTGGCTATGTCGAATGTACATATTGGAAAAAGGAGTTTAATGTTTGTTTGTGATCCATTATACCAAGCATGTCATCATATAATTATGGATCCATAAAATCCAATGTCTAACAACTGAATCCTGCAAAAATTGGACCTTTGACATGCAGAAAATGTACCAAAAGCAAATGGGTTCAACCTGGGTCAGCCTGTGTGGACTGCACAGGTTGACCTGAGTCGATGCTTTTTGACGATGTATTTATACGTGAATATTATGTCTAAATGAAAATAAAAAGTTGGGTTCCGTGATTTTATTGAACATTATATATTGTCTCTTGTTAGGTGTATTTTTTTCAGCTGTCTCTTGTTAGTCTTTTAGAATAAACATATACATGAAAACAACGGGTTGGGGCTTTCCCCATTTCATAAATTAATTTTACTACTCTTCTTTGCAGATGTTAAAAGACTGCACTCTACTCCCTATACAGATACTAATTAAGTTTTCTCAACCTGTAAACTGCAAAATGAATAAAATGCAAATTTCCAGCTAATAATAAAATCTTAAATATTGCGATTCCTAAGTTCATTCCTCCTTAAAAAATGTTCATTGTGTCAGACAGAGTTGATACAGGTCCAGAATGCATGTTCTGTAGAGTCTGATCTCGACCTACACTGCCCCAAAAAAGTGCACTTAGTTGCATCACGCAGCATAAAGGTTGATATTCAAATGAGGTCAACCATCTCAATGTGTTGTAGTATTTTGGAGTTGAGATAAACAACTGTCATTTGGATAATGGTCCAATGCTATCATAAGACCAGTCTAACATTCACAGTAGTACATGCATGTAATAACAAGAATTGCATTACATCATTTAGAGTCGACTGAAAAATTATTTGAATTATTTTTCTTTAGCCCTTTACCAAACAATCCGGCTGAGAAAGCCGTTTGAAAACATTGCTGGTGTAAAAAGTAACCTGTATTATCTCATTTTCTTGCAATGGTTCCAATCTTTTTCAAGCCAAGTTTCATTTTATCAACATCTGATTTGTCATCTACAGTTTGAATTAGTCCAAAATGCTGTTGCCTGAAATAGAGTTCCTGTATAGTTATAATGTAATTTCATTGTTCTTTAACATAAGAGTGTAAGACTGTTACTCAAGCATGATTGCTAGGGCATGAAACATTTCTTTTGAAATACATGCGCAATACTCATGTCTGCATCTAGAGCACTTCCGATAGCCCTCATCTCATGTGACTGATTGATTTCTTCTGCTACTGATTTATTGTTTGATGTTTCACACAATTGTTAACAGTACATCACTTAACTCTTTACGAACAGAAGATATTTTTTTTCTGGACTGTTTCATACAGAACGCAAAAGGAGTCAACAAATCAAATCAAATGTGGCTTGATGATAGGATTTGTTGTTGAAAGAATGGAGGAGGATTTGCCAAAGGAGAAAATGTTTGGGTCTTTATATAACCAAACCAGTATTTGCTTTTGTATAAATAAAAAAACTGACAAATGAAACTGAGTCATGCTCTGTCAAAAGGGAACTTAACCCTTTCCCAAACAAGCCCTGGTTTTCACGTGTCTGCAGTACAAGTCTTCTTTTGAAAACACTGTGGGAAAAGGAGAAATTGCTCGTAACGAGCAATTTCTCCTTTTCCCACAGTGTTTTCTACCCTTTTTGAGACCTTTCTGCCATTTTCATCAAATTTAAAATTGTCATCTGCAAACTCTTTCAGTTTGGACAAGTCCAAAATTTGTCGTCTGGGAAAGGGTTAAAGCATCTATAAAAAGTATCGATCAATGTCAGCCTTCGCAGTCCATGCAGGCTGACATGGGTGGAAACATTTTGCTGTTCATCAATTTTCTGCATGTCCAAGGAGCATTCTACCTAGTGATTCCATCAGTTGTTAAATTTGATTTTATGGATCAACAATTACGTGATGACGTGCTTGGTTTAACTCTTTACCAAATGACAAAATTTTAGACTGGTCCAAATTGAAAGCAATTGCAGACGACAAATTAAATGTGACTCAAAAATTGAAATTTGTATTGGGAAAGGTAGAAAACATTGTGGGAAAAGAAGAAAATGCTGGTTACCAGTATTTTCTTCTTTTCCCACAATGCTTTCAAAAGGCTTCTTTCTCGGGGTCGTTAAAAGTCGGGATTGTGTGGTAAAGAGTTAATGCATCACGGAGATGCACTGAACCCCTTTTGCTAGGGCATAGCACATTTGTTTTTGTATAAAGAAAATAACAGACAGATCAAACTATAAAAAAGCATCACATGGGGCAAATCTCAAAACGAATTTTGTTGCCCAACCCAGTCGCGTGAACTCAGAATACGGAAAATAAAAGAGGCAAGTATTGTTATAAGGGTCCGTATTTACCAATCATTCTTCAGGATGTTCGTCGTCTTATGCTGAGGAATTTTCTATATTTAAAAGAAACACAACTTCTGTTTGTTAACAATCAGAAGTTACATGTTACTTTCTAATTCTAGAATTAGAGTTAGAATCGACCCTGGTCATTGTTTCAGCTTCTTTCTTTCACCACTCTCCTTCACATTTTCAAAGATTCTGCTGGGACTGGATAGTATTGCAGTTCAGGGAAAAGACAGATTCTCCAAATCAGTTAACTAACTCTACCACATAATCATGTGATTTAACCACCCCTGTTGGCTACCAGCATTTAATTTCTCCCTTTCCCACGGTTTTCTTCTCTTTTAGTTTTAAAGACAAATAACATCATTTGATCCACACTTCTTTTGTCATCTTCCAATGCTTTCGATTTGACATAAAATTATTGGCGTCTGGAAGAGTTAATCTTTAGAGGCAAAAACAACTTTGGTTGTTTTTGTAGACACTATAAATCAAGACAAGATAGCAGTGAACTCGCACTCTGATTGTGAATCTACATTGTTTGCTATTTTGCGAACCACTCTGGTAAAAAGACCTGAAAATTTCCATTGTTTAAGTCTGCTCCCATGAGTGTGAGAGTCCTCTTGATTTATTTTGCAGGAACAGTCCAAAAGAACAATGTAACAGTATATAAAGATTTCTCCCACATTTACATGCACATGAAGTTGTTGCAGTAGGATTTGGTTGGGCACTTATTGCCGTTTTTAAACATTTAACTGCGAAATGTTGGAAAATATCCAATCAATAGCAAAAATTATTGCAATTACAGATTATTACAGATTTTTTCAACAACCCCTCTCCGCCGAAAAAGTCACCATCTCCGACAGTGTAGATCAAAGATCGGGCAACACATTGTGTGCAGTCTAATCTTAATCCAAACTGTCCGCTAAAGGACCTACAGTAATGCGTAGCTGCATAAGAGTTAATAACAATACAGTCTTCACGCAAAGTGGTGGACGGATGTTTTCGTCATGACAATTTTGCCAGCTGAAACTATGGTGGTCTTACCTATTTTCGTGGGACTAAATTGACAATTTCAGCTTGCGCATATCTAAATGAAGAACTGATTACAAAAAAGCATTTTATAAACAAAAAAAATCAAATTTAAATGCATATAGAAACAAAAAAATCAAATTTAAATGCATATAGAAACATAAATTCTGCCTCAATCATGCATATTCAACGGCAAGAACATTGTTCACCCTTCAATCTTTTGCCAGAAGCTAAATTGGCGCATAGGAAAACATGCCCTCATTTCGTGGCTTTCAATATCTATAGAACAGCTCAAAAACGGAGTGGCTATTTACAGTTAACTGTAAATAGCCAAAAAACGTAGAATCGGCCATTTACAGTTAACTGTAAATAGCCATTTTAACGTTTTTTGGCTATTGACAGTTAACTGTAAATAGCCATTTTAACGTTTTTAGGCTATTTACAGTTAAAATTAATTTAACAGACCCGAGTTAACATACTAAATGACCTTGACAAACACAATATTTTAGTCTCACAACTTCCAGGAAATCATGAATCAATATTTTCTTCCACGGTTGTGTGCATATTGTAACTTTTGATGATTGTATTCTAGAGCAGCAAGTCTCTGAGTCTTTGGGTCAGGTTTAGCGCCATGTTTTGGAAGATTGTTTGAACGTTTATGGTCATGTAATGTTTTGAGGACAAAGAAGTTCAATATATCAGAATTTTGTTCAAATTTTTAAAGAAAATTGAGTTGTGTAATAACATGCATACACCACGGCGCTTGAAATATACTATATGTAGGGTAAAAAAGGAAATGTCAGCCTAGAACCATGAGGTTCACAGAGACCATCTTGAAACTGTGAGTCGTCTGTGAATTTGTGCTGAACAACATTGAATGAGACATTGCAAGCAGTGGACGAGGCAGTTGATGCATGGGTCGCAAGTTTTCTAAAACTGCATGCTGTTTGCATGAGAAAGACCATGAGGTACATGAAGTTTATAGGACACCAGCCCGTTCTTCAAAGCTAATCCATACGGTTGGCTGGGGTTTTGTTTTTGATGTTTTTGTTTTTGAAAAGAATGTAAATGTCTTTCTTATTTACCTCTCTTTTTTATCATATTGATCCGCTTGGTGGCTGTAAAAATGTAACCGACAGACCGGTACCTTTAACTTAGCGGCCAGATTTAAATTATTTAACTCCCTAACTCTTGCAGACGATGCCACTTTTTAAAAGAAATTTTGAATGGGCATGCATCGCTTGCACAGTTATTCTTCTCCTGGACCGATTTCTTGTGTGTTCAACCATAATTTATCTTGAGTATCCCCCGGTTACTAGATGTTTTATAAGCCGTCTGCAGTAAATTTGCTTCGGGAAGAAATAGATAAAACTGAAATTCTCATCAAATATTGAGAAGCCATGAATTTTTATTTTTCTCGGGAAAATTTGATCGTACCGGTATGTGTGGATCTAATATCCCAGGGTGGCTCGGTGCGATCTGATCCTCATCTACAAGGTACTTAAAAGCGCATTGACTCGTGCCTATCAGTCTAAGAGTTCACACAGAGGCTGATAGTTTACCAGACTACATAATAACATGACATTGTAGTTCTTCTAGTGCAGTCTATTTTCTTCCTCTGGGTTGATCGACTCTCATAATTGTGTCCATGTATAAACATTCTAAAGAGCGCTCAGCCATTATGTCTTTAAATTCTCAACTCAGCTGAATTTATCTACAATAACATACGTTAGTTAAAACATATATTTGTTGATAGCCAAATACATAGTACAATACTATTGCAGTTGTATGGTGGGAGACAAATTAATGATACCTAGGTGAGTACCTCACATCCGCTGAAAAATAAAACGTTATTATTAAAGAGGAACCAAGAAAACTAGTCAAGTTTCTTGTGAAATCCTGAATTAAAGGGCGAGGGATCGTATATATTCAGTCCATAAGTTGTTTTAAATGAAAATGACGTACTATATCGGTAAAAGAGACCAAACCATTGCAATGTCCAGAATACTCCACAAAATACTAGTATTTTGACAGAACTTATCCCAGATCAGTGAGCAGAAGCTCTGCAGTCCGATTTTTACCCGTATTATTCACAATAGACAGCCTATTCTCAATCTTCATGTGTCTAGATAAATAATTTAAAGCATACCTACCTTAGGAAAATAAAAAAAAAAAACGTCAAAATAACCTGGACAGTATTGGATTAATTATCACAGATTTTGTGAACACACGCCCAAATTTATTTTGCAGACGACTAAATAAATGTGACTCAAAAAATGAAATTTGTGCTGGGAAGGGTAGAAAACACTGTGGGAAAAGCAGAAAATGCTGGTTACCAGCATTTTCTCCTTTTCCCACAATGTTTTCAAAAGGCTTCTTTTTCAGGGTCGTTAAAAGTCGGGATTTTTTGGTAAAGGGTTAAGAGGCGTTCTCAGGATTGAAAGGTTAATGTATTGCATATCAAAGATCCATGATCAGGTTGTATTAATTGTTATGTCTGATCATGAACTAAAATGATCACAAAGACAACTTTGGTTGTGACAGGCACTGAAATGGTCAAGGACCATCTGTAAAAGTGTTTCACTCATTAACACCAGAATAGCATTTGTCTTTACCCCCTACCGAGGGTAGATGGGGTATGGACAAAACCCCCCTAGGACAAAAGCCCCATGGACAAAACCCCCCTAGACAAAACCCCCATACCCTTAACTGAAAAGTGGACAAAACCCCCATGGTTTTAAAAACATGCTTATTATGTGTATAAATGAAATAAATCTTTAAACTAATGATATTAATATGATATTATGAATATTTTATTCTATTCTATTATTTTTGTATAATTGAACATTTTAAAATCATTTTAAAGTTGAATAAAAAATAATGTTTTGTATAACTTACATTGATTTGATAAGTTTTTTTTTTTTTTCTTAAAATTGTGCTTTATGACCAAAAATGTGTTTATGTATATAATCAATAGTTTTTACTGTAAATTATATATTATTAAACATAATAAATTGTAAATGTCATCTGCAACTTGTTTCAATTAAGACTAGTCTCAAGTTCTGTTGTCTGATAACAGATTAAAATGTGTGCTAATTACAAAAAAAACAAGCAACAAATAGGGAAGAAAATATTTAGGGAACTGGAGAATTGCTCGTTACAAGCAAGTTCTCCTTTTCTCAGAATGTTTTCTTTGCTTTCTGGTATTTATTTTCCAATTTACACATACTTTCAAATGTCATCTGTGACTTGTTTCAGTTTGGACCATTCTAAATTTTTGTTGTCTGGTAATGGGTTAAATGGGTGTGAATTAAAAAGTAGGCATCAAACAGGGAAGAAAATATTTAGGGAAATGGAGAAATTGCTTGTAACAAGCAAGTTCTCCTTTTCTCAGAATGTCTTCTTTGCTTTCTGGTATATATTTTCCAATTTACACATACTTTCAAACGTCATTTGCGACTTGTTTCAATTTGGACCAATCTAATTTTTGGTTGTCTGGTAACGGGTTAAATGTGTGTGAATTAAAAAGTAGGCATCAAATACGGAAGATAGTATTTAGGGAAAGTGAGAAATTGCCTGTCAAACCAATTTCTCCTTTGCCAATATTATATTCCTTCACATCAAGGACATGGAATCAAGTGATTGCATTATCCCCTCTTCTAATGATGTTTTCTATTCCTAAATATTCAAAGTTCACTTTTCCTATTGCAAGTGCTATGAAATTTTGTTCTATTTTGTCTAAACCTGTTTAAGAAGTAAAGTAAAAAGGAAAACAATATGGAAAATATGAAAAATATATGCTGTTTATATGCTGTTTATATATGATGGGGGTCTTGTCCTAGGGGGCTTTTATCCTATGGGGGTTTTGCCCTGGGGGCTTTTGTCCATGGGGGTTTTGTCCTGGGGGGGTTGTCCTATGGGGGTTTTATCCTACACTCGGTAAGATAAGGGCCATAAATTAGGAGGTATCCATTTTTGACCGATTGAACCTGTCGTAAACAAAAAAAAAATGTATACAAATCTATCAGTCTTTCCAACAATCTACCTGTCGTTCGCCCTCTTTCCATCCCTCACCTTTTCATCCCTTCTTCTTTCCATCCTAGCCTCATTATACCCTCCATGTTTTATATCCTACCCTTTTCCATTCTTTACTCTTTACCCCTCTTTCCTGCCCTTTACCTACAATCCTTTTCTCCTTTCCGTCTTTGTTTTCTATGGTGGCATATTTCTGCCGCCAGATACGAGATAGCTATCGTGATAATTTTAGAAAACTTTCACGATAATTCGAAGTTTCCTGTAAATTTTATCGAGATAGTGAAAAGTTTTCTGAAAAAAATATCACGATAAACTTCGTTATCTTGAAAATTTTATGTTGATTATTTCTCATTCGTGCACGAAGCTGACATCGAGGTATAATTATCGCCATAGTTCTACCCGTTTCTCGATATCTATAAATAGAAAAATCACCATTTGGATGAACTCGGAAGTTTTTGACTGTACAAGAGACAAAGATGATCCGAAACCATATCTAATTATAGATACCGTGAATGTCAGCTGTGGGCACGAGCGTAAAACAAAATCGTGGTAACAGAAATTTCGGGATATTTCTATCGTGAAACTTTCTGTTATCTAGATAATATTTCCAGGAAAGTTTGTTTTATCGCGATAGTTCTCTAAAATCATCATGATAGCTATCTCGTACCTCGTGGCAGAAGTATGCCACCATAGTTTTCCGTTGCTTTTTTCGCCAAGATCGTTTAAATGCCGCAAATGTTTGGCTAAGGGTTGTTATTGAAATTTTACCAAGGTCCGCACTACTAACGAAATCATTGAATCCATGAATTCAGCACAAAGGGTTAAGATTGATTTAATGACCGTCTCTCATCTTTCGAGATAGAGATTACCTATAAAGAAGGGTTAGATTGTATATTGCTTGGCCCTTACAGCGACGAATAATTTTAGAAATAAGAACATTAAAAGAGCAATTTCAAAGTTGCCTCTATAAAGAGTATCCCAGCAGAATGGCTATTGTTGGCCAAAGAACTCAATTTGTGCAGTCTGATCGTGATCTGTACTGGCTGCGAAAGCAATTAAAGTAGTAAAAGGCGCGTCTAGTGCTAAAATTCTACAAGAAAACGATCCCATGTTTTTACGACCTTCACTTTTAACCCTTATCCTGCTGAATAAAAGAAATGAAACTTAATAGTAGATAGTAGAAGCCCAAAACCTTCTTGTTTCAAAGGTATTTTTGGAGGAAATATATCTCCTTATCGGACAGTGTAGATCAAAGATCAGACTGCACGTTCTGTGCACTCTGATCTTGATCTACGCTGTCCGCAAAAGGTCGGTGGGTCGCGATAAGCAGCCTAAAGGTTAAGTCCAGTCAAATCCTTTCCTTGGTTTAGACTTATTTTTAATCGGGCGGTAGACCGATTAGAGAGATGGAAAACTTCGGAAACCCGTCTACTCAGGGCAAACTGGTGTAACTGCAACTCGGAACAGCTTTTACTTACAGCGTTTTAACGCTTATACCTGCTGTGATGACCTTATTACAAAAACTACTTTTGACCCAGATAAGCGCAGGAATAGTAATTAGCGGTAAACAGGCGTTAAGTAATGTCAAGTAATCCCATAATGACTTTTCAATTATGTAATAAACGGCGGTTACAATTTGTTTAGTATTGAAGTATGTCATAATTACAGTATTATCAAAATCTCTGGCCAGCAAAAACTGGAGCAGTTTACTTTCAACACGATTATAAGAAATAGGGTCAGTAATTAGCAGCAACTTTATGAATGAAACGAGTGCGAATCAAGTGTATTAAGTGATGTGAACACATCTTGTAGTCGTCTGCTGTCCATGTCATTCGGCAAATTTCAAGTGATCCGTTGATAGTTATACGTATTTACGGGATCGGCCGAGTTGTGACGAGTGCTCTCCGTATATGTAGCAGGTGTTGAAAAGATAATAGGTCATTTTGGTTTTGAGAGGAATAAAATCGCAACAGGAAACATTGCTTGAAAAGAATTTGAAAATTTAGATTTTTACGTTCTATTGCTGTCGGCTGGCAAACATAACTTAAATTTTAACCAATCGTTAAACTACTAATTTGTAAAAGACAGTTTAAAAAAGTGGGATCCTACATAGCTCATTTGTAACGGTGTAGGATATTTTGTCCAATACATAGTTCAAACATCTACCATCCGATTTGTGATTTCAAACCACTATAATTATTCAGTGTCGACCGATTACAGTGCTTACAGCACTTTGATTATGTCTTGTCAAGAAGGTCCTTAAAACATGAGGAGGAAATGCTAGTATACCGTAAGCTGTATATAGCTCGGGACATTCGAGATAGGGACGTGTTCCAGAATTATTATCTTTACATTTTTTTCCGTCTCTTTCAAAAATTTCAAACATCAACCAACAACCACGCTAATGGTTAATTTATGCTAGCCACATCTTCGTACCTTTGTTAATCCGAATATTACACTGGATTAAGGGATAGTTTCCTTAATTTATTGTATGACAACTAGGTCTCACCATTTCATCTTATTATGTTCTTTTTGGCATTAAATAAATCTAAATTTATTCGCATGATTTTTCCTTTTCAAGCAAATCTATTTAGCCCTCTCGACACTAAATAACTGAAATAGACATTTACAGTAAGTTTGGAAGTATTTTGCAAGAATACATCCGAAAAAAAAATGTGTTTATTCAAGGTCAGATTGCAGGATTCGGACGTGATGGTCATTTCACACACTTAACTCGCTTTTAGGGTCAAGGGTTATCTACCCTCTCATACAACAAGAGAGGGTTATTGTGATTATCGTTGCATGACGGCATGTTCTTTGTTGGCTGAACCTTTGTTACCCTTTACTCTTTGGAAATGTGTGTGGAATTGATTTTGCAGCCAAAGAATCGAAATTGATACTAAAGTGTTCATGTAAAAAAAAAAAAAAAAAAGGCATCATTTTCAGATATCTGTGTAATTCTCGGATCGTTTTGACCAGGGATCGTATACTGTTTTGACCTCTGTCATTCTTTATCTCTACCGTTCAGTTTACTGCCCATCCAACATTTTTTTTTTTTCTCCTTAAAAAAGGCTAAATTAATTGAAGATATCGGCGGCAACCAGTGGTAATCGGAAAGAAAGTATCAGGAAAAAAGTATCAGTTGCGGTAAAGACAGCATATAGTGTTTTCTTTTTTTTTTAAATACATGGTTTATAACTAAGGTTCAGCTAAAAATATAATGGGAGAAGGCAAAATTGCTTGTTACCCGCAATTTCCCATTTATCACAATATTTTCAAAGCAAATTACCAGTAACGTCAGATTTGTTTAAATCTTTATCGCGTAAACAAGAAATTGAAATTTTGAACTTTGAGTGGCTACTTTTTCCACTCTAATTGTCAGATATGAACCGTGCTCTATTAAAAGGGGGCTTAATGCATCTGCGAAAAGTATCGATTCAGGTTAGCCCGCGCAGTCAGCGCAGGCTGACCTGAGCCGAAACTTTTCGCTATTGGTTAATTTTCTGTATGTTTAAGGACCAGTGCACCCCATGATTCAGTCGATTGTTTAAAAATGTGGCTATTATGGACCCATAATTACGTAATGGCTTGATTGGTATAAAGTGTCACAGAGATGTATTAAGCCTCCTTTTGCCAGAGCACGGCTCATATCATTTAACTTATTGCTTAGTATTTGGAAAAGTTTAGAACGTTATATTCACTAATACTCGCCTCGAACATCATTTTGTAATTTTATTATTTCCTGTGTATGATATCACAATACAGTAAAGTTTTTGAAAGTTTGATGGCGATTTCTTCCTTTGTTAAACGTAAAACGTCGATTCCCACACTTTAAGTACATGTATATCGCAGCAGCCAGTGTACCTATTCTTTCGAAGTCTCCTTCCCACATAAACATCGTCGAAAAGATGTTTAGTGGTGAGAGAGGAATGAATTTTGTCGCAATGATCAAAATCAATCCTCCAAAAGAGTTTGACCCAGCTGTGATAAATTACACCGCTGTGTTTCAAGCCCTGCACCTTACAGCCTGACGGAGCTACGGAGCATTCATTAGGCTACTTTAAAACATCCCAAAGAGAAATGACAATCAACAGTGAACTTTATTTACCAATTTCAGTACTCATACAACTTTTTGAGCCCTTGATGTCAACTGTCTTCAATGGCAGTGTCACGAACGGAGCAAAAGCCTGTATATTTGTTTCTTTTCACGCGATAAGAAGCAAATTGTTTATAGACTAGAACTGTTGCAAATGGTGTTTTTATATCCCTTTCCGGTGTTAAAGACAGATTTTTAAAACTTATGTGCATTACGTACAAAAATGGTAACATCCCAGTTGGTCTACTCCCATGTCGTCTACTCCCATTTCGTCCACAAATTTGCGCAACAGTCCCATTTCGTCTACACCCGTTTTGCCCAGTAGTCCCATTTCGTCTACATTTTATTTTTTCATGATGTTTTTCACGAATAAATTATTTATTTCCAATTTTTACTTCCCAAAAAATGATTTAATTTGTACTGCACAAAAATGACTAGGTTCTGTGGAAAATTATGTTTTAACCCTTAAGCTACTAAGCGCGACTCACTGACCTTTTACGGACGGTGTAGACCAAGCTCAGACTGCACAGAACGTGCAGCCTTATCTTGGATCTACCCTGTCCGATTGGGAGATTTTTTTTTTCCAAGAATTAAGTTTGAAATTACATTAATTGGGTTTTTTACTATCGGTTCGAAAGTTTTACCAAAATTATTCAGCAGGATAAGGGTTAAATGTTAACAGTGAGACTCCCGGAAATCCCATCTTTGACATCTACATTTCCTTGTTGGTAAACGTTAAGATTTTATTATAACTAGGCTGCCAAGCTCGACTCAACGCCCTTTTGCGGACAGTGTAAATCAAGATCAGACTGCACAGAACGTGCAGTCCGATCTTGGATCTACACTATCCGATACGGTGATTTTTTTTTCCAGCAAACAAGCACTTTGTAATCGCAATGCCTCGATATATACTTTTGGCTGGAAATCTTTTTTTTTTTTACTTTTTTTTTTTGTAAACTTTATTAGCCACGTATACTGGATAGGGGAGGTCGTGGCCATCCTCCCTCTATCCTTACAACAATCGTTATTTACATCCAATAACATTTGTGACCCCTGCGAACAGTGCAGACCAAGATTCGAGTGTAGATTGATTTTGGAGTTCACTGCTCGCAAAGGTGACACATCGCAGAATAAGAGTTAATAAAAATACATGTACTTTTCAGAGATCCAGATAAAGGAAATCTTTATTCTATTTAATAAGCAGTTAAAAGGTTAATGACCGCAAAATGAGGGCGGAATTCGCGACACCAAATGGATATTAAACGAAGACAGACGCATGGACAGGGTGGTTTGAGTATACGCCAGCAAAAATTCGATCACATGATTTCGGCTTTTTTCTTCAAATAGTTTTCCTTTGCGTGGCATGTGACATTTTTATGGTTAGTGCGAAAGTACTCTGTAAATCAATGGGTTAGTAAAATCTTTTTTAGGAAAATCTGACTACTTTTCACTCACCATTTGACGAGGACGGCCTTATAGCGTACAACGCTTTCAAACGATACAGTTTTAATGATAAACAGTTTTCAGCCTGATTAGACTAGGCAATACACGCAATAGATTTTTTTTTTGCCGTAACTGTAAATAGCCTCTGCCGCTCAAAAATTTAAAAAAAAAAACTAAAATTCATTATGTATGTTATATTCTTGTATTGGTGTGATACCTTCCATACATAACGACAGTCCTTGTTATTTTAATTGATTCTCTTTCCGGTTCTAGGCTACAATATTAAACAGTTAACACTACCATTGTGTCATCTTATATAAATCCCAGAATACTAATATCAGGTTATATATATAACATCTGGCGAGGAGGATAAAACATACTTTTTTGCGTTACCTTAGGTGGATAGATTACGAAGCTTAAGTGTAATGGCGCTCAATAACTTACCGAATTTTCCGTCATTTGATGTCGATACGGACAAATCCAACTGTGGAACACGATGGGAGAAATGGGTCTCAAGGTTGGAAAACTTATTTGTTGGTCTAAACATTACGGAAGAGGCACCGAAAAGGGCTCTTCTTCTTCATTACGCAGGAGAAAAAGCATTTGATATCTATGATGCTGAACAAGGAGATGATGACGGTACAACGTACGATGGAACGAAAACTGTTCTTGACACATATTTTGCACCTAAAAAGAACACTCAAATGGAAATTTACACATTTCAGTGCTATAAACAACAAGAAGGACAATCGCTAGATGAATTCGTCAAGGAACTAAGGATTTTGGCCAAAAACTGTGAGTTCGATAATGTTGACAAAGACATTCTTCAGCAAATTATTCAGAACTGTTGCTCAAATCAGTTAAGGCGGGGAGCGTTAAGAGAGCCGGGTAAGGGTCTGGCAGATATTCTTACGATGGGAAGATTGCCGGAGTTGTCTGAAAAACAAGCCTCTGCCATAGAAACTGAAAAAAATCATTGAATACAGTTTCGCGAAATAAGGAAACATTTCGTAATCGTGGTCGACGAAACAGTGGTCAGGGTAATAAAAAATTTCAGAGTGCTAAAGGAAGTCAACGTGCTGGAGCTAGAGCAGAACTACGTGACGAAGCCGCAGATAACGTGTGCAGGAGTTGTGGGTATGAATTTCCACACTAGTTCAGCGAAAGGTAAAACCTGTAGTATTTGCAAAAAGATGAACCACTTTGCTCGCTGTTGCAGGAGTCGTGTTAAAAAAGTTCGCGAGGTGACAAAATCTGAACTACAGTCAGGTTCGGAAGACGAGTACAATTACAGTATAATGTTTAAGAGCGTGGGGAATTCCAAAACGCCCAAGACAGACATAAAACTTAATGTCTCAAAAATCAAAGCTACTATAGACACTGGATCATGTGTCAACATTATTGATGGAAACGCATACATTGCCGTAGGAAAACCACGTCTTCAAACTAAACGTTTACCCCAGCTATTACCTTATGGAGGTGGACAAAGCTTAAGAGTTCGAGGATGCAGTGAGCTAACCGTAGAGAAAAACAATAAAATGGTGTGGAGAAATTCTTTTTAGTTAAAGGAAACTACGGCACTTTGTTATGTTACGACACGGCGAATAGGCTTGAGATTGTTAAAACTGTAAAACCAGCTAGTGCACCAGACTCCGTAGAAACAAAATAACCCGGAATATTTACCGGAATTGGAAAACTAAAGCGACAAACGGTAAAATTACATATCAACAAAGAAGTCAAACCAGTATCCCAAAAAATCGTAGGACTCCATTTCATATGAGAACTAAGGTTGAAAAAGAAATCCAGAAACTATTGAAAGATGACATAATTGAGGAAGTGATAAACAAATCTACTCCCTGGGTTTCTCCGATAGTAACTCCACCCAAGAAAAATGGCGATGTTCGAATCTGCGTCGACATGCGCGAAGCCAACAAAGCTATCGAGAGGGAGCGACATCCAATGCCGACAATTGACGAGTTGATTTATGACTTGAACGGTGCTACTGTTTTCTGTAAACTTGATTTATCATCTGGATACAATCAACTGGTGTTGGACGAGAACTCAAGATATATCACCACATTTATCACTCACCTGGGACTATTCAGATATCAGAGATTGAATTTCGGAACAAATTCAGCTTCAGAGGTGTTCCAAAAGACTATCAGTTCAGTAATACAAGGATATGAGGTGCAAAGAACATCTCGGATGACATTTTGATATATGGAAAATCAAAAGAGGAACATGACAGTGCACTAGATAAGGTCTTCAAAGCATTATGATATATATGACAGTTGGCTAACACTAAACAAGCAGAAATGTGAGTTAAACAAAACAAATGTAACATTTTTTGGTGTTGTTTGGAGGTTCTGGAATTTCTCCTGATCCGAGTCAATCAAAGAAATGCAACGACCATTAAATGTCTCGGAATTAAGTTTCCTGGGCATGACGGCATACTGCTCGAGATTCATCAAGGATTATGCTTCGATTACGGAACCACTGCGAAAACTCACTAGAAAGGACACTAAATGGACTTGGGAGGAAAATCAGCAAGATGAATTTGGAAGGTTGAAAAATGAACTTTCAAGTGAAACAGTGATGGCGTACTATGATCCGAATAGGGACATTGAACTAATAACAGATGCATCGCCAGTAGGATTATCTGGGATACTGACACAAGAAGGAAAAGTTTAGCATACGCTAGCCGTGCTCTGACACCAACTGAAACAAGATACAGCCAAACTGAAAGGGACGCGCTAGCAATCGTAGGGGCTTGTAAGCATTACAGTATTTACCTCGAAGGTGCGCCATGTTTTACAGTCGTTACTGACCACAAACCATTGACAACTATCTGGTCAAAGAAACAACCACCATTACGCATAGAACGTTGGAGATTACGTTTACAGCCATTCAAAATGAAAATAGAATACAGGCCTGGGAAAGACAATCCATCAGACTACATCTCACGTCATCCACTAAAGGGCAGTCAAGAAATGAGAAATCTGGCTGAGGATTATGTAGCTTTTGTGTTCGAGGAATCCGTGCCGAATGCTATGACCATGGACGAAATCAAAACTGCGTAACGTAACGATGACGTAACGATACAAAAAGCTGTCGAATAAACGAAAAACGGCAGATGGTACAAACTCAAAACTTTGGAAAACAATGAAGACACTGACCTTGAAGAACTTTTATCACTCAAAAACGTAAAAGATGAACTTGCTGTTCATTGTGACACAGTTTTACTGACAAATGACAAAATAGTAATGCCAAAATCTCTGAGAACAAAAGCTATCAAATTAGGCCACGAAGGACACCAAGGGTTATCACGAACAAAGAGTTTCATACGCTCTAAAGTTTGGTTTCCGAATCTTAACACAGAAATTGAAAAGGCTGTTCATGGATGTTTAGCATCTCAGGCGAATATGAAGGAATCGAAACCAAGGGAACCGCTGAAAATGTCCGAAATGCATTCTGGTCCTTAGCAAAATTTAAGTGCTGACTTTTGTGGTCCATTAGACACAGGAGATTATATCTTATGGTCATCGTAGATGAATATTCACGATATCCAGTTGTAGAGATAGTGAAATCAGTATCGGCAAATACAATATTTCCAGTTTTGGACAAGATCCTAGCTGTGTTTGGTGTGCCAATGGTGATTAAAACAGATAATGGAAGTCCGTTCAATAGCGTTCAGTTTAGTAACTATGCGAAGCACATGGGTTTCAGTCTCAGAAGAATTACACCGTTATGGCCAAGGGCAAATGCTCAAGCCGAATCATTCAACAAACCACTAATGAAAAGCGTAAGATCTGCGAAAATTGAAGGGAAAAACTGGAAACAAGAAATGTATAAATTTCCTAGACAATACAGGGCAACACCGCACACTGTGACAGGATATTCGCCCTTTCGTTTGTTGTTTAGGCGTGAGGCAAAGACTCATTTGCCTGAGATTCTACTACCAAATGAAGATCAGGTTGCAGACGAAAATGCAAGGTGTAATGACGAAAAGAGTAAATCGTTTAGTAAAATGTATCAAGATCAAAAGAATCAGGCCAATGAGAAACACATTTCGTTAGGAGATAAAGTTTTGCTCCAGGATGAAAACAAAACAAAAATGTTCACACAGATCAAAAGAATCAGGCCAATTAGAAACACATTTCGTTAGGAGATAAAGTTTTGCTCCAGGATGAAAACAAACAAAAATGTTCACACAGTACAAGCCTGTTCCATACAAAGTTACAGGAAAACGTGGGACAATGATAACCGCGGAGCGTAATGGACATAAAGTGACAAGCAACTCGCCACAAATGAAGACAGTAGACCATAATCTGCGAGGGGTGAAACAAGAAATAAATGAAGGGAACGATTTCTTGCTCGATGAAGGGTTTGGGAATGAAAGTAACAAAAACAACGACACATGCCAGAAATCGAATATACAGTCAGACGAACGACCAAGGCGATATCGCCGCCCGCCGAAATACCTCGAGGATTACGTGTGGTAGAACAGACATTAGACAATTTGGTTGAATGAAAAGAAAAAAAATGCAGTGTATACTCTTTTGTTTGGGCTCAATAAAAGAAAATATTCGTAAATTATCTATTTTGGAACAGTTTAGGCACAAGGTTAATTCTTATTCTACAGCTACATTTTAACTAGTGTTCGACAAAATGGTTTAATTACTTGAAACAATCTAAAAGCAATCTTAAATTTAAGAATGCATGACTGATTGAAAGTGTCAAAGATGTATTGGACATACATAGTATTAATTAACCTGACCAAATAGATTAGTTTTATACTGTTTAGTTTGTTTAGGAAACTGACTTTAGAATGTACCTAATCGAGAAGAATCGTACACTCTGTAAAGACTTTCTGTAGGATGCTGAGTAGTGATGATAACAATACGCACGATTGGAATGTTTTGTTTATCTAATTAACGTGGCCATTCATGATGGTTACCAGCAGTTTCTCCTTTTCCTGCAATGTTTTCAAAGGGATTCTTCCCCAGTGTCGTTAAAACTTGTGATTGTTTGGTAAAGGGTTAAGACAATGAATAGCAGTTTAGCATAACAGTTTAATGGTACACAATGATCTAAATAATGAATGAAGGAAGGAATGACAAGAGTTCCCTGACCTGTGAGGGTTAGTATAGCTGAGATTTGCTACAAGTTACCTAGGTGTATCTATTAACCCTTTCCCAAACAAGCCCTGGTTTTCACGTGTCTGCAGCACAAGTCTTTTGAAAACACTGTGGGAAAAGGAGAAATTGCTCGTAAAGAGCAATTTCTCCTTTTCCCACAGTGTTTTCTACCCTTATTGAGAACTTTCTACCATTTTCATCAAATTTAATATTGTCGTCTGCAAACTCTTTCAATTTGGACCAGTCAAAATTTTGTCGTTTGGGAAAGGGTTAATAGATTCATTCATACTGTTACAGTGGTGTAGGAAAAAGTGATTCCCTGCTTTGCATAGGTCACTTAATTTACATATAAGCAAAGATCTTGTACCTTATAAATGACATCTTGTTCAGTTTATTACTTTGTAAGACGACATGTTCAAACTGGAGTGTTAGAAACTTAGTAGTTTTTGTCAAAATTGTCATATATAACAGAATTAAAGATTTCTAACAGAAAGAAGTATTTTCTGTGGGGCAGTATTTGGCAACTGTGGGGTTTTTTGTTTACTTTGACTCTAGGTCAGTCTTTATGCCTATAGATCAGCTCGTTAGTCTAAAAATCACCTCATTTTTACAGTACAAAAAAGCATTGGTGGGAAAGGAGAGCGCCAAGTTAAATGTATTTCCCTCTTTTCAGAAACGTTTTCAATGTTTCTAGAAAACATTGTTGGACAATTTACGTATACAAGGGATGAAAAAAAAAAAATGTTGAATAGGTTGGAATTAAATCAACCTTTTCAGTCCATGTTTTCAACATCGAATCGTCTAGAAAATGTTTACCTATACAAAATGTATGGATCTGATTCAATTAAGATCCTCCCAGGGATCGAACCAATTAACACAACCACGACCGAGCGGCCGGAATCGAACCAAAGAACAAGGCCACCCCTGACGCAGGAATCGGACTCAAACACCAAGAAACATAAATCCACTCAATGTATATATTTGAAAAGAATGAAATTTCTGAAAAAAAAAAAAAAAAAAAGTATTAATTATCGATACCTAGTGGTACAAGAAATGGAGAAGTTTCGATATAGGGAAAGACGATAAAGAGAGAGAAAGAGAGATCTTCAGACGAAAAACAATCATAAAAAAATATATAAATACCTATACAAAATGACTGAGACAGACAGAAATGAGGGGGCTGTACAGAGAGAGAGCTCGAGATCTACGAACGAAAAATCAAAAATAAAACATAAAAACTTCTTTTCCTTGTCGAGTGATTCGAGAGAGACAGACAGACAGAGAAAGAGAGATCTACGGACGGCAGCCATCATAAAACTTAAAAAAAACATTTACTTAGTCAAGTGAGAGAGAGAAGGAAAAAAAAAAAAAAAAATAGAGAGAGAGGGAGAGATGCAGACTCATTATGACAACATAAAAACACATTTTATGATCGAATGACTCCTGACACATTTTACGAATGTATAAATTGTATAATTGGATTTAAATCAAATTCAAACAAAATAAAAATCTTACAGGCGGAAACTACCTGTATCAGCCGTGAAGAATGACAGTCATTACGACACACGGTCATTTCGACACTTTTTGGTCATTTCGACCCCCGGTGAAAATTTTTTTTACAAAATTTGGTCGTTTCGATACCCGTTTTTTTTTTTTCCGAGCATTATTTATATTTGAGTTCATAGAATTAAATTGCCCTAAATGTTTACTTTGTAATTTTGTGTTAAGTGCGTGTTCAAAATATGTGTTTTTGTTCTAAATGAAGATTCAAATAATTAATTAATCAGCAAGTCAATACTTTTAGCTGGTGTCGAAATGACCAAAGTGTTGCTTCTATCACCTAATGTCCTAGACAATTAAAATTACTTATGTTTAGTCAATGTTCTGCTTTTGTATTGATCAGTTATTTCGTGCCGACCACTGCACTTATCCATGCTTTTCCTGAGTTTCTTTTAACAGTTCTTGTTGTTGTTGTTGTTGAATTGGAGTTTAAAGCCGTTTTAATAGCTTAGGTCATATCACGGCGGTCAGTGCACCTACACATGTTTTTGTTTGCTTTCTCATACCAATACTGACATAACCCTCTTTCCAAGTCACAGACTACTTTTATCACATGCATCAGAGGTGTGAGGCGTAAAATCGCCGGAAAGAAAGTTTGCCTCAACCTCGTATCGAACTCACAACCACCGGTTGTGAGATACTCTAACCACTGAGCTACCCGGCAGGGCTTGCTTTTAACAGTACTCCGCACATTATATTCTTTCCAAGCATATGATTCATAGTGGCAGTGGTCAGAGTCCCGCAAAGACTTGATAGAATGATACATGAGTTAACACTCGTCACAACTCGGCCGATTCCGTACCTACATCTAACCTCGTCCGTATAAAGGAGGCTTCCATTTTGAACTACCAATCACATGATCTTAAACATGGCGGCGCCCCTGTAGATCGCTTAGCAACGAAATGAACAACCACAATGAAGTTATTCACTTCTATCGATCTGTCGATGAAAGCTCCCAACGGAATTGATAAACTACGCTAAAAATTGAATGTTCAAACTGTTTGCCGACTGAAATAGTCTTAGAAAGATAACGATAGAAAATTTACTCACGTGTTCTTTTTTAAGAGGAGATTTACAATTTTAATAACGGTAAAGCGGTGTGCTTCCGGAGATGTGCGAAATGTACCGTGTAGGTGCATATCAAGCTACGTGATACAGCCGAGGGATTTGATCACCGGATCACCCGAGGTATGCAGAATGATGAGTTAAATGCCGTTTCAACATTCTTTCGATTATTTTGGGGCAACTTTTGCATCTATCCATACTTTCCTCTATGTTCTTTCACCAGTATTTCGATACAGGAGCAAAATCACGCGTAACCGTCAGCTTAGGTTCAGTCCGATCCTGATTTACGCCGGCAAAAACTACATGGACGGTAATATGAAATTTTCCATCAAAGTAGGTCTCATAAACAATTGCCTTATGAAATCCAACACGTGGAACAATGTAGAGTCAAGATAGGACCGCAGTTTCCTTCAGTTCGATCTCGCCCCACACTGCTCGCAAAATATGGTTGTAAAATCAGTAACGGAGAGTCATGTTCATTAGATCAAACCTTCTGACATAGAAGAAAATCATGAGGCTGCTTTTTGAGGGTTGTGCAGAATCTAGATCGACCGCACCTTTATGCAGTCCGTCCTCAACTCGCATCTATCGTAATTAAAGAACAAACAAGTGTTTGTCATGTCTCCTTTAACGAGTATGAAATTAATCAAACAGGTGCCATTATATAATATTTGCATGGTTTTGCGCAGTGTGTGACCGGTTGTTTTCACACCTTGGCGGCAGGTCTGTTGATAGCATGAGCACCTACCGCTGTTGATAATCGCATCAATGACTTTCGGCACTGTTGATGATGCGAATCAATAAAATCACAGATAAGCACGAAAGAACAATCGTCTGAAAAGACAAAAAAAGGGGTGCGGCAGATAGGCCCAGTCTTGCCTGTTGTCTCCTCCCGAATACACTAAACACAGTTATCTGCCATTGCAGAACAATAAAACAATGAACAACTATCTTTACAAACTCCCGTTTATTTACAAAACTTCAGTAGTGAACAAACACAAAACAACGTCAACAAATTTAACACTACTTTTTTTTATATTTTAATTATCGATTACATTAAAGATATTTCTTTAACAAAATATTGACAACAACATACAAATTAAAGCAAAACAGCAATGAGGGGTATAATTTGTGAAAAATAATCAACACATTCAATTGAATCAAACAAAACAATTAATCCAACTTAATCAACAGTTTGTTTCATAAGTATCATTTATGAAAGCAGCATAAAGAAAAAAAAAAGTAGATACAGATATTCGATTATTACTAACAAATAACACATTATCTGTCTTCTGCTTTTAACAACCTCCTCATATAGAATTTTACTGATGTATCAATCAACATAGTTGCCCATCTGCAATAGAATAACAAAAGTAGTGAACACAAAGATCGGAAAAGAGGCGACTTTCGATATATATACCACAAAATACACCTCGATTTTAAAATCAGTGCATCTTACAACATACTTCGCAAAAATTACCCGTTTTTATCCTAATTTTCGTGGGGGGGGGGGGGGAATCAACAGGTGACAGGTGTCGAAACCACCATTTTTTGCAAAAAAAATTATTTTGGGTGTCGAAATGACCAAAATAGGGGTCGAAACGACCAATAAGCGTCGAAATGACCGGGTGTCGAAATGACTGGATACCGGTTTTAACGAAAGGTTCTAACAATAACCTGTTAGCATGAAATTTGCTGTAAAAACAATGACAGTGATAAAAAAACACACACACACTTGAAATAATAGAATCTTTACAAAATGAAACTACTAAAGAAAAAAAAAAAATAATAATAATAATAATAATAATAATCAAAGATTTATTTTTAAGGACAACTTTAACAACTATATAAATTTTGAATATGGGGACGATTTCTCCAAAATATAAGTTGGGGACGATTTTTTCCAGAGAATTCGTCCCCAGGGGACGATTTCTCCCGAGAAATCGTCCCCAAGCAGTTTGGGGACGATTTCTCCAGGGGACGATTTCTCCAGCATTCTCATTCTCATATCTGTACGTCTAAGAGATTGAATTTTACCCCAGATGGATTGCAACATAATTATGATAAAATTAGAACTGAACATTCTCGTGGTCACCAAATTACCCATTTTAAAATTTGTTCATAAATTTAATTACGATTTTTTCTTCATCAGAAAAGATAGGAAAGAAGACTTATGGAAAATAGCGCATATTAACATGTTTAGTATAACCGAGTAAAAAATATAAAGGTATTATATTATTTATTTATTCAAATATATTATATTCCATTCAATTTGGAAACATGTACTTAACGTCTTTGTGATTTTGCAAATATTTTGCTTGGTCGTTAATAAAAATACAGATATTTAAGTCATCCTTTAGTTCGGTTACTTACTTACTGGACGAAAGCCTGAGGCTTGTAGAGGCCCATCTCTTCTGTGTCTTCTATCTTCAACATCATAACCCAGCTTTTCTTATCTCCTAATTTGAAAATGGAGTAAAAGTACACAAGTGTAATTTAAAGTCGTTTTTTTGTAAACTGTTACCCTATTTTTTACAAAAAGGTGGTTCGGTGTTCTATCACTCAGTTTAGCGCACTGAAATTGACCAAACGAAAGCACCCAAACAACATGGCTTCCAAGTCGGAGAAAACTGATGTCGATCTGTCGAAGGTATGAAAAAAAATCATTGTTTTTTTTTTTTCCGCAAAATGTATATTTCTGGATTAAGATTCATTTCTTACAAATGTATACACCGATATATCTTCATAAGAGTGCATTTCTATACTTTGATACGATGAAATTGGAGCGACTTTTGAAGATGTTTGAACTTGTTCAGTTAGAATACATGAAATGAGAGAAGGTGATTGGGCAAGAAGGTTTATCTCTTTTTTGTTTAGGCATAGCAAAGGTCAACGTAAATGTTTTATCTGGATATATCAAACGGCATAATCCCGGGAACTTCCCACCATTGACCTTGCTTGGCAATTTTGGGGAACATCACAAGAAATGTACAGAATGAATGTTAAAATGGTGAATATGCAAGTTGTCCATATTCACCATTTCAACATTCATTCCATACAATTCTTGCGTATGCCCCCCCCCTCAAAATTGCCAAGCAAAATCCATGGTGGGGAGTTCCTGGGATTATGCTTGATAACCAAACTTTACCATCAACCTGACCTTAAATTCTTTTAACTGTAATTTAAGAGTGCTAAGTACATTTTCAGTAGGTAAAAAACCCTCTATTTTACACTCTCAAGGCTGTTTTGGTCAGCTTATCTTACAAGTTACCAAACAGTGTTCTGTCAGATTTCAACATTACTGAATTTAGCCCTTAACTCTTTCTCAAACATCAAATTACAGACTTTCTAAAAAGTATCAGCAGATGATAATTTATGAAATTTGTCTCAAATTATTGGGAATTATTATTGAAACAGTAGAAAATATTTTTGGAAAAAGTGAGAATGCTAGTTACCAGCATTTTTTTCTTTTCCCACAATTTTTTCAAAAGGCCTAAACCCTAAACCCTCCCCCCCCCCCTCCCCCCGAGTTGTTAGAACTTGGGATTGTCTGGTAAATGGTTTACACTCTGATTATGGTTTACCTTTGGTCTGAAGGGTTGCTCTGATGTTATCTTATAATTGTTTAATTGTTTCTTTGCTCCCCTTCATGTCAGCCATTCCTGTAATGCCTATGGAAATTCTTGCTGAATCAGATGTTGTAGATCTAATATCAGACTGCATGTTCGTTGGAGGCTGATCTTGATGTTCATTGTTTGAAAAAGCACTTTGAGTCATGCTAGCTCTTTCCCTTGTGATATATTTCAATCTTGTCCCATTTCAAACCATCTGTAGAAAAAACGAAAGTTGAAACAGGTACAAGTGAGGTTAAGTTTTCTAATAGGATAGAAAACATTGTAGAAAAAGGAAAAATGCTGGTTACCAAATTTTTTCCTTTTCCCAAAGTTTTCAAAAGCTCTTGTACTAGGTTGTTAATCAAGATTTTTCAAAAGGGTTTGGTAGCTGAAATATACCACTGGGTCATTTGTATCTTTAGGAAGCAGTTGATGAGTTGTACCATTACAGAGATCATTATTTTGAGAATAATGGCATTGACAAAGCTGTCCAAAAAGATGATGATGTCCAGGAGAAGATGACTTCAACCTTTAACCTGGTGAATGATATGAAAGGTAGATTTTATTCTGCTTACAAATGAGCCATACTCTAGCAAAAGGGTTTTTAATGCATCTCACTGATGTATGATACCAAGCAAGTAGTCATATAATGATAGATCCACAAAATTCATTTTGTGCAATAACCAAGTGAATCCCGGGGGATAGCATGGTCCTTGGACATACAAAAAAATTCAGAAATAGCAAATTGTGTCGACCCTTTTCAGGGTGTGCAGACTGAGCAGGCTGACATGAGTTGATGCTTTTTTGCAGATGCATTAAGCCCTTATTTCACACAGCTTGGGTCAAATATATTTTTCCTCTGACTGTGACTTATTTGTTTAAGGCTTGGGCTGTTGTGTGACTTTATTTCAGTCATTATTTATTTAGTCTATTTGATTTTGAAACAAGACTTGTTGGCAAGTTTTTTCAGCACTGCAAGTCTTGGCTTTGTGTCAATGAAAGTTTCTTTGCTTGATCAGAACTCATTCCAAAGAGTGTTGAAAGTAATTCAGACTAGGTTTTGTTTTCCTCTTCTGTAAGAAAGATGAATCATGTTTCCACTACGTTCATATCAATATGGGAAAGCTGCTGTGGCTTTGAGAGACAGTTTTACCAAAAGCTAGAAAATCCAGGAACAGTTTTTAAGTAACCGCTATCAAGATATAACTGAGGTTTAATACCAAACAACTGAAGTCCACGAAAGCCAAGCAGTAATCTGTAGTTAGTCCATCCTTTATACTGACTTTGAAGGAAAACTATATTTACCATATAGAAAATGATGAGAAAGAAAGGAGCAAATCTTGCAACAAGTAATTAAACCGTCTCTCTCAACACTCTTAACAAAGCTGTCATCTGCAGGGGCATACAAAGCCTTGGTTCAAGGGCAATCAGCTGCAACGGGTTAAATGAGGGAGAATATTAGTGTGTTTTATAATGATAGACATCCATCTATATAAGGTACATGTAAGTATCTACAGGAGAAGAGTGGACCATGTCCAGATAACTTTGATCACTTTCAACAATTTTTTTGCAACAATGATGTCAAAAGTTTTTTGATTCAAGTTGGGGAAAAAAAAGGTGGTGTGTTGGAGGTAATACAGTACATTTTTTAGTGGTTATACAGATGAGCCATGCGATGTGAAAAGGAGGCTTAATGCATCTGCGAAAAGTATCGACCGAGGTCAGCCTGTGCAGTCCGCGCAGGCTGACCTGGGCCAAAACTTTTCACTGTTGGTCAGTTTTCTGTATGTCAAAGGACAAATCTACCTTATGATATACTTGGTTGTTAGACATAATGGATTTTATGGATCCCTAATTATGTGATGATTTGCTTGATATCATGCATTACGGAGATGCATTAAACCCCCTTTTGCCAGAGCATGGAGCAGTTACACATGGAAGTTTGTGTTTATCATATTTCAGATAAAATAGAAAACAAAGCAGTATTCTTCATGATGCTCGGACAAATTCTAAATGTAAAGTCAGAGTATGACAGCACAGGAGTTGAATATCTATCAAAAGCGGTCAAGCTGGATCCCAAACTTGTTGATGCTTGGAACCATCTTGGAGAACTGTACTGGAAAAAAGGCGATATCAATAATGCTAAAAACTGTTTCACAGGAGCACTTACTCATGTTAGTATGATAATTTTTTTGTTTTGTGTAGGATGTGTCAAGAAACATCATATTGAGAAAATATTGTGACTAATTGAATGAAAATAAATTAAAAAACAAGTGCTTAATTCATGCTTTTTGATAATATTTCACACTTCACATATTTTCTTAACCTAAAAACATGCATTTAAAAAAATTATTTTTATGGATATTCTCTGAAATTCTTCAATTGTGTTTGACATGGTAGAATATGAAGCAACAGGTTAAATTTTTTGTTGCCAACAGCCAAATTCAGCTCTTTTTACAGACATTGTGGATGAAGATTAGACGACAGGCTACACAGAATGCTGTCTGATCTTGGATTTATGCAAAGCTACTGAAGTAACACATTGTAGAATAGCCTTGTGGAACAGTCATCTGCTGCAAACTTGATTCAGGAGGCAATAAGTTAATCTAATTGACATTTTCCTAGTACATACATGTATTTGTCTTATTTGTCTGCTTTATGCTGGAAACTTTTGATTTGAAAAACAAAAAATGTTTAAAAACAATTGAAATAGGATAAAAGGATCTGCACTGTTCAGATTTACATGTTTCTGTTTATTGATTTACTGAGCCCTGTAAGGCAGTTGGTACAGGACTTGAAACCAGGGGGTTGCTGGTTTAAATCTCCAGCTTGGCCACTCTCCAAGGATCGATGATAGTTATTGCGGCAGGATTCATTCCTCTCTCACCACTAAGTCGTATCATTGTTTCAGTGATTGTTATGAGGAAAAGCAGCCAGTGGCTTGGGTATTGTGTGAAGGTAAAAGAAGCTCCAGGTAAGCAAAGTGCACTTGCCACTTTGATATAACTGAAGTGATGGTGAAAACGACATTAAACACTATACAGAGAAACAAACAAACTGTTTGTTGATCCAGTGATACCTTAGATGCAGTGTTAAAATTAATCAATTATGAACTTTATCCTTGCAGTCAAAGAATAAGATATCATTGCGAAATCTCTCCATGGTTCTGCGCCAGTTGAATGTTGCTGCAGAACAGAAGGCCAAAAATGTGGAAGATAGTGTAGAAAAAGCCAAAGAGGCTGTACAATTAGACATACAAGATGGACAGTCATGGTGTAAGTTGTGGACACCCATTATTATTATTTATAGATACTGTTCTAATTATATTGCCCAAGTCAATGTTCAGCCAATCAGGTAGCTAATCTTGGAATTTTGAAAAAAAAAGACAATGAATTAAGTCAGAAAGATAAATATACTCTGATCTTTATCAGCTAATTGCAATTTTCTCTTTGAATAACGCTTTGTTCAAAATTCAGCAGTATGAGAAAAAAATTATTCTTTGACATTGAATTTCATTTTACCTGGAAAAGAATTTTTGCATTGGGTGCCTAGTGCTAGTATTTCAATTTTAGGGTTTGTACATTGAAGTCCAGGTAGACCAAAGATTTTTCTGAGGATTGATGAAAGCAGCCTCTGTTAGCAAGGCATTTTTCAACATTGTATGTGTAGAAAATTACCTAGTGTGTCAGGGAGTCTGTATGGTGGAGGTAATGCATTTAAAGACCCACTGGCAGCTATAATATAAATTAAATACAATTTTTAAATGGCTTAATCCTTTACCACCTACCATTATTTTAGACCGTTCTAAATTGGAAGCATTTGCAGACGACAAATTAAATGTGGTTCAGATGATTTGGATCATGTCTGAAAGGTTAGAAAACATTGTGGGAAAAGGAGAAAATGCTGGTTACCAGTATTTTCTCCTTTTCCAACAATGTTTTCAAAAGTCCAATTTTACAGGGTCGTTAAAACTTGGGATTGTGTGGTAATGAGTTAAACAACAACAAAAAAATTTGTTAGGACAGGCATTGGAACCCGAAACCCCTACATAAAGAGTTTTTGTATATTAATTTATGCCACAGAGATTCAGCCTTTGAGTATGGCATGATTATTTAAATATTGCAAAAGATGGTAAATCAACAGATAATTGGAGAAAAATCTATTGAAGATCGACCACTTTGAGCCCACACATAAAAGACACATGCAAGGTGAAACAATGGCAGTGACATAAAACAGCAAACCTTTAAGACACTGGAAATTACGCAGATAGTTTGTTGAGTCTTAACCCTTTACAGCACAATGCTGCATTTTGAAGCCTCTGAGAAAGAAGCCTTTTGAAAACATTGTGGGAAAAGGAGAAAATGCTGGTAACCAGCATTTTCTCCTTTTCCCACAATGTTTTCTACCCTATCTAAGAAAAGTTTCACCATTTGAGCCACATTCAAATTGTTGTCTGCAAATGCTTTCAATTTGGACAAGGCTAAAATTTTGTCGTCTGGTAAAGGGTTAAGTGTGAGATTCTGTTTTTTTCTGAGGTCAGTCATTGTGCCTATCCAACCATTAGTTTGGCTCATTCAGTATTAAAAAAAAAAGAGAGAGTAAATGTTGATCATTTTGTATAAACAATTATTACCTATTTTCAAAGTGTGCATGCAGCAGTTATAATTAATTAGTAGTTAGCATTGGAACATTATGTATAAAATATTCAGCCATTCGTTTTTTGCCCAGCTGTTTTCAAAGAAAACATTGAGATATTCTCATATCCTTTGTGTCATCGTCATCTGGGTCATGCAACAACTTGGACATTTTCAAAAACTTTGACATTTTATCTCTGTAATTACTGAGGGTATTTGCTTCAAACCTGGGAAAGTTGTTGTCAAAAGAGGAACCAATACAACATGGGCAGGTAACCATCAAAGTATTTTTGACACAGTTTGCCCTTTTTCAACTTCGAATTTTCACCGTATATCAAGCGAATGCAGCCGAGCGTTTTGCCGCCACATGAGGTGCTCTTGTTTAACTCTTTACCACACGACTTAAATGTAGACTTGTTCATACTGAAAGCATTTACAGATGACAATTTGAGTAAGGCTCAAATGATGAAATTTGTCTCTGACAGGTTAGAAAACATTGTGGGAAAAGGAGAAAATGCTGATTATCAGCATTTTCTCCTTTCCCCTCAATGTTTTCAAAAGGCTTCTCCCTCATGATCGTTAAAAGTCAGGATTGTGTGGTAAAGGGTTAAGTATAAGTAGGGTAGTAATCAGTGACTGTTATGTATTGACAACAACATTGCTGTTTAATTATTTAGCAGTGTAAAGCATAAACATATGTGTATTTTTCTGTTCATAGTAATACTTGGTAATGCCTACCTGTCATTGTTCTTCACATCTGGACAGAATCCCAAGATATTAAGTCAGGCTATGAGTGCCTACAAACAAGCAGTAAGTCTTTGTTTTATTTGCCATTAATTGCTGTCAGTATGCCTGTAGCACAGCTTGGTTGCTCAGTTGGTAACATATGGCCCTTGAAACAGGGTCGATGGTTTGATTCCAATCTAGACCAAATTCTCTCTTAGGATTAATGATGATCATTGCAACAGGATTTCTTCCTCTCTCAGCAGAACTTTGGCTTGACTATTTTCATGCAGGAAACAGCTATTGGGTTGGAAGGAATGATGTGCAAAGTACCTGCAAGAGAAACTTTAGGCCAACATGACTAGATGCACTTGCCTCCACATTTAAACTGAACTGAAATGACATTAAAAACAGAATTACAGCAAACAGTTTACTTTTACCTTTTATAAGATTCTTTTAAACCCATTAGAGGCTATTTTTTATACCTACCAAAACGCTTTCCAAGTTGCATGAAGGACAAATGTTTGACAGAACAGAAAGTGCTGATCTATAGCAATATGCAAAACATTGTGGAAAGAGGAGCAATTACTTGATACAAGCAACTGCCTTTTTCTTGCACTGTTTTCCTTAGTTGTTAACTACAGGGACTTAGAAATCCATTTTTAGTCCCCTACCGGCGAAGCCGAAGGGCACTTTAGGTTTGCACTCCGTCTGTCCGTCTGTCCATCTGTCCGTCAGTCCGACAATTCAGTTTTCCGGACTTTTTTTCTAAACACTGGTACATATTGAGCTGAGTTTTGGTGTGTAAGTCACCCACCATCACTTACAGATCAAGATCGACTTTCGTTCCGGTCCACTGGTTTTTCACGGATTTACGGGCCTTGGACTTACAAAATTTCACTGATAAATCAGTTTTCCGGACTTTTTTTTCTAAATGCTGGTAGATATTCACCTGACTTTTGCTGTGTAAGTCAACCACTATTACTTACAGATCAAGTTCGAGTTTCGTCCCACTCCACTGCTTTTTCACGCATTTACGGGCCTTGGACTTACAAAATTTCACTGATAAAACATTTTTCTGCACTTTTTTTCTAAACGCTACTACATATAGAGCTGATTTTTGGTGTGTACATCAACCACCATGAATTACACATCAAGTTCGAGTTTCGTCCCGCTCCACTCCTTTTTGACGCATTTACGGGCCTTGGACTTACAAAATTTCACTGATAAAACATTTTTCCGCACTTTTTTTCTAAACGCTGCTACATATAGAGCTGATTTTTGTTGTGTATATCAACCACCATGACTTACACATCAAGTTCGAGTTTTGTCCCGCTTCACTGCTTTTTGACGCATTGACGGGCCTTGGACTTTAAAAATTTCACTGACATGCCAGCGATACATACGGCTGGTAGGGGACTGTGTATTGCTATGCAATACTATCAGAATGCTTGTTTGTTTGGGTTTTGTGAAGGGCCTTTGGTGATAGTAATCTGAAATGTGAACAAATTTGTTCATTATCTCTTGAAACAAATTTGTGGATATTGAATATGATTTTAGGTCAAACCACTACCAAGCAATACATACATGTATTTGAAAGACCCTGTAGAATTAGGTTTTTGAAAGCATGGTGGGAAAAGGAGAAAATGATGGTACCCATTAACACAATAAGTACTGCAATTTAAACCACATTAATATGTCATCTGCAATTGCTTTCAAACTAGAGAAGTCCACATGATATAATTTGACAAAGTGTTAATGCATGAGTATATTTGGAAACATTGTAGCAAAAGAAGAAACAAATAGTTTTGATTATTTTGTTGGCCTTGTGTATGATTCTGCATTTCCAAAAGTCAAATACAGAAGCTGCTTTGTGGTGGAGTAATATTTTAAGAAAATATCATATTAGTACTTTATTTGCAGGAGAAAGATTCAGTGGCAAAAAATAATGCAGATCTTCATTTCAACAGATCATCAGTAAGTACTATCTTTTTATTTTTCACTTTTCTTTTCCCTTTGTTTGAATGGTTTGTTTGTATATTTGTTTATTTATACGGTGTTTAACACCATTTTCAACATAACCTCATTCTTTAAATGGTGTCTAATCCTTGGAGCACTTAATAAATGTACTGGACATATCCATTTTGGAAAAACAACCAAAATATTGCCAGGATATGTAAGAAAATAGCAGTATATACCAAAGATCAGACTGCAAGATACTTGGAAATAATTGCAATAAAATTCATTCCTCTTTTATGGTTTTACATCAATTTGATTTGTACACGAAGGAAAGCAGCCAGTAGCCTGAAAATACCTTGTTGTATTTAATGGTAAACAAACTAGGCCAATACATGTGCATTTATAGGTGCATCTGCCTCTGTGATTTGATCCTTTACCAAACAGTCCATAGTTTTAATGACCCTGAGGAAGAGACTTTTGATTGTGGGGAAAAAGAATACTTCTGCATGATCATTAAAAACAGGATTGTTTGTTAAATGTTAAATACAGGTTAGACTGTGTATTTGTAGGTATACAGATTTGAGGAAGATTTTCAGGCAGCATTGGAGGGATTCTCTAAGGCGTCACAGCTGGATCCAGGTTGGAAAGAGCCAGAGCAGCAAGAGAATAGTTTGATGAATTATCTAACAGTTGTTACTGAAATGATTGCAGCTAAGGTACGACAGAAAAAAAGGAAAGGAACAATGAATGTATGGTATGGAGGGCAGTAGGGTAGCCTGGAGTGTAGCAAAGATGAAACCCACAACTAAGGCCTGGACCAGGCTTCCACATATACAGCCATTTTATCTGCTGTTTTTCTCTCGAAAAAAGGGTTTTTGAAAAATTCACGTCAAAGCTAGGGCTCTCAGGCTTCTGCCTGGCTATGCTTCTGATAAAGTTACAGTGTGCAGCTTTACAGTTAAGCCAAGCTCTGTAAAAAGGGGGTTTAATGCATCTCGGTGATTCATGATACCTAGCTAGTCATCATATAATTAGAGATTCATAAAACCCACTTTGTCTAACAACCGACTGAATCAAGAAGTAGACTGGTCCTTGCACGCATAGAAAATTGACTGACAGCAAAATGTTACGACATAGGTCAGCCTGACCTGGGTTGATACAATCCCCTTTACACAGAGCATGGCTCATTTGTTTCTATGCTTTTGAAGAGAGAGAGAGAGAGACCAGAAAGTTATCTCGTCATAGACTTAACCTAGTATAGATCTATTGCTGACTTTGTCAAAGACAGAAAAATGACAGAAGCAATCAACAGTTTCTTTATGTTCAACAATGTTTTCTGATATATCTCAACATCAATGAAAGAGTCTCATGAAATTATGAGACTTGACTTTACCTTCTGAAGCAAATTTGCAGCAAACTACTTTGAAAACATCCTTGTAAAATACGGATATATAATGCAAAGGAAGGTTTAAAAATATGAATACATAGGAAATAATTGTGGCAAAAGGAAAAATTGCTCATTGTGTGCAATTTCTCCATTTGCCACTATGTTGTTACAAGTGTTTTGCTGCAAGATGTAAAAAGTTATGAGAAATTATGAAATTGTAAACAATTTATTGCAGCCATGCTTTAAGAAATAAGGAGCTTTAAGTATTTGCGGAAAGTAGTGACCCATGTCAGCCTGCCCAGGCTGATATGGGTCGAAACTTTTTCCTGTTGGTCATTTTTCAGTATGTCTAAGGACCATTCTACCTTCTGTTAGTTCTTAGACCACATGGATTCATGGATCCATGATTATATGATAGCTTGCATGGTATACATCACGGAGATGTGTTAAACCCTCTTTTCATAGAGTATGACTCATTTCTATAACAGCAATGAAATCTTGATTGTAGGGGAAAGTGAAAGGTAAAAGACTACAGACATTGTCCCAGTCTCCACGAGAAAGTGCCCTTGGTCCTTATGCTGGGGGTGGCTATACCAGTGGTTCGGGTAAAACAGTCAAGTTGATGAGGTGCTCTTTCCGGGATTTAGAACCTGGAATCAATGCAGAAAAAGTTGTCCTAGGCAAGGTGGTGTGCACTGTTCCAAATGAATCAGTTGTTCCTTTGTAGGTATATTTTTTTATGCTATTCAATTGTACCACAAATGCAATTTGTAACAGAGGAAGATTAGAAGACTGAAAATATTTGATAACGACAACAGAATTTTCGTCATGAAATTGTGTGATGAAGACAGTAATTAAAAATTTTGTGCCAAGTTGTAAAATTAAGTCTTTACCACACAGTCCAGACTTTTAAGGACCCTGAGAAAGAAGCATTTGGAAAACACTGTGGGAAAAGGAGAAAATGCTGGTAACCAGCATTTTCTCCTTTTCCCACAATGTTTTCCACCCTTCTCAACCCTTTCCAACTCAGATTTCAATTTTTGAGTCAAATATAATTTGTCGTCTGCAAACACTTTCAATTTGGACAGGTCTAAAATTTTGTTGTTTGGTAAAGAGTTAATATATTTAAGCCTTTTTCTGCTGCTGGCCAAAAGAGACTATGGCATGAGATTATCATCCTTCCAGTTGATGGACTTTTTCTTATCATAGTCAGTGTGAAATCTGGTACCATTATAAATTTTGCGCAAAAATTGTTCCGATTTTACTTTCCTAATCAAGAGACACTTCCAACTATCTTTTTAAGCATCAACAATGACTTCTGAACAACAGATTTTCAGCTCAGCAGTTTTTGAAGAAAAGTCAAGTTATTGTCATAGCCCTTGATGTCGTTGTCTACATTGTGAAAAAACTATGACATTTTATTATATGTCTTTTATTAATGAAGATATTTACTACGAACTTGGAGAGGTTATTCGATCAAACTATTGAAAGGGAAACCGATGCAATAGGGGCAAGCAACCAGCACAGTTATGCCCCTTTTCGACTTCTAATTTTCACTGAAAAGCAGCTGCAGCAGAGCATTGGCACTCGTGGTTTTTTTTTTAGCTCCACTGGCCAAAGGCCAGTGGGCTTATGTCATGGCCCGGTGTCCGTCGTGGGTCCGTCCGTTTGGCTTGCGTCCGTCCGTCCGTCCGTCCGTGGGTTAACTTTTATTTCAAACATCTTCTCTGAAACTACCCATCCAATTTTCATGAAACTTCACAGAAATGATCCTGCCATGGTCCTCTTCAGAATTTCTAGAAAGAATTTGATTCCTTCAAAAACTCTGGTTGCCATGGCAACAAAACTGAAAAATATTGGAAATCTTTAAAAATCTTCTTGTCTGAAACCGTAAGGCATAGGGCTACCAAATTTGGCATGTAGCTTTATGTAGTAGACCTCTATCAAATTTCTTCAAATTATAGCCGTGGGGTCAAAATTGGCTCTGCCCCAGGGGTCACAAGTTTTACATAGGCTTATATAGAGAAAATTTTAAAAATCTTCCTGTACCTAGCCATAAGGCTTAGAGCTACCAAATTTTGCATGTAGCTATATCTAGTGGGCCTCTACCAAGCAGGCCAAAATTTTAGCCCTGGGGTCAAAATTGGCCCCGCCGCAGGGGTCACAAGTTTTACATGGGCTTACATAGTGACAACTCAAGAAATCTTCCTGTTTTGATTTGTTTTTTTTGAAATTAGCCTTGCATCAGGGGTCTTATGTTTTACAGAGACTTCATATGGACAAAAACTGAAAATCACCTTATTTATAACCATACAGCATAGACTTGTATTATTTTGGCATGTGGCTTTATTTTGTGGACCTCTACCAGGGTTCAAGTAATTATAGCTCTGGGATCAAAAATGGCTTTGCCCTGCGGGTCTCAACTTTCACATGGGCTTTTACAGAAAAAACTTTGTAAGTCTTCATTTTGAAACCATTTGGCTCAGAATTGAAATGTTTAGTATTTATGGTTTATATTAATAAGCCAGTGGAGCGATACAGGGCCATCATGGCCCTCTTGTTATGTTAGAAAGGAGGCGCTTTGTCCTTCCATGCTTTTATGTATATTTGATTATTATTAGTTCACCTGAGCACGAAGTGCTAAGGTGAGGTATTGTGATCGGTCATTTTCCAGCATCCATCTGTCCGTCCGTCTGTCTGTCCACAATTCCTTTAAACATCTTCTCCTCCTAAACCGCCGGGCCAATCTTGATGAAACTTAGCAGGGATGTTCCTTGGGTGAAGCTCTACCAAAGTTGTTCAAGAGATTGAATTCCACCCATAACTCTGGTTGCCATGGCAACAGAAAGGAAAAAAATAGCAGAATCTTTGAAAATCTTCTTCTCTGATTCTAGAAGGCGTAGAGCTTTGATGTTTGGTATGTAGCATCTCCTAGTGGACCTCTACCAAGTTTGTTCATATGATGCCCCTGGGGTAAAAACTGGCCCCGCCCCGGGGGTCACAAGTTCGAACATAGGAACAAAGATGGAAAACTTTAAAATTCTTCTCTGAAACTGGAAGGCGTGGAGCTTTGATATTTGGCATCTAGCATTTCCTAGTGGACCTCTACCAAGTTTATTCATATGATGCCCCTGGGGTAAAAACTGGCCCCGCCCTTGGGGTCACAAGTTTGAACATAGGAACAAAGAAAGAAAACTTTAAAATTCTTCTTCTCTGAAACTGGAAGGCATGGAGCTTTGATATTTGGTATCTAGCATCTCCTAGTGGACCTCTACCAAATTTGTTCATATGATGCCCCTGGGATCAAAACTGGCCCCGCCCTGGGGGTCAAAAGTTTGAACATAGGAACAAAGAAAGAAAACTTTAAAATTCTTCTTCTCTGAAACTGGAAGGCATGGAGCTTTGATATGTGGTATCTAGCATCTCCTAGTGGACCTCTACCAAGTTTGTTCATATGATGCCCCTGGTGTCAAAACTGGCCCCGTCCGGGGGGTCACAAGTTCGAACATAGGAACAAAGAGGGAAAACTTTAAAATTTTTCTTCTCTGAAACTGGAAGGCGTAGAGCTTTGATATTTGGCATCTTGCATCTCCTAGTGGACCTCTACCAAGTTTGTTCATATGATCCCCCTGGGGTCAAAACTGGCCCGGGGGGGGGGGGGGAGTCACAGGTTCGAACATAGGAACAAAGAAGGAAAACTTTAAAATTCTTTTTCTCTGAAACTGGAAGGTGTAGAGCTTTGATATTTGGTATGTAGCATCTCCTAGAGGACCTCTTCCAAGTTTCTTCATACGATGCACCTGAGGTCAAAACTGGCCCTGCTCCGGGGGTCACAAGTTCTAACATAGGAACAAAGAAGGAAAACTTTAAAATTCTTCTTTTCTAAAACTGGAAGGTGTAGAGCTTTGATATTTGGTATGTAGCATCTCCTAGTAGACCTCTACCAAATTTGTTCAAATGATGCCACTGGGGTCAAAACTGGCCCTGCCCCGGGGATCACAAGTTCGAACAAAGGAACAGAGAAGGAAAATTTTAAAATTCTTCTTTTCTAAACCTTGAAGGCATAGAGCTTTGTTATTTGGTATGTAGTGAACCTGTTCTAAGTTTGTTAGCCCACCTGAGCACAATGTGTTCCGTCAGTTCGAAATTGGGTCACCTGGGGTCATAAACTAGGTCACTAGGTCAAATTAAAGTAATACCTTGTGGGCACTCTAGAGGCCACATTTATTGCTCAAATGACCTGAAATTTGGTCAGAATGTTTGTGTTGATAAAATCTCACATGAGTTCGAATTTGGGTCATTTGGGGGTCTTAAATTAGGTCACTAGGTCAAATTAAAGAAATACCTTGTGTGCACTCTAGAGGCCACATTTATTGTTCAATTGATTTGAAAATTGCTTAAAATGTTTGTTTTGATGAAATCTAGGATGAGTTCAAAGTTGGGTCACCTGGGGTCATAATCTAGGTCACTAGGTCAAATTAAAGAAATACTTTGGGGGCACTCTAGAGGCTACATTTCTTACTTGAAAATTGGTCAGAATGTTTGTCTTGATAACATCTCAGATGAGTCCGAATTTGGGTCAACTGGGATCATAAACTAGGTCACTAGGTCAAATTAAAGAAATACCTTGTGGGCACTCTAGAGGCCATATTTTTGCTCAGTTGACTTGAAGATTGTTCAGAATGTTTTTCTTCATAAAATCTCTTGAAAAAATCTAGGATGAGTTTAAAATTGGGTCACCTGGGTCATAATCAAGGTCACTATGTCAAATTAAAGAAATACCTTGTGGTCACTCTTGAGGCCACATGTCTTGCTCAACTGACTTGAAAATTGGTCAGAATGTTTATCTTGATAAAATATTGGATGAGTTTGAAATTGGGCCTAACATCATAATCATTTGGCATGTAGTACTTTCAATTATGACTATGGAGTGAAATTTCGCCTATTGACTCAGGTGAGTGATCCAGGACCATCATGGCCCTCTTGTATTCTTGTATTTTTTTCACAGCACTTTCTGTATGTTAGACGAGGAAGAGACCTGTTTACCTGTTAATGTGTACAATATAGCCCAGGGTACTGGGGTCAAGATTGGGGATTCAGTTGCAATACCAGAGCCTTACATCCAACATGTGAATGTTAATCATAAAGGAAAGGTAAGGTTTGTTTGTAGGTATGTTTTAATATGATTTTATGCCCACTGTTAACTGTATTCTATCACCAGAGCAATGGCTCACATATGAGCTGTACTCTGGCAAAAGGGGGCTCAACTCTTTACCAAACGACAATATTTTGGGCAGGTCCAAATTAAGAGCATTTGCAGACAACAAATTAAATGTAGCTAAAATGATTGCATTTGTTTCTGAAAGGTTAGAAAACATTGTGGGAAAAGGAGAAAATGCTGGTTACCAGCATTTTCTCCTTTTCCCACAATGTTTTCAAAAGGCTTCTTCCTCGGGGTCGTTAAAAGTCGGGATTGTGTGGTAAAGGCTTAATGCATCTCGATGATGGATGATACCAAGCAGGTCGTCATATTATCATGGATCCATAAAATCTGTTAGGTCGAACAGCTATATAAAACATGAGGTACACTAGTCCTTTGACATACAGAAAATTGACCAATAGCGAAAAGTTTCAGCCCAGGTCAGCCTGTGCAGACTGCGCAGGCTGACCTGGAAGTGGGTCGATACTTTTCGCAGATGCATTAAGCCCCCTTTTCACAGAGCATGGCTCATATTCATGTGCTTTATGCATTTCACCATGACCAGGCTAGAATAAAAAGTCTTTTGCAGAAGGTAATTAAACGCAAGATTTCCTTTCTTCACTTTGTTTTTTGATACTAATCAAAATCTGTGTCTCAGAAATATTCAGATAAAGGGATTTTACTAGGAGTTTGAGATTACTGTACCCTCAGTGTGCTCATTCCTAATACACTAGTGTATAAGTTGACTTATAAGTTGACTTTTCCAGAAGAAAAAATGGACCCATAAAGGAAAAGGTTAAATAAGAAAGAGACAAAAATAAAAGGATCGGTATTCACCTACCATTCTTAAGAACATTTTTAGTCTTATTCTCAAGAATTTTCTAGATTTGAAAGCAACACAATGTCCGATTGACTAAACCAAATGGGCTAGCAAATCAGAAGTTGTATTACTTTGTGAACCTAGAATAAGACGTAAGAATGAGACCAAGAATGGTTGGTGAATACAGATGTTAGTTATCAAGGTCTTTTCAATTCGAACTTTTTATAAAATATCAGATAGTGTAGAACCAACATCAGGCACTTGCACTCTCTTAAAGCCTAAAAATATATTTTTAGACTTGTCCAAAATGGAAACCATTTGCAGAAGACAAATCAAATGAGGATAAATTGATGAATTTTTCATTGAAAGGATAAAAAATATTGTAGGAAAAGGAGATGTTCACCAGCATTTTCTCATTTTCCTACAATATTTTCAACAGCTGTCCTCCTGAAGATTGTTAAAACACATCATTGTTTGGTAAACGGTTAATATACATCATGTATTCTAAATCAGAAAATTTGTGTTTCATTGCAGATATTCAGCTTCAACAGTATACGAGTCAATACTCCCATAGTGCTGGTAGTGAATGGGAGAAAACTGGGACGGGATAAACAAGCGGGAACAGTATTGGTGGTGAATGCACTATCAGACTGAGTCACATAACTACACATAAGATCAAAATATTGTCATTATTATCAGACACATAAGTACGGACAAGTGGACATAAGGCCATTTTCTTCCCAATAACATCTAATACCCGTTCAAACCCGCTGGCTGCTTTGCTACATATTCAATTTCCAAGCAAAGGTTTGGGGTCCTTCTGAATTTCATCAGCCCTCAGAAAGAGTCTTGGCCGTGCAGTGCTTGAATTTTATGCTGATTATCCACATTACACATATGGATGTCTTTTAAAGTTGTTTGCTTGCAAATTTGTTCATTGGGGTAATGACCAATGAATCAACTCTCAAAATTTTGGACTGGACCAAATTGAAAGCATTCTATGGTTTCTATGGTTTCTGTCTTTGATAGGGTAGAAAACATTGTGGGAAAAGGAGAAAATGCTGGTAACCAGCATTTTCTCCTTTTCCCTCAATGTTTTCAAAAACCTTCCTTTCCAGTACAGTTAAAACCAGAGATAATGTGGTTAAGAGTAATCTGTAACAGCCATGTGTTGGATGTGAAAAAAAAGTTGTATGGCTTCATTGTAAGACAGTAACACACAGAGTGCAGAAGTAACGATTTGGATTTTTTCAGTCAATTGCCTTTGTAGCAATTAACAAAATTCTAGACCTGTTTAAATTGAAAGCATTATGAATTTACAATGACAAATGCACCATGCTCTGTGAAAAGGGGTTTAATGCATCTGATAAAAAGTATCAACCCAGGTCAGCCTGTGCAGTCTGCACAGGCTGACCTGGGTTGAAACCTTTTGCTTTAGGTCAATTTTCGAAATTTCAAAGGACCATACTACCTCAGGATTCCAGCGGTTTTCAGATAAAATGGACTTTATGGATCGAGAATTATGTGATACATCACAGTAATGCATTAAACTAACTTTTGTCAGAGCATGGCACATTATTGTAGCTCAGGTTATGATAAATGTGTTTGAAAATGGTAAATGTGTTTGAAAGGGTGCAAAACATCGTTAGAAAAGATGAAGATGCTGGTTTCCCGCAGTGTTTTCTACAGGGTCATACAAACACGGTCACAATTGTCAACTCTTTACCAGACATTAAAATTTTTGACTGGTCTAAATTGAAACCATTTGCAGATGACAAAGGTTTGCGTTATAAAGGCGGCCTACATGACGAAATTTGTCCTTGATAAGGTAGAAAACATTGTGTGAAAAGGAGAAAGAAGCTGGTTACTAGCATTTTCTCCTTTTTCCCACAATGTTTTCAAAAGCTTTTTTCCTCGGGGTTGTTAAATGTAAGGATTATATGGTGAAGGTTTAGGAACCCAAGATTTGGTAAGCTCACAACTCATTTGGTCAATAGATTTTTAAAAAAAAAGGGAAACAGTGTGGATCCAAGATAAGCCTGCACAATTTCTGCAATGTAAATGGCACTCTATGAGCTAATGTTTTGGAGGGAGCGTGTGAACTGTGATAATTTAAATGTTTACTATTTAGAGTTTGATTAAAGAAGGTTCTCTTGAGAGCCAGAATGAATAGTGTGATTTATTATTACTATGAAACAAATAATAGAATTAAAAGTCCTGTGTTTATTCATGTTTTACTGTAAGCTCATAAAATATGACTTTTTGCACCCAAAGGACAAACAGAAAAAAAGAAACTGTGAGTCCTTTAACAGTTTTTCATGCATCCTACTTTAGATTTGCAGTTAAAAACTTAAAGGGTGCCTATGAAATATGGCCCCGTGCTTATAAAACTTTCTTGAGCACAATCTCATGCTCAAGGAGTGGTTTCTTGCTCAACCCCGACTCAGAATTTTGTGCTTATAAAGAATCCTGAGCACGAGATCGTTCTCAACATTTCTTTATAAGTAAGGGGCCTGGACAGTTACCACCAGTGAATGTTTAACACATGAATAAATGTGAAAACAGTCTGGCAAAAGGTGATGATCCTTATTACAAGAGTTTTTCCCTTTGCCACTATGTTTTTATAAATCTGCAGGTAATAATGTGTTAATAACTGGAAAAAACATCATACCATTCGGACAATATTAGTTTCAGCATCTTATTACATTGGAGAGAGTGTTTGGTTCAGTATCTTATCAAGTCATACCATCAACGGCAAGATAGTAGATTCTATTTAAGTACATGAAAAATCATAACTACAAAAAAAGAAACCTGTAGATTTTATGCTTTACTTATAACAAATCTGTATTTGCAGAATATTTGTGTAGGTCTTGATGTGTAATAAGATACATTAAATACATTAAAATCCATGAAAAATGTCCGCCGAGATGTATCAAATTATGTCTTTATGCTATAGGATCACACTTTAACTCTTTACCAGACAATCCCAACTTATAACGACCCTGCAAACCATGTGGGAAAAGGAGAAAATGCTGGTGACCAGCATTTTCTCCTTTTCCCACAATTTTTTTCCTACAATTATTTCCCACATTTTTCTTTTTTTTTATTCTTAAATGTCTCCAGAGACTTTCAATTTGAATGAGTATAAAATTTTGTCGTTTGGTAAAGAGTTAATTTTGTCGTTTGGTAAATAGTTAATTCATTACCTCATGGAACAATTTTTTCGCAGACGACATTTAGAGCATTCTTGCGAATTGGGGGATAATCAACATAAATCAATATTTGATGTGTGAGAACGTGTGCGATACAAGCACTCTCTCCATTTGGTGAAGTGTTTCCAAAACTGACTGCTGTAAGACGAAAAATGAGTCGTCCGCAACTAGAGACGTAGCATCCACCATCCTTTGATTTGCGTGTATTATCGCTTGTGTTATTTTGTAAGGAAAGGCATTGCGCACGATACGCACCTGCGCATAGAAAAAAAAATCCACGACCAAAGTTGTAGATCAGAATTACATATGAGCCATGCTCCGTGAAAAGGGGGCTAACTGCATCTGCAAAAAGTATCGACTCGGGTCAGCCTACGGAGTCTTCGACGGCTGACCTAGGCCGAAATTTTTTGCTAAAGAGTTAATTTTTCAGCATGTCAAAGGACCAACCTACCTCGTAATTCAGTCGGTTGTTAGAGAAAATAGATTTTATGGATCCATAATTATGTGATGACTTGCTTGGTATCATGGATCATGGAGATGATTTAAGCCCTTTTTTACCAGAGCGTGGTTCAGGTATACATGTATTGATTTTTCTCTAGATCTGCACGCTTTTTCAAGAAATAGATGGGTTAAATTTGTGCACTGATGACAAGAGAATTCCTTTGTTCCTTACAATAAATGGTGACGATTTATGCTTTCGAGCAAACGTCATCATACAGCTCACTGTGCGTATAAATATTTCAATCCTGGCGACGCCTATGGTAAGGACTAGTATTATGCCCAAAACGCATTCATTTACATTCAAATTAAGAATTTAGGAAATTAGAGCGATTGTTGCTAAGTATAGATGACTTCTCCAGACAAGTGATGTTTAACACAGATAGTAATTTTATTTAATCAGTGAAAACAAGGCGCTATCGCACAGTCTTATCACTCGATTATCTTCTTGTTTGTAGTAAATGCTTTCCTGTGTTACCCAAATTCACGCTTACGGCGTTATTTCTTGATTTCTCTTCTCCCCTGGTTGCATCCCTGTATTCATTAATTTTTCCTATATTGACATCTTTATACACTTTTTCTTGCCATTTTGTCATGGCGAGTTCGTCTGCAGCATTGTGAATACTAGAAACCTCCATTACTTCCGGTCGCACCTTAGTCACGTCATTTCCGTTCTTTGTCCATGTCACTCCGAAAAGGAATGCATATTTTGCTACCAGAACCGAACTACAAATGCAGCTAAGGAATGTTAATGCTTGCAGAGCAAACAGTAGTATTGCCATGCCGAGATTGAAATTGTCATTACTGGCATAGGAGCAGTAATTTTCTTGGACGCAAAAGCCATAGGTCGAGGTTAAGATGGCGCCAACGACGGAAGAGGTAAATGGGATAGGCAAATAACATACATATGTCATCATCTGAAAACATAAGAAACATAAGAAGGTTTAAATTTGTTGGTTAATCTAAGCTTTGTAATCTTGCACTCTGTTCACAAAAAACAAAAAGAGGAGCACAAATTTGCCTTGTTCCTATCTATTAGCAGTTGCCCATCGAGAAAGCGTTCTGAGTACCAGCCACTTTAGGCTCACAAACATGTCCAATTGCAGTTATTTCAGTACTTTGATTTAAACAAAATTGTTTCTGTTTCTGTAAAACATTTCTTGTTACAATATATATGAGTGTATTAAGCCACCTAAAACTGTTTCTGATAGATTAAATGTAGAAAATGGATTGGAAATGTAACCTGAAGCGCGAATCGTGATAAATTGTATTCAAAAGTGCACCGGATGACCTTTTACATCTATAACTCGCAAACGCACAGCTCGCCAGTTGGCAGACTTTGACAAAGTGCTCAGAAGGGTTTCAGAAAAAATAGTTCCGAAAATTCCCCTGGGGGCTCTATCGATGGCTCAAGGTCTGTTTATATTGCTTTAACTCTCAGGCTGCTAAGTGCCACCCAAGGACCCTTTGTTAATAGTGTAGATGAAGATCAAACTGCACAGAAGCTGCAGTCTGACCTTGAATATACACTGTCCGATAAAAAGATAATTTTCTCCACAAACTAAGTTTAAAATAACATTTTAGTTTTTACTATCAGTTTATAAGTTTCATTTAACTTATTTAGCCGTTTAAGGGTTAAAATACTTAAGAGAAAAAGGGTCATATTCACCAGCTGTCCTATAAATTCAATAGTACAATGTAAAATACCAATGGTCCTATATTTCATCCTAAGTTCCAAGACTAGTGCTAGTACTCTGATTGAATAAGGCGCTCTTAGCCAATCGGATGGCTATTCTTAAAATTGATATGAAGTCCGGCTTTTAGAATGGTCGGCGAATATACTTCCAAGAGTCCGGTACAGCTCGGTACATTTTGTAGCCGGATTTTTGTAATGATCAGGAAAACGCCAGTAAATGCCAATCGCCTCAATGTTTTTTCATATTTCGTGGTCCGTATTCACCAACCATTCTGAAGAACACTCTTAATCTCATTCTCCAAGATTTTCTAAATATGAATGTAACATAACTTCTGATGAGCTAAACCAAATGGTTTAGCCAATCAGAAATTGTATTTCTTTGATATTTAAAAATTTCAGGAGAATAAGACTGAGAACGATCTTAAGAATGGTTGGTGAATACGGAGCGTGAGTCGTTTGCTTTTTACTCAGCAGAAGTAAATCATAGATCAAACTCTTCATGTTTCAAAAATAGTTCTACGTGCAGGCAGTACAGTGTGCCATCTTGAATACGGTCCGAAGCTTATCAGTATACACTACTTTGACAACAGAAATCCGGCTCGTCTTTACTGATAATAAATTCCATTTTGACTTTCTGGGTTCTTGCAAAGAGGAAGTTCATGTAAAAGCGATAGTAACTCTTTTTTGTGCATTGCTTAGAAGAAAAGACATCTGTATACTTAATGGTATGGAAACATTCTGAAGCAGGAGAATTTGGATATCTTTTTTAAAAAAAAAAGCTTTTCAACACAAGACTGGTGGGTAATACGTGCATACATTTCAAATACTATATCAAAAGAAAAGATTGCCCATAACAAGCACCCCCCCCCCTTTTTTCACAATCTTTTAAAGATTCGTCTGCTGCAAGAAGAAAAAGTGTCGTAAGCATGAGGCACTGACCTAAATCCCCAAAACAATAGACCTACATCTAGGAGGACACATTAAGATAAGACCGAGCCTGACCTACTTCCCGGTCCAGCCATAGACTTTTAGAATCGTCTAAACTGAAAGCATCCGCAGACGATATATCAGATGTTGCTTATATGCTCTTCTTTGTCTTGGAAAAGGTAGAAAACGTTATGGGAAAATGAGATAATACTGTTAAGCAACATTTTCTCTTATTCCCACAATGTTTTAAAAAGATTTCTTCTTCAGGTTCGTAAAACGGATCGTTTAGTAAAGTGTTGATCTTTTTCGTTGCAAAATTACCGGTACCTCTTCAGTTGCTTTGTGGACAATGTAGAGACTAAGATCAGATCGCTCAGAACATGCATTCTGATATCGATCCTACACTTTCCAATATTTTGTCGGATATTCTGCCCCTAACCGGAATAAACTTACAAGTTGGTGAATAGTCAGACCTGTCCAAATTGAAAGCATCTGCAGGCGACAAATTAAATGTGGCTCAAATTTTGTTATTTGTCTTGAATATGTAGCAAACTTTGTGAGAAATGGAGAAAATGCAGGTCACCAGCACTTTCTTCTTTTCAAACAATTGTATTAACTGTTTACCACACAATCCGACTTTTAACGACCCTGGGAAAGAAGCCTTTTGAAAACATTGTAGGAAAAGGAGAAAATGCTGGTAACCAGAATTTTCTCATTTTCCCGCAATATTTTCTACCCTTCCCAAAACAAATTTCATTTTTTCAGTCATGTTTATTTTGTCGTCTGCAACTGCTTTCAATTTGGACTGGTCTAAAATTTTGTCGTTTGGTAAAGGGTTAAAAGTTTTGACCAGGGTCGTTAAATATGGGGGATGGCTTGGTATAGGCCTGCACCAACATTAAGTTTCGTCGTTTATAGTTAATTTCTAAAATGAGTCGCGTTCTGGCAAAAGGGGGGTTAATGTAACTCCGTGATGAATTATACATAATTATGGATAAAAAAAAAAAAAAAAAAAACACATCTTGTCTAACAAATAAGGTAGATATGTCCTTTGACATAGACCCACAGGAAATTGACTAATAGCGAAAAGTTTCGGCCCAGGTCAGCCTGCGCGGACTGCGCAGGCTGACCTGGGTCGATACTTTTCGCAGATGCATTAAGGCTCTTTTTCACAGAACACGGCTTCAATGTAAACTCGTTCTCCGGAAGTTACGTTCTGCTGTAAACAGGTCCTTGAATTGGTCAATTTGAATTTCCAGTCATCTACTATGACGTAATAACCGTTTACCACACAATCTAGAGTTTTAACGACTCCGATGAAAAAGACTGTTGAAAGCAATTAGGAAAAAGGGAAAAAAATGCTGGTAACTAGCATTTTCTCTTTTTCCCGCAAGGCTTTCTACCTTTTCCAAGGAAAATCCAATCATTCAAAAGCAGCATTTGATTTGTCGTCTGCAAATGCTTTCAATTTGGATGCGTCTTAAAGTTTGTCGGTTGGTAAAGAACTGATCCCTTTACTAAGCATCTATATCTTTGCTACGTTTTGCAAATACAGCAGGAAAGGGAGCAATGCTTGTCACAAGCAATGGCTCCTTTTCCTAGAATTCATCCATATTACATCTAAAACTTTTCCACCGCTCTGAAGATAGATCTAAACGTTTCTTCTTTGTGTCACTTATAACAAAATCTATTGGTGTGTCTAAAAATAGTGTGTGCAGATATGGATTGTAGTCTTTGAACTTAAAGCTTTACCGAACAGTAAAATTTTAGACTCGTCTATATTCTTCAAAACCTGTAAAAGATTTTGCAAACGACAAATTAAACGTGGTTTTAATGTTTGAATTAGTCTTTGAAAGGGCTGAAAACTATATAGTTAACTATTAGGCTGCTAAGCGCGACTCACTTACCTTTTTGCGGACAGTTTAGATCAAGATCAGTCTGATCTTTGATCTACACTTTCCGATAAGGAGATTTTTTTTCTCCAAAAATGAGCTTGAACTAGCACTATTCGGGTTTTTACTATCGGCTTGAAAAAAATTATGTTAGTCATTTAGCAGGATAAGGGTTAAATGCCATTCTTCTCAAGGTCGTATAAAACATTGGGGTCGTTTGGTAAAGATTACAGATTTAAAACAGACAATCGCTTCTGTATTTCTGTTAATCTAGATTCGGACATAAACATGCACTCTCGCTATTTTTGGACAGTGTTTCTTGTCTGGGCGACAGGCTTCACCTGCGAGGCGTTATGGTTAGACGACACAGCTGACTGTCAGCTGTCAACATGGACGCAATGGAGCGACACATACAACTATGGGTTGAAATATAGGGAACGTAAAGTTTTACGGTACGCTACTGGCGGAGGAAAACCATGCTCTGGTGAAATGGTTGAAATTAAAGATGATCAAACATCAGGCAAGTACGCTACACGTTTGTTGAAGCATGCTGTTTTCATAATTTGAATTGTAATATGACCAGTGCACCTACCCATGCGTCCCTAGAGTTTCCTTTACCAGAACTTCTCATAGTATTCCGCCCAAGCAACTAGCTGCCTTCTCACATAATCATAGCTGAAGCAACTATCATGGTGAGAGAGGAACGAATCCCGTCGGAATGACTAACATCAGTTCTCAGAAAGAAATAGGCCGAGCAGAGGATTCGAACCAGCAACCTCCTGGTTTCAAGTCCTTTACGTTACCGACTGAGCTACCTGGCGCGGCTAGATACATGTACACGACAATCAGGGGAATATTAAGTCACTTTTAACATTAATTATTAGTCTATAGGTATGTAACTGTATAATGGGCCTGTGGTCTATGTAGGAAAACACACACGTCTAAGCTTATGTACTCGACTCAGTTTAACATAATCCTTTTTCTTTATCTAACTTTTGGGACAATCCGTCTGAATGGACGAAACGTTCGTTCTGACCCATTCTGTCTAACTAGCGATTGAATCAAAAGGCAGTTTGGTCCTTTGATATACAGAAAAATTAGAAAATTGACCAACAGCGAAAAGTTTCGGCCAGGTAAGCCGGCGCGGACTGCGCAGGCTGACGTGGGTCGATACTTTTCGCAGATGCATTAAGCCCCCTTTTCACAGAGCAGGGCTTATTTCTAAGCATGTGACTGGGTGAACATGGGCTCAGAAACCTTTTTATAGGCGTGTGTATGTGATTTGAGTAAATCTTTCAGTGCATTATATATATGAGCCATGCTCTGGCAAAAGAGGGCTTAATGCATCTCCGTGATCCATGATACCAATCAAGCCATCGAATAATTATGGATCATTAATAGCTACTTTTTTCAACAAAAGACTTAATCATGAGGTAGACTGGCCCTTGTACATACAGAGAATTGACCAATAGCGAAAAATTTCCACCCAGGTCAGCCTGCGCTGTCCGCGCCATCAAAACTCCTTTCATTCAAATACTCAAATATTTATCCTTTTCTTCACTTGCACAAGTTCTAGGTAGATCTGTAAAATCAAGGTTAACCCTCTACCACGCAATAACGAGTTTTTAAAAAAAAAACCTCTGAAGACAAAAAAAAGCCTATGAAAACATACTGGTGATAGGTTAAAATACTGGTAACTCCTTTAGCGACCATATTGTCGGCCACGTCACAGACGAAAACCATTGTTTTGACGCACGTTTAATTTGTCGTTTGCGAATGCTTTCACTTTGGACAAGTCTAAGATTTTGTCTTCTGATTAACAATTAATATTTGTTTTTACAGGCACCTCTAGTTCAACACCTCTACCCATTCCGGTCACAGCCAAGGTTATGATAGACCGTTTCCTGCGTCCCCACAAGACAACTTCAAAAAGAGGCTTGAACCCAGGTTCCATGACACGTGATTTGCTGCTGATAGTAGACGGGTCAGGGAGCATCACTCAAAACGAGTTTCAAGTGTCTATATTGGAGTTAATTGCTCTGTTGCACGTGATGTGTCCAGACAATGATCCCTTTGACATCAACTACAACCGAGCCGCTCTGATCGAGTTTTCCGCAACAGCGAGGGAAATATTTGACTTTGATGATTTTCAGAACTCGAAACAGCTCTTTGCAGCCATGAGGCGGTTAAGGTTTACCGGAGGGAACACGTGCACCGGATTGGCTCTCAATAAGGCTGCTGGCATGTTCACAGCGATGAAAGGTATTGCATTTTTCATTAATTTCTCTGTCCCTCTCTCTATCCTTGTCTCTGCCTGCCTGTCTGTCTCTCTCTCTCTCCCTCTCTCTCTCTCTCTCTCTCTTTTTCTCTCTGTCTGTCTGTCAGTCTGTCTGTCTCTCTCTCTATCTTATTCTTGGATTCACTATGGTTTAGTGATTAACCATGTGGTTAACCCCTCACAGATTACCAAGATGTCACCATATTGAAAGCATCTGAAGACGATAAAATAAATGGCTAGAATGATGCGCGGACTGCGCAGGATGACCCGAATCGCTACTTTTTGGCAGATGCATTAAGCCCCCTTTTCAAACAGCATGTTTCATTCATTTTGAATATCTCTATTTTACAAAGATCTTTTTGCCGTTTTCTGCTCTATACGTTTTGCCGGAGATAATGCACTAAAGAATTATGAAATAGGTAAAACTACTGCAGCTACTTGAAATAAACTGTACCAGTGGCGTTGAACATTTTTTGTTTCAATATGCTGGTGACTTTAACATGTACCGAATGTGTGAGTGAGGAGGGGTCAGCTTAGGAGGTGTTGAAGCATGTTTCGGTCATTTATACCAAAATGATTAATACCACGACTAACATAATTATCATGCAGTACCTGGAATTTTTTCGTCATCATCATCATCATCATCATCATCATCATTAACAACAACAACAAATTCAACAACACCATCACAAAGAATATGGCAGGAAGATTTGTTACACGTTTTTGTTGTTGTCATCTGTTGATGATTCGTATATCCTAGTACTGCTGAAACTTTGAATTGAATTAATTTTCTCATATGCGGGTGATCTTATTTCACAAAGATTTATACTTTTTATACAGTTTATACCTTTTTGTAGAGGAGAAACACGGTATAGAAATGTGTAACAATCTCATAAGGGCTTACATGGCTACAGGATAAACTTTCGAGCATATTTTTCTTGCAAAGCCGCAGAATGAATTTTCTAAATACTTGGACCGGTTTGATTCTGGCGCAAATACAAGCCGGGCAGTTATGATACTCGCGACAAAGAAGAACGTCTGAAAAATACGAAATGGAATTCTACTTAGGAAAAGTACATGTTTTTTTGGTTTTTTTTTTGAAAGCCCAAACTTTAACTGTGTGCTATCAGCAACAGTTGTCATAGTCTTAAATGATTTCTTATTTTGAAAAAAAAAAAAACACACACAAAAAGAATCCTGCACACTAATTTGAAAAAGGAGAAAAAATCTGACATAAGAATAATCATCATGGATAAGTGTTGATTTTCTATACATGTAAAGGGAGACAAAACCAACAGTTTACAACACCAAAACACTTTTGTTTGTATTGGAGTTTAACGCCATTTTAACAGCTTAGGTCATATCATGGCGGTCAGCGACGCACCAATGTGCTTCCTGGCTTTCTCACACCAGTACTGACACAACTTTCTTTCCAAAGCCACTGACTACTTTTCTCACATACATCAGAGGTGAGAGGCGAAAAATCGCCGGAAAGAAAGTTTGCCGCAACCTGGTATCGAACTCGCAACCACCAGGTCACGAGTCCGACACGCTAACCACTGAGTTACCCGGGCGGGCACCAAAACACTAAAGCTAAGGCAAAGTCTGCTGCATAATATAAACATTTATAGTGAGCTTTTAAAATGTATTCATCTTAGTTATGAAATATATTTGCTCGTTTTTTTTTTTCTCTCTTCAACATGACTATGTGTGTTGAAAGTCAAACAATACAGAGGATCAGACCTCGATGGTCATTTTAAGCCGGGAAAAAAATAATGTTGCCTTGTAGATCCAATTCTCAAAAACATAGTTGAAATTGTAACTCATATTGTATATTACAGCATTAAAACCCATGTAAACTGTAAACAGCCAAAAAAAGTAGAATTGGCTATTGACAGTCAACTGTAAATAGCCATTTTAACGGTTTTTTGGCTATTTACAGTTAAATGTAAATAGCCTCTGCCAAAAAAAAAAAAACAATAAGATGGTAAATACAGTTAACCAGGCAGTGGATTAGGAAGAATGTTGTCCGAATGTTTGGCAAAAAGAACACCAGGAGAGCATGAATAGGTGTACTGGCACCAGCGATATAACTGCATAATGTTGACATTTATGTTTAGCAACATACAATCAAAGAAACTGTACGTTCAATCATTTTAGCGCTTACGAATCGTCATACTGTTTTTAAGATTTTTATGATTTTTTAAGACTATCAGCCCTACGGATGAAAACTGGGGCTTTTGCGGACGGCATAGATCAAGATCAGACTGCTGAAAACGTGCAGTCTGATCTTGGATCTCTATCGTCCGTATCTACAATCAAGCCTTTTAGATAAAAATGATTCATACTGATTGCAAAAAGTATCGACCCAGGTCAGTCTGCGCAGACCTGGACCGAAACTTTTTGCTATTGGTCAATTTTCTGCAAGTCCAAGAATCAATACGGATTCCCCAATACGGATTTAACCCTTTGCCACATAATCCCTAGTTTTAACGACCCTTAGAAAGAAAACCCCTGAAAGCATCGTGGGAAAAGAAGCACTTTTTCCGACGATGTTGGCGCTGGGAGAGTCACTATTCTATCGTAACCCATTACTGTAGAGGCTATGTTTTGACCCACCAAAGACAGAGTCTACAAGGTACACAAAGAACAAATATTTGCAAGTATGGATATTATAATTGAGCCATGCTCTGGCAAAAGGAGGCTTAATACATCTCCGTGATGCATTGTACCGATGAAGCCATCACATAATTATGGATCCATAATAGCCACTGTTTTTCAACAAGCGACTGAATCATGAGGTAGACTGATCCTTATACATACAGAAAATTCACCAGTAGCAGAAACTTTCGGCCCAGGTCAGCCTGCGCGAACTGCGCAGGCTGACTTGGGTCGATAGTTTTCGCAGATGGATTAAGCCCCCTTTTCACAGAGCATGGCTCAATTTTCAAGCGTATTGATAACAACTGTGGGAGAAGAAGCAATTGCTTGTCAACAGCATTTGTTCCTTTCTCCCAAGTATTTTCTAAGGCTACTTACTGCCTGGACGTCTATAAAGTCGTATTCATACTGTATATTATGGGTTAATACCAAACAGTCTAAAAAATATTTTGAAAAAAAAAAAATTTTCTATTTTTAGGCTCACGCAATGACCCGAACGTCAAACGAGAAGTCCTGATTCTGACCGACGGCGAGTCAAATTGCGGGCCAGACGCCGTGCTAGCCGCTAAAGGCCTGCAGCAAGTCGCGGACGTGTACGCACTTGTGATTGGTTCAGCTTCGAGCAGCGGCCAAAGAGAGATTATGTCCTACGTGTCGCAGCCTGTAAGCTCTCATCTATTCGCTACACCAAACTTCCAAGACTTAAGTCTTCTTGTGGATGAAGTTCTGCATCAACTTCACACGCACCCAAACGTCAGTTGTATGTCCTTTAATCCACGAAATTAAATACACTCGAAATTAAACATCCTCGAAATTACATACGTTTTGATGCTCTTTATTCTACTTTCCATACTGCTTCAGTTTTATGTCACGAAGCATTGTCCGAGAAAAAACGGTTGTTTTGGAATAAATGGATAGCTATTAATGTAAGTCTGATGAAATGTAAGGAGTACAATACCATTTTGAAAACATGTTTACAAGTTTATTAAGTTTGCACTCTATAAAAGGAATGCTAACCAAAATCAATAGTGGAAAGTACAGTTCCAAGATCAGACTGCACGTGTCATGCGGTCTGATCTGACTCTGCACTGATCCACATGTAAGTAAAGTTCTGAAAGGCACTCCTGTGGTTTCAATGTTATTTTTTTTTACATCTTCCTATAAGTACCTTATGTCTTATGATATATGAATCTAGTAAATATTTCCCTCCCCCTCTCTCTCTCTCTCTCTCTCTCTCTCTCCATATGTATGTCACTGTTGACTATTGTTAATCTGAAAAACATAGGATACTGTAACATGATGTACACTATCATGTACAAGTGAAATAAAAAAATATCTATTAATGGGCAAATAGGTCGAATGGTTGTATTCTCGGAGTTTCCACCAGATAAATCACTGACCTCTTCCACCAATAGATGACTGGAATATAATTCAAATGAAAATGAAGAGACTATGTGGACATAGTCTAGAAAATAGAAGCGAACGATGTAGACCAAGATCAGACTGCCCGTAATGTGCAGTCTGATCTTGATCTACGTCGTTTGCAAGAGGTTTTAAATTCACCTGTGTCAACGAAAAAAATTTAATTCCAAACGTAAAGCCGTCCTGAACTAGAAGTTATTGAGAAAATACACTGATCACAAACTTACCGCTTTTCTAGGTTCTGTCAAGGCCCGTAACTCTGTTTTAGCTTTATACCCCTTGTGAAATACCGCTCCACCGATAATAGACTGTATCAATACCTTGCAGAAAAAAAAATGAACTAAATTTAAGAAGAACATATGTCGATTACGATTTTTCGCCAAAAAAATACATAAATAGATTCGAGTTTTACCGACGTGATTCTACTTCATAGAAACTTTAATACATGTACGTACATTGCCCTATTTTATAGGTTGTTGCATGCATAAATTGCTCTACGTTATAGAAACTTTGAAAACAAATACTTAACCCTTTACCACACAATCCCGACTTTTAACGACCCTGAGGAAGAAGCCTTTTGGACACATCGTGGGAAAAGGAGAAAATGCTGGTAACCAGCATTTTCTCCTTTTCCCACAATGTTTTCTGACCTTCGCAAAACAAATTTCAATTTTAAAGTTGCATTTATTTTGTCGCCTGCATAATTATGCTGTCAGTTTCAACCAGTCTAAAATTTTGCCGCGCGGTAAATAGTGGCTCTAGGCGATAGAAACTTTGAACAGAATGAATCCATATTTAAAAACTTGAACATGTGGATTTACCCAAAATAAACTGCACGTTCTTTGCGCTTGATATACCCTGTCTGCAAAAGCGCATCGAGTCGCTCTTTTCAGCCTAAGGTAAGAGCATGCCATTATTTGATCGACGTATGATTTTTCGCCGGCAAAATATTTGAGCCATAATCTGGCAAAAGGGGGCTTAATGCATCTCAGTGATGCATGATACCAAGCAAGTCATCAGATGATCATTGATCCATAAAGTCCATTTTGTTTAAAAACCGATATGATCATGACGTAGACTGGTCCTTGGACATACAAAATAATGACCAATAGCGAAAAGTTTCGGTCCAGGTCAGCCTGCGCAGTCCGCGCAGGCTGGCCTGGATCGATACTTTTCGCAGATGCATTAAGCCCCCTTTTCACAGAGCATGGCTCATTTTCAATATTGACGAGTCTTAAATATTTCGTCAGATAAAGAGTACCACTGTGTTCGAAATATTGCGATCACCGTTATTTCATAGTAATTCAAAAATTCGACATGATCGCCACGGAGCAAAGTTCGCCGAAAGCATTGACCAATACTGTTATTGATTAACTCTTTAGCTTACTGTAGTTTGAATAAATTTGTAGACTACAAAGTAAAAGTGATTTAAATTATGGGATTTGTCCGTAAAAGGATAGAAAACGTTGTTGGAAAAGGAGCAAATGCTAGTTAACATCATTTTCTCGTTTTCCAGTTATGCTTTCAACAGCCCCTTTGCTCAAACTTTTAGTGATCAACGATTGAAACACAGGCTGTTTGGTAAAGGGTTAAAGGGGATTAATAAAAGGATTATATTCTTTAATTCTAACATAAACTCAACTTTTAACCTCTTGGGTTGTCAAACGTATCCTTACGTGCTTTTGAAAGTGTAGGTCTAGACAAGACTTTTACGAAACATGCAGTCTAATCTTCGATGTACACTGTCCGATACTTTGTTTGAAAAAATACCAAAATGTATTAACTCTTTCCCAGACAAGCCCTGGTTTTCACGTGTCTGCAGTACAAGTCTTTTGAAAACACTGTGGGAAAAGGAGAAATTGCTCGCAATGAGCAATTTCTCCTTTTCCCACAGTGTTTTCTACCCTATTTGAGAACTTTCTGCCATTTTCATCACATTTAAAATTGTCGTCTGCAAACTCTTTCAATTTGGACCAGTCCAAAATTTGTCGTTTCGAAAAGGGTTAAGCCTTGAAACTGCAACCTTCCGGTCCCCATTTTTAATCCATAGGCTGCTAAGTGCGACTCCAGGACCTTTTGCGGACAATGTAGATCAAGATCAGACTGCACAGAACGTGCAGTTTTGATCTTGGATCTACATAATCCAAAAAGGAGATATCTTTCCAACAAAAAATAGCTTTGAAATAGCAAAGTTTGAGTTTTCACCATCGACTTGAAAGTTTCTTTTCACTATTTTAGCAGGATAAGGTTTAACTCTTTACCGAACAACAAACTAAAAGTTTAGACTAGACCAAATTGAAGCATTTGCAGACGACAAATTAAATGTGACTCAAAAATTGAAATTTGTTATGGGACGGGTAGAAAACATTGTGGGAAAAGGAGAAAATGCTGGTTACCAGCATTTTCTCCTTTTCCCACAATGTTTTCAAAAGGCTTCCTTTTTAGGGTCGTTAAAAAGTCGGGATTGTGTGGTAAAGAGTTAACTGATGAAAATTTCTACTTCGTTTATCCAGTATCAAGGCTAACTCTTTCAGTGCCAGAGATACACACTCGATATCTTTGAACGGCTGAGAATACAATCCTCTGAATATATGACAGGACTAAACGAGCGGACGGAATAAATCCAAATCAGACTGCACGTTCTTTTTGCAGCCTGGGCCTATATTCACCTACCATTCTCAAGAACATTCTTAGTCTTATTCTTCAGAATTCTCGAAATTTTTAAAGTATCAAAAGTAACACAACTTCTGATTGGCTAAACCATTTGGATTAGCCAAACAGCAGTTGTGTTACTTTCAAATTTAGCAAATCTTGGAGAATAAGACTAAGAATGTTCTTAAGAATGGTTGGTGAATATGGACCCTGATCTCGATCTTTGTCGTTCGCAAAAGCGCCAGAGTTCGTCTGTGACTCTGAAAGGTTCTGTATAACCTTTTCAGTCAAGAGCTGTTTTTTTTTTTTTTTTTTCCACATTTTTAGAATAAACATCAAAATAAAATGTAAAGTCATGAAATACATAAAACTTTTTAACAATAATCAATTTCATTCTAGATCTATACTCTGAAACAAAAGTCGATGTTGATATTGGAACAAGGTTCCCGAGGCGTTTCGTAACCACAAAGAAGAATTTTTAATGAAACATTTGTAACGTTAAGGTGCTTAATATATTAAACCAATAATATTGACATAGTGAATTATAAAAACCAATCAAAAAGTTATATTACCCCGTAGGCTGTTAAGCGCGACTCACTGACCTTTTGCGAACAGCGTAGATCAAGATCAGACGGCACAGAACGTTCAGTCTGATCTTGGATCTACACTGTCCGATAAGGAGATATCTTCCTCAAAAGCTACCTTTAAAACATGAAAAATTGGGTTTAAACTTTATACTATTGGATTAAAAGTCTCATTTCTTTTATTTAGCAGGATAAGGGTTAATTTTGACCACATGTGACTCTTTTTCATCTCTTTCTTTATTAAAGTGAGCTATCGACCGAACTACGTATTCTTGAACTCTTTACCAGTCGACAAAATGTTAACCCTATCCTCCTAAATAAGTTAACCCTTTATCGCACAATGCCACCTTTTAACACCCCTGGGAAAGAAGTCTTTTGAAAACATTGTGGGAAAAGGAGAAAATGCTGGTAACCAGCATTTTCTCCTTTTCCCACAATGTTTTCTACCCCATCAAAGAAAAATTGGGTCATTTGAGCCACACTGAAATAGTTGTCTGCAAATGCTTTCAATGTGGACAAGGCTAAAATTTTGTCGTCTGGTAAAGGGTTAAATCTTTACCAAACGACAAAATTTTAGACCTGTCAAAATTGAGAGTATTTGCAGACGACACTTTGAATGTGGTGCAAATGTCGCAATTTTCAGTTGAAAGGTCAGAAAAGATTGTGGGAAAAGGAGAAAATGCTGGTTACCAGCATTTTCTCCTTTTCCCACAATGTTTTCAAATGCCATTTTCAGAAGGTCGTTCAAAAGCAGGACCGTGTGGTGAAGGGTTAAATGAAACTTTCGAGCCGATTGTAAAAACCATAATAATTGCTATTTCAAACTTACTTTTTTGAGAATAAAAATCTTCATATCGGACAGTGTAGATCCAAGATCAGACTACACGTTCAGTGCAGTCTGATCTTGATCTACACTGTCCGCAAAAGGTCTGTGAATCGCGCTGAGCAACCTAAGGGTTAAGCCTCCTCCAAAATGATAGCATTTGCAGCCGACAAATCAAATGTCACTCAACTCTACCAAACGACAAAATTTTAGACTGGTCCAAATTAAGAGCATTTGCAGACGACAAAATAAATGTGACTCAAAAACTGAAATTTGTGTTGGGAAGGGTGGAAAACATTGTCGGAAAAGGAGAAAATGCTGGTTGCCAGCATTTTCTCCTTTTCCCACAATGTTTTCAAAAGGCTTCTTTTTCAGGGTCGTTAAAAGTCGGGATTGTGTGGTAAAGGGTTAAAACGTGGAATTTGTCCTTCAAAGGACAGAAAACATTGAGGGAAAATGATAAAAATGGTGGTTACTAGCATTTCTCCTTTTCCCTAAATGTTTTGCAAGAATCTCTTTCCGCATGATCGTTGAAAACACAGGATTATTTGGTTACAGGTAAAAGGTTTCTAATACACTTCGTACAATTCTGAATGCGTATCGTCATTTTAAGAGACATAAACAAGTTATATGAGCCATGCTCCCTGAAATAGGGGGCTTATGGCATCTGCAAAAAGTATCTTGCTGACGACCACTATTGAAAACATTGAGACAAAAGGAGAAATCGCGGACAACGAGGAATTTCTCGATTTTACCACATTGCTTTCACGTGTACTTACCACTTATTTTTATGAGTTGATAGTTTACAACTTTTATCTGTGGGTTTATCCCACTTATTTCTAAGGGTTTTTCAACCACTTATTTCTATGGGTTAATATTTCACCACTTATTCTTAAATGTCGCATAGCGGCCAAAAGTAAACAATGGGGATGCTAAAAATGTACTTAAATTTAAATAATACCGTTTAAAAATATGGAAATTATTGTGAAGATGACAATCTGTTATTGAAAGGTCAAGTGTTAGTCGCTGGCAGAAAAATTAATCGTAAAGCTAGTAGTAAAGTTGCCAGGCCGCTCTGTCTTTTGTTCACTTTTTACCTGGTTTAAAGTTACATTTTTCAGCTACCGACTAACACTTGGACCGAAAAACCCGCATTGTTTACACTTGGCGCTACCGGGCCTATAAAGATTAACCCTTAGGCTGCTTATCGCGACCCACCGACTTTTGCGGACAGCGTAGATCAAGATCAGACTGCACAGAACGTGCAGTCTGATCTTTGATCTACACTGTCCGATAAGGAGATATCTTTCCTCCAAAAATACCTTTGAAACAAGAAAGTTTTGGGCTTTTACTATCTACTATAAAGTTTCATTTCTTTTATTCAGCAGGATAAGGGTTAATAGTTTACCATTGGTCCTGCAATGAAAGCACCGCTATAGTATGGCACATCTGTTTGTACGGACCTTGTATGGTATCGTATACTGTACGATCCGAAGAAAACTAGGAGAAGGCCTAAGGTGAACTGGGCGCTACTTAAAACACGGAAAAGATTGACAGCTTTCATTCGGTTCACTTGTCTTTCGGCTGAAATAAACAAAACAAATGAAACATTAGACAAACACGATAAAAAAAAATCAAGGATTTAAACTCAGTTCTTACCGAGTCACCTGACCCCATCCTGTCTGGATGAGGGTAAGAAGGGTAAGTTGTCTGTCTGTCTGTCTGTTCTTGTTTGTGTTTCTGTTTTGTCTGTCTGTCTGTCTGTCTGTCTGTCTGTCTCTCTCCTGTTTGTGTTTCTATTCTGTCTGTCTGTCTGTTCTATTCTATCTGTTCTTTCTGTGTGTCTGTCTCTATCTCTCTCTCTGTGTCTCTGTCTCTCTTTCTCTGTCTCTGTCTCTGTCTCTCTCTCTTCTTGTTCCTGCTTTTGTCCTTGTTCTTCTTCTGTAAACTGTGAAAAGGAAAAAAGCCTCAACCGAGTATCGAACTCTCAGCCACCAGGTCAGATACGCTTACCACTAAGCTACCAGGCCAGGCTGACGAGGACGATTGCTCACTGTATTTAGAGGTGCTGTGTTAGATAAGCACGATTAACCTTTTGAACTGCCCTACTTACGGTTCGAGTACTGATTTAATTTCCAAGAATCAAAAATCGAACGCGACTGATGAAATTCAGAATCGATTGAAACGAAATAGATTTTAAATAGTAAATACTCTTGCAGTTGCAGTATATATACGTCATGCTCTGTGAAGAGCAGTGTTTAATGCATCTGCAAAAGGTATCGACTCGGGTCAGCCTGCGCAGTCCGCGCAGGCTGACCCGAGTCGAAACCTTTTGCTTTCGATAATTTTTCTCCATGTCAAAGGACTATTATACCTCATTGTTCAGTTGGCTGTTCTAACGACAAAATGGATTTTATGGGTGCATAATCATGTGATGACTTGCTCGGTATAATATATCACGGACAGGCATTAACCCCCTTTTTGCCAGAGCACTAGTCATATATGACTAGCTATAGTTACGCTAAAAGTATTAACCCTTATCCTGCTAAGTAAGTTTAACGAAACTTTCAAGCCCGTAGTAAAAACCCATCAGTTTGCTATTTCTAAGTTATTTTGGGCGGAAAAATATCTCTTTATCGGACTGTGTAGATCAAAGATCACACTTCACGTTCTGTGCAGTCTGATCTTGATCTATACTGTCCGCAAAAGGTCAGTGAGTCGCACTTTGGAGCTCAAAGGTGAAAACGTCATTTCTCAAATGTATACTAAACCTACCGAGAGAGTCCATTTTTCGTCATATTTTATCCATTAACAATTAATCCAATTTCACTGTTTCACAACTTCTAAAACGCCATTATAGTCAAATTATTACTGTCAAATGAATACATATATGTTCATTTGACGCTATCATTATTTACATTCAATATTTTCGTACAAAAATCTATCAAGCAGCGGATGATTGCGTTTGGTAATAATTGTTTGTTTTAGTTCCCACTTGTGGAACACGCCCACAAAGGATTATTTAAGCCGAGTCCGGTACTGCAGTCGGTAGCCTCTAGGACTTGAGACCACGAGGGTTGCCGGTTTGAATCCCCAGCTCGGCCACTTTCTTTCCGATGACTGATGATAGTCATTAAGACAGGATTCATTCCTCTCTCACCACTGATATTTGTTTCGACGATGGCAATGTGGAAAAGCAGCCAGTGGCGTGCGAAAAATATTGCGCGACGTACTGGGAGAAGGAACTCTAAAAAAGCATCGATGGGTGCATCGGCCGCCGCGAAATAACTGAAATAATGTTGAAAACGGCGTTAAACACCATACATACATACATACATACATACATAGAAATTGGTCGTTTTTCGCCAAACTTCTTGAAAATACATTTGCAGCAGACCACTTTGAAAATATTTTTGTAAACATTAATAACGTTTAATACATAAATACATGTGAAAATATTGTGGAAAAAGAAGAAATTACTCAAGCAAGTTTTTCTTCTACCAGGATATTTTCGAAAGTAGAAAAGTAGTGTGTTGCCGGACGGATAAAGTCTCCCGCAGGGGTAATTAACCCTTTGGCTGCTACGCGCGACTCAAGGACCTTTTGGGAACAGTGTAGATCAGGGTCTCTTCCCCCCCAAAATTACCTTTGAAATAGCAAATTTTGGGTGTTTACTATCGGGTTGAAAATTATCAAGCAGGATAAGGGTTAAGTTGACTCTTTACCAGCCGACAACATGTAGACTGACCGTTCTATAGGCTTAACTCTTTACCACACAATCCCGACTTTTAACGACCCTGTGAGAGAAGCCTTTTGAAAACCTTGTGGGAAAGGAGAAAATGCTGTGTTACCAGCATTTTCTCCTTTTCCCACAATGTTTTCTACCCTTCCCAAAACAAATTTTAATTTTTCGATCACATTTATTTTGTCGTCTGCAAATGCTTTCAATTTGGACCAGTCTAAAATTTTGTCGTTTGGTAAAGAGTTAAGCATTTGCAGACGACAAAAACGTATCTTAAAGTATTGGAATTTTGTTTTTGAAAGGATAGAATACACTGTGTAAAATAAGAAAACGCAGAGATTATCAGTAATTTCTCCTTTTCCAACAAAGTTCCTGTCATGAAGTTTAATCGCCAAATACACAAATCCGAAATCTTTCTACCCCTGAAAACACTGAAACGCCGAAAGATTTTTTAAAGGGCTTGATTTTAAAAAAAGCGGACGATATAGATCCAAGATCAGACTGCACAGTATATGTTCTTTGCTTTTCTGAAAAGCCCTTGTTTTCGCCTTTTAGCGCTGAAAAGATTTCAGGGTATTTCACGCCATGTTTAGCAGTTTTTTTTTTTTTATATATGAGCCATGCTCTGGCAAAAAGGGAGTTTGTGCATCTATGTGATCCACGATATCGAGCAAGCCATCACATAATTATGGATCCAAAAATCCAGTTTATCCAAAAAACCGACTAAATCTGTTCCTTTGACATGCAGAAAACTTACTGAAAGCAAACAGTATCGGGTCGATACATTTTGTACATGCATAAAGCCCCCTTTTCACAGAGGATGACTCTGGACGAACAGCACACATCATAGTTTTAATATCATAGACATAAGAAGATTTGCGAAACCAGGGACGGGCGCAAAGAAAGAATTTGAGAACATAGCAGGAACGGGAGAAAATTCTGATAGCCAGCATTTTCTCCTTTTTTTTTTACAATGTTTTCTACTCTTTAAAATTACAAATGCAAATACATGTATTTCAGGTTCATTTGATAAGTCGTCTGAGAATGCCCTCAGGTTGGACCAGTCTAAAATTGTGTAGTATGGCAAAGAAGACATTTTCATTACGCATGAAAAAAAGGCCAATCCTACGATAGAAACAAATGAAAAATCATTTAAATATTAGTAGACTTTGCTTTACCCATCACTCACCAAAGTTTTTCTGGGGGCTGCACAGGCCCCTGCTGCATCCAATTCTTGCTCCTATGTACTTATGAAAACACACACACAACAGAAGGAATTATACCTCTTAATATCATTACCGTCCTGTATATTTTTTTATTCAAAACTACTGGCGATGTGGTACAACCGGGCAGATTTGTTTGCTCATATGGCTACATTGCTGCAGATTGCTCTCTCTCTGTCATTATCTCGTACACCACTGATGACAACTATTTAGATTATGAATGTAACATTATTAATACAATATTCAGTTATATGTACATGTGAAATAACAATGATATCTTTTTAATCCCATTTTTTCTGCTGCTGGTCAGAATATCTAACAAAATATCGGGTTGTGTCAATCCAAGATTCTGTGCTGTCTGATCCTAGTTTAACCTGTCCGCAAAAAAGCAATGGTACCGTATTGTTTAAGTCACACAACAGTGTCGAACGTGCAGGAAGCCCTCAAGATAATTTGTACAAAAGTAGAGGCAAATAACAACTATAGAAATCCATCAAGTGAATAAACGATTTACTTTTTGTTGGCGGTAATATGCATAATTTATGCACCCTGCACTTCCGGTTAGGTATGATAACATAATGAGGCTAAAGTTATCATGACAATAAGTGTATGTAAGCAATGAAGTACAAAATGAAGACGATGACTATTACATATTTTTCTCGTGATATTTACGTTATTTAATTCTTTACCAAACGACAAAATTTTAGACCCGTCTGAATTGAAAGCATTTGCAGACGACAAATGAACTTTCTCTAAAATGATGGAACTTTTTCTCTGACAGGGTAGAACACAAAGGAGAAAATGCTGTTTACCAGAAAAAAGCAGCATACCTCTGGGTCTTTAAGACTCGGGATTGTGTGGTAAAGGGTTAAAAATATGTAAAGGCTTTGAAGTTTTGACTTGGACAACATAAAATACCATCAAGTAGAGTGGCCTTAGAAAAGTAACACAAAACGGAACATGATTTTAGTACTACAACGTAAAGTTTATTTTGGAAATTAAAAAAAAAAGAAAGCCATGCTCTGTAAAAAGGGGGCTTAATGCGTCTGCGAAAAGTATCGATTCAGGTCCGCCTGCGCAGTCCGCGCAGGCTGACCTAGCCCGAAACTTTTCGGTATCGGTCAATTTTCTGTGTGTCGAAGGACCATTTTACCTCATGATTCAGTCGGTTGTTAGAAAAAAATAGACTTTATGGATCCATGATCATGTGATGACTTGCTTGGTATCATGCATCACGGAGATGTATTAAGCCCCATTTTGCCAGAGCACGGCTCAAATAAAGTAAAATAAAAAAAGAAAATAATGAACTCTAAATATCGTAACCAATTGTATCCCAGAACTCGCAATATTCCTTTCTATAGGCAGACATTATTTTAGTGTTGGGTGTCTGGAAATAAACTACTGATTCAGTTCCTGCACTGTATACAGGCCATTGTAATTGAATACCATGCGGTCCCACAGACGGATTGGACGTGTAAGCAAAATTTGTCCAGAAGTCTATTAACTCGATGGACAACTTTTCTTCATCGTCCGTCATTTTGTATCCGCCTAGTTCCGCTGTATGAAATAGGATTGGTATTTCCGATCCGTGACAAACATGGTGTTCACAGAAAGTGAACTTGCCCCATCCCGGAAACGAAAAAGCATGATTATACACATACCGAAATATAGGGGATTTGTTGAATTTCGTTGTACTTAGTGTAACATTACGGGTAGAACATGTAAAAATAAAGTCTGTGGAAAGTTGAACAAGATCATCTCTACAATCAGAAATATTTTGAGGCGGATACATTTCCTCCATGGCAAGAAATTCTTTGGGGTCTGTGGCTACTAAAACTGCGGTATATGTGAGAAAGTCCATTGGCTTTCCCCAAGCTTCATATACGTATATTCTTGTCTCCTCAGTCGTAGTCCCGATTATAAGTGGTACGTCTACGAAAAGACCCTTAGCTGCCGCCTCCACGGGCTCCATCGGGACCTCATCTCCATCTACCCATGGACCTAGTGGCTCGAAAAACTCGAGAATATTGAGGGAGGTTATTCTCGTACGTGATTGTTCCTCAGCGGTCGCAATTTCTAGGGCTGTTTTCGAACGTAGACAATCAGTGTCACCCCCTATAAAATACAAAGTGATTGTGAATATAAGAGCCATGCTCTGGCAAAAGGGGGCTTAATGCATCTCCGTTATGCATCATATCAAGCAAGTCATCACATAAATATGGCATGAAATCTAGGTAGTCTAACGACTGACTGAATTTTGAGGAAGAGTGGTTCTTGAATATTCAGAAAATTGACGAATAGCGAAAAGTTTCGGCCAAGGTCAGCCTGCACGGGCTGCGCAGGCTGACCTGAGTCTATACATTTCGCAGATGCATTAAGCTCCCCCCCCCCTTTTCACAGGGCATGGCTCATACGTATTCAGCAAGTACAAAAGCACCGTTAGGGCCTGAAATCGCTCTACTGGAAAAGGATAGAAAAAGATTCCCAAAATATAGGACTTCATCTCATAAAATTTTTTACAGATTAAAACTAGTCTTTCAGGTGCTAACACGTAATTTTAACAGTATCTGTAAGCTTTGCCAGTTTCTTAAGAATCGAATGAAGGTACGAACTAGCCTGTATACTTTAGTAAATTGCACTGTCAAACAAGATCTCTCAAAGACAGCATAAAAAAAAATATATATGATAATGATGATGATTTCGACGACGAAGATGATGATGACAATAACGACAGCGATATGTGTGACAGAGAATTCTTAATTAAGATAGAGTATTTACCCCGACAGCTTGCTAGTTCAGCTATAACATCACCCAGGAAAAGGGCCTCCTGTTTCATCTTATAACGTATAGCGAACGGGGCGCTCTCAATAATCACATTTTGGAACAGTCCATTGGCTTTCCCATTATACATATGTGTAACGGTGGATTGAGCCCCGGCTGACTGCCCGAATAGAGTTACCTGCAACATAGTGAAATCCCGGGTCTGTTGTCTGTATTCAACAACCATTCTAAATTGCATTCTTACCCGCCTTCTAGATTTAGAAACTCATACAATTTCTGATTGGCTAAACCATCCGGTTTAGCCAATCGGAAATAGCGTTACTTTTAAACATCGAAAATTCTTGAAAATTAGACCAGGAATGCTATTAAGAATGGATGGTGAATATAGCCCCTGGTTTTTCGAATCACAATAGGTGTATTGACCTATCGCTGACCTTAAATCTGGTTCATATCCCCGGCTCGGCGAATTCCCTTTCTAGGATTGATGATAGTCATTGCGACATGATTAATATCGCTCCTACCGCCGATCGTTGTTTCGACCGTGGTTATGTGGGAAAGCAGCCAATGGCTTGGGAGGAATATTGTGCGATCTACTGGTGAAAGAAATTCCGGGAAAGCTTGGATATGAGCACCGGCCGCTGAGACATAACTGTTATAATGTTGAAAACGGTGTTAAAGACCATACAAAATTAAAAACAAGCAAACTAACCGTAAACAGGACTTTGCTCTTCTACTTTAATTTTTCAGTTGTATTAACCTTGACTCATAATTGCTAACATGTTTCTTTCTTTCTTTCTTTCTTTCTTTCTTTCTCTATACATTTAATTTTAAAGGTAAGTCTTATCAAAATCTTACTTTGTCAGGATCCCCGCCAAAATTCTGTATGTTCTCTTTAACCCACAGTAGAGCCTGTCTTTGGTCCTGTATCCCATAGTTCCCTTTAGAATCTCCCTCTTTATCACCGCTATACAGAAAACCAAACGCTCCTAGAATGATGCACATAGCAGAGATTCGGATAAGAGGGCTATGCTGTGAGTATTCTACTGAGTACTAGCAACACAAGTTAAGTTTTGGACGAAGCAGATAATAATCTGTGAATCAACGATAACGATTGTTTTTCGACGTAGCTAAATGTGCTGGCTTTTGACCTACTTTTTGGTACTGACAACAAATAAATAAATAGAAATTTGTGATTGGTCAAAAATGTATACATGTTTATTTTGAGGTCCCTGCCTATTTACTGGCAAATTTACGCCGATTATCTTTTTTAAGGATATTTCTTGTTAATCCTATATCCCATGAATTAATCTAAGACTAAGCAGGAGGCTAATGAATCTCCTACTTCATCCCCTGATAACAAAGCAAAAAAATCTTTCTTGGAGCAATATATATAATATAAGTCAATAAGCCATGCTCTTGCAAAAAGGGAAGTTAATGCGTCTCTGTAATGCATTATACCAAGCAAGTTATCATATAACTATGGACCCTTAAGTTCATTTATTCTATCAATTTACTAGATCTGGGAGTAGAATTGTCCTTGAAGAAGCAGAAATTTACAAATAGCAAAAAAGTTTCGACGGCCCCATGCCATGGGTCGATACTCTTTTGCCGATGCATTAAGCCCCCTTTTCACACAGCATCGCTCATATAGTAGGTGTCCGGATAGGAAAGGTTTATTAAATTCTGAAAGATTTTTTTCTCCTTTTTTCCTTAAACCCCAAGCTGTGAATACTCACTAAAATCGTCTCAATGAAACAATTCTAACGAGTAATCACAACACAGGCAAGAGTTTTGCGTTTGAATCCCTCTTCTGCCAAATTTTTTTTTTTTTTTTTTTTTTTCGGAGATTTCCAACGATATTTTCAAAACTTTTTTTCGTAAGGATTGCTAAAACACGAAATTGTTTGGTGAAGGGTCAGAGTCACTGGGACAGTGAACTATAACCGCTCGCATAGCATTGTATATTTGTTTATGTCGGGAAGCAACCAGTGGCTTGGGGAGATTCTTTTGCCTGGTTATGGTGAAAGTGAAGTATTGTTGAACAAAACATAAACACAAATATGAACAAAAATCATTTACCACGCGAGTTTTAGTGGATCAGGAAGTTATCACGTGTTTCATTTTATGTATAGCCGGACCTGGCTTATACTTTACCCTTAAGCTGCTAAATAAAAGAAATGAAACTATCAAGCCGAAAGTAAAAGTCCAAATTTTCCTATTTCAAAGGTACATGTACTTTTGGAGGGAGAGATATCTCCCTATCGGACAGCGTAGATCCAAGATCAGACTGCACGTTCTGTGCAGTCTGATCTTGATCTACGCTGTCCGCAAAATGTCGTTGAGTCGCGCTTAGCAACCAGAGGGTTAACCCTTATTCGCGACCCACTGACCTTTTGCGGACAGTGTAGATCAAGATCAGTCTGCACAGAACGTGCAGTCTGATCTTTAATCTACACTGTCCGATACGGTATTTTCTTTCCGATGAAATCAACACTGAAACCGCAATGTTTGGGCGTTTAGTATTGAGTAGAAATTTGCGTTTCATTTATTCAGCAGCTTAAGTGTTAACAAGTCGCGTCATTTCTTTTGTACAATGGCTGACCTGGGCCGAAACTTTTCGCTATTTGTCAATTTTCTGAATTCCCTTTGATTTGTCAGCTGCATATGCTTTGAATTCGGAGAAATTTAAAATTGTGTCGTACAGTAAAGAGATGAACATGCACCTAAGGGACAGGACTTGAGACCTGGGGGTGGGGGTGGGGGGGGGGGGTTCACAATTCACAAGCTCGAATCCCCAAGTCAGCCAGTTATGACAGTCATTGCGACAGGATTCACATTCCTCTTTCACCGCCGATTACTGTTTCGACGATGGTTGTAAGGGAGAACAGTCAGTTGTTTGGGAAGAATATTGTGCAAAGTTCTGGTCCTCGACACAACTGAAATAATGTTGAAGCTGCGTTTAATGCAATACAAACCGACAAAAACCGTGTAATTCAGCATATTTGCCCTCTGTAGGAACTCACTATGTGACCGCTTAATACAGGTCGCTTGCATAATAAAGGCGGTGACTGAGACAGGTTTTAATGTATTCGTAACAAGAACTGGCCTGGCGCTGGTGAAACCGAAGATAAACACAAATAAGAGAGTTATCGCCGGAATATGACTGAAATACTATCGCATGCTCTATACAACACTGTTCACACTATCGATTATTGCCTGTGTTTGTCATTATAAAATCTTGTGTAAAGGAAAATTAATAATCAGACCGTACCACATTAAAAAATACGTCAAACTTCGTAGGCAAGTAAGAAGCAATTTCCTGAACATCAATCCTTTTACTGTGCGACATAAAAACATGTGAAGGTTTTGCGGACACTGTAGATCAAGAGCAGGCTGCACAGAACGTGCAGTCGGACCTTAATCAACACCGTCGGGTACTTGCTTGTCAGCTTTTCAATTGCAGTGGCATTATAATTTTAGACCTCGATAAGAAGTAGAATATACTTGAGTCATTGTTCCGTGAAAAGGGGGTTTCATGCATTTGCAAAAAGTATCGACCCAGGTCAGCCTGCGCAGTCGCGCAGGCTGACCTGGATCGAAACTTTTTGTTGTTGGTGAATTTTCTGCATGTCAAAAGACATATCTCAGGATTCTGCCAGTTGTTAGACAAAATGAATTTTATGGATCCATAAATACGTGATGACTTACTTGGTGCAGAGCATAAAGGAGATGCATTAAACCACCTTTTCCCAGAGATGACTCATTTATTTGCAGTAAAAGAGTCAGTCATCTACCATTAAACTATTTTAAAAACAGAACTTCTTTTTCTAAATGCCATCAGGGATCGTACATTACATGTTCGTCGTCGTTACAAAGTTAAAAGAAAAAAAAAAACATGTTTGGACAAGTTATTGAGAAAATAAAGCTCTGTTTAGTCTACTTTTTCCAAATCAACAAAACATTAAAAACTCAGTGAAGACATGAATGAAGCAAGAAATCTGTATTTTAAAACGGTATAAAGCAAATGATAGGGAAATGTTCTGGAAAAGGAAGCAATTGTAAAATATTAAATATTAAACGTAAATATTGGAATAAACAGAGCATTTCCCCCCCCCCCCCCCCCAAATATACATGTATATAAATAACACTGTAATTTAACATTTGATTATTATTATCCTAAATAAAACAAACATGTAATGAACAAAATAAAAAGTTACCTAATCGGTAGTCAACGTTTACCAGGATCACACGCCCCTTGTCTGAAAAATATTCGCCGTTAAATAATAAAGAACCACCGCTCATGTGAACAAAGTTTCCGCCATGTAAATACACCATTACCGGGTAACCGGAAGTCTCGTTGGCGCCTAAAGGAGTCCAAATGTTCACGTATAAACAGTCTTCAGAAACCTGAAAATGTTATCAAATATACGCTTCTAAAACTATATCTATTATACATGGGCAATTTTCTGGTCTGACTCGTTCATCTAGGGTCATAAAACATTCAACCAAAGCCAACTTTTTGAAGTTTTACATCATTTATGGAGATTTCTGCAGACTGAGGATTTCCAACATTTGATGAAAGAGAAAACAATAGGTGGGCAGACTGTGTTAAAGCCTCTATCACTAAATGTTATTATTCGTTGACATGTACTAACATCCTGTGGAAGGGTAGGACGATAAGCAGGAGCCTCACCAGTCGAACATTTGACAATTCGAACTCTATGCTGGCTTTGATAGGGAGTCACTGTGGTTAGTATATGGAACTACGTGTTTATTACTGTCTAAATTAGTCTGGCCCACGTTTTGGATTCTTTGCATTTTGTTAATTTCCATAAAAAGAAGACATCACAATCACGTAATATTATAAGAGTTTTTGGGGTCATCAAAAATAAGGTTTTCACCTCTAGTGAATTAGGTGTGAATGCTTGTTTTTAATGAAATGAATATTTTCATTGAGTAAAAACGGCTTCAATGTAAAAATCTTGCTACTGTTTTGGGTAAGATTGTTTCATGTGTGTATAAAAAATGATAGATGTCAATGTTGACCCATGATCAAACTCCATGTCCTGTGCAGCCTGATCTTGATCAACATTGTCATAAAATAAGCTATAATTATGCCCAGCGCTCTGGTGGGTTAATACAGAAGCTTACCTCTCGTGGACAAACTTGTTCAGGGTTCGTAGCAGAGCAGTTTAGTTGGTAACAACCGGGGTTGGTTACTGTCGCATTGTAAATACCGGCCCATGGAGAGGGAGGCTGCGGGGGACGCCATCTTAAAGTGTTCGGAATGGAAAGCATTTGGTCGAATGCAATAGGATTGGTTAGTTGGTGAATTGGGTTGACAAACTGATTGAATGAATGAATGTTTACGCCGTTTTCAATATTTTTAAAGAAATATCATAGCGAGGAAATATCACACTTATTCATGTCCGTTTTCGGTGTTTCATAACTACTTAGAGCAACGTGTGATCTGTTATACTATCAAAATAGATTCGCCGCGACCCATTTCTCAATTTCCTACCAAATTTTTAAAGCAGATATTTTCCATTTTTTCTTATTTTTGTTTTCTCTTTCTCTCTAAATATGAATTTTCTAATTTTTCTATGTTTTAGTTAGCATCTGATCTGTGTAAACCACAATCCAATTTTTAAACAGTATTTGAAATATGTATGTAGGTAAATAAAAATGACAAGCAACAGAAACAAATTAGACTATTGCAATTAAGAGTATTTGCCAAAATAGCATCGTCTACCTTTAAAAGGTAATCTGTTTCAAAAGATTCGACATGCACTTTATTTGTAGTTTATATAATATTTATATTACCCTTTAGCAAAGAAAAGCGATCATTTATCACGCTGGAATAGATTACTTGATAAAAAATGAGACGGACACACAGACAGACACACAGACAGACACATACTGATAGAGAGGGGACAATACATACATGAGCCATGCTCTGTGAAATGGGAGCTGAATGCATTTGCAAAAAAAAAGATGTCGACCCATGTCAGCCTGCGCAATCCGCGCAGGCTGACATGGGTCAAAACTTTTTGCTTTTGGTAAATTCTCTGCTCTGTACAAGGACCATTCTACCTTATGATTCAGTCAGTTGTTAGTCTAAATAGATTTTATGGATTAATAATAATGTAATGACTCAACTGGTATAACGCATCATAGAGATGTATTAAACCTCTTTTTGCCAGAGCGTTGCTCAGATGTACATGAAAATAAGAGACTGAAGACTGGAAAGGGTTTCGGACAGAGAGACAGAGAGTCAGAGAAGAATACCTTAACAGGCCGACCGGTGGTTTCGCATACGGCACGCCAAGAAACGCACGACTGTATTGTGTGATTTTGCCCTGTAATTTTCCATATTTAGTCTGTACAATGACATCACATATCGAAAACTGGATATAAACAGAAGTCAGCAACACTAAGCAAAGAAAGGTACGAGACATCCTGATGGCGAAAGTAATTTGGTTCAGTTTCGCTGTTATAAGTATTAGTGTGTGAGTTTTAAGTACTTTATCTACAAAGTCGACACTTTCATCCTTGTAAACATAATAGAGGTTGAGTCATGTAATAAGTTTAAAAAAAAATCAAATCAGCATTTCTTGAAAACAAGAGAATATGGTTTGGTTAATAGGCCTATACTTTAAACCCTTGTCCTCCTAAATAAGTAAAAAGAAACTTTCAATCCGATAGTAAAAACCCGAAAAATTTTATTTCTAGCTCATTTTTTGGAGAAAAAAAGTATCTCCAAAGCGGACAGTGTAGATCAAAGATCAGACTGCACGTTCCGTGCAGTCTGATCTTGATCTACACTGTCAGCAAAAGGTCGGTGGGTCGCGCTGAGCAGCCTAAGGGTTTTGTTATTGTTCTTGCTATCCAACTTTCCCCTCTCCACAGCTTCTTTCCTTTCCTCATTACCAGACGATGAAAAATTTAGATTCGTCCATATTGATAGAATTTGTATCTGGCGGGTGAATGCAGAACTATTTGATCTGCGTTTTGGAAAATTTAACAGGAAAGGGGAAAAAACTTGTCATTTCCCTGAACACCATTGTTAGATCTTGTTTAGATATGGTATGTTGAATTGTGTGAATGAATTCAGCACAACAGATATGTATCTAAACAAGATGATCTAACAATACTTTTCATCGAAATAGGAAAGTTTTTATTTTTCCCCAAAACGCATATAGAATTGTTTCGCATTCACCCCTCGGTATATATAACACAAATGACGGGATTTGTGTTTGAAATATCAGAAACAAATCGTGAGAACGAATAAAAAAATACTGTTAGCTTAGCACACTTTATGTAGCAGTGTTCCTTATGTAAAAAGAACATAGGCAATGTGGAAAATATAGAAATGTCCAGTCTATTTACTACGATATGTATATCTTCAATTTTTGTTGCACTAGACAAGTAAAGTTTACATGAAGTAGGCAATCGGTGTTAAGCTAACAGTAAGTGTCATTTGATAACTTAGTGTCTCAGTCCAACTAGGGTCAATTATCTCTTTACTGAAAGCAAAAAAAAGCTGGTCCAAATTCAAACTATTAGCAGACGACAAATTAAATGTATCTCGTATAAAGGGATTTATCTCTGAAAAGATATGAAAACATTGGAGAAAATGCTGGTTACCAGCATTTTCTCCTTTTCTCACATTGTTTTCACCAACGTCTTCTTCCTTTACTCAGTTATATTGTTTGGTAAAGGGGTGTATTTTATCAACAGTTCTCGTGACAGAAATGATATCTGTTATCCGACACCGTCAACAATAACCGCACTTAATTGAGGGGTCAGTTTAACACTGAAAACAGAAACAGAAACTATTGTTGCCGAATACAGACGTCACATGACCACACCGTCATGTTGCAATTAAAAGTCATATCCGCCGGAAACAAATGTGCAACAGACGACTTCGAAAACCGCCCTTCGATAACGAGAGTAATTCTTCACCAGACGACAAAATGTGAGACATCGAAAGCTTTTGCCGACGACAAATTAAATGTGGCTTAAAGACACGTCTTGGATAGGGTGGAAAACATTGTGGGAAAAGGAGACAATGCTGGTTTAAGAAGCTTTTTTCTTCATGGTTGTTAAAACACGGGATTCTTTGCTAAAAATATTGTTTATCCCTTAGGCTGAGAAAATACAAGTATATCAAATGAAATTGTTTAGGCCAATGATAAAATCCAAAGTATTGAATTTGCAGAGTTCTTTTGCGGATAGCGTAGATCAAGATCTGACCACACAGAACGTACAGTCTGATACTGGATCTACACTGTCCACCTCTTTGCCAGGTATTCTGTGCCAGGGAAAAACTAGAGAAAACTGCAGTTATCGCCCTTTTACTGACTTGGAATCTTTTTCCATTCATTTAGCTATTTAAAATCAACTCCAGTGCACCGATTTTTGTCAGATTTGCAGTCAGAGACTAGCCTGTACAGTATCAATCTCCGAGCAGAGTTGTCGTTCGTTACTCTCACCATACATCTCTGCAACGGGCTAAATGAGAAGAATCTTGTCAAACCAAGGAAAACATGCTTTGTTACTGTTTAACTGTTTCATGTGTAACATAATAAAGTAGACAAAGGAAATATGATTCCTGAAACATTATAGGTGCATTCAAACTGATGAATTTAACTGTATACAATGGAACTATTTTTTCAAGCTTCTTTACTGATCAGAATATTACGCCAATTGTAAAGAAAAATGGCTGCGCCCATGAATGATGACAATTTAACACAGCGATTGATCTAAGTTTGTAAGATTAAAAAACAAGTTATCGTCCTTTAAAAGACATTTAAGCTTTTCAGAAAATCCCTCTTTTTCACATTTCCTACCACTAAGTCTGATTGGCCGTATGCTGTTTGAACAGCACAAAACAATCGATTGGTCTTTCTTTCACCGGCGTTTGTGTCGCCATTTTGAGTTATGGTCATGTGATGAAAATATCACGTGATGACGGACTACTTTCTGAGCCAACTACAGAGGTGAATGGGAATGATCCGTAGTGCAAGAGAGTGGTACAGTATGGGGTTAAGAAAAGATGTACATTTTCTCATACTTGACCTTTGTTCTCAACTGTTTATGCGTGAATAAACGGGAAATTAAATTCTATGGTAAAACCCAAAGTGGTGCGATTTCAGACTTCCTTTCCTCCGTATATCACCAGGAGATTGTAGATTCAAGATCAGGGTCCGTATTCACCAACCATTCTTAAGAACGTTCTTAGACTTATTCTTCAAGATTTTCCAAGTTTGAAAGTAACACACCTTCTGATTGGCTAAACCAAATGGTTTAGCCAATCAGAAGGTGTGTTACTTTCAAATTTGGAAAATTTTGGAGAACAAGACCAAGAATATTCTTAAAAATGGTTGGTGAATACGGACCCTGATCGCCTGTTCTGTGCAGCCTGGGTCCGTATTCACCAAATATTCTTAAGAACATTCTTAATCTTATTTTCATGACTTTTTTTTTAATTTGAAAGTAAAATATCTTCTGATTGGCTTAACGACATGGTATAGCCAATCAGAAGTTGTGTTCCTTTCTGCGTCTAGAATAAGATCAAGAATATTCTGAATCCTGCTAAATAAGTTACATAAAATTTTCAAAACGATAGTAAAAACGCGAATAATGTTATTTCAAGCTTATTCTTTGGCGAACAATATCTCCTTATCGGACAGTGTAGATCAAAGATCAGACTGCGCGTTCTGCGCAGTCTGATCTTGATCTACACTGTCCGCAAAAAGGTCAGTGAGTCGCGCTTAGCAGCTTAAGGTTTAAGAATGGTTGGTAAATACCACTGTCCGCAAAGCGCAATGGGTCGTGTTAGGCAGCCTATGGTATAACTTCTTATCAGACGACTAGGTTTTTGGCCTGGGCTTGGCTTGCCAAGCCCAGGCCATAGGAATCGTATACCAAAATTTCAACCCCATCCAGTATTTACGGAAAAACCAAAGTAAAAGTGAAAAGTACCGCCTGCATTCCATCTCACTACGCTGAAAGAAACGACCTCTTAAAATGATAAAAATATATCAATTTGAACAAAATAGCAAGGTTTAATTTCACAACAAACTTTGATAGATGTGCGATTTTAATCGTATGCAAGTATTGACTGAGAATTTTGGGCCCTGGTGAGCTTATTCATAACTGCAAATTCGTGCGCTTCACAGTGAAAGAAACAACTGGCAAACCTCGGGTGATCGTTGATCAAATGTATAGATGTAGGTACGCAAGCGATCGAGTTGTGACGAGTGCTTTTGCCAAGCACTAATCTGGATCGTTCGTTTGCCCTCTTTTTAGACACCATGTGAATGACAAATAATGACGGTGTGCTCTTTCTCTGAAAAAGGTGTCTCAAAACCTCGGTAAGATTTTAATTTTCGTAAAATTACTGTGCACCTCGAGTCTGAAGTTATAACTATGTATTTGATTGGTATATATATGCTAATTTCTTCCTGTCAGAGTTGTCCAGATATGACATCCCGGCCCATAACCATTTCGACCAATGACAAACTCGGCCCATAATAATTATATCAAATATGTATTAAAGCTTGCAACATGACCCATTGAAAACCAGTTAGTCTTTATAAAACGATGAAATTTTAGACTTGTCTAAATTGAAAACATTTGCGGACGGCAAGTTAGATTAAGCTGAAATGTTGGTTATTGGCTGCGAAAGTGCGGACAAAAGAGAGCATATCCTTCTTTTTCTAAACGGTTTTCATGAGGCTGTATCCTTAGAGTCCTTAAAACTCGGGATTGTGTGGTACAGAGTTTAGTAAATGGTGGGCGTTTTATATCGAAGATCAGACTTGACATTCAGTGCAATCTGATCTTGATCTCCTTTGGTATTTAGGCTGACCTGAGTCGAAACTTTTTGCTTTTGGCAAATTTTCTGCATGTCAAAGGACCAGTGTACCTCATGATTCAGTCGATTGTCGGACAAAACGGATTTTATGGATCCATAAATATTATGAAGGCTCGTTTGGATGATGTATCAAGGAGATGCATTAAATCCCCTTTTGCCAGAGCATAGCTCATTTGTGTTTTCCATAATCACAAACAGGAGCTCGCTCTTTAGATTTATCAAGCAAAGATGACTTTACTCAGATGAGGGCTGTAGGTCTAACGGCCCTTTTGTTTATGAAAATCGACTTTCTAACTTGGTTGATCATGGCAACTTAGAGATTCCATAGACTTTCAATAGGAAAAATTGAAATGTGGCATTTACAGCAGATATTTTGACAAAACTTTTATAGAAATGTTCTTAGAGCAGTTTTGTATCATCCATATGATTTTATTCAACTTTACGAAGAAAACATCAAGCTATTGTCAAAGCCTATGCGTCATTGTCGTCGTGCAAAAACTTTGACATTTTATAACATCTATGTTATTCCTGAAGATATTTACTTCAAATGTGGATAAGTTATTTACTGTCAAAAGGGGGTATCCATATAACAGGGGCAGGTAACCATTTTTGACACAGTTACTCACTTTTTTATTACTTTGAATTTTCAGAACCTTTGACATTTTGTCATATCTGTCATTAATGAAGACACTTCCTTCAAACTTGGACTTTTTGTTAAGTATTAAAAGGGGAATTATATGAGTACAACAGAGGCAAGTAATGACAAAATATTTTTGGCAAAGTAATAAGGTATGCCCCTTTTTCGACTAAGAACTTTTAGCTCAGCTGTTTTTAGAGGCATTGTATTTTCATAGCCCTAGTGTCATCATCTTCGTCGTTTGTGTCTTCGGTATGCAAAATCTTTGTCATTTCACAGTATCTTTGTTATTACTGAATATGTTTATTCAAACTTGGACAAGTTGTTCCCTATCAAAAGGGAAACATAAACAATAAGGGTAAATAACTACCAAGTTATGCCCCTTTTTTAACTTTGTGTTTTCATTGAAAATCAAGCAATTGCAACCGAGCGTTGGCACCCGCATATGGTGCTCTTGTTACCAATCACAACTTTTGCCGAGCATTGGCGCCCGAATGCGGACTTTTTATTTGTTGCCATAGAGCCAAAATTGCAAAAATAAAAAGAAATGCCTAAAAAATTGTTTTCTCAGGCACTAAATCTGTGATATTAGCCTTTAAAGACTTTGTGCTTTCCCTTGCCATTGCTCAAAGGACATGCTTACTATTTCAACCTAAAAACTGCCATAGACTGAGTATGGTAAAATGAAAGAAAAATATAAATCATTGCTTGGCCACTGTGGATTTTTTGCACTTTCCAGAAATGTTCCCTGGACTTTTCCTCTATCAGCATTTTTTTTGCACGCTGCTCATTTTGGTTTGTTACCGTGATTTGTTGCCAAAGCAACGTGAAGAAAGAATATACGAAACAGAAAATCCTTTGAAAATTATCTCCCTTCAGTCCATAAAGACCATGAGACCAAGGCTATACAAAAATACTCATTATATTGGCCTTCATAAATTTATGTTTTTCCATTCTGTTGTCAACCCCACAGACTGTCAGTGAGAGACATGTAGATATTTTTTATTAGTCTGTATAAATGTGATAGCAGTTTTTTAAGTCTGTACAAATGTGATAGCAACTTTGAGCTTCTGGGCCTCATCTTCCTACCTCATTACCCGTTCTGATCCCCAGGCCTTCAGCGCCTTCAGCGCTTTGATTAGACTTGTCCTAACTGAAAGCATTTGCAGACGATAATATAAATGTGGCTCGAATGATGAGATTTGTGTTTGAAAGAGTAAAAAGCAAGATTTCTCTCTTTTTCTCAAAGTGTTTTCAATAGCCCTCTTCAATATAGCTGTTAAAACCTGCGATCGTTTTATAATTAAAAGCGTCATCGTCTTATATCGAAAGTTATCTTAGTTACGAAGCGGAAGCCCGGGGTTCGATGGGGACGTCCAGGAGTCATTAGAAATAACCCAACGGTTGCGAGTTCGAATACTGGCTCGGCAAATCTTATTTTGAGGAAAAATGTTTGTCACTGACAAAACAATTCATTCCTTATTATTCACTGCTTCGACTGTAGGTATGTGAAACCAGGAAGTGACTTTGAGTACTAGTACTTGTTGTGCAGAGTGATGATAAATCACCCATGAGTGTCTTAATAGGTGAACATGCTATTTCGTTGAAATGATATCCTCCGCTGAAAAAAAGCCCTTTATTCCATGAAACGGCATTAAAAAAAAAAACATTTCGGCGGACTATCATAAGGAACATATGAATGAAGTTTCATCAAATTTGGTCAAGGAGTTTAGAGGAAGTCTGTCTGGACGGACGGGCATACGGACAGACCAACAACGCAAAAACTATAAACCATCGCCTTCGGCGGGGGATAACAGGCTGTCGTAATATAATTGAAACTCTGTTTAAACGACATTTAACACGAAGCAAACAAAAATAGGGCGGAAACATTTTTTTTTTACCACTAGACTCATTTGTTCTTTCGCGAGAGTCTATGCATGGTTAACGCTTTACCACACGACAAAATTATTGACGTCGAAATTGAAAGCATTTGCAGACTACAAATTTAACGCAGCTAAAAAGCTGGAATTTCTCAATGAAGGATGAAAAACATTGTGGGAAAAAGAGGAAATGCTAGTTACCAGCATTTTCTTCTTTTCCCACAATGTTTTCAAAGGCCTCTTTCCCAAGGGTCGTTAAAACTCGAGACTGTTTGGTAAATGGTTAAGCGTCATCAAGCACACTGTGAAAAAGATCCAAGTTGTTCTTACAGGTATATTCACCAAGCAAACTTGTGTCTCATCGACTCTGGAAAAAGACTTTTGAAAACATAATGGGAAAAGGAGAAAATGCTGGTAACCATTTCTCTCCTTTTCCCGATAGGTCTTCTACCATTATCAAAAACAAATCTCATCATTTGAGTTATATACGATTTGTCGTCTGCAAATGCTTTCAATTTGGACATGTCTAACATTTTGTCGTTTTCTATGGGTCATGGTACATTTATAGTAAACCAAGACTCAAAATATTAACTGGTGCTTGAACTCTGTTCAGTGAACTTGTTTTCATCGGCCTATTGAGATTTCCCGCCCCCACACCATGCATGTAGAAAAACTAGTAAGGCAAAATGGGTCTTGAGTAACAAATCTTTTGAAGGATCATAGAATTTTGTACAGTTTATTGCACCGATTTCTCACTGTTTTATTACTTCATTTATCGTACGAAAGTTAGTCAAATTTATTCAGTATAAATGAAATGGCATGTACAAAATTTATCTATTGTATGATATTCAATGACAGTAAGTTTAGAGACGTATCTATTTGCTTGCTTGTGAGCAAATAATACCATTTCCAGTTGAAAAAAAAAAATTTGCAAGAGACAACTGTGATAACATTACAGAGAGTTAAATACACTAATACAAAAGAAGACACTGTAAGAAAAGAAAAATTGCTCACAGTGTATACTTTATCGTTTTGTTGCATTGTTTTCAAGATTTGTCTGCTGCAACAAAAAACAAGAGGGCCATGATGGCCCTGGATCGCTCACCTGAGTCAATAGGCAAGATTTCACTCCAGGGTCATAATGACCCAATTTAAAACTCATCTGAGATATTATCAAGACACACATTCTGACCAATTGTCAGGTCAGTTGAGCTGAAAATGTGGCCTCCGGAGTGTCAAAATGTATTTCTTCAATTTGACCTAGTGCCCTAGTTTATGCTCCTATGTGACCATATTTCAAACTCATCCGAGATATCATCAAGACAAACACGCTGACCAATTTTCAGGTCAATTGAGCAAGAGTTGTAGCCACTAGAGCGCCCATAAGATATTTCTTTAAATCTGACCTAATGACCTAGTTTATGACCCTATGCGACCCAATTTTCAACTCATCCAAGATTTTATCAAGACAAACACGCTGATCAATTTTCAGGTCAATTGAGTAAGAATTGTAGCCTCTAGAGCGCCCACAAGAAATTTCTTTTAGTTGACCTAGTGACCTAGTTTATGACCCACGGTGACCAAAATTCAAACTAATCTGAAATTTCATCAAGAAAAACATTCTGACCAATTTTTAAGTCAATTCAGCAATAAATGTGGCCTCTAAAGTGCCCACATGGTATTTCTTTAATTTGACCTGAAAATTGGTCAGCGTGTTTGTCTTGATTAAGACAAAGATTCTGACCAATTTTCAAGACAACTGAGTAAAAAATGTGGCCTCTAGAGCGCCCACAAGGTATTTCTTTAATTTGACCTAGTGACCTACTTTAAGACCCCAGCTGACCTTATTTCAAAATTATCTGAGATTTAATTAGACAAACATTCAGACCAATTTTCAAGTCAATTGAGCGAAAAATGTGGCTTCTAGAGTGCACACAAGGTATTTCTGTAATTTGACCTAGTTACCTACTTTTTGACCCCACATGACCCAATTTCGAGTTATTATCAAGACAAACATTCTGACCAGGTTTCATGAGTATTGGACTGAAAATGTATCCTCTAGAGAGCACACAATGTTTTTCTAAGATCTGACCTAGTGACCTAGTTTTTGAACTGAGGTGACCCAGTTTCAAACTCTTCCAACATATCATCAAGACAAAGATTCTGACTAAGTTTTATTGGTATGGGACTGAAAATGTGGCCTCTGCAGCGCTTACAAGGTTTTTCTAAGATTTGACCTGGTGAACTAGTTTTTGACCCCATATGACCCAATTTCAAAGTCGTCCAAGATTTTATCAAAACAAAGATTCTGATTAAGTTTCACAAGTATTTGACTGAAAATGTGGCCTATAGAGCCCACACAAGGTTTTTCTAAGATTTGACCTAGTGACCTAGTTTTTGACCCCACATGACCCAATTCCGAAATCGTCCGAGATTTTATCACGACAAACATTCTGACCAAGTTTCACAAGTATCTGACTGAAAATGTGGCCTCTAGAGTGCACACAACGTTTTCCTAAGATTTGAACTAGTGACCTAGTTTTTGACCCCACATGACCCAATTTCGAACTCGTCCGTGATTTTATCAAGACAGACATTCTGACCAACTTTCACTAGTATCTGACTGAAAATGTGGCCTCTAGAGTGCACACAACGTTTTTCTAAGATTTGACCTGGTGACCTAGTTTTTGACCCCAGATGACCCAATTTCGAACGTGTCCGAGATTTTATCAAGACAAACATTCTGACGAAGTTTCATGAGGATCGGACTGAAAATGTGGCCTATAGAGCGCACACAAGCTAGAAGTTGACGACGAACGACGGACACAGCACGATCACAAAAGCTCCCCTTGAGTACTTAGTGCTCAGGTGAGCTAAAAAGAAGGCTGTCAGCAGCTGTAAAAGGAACGAATGAAGATGCTATGTAGTACCTATAGATCTAGTTCCTTTTGATGCAATGTTTACAAGATTTGTCTTCTGCAACACAAAAAAGAAGGTTGTTAGCAGCTGTAAAGGAACAAATGAAGATGCTATCTCGTACCTATAGATCAAGATCCTTTTAATGCAATGTTTACAAGATCTGTCTTCTGCAACACAAAAAAGTAGGTTATTAGCAGCTGGAAAAGGAACAAATGAAGATGCTATCTAGTATCTATAGATCAAGATCCTTTTGATGCAATGTTTACAAGATTTGTCTGCTGCAAGACAAAAAAGAAGGCTGTAAGTAGCTATAAAAGGAACGAATGAAGATGCTATCTACAGATCTGGAAATAAAATCTTACCACATTAGTGTATAAGGAATTTTTAGACTTAACAAATACATTTGAGCCATGCTGTGGCAAAAAGGAGCTTAATGCATGTTAGCTACATGATAAGCAAGTTATCACATGATCATGGATCCATAAAGTCCATTTTGTCCAACAATCGACTGAATCATGAGGTGGACTGGTCTTTTAACCCTTTCCCAAATGACAAATTTTGGACTGGTCCAAATTGAAAGAGTTTGCAGACGACAATTTCAAATTGATGAAAATGGCAGAAAGTTATCAAAACGGGTAGAAAACACTGTGGGAAAAGGAGAAATTGCTCGTTACGAGCAATTTCTCCTTTTCCCACAGTGTTTTCAAAAGACTTGTACTGCAGACACGTGAAAACCAAGGCTTGTTTGGGAAAGGGTTAAATTGCAGAAAATTGACCAATCGCAAAAGGTTTTCGCTGACCTGGGGAGATACTTTTAGCAGATGCATTAACTGTTTACTAAACAATCCCAACTTTTGAGGACCCTGAGAAAGAAACCTTTTGAAAACATTGTGGGAAAAGGACAAAATGCTGGCAACCAGCATTTCTTCTTTTCCCACAATGTCTTCTACCCTTCCCAAAACATATTTCACTTTTTTAGTCACATTTATTAAGTTGTATTATTCAATTTGGACTAGTATAAAATTTATTAGTATGGTAAAGAGTTAAGCCCCCTTTTGACAGAGTATGGCTCATTTACATGTACATATTTCCCATTGAGGAATATTGTTATACACTAGTTTGAAAAAATTGGATGAAAGAGCAGCTGCTTGTTACAACCAGTTGCTCTTTTTGTCTGGTTTTTTTTTTTCCGAATAGGGTCAATTGTGGTGGCACAAAAAGTCATACTTTAACAATTCAACAACACCAACATCATACAATAACAAAACAACAAAAACCAAAATAAAACTATTGATACAGACTTAACCCTTTTTCACACAATCCTAGGTTTTAAACAACTCCCACACAGCACTTTTGACAACATTGTGGGAAAAGGAGAAAATGCTGGTAACCAGTCTAAATTTTTTGTCCTCTAGTAAAGAGTTAAGTTGAAAATGTCCCAGGAGCACCTCCCATTGTACTTTACAAGCAAACAGTAAGCTCTTAACTCTGAGGCTGCTCAGCGCAACTCACTGACCTTTTGCGGACAGCGTAGATCAAGATCAGACTGCACAGAACATGCAGTCTGATCTTGGATCTACGTTGTCCGAGGAGGAGACGTCTTTCCCCCAAAAATAAACCTCTGAAGAAGGAAAATTTGGGTTTTTACTATTGGCTTGAAAGTTTCGTTTCTTTCATTCAGCAGGATAAGGGGTAAGGTTCCAAAGACAACTTTATATGCTTTTTAGATCCAATACTGTGTTATTAAAGATCTTGCATTTCAACTGTCCAACAGTCAAGCCATACAGCCTTACCTTAACCTTTTACTACACGATCCTGTGATATTACAATCCTGACAGAGAAAGCTTTTGAAAACACTGTGGGAAAAGGAGACAATGTTGGTAACTACCATTTTCTCCTTTCCCCACAATGGTTTCTACCCTTCCGTAGACAAATTTCAGTTCTTGAATATTGAGTCATATTTAATTTACTGACTCTCTTATTCCAAATCCTGATTCTGTGTAAGCTGTATGGTCAAATAATGTTCTTTTTTTGAATTACAATTCAACTGTTGGGGTGTCAAATATACAAACTGGACAATTTCAGTCAAGTGAAAACAGTTTTCTGACAAATGCAATTTGGTCAAAGTAATTACACCATGGTGAAAAGAGCAGATCCAAACCTAGACTGCAGCCTGATCTTGATCCACACTGGCTGCAAAAAGCAAATAAAGTTGTGAAAGGCACCCCCTCCCATCCAAAAAATTTCCACAAAGACTTTCCAAATTTTGCATTCATAGTAAAGTAGTTTCATAATAAAATGGTCAAACCTCAAGCATAGACACCCTCAAGCATAGACATCCACTCTTTACCACACAAACCCGAGATTAAACTACCATAAATAGAAGGCTTTTGATAACCAGCATTTTCTCCTTTTCCGAAAATGTTTTCTACCCCATCAAAGACAGAAATCATCACATACGCAACATTTAAATTTTTGTCTACAAAATGCTTTCAATTTGGTTGAGTCCAAAATTGTGTCCTTTAGAACAGATTTAAAAGACATGCAATTAAAAGGTACAAAAGGTACAGTATGGAAGTAAATCTATTTGGTTTTTCAAGGTATACAAATAAACAAAACAAAAACTTTGCAAAAATCAATAAAAGATTTCACATGTAAGCTGCCATGACAAGAATTGCAATTCAAATTCTATATACAAAATCTACACAAATCTAAACCCTTACAGTAACTTTCATAACTACAGTTGCCTTTGCAGCCTGTGTAGTTCAAGATCAGGCTGCACAAAATCTGATCTTTGATCTACACTGTCCACTTTGCCAAAACACTTTAGACATGACCGCCCTAGAAATTGTGATAATTTGGGTCGCACTGCTAGACTGATAATATCTTTTGGGTTTATTTGGCATCCTAAGGGTTAACCTTAAAGTATCTAATTAATGAAATGGACCTTTCTAATTACGAAGAGCTGCTGAAACATTGATATTTTACAGTTGTTTAGTCCTAAACAAGTACATGTAACACAGTAGCTGACAGTGTAGATCCAAGGTCAGACTTCACATTCTGTGCAGTCTGATCTTGATCTACACTTTTTCTGCAAAACCAACTTGAGCTGTTTTCAGCACTTTAACAGTAAAAATTGGGTTTTTTTTTACACACCAATTATTATCATCTGATTATGTCCTACATATGACTATCTGTCATGCAGCAGACAGTGTTTGACAGCATTGCGATACAGGAGAAAGTGCTTGTAACAAGCGATTCCTGCTATAGACACACTGCTTGCCCAAGTCTTCACCTGAAAAACCTTATTCAAGCTGATGATTGTTGGGGACAAAAAAATACTGCAAAATTAATTTGCTTCCGCTGGTAGTTTAACCCATAAACTTCAAAACCATAACTCAGCAACTCTATGAAGGGAGCTTCCCAGTCAAGTGAAATTCCCCTGTATTGAAAATTTATTTATCCACTGTTACCTAATAAAGGATCCATTGTTACCCAATAAAGGCTACCCATATAAAAAAGGATGGGAAATTTTACAGAAAAAAAAATATCAAAACCTGGGTAATTCCTCTTTCTAAATTTTCACCAACTTTTCTACATTCATGTCTAACTTTTGATTCTAACACTAATCACCGGATTGGCTGTGACATTCTGCCTTACCCAATCTGATGGTAATGGAATTTATAATTGGAAATGGGTTTAATCCTTTCCCAAACAACAAATTTTAGTACAAGAAAAGGAGAAAATGCTGAAAACCTGCAATTTTCCTTTTCCCACAGTGTTCTCAGAAGGCTTCTTCCCAAAAGCATGATTGTTTGGTAAAGGGTTAGGAGAACTAATGTATGGGCTAGGAGAGTTTTCAAATCAAATCTTAAATCAATAATTCAACAGTTATACACAAATCTAAACTGTGTGCGTGGCAGTTTAAACAACATCAATTAAAATCTTTTTTTCTTTTCAAATAACATCATCAAACATTCTGTACACAATAAACTATAAAATGTTAACTATTTATATATTAATAAATACCTTACACTTGAATAAAAATATTTCCCAAACATCTTCATATAAAATCTACCACAACAATTATATACATTATACCTAAAACCAGCATTTTCTCCTTTTTCCACAATGTTTTCTACCCCATCGAAGACAAGTTCCATTATTTGAGCCACATTTAAATTGTCATCTGCAAATGCTTTCAATTTGGACAGGCCTACATTTTTGTCGTGTGGTAAGAGTTAACTGCTGAAGTACGAGTACCCATGTTTTCAGTGTAATAATGCCATTAAAATTTTTCTTATCTTAACAATTTTGAGAAAACTATGCCATGTCATTGAGGCAATATATGGTGTCATACATCAAATCCATGAAAGGAAAGATGTACAAATTTCTCAAAAGTAATTTTTGAGTACAGAGACAAGTGAGAAACCATTGTGATAAATATATTAAATTGCTTGTTTCAATGATTTGTTTCAAATGCCTTTTACAACATGGACTTTAAATTGCTCTGTCACTCGATAATTGACCTTTCTGCAAACACGAGTTTGGCATGCCCACCTTAGTAATGCCCGACAAACAAACCAGAAAATGGCGTTTAATACATAGAGAGAGATCATTTCAGTTTTATTCTAGTTTATGTTTCACTATAATTAAATTACACAAAGCTTTTTTCCCCAAGTTCATTTCAATTTGGACTAAATCGGAAAAGTAACAAGAAAAAATACTTTGAATAATGTCATATTTATGAGAATCGAAAAATGAAAATAGCGCAAATATGTTCGTAATTCTATGTTTGGTCACAGCATTTAAACCAAAAATATATTGTGAGTAGATTGCTGCCGGCATTATCCATAACTTATAATAGGGGCATAGGTTTTTAAGACATTTCATCAGTATATAACATGTCCATTTGACAGTAAACAATATGAGGAAAGGATTTACAATTTAACTCTTTACCACACAAACCCGTGCTTTAACGACCTTGAAGAGGGAAACTTTTGAAAACTTTCTCTTTTTCCTTACATGTTTTCTACCCTTTTAAAGACAAATCTCATCACTGAAATAACGTTAAAATTGTTGACAGCAAATGTTTTCAAAACAGACGAATCTAATCTTTTGTTGTCTGGTAAAGATGTAATTAACGCCTGTAACACCTGTTTGAGTGAAAATAAAGAAGTTTATCGTAAGTAATCAATTGGATGATTTGTCGTATTTTTAACAGATATATGTTGTAAAAATCTTTTTAATTGGGGGTATATTTGGTCACTTGGGTGATTGTAAGGATTATACTGATTTGGAATGGACATACATTTATCAGTCATGAGACAATTGTTGGGAAAACAAACAATCGTTCGAACCAGGCCAAAGTGATATTAACAGTCACATGCAATCGTGTTTATGAAACAAGAATAAAATATGAGAGCTCTCTAAAGTATTACAACAAGAATCATATGATGACATTCGCAATGTTAACTTTTTTTTGAAACAGGGTGACGAGTGGCTGTCAATAAAATATCTTTCTTCCTGTCACTTGTTTCGTATGTAACGATTACGACTGTCTAGGAGTAATGGTTTGAAATTTGAAAGATGTACATGCAGTTAGATTTTAGTACAGGTAGTTAAACAAAACAGTTTGACATAACTGTTCTTTCTTTCCTGAAAGACTGGGAAAAAAAAAATGCTTTTTTATCGTTTGGTAGAGTGGCTGGTTTTTCAGAATCCTGGTTAAATCTACCGGCGACATTTTAGCATTTTACCTAGCAGATCTAGGTTAAGTTTATCACCTTGTCTGACCCCTGCGTTTACATGTCGCACTATACTGCATTTTGATTGGCTGATACGACCTGTCAATCAAAATCGGCAGAAAGGTCAATTTTAACCCTGTATTTAAAAAATCTTCCGAAAAAAGATGACAGAAGTATACAGCTGAGCTAAAAATCAAATTTAGATTACTGATGATTATAATCTTGTCATATAGAATGTGAAAAATGGCAAATTTTGCCCAATCTTGAGTTTTTTTCCTTAACTTGCCAAAATGTTTTCAAAAGGTTGTCTAGAAGATTCCCCTTTACATTCCTCGACATATATTTGAACAAATAAAGCAGATGAAAAAATTGCTTGTTCAGAGCAATTTCTCAATTTGCTATAGTGTTTTCCAAAACAAGCAATTGTTGATGTACAATCTTAATGCATTCATAACCATACGTTTACATAAAAGCAGGGCAAAATGTACAAAACATTTCTTATATACATAATTACACATCATGAGATCTTTGTTAAGTGTAGATGACTAATTGCATTTGAACTGACCCATAGCCTTTGTAACCCTTAACCATACAACAAGATTTCAGACTTGTCCAAATTACTGTAACATGGCAAATGTAGCTAAAATGTTAAATATTGTCTTGGGTAGAAAACATTGTTGGAAAAGGAGAAAATGCTGGTGTCCAGCATTTTCTCCTTTTCCAACAATGTTTTCAATAGCCTGCTTTCTCCAGGCAGTTAAAACTTTGTTTGGTACATGGTGAAGCCTACCCCTGAAACAAACTGTAGCAGATGACTGAAAACAGCCACGTAGTCTCATTCATTCATTCATGGTATGGTGTTTAACACAGTTTTCAACATTTTTTCAGTTATATTGAGGTGGCCAGTGCACCTATCCACGCTTTCCTGGAGTTTCTTTTACCAGTGCTCCGTACAATATTCTTTCCAAGCCACTGGCTGCTTTCCCACATAACCATCGTCAAAATAATGGTCAGCCGTGACAGAAGAATGAATTCTGTCACAATGACTATTTAACAACCCTGAGGAAGAAAGCTTTCGGTAACCAGCATTTTCTCCTTTTCCAACAATGCTTTCTAAACTATCATTGACAAGTTTCTTTATTTGGAACACCTTTAATTTGTCGTCTGCAAATCTTTCAATCTGGACTAGTCCAAAATTCTGTCTTTGGTAAAGGGCTAAATGCATGAAATTGAAAAGTTTTAAAACAGCAGGCCACTTTTGAGAATATCAAACGAACAATAATTCACTATATTTGGAAACCTTGTCACAAAACGAGATATTGCGTATTATGAGCAATGTCTCATTTTTGGAAAATTTTCACTTGTTTTCTACAAAGTTTTCAAAAGCCTTCTTCCCCAGGGTCATGAAAAGACAAGATTGTTTGGTAAAGAGCTGAGTACCAGGTGAGCTAAACCAATAGATTATAAATGATAACTTATATTGCTTTTGCAGACAATGTAGATCAATATCTTAATGCACAAAGTGCAGTCTGATCTTAGATCAACACTGAACCCTACTTTGTCAGATATTCTGGACAAAGCAACCTTGAAATTACTCTATTTTGGCTCTTCTTTTTCACTGAAAAGGTCAGCTTTATTTTTTAAGCACTCCAAGGGTTAACAATCAGATGCCAACTTTAACAGTTTCATTAACTTTTAACAGTTAATCACTGTCATCACTCTTGTAACATTTCTATCCTGTAACAAGTCAAGGCCCCAATCTATCAACTGTCCTGGTTTAACCTTTTACCAGATGACAAAATTTTAGACCTGTCCAAATTGAAAGCATTTGCAGACGACAATTTCAGTGTGGCTCAAATAATGCAATTTTTCGTTGATAGGGTAGAAAACACTGTGGGAAAAGGAAAAAATGCTGGTAACCAGCACTTTCTCCTTTTCCCACAATGTTTTCGAAAGGCTTCTTTCCTGGGGGTGTTAAAAGGCGGCATTATGCGGGAAAGGGTTAACCTGTAACAGTAAGCTCCACACTGTAACCTCTTCTGTAACATTTCTATCCTGGAACAATCGAGAGCCAACTTCCACTGTTTAGGTTTAACCATAAACAGAAGTGCTCTGGAACCACTCCTGACACATTTCTATCCTGTAACAAGTTAAGACCCCATCCCAACTGCAGGACTAGTTAACCTGCCCATGCAACTGTCTCCAAGATCTACAACGTAAACATTCCTGCACATTTTTCTATCCTGTAACAAGTAACAACGTTTACACAGTAACACCTATGTAACTGTTTAACCAGTAACAGTCAGGGCCAAACTGTGACCACTCACATTATGTTTAACATGTAACAGGGACGACATACTGGACCACTGAAGAAATCCTTTCAACATGCCATGTTATGATCTAGACACACTGCCAGTTTATTTAACAGACCAATGAAGAAATGATCTGTGCTGTATCTGCTATGACTAGACCACTACATCACAATGTAAGCACTATAAAGATTCCCGAGGTTTGGCAGCTAGGAGCAGCTCCTTCACCCTCTCAGTTGTTGGTCCCCATTTCTGGAAACCAGCATCATTCTGCAGAAAAACCACCAATGTTCCATGGACTGCCTTAAAGTTCATGTCATCTCTGAAAATGATAATATGAAATTACAGTCAAACATAATGTTAACCCGTTTACCATACAATCTCATGTTTCAAGGACCCTGATAAGAAAGTTTTTGAAAATATTGTGGGAAGGGAGAAAATGCTGGTTACCAGCATTTTCTCTTTTCCCCACAATGTCTTCCATCATACCAAAAACAAATGCCATCTTTTGACCCATATTTTATTTGTCATCTGCAAATGTTTTCAACTTGGACCAATCTAAAGTTTAGTCATCTTGTACAGAGCTAATAGCAACTTTTATCAAACAATAAAATGGTAGACTTGTAGAGTTTGAAAACCCTTTCTAATAAATTAAAATGTAGCTCAAATCAAGTAATTTGTTTTTCAAAGGAACAACAAAATTGTATGACTAGAAGAAAAGGCAGGCTATCAGCATTTTTACAATATGTTTTCAAAAGTCTTTTTCCACAAGGCCATAGAAAACTTGGAAAAATGATTGTTAATAATTTCACTGATCTCATACCTGTCATGATAGGCATTACACCAATTTCAACAGGATCTGTATGCACAGGATTAATTTCAAACAATTTAACCAAATTCCCTATAAATGCAACTATATACACCATTCAGTTGACAACTGTTCAGTGTTGATAAAAATATGAAAGGTGACATACAAAAACAATCATTCATTTTCATGATTTGTCTCCACAGCATTATGGGGGAGATTTAGTTTATATACCCAAGACCAAAATTTCCTGTAAAACACCAACAAATAGAACTAGCTATATTTTTCTTTGCAATCATTTAGAAACCGTACAGTTTCATGCTGTAAAAAGATGCATTTCTGTGTGTTTAAATTACAGGATGGTCATTTTGCAACAGGTAACTCTGTTTATTTTTATCACAGCAGATATGGCGTCATCTTACAGATTTGAATTCTAATCATTGTGAAACGTTCTATTGAACAAGGGACATTTCCAGAAGCCTTTGCAAAACTCTGGGGAGATATCTAAATATACCTTTATAAAGGCTATGTAGCCCATTAGGGGAATACCACAGATTTTTTTTTCTTGCTTCTGTCTTTCTTCTATACTGGTTGACTGAATGGTGTTTTACACAGCTTTCAACATTATTTGAGTCATATCACAGTGACAGTTCACATACTCATGTATTTCCATTATTTCCCACATTTCACTAGTACTAGGCTAGGGCTCTGAAGTGTCTTGCTCAAGGAAACAAAAAACCAAGTGGATCCAGCAAGGCTCGAACCAGCGGTCTCCAGGTCAAGATCCTTCACTTTACCACTGAGCCACACAAGACCCCTCTTTTTTACAGATGATCTGTCTCTTATTGCCCTACTTAATTGACAGATATATCTTTTTAAGTTTTGTGAGATTTTAAAAATCTGACTGGCTCCCTTTAAAAAGAGACTGTTTTCAGATAAGATAAATACAACAGAACACACTTACTTTGAACACAAATGTTGAAAACCATGGCGATATTCATGCTCAAATGGAGGCAAAACAACCTGTTTCTGTTTGAAAGGACTGGATTCTAGCCGCATTAAGGCCTCTGTGGGTGGATCACGCCACTCTGGTATGAACACAATAAAGGATAATGGCTCTTTTGATTCTCCCAGTAAGCCCTTTAAAAGGAAAAAAGAAATAGGATTTGTTTGTTGATGTATTTGCATTGTTTATTCACCAGCTTCACAACCATTTCAATCAAACCACAATAACAGCTTATTTATTCATCTTTCCTGTGTTTTGATAGTACTAAGCTGGGGCTCTGCAATGCCACACACCAGGTGATTAAATCAAAACTTCCTGGTACACAAAATCCAACTCTAACCCTTTACAACACTATCCTGGGCTTTAGAGACCCTGACACAGAAAGCTTTGAAAACTGGGATATGGAGAAAATGCTGGAAACCTGCACTATCACTTTTTCTTACCATGCTTTCAATCCTTTCACAAATAAATCCTATCATTTGAGCCTCATTTCAAGAAATAGCTTATCTTTCCATTTAGAACATTATTCTTGCAAACACCTGGATAATATAAACAATATTCATTCTCAGCAAAAACTCTAGAAACTAACCCACTAACTGACAAAACTGTAACGCTGAAGATCTTGTGCTATTCCTTAAAGTTTTAGAGCTTGTCTTTCTTAAAATTTCACTTGCCTCAAAATGGTCCACCATAGCTTCCATCAGCTCTTCACAGAACGGTGGATTAGCTTCAAAGGAACCACTTACAGGAAAGAAATTCAGGATTGGCCTGAAAAAAAGTATCTGCATAGTAAGCTTATAACCCGTAACACAACTGAAACAAGACAGAAAGGACCCACATTTGAAGGAAAGGACATTTTTTTTTTAAACAAACATTGAAGACAGTGTACAAAAAGGAGCAATTGCTCATAACAAGCAATTCCCTTTCCATCTGATATTTCATAAACTTTCGATTGCAGGGAATAACATTATATTTGAGTTGTATCAGGTTACTTTGTCTTTCATTTCTTTGAATATATTTATTGATATATATATGTTTAAATCACAATATACCTAGGACCCCAACCTTATCTACATGCATTATCTTAAAATACACTTATTTTGTGTATGGCCATGGAAACATCGAAATTGACAAACAAAATCAGTTAAGATTTTCACTACCCAAAAAACTAGAGTGACTTTGATCAATAGCTTTATCTGTTTTTATAAATCATTGAAGCATTAATGAAAGTTGTCTCAAGTTATGTCGATCTTACCCTGAACTTGTAACGTTTTAATTTACATAAATTAGGAATCAACACTAGAGTCCCATGATCCCAGAGATACCCAAATTTTAAAAGGGACACCTTGGATTCAGCAATATTGATAGTAAGGAACCCCGACTTAAACCTTTGAAACACCATCACATGTTTTCACATCCCTGAGGAAGAGGCCTACTGAAAACATTGTGGGAAAAGGAGAAAATGCTGGTAACCAGCATTTTCTCCTTTTCTCAAACTGTTTCTACTCTGTCAAAAAACGTTAAGTTCAATTGAACCACTTCCAAATTAGTCATCTGCCGATGCTTTCAATTTGGAAGGGGCTAAAATTTGTCATTTGGGAAAGGGTTAAATGGCTTCCAGACACCTGCCTTAAAAGTTAACTCTTCACCAGACAACAAAATATCAGACTTGTCTAAATCGCAAGCATGTTCAGACAACAAACTTAATGTGGCTCATTTGATGATATTATTCTTTGAAAGAGTAGAAAACATTGTGGGAAAAGGAGAAAATGCAAGCTGCTAGCATTTTCCCACATTGTTTTCTAAAGCCTTTTTCAGGGTTGTGAAACTCAGGATTATTTTGTAAAGGGTTTATCTCTAGCCCTGTAAATCAAGGGCTTAACGCTTTTCCAGACAATGACATTTCAAAATCTTCCCAATTCAATGCAAATGCAGACCAAAAAATATATGTGGTTCATATGCATCAATTTGTCTTTGAAAGGGTAGAAAACATTCATGGGGAAAGGTGGAAAAAAGCTGGTAACCAGCACATTCTCCTCTTCTCACTATGTTTTGAATAGCCATCTTCCTCAGATTTGTTCAAACACATTCCTAATTTAAACAACACTTTGAATCATATCAGAGAGTAGTTTATTTCTGTCAGTCTTCAACTTCTATAGCCAATAGTTCTGAACTTAAGCAATCGTACTGAACTAAAATGTTAGTGACAACCATACTCCTTATTAAGATGCCCTCTGCAAAGAAAAGTTTTAAAAAAGTTTCCGACAAATTAATTTGTTCCTAATTCCTAATGATTTTCTATCTTTTTTTTTTTTCATGAATTAATAGGAACTGTTTGACTGGCAGAGACAGAATGTTTCTGCCAATCAGACAGTCTTGTCATTTACAACTAGAAATAATTTCAGGCAGTTAGTGAATAGGTCTACTGATTTCAACTCACCCTCTAGAGCCAAAGAAGCCGTCTGTATCCGGAAATGCAGAACAGTACTGACGGAAATAACTGTTTAATGGAGATGCAAAACACTCAAACGTAACACCAAAGACACGATGTAAACATTCAAACACAGATAATGGAAGAGCTCCCTGCAGACTCAAACCTTCATTGGGATGAAGTCCAAACATGGTCTGAAATTGAAGAAACACAAATAAATGATAATCAAGGGGTTTTATCTGTACTCTTTCCCTTTTCACGTATGGTCCACTCTTTCTAAAATCTACAAAACTGTTACTTAATGACAGATTTGAAACTAAAGGAAAGTTAAATCAACTAACTTAGCAAAACATTGTGGAAAAAGGAGAAAATTCTGTTTCTCTTTCCCAAAAAACTTTCATTCTTTTTTTCAGGGTAGCCAATATACCAGATTGTTTGATAAAAGGAAGCATATAAAAATCACACTTACATGGTAACGCCGCAACAACGTCCAAACTCTGGCCAAAAAATGGTCAAATCTTGGATCATCACGACATGAGATCTTGTATAATTGTTCCTGAAGTTATACACATCAATTTTTCAACTACTCTTGGCATGGTTTTCAAGACAGCGTAAGCAATAAAAAATCTCTTGAAATGCTGGCTTGGCTTCAATCAGAAACTTTCATCTGTTCTTTTTTCATAACCCTTAACCCTTTACCAGACAACAAAATTTTAGCCTTGTCCAAATTGAAAGCATTTGCAGACGACAATTTCAATGTGGCTCAAATGGTGCTATTTTTCTTTGATAGGGTAAAAACATTGTGGGAAAATGAGAAAATGCTGGTTACGAGTATTTTCTCCATTTCCCACGATGTTTTCAATAGGCTTCTTTCCAAGGGGCGTTAAAAGGCGGCATTGTTCGGGAAAGGGTTAAGCTGGTAAGCAGGAAACCGAGCAGTTTTGTGGACATTGTAGATCAAAATCACACTGCAAGTAGGTGCAGTCAGATTTTAGATCCACAGTGTCCAATACAGTATCAAGTTCTTTTCAGCTAATTGCAATAATTGGGTTTTTATGATTGGCCTGAAATTTTCAGTTGAATTATATAGCACACTGGTCAATTTCTACACTCAGAGCTCCAGATAGAGGGAGTTATTTTGATTTTAAAATTGAAAATATTAATCACTCTCCACTAAAACCTATGTAATGGGTACTCATTAGAATTGTCTAATTGAGACGATTCTAATAAGTACCCACAACATAGGGTTTGGAAGAGAAATAATGGAGTTATAATGCTATCACTCCCTCTTATCTGGGTGTCTGTACACTGTCCAATAGTTTTGGATGTATTCTACTTAACCCTTTCCCAAACAACAAATTTTGGACTGGTCCAAATTGACAGAGTTTGCAGACGACAATTTTAAATTTGGTGAAAATGGCAGAAAGGTCTCAAAAAGGGTAGAAAACACTGTGGGAAAAGGAGAAATTGCTCATTACGAGCAATTTCTCCTTTTCCCACAGTGTTTTCAAAAGACTTGTACTGCAGACACGTGAAAACCAGGGCTTGTTTGGGAAAGGGTTAAACAACCCTAAAATTGCCACAAGTGAAGCAGATCATTGTCTGCTGCTGAAGATAAATGCTCACTTACCTAGCTGTCTATAAATCAAATATACACCACTGTTACCATTAACTGATACTCACAAGTTTATAAAAGTGGGAACTATTTATCTTCAATGTCTCCCCTCTGTATTTCAGTATGTGTTTCTCATTTTCATTTGTCATCTCCACAGCTGGGAGACGTGGAGTAGTTACCATATTGAACACTGGATAGCATAAAACTTTTCTTCTTGTTCCTGGTTCTGGGGGTTGTGGGATTTCTAAAAGAAAAAATACAAAAATTCATCACCATTAACCCTTTATCGCACAATGCCGCCTTTTGACACCCCTGGGAAAGAAGCTTTTTGAAAACATCGTGGGAAAAGGAGAAAATGCTGGTAACCAGCATTTTCTCCTTTTCCCACAATGTTTTCTACCCTATCAAAGAAAAATTGCAACATTTGAGCCACATTGAAATTAACAAATGGTAAAATTAAAGACTGGTCTAAATTGAAAGCAGTGGCAGACGACAAGGTAAGTGTAGGTCAGTTAATGATATTTGGGTTTGAAAGATTAAAAAACATTGTGGGAAAAGGAGAACATGCTGGTTACCAGCATTTTGTCCTTTTCCCACAATGTTTTCAAAACCTTTTTTTTTCTCAGGCCCGTTTTAACTCAGGACTGTGTGATAAAGGGTTAAAACAAACTTTGTAGCAGACAACTTTGAAAACAAGTAAAATTATTTTAGCTCTAGCTAGATGACTTGGACTCTTCCATATTAGTAGTGTATGTAGACAGCAAGTAAATGTGGCTCAAATGATGGAATCGGCCTGTGAAAGGGCAGAAAACATTATGTCTTCAAGTCCTTTCTATCAAGGTCATTAAAACTTGGGAGTGTTTAGTAAAGGGTTAAACACCATGAATGCTGCACAAAGTCATGTACGAATGCAATGAGAAACAAGAGCGGCAAATTGTCGCAAGATACGCCCGTCTTACCCAAAGTTGTAAAGTTGGGGCATAATAATGATAAAGGGGAGGTATAGAAAAATAGTAGTGCAGAATATTTTTTTTACTGTTGATTGAAGATAATGGCAGTGTATTTGTGTTGACGGAACTCTTGTTTATTATTGTATTACTATTAACTCTTTACCACACAGCAAAAGTTTGGACTAGTCCAAATTGAAATCATTTGCAGTTTACAAACTAAATGTAACTCAAAAATTGAAATTTGGTTTGGAAAGGGTAGAAAACATTGTGGGAAAAGGAGAAAATGCTGGTGCATAAAAAATAAGCAATTTATATTTCATGTGCACTGCACTACCCCTTGATGAGATGTATCCAGCCCTAAAACTTCATAACCGAGGTAGTATAGTTTGAGAGATATGCATCATACAAAATTCAAGTTCGAAAAAAAAAACAAGAAAGGGCAATAACTGAAAAATTAAGCAAGCAAGAGTTGAAATTTATATGCACAGCACTTCCAGTTGATGGAATGTATCCACGCATGAAATTTCATATCCTTAGCTAGTATAGTTCTGAAGATATGCACTGGACAAAATTAAAGTTTCAAAATAAAGAAAGAGCAATAAGTCAAAAATTAAGCAAGAGTTATGGTTCATGTGCACTGCACTCCCAGTTGATGAGATCTATCTACGCATGAAATTTCATAGCCATAGGTAGTATAGTTTTGGAGATATGCTCGAGACAAAATTCAAGTATGAAAATAAGTCAAAAATTAAGGAAGGAAGAGTTATGATTCCTGTGCACTGCACTCCCCCTTAATGAGATGTATGCAGGCATGAAATTTCATAACCCTAGGTAGTATAGTTTTGGAAATATTCACCGGAGAAAATGCAAGTATGAAAAAGAAGAAAGGGCAATAACTGAAAAATTGAGGAAGCAAGAGTTATGATTCCTGTGCACTGCACTCCCCCTTAATGAGATGTATGCAGACATGAAATTCCATAACCGTAGGTAGTATAGTATTGGAGATATTCACCGGACAAAATTCAAGTATGAAAAACAACAAAGGGCAATAACTGAAAAATTAGGGAAGCAAGAGTTATGATTCCTGTGCACTGCACTCCCCCTTGATGAGATCTATCCATGCATGAAATTTCATAACCGTAGGTAGTATAGTTTTGGAGATATGCTCCGGACAAAATTCAAGTATGAAAAACAACAAAGGGCAATAACTCAAAAATTAAGGAAGCAAGAGTTATGATTCCTGTGCACTGCACTCCCCCTTGATGAGATCTATCCACTCATGAAATTTCATAACCCTAGGTAGTATAGTATTGGAGATATTCACCGGACAAAATTCAAGTATGAAAAACAACAAAGGGCAATAACTCAAAAATTAAGGAAGCAAGAGTTATGATTCCTGTGCACTGCACTCCCCCTTGATGAGATCTATCCACTCATGAAATTTCATAACCCTAGGTAGTATAGTATTGGAGATATTCACCGGACAAAATTCAAGTATGAAAAACAACAAAGGGCAATAACTCAAAAATTAAGGAAGCAAGAGTTATGATTCCTGTGCACTGCACTCCCCCTTGATGAGATCTATCCACTCATGAAATTTCATAACCCTAGGTAGTATAGTATTGGAGATATTCACCGGACAAAATTCAAGTATGTAAAACAACAAAGGGCAATAACTCAAAAATTAAGGAAGCAAGAGTTATGATTCCTGCACACTGCACTCCCCCTTGATGAGATCTATCCACTCATGAAATTTCATAACCCTAGGTAGTATAGTATTGGAGATATTCACCGGACAAAATTCAAGTATGAAAAACAACAAAGGGCAATAACTCAAAAATTAAGGAAGCAAGAGTTATGATTCCTGTGCACTGCACTCCCCCTTGATGAGATCTATCCACACATGAAATTTCAGAACCCTAGGTAGTATAGTTTTGGAGATATGCTCCGGACAAAGAACTGGACACCGCCCGCCCGCCCGCCACGGGTGATCCCATAATACGTCCCGTCTTCGACGGGCATATAAAAATTACAGATTCCTCGTGGCTAGCAATTTCTCCTTTTGCCATAATGTTTTAAAAGATGGTAATCTGCAGAGATGAAAACAGAAGTCTGCAAAAGGTGTATTGCACGATTATTCCCTATACTGTACATGCTTTTCAACTGCTTGAGACAAAACCTTACAGCAAATCAGAAGACTTGCAATGAAAATCAGAGACAGAACGAGGTTTTTAACCCTTTAGCTGCTAAGTGCGGCTCACTGACCCTTTGCGGACAGTGTAGATCAGGATCAGACTGCAGAGAACATGCAGTCTGATCTTGGATCCAAACTATCCGATACGGAGATACTTTTCCCTAAAATGTACCTTTGAGATAACAACATTTTGGTTTTTACCACTGAAAGTTTCATTTCATTTTATTTAGCAGGATAAGGGTTAAACTGGAGAATGAGATCTAAAGATATGTCGGCATCAGTTTGTCAGATCTTTATGACAAGAAAAAGAGAATTGTTATTCCACTTCTGGTGAATTTATTGACGACACATAGCTAATGGATCTCCATTCCTTATCCACTGTATAATGCAAATAATATTTTTCTTTGATCAAGCCTCAGTTTAACCCTTTCCCAAACAACAAATTTTGGACTGGTCCAAATTGAAAGAGTTTGCAGACGACAATTTTAAATTTGATGAAAAAGGCAGAAGGTTATCAAAAAGGGTAGAAAACACTGTTGGAAAAGGAGAAATTGCTCGTTACGAGCAACTTCTCCTTTTCCCACAGTGTTTTCAAAAGACTTATACTGCAGACACATGAAAACCAGGGCTTGTTTGGGAAAGGGTTAAGAAGTGTGATTGTTGGGTATTTAAAAACAGTTCCAATGTGTTTCACAGGACAGAGGTTATTCACCTATCCATAGGGTTTGCTCATTAATATGTTGGACTTGAAAAATACATTCTAATATAGATTTGCAGCTAACAACTTTGAAAGCATCCCTGTAAAATATGGAAACATAAAATAATATGGACATTTACTGCATTAAAATAAGAAAAAGAACTTTTTGCCATGAGATGCTAATTAACTCTTTATCACACAAACCCGACTTTTAATGACCCTGCAAAAGAAGGCTTTTGAAAACATTGTGGGAAAAGGAGAAAATGCTGGTAACCATCATTTTCTCCTTTTCTCACAATGTTTTCTACCCTATCAAAGAGAGAAATCCTCTTTTTAACAACATTTAATTTGTTGTCTGCAAATGCTTTCAATTTGGTCGACCCTAAAATTTTGTTGTTTGGTAAAGAGTTAAGAGCAACATATCCCTGTGTCACAATAATTTAGAAAATTATCAACTGTAAGATCATAAATGTCTATATAGGGAAATGTGGTAATGTGTCATAAAATATTCATGTATAACCTAGAACAGTAAGAAATCTTAAATGAATTAACCCTTTTCCAAACGACAAATTTTGGACTGGTCCAAATTGAAAGAGTTTGCAGACGACAATTTTAAATTTGATGAAAATGGCAGAAATCTCAAAAAAGGGTAGAAAACACTGTGGGAAAAGGAGAAATTGCTCATTATGAGCAATTTCTCCTTTTCCCACAGTGTTTTAAAAAGACTTGTACTGCAGACACGTGAAAACCAGGGCTTGTTTGGGAAAGGGTTAAGAGCCTCTTTACCGTGAATATTAAACTCTCTCAGCAGTTCCCAGTGTTTGTCTTTAATTTTCTTGGCAAAGTCACAGGATAAGTTATACATTTTGATGCAGATTCCTTCCACTGAGGTCTTGGCAGCTTCTGTTACATGGGGCTGACACTGGCGTTTGAGATGAGCCAATCTTTCCTATACACAAATATAACAAAGAATTCAATGATTTGCATACTATTCAAACTATTCAACTACAATTGTCAATAACATTTGTCAGTTTCTTGAAAAAGCAGCATTACTACTTGCATATATATATCATAAACACTGCAAGATAACATGTTGCAGTGTTCATGATATATAAAGACACCAGGATTGAATTTTGTTATGTCACAGTATTACTTTTGATATTATATCAATAACATTGATGATTCACTGCCAGACGGCAGACGGCAAAAATTCTGCACTGGGCCAGACTGAAAGCATTTGCAGATGTCTAATTGACTATTAATGAAATAAGGAACTCTCATTTTGAGTCTGTCGAAATCACCTGAAAGGGAGAGAAAGATGATTACCACTACTTTCTACTTTTATAATAATGTTTTCAAGCACAGTTGTTTTCAGGGTCGTTAAAGTCGAGATTGTGTTGTAATGAGTTAAGTGTATAAAAGTTAAATCTCATCTATTACTTGTACGCAACTCTTGTTGTATTGAATATTATTGTATTATATAATATCGATTTTGGGCCAGTGGCCTTTATATTGCGCATATAGTCAAGCTTCGAAATTCAAGGTTTTGAATTTTGAAGTTTGATTATACCAAGCTATGTATATAATTATGGATCCGAAAAATCCATTTTGTTTAACAAATGACTCAATGACATGGTAGAAATGACGGTTCGCATTCACATACCAATGTCAAAACATTCTTTGTCCGTTTCTTGAATAAAAAGCATTAATACTTGCAGTATTCATGATATATAAAGACAGCGGGATTGAATATCTGTTATGTCATAGTATCGCTTTTGATATTATATCAACAACTTTGCTGACTCTCTGCCAGACGGAAAAAATTTTGGACTGGGCCAGATTGAAAGCATTTGCAGACGACTCTCTATAAAATGATGAATCCTCATTTTTGATATGTTGGAAAGCATTGGAAAACGAGAGAATGCCGGTCACCACCATTTTCTCCTTTTCAGCAGTGTTTTCAAACACGGTTGGTTTCAAGGTTATTTAAAATCTAGATTGTGTGAAAAAGAGTTAAGTGTGTGGAAGTTAAATCTCGTTTATTGCTTGTACGCCACTCTTGTAAATACAGTTATTGTACCATGTAACATGTATTTTGGGCCGGTGGCCTTTATTTACGAATAAAGAACTTGAACTTGAACTTCAAACTTTTCTATTGCCCTGTACAAATGGAGCTCTTTCAGTTTCTTTTCTCTTAATCATTTCAGTCATGCTCTGGCAAAAGGAGGCTTACTGCATCTTCATCATGTATGATACCAAGAACGTTTTCATATAATCCATTTAGTCTCGCAATTGACTGGATAAGCAGGTAGAATGGTCCCTGGACATGCAGGAAATTTACAAAAAGCAGTAAGTTTAAACGAAGGTCAGCCTGCGGACTGCACAGGCTGACCCGAGTCAATATTTTTTGGAGATGCATTAAGTCCCCTTTTAACACAGCATGGCTCATGTATAAAATTGTGACAACAGATGTTTTAAGGTGTAAGTTCCCAATTCTAAACACTTTGAACAAGATGCTGAGATACAAATTCAACAGATTTCGGCTAGTCACAAAAAACATGTTCTGTTTATAAGTTTTGCACAAGTTCGGGACACTAATAATTTAACAGCATCAAAGGCTCTAAATTTTTTATTGCCTTCCAGTTCCATGAAGAAGTCTCCTGCATAAGATGGTGCTGTATTATTGGCAAAGTGAAAAACAACTTTCAAACAATATTTATACATTTGTTCTTTTTTTTAACCCTTTACCAAACAATCTTACATTTTCACAACCCTGAGGAAGAAGGCTCATGAAAACATTGAAAAAGGGAGAAAATTCTGCTAACCATCTTTTCCCTTTTTTGCTGTAATATTTCCAACCTTTTCAAAATCAGTTCCGATTTCCATTTGCAACATAGTTGTTAAAGTGCTCTGCTACAAAACTGATAAAAAAACTTCATCTGCAGAAAGAAACGAATAATGTAGTTTACTTACAAGATAATCATCATAAACTGCATTCTGTTTTCTCAACCATGTAAAGGTTTCCTCGACATTCCACTTAACAACTTTCCTGCCCTCTGGAGTTCCATTCCTATTTTAAAAACAAATACGAAAAAAAATAACCCACAGAACACCAAATTAATAAAATGGACATTTTCAGTCTGGAAAAAGTCCCAACTACTGCTATTTTGAAACACCAAACAAATAGAGCAATGATACACTTGAATCTTTTTTCAACATTATTTCTGTAAAAGATATAATGGCTTTTGAAAACAATGTTGGAAAATGAGAAAATGCTGTATACCTTTGAAAAATTAAAAAAGAAAAACAGTTTTGAGTCACTTTTATTTTGTCATCTGCAAAGTGCTTTCAATTTGGACGGGTCAAAATTTTGTTTAATTTTTGCAGCAGACCAGTTTTGAAAACATTGTGACAAAACAGAAAAATTGCTCCTCAATTCAAACTGATTATCAAGATTTCACAGGGGCCTTCATAGAGTTGTTGGCTGCAAATTTGCTTAACCCTTTACAAAACAATTCTGAGTTAAAATGACCTTGAAGGAAGAGGCTTTTGAAAAAAAGTGGGAAAAGGAGAAAATGCTGGTTACCAGCATTGCAACCATTCTTTAAATTGTATGAAATCGTAAATTCTTTTGTCTGGTACAGGGTTAAGGATGTAAAGAGCTATCTATCAATAAAGTCATAATTTATCATCTCAAACATCTATGTAAGTTATAGGTACAACTCACCTGGATTCAATCATCTTTTTAGCTGCCTCAGCATACCGCAGCAACTGTTTTCTGGCATCGCCTGAGTATTTAGGTTTCACAAGTTTGATAGGTACATCATTCATAATTTCTCTGTACATGGACTGTGAAATCTCAGAAGAACACGCAGAAGGCAAGAACGGGTCTTTTCCCATATCAACAATCTTCCGTTCCAATAACCATCTATTTAGTGATTCTGTGGGTGCATCAATACCTGAAGAAATCAGTTTCAATCTAATCAAACTCTCTTCATTCTACTAACCTAACCTTTTCATTCTAGAATTAATAATTTTGTCTTTCAAAATTCTCTACTAGACAACAAAATTTTAAACCTGTATAATAGATTTAGATATTTTGTTAAATCAGATTATTTGAATGATGTTTTACACAGCTTTCAACATTTTTTATGTCATAACACAGCAACAGCTCACTTAGACATGTACGTCCTGGGTTTCAACAGTACCAGACTCACTCATCACAACTCGGCCGATTCCGTACCTACATCTAACCTCATCCGTATAAAGGAGGCTTCCATTTTGAACTACCAATCACAAGATCTTAAACATGGCAGCGCCCTTGCAAATTGCTTAGCAATGACATGAACAACCACGGTGAAGTAATTCATATCTATTGATCTGTCGATGAAAGTTCCCAACCAAATTGATAAACCACGCTAAAAATTGAATGTACAAACTGTTTGACTACTGAAGAATTCTTAGAAAGATATCGATAGAAAATTGACTCATGTTTTCTTTTTTAAGAGTAGCCTTACAATGTAATAATAGTAACATGTTGTGCCTCCAGCGATGTGAAAAATGTACCATGTAGGTGCAGATTAAGCTACGTGATACAGCTGAGGGATTTGATCTCCTGATGACCCGTGGTATGCCGAATGTACTAGACTAAGACTCTGAAATTTTTTTCCCAAGGACAGTGAAATCAGGAGAATCCCTGACATAAAACAAATGAGTAAATTGATAATTACTTATGCTAACATATACTTTGTTCATGAAATTCTTTGTACATGTATATGACCAGACAAATCAATATCATGAATTTGTTTTTGTACAGAAATTACCAAAAAAAAAGAGAAGTATGAAATTTTGATGTGTTGATGTAAAGCTCGCAGCAAATGGATTTGCTTCATTTTTTCAATGTCAGAATGTTGGTGTTAAAAATCTGACTTTGGGGGGAAAGAATTAATGTTGATATTAATTACAGAGATTAAAATAAACACAAAAGTGATATTAGCATATATAAAGCCTGGCAAATCATCTATTTAATAATGGAGTAAACTTTACCTTCCCTTGAATGACACAACTCTTGATAAGTTTGTCTTAAACGTGACACTAGTTGTGCTCGCATCAATTCAATTTCCGGATGAGGGGGTGGTAACACAAATGGTGCCCGCTCATAAATCACAGCATTTGTTGGAATTTCAAAGTTCCAGAATGGACTGAAAATGACAAAGTTTGTTGTAACTATGTATACTAGTATTGCTAGTTACACACTAAATGTATCCAGAGGAACAGACAGGAAAAGATTGCAACTCTTTCATAATCAATGGCAATTTCAGAACCTTTTGAAGGTGATGTAGATCAAGATCAGACTGCACAGAAAATGCAGTCCGATCATAGATCTATACCATCCACAAGACGATGCAAAATTGCCCTAAAATTACCTCTTTTTGCTGTGGAGCTGTTCTTTCAGACCATGGAGATCTTCTGGAGAAGGATCTCAAATTTTAGTAACCCTTTACCAAATGAAAAAAATTTGGACTTGACCAAATCCAAAGCATTTGCAATTTAAAAATTAAATATGGCTAAAATGATGGGATTTGTCTTTAAAGGGATAGAAAACATTTTGGAAAAAAGGAGAAAATGCTGGTTACCAGCATTTTCTCCTTTTCCCACAATGTTTTCAAAGGGCTTCTATTTCAAGGTTGTTACAACTTGGGATTGTGTGGTAAAGGGTTGAATATGCAGTGAAATAGTTTAGCGTATCATTATCTACTATCTCTTCAGTTCTTCAGTGCAATCTTTATAACCCTCTTATTGTAATAGTAAGTACCCACAGCATAGGTTTTAGTGAAGAAATAATGCTTTTAAACACTGATTTTCTTATCACTTGGTACACAAAGTCAGTTAAATTTTCAAATAAGATGGTACTACAGTCAACCCGTAGCCACACAATCCAACACTTTCACAACCCTGTAAAAGGTTTTTGAAGCGATTTTGGGAAAAGGAAAAAATGCTGGTAACCAGTATTTTCTCCTTTTTGAAAAATGTTTTCTACCCTTTCAATGACAAACTCCAATGTTTGAACCACATTTGTCTTCTACAAATGCTGTCAATTTGGACAAGTCTAAAATGTCGTCTTCGGTAAAGAGTTAATTGATCCACATGTTTGTGACCATGTTCCCCAGTGCACTTAAAGTAAGTGTATCATTCACTCTAAGTAGTACTTTTTCAGACTTTTTTTTTTTATGATTTCAAGCGTAATCTGCTTCATATACATCAAAAAACCTTCACACATAACCAGTACAAGTTTTGTACTGTGCAGCCCTACAGTAATCAGCCTTTGAAACCATTGTGGGAAGACGAGCAGTTGCTTGTAGCAAGCAAATGGTCCTCTACCCACAATACTCATTGAAAAGCCTGTTTTCTTTCCTATAAATGTTTCATCTTCATATGATACTCTATGTAACATATGTTCTTGATAGCATGATTATTTTTGAAACACACCTCATCGTAATTCTTTATAAGTTGTGATAATATCACATATAAATAATGCAAAATTTTGTCTTAAATTATATTCACCACATAAAATCAAATGGCTGTTTGTGGAATTCATATCAGAATAGAAGTCTAAATGTAATACCTATATGAGAAAGCTTGTCTTTTAGCAGTTGGACTACCCACAAGGTCACCACTAGGCCTTCGTTTTGTACCATTTCCAGTGGGAGGAATATCAATACTTGGCCGACTAATTCTCTTATCTGTATGACTTGGTTGCGGGGCTCCTTCGTGGGTTATACCTAAAGGATCAGAGAGATTGTCCTGCAAAGATATAATGGAATTTTGACATAGTCATATGAAAAAGAATTTCAGATGCAGATCTCATATACTAACAACAGACAAAGCTAAAGATCCAATCACAACAGTCACTGCTCAATACGAGCATAATTTAGTCATCCAGCTGAAAAATGTTGGAGCACACAACAAATGGATTATGTGGTTAACACACTGAAATTTATTTGTAATTAAAAAAGTTACAGGCCAGACACCAACACTACCCCCAAACTAGAGGCGCTTGAGCGCCTGTATCGCTCCACAGGCCTGATATTTCTATAATGGCGAAAAGAAGTTTTTAACAATTACCATTCAATCCTGCATTTTAGCTCACTGAAGAAAAAAGGTATGGAAAAAACTTGTGAGAAAAGAAGAAAAAAATGGTAACCAGCATTTTCTTAGTTTCCCACAATAATTTCTATCCTTTTTTATATATGTCTTACTAATTTGAAGATATGTTGTCTGCAACAGGTCCTTTCACAAACCATTTTGGGTGGGGAAACATCAAAATATAGAAAATATGTCTTTCTCAGGGTCGTTCAAAGTTGTGATTGTGTGGTAAAGGGGTAATCTAAAAGAACAGCTAGGAGGGCAAATGAATGAATGTTATAGCAATATAGATCAACTTACATCAATACACCAGATAGAATGAAATATGCTGGCATACAATGAACACCTAATCCCTAATAATCAACTTTTCACAGTCACAGTTAGAATGTCTTCTGTGGCAAACAACACAAAATGGTCTACAAATGCATTTACATAAATCAAATGTCCTGCTCCAGGGCACAGATTAACTCTGGTGTACTGAAGTTGCGGGATCAGTTTGACTGGATAACATTAATGCCTTACCATAAATGTAAAGCCCTGTCCCACTTTGTACCAGGTTACCAGGATTTACACCCCTTCTGTCCACTCTGCATTTACTCATTAGTAGGTCAACAAACCTTTACCAGAACTAATAAAAGTGCAGAGGTTCTCTTGTTCTATATCAAAAGGACTATAAAGTACCTACAACATGGGGGTTTTGTTATTAAAATACTTTTTCTTTTTTATCTTGGCATGGTTACTCAGGCTTAGTAATAAGGCAAAATTGAAAAGCTCAAGTTGTGAAAGGTGCTCAAGCTTTTATCTTATTTATAGCCAGTGATATTTTATTACTAGTACTAACTAATAGCATATCATTGGAGTAAATTGTGATCTTAATACCAAGGAAAATGTGTGGGCTTAAATAGGACAGCCCTGACTAGGTCAAGTCAATCCAATTTTCTTCCTTTTTCTTTGTTAGTCGATAAAACTAACACAATAAATAGTTTTGGAGAAGAACATTTTTTTGAAATATAAGCCTTGTCTATAAAAAAATGTGTTTTTAGGTGTATCATTTTTTTAAAAGGAATCTGGTATACAACCACCATAGAAACAATTTGGCAGACAACCACCATAGGAAGTTACCTGCAAAACAACAATGAAATCCAATGAATAGTTTTAGAGAAGAAATTTTTCAAAGATTTTACTTTATACCATAAAAGGAAAATGAGTCTCCCATAAAAGCCATGTTTTTTGACAGATCATTTTTTTTTAAAGGAATTCTGTAAACCTGTATCTAAGGAACATTCCTGCAAAATAATAATGCTATCCAAATAGCGGTTTGGGAGAAGATTTTTAAAGGTTTTTTACTTTGGTTGCCATGGCAACCAGAATTCTTCATGGAACACAATTATTTGAAGGAATTTGAAAGAGGACCACCAAAGGAACATTCCTGTGAAATTTGGTAAAAATCCAGTCAATAGTTTCTGAGGAAATTTTTTTTAAAGAAAAAGTTTACGGACGGACGCACGGACGAACGGACGGACGCACGCACGCATGACGGACACAACGCCATGACAATAGCTCGCTGGCCTTCGGCCAGTGGAGCTAAAAACAGATTAGATCTTGCTCTAACCTTGACTGTTAATTTACAGACATGACACTTGGGCATGAGTTACTGTCTTAACATGGTTAACATTTGTGTAAAAGTTTTTTTGTAATTATATTTACAGGTGAATAAGCTGTAAACCAGACACGAAAAATGACATTTGACCTTGCCTTGACCTTGACCTTTGACCTAAGGACATGATTCTTGGATGCAACACATTGTCTTCATGTGGTTGACCATTCTGCACAGTTCCCAGTATAATGAATTTCATTTGTAATAAAAAAGGTTACAGGATGGACACAAACATGACCCCCCAAGCTTTCTCTATTAAATGATATTTGACCTTGTGGTGACCTTGTCCTTTGACCTACTGATATGGTTCTTGTGCCCATCACAATGTTTATAGGTGGTAAATATTTCTGTAAAGTTATGCTGAAATTCATTCATAATCTAAAATCTAAAAGTTTACAGGCCTGACATGAACACCCCCCAAAAATAAAACACATTTGATTTTGCCATAAACTTGACCTTTAACTTACCGACATGACTTTTGCACATGACACATTGTCTCAATGTGGTTAACATTTGGGCAAAGTTATTTTGTGATTAAGTGACAGGGAAAAAACTTTATGGCATGGACACGAAAATTGACAATCAACCTTGACAAAGCTATATGTCCCCGAAATATTTTTTTCTGGGGGTATAAAAATCACAGTTCATGGCAAAATGAACTGCATGTAACTTAGTCATGATATAAAAAGCTATGGATGGGTTGAAGTCTGTTTAAAAAAAAATCAAATACTGTCAAATAAGGAATTTATCAATTTTTTGTCAGACCTTATCTGCTCACTGTATATATTTGCCAGTTTACACAGAGTTCTCAAACAGCTAATAAAAGGGCACATAATACAATTGAAGTTTCAACAGTTTCCTGACATAGGATGAATTGCTGATTTTTTATAAAAACAGTCTGTCTCGACATCAATAAATTCATACTTACATGTACAACTTGGGGTAACTCCCAAAGAGATTCGTTTGTTATCTTGTTAAAATAGTATGGCATATTTTCTCTCTTGCTCCAATATTTCCGCCACCCCATCTGTAAAAGTTCCTCCGACAAATCATCTGATGGTAAAGGTTCCGGTGATCCAATTGAATTCTGGTGCTGGAGCTGTCCACCATCTCCCTTGGCAGTTGGGACATGATCTGTTTGTCTTTCCAAGTTGCCATTAGTTCCTGTGATGCTACTTTCTACTGTTTTTTCTCTCTCTGGTGTGAGATTGTCTAAAGCCAGAGGCTTTCCCACCTCAGCCATTTTGTAGCAAATACACCATCAATCTGGAAAAAAAAAACACATACACAACTGAAATGCATGTAACAATTATCAAACCATTATTACCATTGCCAGGCGACTCCCACATTTTAATGACCCCGAGAAATAAGTCTGGCTACAATCAGTTTCTCTTTTTTATCACGCTTTCAAAGAAAAACTCATTCATCTGGGCCATGGCTGAAAATGCTTTAACCCTTTACCATGCGATCCCGAATTTTAACGACCCTGAAGAGGAAGAAGGCTTTTGAAAACATTGTAGGAAAAGGAGAAAATGCTGGTAACCAGCATTTTCTCCTTTTCCCACGTTTTCTACCCTATCGATGACAAAAATTATCATTTCAGTTACATTCTAATTTGTCATCTGCAAATGCTTTGAATTTGGTGGAGTCCAAAATTTTGTCTTTCGTTAAAGAGTAAAACTGGCACAAGCATAGAATTTTATCGAAAGCTAATCCATGAAGAGGCAGACTGATGAGTTCCAGTTCTGCATTGAAAATAAGACTGCACTAGTTTCCTTTTCTCTTTATAATTCTACCTCATAACCTCCTTACACCAATTTCCAGTTGACTTAAAAAGAGGACAGTATTGATCCAAGATATAACTGAAGTTTTGTGCAGTCTGGTCTTGATCTATGCAGCCTGCAAAAACCGTCCTTGCCTGTGGTGTTGAAATGATCAAGATAAATTTATTACATGAACACAACTGAAACCAAAGTGGCATTGTTTCCAACACTGGTCCAGTGCTCGACACAAAAAGTGCTTCTTAGTTAAACAGCATTGTTATTTTTAGCACTTCAAGGGAAACAACTGAGTTTTACCATGCAAACTCTTCCTGGAGCCTACTGGAAATTGGGGAAGGAAAGTTTAGAAAACTAATAAATAATTGTAAATAATGCAGAAAGGCTAGTGTGAAAAGATGTATATATTCATGCAAAGCATTAGCTTCTTTTCCCACCATGTTTCGAAAGATGCCAACTTCCAATTGGGCTATGTCATATTTTGTATGGCTGGGGACTTAGGTTATTTTCTTTTTTGTCATAATTATACCATGTGGACAAGTTTTAATTTAATATATGCACCCATCAAAATGTAGCTTTGTAGGCTCAAGCATGTCATCAACTGCAGAAGAAACAAGACCTTTCCACTAGAAATTGATTGTAACTAGCATCCAAAAATTGGGTGTACATAACCCTCAGAGCTTTTTGCCATACAAACCTAGACTTGATTGTCAATATTAGAAAATTTCGCACTTTTAAAAGTAAATAATTCTGTGATTGTGACCTGTACAAAGCATAGTAGAATTTTTCTGTTGCAACCAATTTTTATGAAGTTATTTCAAACTCATTGCTGTGTAAAACAGCTGGCTTTAAGTGAAAGAAGTGAAAGCACCACTTCTGTATGACTAATGATAGAGACTCTGATTATAGTGTGATTCCACTTTACATGGATGAAATCGACGTTTTTACAAGGACTTGAAAGGCGTTGGAAGGGGGTGATTAGAGTAAATGCAAGACAAGTTACTTTTTTTAAAAAAGTAAACCTAGACTATGTCGTCGATCCTAAAGAAATCAATTTCAGGGTTTTTTTTTTTTTTTTTTCAAATACAGGCCAAGTATAAAACTGATTACGTTGATTATGCCACAATGTCGACAAAGATCTGAAATAATCTTGACCCAGTTTTGCTGCAGGAAATTTTCGAGTTGGAAAACGTTAAAGTGATTTCTACAAAACATATCCAAATCTAAGCATGATTATAAATAAGAAATCATGCATATTAATTTTTATTATCGTTTATTTTGATGCGCACACTTTTAAACTAAATATTAATTTCATACACTTTATTATTTAGCTGCAGCGCTGTTTACAAGCTTCTGCACAAATCAAGCGTGTCGATTTCAGATTTGTTTTACAGCCAAATGCAAAGATAAAGAAACAGATCGCGTAAAATAAAATATGCAATATTGTGTAGTGTATATTTGTCTATCACATTATCAGTATTTCAGATACAGTTTCCAGTTACTTTCCGCAAACTAGTAAAAATACTGGGAGATATTCTCTGACCGTTCACGCGATATGGCTGACAAGCCAAATGCTGACAGCTTGTTCGATCAATGCTATTTTAGGCAACGTGTCTTTACAAATTTTTATTTTACGAAAACAGGACTCTTTACGAAAAAAAAGATTACAAGATAATACTTATTCATCAATATACTCGAGATAAAAACAAATATTAATATTTATTTCTATGATATATAATTATGTTTTGATGGCCTATTTTCAAATTAACACAATTTTTTTTAAAAAATGCGTTTCAGTATAAGAATTATAGTGTTAGTTTAATCGAATTGCCCGGATGACAAGAAAAGGCCCGTAAAGTGGTTTTGTAAGGGTAAATACAAGGAGGCCCGTGTAATTTACCCAATATACATAAATGCGTCTTACGAGAACTTCGCAACTAATTTTTAAAAGTCACTGCTTGTATATCATTCGCTTGGATGTCATTCCTTTTTCTATTTATGACAAACTGTATACAGAGAAACCTATCATGATATACTATCCGTGCTTGTACTCTTTCTATAGATCTATGCATACATGTAGGCCTACACGTCTAGACATGGATCCAGATCTTTCTCTCTCTCTCTCTCTCTCTCTCTTTTCAAAGCTTTAAACTAAAAGAAAAAATGGGAATCGATGTGATCTATGCACTGAGAGTACAATATATTACAATATACACCTACAAAACAGTGAACGTTTACTTAGACGGGCTATAGTCATGGTGTAAAATCATGTAGCGGACTGTACAAATGCAAGATTGTACATATAGTCTGCGCTATCTGGAAAAGCCTTAAATGCCACCGAATCACCCATGGTAGTTAAAGTGATATTCCGAATATTGGTGTCCATAGCCGGCTAAAGCTTGGGGGGAAAAGTGTCAGTTATGAGAGAAAGCTTCGGTCTAATTTAACAAGAATATAACGTAACGTATGTCATATAACACCGGACAATTCGCAAGGCAGATTCAAGATCAGACTGATAATATCCACGAAACAACTTTATTTGTGAAAGAAATTCTAATTTAAATCTTAAAAACATGATGCCATGATATCCTGATAGAAAGACCTGTGGCTGTCGCGCTTTCCATTTGATTATTTTGTAAACAACGATTTAGGCTTTATTCTGTAAGACTGTAATAGGCTACAGTATTCTACTTGGGTGTTCCTACAGTAACTATTATTATTATTATTAAGTTCAACATATATAAAGATCTGCAGGCCTATTGATATTAAAAAGTCCGAGGAGAAAAATCAACTATATTTGTGAATTTATTCTTACTTTCGACATTCATTTGAAAGCAGGGATCTTATATACACATGTATATAAGATCCCTGTTGAAAGTTTAAAAAAATAAAAAGACATATTGATATATGTACGTTACCTTAATAATAATAATAATAATAATAATAACAACTTCAATCATCTTCTAAGTCCTTAACTCTTTACCAAACGATAAAATTTCAGACTGGTCCAAATTGAAAGCAGTTGCAGACAACAAAATAAAGGTGGCTCAGATGACAAAATTTGTCCTTGATAGAGTAGACTAGAAAACATTGTAGGAAAAATTGGAAAATACTGGTTACCAGCATTTTCTCTTTTTCCCACATTGTTTTCAAAAGGCTTCTTCCTTAGGGTCGATAAAAGGCTGGATTGTGTGGTAAAGGGTTAACCCTTTCCCAAACAAGCCCTGGTTTTCACGTCTCTGCAGTACAAGTCTTTTGAAAACACTGTGGGAAAAGGAGAAATTGCTCGTAACGAGCAATTTCTCCTTTTCCCACAGTGTTTTCTACCCTTTTTGAGACCTTTCTGCCATTTTCATCAAATTTAAAATTGTCGTCTGCAAACTCTTTCAATTTGAACCAGTCTAAAATTTATCGTTTGGGAAAGGGTTAAATCGTCTTTCACTACCAATGGCATCCAACAAAACTTTTGCGAACTGTGTAGATCATCACCATCATCAGACGGCATAGAAGATACAGTCTGAGTTTGAATTTATCACATCCACCACCTGACGGTGCACTACGGACAGAATCGTCTTTATTTGTAGGGGTCCAAATCAACTTCCAGACATCGAGAAAAAAAGACAGAATTTCCGAAATTCGCAGCGAAAGAGTTAATATTTTTAACCAAAATATGATGTGCCATGCTCTGTAAAAAGGGGGTTTATGCATCTGTAAAAAGTATCGCAGTCTGCGCAGGCTAACGCAGGTAGAAACTTCAAGTCTGCTACCGGTCATTTCTGCATGTCAAAGGACCATTCTTTCTCAAGATTCTGTCAATTGTTAGACTAAATGGGTTTTATGGAACCATAATTACGTGATGATTTGCAGAGTACCATTCTGTATCTCATGATTTAGCCGGTTTAAGGACTAAGTGAAGCCATGTAATGGAACGACTTGCTTGGTATATATGCATTACGGAGATGCATTAAACTCCCTTTCCCCAGAGCGCCAGCGCCGCTCAAGATGACTTTGACGACGACCTACTTTTGAAAATTGCCATTGCGGCACAGTGCCTTTAATATATGTATAAGTTACGATTTTTCTTTGACGAGAGGTTATATATTTCTGAGATTCATTTCAGTTTCTTTGCCTTTCCTCATAGTCCACTTCCTTATTACACAGGCATGGTAAGTTAACTTGAATTTTTGGATGAAAGATTTGGATGGACATAACATGTCCTTTTTGTTCTAACAACCGCTACGGAAGACAAGAGCTTTCCTAGAGAGGGATGTACAGGTCCCAGCAACTGTTGTTGCAAGGTGATACTAGTATGTTGCTAGAAAAAAATGGTTACATGGACTAGTTTAACCCTTTCCCAAACGACAAATTTTGGACTGGTCCAAATTGAAAGAGTTTGCAGACGACAATTTTAAATTTGATGAAAATGGCAGAAAGGTCTCAAAGAGGGTAGAAAACACTGTGGGAATAGGAGAAATTGCTCGTTATGAGCAATTTCTCCTTTTCCCACAGTGTTTTCAAAAGACTTGTATTGCAGACATGTGAAAACCAGGGCTTGTTTTGGGAAAGGGTTAAAGGCCACATAGCGACCAAAAAACAATGCAGGCGTTAAAACGCACTTGTATTTAAATCATACCATTTAAAAGTATCGAAAATATTGTGAAGATGACAATCTGTTATTTTGTGGTCGCTGGCAGAAAAAAAATGAATTTTGAAATCAGGCAAAAAGTAAACAAAAAATAGAGTGACCTGGTAAGTTTTTAACCTTGTTTTGAGATTTATTTCTCTGCCAGCGATTAACTCTTGGACCGACTGTACAATAACAGATTATCATCTTCACAATATTTTCCATACTTTTAAATGGCATGATTTAAATATAAATGCGTTTTAATGCCTGCATTGTTTTTTGGTCGCTATGGGGTCTTTAAGACCATGCTTTTAGATGGTGTGATTTAAATGAATTTTAACACCCTTTTGTTTACGTTTGACTATTGTTACTTTAACCAAAGAATATGATTCATGGCTGTGTTTATACTACACTACAATATATATACATTTATGAGCCATGCTCTGTGAAAAGAGGGTTCCATGCATCAATACACAGGTTGACCTGGAGCAAAAAATTTTGCTATTGGCCAGTTTTCTGCTTGTCAAAGAACCAGTCTACCTCATGATTCAGTCAGTCGTTGGACAAAATGAATTTTGTGGATCCATAAATTTATGTGACGACTTGCATCACGGAGATGCGTTAAACCCCCTTTTGTCAGAGCGAGGCTAACTGCAAGGTATTTCTTAGGTACCGTTGCAATTTCTTCTCTAAAATGATTATGAGTCATGCTCCGTGAAAAGGGGGCTTAACCCTTTCCCAAATGACAAATTTTGGACTGGTCCAAATTGAAAGAGTTTGCAGACGACAAATTTAAATTTGATGAAAATGGCAGAAAGGTCTCAAAACGGGTAGAAAACACTGTGGGAAAAGGAGAAATTGCTCGTGACGAGCAATTTCTCCTTTTCCCACAGTGTTTTCAAAAGACTTGCATTGCAGACACGTGAAAACCAGGGCTTGTTTGGGAAAGGGTTAATGCTATTGTGAAAAGTATCGACCCAGGTCAGTCTGCGGGGACTGGCCGAGACTTTTCGCTGTTGATCACTTTTCTGTATGTCCAACGACCATTCTACCTCATGATTAAATCGATTTTTACAATATTGGAAATTATGGATCCATAATTATGTGATGACTTGATTGGTACAATGCACCACGGAAGTACATTAAGCTCCCTATAGCCAGAGCATGGTTCTTATGTTTTGCTATTTAACTTTTATTGGAATTAATTCGAATTTTCAATAGATACGATGCATTCAATGTCAATAAATGTATACAGATTTATGTAATCAATAAAAGAAATAGAACGTATGATCTATTTTCATGTGCTAGTTCTTTATTCGAAGTTTTATGTAGTAGGTATACTTCCCTACTCGTCGTTACCAACTTTCCATATAGCATGAAAATATCATAAATCATAATTGAGCCATGCTCTGGCAAAAGGGGGCTTGGTGCATCCCCGTGACTCATGATACCAAGCAAGTCATCACAGGATCATGGGTCCTTAAAGTCCATGTTTGTCTAACAACCGACTGAATCATGAGATAGACTGGGCCTTTGGCATACAGAAAATTGAAAATAGCGAAAAGTTTCGGTTACAGATCACCCTGCGCGGACTGCGAAGGGTGACCTGAGTCGATACTTTTCATAGATGCATTAAGCCCCTTTTCATGGAGCATGGCTCATATATTTTGCGGGACCGGCGGTAATTCATGGGGCTTAGGCTTAGGTTTATAAAGAAACCGGGCAACGCTGTCACCGAAAGAGAAATTTTCTCAGTTTTAGCTTATTCTCCATTTGCCAACGCGAACTTTGCACAAGTTATCTGCTGTTGTTGATAATATCTGCGGCGAAATAGTAGAACAAAATACAACTAAAATAGCACCTGTGTTGTTGTTTTTCTCTTTTCAAGGGAACCTATACCAACCCGATTTGTTTCTTGGTAACCCGAAACTTCCCGGACAAAGAATGTTGTTTTCAACCACAATCACGGATGTAATTAACAGGGATTGTAAAAATAATGACAATAAAGTGTCCAATGTTTCGTGTATTCTGTCTAATTCGAATTCATGCAATGAAATGAAATGTAATTGATGACATCGGATTTCACATATTGAAAAACAATTTACAGGCAAGAAAAGGAAAGTCTATGGCCTGAGATGTCTTAACATTAGGATTTCTAGATTGCATTTATACCCTTTTCTCATACCTTCGTGAACCTAATTCGTATTTTCATGCCATCAAAGAGACAAACAAGGCATAGGCCTGAATTTAATTTAGGCATACTAATAGACAGGGAAAGAGTCAGAAACCATTTTTGGACAAGGGAAAGTACAATTAGCGTGTTTTTTATAGTGAAATTATCCTTAAAATACATTTGATCACCACCAGAAATTGAATAGACGATTTCCCATAACTCCGTGAATCATTTTCGAAAAAGTCAGAATCATTCCAAATGTGATTCAACGTAATTTTGAGGGTACTTTTTGGCACCATATTTAATCTGTATGGTTGTAGATCAATAAAATGTTGTATGGTTTTTTGATTAATAAAATGTTGGGGATGTTGTGGTTAAAGAAAAGAAATGCCTTCAAAAACATTGTGAGAAAACGCGAAAATACTGGTAACCAGCATTTTTTCCTTTTCCTACAATGATTTCTACCCTTTTACAGATAAATACCATTACTTGAGCCTCATATAATTTGTCGTCTGCAATTGCTCTCAATTTGGAAATGTAAAAAAAATGTCATTTGGTAAAGAGTAGTCTCATAACGTCTTGCAGACGACTTTTCCCTCCTAAAGCAGTAAAACACATTTTAACCCTTAGGCCGCTAAGCAAGACCCAAGGACCTTTTGCGGACAGTGTAGATTAAGATCAGACTGCACAGAACGTGCAGTCCGGTCTTGGATCTAAACAGTCCGATAAGGGTCACTAGCCATTCTTTAGAATACTCTTACTCTCCAATATATTCTGAATTTGAAAGTAACACAATTTCTGATTGGCTAAACCAAATGGTTCAGCCAGTCAGAAATTGTGTTACTTTTAAATATAGAAGTTCTGGAGAAAAAAGACCAACAATGTTTAACATTAGTTGGTGAAATATGATCCAAGGAGATGTTTTCCCAATAAAAGTAACTTTGAAACAGCAATACATGTATTTGGGTCTTTACAATCGATTTGAAAGTTTCATTTTAGTCATTTTGCAGGTTAAAGGTTAAAACCTTTTTGGCAAAAGGAAAAATTGCTTTCGTCAGCAATTTCTCCTTATTACCAAAATGATTTTTATTTATATTCAGGTTTTAAAAATTGATTTACGTTAATTATCCCTTTAACACACAATGACGAGTTTTAACGACCCAAAGGAAGAGGCCTTTTGAAAACATTACAGGAAAGGAGTGAATGCTGGTAATCAGCATTTTCTCCTTTTCCCGTAATGTTTTTCTGCCTTTTTTAAAGGCAAATTCCATAATTTGAAGTATACTTGATTTGTCGTCTGCAGTTTCTTTCCGTTTGGACAAGTCTAAAATTCTATCGTCTGGCAAAGAGTTATATTCATTTTTTCAAACATGTTGTAAAAATCCTATGCTACTAATTGGCTTTAGGAAGTAAAGAGCTTAACTTTTCACCAGACGACAAAATTTTAGACTTGGCCAAATTGACGACAAATTAAATCTGACCAAAATGGCCGCAATTGTTTATAAAAACAAAAAAGATGGGGGAAACGCTGTTAGAAAGGGAGGGGTTGATTATCATCATTTTCTGCTTTCTCACACAGGATCGTTAAATTACGGGATTGTTTTGTAAAAAGTTAAGAGTGGGTTATATGTTTTTTTTGTTTAACGTCTCAGGAGTGGCAAAAAATGACGTAAATGATTAAACAGCGTTCGAGTATAAATAACGTAAGCGTTGTAAATGAAAATCATATTCCGTAACTTGCGCGATACGTACATGTAACACTCTTGTTACTAGATATTGCCCTCTTATTCAGAAAGTGAAAAACGAAGCTACCTTGGGAATGCAGTTCTCACCTCGGTTTTTTACGGTCTGTATTGCATTGACCGTCTTGTCGGTGTGTGACGCTCTGTTTTTCAGAGGAGACAGAGACTGCGAAGTATCAAGCTGGTCACCATGGACCAGCAAAACGGGATTAACGGTCAGGAATCGAGAAAGAGTCGTTTTGGCGCACCCGACTGGGAAAGGAACGAAATGTCCGCATTTAGAAGAGACAGGTAAGTAAAATTTTTACTTGACTCTCTCAGTGGAATATAATGTTAACTCGACCTCTTTCGACAGCTTATTATGAATCTATACCGTCAGCTTGTTATGTCAAGCCTGTAAGACGAAGAAAAAAATCTTTTTTGAGTTTCAGTGGATTGTATCTTTAGCCGTCGAAGGAGACATCTTTATTCAAAAGGCTATTTTACACTTTCCCATTGCCGTTTCCGTTACAGCATAGGAATATCGATATAAGCATTATTTCAGACGAAATATGTAATTTAGTCGAATGTGGTAAAAAACGAATATCAGGTTCTATTCGTTTCTTACTTATCTTTTCTTTTAATATGTAACTCGTCATTCAAAAAAAGTTGAAAATTCCGGAAAGCATCATTTTAATCGGTTTAGTATTGACTTGTAATATAATAAGTTTTAAAAAAGCCCACGAACATATATAATTGCCTTTGTTTATAATATGAGCCATGTTCTGTGAAAAGTAGGTTTAATGCATCTGCAAAAAGTTTCGACTCATGTCAGCCTGCGCAGTCCGCGCTGGCTGACATGGGTCGAAACTTTTCGCCATTTGTAAATTTTCTGCATGTCAAAGGACCATTCTACATCATGAATTGGTCGGTTGTTAGACAAAATGATATTATAGATCCATCTCTAGGCCTATGCGATGACTTGCCTGGTATAATTCATGACGGAGATGCAATAAACCCCCTTTTGCCATAACGCCGCTTATATCTTTAGATAAACCAATAAACCATGCCGATGAAAGAAAAATAGTGTTTTTTTTTTGTTTTCTTAAACAGATAAACTATCAAAAATCCAAAAAGCTGCCTTTGGACTGAAAACTCACTTCTTACAAAGACAGGGTGTCATGAAAAACGGGAAACCCGTCGGTATAAAGCGAGATTTACTGGTCATCATCGACTCGTCAGGTAGCATTACAAGAGCTAACTTTAGGATTACTAAGGATCAGATCGCCCGACTTCTTGGTCTGCTATGTCCAGTCAACGATCCATTCAAAAGGCAAAGAAATATCCAGAGAGGAGCTTTGATAGAGTTTTCGTCGTATGTCAAACAAGTGTTTGACTTTGACGATAAGGAGGATACCTACAAAATTCAACAAGCAATCAAAAGCCTGCCCTATATGGGACAGAGTACCTGCACCGCCACAGCCTTTAGAGAGGCTGAAAAAATGTTGAATGTAAACAGTGGTAAGTTGTCTGGTTATCTCACAATATTTTCAAAAAACTTTTTTCCTCGGTGCATCAAAAGACGGGAGTATGTTGTAAAGAGTTAATTTTTTTGTTATACATTATTTCATACTGTTTTCAATGAAATTTCAATCGTTTCATATACATGTATAGAAATATCAAAAACACTAAACATGCCAAGCCCAGATAGCGCAGTCGGTAGCGCACAGGACTTGAGAAGAAGGCGATCGAATCCTCAGCTCGGCGATTATCCTTCCGAGGATTGATGATAGCCATTGCGACAGGATTCATTCCCCTCTCACTGCTGATCATTGTTCGACGATGGTTACGTGGGAAAGCAGCCAGTGGCTTGGGAAGAATGTTGTGCAAAGTACTGGTGGAGAGAACTCCAAGAAAAGCATGGATAGGTGCACTGGGTGTCGCGATATCACTGAAATGTTGTTGAAATGGCATCAAACTCCATTTATTCAATCTTTCAGCACTGAACATATATGTGCGAGTAAACAGGTAGAACAGCTATTTGTTAACCCTTATCCTATTAAATAAAAGAACTGAAACTTTCAAACCGATGATATAAATTCAAATTTTCATATTTCAAAGGTATTTTTGGAGGAAAGATATCTTCTTATTGGACATTGTAGATGCAAGATCAGAGTGCACGTTCTCTGCAGTCTTATCTTGATCTACACTGTCCGCAAAAGGTCAGTAAGTCGCGCTTAGCAGCCTAGGGGTAAAAATACCTTTGCGGAACGGGTATGTGTTAAAATACCTATGTGGAACAGGTATTTGTTGAAACGCCAATTATTTGTTATTGGAGAGGTCAGTAGATCTCTCTAAAAGTGGCGAGTTTAAAAGGCAGACTGCCTCAAAAATTGCAATTTATATCCACTTTTTAGCGCACTTGTTCTGACACACAGTCTGTTTCGTCATGGTTTTATAAATAAACCGAAATCAAAAAACTGAAATAGGAAATAGACGTGTTTTGTTTTTATGCAACGGATTTAAAAAAAAAAAAAGATTTTTGTATTGATTTGACTGCAAATGTGTTTCGACAGTCGATACAAAACCAAGATTATTTCCGATATTTTCTTCTTTTATTTTCTGTTCCATCATTCATCTTTTCGAAAACCGGAAACTAAGACTAAGGGAGCTAATTCTTGCTTAAATTCAAAGGATAGTTTCAGTTCTTCATTATTTCTATTCAAAGAATAGTTTCAATTACAGTTATTATCTTCAGAACAAAATAACATCTCCAATAGTTGTAATTTTTCATTAAGCAAATAAATCTAAGCGGAAAATAAAAAGAATTTCTTAAAAAAAAAAAAGAGAGAAAAGATCACGCGACTTGAAAACGCGGGAAGGTCACGAGTCTGTCATTTAATGTATAAGAGGTTTCTATGCAGCGGCAATCATATAGTGCCTAACTTGTTTGTTTACATGTTGTGAAATACATGTGTATATTGAAATTTAAAGCCGAAAACTATTTGAAAGCATTGATGCTGACCTCTCCTGGCTTTTTTTTTTTTTTTTTTAAAGAACTTGTAATACCAATGCTGGAATCAATGTTAAATCTACGACATTAAATGTTTCAGTCAGTCATATTACGTAACTTGGCGTGTGAGAATGAAGAATACGTATTACTTTTGCGTTAGATTCAAAATCTGGATTTTTTGTACCCATCATATGCTTAACCTTAATCCTGCTAATTAAGTGAAATGAAACTTTTAAGCCTTTAGTAAAAACCAAAATGTTGCTATGTCAAAGGTAATTTTTGGGGGAAAGTATGTCCTTATCCGACAGTAAATTAAAGAACATACTGCAAGTTCTGTGCAGTCTGATCTTGATCTACATTGTCCTCAAAAGGTCAATGAGTCGAGCTTCTTAAGCAGTCTTAGGTTAACACATATTTACCGTGGTCGAGTCAATTGTTTAAAGCACAAACAGTGCATGTATACGTGTCATAATGTCACAACGCCATAGGTGTCACAATGTCTGTGCTATGTTGATATCGTAGTTCATGATTTTTTGGGGGGCGAGGTGAGGTACGTAAATCAATGGAAAATTAGGACTCGTGACCTGGATGCCCCTGGTTCGAGCCTGGTTCGAGCCTGACTGGAAGCACAGGGGCCCTCGCGGGAGCGCCCTTGGGCAAGATACGTCAGAGCCCTAGCCCAATGGGCCTACTAGTGAAACCCAGGACACACAGTAATTAGCGACATGTGGCTGATATGACTGAAATAATGTTGAAAGCGACGTAAAACATCAATCAATCAATCAATCAATCACCCATGTTTTGGGTCTTTCTTGTTGAAAGTCGTTATAAAAAGGAAATTAGCCACCGACAATCGGCCAGCTCTGCAAGCCGGAATTAAACTATTGAACTTTGGCGACCTAAGGGCATTTTGCTCCTGAAAATTGACCTAATATCTATTTAAGACCTTGAAGAAGAAGGCTCTTGAAAACTGCATTACTTTCTAAATTCAGAATAAGACGCAGAATGCCGCTCAGAATAGTTAGCAGAACACCCGCTCTGTTCACATAGGCCTATAATGATATCAACTGTCTTTTCTAGGCATGCGCACTGCCTCCGATGTAAAACAGGAAGTTCTGATACTGACAGACGGTCTATCGAACTGCGGGGGGAACGCAACATTGGCGGCCAGAAAGCTTCAACAGAAAGCCGACGTTTTTGGATTGATGATTGGGAAGTTTTCCTTGAAGGGAGAAAAGGAGTTGCAGTCCTACGTGTCAGTGCCCCCCAAGAAACACCTTTTCGCCATTGATGGCTTTCAAGATTTGAAAAAATTAATAGATGAGCTAGAATTACAGATTGGGCACCCTGGAAATCCCCCTTGTGCTCCCTTTGATATATGAGTGCTGCTCTTGCAAAAGTAGATTTAACCCTTATCCTGCTAAATAAGTGAACTGAAACTTTCAATCCGATAGTAAACCCCAAGATTTTGCTATTTCAAAGTTATTTTGGGAGGAAAGATATCTCCTTATCGGACAGTGTAGATTCAAGATCAGACTGCACGTTCTGTGCTGTCTGATCTTGATTTACACAGTCCACAAAAGGTCAGTGAATCGCGCTTAGCAGCCTAAGGGTTAATGCATTTCTGTGATGCGTTATGCCAAGCAAGTCATCATATAGTCAAAGAGTCATCATATAATTATGGAACCATAAAATTCATTTTGTCTAAAAAACGGCTGAATCATGAGGTAGACTTGTCCTTTGATATGCAGAGAGTAGACCAATAGCAAAACGTTTCAACCCAGGTCAGATTGCGCGGACTATGCAGGTTGACATGGGTCGAAACCTTTTCACAGAACGTGACTCACATATAGATCTTATTAACTCTGTTTTCAAATCTTCACCAGGACAGGATTCATTGCTCTCTCACCGCCCGGCCGGGTAGCCTATCTAACTTGTTACCTGGTGCTTGCGGGTTCGATACCAGGTTGATTGAAGCAAACTTTCTTTCCGGCGATTTTCGCCTTTTACCTCTGATGCATGTGAGAAGAGTAGTCAGTGGCTTTGAAAGAAAGTTGTGTCAGTACTGGTGTATACGAATATTTTATCCTTTAGCGAAGTGATCGGAACCACCGGCGGCTGCATCTGTAAATATATCAGACATAGCTGTTTCCCATTACCCATGAAGTACTCTTTACTACACGAACAAAATCTTAGACTTGTCCAAATTGAAAGCATTTGCAGACAACGAATTCAATATGGCTCAAATGATGTGATTTGTCACTGAAATGGAAGAAAACATTGTGGGAAAAGGAGAAAATGCTGGTTACCAGCATTTTCTCCTTTTCCCACAATGTTTTCAAAAGGCTTATACATGGATCCATAATTACGTGATGACTTGCAGAGAACCATTCTACATCCCATGATTTAGTCCGTGGAAAAAAAAATAAAGCCATGTAATGCAATGACTTGCTTGGCTTACATACATTACGGAGATGCATTAAATCTCCTTTTCCCAGAGCGCCAGTGCCTCTCAAGATGACTTTGACAACGAAATAATTTTGAAAATTGCCATTGTGGTACGGTGCCTTTAACCCTTAGTCCTGCTGATTAGGTTAATTGAAACTTTCAAGTAGATAGTAAAAACCCATTTTTTTTTCTATTTCAAAGTTATTTTGGGAGGAGAAATATCTCCTCATTGGACTGTGTAGATCCACGATCAGACTGCACGTTCTGTGCAGTCTGATCTTGATCCACACTGTCCTCAAAAGGTCATTGAATCGCACTGAGCAGCCTAAGGGTTAACACGCCTTGTGTTTTTTTTTTTACGAAAAGTTATATTACTGAAATCATATGTAGCCCCACAAATAAGGAAACCCTGTTACTTGTTTCTTCTGACGTGGTATGACAGGGTAACTTTACTTCTCAATATTTCTGCTGATTCCAAGAGCAACGATACGCCGTTTCATCTCCAGTATGCCTGTCGAGGTGTCGTGCAGTCGTTGCTGCACACGAAGGTCACACCAGACATTGACTTGGATTTTATATCTGTTATATGCTTTAGGTAAAATAAAGAATTATCTCAAGATGAAGTACAAAGGTTGCCTTATTTTTTATTCTAAGAATATTTCAGTTTCTTTGCATTTCCCCATAGTTCACTTCCGTATGACACAGGCATGATTCATAAACTTACGTGACTTTTTGGATAAAAGACTTGGATTGGCATAGCATGTTCCTTTGTTCTAACAACCGCTACGGAAGACAAAAGCATTCCTACAGAGGGATATACAGATGCCTGGAACTACTGTTGCTAGGTGACATAAGTCTGTTGCTAGAAAAACAGTTAACCCTTTCCCAAACAAGCCCTGGTTTTCACGTGTCTGCAGAACATGTCTTTTGAAAACACTGTGGGAAAAGGAGAAATTGCTCGTAACGAGCAATTTCTCCTTTTCCCACAGTGTTTTCTACCCTCTTTGAGACCTTTCTGCTATTTTCATCAAATTTAGAATTGTCGTCTGCAAACTTTTTCAATTTGGACCAGTCCAAAATTTGTCATTTGGGAAAGGGTTAAATGGACTAAGAATATCATTTATATCTTTGTTTATACTACACTATTACACAAAAGATACAGTTTCAGTCTCCGGATCCAATCTTTGAAGGCAGTTTCAGTCTTTTTTAGGTATACTATGAAGACACTGGCATTCATTTTCTGTCAACTCTATTTCAACGTCTGTAAAAGATCAGTTTCAGTAAATGTCTTTTGTACGAGGTGGAAGACTTTCTGAAGCAGGAAAAAGTCGTTGTACTCCCCCACCCTACGTATTCACCTGACCTTGCCCCTCGTGACTTCTCTTTGTTTCCAAAGCTAAAAAAATACCTTTCAGTTCGAAAATTTGTTCATCGCAAACACCTCGGTTCTGCAATATTCCAGTGTACTCATGGTATACCTAAAAAGACTATGAAAATGCCTTCAAAGATTGTATCCGGAGACTGAAACTTTGTATATCTGTTGAAGGTGAATACTTTAAGGGAACGAAATAAAACTTTTAGTGAAGCTTATGAAGAATCAAATTTTTGGTACTTAGATGCATTCATATTTGAACACTCCTCGTACATAATTGCGACGATATAGTAGAACAAAATACAACTAAAATAGCACCTGTGTTGTTGTTTTTTCTCTTTTCAAGGGAACCTATACCAACCGGATTTGTTTCTTGCTTAGCCGAAATGTCCCGGACAAAGAATGTTGTTTTCAGTCACAATCACGGATGTAATTAACAGGGATTGTAAAAATAATGACAAAGTATCCATTGATTTGTATATTCTATCTCATTGGAATTCATGCGACGTAATGAAATATAATTTATGACATCGGATTTCACATGATGAAAAATAATTTACAGGCAAGACAGAGAAGGTCGATGGCCTGGGATGTCTTAAAATTCGGATTTGTAAATTTGCATTGAATTGCTTAGAAGGCCTAATGTGCCGAAGTACCGAATGATTTCATTTCATGATAGGCCATTTTTCCTCATCTCCATACGTTGATCATTATTTAAAGCACACTGCGTTGTCAGTTTTTGCTTTCGTTTGTTTGTAGCTGTTACAGCAGTCTTTCAGGTATGTCATGGCGCCTGTCCGTTCCTCATATACAATTTTCTTTTGCTTTTGTTGAAAAGTTTCTTTTTCCAAAGAGCTGGCTACTTTTCCATACAAAATACTAGTATTTAATAACATGTTCAAAGATGAATTATTATTTTCGTAATGTATTATATAAAACCCCAGAAAGATGGCTGGTCTAGCCAAGGATTCGAATGGCAAGTCATGTACTGGTCGTGTGCGTTACTGTCGGACCATTAGCTACCGCGATTCGACATTATGGAACCAGAACTGTTGAACTGGTATACTAAAGAAGAAATAATTGTGACCAGTTTCACTTTAAGTATGTGCAGACGGACGGACGGAAGAAGAGTCGGCGGACAGATAGATTATTATTATTATTATTATTCTCTTTATTTCCTCTTTACAGAGATTAATTCTAATATACAAACATCATAGATTAAAGAAAAAAAAAAGAAAATACAAAGATTGTACAATATTTCCGTTATAACACGGTGTAAGGGTAGAGAGAACAGTTATGCAATAGTAAAAATAAGGTGATTAGACAGACAGACAGACAGACAGACAAGGACACTTAGAGAGTCGAAGAGAGTAGTTTGCAACCCATAGTATGCACACTGGATGGCTTATGTCGAAACGAAAGTGCAGAAGCTACATCCGGTTATGTATACATTTATGTCTTGAATTCTCGCAGCTATCCGATTCAGAGCGAGATGGTCGTATGGATGAGAGTACGAAAATCTCGTTACTGTTTCGAACTCACTTATTGACATACTACTTTCATATAGGCACATACAAATAATCTAGTCCACGTGTGTACTAGTTCTGCTTGAAAAAAAAAAGTGGCAATATGCTCGTCATATTTATGAATATAACCCTGAATTGTCTTCTTATATTTCATTTGCCGGGACAGGGAGTGATTGGTCAATTCCGTAGCACCAAAATAATGCAGGAATATGTATTTAGGTAAAAAGCTAACAATTGGGCCGATCAATCATGCATGCATGCAGATCATCACATAACAATGTACCCATAAAATCCACTATGTCTCACAACCGACCAAATGATGAGGTAGAGTGGTCCTTGGACATACAGAAAATTAACCAATAGCGAAAAGTTTCGGTCCAGGTCAGCCTGCGCGGACTGCGCAGGCTGACCTGAATCGATACTTTTCGCAGATGCAACAAGCCCCCTTTTCACAGAGAATGGCTCATTTATAAACACAAATTTTTCAAAATGGTTAAGTGGTTACTAGATTTTACTCTTATCTTGCTGATTCCCCTTTACATTATAATCAAATGAACCAAAATTTTATCGGGATCCTCATATGTACTTACCCTTCACCAACCAATTCCGAAATTTAACGAGCCCGAGGAGGAAGACTTTTGGAAAACATTGTGTGAAAAGGAGAAAATGCTGTTAACCGCTTTTTCTCCTTTTCCCACATATTTTCCATTCTTTCAGAGACCCATCATTTGAGCCACATCTAATTTGTCATGGATCTGCAAATTTGTGCTTTTAATTTGGCCCAGTCTAATATTTTGATTTTTGTCGTCTGATAAAAGGGAAAATAAGGTATAGAAAAACTTACGCTTTCAGCTGTGTGTCTGAAAATAGATGAGCAAGATCACACGGACGTGCATGCTGATCTTTGTCGACACTCTTCAAAAGAAGATATTAGAGTTCTCGATTAGCATGATGTGGTTAAATATTGTAAGGGATGTACATCCCATAAAGCGGATAAATCTTGAATTAATGTAAACCCCCAACTCTTTCAACGCCAATCAAAGGACTGATAGTCCTGAGAGTCGCCTGGAGGGTAATTGGTTAGAAGTTTTCACCCTTTCTTGTTCAAATCTACTAACGGCATTCAAGATACAAAATTACTTAATCATAAGACAGTATTATATGCAAGCTAACTTGTCATCCTAAATTACAAACATTAACATTAAAATTTACATGAAAAAAAAAAATGTGGTGAGAATTAAAATTTAGGCAACAGGAACAGGTTTAAAAAGTTCAAAGTCTCTTACCCCGGGTGGCTTTATTTAAAAAAATGGTTTTCAAAAGTTACAATCAATTTAAAACAAGTAATTTCGTTGAAATGATATCCACCGCCGAAAAAAAAAACCTTTTTTTTTTATAGAAACATAATTATTAGAGGTATTGTGTTTAGCATGTAAATGACCTTTTATGTTATTGATGAAAATATAGATTAAGCCCCATTTTTCCATGACACGGTATTTCATTAGATAAAAACAAATGCTGATTGTCTGTGGCTTATGATAAAAAATGTAAATATGAAGTTTCATAAAATTTTGTTCAGTTGTTAAAGAAATATTGGTCCACAATGGAAATATACATCAGGCCCCCTTTTTCCATGACAGCGCATTAAAGACAAAAACAAATTAAAAAAACAAGCAGACCAGAAGACATCAAGCCTCCTTTTTCCATGACAAGGCATTACATAAAAAAAAAAGTATATCTCACTATCATGAGGAACGCATGTATGAAATTTCATTAACTTTCATCAACGATTTTAGAATATATCTGTCTGGATGGACTGAAGATCGGACGGAAGAGCGGACAGACGGACAGACAACATGGAAACTATATCTTCTCCCCCATCCCGAAATTCGGCGGGAAATAATAAATGTCAAAGTTCCATTAACATTTACAGTTCCTCCCTACCTTAAGGATGCATGTAAAAAATATGGACAAAAATTAGGCTTCTAGGTTGATAAAAATGTTTTTCTAGCCCAGAATCTGGGCGACTTAACTTACATGTATATCTTAATTCTTTCACATAATTCTAAAATAAACGTTCTAAATAATTTCAGTAGAAAAAGGCATACATTTTCTCTCCAGATTTAGAACAAGTTGTTTTTGTATGGCACAAATTTTCTAAAACTGGACCATGTTCTTATAAAACTATCGGTTAATTTGAATAATTGTCCTTTCCAAATACAGGATGCTAGATAAGAAATTTGGTCAAATTGCTTATACAGTTTCAGAGGCGGTGTTTTTGAAATGTTACTACTCTGTTCTGAAGCTTCTGTGAAGTTTACAGAAACAGAGCAGAACCTCTTGAACAATTTTACAAGAGGACCATTTAGGCAACATTAGTTTAGAACTCAAATGAACTTTGTCTCCTGGTACAGGATCTAGTGATATACTTTTAGACCAAAAATGCCCTTTTGCAACTTACCCATATCTAATCTAAGCAGTCTGACAAAGTTCCGTGAGCATTGGACTGAACATAAATGGATTGTAAGGCACTATATATCTATTACTGTTTCGTCTGATTTGACCTAGTGGCAACCTTTTTCTTTTAACTCCCGGTGACCTACATTCAGTTTTGTCAAAATATTATCCATTTTCATATTTTTTCTAAAATCCTAATTAACATCTGATCTGTATAAACCACAGTAAAAGATGGTGAACAGTACATGTATGTACAGCCCGTAGGCATTGTTTTTTACCATAATTCTATACATGTTAAAGCAACACCCCGTTTAAGGTTTCTCACAACTCATGAAAGCATACGCATTTTATCCAGCAATGTTGGCGGATATTATCAATCATATATCCCTCTCAAACAATGTTTTCTGACCTTCCAAAGACAAGGCCTATCATTCGAGTCACGCTATTTTGCCATCTGCTTTTAAGGTACTGGTGTGACACCATATTTAACCTACAAGGTTGTGGATCGATACAATTTCGGAAATATTGTTGCTGGGTTCCTGTTCGATTATTTTCACGGCATAGCTGAATTCGCTGGCTTCTGACCTACTTCTTGGTACTGATAAAGAACGAATAGGCGATAATTTGCGATTGGTCAAAAATGTGCACATGTTTATTCGGGGCGGCCTTGCTGGCATATTTGCTCGCACATTTGTCAAACCTCTATTAACAAGGTAATCGATACCCCGGGGTCTTGATTCATACCACAGCAGATTCGTGTAGTAGAGAAGGATTCTTTTCTTCTGGTATTTGGAAATCTAATATTTTCATAAGCGTTACCCGGTAACCCAATAATACTTTTCAACAATATGAAAAATGAAAAACAGTGAGGCTATTGCTCCTGGGGTTACTTTTGCCGTCTGCAGACGCTTTCAATTTGGACAAGACCAGCATTTTCTCATCTGGTAAGGTTTTAAATATCACAGTTTAAATTTAAAAAAATGTGTGAACTTATGTATTCTTGTAGGGTAGTATCTTACAAAAATAAGTCATGCTCTGGCAAAAGGAGGCTTAATGCATCTCTATGATGCATTATACCAAGCAAGTCATCACATTGCGATGGATACATAAAATCCATTTTGTCTAACAACCGTCTGAGTCATGAGGTAGAATGGTCCTTGGACATGCAGAAACTTGACCAATAGCAAAGAGTATCACCCCAGGTCAGCCTGCGCGGACTGCGCAGGCTGACCTGGGGTGATGCTCTTTGCAGATGCATTAAGCCCCTTTTTCACAGAGCACGGCTCAAATTTTTGTATTATGGGCTGGTGGCCATATTTTCGAATAGACATTTCTCGTGTAACGAGTTTCGGGTATTTTGAAGCAGTGCGGGAGAGGGGGGAAAATCTCATAAAGAGCATTTTCTCGTTCTCAATCAATGTCTTGTATTGAAAAAACAAATCCAACCAAATGAGCCACAGCTGACTTGTCTGCAGATGCTTTCAATTTGGACAAGACCAAACTTTTCTCATCTAGTAAGACGTTAAATGTCATGGATTGAAATAATTGAGAACTTGTGAATCCCTGTTAGGGAATGCCTTTTAAAAATGAGCCGGGCTCTGGCAAAAGCGGGCTTAATGGATCTCCGTAATGCATTAAACCAAGCAGACATCACCTAACTATGGATCCATAAAAATCCATAAAATCCATTTTGAAAAACAACCGACTGAATCATGGGGTAGAATTATCCTTTGACATGCAGAAAATTTAAAGATAGCGAAAAGTTTCGGCCCATGTCAGCCTGCGCGGAATGCGCAGGCTGACCTGAGTCGATACTTTTCGCAGATGCATTAAGCCCCTTTTTTACAGAGCATGGCTCATATAATTCTGAACTTGTGAAATCTTGTGAGGCAATCTCTTGCAAAATGGTTTGCATTATGGGCCGGTTGCCTACGTTTCTGAATGAAATAAATTGAAATTGAATTTGTAATTGAATTTGCTGCAAATTTTTTGCTATGGGAGGTAAAGAGCTTACTTTTCACCTGACGACAAAATTTTGGACTTGGCCAAAGTGAAAGCATTTCCCGATGACAAACTAAACATGGCCCAAATGATTGGATTTGTCTATGAAAAATCAAGTTAAAAAACATTGTGAGAAAAGGAGATAATGCTAGTTATCATCATTTTCTGTTTTACCACAATGTTTCCAAAGGCTCTCTCTCTCAAGATCGTTAAAGCACGGGACTGTATTGTAAAGAGTTAAGAGATATTTGTTTGGGCTTTTTTTTTTTTTTTTTTTTTAACAGTTAAAGGCACAGTAGCGGCCAAAAGTAAACAAGGCCGCTGTTAAAATGCATTTAGATTTAGACCATACCGTTCAAAAGAATTGAAATTGTTATGAAGAGGACGATCTGTTATTGTACTGTCGGTCCAAGTGTTAGTCAATGACAAAAAAATGAATTTCAAAACTAATTTCAAACTTTTAAAGTTGCCAGGTAGTTCTATAAATTGTTTACTTTTACTTGAATATTAAAATTCATTTTTCTGCAAGCGACTAACAATCAGACTGACCGCACAAGAAAAGAATGTCATCTTCTCAATATTTTCCATGTTTTTAGATGGTTTGATTTAAATTTAAATGCATGTTAACAGTTGCATTGGTTTATTGGCTGCAATTGGGTCTTTAAGTTGTAGCAAAAATGACGTGGATTATTCAATAGCGTTTGAGTATAAATAACCTGAGCGTTGTAAATGAAAATCATATCCCGTAACTTGCGCACTACGTAACCATTTTGTTTTGATTGCCCACTGAAGTCAGAAGGTGGAATACAAGCTAAATTCAGAATGCAGTTCTCACCTCGGATTTTTACGGTCTGTATTGCCTTGATCGTCTTGTCGGCGTGCGACGCCTTGTTTTTCAGCGGAGACAGAGACTGCGAGCTGTCAAACTGGTCACCATGGACCATCAAGAAGGGTTATACGGTCAGCAGTCGACAAAGAGCCATCTTGGCGTGGGCGACTGGGAAAGGAGCGCCCTGTCCAAATGCGAGCATGTTGTTAGAGACAGGTAAGTGACTCCTTCAGTGAAATATATGAGCTGTGGTCAGGCAAAAGGGGTTTAACCCTTTCCCAAACAAGCCCTGGTTTTCACGAGTCTGCAGTACAAGTCTTTTGAAAACACTGTGGGAAAAGGAGAAATTGCTCGTAACGAGCAATTTCTCCTATTCCCACAGTGTTTTCTACCCCTTTTGAGAACTTTCTACCATTTTCATCAAATTTAAAGTTGTCGTCTGCAAACTCTTTCACTTTGGACCAGTCTAAAATTTATCGTTTGGGAAAGGGTTAATGCATCTCCGTTATCCATAATGTAACCAAGCAAGTCATTACATAATCACGAATGGACCCATAAAATCCATTTTGTCTAATAAACAACAGAACTGTGAGGTACACTGCTTGTTGCACACACACAAAATTGACCAAAAGCAAAAAGTTTCAGCCCAGGACAGCCTGCGTGGATTGCGCAGGCTGACCTGAATCGATACTCTTTTTTTATTTTTTTATTTTTTCCTCATATGCATTAAGCCCCCTTTTCACAGAGCATGGCTACATTATATGAACTCGACCACTTTCAACGGCTGACCAAGAATCTATACCGTCAGCTTGAAAAGGCAAGCCTATCAGACAAAAATACAAATGTAATACAAAAAAAAATACGTTTCAGTGTTCAGTATGCATGCTTTCAGCCGTCGAAACACTCGTCACAACTCGGCCGATTCCGTACCGACATCTAACTTGATCACCGGATCACCCGAGGTTTGCCGAATGCAGTCGAAAGAGACATTTTAATGTAAAAGGCCGCTTCACACTTTTCCATTGCCTGCACAGAAAAGGGATATCGATATAAGCATTATCATTTACCAAAGGACAAAACACTTTTCCGAAACTGATATTATTTGCAGACGATAGATTAGCAGCGATTTCTCCTTTCATACAATGTTTTCAAATGGCCTCTTTCTTAGGCTCGTTAAAACTCGGGATTGTGTGATAAAGATTATTTCGGGGCGAAATATGCAATTTAGTCGGTGCGGAAAAAAAAAACGAATATTGCATTCGTGTTCATTTTTTATTTATCTTTTCTTTTAATAATGTAACTCGTCTTTCAAAAACGGGAAAGGAGTGTTTTAACCCTTTTAAGAATGATTTAGATTAAAAGCGATTTAAAAAAAGACCACTTATGATATATCCTATATTTGTAATACTCGTTTGAACCATGCTCTGTAAAAAGTGGGTTTAATGCAACTGTGCAAACTGTCGACCCATAAAAGTCTGTGAAGTACGCGCAGGCTGATATAAGTCGAAACTTTTTGCCATTTGTAAATTCTCTGCATGAACGACCTTTCTACCTGATCAAGCAGTCGGTTAATAGGCAAAATATACTTTATGGATCCATAATTATGTGATGACTTGCTTGGCATGACGCATCAGGGAGATACATTAACCCCCTTTCACCAAAGCATGGCTCATATATCGATGAAAGAAAGAAAAAAGAAAAACATACATTTTTTGTTGTCTTTTTTAAAACAGATACACCAGCAAAGATCAAAGAAACAGCCAAGGCACTAAAAACCCATTTCCTAAAATGGCAGGGCGTCATGAAAAACGGGAGACCCGTCGGTGTAAAGCGAGATTTACTGGTCATCATCGACTCGTCAGGAAGCATTGGAATAACTAACTTTACAATTGCTACAGATCAGACCGCCCGACTTCTCGGTCTGCTATGTCCATTCGACGATCCGTTCGAAAGGCAAGCAAATATCCAGAGAGCAGCTTTGATAGAGTTTTCTTCGCATGTCATACAAGTGTTTGACTTTGACGATAAGGAGGATACCGACAATATTCAACAAGCAATCAAAAGCCTGCGCTATATGGGACAGGGTACCTGCACCGCCACAGCCTTTGGAGAGGCTGAAAAAATGTTAAATGTAAACAGGGGTAAGCTGTCTGGTTTTTTCCTTTGTTTTTTCATGCGTGGTTCTTGTTGCTGATTAATTAACTCTATACCACACAATACCGAGTTTTAACGACCCTCGGGAAAATCCCTTTGAAAACTTTGAGGGAAAAGGAGAAAATGCTGGCAATCAGCATTTTTTTTCCTTTTCCCACAAGATTTTCTACACTTTTACAGAAAATTACCATCATTTCGGCTACATCTAATTTGTCACCTGAAAATGTTTTCAATTTCACCAAGTCTAAACATTTTGTCGTTTGGTCAAGAGTTAACTCTTTACCAAACGACGAAATTTTACACTGTACATAACGAAAGCATTCGCAGACGATAAAATCATTGTGGCTCAAATGTTGGTGTTTGTCTATATTAGGGTAGAAATATTGTTGGATAAGAAGGGGGAGTGCTGATTTCCAGCACCGCCTAACCAGCGTTTTTTCCCTAGATTATATCACAATATCTTCATAAACGCCTCCCTCTCAGAGTATCAAAAGACGGGTTTATGTGGTAAAGAGTTAGTTTTTGGTTGGGACCAGTTCAAAGGTCAAAACTAGAGAGACTGCTAATCCGAAATTTAAAATCGCACAAGGTATTGCAACTGCCGTGTAAAAAGTGCAGGCGGAAAATGGCAATAAATAATACATCTGCGGAAAAATCAAGCCAGTTTTTCGCTACAAATTTCTTAAAAAAGACAAAATAATTTCAAACGGGGAATATATTTTTTTAAAATACCAACTTATTTACTGCAAATCTCCGTAGACAATTTTTTAATACAGACATGGGGAAAACCGGGATTTTTGCAACAGACTGATGACAAAAATAACGTCCCCATCTTGTTGGGCTTTTACCGGGGCTTTTTTCTGAAGCATAATATGGGCTAGGTTAACTCTTTTTTTTTTTTTTTTCTAGAGTTTGGTTACTTCACTTTTGATATGTATATACACATGTGGCATCATTCATTGAAAAACTTACATTCTGACAAGACAGTGTACTATGTATAGGTCTAAATAAAATGTCTGTTCTATTCTGTTCTGATCTGCTATGTTTATAAATGACTGATGTAGAGGTTATATGCTAGCTAACCATGGCCGGATGAATCGTACAAGGTATAGGTTTTAGAGAGTAAACGTATATCTTATTTTGAAATTCGTTGCATTCCCGCCTTGAAAAATAGTCCGGTTCTGTACCCAGAATGCCCATATCAAATAGGTTATGAATTTGAAAAATGCCACCTAGCGGAAGATAATGGAAAATATACTTTAAGACCTCGAGAAAAGTGGAAACCATTTAATTGGCAGCGAAAGAGTAAACACATTGTTTAACTCTTACACTACCATTGACGACTTAAATAGCTTTTATGGACAGCGTAGATCAAGATCACACTACACAGAACGTGCATTCTGATCTTAGATCTAGACCATCCGCTACCAGATATTAGTTTATGAACAAATTCAGCTTCAATAGCGATGGAAATCTACTTTTAGATCTGGAAAAAAAAGTCTAATTTCTTGAGTTGTTAGTGAAAAAGTTAAAACGACGTGGAACATATTGTCGTGTCCAGTCATCTTGCACGTTCGGTAATCTTGCGCACTTCGGTATTTCTTTTTGCTCAAGAAGTTTGCGTGTTTGTGAACGGCGGTTTCTACAACCAAATCTGGAAATTTAGGAATTTAGCCTAATCGGAAAGGTAAGTACAGCTAAAATTTTTACCTGGGAGTGTTTTCGTTAGTGTATGGTGTTTTTTTCTGTAAATATTTATGAAGAATGCCTTTAAAACCCAATTTCCTATGAAAGCCGGTCGCAGGATTTCGTCTGTTTGTCAAACGGGTATTTTATGTTCATTCACTGAAAATAAAAAAAAAATATATATATATTTCACATTTTCATAAGTCGTAAACACTACTTTTAACAGTACTTTTGTTTTTTAAATTCAACAACAATAAGACCACAAATGCGCCCCGTTTCACCACCATTCTGTCAAATTATTGAATGTAAAGGCCTGGATCAACATTTTTTTTTTTACGGAGAACCATTAGGTGCCATATGTTTTTTTTTCCTTTGTTTAGAAAAATTCATGAATAAACAAACTTTTAAAAAATAAGTCAATAAGTCGATTATGAAAATGATTTTAAGTGACGATAAGGACAGTATCCTTTGATTTTATCTTTCTTTTCTTTCAGGTGAAACAGAATGGCGACACACACAGAAAAAGTCTAAATATGGGTACCTCATGATGAGAGTAGCATACCAAGATGTGAAAGAGAATGGTTTTACGATGAGGCGAGCTGCAAGGGTACACGGCATACTAGAGCCTATGTATACTCCTTCGAAGGCTACACTCCCTTGGAGACCCATCCATATTCAGTGCATTTGCAGACGATGATTTCAGTGTGGCTCAAATGATGAACCTTGCCTTTCATTTAGTAGAAAACATTATGGGAAAAGTAGAAAATGCTGGTTACCATCATTTTCTTCTTTTCCCACAATGTGTTCAAAAGGTTTCTTCCTAAGGGTCGCTAAAAGTCGGCATTGTGTGGTATAGAGCTAAGGGTTAGGGTTTGCATTGATCTTTAGACTAGTCATTTTAATTTCTTTTGTTTTATGACTATCTGCATATTTCTGTTTACTATATTTGCTTGGACTTGAATATCCCTGTGTACTGTCCATGTATTTGTGTTCTAGCTCACCTGTCCCATTGTGAAAAATTTAGCATCTATGATTCCATTTTGTCTGCGTTAGTCATGTTTGCTTGTCCGAACATATTTTTGTGCCAAACCGTAAAGCCAGGGGCTTCGATATTTGATTTGCAGCATTATCTAGTGGGTCTCTACCAAAGCTGTTAAAATTAAGCACTTGGCCCTGTCGGGGCGGGGATGTGTCACAAGTTTATAGATAGGCTTGTATTGTACAAACTTTAGAAATATTCTCGTTTAAAAACAGGAGACCAAAAGCCTTTATATTAAGTTTGTAGCATCGTCTAGTGGACATCTACTTACGTTGTTAATGGTATGTCCCTTGGTTCAATATTTGCCCCAGGGTTCACAAGTTTGTACACAGGTTGATATAGTTCAAACTTTAAAGATCTCCTTATAATAAACTAAAAGGCATAGAGCTATGATATTTGCTATGTAGAATGAACTTGAGTGCCTTCACCAAAGTTGTTTAAATAATATCCCTATAGTCAAAACTAGCTCCACCCGAGGGTTCACAAGTTTGTACTTAGGCTTAAAAAGTGCTAGCTTCTTGTACGAAACCAGAAAGTCTAGAGCTTGTATATTCAGTATGTTGCATCACTTAGTGTTAGAATGTTATCCTTGTATGAAACCGAAAGGTCTAAAGCCTTTATATTCAGTATGTGGTATCATTTAGTGTTAAGAAAATTTTATCCTTTAGTGTTAAGAAAATTTTATGAAACTTAATATTTACATTGTTTACCATGAGCACACACACTGATTATTTGTTTTATTCAATAAAATACCATGTCTTGGAAAAAAGGCTTACTGTGTAATTCCATTATGGACCAATAACAAAAAGGCCACGTGAACATGCAAAACGCAATACCTCATATATTTTCCTATCAAAAAGGTCTTTTTCGGCGGGTGATATCATTTCAACGAAATAACTTGTTTTTATTGCAACTGTTTAAATAAAAATATATTTAAAAGTCTATTCTTATTTTGTTTTCTTTGAAATCGCAACTTCTGATACAGGTCCCAACTGCAGTGCCTTCAGCACTTTGATTAGTATTGCTTTAATTTACACCGTTTTCAATGTAATTTCATTATGGGCCATACCCTCTGTAAATGGAGCTTCATGCATCTGCCAAAAGTATGGACCAAGGTCAGCTTGCGCAGTCCGTGCAGGCTAATCTGGATCGAAACTTTTTTGCCATTTGTTCAGTTTTCTGCGGGTCAAGGACGAGTGTACCTCATGATTCAGTCGGTCGTCAGAAAAAAAGGGTTTTATGGATCCATAATCATAATGATGACTTGCTTGGTATAATGCATCAGGGAGATGCATTAAGCCCCCTTTTGCCAGTGCGTGGCTAATATAGATATGCCACAAACACTGAAAATGCATGCACAAGTAAACAGGTAAAACAGGTATTTGTTAGAATACCTACATGTATGCTGGAATCAAACTTAATTCTACGAAATAGAATGTTTCAGTCAGTCATATTACGCAACCTTGCGTGTGAGAATAAACAATACGCTTTTGCTTTGGATTAAAAATCTCGAATTTTGTGATCCATCATATACGTACTTAACACCCCTTCAATTAGTCCTGTTTATAAGCCCTATGTACGTTATTTTTCATTTTGACATTCAGCGTGTGTTCGGCACGAACTTGTTTGATAACTGAAATAGATTTCGTTAAAAAAAACTAATGTGAATTCTTGTTTGTTATACATCCGTCTGCTTGACTGAAAAACATGGCGGCGACTCCGTCGGCAATCCGACATGTAAGTGATTTGGTTGAATTCTGAATGAAGCTGCCCATTTTTATTAAGACTGCGGCTGATTATTTTAAAAGGAAGTTGTTCCTAAAGGTATATAAAGTTCTTTTTCGTAATAATACCGGCTTTGGAGAGATCAAATTTGCTCATAAGACTGAATGGGACCCGTTTAGATGTTACGTGCAAAAGAAAAATAAAATGTGAAATGTCCAATAGGTAAATGTTGAAAGGTACATAAGCATGTATACGTCTAAATATTTGGACTACCGTTCACTGTGGACAATTCAATTGTTTGAAATACATCCGTGTCTTAATGTCTGTGATCTATCGATATAGCAGTTCATTTTTAGGGGGGTGGAAGTCCTGCGAGGGGTAAAGTGTAGTAAAGTGGTGACGTGTCATGACCTGGAGGCCCCTTGCTCGAGCCTTATTGGGAACAAGGGGCCCTTTTAGGAGCATCCCTGGGCAAACACCTCGGAGACCTAGCCTAGTACTGGTAAAATCCAGTACACACGCGAGCTGTGGCTGATATGACTGAAATGATGTTGTAAGCTGCGCAAAACACCAATCAATCAATCAGTCAGTCAATCAGTCAGTCAAAGCGATCAGTCATGTTTGGGGTTCTTTATAAAGAGTCATTATAAAGAGAAAATTAGCCACAGAAAACCTTGCAAACATGAATTTAACTGTTGAACTTAGGCGAATTACGAATTGTTAAATTCGTACTTTAAAAATTGATCCATAATCTGACTAATGTTCAAAAGCCATGTTTATGTAACCCTTGACTGTTTGAATGCGCATTTTTAGATCATGTTATTGTAGCTTTCGAAAATATTGTGCCGGTAGATGACATTAATATTTTTTAAAACTTTTCGAGAAACATTGTAACAAGAGTAAGCGTTTCAATGAATGCTATATCGTTTAAGAATACCAACTTTGATAAAATATACCATTCCGTCAAAGGGGTAGCATAGAAATATGATAACAGCTAGCGACTTTCTTTATTAACCTATTGCTGTTTAAAGCCAAATTTATATACCTCTGTAGAGTAAAGCATTTGAAAACACCATTCAAAGAGTAACAAAACTTCCAAGGTTTAAAATTTTGGGAAAAGTTGTTTCAGAAGATGGCACTACGACAAGTAGCTACATACTAGTATAACAATAATTGTAATTATTGTTGTTATTTGTCAAATAATCTCAGTTTTAGAAGCAAAAAAAAAAAAATATTTTGTAACAATTTTACTCTTGCATTCAAGGTCTTGGAAAACATTGAGGCAATTGGTAACATATCGATATCTTTCTTCTGCTAGTAAAACTATAATCCATATGCGATTGGACCTTGTCGAAACGAAAAACAAGGTTCTTTGCAGATGGATCAATAAGTTTTTGCACTCTGTTCATACTAATTTATTACTAATTTTCTTTTTTCAAATGCCTTTTCGCAGTATAGAGCCATTTTATTCAATGTCTGCAACTTTTCCGAGTGCAAGAGTAATATAAGTTTAAACATGCTAGGTCTTGTATAGAAGTATTTAGTTATGTTTTGTTGTCTTAATGTTTGGCAAAAAGGACATATTCGTCCATTTTCTTCGCATTCAACTAATTAGATGTTGAAATTTGTCTTTGAAAGAGTAAAATAATTATGTATTCATATGTTGAAAATTTTAATGAGCTAATTTTTTACGCATGTGTGTAATTAGTAAAAAATAAAATTGTAAAAATTTAAATCGCATGTTTTTTCCCAAATCCGTAAACTTTTACAGCAGGAAAAATAACCCGTTATACGGAATACTACGACGGAAGAACAAGCTGCGGCCCGTGGCTCAGTCAGTCACGTAAAGGGTTTTTACTATTTCACTACCAAGTAAATAAATAATTGAGCCGTGCTCTGTGAAAAGGGGACTTTACTTAATGCATCTGCGAAAAGTATCGATCTAGGTCAGCTGACTGCGCTAAACTTTTCGCCATTGGTCAATTTTCTGTATGTCCAAGGACCATTCTACCTCTTAAGTCCGATGTAGAAAAAGTGGCTATTATGCGATGGCTTGATAGGTATAATGCATCATAGTCTGGTACCTGCCGTACTACAAGAGTACGTCAGGCAAAGCGCAATGATAGTAGTAAAGGAGGGTAGACCTCGGACTCGGTCCGAGGTCTACCCTCCCTGAGTCCGCGGTTTACCCTCCCGGGTCCTTAGTCTAACCTCCCTCGGGAGGGTAAACCTCGGACTGAAGGCCGCATCACCGGTGATTTGGCGGTAATTCGGCTTCCGCGCGTAGAAATACAATAATAAATAGTCCACTACTTGAATAGAAGTAGTTCCGGCAGGTGGTTCAGCCAGAGACCCTCGTTGGACTTAGTCTTTTTTTGGAGAGTTGTTCTTTCTCTCTATTACCGTCGGACTTAGTCTTTTTTCCACAATTTGATTAAAAAAGTAGTTCCAGCTGATGTAAACAAGCGTTTTGATTGGTCGAGACGTTTTCCCGCCAAAATTCAAATTGGAGGTGAATCACACCACAGGATGGTTCAGGCAGAGATCTTTGATTAAAAAAGTAGTTCCGGCTAATGTAAACAATCTGGTTCAGGTAAATGGGGTCAGACTGGTTCAGGCAGAGAGTATCGTTGGACTTAGTCTTTTTTTCCGTCTTTTGTTCGTCTCGAACTTTCTCTATCACCGTTGGACTTAGTCTTTTTTCCCGTCTTTTGTTCGTCTCGAACTTTCTCTATCACCGTTGGACTTAGTCTTTTTACCCACGATATGGGGTTATTTTCCCCTCCTCATGCTGGTTCAGGCAGAGATCATCGTTGGACTTAGTCTTTTTTTGAGTTGTTCTTTGTCTCTATCACCGTCGGACTTAGTCTTTTTTCCACGGTATGGACTATATTCCCTCCTCATACTGGTTCAGGCAGAGAGCATCGTTGGACTTAGTCTTTTTTCTCCGTCTTTGTTCGTCTCAATCTTTCTCTATCACCGTTGGACTTAGTCTTTTTCTTTGGCTCCTACCAGTATGATCTTTAGACATTGCCTGACTATATGATCTGAGTGTGGGTTTTTTTCCGACATTTCCCGGAAATCAGTTCGTCTAGACTTACATGATCTTAGATTTATTCGTCCCTAGTTTTATTTGTCCCTAGTTTTTAATCTGCAAAACTTTTTTAAATTGTAAAAAATTTTTTATCCGAAATTTTTTCTATGATAAAAAATTTTTAAGCATAAAGTTTTTTCTATTGCTAAAATTTTCTCTGTAAGATTTTTTTGAAAAAATTTTTCTCTGCAAGATTTTTTTATTGAAAAAAAATTTTTCTATCGATAAAAAAGTTTTTTCTCTCTGCAAGATTTTTTAATCGAAAAGTTTTTCTCTCTGCAAAAAAATACAACAACACATCTGCGAAATTGACAATTGTTAAAGATAGGTTTTCTAAGGTTTGGTTAGTCCTGAAAAGGACTGTTTTTGGAGATTGAACTGTCTTTTTTTCCTCGTCTAATGACAGCAACCAAAATTCGCATGACAGATGGGACAACTTCCAGTTCTTTTTGTAATTGTCATTGTCGCATCCTTCTTGGTGATCTTTCTCCCGAGTTCAACGTCAACTAATATGAGATCTGGAGTTGTTGTCTGCATAAACAGCTCAAGTAATTTTTCTCCGAGTTCTCTGTATGGCTGTGTTATCTGCTCTAGGTGTCTTTGAACTGCTATGAGTTGCCTTCTTAATACCAACAGGTCTTCACCAGCATTTAAATAGTCTTGGAGAGCGTCAGTTATTTGATGATTTATCCATTCCATATTTTTTTAATTCTTTTTCGCTTTGGTGTACTTTATGATTTATTCGTCTTGCTCGAGAGAACGAGAGTCGAATGACTATAGAAGAAGTTCATTGATTTTATAGCTTGTTGGAGGGATTGACCTACTTTGACTTGGAATTAACGTTAACCAATCGTTAGTTTCGTTACATTTTTTTGGATTTGATACTCTTAGACATTGTAGATAGATCATATAGTACGTTATGTTCTATCTACATGCTCTCGCCCACGTTCGCGCTTTTAATTCTAACGCAAAGTAGGTCAATCCCCCTGTCAAGCTATAAAAGAGACAGCGTTTTTATTCTTGTATTAATTCATTTCACGATGAAGTTATCGAAATTTTGCTGTGGACTATTTGGCGACAAGAAGATTAAGAAGGAGGTGAAAGAGAAATGGGAAAAAGAGGCTATGGAAAAGAAACAAGACGAGATAGAAGAAAGGAAGAGGTTAAAACATAAAGCTCTTCGTGAGTTTTTTGGAAGACGAGGGTATGAGTTTTATACTCGTACCCCAATCGTTAAGATGGGTAATATTTACCCAGACTTGTCAGAGTTGATACCGCCAACAGAACATCGCGGTTGGCAAAATAAGTTAATGAGAATGTATCCTTCATTGAAATGGTAAAGAATACGTTCTCTTTAATTTTAAAACAGCCCTTTTCAGGGCTACCCAATACCAAGAAAGTTTTTACTTTCTTCAAATTGTCAAAAACAAAAAAAGTCAAGTCCTATATGTTTTTTATATCTTTTATTTAAAACATTCTGTACAATAATCATTACAATGAAACACTGAACTGGTAAAATATATACAATGAAACACTGAACTGTAGAAATAAATGAATCGTTTTTTGAAACAGTTCTTTGAAACAGTTCTTTGAAACAGTTCTTTGAAAAATGTTACCACATTTTTTACAACTCACTGTGTTTTTCTTTTTTTCTTCGGGATGTCAGGTTCACATTCACTCTTGCGTTTCCTCTTTTTTTCATTGTTTCCATCATTGTGTTCGTCATTGTTATTTTTCAACACAATATCTGGACAGATTTTTGCACCATGTTTTTTTGTTTTGCAGAAGAAACAGTTCTTCTTTTTCTTTTCTCTTTTCTCATTGATTTTCTCGTTGATTTTCTTTTCTTCAGATCCTGAAGAAACTTGCTTGTTTTGCTCCTCTCCAGACAGTGAAGAGGGTTCGTTGTTTTGATCGAGTATAAGAGTATCCTCTGAAGAAAGTTTATTTTTTGGGGAACTTTGTCGCGGGTTATCATGTATTTCTACTTGAATTCTACAGATTTCTGTATCGCTGATTTCTGTGTTATCATGCTCCATATTTTCGATCTCCTGTTCGATCTGATTTCCAGTCGATGAAGTTGTAGTCTGTGACGATCTTGTCTTCCGTTTATTCTCGTCTACTTTATAGGATAATAGAGCCCCAACGTATTTCATATGTTGAAATTCACCACCAGTCTCCATTGTTGACGAGATTTTGACCTCGTGGCTGTAGGGGTCCACGAAGACAGAGACGAATTTCCACATCAAATTTTCTTTTTCTGGACATTGTCTGGCCCAATGTCCTGATCTGTAGCATGTAAAACAAATATTCGTTGTCATATCACTCACCCCATGGCGTTTGTCGAATGTTGCTTGATCCAGGACTCTGGTGATACGATAGACATCTTTTTCTGCAAAATATTGGTGGGATAGAAATGATCCCACGTAGTTCCCAGTATGGTAGACTTGATATCTTGACGGTATATTGGTGATCTCATAATCGTGAGTGTATGGGTTAAGATACAGATACATTCTCTTTGGTGTTGTACTTTGTAGCTTGAACCCACTCATTTTTCTACCAGTTGTCCTGTTTGAAATCTTTCCGAAGAATGATGAAGATTTCAATCGTATCACCTCTTTTTATACACGTTTGGCCTGAAAAAAGATATAAAAAAGCTAGGATTTTTTTAGTTCTGGCTCATTGTCTGACTTACAATCAGCCATAAAACAATGTCTAAAAGGCTAGTACCTTATTCAGACAGTACAAGTGACGATGAGACAATTCAGTCCATGTCGAAAAAGAGAAAAAAATTACTGCCGGCAAAAAAATGAAAAAGAATCCTAGTCTACCCAGACAGTAGCAGTAATGATGAAACCGATGATGTGAAATTTTCACCGTCAACCAAAAAGAAAAAAAGTTTACCATTGAAAGAAGAAAGTGATGGTGAAGACAAAAAATCTTTGAAAGAAGAAGACAGAAAATCTTTGAAAGAAGAAGACAGAAAATCTTTGAAAGAAGAAGACAGAAAATCTTTGAAAGAAGAAAGTCATGCTGGGTTATTTTCACCCAAGGAAGAAGAAAGTGAAGACAAAAAATCTTTGGATATGAAAAGTCTATACGCCTTAAAAGAAGTGGGAAAAAAGAAGTCAAGAAAATTCAATACAGATTCCCATGTACTGGAGACGTCTTTTAAGGAATTCGATGAGCTACAACCACAGCAATTGACCGTCCTATTTGACGATGTTATCCAACAGATCGTTCAAAAGTTAAAGGCTGAATCGAGGGATATGATTAGAATTAGCATCAATCACCCTTCATTGGCTGTAGGAATTCACATTCCCTTTCTATATGTGGAGGAGTTGGAGAGTCATACTATGTTAGACGAGATTGAAAAAGTTCTACAGTCGAATGAGGAATTCGTCTTGAACGATGGTCGCATGACATTCGATATCACACATACGGTACCCCCAAGTGGAAGTGGCAAAAGAGTTAGGGGTACAGAAGTATTGGATTCAAAAGTTTTCGCAAAGAAGATGGTTGGTTGGTTGTATTAGGGTTTAACGCCACTTTAACAGCTAAGGTCATATCATGGCGGTCGGTGACGCACATGTGTTTCCTGGCTTTCTCACACCAGTACTAACACAACTTTCTTTCCAAAGCCACCGACTACTTTTCCGCAAAGAAGAAACAATCGATTATTGAAATTAATAATGAAGATCATCTATGTTTTGCAAGAGCCGTTGTTGTGGGAATTTATCACCATGAACGTGAAAACACCCAAGAATGGAGCCGAAGATGGGATTACATCAAAAGATCAAACAAAACACTTCAAAAGACTGAAGCCGAGAAATTGATGAATGAAGCTGAAGTTTCGTCGACGCATCCTGTAGGTCTTGAAGAATACAAAAAAATTCAAGATTTCTTATATGAAAAAGACTATGTTATTAAAGTCCATCAACAGCATTCAAAATTGGAGAAAGTGTTTGAACATCCAGAAGTGAAAGACAATAGTAAAATCATACATTTGTACTTTCATCAAAACCACTATGACTACATCAAATCCATCACAGCATTTCTTGATTGTGCTTATTATTGTGAGTTCTGTGATATGCGTTACAGGAATCGGGAAGACCATATTTGCTCAAAGATCTGTAAAGGTTGCTTTCGTACTGGAAAATGTCCATCGGAATCAAAAGAGTATGTCTGTTCCAAGTGTCATAGATGTTTTTTCAGTGCAGAATGCTTGAAAAAACACAAAACACTTCAAGGTAAAGAGAAGAAGACCATTTGTGAATTAGTGAAACTCTGTTCAAAATGTGAAGGCCAGTTTTTTGTCAGAAAGAAAAATCATGTCTGTAAGGGAAAGAAAAAGTGTCATCTCTGCAAGAAAATAGTTGACTTCTCTCATCGCTGTTTTATTCAGCCTTACCAGAGTAAGATGAAGCACGACAGCGACGATGAGACGAGTTCTTCTGTAGTCAAAAAGCCTTTGTTCATTTTCTTTGATTTCGAATGCCAGCAAGACACAGGGATACACATTCCGAATTACTGTATTGCACACCGAGCCTGTGCTGAATGTATCGATAAACCACTTGATTTTCATTGTTCCACATGCAGTGAATTCGAAGAAGGAAGAGAAGTTATTTTTCAAGGAAAAGAAACTTTGACTCAGTTTTGCAGCTGGCTCTTTACAAAGCATCATAAAGGAATCATAGCTATTGCCCATAATCTCAAAGGTTATGATGGCCAATTTATTCTCAATCATATTATCAATGTTGGGATGAAAGAACCAGAACTGACCATGAATGGGAATAATATTTTGAAGTTAGAACTGAATGGTGTGTGTTTGATCGACTCCTTCAGTTTCATGAACTTTGGGCTGGCAAAATTTCCGACTACATTTGGACTTCAAGAAATGAAAAAAGGCTACTTCCCTCACTGGGCAAATACAGACGAATTCTGGGATTACGTCGGCCCATACTTGGACATGTCTTATTACAAACCCGATTCAATGTCTGAAGAGGCTCGATCGAAATTCATAGTCTGGTATAATGACAAAGTTCAAAATGGTGAGGAATTCAATTTTCAAAAAGAGATGGAGTTGTACTGTCGATCGGATGTTGATATCCTAAGACGAGGATGTGGTGAATTCAGAAAGTTGTTCATCGAACAGAGTGGTATTTGTCCATTCACAGAGTCGTTTACCATAGCTGGAGCCTGTAACAAGACTTGGCGAAAAGATTATTTACCAAAAGATCAGATAGCCATCATTTCAAGCAAAGATCCAGTCAGACGTCGGTTTTCTATGAAAGCAATACGTTGGATTCAAAGCATTGCTAGGGAAAAAGGGATTCATATTCAACATGCCAAAAATGGTGGTGAATTTCGAATAAAGAAATACACTGTAGACGGTTTTCACCGCAATTTAAATACTGTCTATGAATTCCTCGGGGATTTATTTCATGGTTGCCAGAAATGTTTTAAAGATCGGAAATATATCAACCCCATCAATGGAAAAACAATGGATGAATTGTACAACAGTACCATCGAACGTTTTGAAACTATCAAAAGAATGGGATATAACGTCGTGACCATATGGGAGCATGAATTCGACGCCAAGATGAAGAAGGACAAAGAGTACAAAAAAACCATTGAAAGTCTATATCCGAACTGCGACCCCATCGAACCAAGAGAGGGCCTGGCTGGAGGCAGATGCAATGCAATAAAAATTGCCTATGATGCTGAGGAAAGCAGTGAGAAGGAAATCAAGTATATTGACATTTGCTCTCTGTATCCTTACGTCTGCAAACATAAATTCTATCCTGTAGGCCATCCAACAATCTTGACTGCTGAGAACATTGACATGAAGAATATTCGTCAGTATGAAGGACTCATTAAATGCAAAGTTCTACCCCCAATTGATTTGTTTCATCCTGTTCTTCCAGTTCACTGTAACAACAAGATGATGTTTCCACTCTGTATGAAATGTGCACAAGAAAGCTCAAACGTTTGTAACCATGAAAAAAAAGAGAGAGCATTGGTTGGAACTTGGGTTACATTTGAACTGTTCAAAGCTCTTGACTGTGGTTATCAGCTAATGCAAGTGTATGAAATCTGGCATTTCCACTCTGTTTCGGACCAATTCTTTAAAGGCTATGTGGACAATTTCTTGAAAATCAAGCAAGAAGCCAGTGGATATCCCGGTTGGTGTCAGACAGACTAGGAAAAGGATCAATTCATTCGCGAGTATGAGGAAGCCGAAGGGATTCGTCTCGATCCAAAATGTATTCAAAAAAATCCTGGTAAAAGATCATTTGCTAAGATTATGTTGAACTGTCTTTGGGGGAAATTAGCACAGCGTGAAAACATGAGCAAGACGAAATACATCAGAGAACCATCTAAATATTTCGACTTGATTACCGACCCGAAATACATGGTAAAGCATGTGGAAAACTTTGACAATGAGTGTCCATTCATTTTGGTCAACTATGAAGAAAAGATGGACTTTGTCGAAACGCATGCTACAGCCAATGTTATTGTAGCATCCTACGTAACAGCTTATGCAAGGTTGGAACTGTACAGTGTTCTTGAAAGGTTGGGGGATAGAGTTCTGTATTTCGATACAGATAGTTGTATGTACATACATGATCCTGAATTGTGGAACCCTCCCATTATTAACAGTAGACTAGGAAAATGGACCGATGAAGAGCCTGATTGCAGAATAACTCATTTCAGAGGATTAGGCCCAAAGAATTACGCTTACAAAATGAGAACAAAAGATGGAAAAGAAAAAAGCAAATGTAAAGTCAAGGGAATTACTTTGGATTACAATACAAATCAGATAGTAAATTTCAACACCTATTCAAAATGTGCTTTGGATCGCACAATAGAAATCAAAGTTCAGTATGACTGCAGAATCAAAAGGCATAGAGATAGAACAGTGACCAGTGAACCACAGACAAAAAGCTTTCGCTCTGTATACACCAAAAGAGTGATTGTAAACGATACTGATACTGTTCCCTATGACCATAAAAGTTTGAGGGTATAAATATCTGTAAGAAACAACATCGTGTTACACTGTTTTGAAGTGAACGATCAAAGTAAGACAGTTCTATCAAAAAAGTGAAAATCATGTCAAGTGAAATGCTGCCTTTACCGATAGAACTACGTGAAAAAGTTTATAGAGATTTCATCCATCAGCACACGCTCAATGAACAAGTACAGTTGGATATTAAATTCAACTGTGTGAAACTTTGGATAAACAAATTGCATAAGGGAGTTGCAAAAGGAGAGACATCCTGCAAATTGTATGGTATACACAGCTTTATTGTGATGATAGGGGATGACACAGATTTCGATCTTCCTCTCAAAGCTTATTTAGCATTTTGTTTGTTGAAAGACAACTATATTGCTAAACAAATGGATTCCACAAGTCGATGGCAATTCATCATCGTAGGAAGAACAGAAGAAAGTTTTCTGAACGTTCTGAAAATGAAATCAGTTCTGTTTAACTTTTACTTACGCTACAAAAGAGGATCCATTCAAGACGATGAGGAAACAGTGGATACCTTGGAAGGCTATCTCCTATTTGATAGAGATGTCACAGAAGAAATCGTATATTCAACTCTTTCGACAAAAGATATTTCAAAACATGTTTTTCCATTTAGTGGAGTACGTGAATATAGTGAAATGGACAGCAAATTTCCATTGTTTTTGGGTAATGATCAGCTGCACAAAGTTATTGTGGAACATGAAGACAAGTGGAAAAATCGAGGTATCTGTGAATTCGCATTGTAACGATACTGCACTCTATGACCTATAAGATTTGAGGGTATAAATAACTGTAAGGAACAACACCATGTTACACTGACTTGAAGTGAACGATCAAAGTAAGACGGTTCTATCAAAAGTGAAAATCATGTCAAGTGAAATGCTGCCTTTGCCGATAGAACTACGTGAAAAAGTTTATAGAGATTTCATTCATCTGCACACGCTCGATGAACGAACACAATTCAGCCTTAAATTCAACTGTGTGAAACTTTGGATAGATAAATTGCATAAAGGCGTTGCAAAAAGAGAGACATCCTGTAAGTTGTATAGCATGCACGACTTTATTGCAATGCTGGTGACTGAGTCAGATTTCGATACCACTATCAAAGGCTATTTAACAGCTTGTTTGTGGAAAAGTGACTATTTCGCTAAACAGTTGCAAGCCACAAGTCGATGGCGATTCATTATCATAGGAAGACCAGAAGAAAGTTATCTGAATCTGCTGAAAATGAAATCAGACCTGTTTAACTTTTACTTACGGTATACAAAATCAAGAGATAATGCAGAAGGAGTGGATATCATGGAAGGCTATCTCCTATTTGATAGAGATGTCACAGAAAAAATCGTACTTTCAACTCTTTCAGCAAAAGCAGTATTCAAAAACGTCTTTCAAATTAGAGGAACGTGTGAATATAGTGGCTTGGACAGTGTATATCGTTTGTTTTTGGGCAATGAACAATTGCACAAAACTGTTGCGGAACATGAAGACAAGTGGAAAAATTGAGGTATCTGTGAATTTGCATTGTAAAAATTGTTTTGTCATTGTTGTAAATAAAAACTGTATTGTCAATGCTTTGTATATAAAATGTCTTTGTATATATGGAATATAGTGTTAGAACATTTGTTTTTTAATGATATTGTTAAGAACTTTTGAATGAATAAAGAAATGATTAAAAAAAGTCGTCTGTTTTGATTTTCTCCCCAAAAATAGTTCAGAGATGGAAAAAATGTAGCTAGATCATAACATTCTATGTGAGATCATATAGTACGTTATGTTCTATCTACATGTTCTCGCCCCCGTTCGTGCTCTTAATTCCATTGCAAAAGTAGGTCAATCCCCCTACCAAGCTATAAAATGCTGGCAAAAATTTTCCTATCTTTTATTCTTTCTCTATCTTTTTTTATCCTAGCGATATGTCCGTGAGACAGGGTTTTGGTACTCCGCCTCAATCTTATTATAGCGGGCAATATTTACGCTATAAGGAGTACTTCAATTATGAGCATTTCATTAGAAAACATTATTTTGATGCAGAACGATACTTGGATGAATCTCAGCCTAGTTTGTTCTCTAGAAGATTTTCCGTTTCAGAAATTTATGAAATGGTAAAATCTACTGTAGAACATAGTGATAGTATTAAATTGCAAGGTTTCAACAAGATAATTTTTGAAATGAAATTTCCTGTTGAAATCGGAAAAGATGCAGACGGTAAAGAGGCGTATGTTTGTAAAGTCGTCGCCTGCTATGATGGATTTGAGTTGCCGGACGTATTTAGGTATAAAGATCTTTCTGTCATCACGGCATATCCTGTATAATGGATAAAAAAACAATGGTTCTTTTTAAAGAACCACTCTCTCCTTCTTTTAGGATTGAGGGCTCTTTTCAGAGCCAACCAATACCCAGGAAGACTGCTTCTTCAAATTGTCAATTTTCACAAACGTATTTCTCAGATCGAAAGATTGGTTGCATCAAACTCAAAAAAGACTAAGTCCTATCCGAAGAATCGTCGTTTTTTCCCCCACGCCCGCCAAGACCAACCGTTTTTCCCACTCCCGCCATTCCTTTTCTACAAAAGAATATAACGAGTCTGACGATTGGTCTACGTTAATTCTGAGTCAAAAAAGTAGGTCAATCCCCTTCATCAAGTTATAAAAAATTCAGTGAACTTTTCCTATAACCATTCGACTCTCGTTTCTCTCGAGTAGCACGAATAAGAAATCGTAAAAGTATACCAAGACGAGAAAAAATGCTTATATTTTTTCCTTATTGTCCTCAGTGTGATAGACCATGTGCAACAGAGTGTGGAAAATGCTTTCGTATCCTACACCATCTTGGAGAAAAGCACAATTGTCCAGAACCAGATGAGGGATTCTATGACTATGATGAAGACTATGGTGTAGTGATTTGGTGTCATCATTGCTGTCAAGCTTTCATTGTGGTGCAGTTTGAAGAAGAAGAAGAACAACTCGATCGCAACCAGTGAAGGATGAATCTTCATCAAAAAACAGCCCTTTTCAGGGCTAACATGCAACAAGAAAGTTTTTTACTTTCTTCAAATTGTCAGTTCAAGTCAATTCTGAATTAAGAAATATAACGAAACTAGCGATTGGATAACATTAATTCCGAGTCAAAGTAGGTCAATCCCCCCTACCAGCCTATAAAAGACGGGGATATTTTTCTTTTTAATCAGTTTTTCCTCTCAGAGCTCAAAAATGAAAACCCTCGACAAACGGTTCAAATTGCTTGAAGCAGAGCGACGACTTAGAAAGGGATGCAGGCAGATCGAATTGCTTAAAATTCGTCTGAGTGGGATGGAAAAACGATATGATAAGTGCAAAAGTAGAGGCGTGCAGTATAACCTGAAAATTCAACTTTGCACAATTAAAGGAGTACTCATTATGTATAATGAGTATGTCCAAGGCAAAGTTGAAGAAATCAACGAACTTCGGCGTGAACTATTCCCCGAAGATTCAGATGAGGAGGTTTAGAGTCCTCGATCTTTTCTCTAGTTTTGAAATTAAGTTAACCGATAGTTAAATTAATTTCATTACAGAGAATGGTGAAAAACAGCCCTTTTCAGGGCTAACATACACCAAGAAAGTTTTATCTTTCTCTTCAAATTGTCAGACCAACTCAATTCTGATTTAAGAAAAAAGTAATTTTTTCTTCAACTTATCAAAAAAAAGACTAAGTTCATCAGAAAGTTTTGATCCCTACCGGAACGTATAGACTTGTTTTCATCTATCTTTTACTTATTCAAAGAGAATATAACGAAACTAACGATTGGCTAACGTTAATTCTGAGTCGAAGTAGGTCATTCCATCTGTAAAAACGTATAAAGAAAGCCGGTCAAGTTCTCATTTAATCATTTTTTACCTCTCAATACTCGAGAATAAAAAAAATGTTTTGCATGTTCATGTTTGGAGCGGTGGCATATCTTTCGATAGGGAACTGGATAGAAGAATGGTTTCGTCGACGACAGATACGTCATGAGATAGCACTACTTATCATGTTAATTAATGAGTTAGAGGCTGCGAGAGATAGACGAAGAGGTTGAAAAAAATACAAATCTTCGAAAAAACAGTCCTTTTCAGGACTACCAAACGTCAAGAAAGTTCTATCTTTTCAAATTTTGTCAAACAAAATTCTACATAAGTCTAAGAAAAAATTTCATCCCAAATAATATTCCCTAATATAGTGTAGTTCATCCTTTTGCAAGTAAGCAATATAACTATGTAAAAAAAAATCGAAAGACTATCATTTCTGCTTGACTATAATTCAGTTGTTTTCGTTCAATCATAGGACATGTTACATTCGCAATAGAGATCAGATCAATCGGATAGATAGTACCCCAGATTTCTATCATTTCTCTCTCTAAGTGTTATAATCATTCGTGGGTGCTTCCGACCGGGTCCGCGCTCTTAATTCTGTATCAAAGTAGGTCAATCCCCCTACCAACCTATAAAATGTTGACGATATTTCTCTACAATCATTCGGCTCTCGATCTTCGAGTAGTGCGAGTAAAAAACATACTGTTAACGGGAAAGATGAATCTCAACTTAGGCGATTACAACTTAACCGACTACATCTTAGACAACTCCTTGCCACAGAGTGGAAACAGTGGAGATATTCTAGCGTCAGCCATGAATTCGACATTCATTGAGCCAATGACAGGGTCGGTTAACAAATTCGAGGAAGAGATGAGACAGATGATATCAAAACATGATGCTACAATAACTCAGATTTTAGAGGAGTTGAAAACATTGAACAGAAACATCGAGACAATATGTCAGCAAAGACAGTCAACTACGCCTGTTATTGTGAAGATTCCGGTGGAGTTCGACTTTGATAAAACCAGCCTTCGAAGACTAACAGATTCCCTCGTAACAGTTGTAAAAAAAGATCAGAAGTCAAAGGAAAATCAGTCGAAGGAAAAACAACCAAAGGAAAAGCAACACTTGAAGGAAAAGCAACACTCAAAGGAAACACAGCCAGAGAAAGATCATCAACCAAAGGAAGAGAAGATGAAAAATAAAAAACGAGAAATAGAGAAAGACGATGATGCCCAACTTCACAAAAAACAACGATACAATCCCACCTATGTATCACCGGCAAAAATAGGGTTGGGAAAACATGGAAAAAACATCGACAACTTCAAAGACTTCAAGATCCCAAAGATTCCAAAACTCAAACTCAAAAAGACACCCAAAGAAACAAAGAAAAGTTCTCAATAGAGGAAAAAACACAGCAAAAAAAGGCAAAAAAAAGACACAGAAAAGACAAAAAAAAGACAGTTCAATCTCCAAAAAACAGTCCTTTTCAGGACTAACCAAACCCTAGAAAATCTATCTTCAACAATTGTCAATATCGCTAAGACCAATAGAAGAGCCTTTTGTCTTGGGAACCATGTCGTGGAAAAAAGACTAAGTCCAACGGTGATAGAGAAAAGCCTGAGGTGAACAAAGACGAAGAAAAAAGACTAAGTCCAACGATGATAGAGAAAAAACCTAAGTCCGACACGGTGATAGAGAAAGACCAAACCGAGTGAGGATGGTGGCACACCTTCTTTTTCCCAGAGCCAGTCTGTGGTGTCACACGTTTCCAATTCAAATTTTGGCGGGAAAACGTCTCGACCAATCAAAACGCAGGATCAACCCGAACAAACATGGTGACACACCATTCTTTGCTAGGAATTCCACTTCCGGTTTCCTCTTGTGTTTTTTACATTTTTGCAGTGGTGTGAGGAGGGGGGCAGAAAAAGCGGACATCTACTTCCGGTGCGGCCTCCAGTCCGAGGTTTACCCTCCCGAGGGAGGGTAGACTAAGGACCCGGGAGGGTAAACCTCGGACTCAGGGAGGGTAGACCTCGGACCGAGTCCGAGGTCTACCCTCCTTTACTACTAATGATGGCGGCCCCCGTTGGTAATATGCAGAGAAGAGGAGGTGGGATATTGTTATTTCGGATCGGATCAGAAGTTGAATTCAAAACAGATCGATTGCAATAAAGTCATGGCAGTGAGTTTTTCTACATGCTGTTCTGATTTAGCAAGAAAAACTACATATCAGAAATACTTTAAGTATCCGAAATGTTACTGGACCTATATAACGTCCGAAAACAGGGCTGCTTTTAAAATGATTCGTAGTCGAATTTATATTTAAACCATACCCCAACCGCACGTTTTAGATTCGGTAATCACGGTATTTTTTGTACAAAACTGATCTCATTTTATTAACTGATCAAACTGGATTACATGAACTTGGGGAAAATGGGGAAGCGTTTAAGGGTACGCTTGAGGACACCTAGGAAGCCGCCATTATTGCGCTATGCATGACCCGATAACGTAGTGGTAGGGGCAGGTAATCCAGACTAAATGCATCACAGAGTTGCATTAAGCCCCCTTTTGCCAGAACATGGCTCAATTCTTACTACATGTACATTATTTCAATGGCTTAAATTATAGTTCCACTACAAGATGAAGAGCTAGTTTGGCCATAATCTAGAATAAAGTAGTGGACAGCGTACATCAGAAATCAGACTGCACAAAAGCTACTGGTTTCGTCTACGGCAAGGAAAGACTTTAAAAAGCAATGGGTTGCCGGTTGGATTCCAGCCTGGATGATTTTTAATCACTCCTTATCGCCGCCTCCTTTCACGGCCGAAGCAGATCTGTGGCAAAACTGTTAATGGGTACCGTATATGTGTCTAATATATAAAAGGAAAACAAGTCGGACTGGGACCAAGGTTAGTTGGATTCCTTCGCTTGGCCAAATTCCTTCAGAGGAATTATGATAGTCATTTCGATGGGATTCATACCTCACAGCTAATAATTTTTTTCGACAATGTTCATGTGGGAAAGTAGATAATGGATTGCAAAGAATGTTGTGCGAAGTACTGGTGAAAGAAAGGCAAGAAATGTATGGATAGGTACACTTACCGCCGCGATATGACTAAGATTATGTTGAAAACGGCGTTAAACACGTTAAACACGAAACTACGGTGGCACTGAGGTGACATGTGCATTTTTTTTTTTTTTTTTTGTATTTATCTCGCTCCCACGAGATAATGATTCGTTTTCTCGAGTTTTTTTTTTTTTTTTTTTAATAAAAGAAATATGCAAAAAACAAAATTCGTTTTCTCGAGGTTTTTTTTTTTTTTATATATATATATATATATTTAAAAATATGCAAAAAACGAAATTCGTTTTCTTGATTTTTTTTTTTTTTTTTTATATATATATATAAGAAATTGTGCAAAAAACAAAAATCGTTTTCTCGAGTTTTGAAACAATCGTAGATGCAAACTACCATGTAGAATGAAACTATGAAGAACATGGACTCCGTGTAAAAATAGGAATTAGTACGAGGAATCTGTTTGGATGATTATGTCGTGAGCACGACTTATTATCTCGTGCGAACGAGATAGTATTTCGTTTTTTGCATACATGTAATTTTTTATATGAAAATAGATCGAGAAAATGAAAGTTGGGTTGTTTTTGCAAAATCGTTTATTTAAAAAAAAAATCGAGAAAACGAGTTTTGTTTTTTGCATATTTTTTTATTAAAAAAAAAAAGAAAAAAAACTCGAGAAAAACGGATTTTGTTTTTTGCATAATTTTTCATAAAAAAAAAAAAAAAAAAAAAAAAAAAAACTCGAGAAAACAAATTATTATCTCGTGGGAACGAGATAAATACAAAAAAATGCACATGTCGCCTCAGTGCCACCGTACGAAAAACATCAAACGTTTGAACAACGAGGGACCTGGGAACGTATCCGATAACGTTTTGAATGAAATTCTACGTTTCAAAGTAAAGCTTTTTCTAGTCGGCTAAATCAAATGGTTTAGTCATTTAAAAAGAGCAGTATGGTTGCTGAAATACCACCTCTGTTCCCATGTGGTGTTATAAGTTATCTTTTCTAGGCATGCGCATTGCCTCCGATGTAAGACAGGAAGTGCTGATACTGACAGACGGTCTTTCGAACTGCGGAGGGAACGCAACATTGGCGGCCATAGGGCTCCAACCAAAAGCAGATGTTTATGGATTGAGGATTGGAAAGTTTACTCAGAACGGAATAGAAGAGTTGCAGTCCTACGTGACAGTGCCCCACGAGGAACATCTTTTCGCTCTTGATGGTTATCAAGACTTGACGAAGTTGGTAGATCAGTTAGAACTGGAGATTGGCCTCCCTGGAAAACCCCCTTGTGCTCCCTTTGATATGTGAGCGGCGTTCTGGCAGAAGTACCTTTAACCCTGCACCAAACAATTCCGTGTTATAACACCCTTGAAGAGGGAGGCTTGTGAAAACACTGTGGGAAAAGAAGAAAATGCTGGTTACCACAATGTTTTCTGCCCTATCAGAGAAGGTCATCTCCTTTGTACCAAGTTCAAATTTGTCGTCTGCCGATGCTTTGACTTTGGGAAAGTCCAAAATTTGTCGTTTGGGAAAGGATTGACTCCTTACCAAATGACAAAATCTTAGGCTTGACCATATTGAAAGCATTTGCAGACGACAAAATAAATGAGACTTACAAATTAAAATTTGTTTTGGGAAAAGTGGAAACATTGTGGAAAAAGGAGAAAGTGCTGGATACCAGCATTTTCTCCTTTTCCCACAATGTTTTAAAAAGCTTTCTTCCTCAGGGTCGTTAAAGTTGGAATTCTGTGGTAAAGGGTTAATGCATCTATATGATGCATTATACCAAGCAAGTCGTCGTATAATTATGAAATCATAAAATGAGCCACGCTCTGGCAAAGAGGGGCTTAATGCATCTCCGTGATGCATAATACCAAGCTAGTCATCATCACATAATTATGGATTCATAATCGGCACTTTTTCAAACAACCGAGTTAATCCTGAGGTAGTATGGTCCTTTGACAAACAGAAAATTGACCAAAAGTGAAAAGTTTTGGCCCAGGTCAGCCTGCGCGGAATGCGCAGGCTGACCTGGGTCTATACTTCTCGCAGATGCAATAAGCCCCCTTTTCGCAGAGCACGGTTCAAATTCATTTCGTCAGACACACCACTGAATCATAAGGTAGACTTGTTCTTTGACATGCAGAAAACGGACTGATAGCAAAACGTCAACCCAGATGAGCCTGTGCGGACTGCGAAGGCTGACCTGAGTCGATACTCTTGCAGATGCATTAAACTCCCCTCTCACAGAGCATGACTCATGTATAGATCTTATTAACCCTTTACCAGACGACAAAATTTTAGCCTTGTCCAAATTGAAAGCATTTGCAGACGACAATTTCAATTTGGCTAAAATGGTGCAATTTTTCTTTGATTTGGTAGAAAACATTGTGGGAAAAGGAGAAAATACTGGTTACCAGCATTTTCTCCTTTTCCCACAATGTTTTCAAAAGGCTTCTTTCCCAGGGGCGTCAAAAGGCGTCATTGTGGGGTAAAGGGTTAAATCTGTAACTCTTCACCAGACAAAAAAAAAATAGATTCCTCTGATTTTTAAAGCATCTGAATGCAACAAATAAATGTGAATAGACAGGATTTGTCGTCGTTATAAAGATAGGAAACACCTTGGGAAAATGAGAAATGAAAATGCTGGTAACCAGCATTTTCTACTTTTCCTATAATATCTGCAGAAACCTATTTCCGAAAGATCGTTCAAAGTCAGGATTTGGTGAGGGTTCAACTCTATTTAACTCTGTCAACCAAGTGTAGGCTATTCAGTATTTTCATGAAATCTAAAAGTAAATTATCAAAGCAATTCAAAGATGATATTTTATAGTAAGTCAGCATGTGAAAACTGATGGCACTGATGCTCAGCTCGGCCATTGTAACTAGATTCATTCCTCTCTCATCGCTAATCGTTGTTTCGACAACGGATATATGTGAAAGCAGCCAGTGGCTTTGGAAGGATATTGTGCGAAGTACTGGTAAAAGAAACTCCAGGAAAGGATAATCCCCATGTGCATCGGCCAATTACGAAGACTGATGATTGTCATTGCGACTAGATTCATTCCCCTCTCGTCGCTAATCGTTGTTTCGACAACGGATATATGTGAAAGCAGCCAGTGGCTTTGGAAGGATATTGTGCGAAGTACTGGTAAAAGAAACTTCAGGAAAGGAAAATTCCCATGTGGACCGGCCACCTCGATGTAGCAGTTAATAATGTTGAAAATGGCGTTAAATACCAAATTAAATTCAAATTAAAAAAAAAGAATTGACGACAGTGATCAAAGACCAAGCCGCACATTCTGTGCAGTCTGATCTTGATCTTTGCCGTCAGCTATTCTTAAGCTATTAAAGTCGCCATTGACAGTGAAAGAGTGAATAAACTATCGCTTTTAGTTCTTTTAGTTCATGATTAAACGTTCCAATATGGGGAGGATTGTGTCGATCTTTTCTTTCAAACCCTTGGTTAAACGACCACCTGCTTTTACGATCTTACTCAAGGAGACTTTTGAAGACATTTTGGCGAAAGGAGAGAGTACTGATAAGCAGCATTTTTTTCTTTTCCCCCAAAAGTGTTTTCTGCTCTTCCAAAGACATATTATATGGCCCGCAACATGAGACCTTCCAACATTTGCGTACAATGTCGTCTCGGATTAGCCTGCGCAGTCCGCGCAGGCTAATCCGGGACAGCACTTTACGACTACATAAGATTTTTTCATACAGTAGACCTTCGTTAAATAGAAAATCACACAAAAACGGGAAGCGTCGTCTCGGATTAGTCACAGACTGCACAGACTGATCTGGCGCGACATACTTTTACGCATATGTCCGAAAGCCCCTTTTCGTGTTGCACGCCATATTTTGACATGGCCTGCAAGCAGCCCGGATCTCAGTCCTTGTGATTTATTTCGCTATGGTTATCTCACGTCGTTAGTGTACAAACCAAAGCCAACGGACACATTTATTCTCATCAGCAACACCAAGAGCGAAGTAAGAAAGATCAGTGTGGACACTTGTTGCAATGTAATCCACAGTTTTACAGAGCAAGTGCAAGAAAGCAGGCTTCAGAGGGGAGACATCTTGAAAACGTCATAAACTACTGAAATGACGTCATAGACAAAATATGGTAATTTTAGTAACCTGACATTTTTTTCAAAAGTATATGGGTGTAAATCTTGAAACTGATACAGGATGAAATTTATATGAGCCATGCTCTGTGAAAAATATCGACTCAGGTCAGCCTGCGCAGTCCGTGCAGGCTGACCTGGGCCGAAACTATTCGCTATTGGTCAATTCTCTGTATATCAAAGGACCAGTTTACCTTATGATACATTCGGTTGTTAGACAAAATGTTTTTTATCGATCCATAATTATAACATGACAAGACTAGCTTGGTATCATCTTTCACGGAGATGCATTAAGCCCCCCTTTTGCCAGAGAACGGCTCGTATCTAAATTGTCTATACATGCGCAAGTTTTCCTTTATGAAGCAGAACGTAAAGATACAACAAATAGATAAATAGACATTACAACTGTGAACTTTCTTTTTAGACACCCTGTCTTTCGACGAGTCCAAAGTTTTGTCGTCTGGTAACGAGTAAATACAGCGTTTGACTGTTTCCTGTGATGCAGAAGACAAGTTTTGAAAAGGTCGTGAGAAAATATGCAATTTATTGCTAAATTTTTAAAGTAATAGCAACGGTTCCCACGATGTTTCCGTCATGAGAATGTCAAAGAGAGGCTTTCTCTTCCTTTCAATATTTCTCCTTTATTTCACTTGTTTAGTTAACCTTAGGCTGCAAAGCTCGACTCACTGACCTTTTGAGGACAGTGTAGATCAAGATCAGACTGCACAGAACGTGCAGTCTGATCTTTGATCTACACTGTCTTTATGGAGATATTTTTCTTCAAAATATACTTTTGAAATAGCAACATTTGGGATTTTACTATCGGCTTGACAGTTTCATTTCACTTTTTTACCAGCTTGAAGGTCAAGTGGTAACCCTTCACTTCTCATTCCCGTGTTTTAACGACCCTGAAGAAAACGGCTTTTGAAAACATTATTGGAAAAGGAGACAATGCTGGTGACCAGGTGCAGAATTCGTAAACCGGAGATTCCGGGTTTAATCCTAAAACGAGGCCCCAGGTTTTTCGTGTTAGTATTCTTGGATAATGACGATTTAGGACCCTGGTATAGTACAGGTGAAATCCAAGACACTAATGAAAAAGTAAGCTGTCACCAGGATATGAATGAGAAAGTATTGTTACCCGCGTACAATACAATTCAATCAGTCAAAACTCGATCACTAATCAGACGATTAGTCTTGGAATTTAGAATGAGAATATTGAATACTCACTGTAATCAATATTATTATTGTCGCTTTTCTTAAGTTTGTGGATACCTAAGTGCAACCCTTTACAAAACAACAAAATTTTGGACTAGACCAAATTCAAAGCATAAGCAGAAGACAAAATAAAGGTTGCTCAAATGACGATTTCTGTCTTTGATGGGGTAGAAAACACTGTGGGAAGAGGGGAGAAATGCTGGTTACCTGCATTTTCTCCTTTTCCGACAATGTTTTCAAAAGCCTTCAACTTCAGGGACTTTAAAACTCGGGATTGTGTAACGAAGGATTGAATCTTTTTATTTTCCATCGGTTGTAAAACAAATTCTTACAACGTATATTAACCCGTAAAAGGCTAAGCTCGACTCAATGATCTTTTGCGGACAGTGTAGATCAAGATCAGACTGCACAGAACGTGCAGTCTAATCTTTGATCTGCACCGTCCGATAAGAAGATATTTTTTTTCTTTTAGAAATAGTTTGAAATAAGATTATTATTCGGGATTTTACTATGGGCTTGACGTTATATTTAACTTATGCAGCTTGATAAGAGTTAATCACTCTCGATGAACTCGCAATGAAATCCTTATCAACTAGTTTTCGCGCCGTAACGTGGGTGGTACCAAAGGTTAGCATAGAACTTAGTCACGGGATACGGACCCGGAACCTCCGATATGAGAGGCCGACGCTCTACCCCTACACCACTGTCTCCCATTTAAACCCTTTCCCACACAATCTAGAAGTTTAACGACCCTAAGGAAATAGCTTTCTAAAACATTGTAGGAAAAGGGGAAAATGCTGATAACCAGCATTTTCTCCTTTTCTCACAACGTTTTATACCCTTTCCAGAACAATTTACATCATCCAAGTCAGATTCAATTTGTCGTCTGCAAAAGTTTTCGATTTGGACTAGTCTGTAATTTTGTCGTCTTTTAACCCTTTACCGTACAATGCCGCCTTTTGATGCCCCTGGGAAAGAAGCCTTTTGAAAACATTGTGGGAAAAGGAGAAAATGCTGGTAACCAGCATTTTCTCCTTTTCCCACAATGTTTTCTACCCCATCTAAAAAAAGTTGCACCATTTGAGCCACATCGAAATTGTTGTCTGCAAATGCTTTCAATTTGGACAAGGCTAAAATTTTGTCGTCTGGTAAAGGGTTGACCCTTATCCTGCTGAATAAAAGAAACGAAACTTTCAAGCCGATAGTATAAGCCCAAAACTTTCTTGCTTCAAAGATATTTTTGGAGGGAAGATATCTCCTTATCGGAAAGTGTAGATCAAAGATCAGACTGCACGTTCTGTGCAGTCTGATCTTGATCTACGCTGTCCGCAAAAGGTCAGCGAGTCGCGATAAGCAGCCTAAGGGTTAAAGGGATGAAAAACCAACACGGTTTCATTTTTCAATTGATATGGCCAGCATGTTAAAGGTACACTAGCGGCCAAAAGTGAACAATGCGGGAGTCAAAATGCAAAAGAAATGAGCCATGCTTTATGAAAAGGGGGCTTAATGCATCTGCGAAAAGTATCGACCATGTCAGCCTGCGCAGTCTGCGCAGGCTGACCTGGGCCGAAAAATTTCGTTATTGGTCACTTTTCTGTATGTCCAAGGACCATTCTACTCCCATGATTAAGTCGGTTGTTAAAAAAAGTGGATATTATGGATCCATAATTATGTGATGGCTTGATTGGTACAATGCATCACGGAGATGCATTAAGCCCCCTTTTGCCAGATCATGGCCCACATGTATATTACAATTCCATTTTTCTTCCAGCGACTAGAACTTTGGCAGATTGCGCTGCAACACATTATCAGATACATAATGATCTGCAATTGTTTAAAATTGTATTAATTAAATTTGTCTGTAATTTGAATCCCAAAATGTTTACAATATTGGTAGCTAGTGGATCTTTAACTCAATTTATTTCAAACACATGTGACAAAGCTAGTTTATTTCCCCGCCCCGTTCTCTGTTGCATACATTTTCTTGGCAAAGCCTAAAACACCAGCGAAAAATTCTTCGCATGCCGGCTTGATTTCTGATAACGGGAGCTCGAACCCATATCTTCCTGTATCTCGCAGTTCCAGTGTATACGAGTATTTTATCCCGGCAACTCCTTTCGCGAAGTCGTCAGAACCACCGGCGGCTGCATCTGCAAACATTAGAGGGGAGCACTGATTTATCTATTCATTACCCAACGACAAAACTATAGATTGGTGCAAATTTAAAGTGTTTGTAGACGACAGGTTAACCCTATACAACACAATCCCGACTTTCAACGACCCTGTGAAAAAAGCCTTTTGAAAACATAGTGGGAAAAGGAGAAAATGCTGGTAACCAGCATTTTCTCCTTTTGTCAGATTGTTTTCTACCCTATCAAAGACAAATTCTATTATCTAACCAACATTTAAATTGTCGTCTGCTAATGCTTTCAATTTGGACCAGTCTAAAATTTTGTCGTTTGGTAAAGAATTGAAGGTTTCCAAGTGAATGAAAATGTTGTTATCAGCATTTTCTCTTTTTCCCTTAACGTTTTCATAAGATTTTGAAATGATGATTGTCATTGAGACAGGATTCATTCCTCCCTCACCGCTGACCATTGTTTCAACGGTGGTTATGTTGGAAAGCAGCCAGTGGCTTGGAAAGAATATTGTGCGGAGTACTGGTAAAAGAAACTCCAGGAAAGAATGGATTGGTGCACTGGCCGCCGCGATATAACCGAAATGATGTTGAAAACGGCGTTAAACACCATACATACAATCAATCAATCAATCAACATATTTCAACATCTTAATCACGGACGATCCTGCAGGTAACATGATGGTGGCGGCAACAACAACAACTTATGAGAGACAACCTACCTTTCGAAACTTCATTTAACCCTTTACCAAACAGTTCCGAATATCAACCGAACCCTAAAAAAGAAGGGTTTTGAAAACAATGTGGAAAAAGGAGACAATGCTAGTAACCAGCGTTTTTCTCTCTCTTTTCCCGCAATGTTTCCAACCTTCTTAACACAAATGCAAATTTCAATTTGTAAGTCACATTTAATTTGTTGTCTGCAAATGCTTGCCATATAAATAAATCTAAAATTGTCTTTTGGTAACGAATGAATACGATTTTCTTTTCAACTAGTACAAGATGTCTTCTTGTGCAGTGTGCTCAAAACATGCTGCTAGTTTTGCAACACGTTCAACTACTGTTTATCTCATACGATGATCTAACACAAGACGACAGAAGCAGCTATGATGGATGGCAAGCAGGATGTCAAGCGAGGCGATATGAATTGCGCACTTTGCTGAATCGCGTTTTATCTAAAACAAGACAGCGTAAATTTTGTCCTGCAATTAATTACAGATTATCTCTTACGGTGAACTACACAAGTTATGCACGAAATAAACCAAGATCTTTACTCAAAGAGGGTTTCTTTCAAGTTCTGACCCAAGCAAATGGCATTAGTTTTGTTCTTCAATCAATCATAGTTTATCTCGAGCAGTGCATACAAAATTACATAAGTTTTGCACTACACACAAATGTTCATACTTTTTGTACAGCAACAAAAGAAAGTCTATATGAACGCAGTATGCTCTTACAAAACTACGTAGGTTTTGCACTACAGTTAATCATGGTTGATGTCAAGAAGTGAACTCATACAAACCTACGTACGTCTTACACTACAGTTAATCATGGTTTATGGCAAAAAGTGAACTCATACAAATATACGTAGGTTTTGCACTACACTTAATCATGGTTAATGTCAAGAAAAGAACTCATACAAACCTGCATAGGTTTTACAATGGAACTGATCACGGTTTATATAAGGAATAAACACATACAAAACAACGTGGATCTAATTTTGAAATACAATCAATTACAATTTATATAAAGGAATGAAATCATAAAAACCTACGTAGTTTTGCACTGCAATTAATCATAGTTTATATCAAGGAGTGAACTCATACAAAACTGCGTAGGTTTTGCGCTACAGCCAATCACGGTTTATGTCAAGAATTGAACTAGAATCAACTATGGTTTATATAAGGAATAAACACATACAAAACAAAGTAGAACTAGTTTTGCAATACAAAGAATTACAATTTATATTAAGGAATGAACACATAAGTAGCTAGGTAGGTTTTGCACTGCAGTTAATCATGGTTTACATCGAGGAGTGAACTCATACAAAACTACGTAGGTTTTGTGCCACAGCCAATCACGGTTTATGTCAAGAATTGAACTAGAATTAACTATGGTTTATATAAGGAATAAACACATACAAAACAAAGTAGAACTAGTTTTGCAATACAAAGAATTACAATTTATATTAAGGAATGAACACATAAGAAGCTAGGTAGGTTTTGCACTGCAGTCAATCATGGTTTACATCGAGGAGTGAACTCATACAAAACTACGTGGGTTTTGTGCTACAGTCAATCAAGGTTTATATAATGGAGTGACCTCATACAAAACTACGTAGGTTTTGCGCCACATTCAATCATGTTTTATAAAAAGGGGTGAACTCATAGAAAGCTACGTTGGTTTTGAACGACAATCAATCACGGTTTTGTACTACAACCAGTCATGGTTTATATCATGCGTTGTACACGTAAGTTTTGTAAAACAATAAAACATGGTCTACATTTCATGCTGTATACTCACACAAGGTGCGGGTGATGGAACCCACGATAAAATCTGAGCCATAAAGGTTTTTAACGTCGTATAAGGAATCTCTGGCTACTTTGTCCTTTAAAAATAAATGAGACATGCTCTCTGAAAAGGGGGTTTAACGCATCTGCAAAAAGTATCGCGGGCTGACCTGGGCCGAAACTTTTTTTTGCTTTCGGTCAATTTTCTGCATGTCAAAGGACCAGTGTACTTCATGGTTCAGTCAGTTGTTATACAAAATGGATTTAATGTATCCATAGTCAATGTAATGACTTGCTTGGTATAGTGCCGCATAGAGATACATTAAGTCCCCTTTTGCCAAGGCGTGGCTCAAAAACAAAGCTTGTCAAGTTGAACATGGTTTACACTCAAATTCTGTAAATGGATGTTTTGTGGCTATGTTTCAAGGACATTGAAATTTTACCTTAGCCGTCTCTGCGCCATAGGCGAAAACAGGGGCTCTTGCGGATGACACGTATCACGATCAAACAGAACGTGCAGTCTGACCTTGGATCTATACCGTCCGCTTGTAGAGATGACTTTTTAGAGTCTAGAAAATACTTATACAGGCTTTTAATCATGCCTTAGCATAGATATCCTAAACAATACTACATGTATATTAAGCTTAAAAACCAAGAAGATTTGAGAAGAACAAATTGGGTTACATGGCTAAAAAAGATCTTATTATATCGTAATGGATTCAGTCTGGTGTGGTTAAGTCAGGATTTCGGAAATATGGACCTTTTTACAATGCAGTTTAAGCAAGGATTGTTTGATCGCTTCAAGCAGGAATGGTCTTATCATGTCCAAGTGTCATGCCGATGTGACACCTACATTTTAAAACCATATTAGAACCAAAAATGTACCTGTCATTCGGTACACAAAACGGTCATATATAAACACTTGCTAGATTTCAATGTTTTAACTATAAGTTTGCCATAGAAACTGGTAGACTCAACAATATCCCTAAAACTAATCCATTTTGTACCTTTTGCTTTGAAGAGTCAAATTATAGATCTTTTTAAGACGAATATGTATCATGTATTCCCTGTGTGGGCTTTTGCAAAGACGAAACCTTGTCCGTTTGAGGTCATGTGTTAATCTTTTACCAATCCTGTAATTCTACTGGTTTGAAATAATGGACAAAATAAAATCGTTGTTCAGGATCCAATAATTAATTTTAAAATGGTTGAAATAAAGCTTGAACAATTAATTTGATATCGCAGAGGATATACATGTACCACGATCAGCTTGTACTAACGTGCATGCTGATCTTGGTCTACTTTCGTCGTAAAGGGCTTAAGAGGTCACTACAAGCAAGGTGTATATTAAAAGCAATTGCTGAAACACACACACAAAAAAACAAATTTCTCGATATTCGCCGTCACCATCCTTAACCCTTAGGATGCTATGCGCGACTCGAGGACCTTTTGCAGACAGTGTAGAACAGGATCAGACGGCACAGAACGTGCAGTCTGATCTTGGATCTACACTGTTCGGTAAGGAGATGTATTTCCGTAAAAATAATGTAACAGCAACATTTGGCTTTTTACTTTTTACTACCGGCTTGAAAGTTTCATTTCTGATTGCCGTCACTTTCTCCTTTTCTCCTTTTCCCATAATGTTTTTAAAGTGGTTTCTTCATCGGTGTGGTGGGGGTAGAAAATTGATGGTTGATGTGTATGTATGTATGGGTGTTTATTTATGTTAGTTTGTTGGGATTTTATTCCTGATCTAAAAATGCAAGTACATTTATCCCTTTTTGCAGTATTATCCAGTCTGTCAAGGTGATACGTATTCCATGAATAAGCGAGCTGTACTCTTATCAAAAAAACTTAACAAATATTAAGTGAAGTTGTATCAGACTACACTTCTATAGTTTATAAAACCTTTTCCTCATCATAATTTACGAAAGATGATAATAAGCGAACCTCAAACCACGAGTAGGCCTACTTGTAAAATAGTTATATGACTATATTTATGGACTTATTGTATGAGCCATTTGTACTTCGGAGAGGGACTTTATAGGCTTTCGTTAGCTTTCGTCCCAATCCTTTTGTAATCAATTATTACAAATAAATATGTTTAAACTAAAGTTTCATTTAACTTATTTAGCAGGTTAAGGGTTAACATTGTTCTTACTGAGGATCTTTAAACCTTAAAATGGTTTTATATGTGTAAACACTTGTACAAAGAGGATATCAGGTGAGGAACCATCCACCTTTACATGGTTAAAACAGCGATTACATCAGCGATTATGTAATCGCTGTTTTGATGATATCGCTGTCAAATATTGTCGATGCGCCACTTTCAGAGGTTCCCCCTGGTTTTATGCGTGTTAACATTTGTATATAAAGGACATTAGCAGTGGAACCATCCAACTTTTACATGGTTTTTATATCTGTAAGTTTTACATTTGTACACAAAGGATATTAGACGAGAAACCTTCCATCTTTAAATGGGTTCGTAAGTGTAAAAACTTATATGCCAAGGATATTACCTGGGGGACCACTATACAAAAGGATATTAGCTTTAACCCTTTGCCAGACGACAAAATATTAGCCTTGTCCAAATTGAAAGCATTTCCAGACGACAAATTAAATGTTACTTAAAACGTGAAATTTGTCATTCAACGAGTAGAAAACATTGTGGGAAAAGGAGAAAATGCTGGTTACCAGCATTTTCTCCTTTTCCCACAATGTTTTCAAAAAGGCTTCTCCCTGAGAGTCGTTAAAAGTCGGGATTGTGTGGTAAAGGGTTAAATGGAACTGTACCTTTAAACACAGGTATAAAGAGGATACTAGATGAGGAACCTTCAGTAGGTAATAAGGGGCCGATTCCAGGACAGCCCTGTAATTCGATCTATCTAAAAAATATATACTCCCCCTATTAAAAAGATAAGGCCTCCTATTAAAGTCGTATTTTCCGATTTCGCGCGATTCGCTAGCTCCCTTAGTACTCTCCTACGCGTCCCTAGCATAGTTCTCTCTTAGTAAAATTTATAACCTTCCCGGGTTATAAATTTCCCGACGAAAAAAATTTGAAAATTTTTTAAACGTATCTCCGCTTAAAGACGTAGAATAAAGATGGAAAAAGAAAAAGATAGCGTAATTAATTTGCTTTCTATAGATTATAGATTAAACGGGCTTCCCGTAAACCGTTTCTTACGAGTTATAGATAAAAGAATAAGAGTTTTTAACGAGATTTTACCGACTGTGTCTCTTTCGAAAGGAGTTTTTTATAATTTTTTAAAACTTTTTAAGTGCGAAAAAGATTTTGCCCGTTACGCTAAAGGTGGTACCGAAAAAGAATTATATATTCCTTACTTAAAAATATTTTTAGCGGAATTAAAGGAAAATTTACATAAACGCGCGAGAATTTTCGAAACCGAAGAAGAAGATAGAATGAACAAAAGACATCGCAGATGTATACTAAATATATTACCCTTTATAAGGAAGTTTTGTTCTTTTTACGCTTACTTTTATTTTAGACTCAGTAGTAATAACGAGATTCATAGTAAAATTTTTAAAGAGGAAGGAAGCGTGTCAATATATCCTACATTAATACGGGATTTTAAAAACGGCACCATGCACGCGGGTGAAAGTGGCGGATGGAAAATGAGTAAACGTAAGTAATTTTTTTATAAATAAATTTATAACTCGCGGAGTTATAAATTTATTATTTTAAATCCTTCGATGTCCCCAAGCTAGAGTATCTATATTATCTTTTAATACGTATCTTTTATCGTCCTCGGAACTTAAGGCTTTTTTATTTAGCTCTTCCGTGTAAATTTCGTGCCCGTAACTTCTTATTACGCTTATAATTTTATAATATGGTTTTTTAAAAAATAAACAATCTTTATAATTTTTTAATTTTAGTTCGTTTTCTATTACCGAGCGTTTTACTCCTTTACATTTTTTGTCTTCGTCTTCGCCTTCGTATATTAATTTTCCGCTCACGTCTATTTTAATATTTAATCGTTTATAAGCGTATAATTTAGCGCCTAAGCCGACGAACTCCGTCATAATGCCCCCGTTTAATTCGTCTTTAAACATACCTAGTACTTTTTTGTTTTTTTGACTATATAATTCGTGTTCTTTAGGGAACCCGCTCGTATCAAACATTTTATTAATATCCCCGCTAATATCTTTATATAAATCCTCAGTTTCTATTTCGAGAATAAAGCTATCCGTATCGGTATAACACATTCTTACTTTTTCCCCGTATTTCGCTTTAAAATAATTATAATAAGTTTTTTGCATTAAAATTTTACTAATATCTAATATACTCGCGCCTAAATAAACGGGTTTATTATAGTTTATTTCCGTTTTTTTCGTGTGAACGGCGACTAAATTTTCGTCGAAAATCGTCGTATGATGATAGTTCGGTTTAGCGGTAAGTTTTTTATAGCGATAACTATGCGTTCCATCGACTAATTGTATATTTACTCTATTTCTTAAATTTTCCATGGTCTTACCGAAAACGGAATTCATCATTAACTTAAAAAAGTCTTTTTCGAAATCGTTCTCCGCGTTTTTTCTTAACTCGATATTTAAATCGATATATTTTTTAATAGCCGAATTTTCCTCGAATTTAATTCCGCGATGTATTTTTTTAATCTTTAAACCCAACTCTAAAGACGTTTTTAAAACTTCGTGATGTATAACGTAATTTTCTTTATCGTTTAAATTGGGAATTAATTTTTCTACCTTTTCTATTTTTAAACGTTCGGGGGCTAAAGGAAAGTCGTTGTGTAAATCGTGTAACTTTTCGGGATATTCTAAATCGACTTCTAAAAAGCAGGGCATATTTTCCCATTCGTCTAATTCTTCTTTACTCATCCATTTAAAACCGCCAACGGGTAATAATTGACTCATAGCCCAAGGGTAAAGACTGTTCGCGTCTATATAAACTAAGTATTTCGACGGTTTATTCTCGTCGTAATCTTTACCCATATATTTATTATTAGCCTTAGAATATCTTTTACTACACATACCGCCTCTGATACCTTTTTCGAACATTAAAAGCGCGTCGATATCCGATAAAAGTTCGAGCTTTACTTCGGTTTTCTTTAACATAGCGTCGTACGCTAACCCGGGAGTAGTAAAATACCAGCAAGGATCTAATTCGTAATGTTTACGACATACGTTTCTAAAGTTTTCGAATACGTCCGCTAAAAGTAAAACGTCTATTTTATTGTAAAGTTCTAAATAATTTTTTAAAGTTTTCGCGTTAAAAGTTTTCCATACATTTTTCGCGTGTTCGTAATCTTCGTCGCTAATATCTTTTTTATTTAAACTAGAATAAAATTTTTCTTTCGGCGGTAGACGAGTTTCTTCTAGCCTTTCGAAAGAGTCTAAGTAATCGTAAGGAAAAACCCCCTTTCTTCTAACTAACGGTAAATGTTCTTTCGGAAAATATCTCGATAAAACATTTAACCAGTTTTCGCTTAAATTTTTCGAGAGATTATCTAAGCTCGAAGACATAAATTTAAAGCTATCGAGAAACCTAATTTTATGAAATATTTTTTCTCCTATCCAAATAGTTTTACTGAAGCTAATGTATTTTTCTTCGTTATTCGGTATACAGTCGATATAGCCGCTAGTTTTACCTAAAATTTTAATAAAAAGATGAGCGTCGTAACCGCTTAAATTATGAAAATAAACGGGCGTAAAGTTGGGAATTCTCGCTTTAAGATTACAGCTTAAGTGAGCGGCTCCTCTATATTTACCGGTAAAATGACAATGATTTTTTACTTTATAATTTTTACGAGTAAATTCCTCGTTACAAATATAGCATTTAGTTTCTCTTTTATGTTTTCTTTCTTCTTCTTCGGTTATTTTAATAGGAGCTAGGTTTTCGCGATATTTTCTAACAATTTTTCTAACGTCGTAGGTTAACGTTTCTATAAATTTTTTTTCGGCGTTTTTCCCCGTATAATTTCTTTCTATAGGCCGGCTTATCCCGTTAGAAAATATTATGACGTAGTAAAAACTACAAGGAACGTGTTTTTGTCTTTTTATAGTATAACTTTCCTTTTCTCTCGGACGACAAGTTTCTATAGGTAATAGTACGCTTTCGAAATCGGCGTATATAGCGACGGGAAACTCTATTTTTCTATCGTGATTTTTAAACCGTAATACGCTACCTTCTTCCGGCATTTTTAAAAAAAACCGCTTCGTGATCGACGCAGTATTTTTTATGTTTTTCTAAAAGTTTTTCGTTTCCGAAAGGATTCGCGCATCTTTTACAAAAATATTTCTTATGTTCATTTTTCGATATTTGGCTACTCATTAACCGACTAAAATCTTTTATAACGACGTAGTGACAATTCGTTTCGTTTTTAAAGTAAAGTAAATCGACGTGTTTTTCTCTTTCGTTTTTCGTAATTCTTAGCGGGTAAAATTTTTTTTCTTCGTTAAAACTATAAACGTTTACGCTAATTTCTCGATTTTGTTTTTCGAACTTATCTATATCGGGTATCGTAATGGGATATTTTATGTCTTTTACGTTTAAGCTATTTTTCTTAGATCGTAAATCTTTATCGATTCTTTCGGGATGATTTTTTTTCGGATTTATCGCTATTAAAACGCACCATAAAAAACACTCGTTATCGTTATTTTTCGGATTGATACACGCTTTTTTGTTCGAAATCCAATCGGGTAGCTCTATATATCCCGTAGCTCTTAATGGTTCATAAACGACCGTATGTAACTTTAAATGTTCGACGGAATAAAAACTCCAACCACTGTTCGTCATTACGAAGTTTATAAAATTTTCTAAAATTCTCGCTATCATAATACTGTATAATTCGTTCGCGTCGGTTCCTTCTAAATTAATTTCGTTTATGTCGGAAGAAAAATTAGCCGCTACCTTTTCTTTTATGTTGTCTTCATTTATTCTATACATAATACATCGAAGAACCATTTTTACTTTAGTATTCCGCCTACTTTCTAGAATTTTTACCATCTCGAGTCTCGAAAATTCTAAAAATTCTTCCGGCGTATCGACTCCTATTCCCGGTATTTTGTATTCTTCGGCCCAATTTTTAAGAGACGAGCGATTTTTTTCTACCTTTATTAGTTTTTGTTTACCGTATATTTTTTCGATCTTATTTTTAAGAGCGTTAAGTTCGGGCGAAATACTTTTAGGAACTTCTTTAACTTCGTCTAAACTTTTTAATAAATCGTCTAGCTGCCGCTGTTGACTAGGTCGAGTTACTGGTACTCTCGTTACCGGAGGCGGCGCGATAGTCGGTCGTAAAACGGGGGTTCCTATATCTTCGTTATCTCTATCTAATATCGGCGTAAAAAGATCGATTAATTGATTTCGTCTAAGTCTCGAGTATCCTCTAATACCTCTCCTCCTAGCTAAATTTTTTAGTTCTTTTACCGTAAGTCTATTAAATTCCATAATTTTTTAATGCGCCGAATATTAATCAAAAAGTTTTTTTCAATTTTATTACGATTTTCGTAATAAAATTTTAATACGCTACGATCATTTTATTTCCGTCGGACTGTAATTTTATTAACCTGTCGCTAATAAGAACGCAATATACGCGCGTATTATTTCCGACATTGACAGCAGGATTGTCGAAAGTTGCCTTAATGTGTATATCCGATACGCTATATTTTAGTCTCTCACTTTGTCTTCTAACGTCGAACAAAAACAAAGGATACAATTCTTTGTACTCTAACGGAGTAAAATTAGGATTCGAGTCTAAATCGTCCGTAAGAAAAAACTTAGATTTAAACTCGCACACATCTCCGTACGCTCTACTAAATTGATTTTTATCGAAAGAAAGTTTGTAGTCCTTTTTAGGATATTTAGTAGAAATTAACGTAACGTGAATATCCGTAATACCGACGCTATCGAATAAAGCCGGGTTAAGTTCCGGTCCATTTAATTTTCCCCTTTGAAAACCGACGATAATGAAACGGGGAATCTCCGGCGACGTTTTCACGGAAAGTCTCCAGTTCAATGATGACGATTGAGGAACTGCTAAAGTATCGCATTGTATCATCCTAAAATTAACCGGAAAGGTTCCTTTGTTTTCGATATGTTTATAAAGTTGCATTTTATACTTATCCGTAGCTAAAACGTGCGGAACGTGCCACGCTATTCTTCGCAACGTAACTTTCGCATGTTCGTGCCGAGCTGGATTTCCGCCGGCGGCAGCTACTTCAGGTACTTTATAAATAGCGTCATTATCGCCCGTTCTCGTTAAGGTGAGATTTTGTTTAATTCCGTATAATACCTTATCGTAATCTTCGCAAAAACCGAAAATATGTTTTAATGGGATTCTAAATTCGAAGTTACCTTTGTTAGCTCTGAGCGCGATACTATCAATAAGAAAATTTTTTCTAGCTCGCCAGCCAATATTATCATCGTCTATTGTCGCCATCGTATCCTTATACCATAACTGATTTAATCCCCGCGATTTAGTAAAAGTATCGTCGTATTTTAACAATCCGAGCATCGTAGTAGCCCAACCCGGGTTTGCTATTCTTTCGATCTCCGTTCCCGAAAGGTCGTATCTAATACTACTAAAAAGATACATTAGACCGTTATTCGTTAAAGCGACGTTGTCCTCATTTTCGTATCGCTGATTTACACCCGCTACCTCTTTTTTTATTAATGCGCCTTCTATAAGTAAATAACTTTTACTAGGGTGCGTAAAAATGTCTTGAGTTTCGATGGTAATCGTTATATCTCCGCCCGGATTATTTAAATTATTAACGTCGCCCGCGACCGGTAAATACTCGACGTATTCGTACTCTTGGATACTATCATCCTCTAAAGGCGTTTCGGTAATGTCTAAAATGCTCATTTTTTAGATTATAATAATTTTTTAAATTATTATAATTTTACGTCGTTTTAAGTCCGGCGCCGCTATTTAATTTTTTAACTAATTCTCGTATCGCGATCGGATTGTTACCGCTTCCGGCTATTAAAGCGTTCACGTTTTTCGAAGCCGCGGGCGTCGTTACCGCGGGTATCGAGTTATACTTTTTTAAAATTTTTTTAGATTTCGGCGTTAAAGCTTTTTCGATTAACTTTTTTCCGGCGTCTACCGCGGCGCTTTTTCCGGCTTCTAAAGCTTTTTTAGCTCCTTCCTTAGCGACGCTCTTTCCTACATCGACCGCGGATGACGCTATTTGTTTAGCCGCGCTACTACTTAAAAGTCTCGCGAAAAAGTTAGCTAAGCTGTCGAAAATTCCGGCTCCATTATATCTTTTCCTTTTAATAAGTCCCCGTTTCTTATAAACGTACATTTTTTATAATAAGGACATTATCCTTTTATAACTTTTATTATCGAAAAAGCCTTGCCTTTTTAATTCGTCGCATACGCTTACTAACTCGTTTCTTAAACCCGTGTGACCCACCGCTTTACTAGCCATAAGTAAGTCGAGTCTTTTTAGTAGCGCGTTAGGGTCGCCGGGGATAACGACTTTTTTAATGCCTTTTCCTAGTTTTTTTTGTACACCTAGCCTTTCCCAAGTAGAGGTAATAAGTTTCCATTTTTCTTTACTCATACCTTTGGGTGGAGGTTTTAATTTTTTAGTTTCCGGATTATTTTTATCGTACATAGTGTTAGTGTCGATTAAGATTTCGCGGTATTTTGTAATATCTTTAGCTTTAAAAACTTTCTAATTCGGACCGTATTCTTTTGATGTAAGAAGATTAAACAACCCTTCCGTAAATGTATGTATTTTTTTCGGCTCATCCCCGCTACCAATAACAATAAATTGTTCGCCTTCTTCGTTTTCAACTAACTCAATCGATTTATTACCCATAAAATGCTCGCCTCCTTTTTCATAAATACCAAAATCGGTATCGCCGTCAAGAATAACTCCCTTTTTTGGTTTATCTTTAGATGCTGATGCTTCCGGAGTTCTATAAGCGGGGGGAGGAGAAGTAGGAAATCTTTTAGGTACAATAAAAGAAAAAGGCGGTTGATGCGGCATCCTTCGCGGTAATTGTTCGATACCCTCTTTAATAGGCCTAAGACCTTCCGTAATTTCTCTCGCGGTAGTTTTTTGCGCTTCCGTAACGGGTTTAAATAGCTCCGAAAGATCCTCTCGTAATTCTATTTTACCCGTTTTTTCCGCTAATTCGTTAGCGCGAATATTTTTTTTTATCTCGAGAAATTCTTTTACGACTCATTCCCTTTCTACAGGATTTTTAATTTTTAAAAAAGACATTTTTTTATTAGGATTTTTTTTTTTTTATCCCGTTTCATAACTAAAACTGCACGAAAACTTAATTTTAGGCTTTTTAATATTCCGACGGCCCACCATGATGTTTTTCAACCAACTTCCGAAAGGACTCGCGCTGTTCTCTTCTTCCTCTCTCTATTAACGTCGCTTCCGTTTCGCTCGTAATTTTTTTCTTAAATTTAGACCTAATTTCTTCTTTCATCTTTTTATATTTTTCTAATTCCTCGATGATTAGTCGAAACTCTTCGTCCGTGACTTTATCGTCCGATAAAGCTTTCGAGACGTGAGTCGATATAGTATTTAATTTAGTATCTGCGATGATTTTAATCTTCTCATGTTTTTCCGCCTTTTTCCGCGAATTGTTAACGGAGTATTTCCTGACTAAACTTAATAAACCGCAAAAACCCGCTATACCTTCTATCGTTATAACCGCGGGTATCGAGACTACCGTAGTTAATAAACCTATTCCCCCTATTCCCCCCGCCGCAGTAATCGCGATTAAAACGATATCTATATTATCTACTATTCTCGCCGCTCTAAAATATTTCTTACTTAAAGCTTCCCTTTTCGTGATCTCGCCTTCTAAAAAAGTTTGTATTTCGTTAATTTTTTGTAGACGATAACCGTGTCCTTCATCGGCCGGAGGAGCCGTGGGTAATTCCAGATATCTATTAATATCTTTCATCTCCATTTTTTAATGGTCGATTTTTTTTTTTTAAAAAACGCGAAAGCTCGTTTTTAATACTGATAATAAACGAAACATAAAAGTTCGTTTTCTTTTATCGTTACTTCTTTTTTCGAATTATTAGTAATCGCGATTAAAATATTCGCTACGTCCCCGTAGCTAATTTCGTTTTGTAAACTGCATTCTTTACATCTTAGATGGTAATCTAAAGAGACTAGAATTACCCCTTTAGTCGACGTAAAACCTAAACCTAATCCCGCGTGAATTACTTTTCCGGGAGCTAAGGTAATGTTTTTTTGACAAAAGATTTCCCAAGTTATCGGGTTTATTTTTATCGGAGGATATTTTAAATTATTAAAGGCGCGCCATTGAATCGTTTTCGGGTTATAAATTTTCGATGTCGCGCTAAATTTGCGTACGTTCATCTTTTTTATATTATAAGTTTACGTTATAAACTTATAATATAGCTCCTAAAATAGGAATATTAGCGAAAGGGCTATTAGGCCCTAAAATAAGACCTTTTCCGTCATAAAATTTTCCTCCTCATTTTAAATATAAACCGTTACCGGCGGATTTTAATCCTTTACCTTTATACGGACTTAAATAAAGTCCTTCTCCGTCGGTTTGTACTCGACAAACACAACCTCCTTTTTTAAGATAAAGTCCCGATCCCATAGCTTTTTGTACTCCAGATGACGCTAAACCGGAAAGAGCGCCGACTCCTAACGCGGGTAAAACGATTTTAGCTATAGCCGGTAAAGCGCTAGCGGCTAAACCCGCTAACATTCCTAAAAAACCTCCTTCTATTTTAGCGTTATGTTTAAGTTGTTTAGCGGACATTCTGATCGTTACTCCCGTACCTTTTTCGAAAGCTTTCGCTATTTTTTTCGCTTGAGACGGGGTAACGGCTAAAACGTCATTACCGTTTAAATCTTCCCGCGTTAAACGAATATTAATTTGGCACTTTTTTTTAATAGCGGATTTAAGTTTTTGCTTTTGTCCTTCCGATATATTAACTTTAACTTTCGCGTAACTAGTCATGTTTTTTTATACGTTTTTTTTACTTTTAAAACACGCTTTATTTTTACGATTCTCTAATATGAAATCTAATCGTTATATTTTCTCCTCTGAGATTTAGTAAATTTCCGTTTTGATCCGTAATTTTTACTTCCATATTATGTATATCTCTTAGCATTATCGGTAAATATACTAAATTAAGCGGAGACTCGATTATCTTATATCCCGGCGCGACATTCGGAAAAAAAGAATAAATCGTATTTCGCATTAATCCGTTAATGTAGCTTCCCGATATAATATTAACGTTAACGAGCACGGAATTTATACTAAGAATATTTACTACGTTTTCGGATTCGTGAAAACCGTTTACGTATTTTGCGTGAGTAAAACCTAATGCTTTAGAAATAGAATTCAGATGATTAAAATCTACTTCGTAACCATTTTCTAGGACGAGAATAGATTTTAACGTATTCGTGTTCGCGGAAATATTTATAGGATAATTATCGTTAACTAAATCGACGTGTCCATTTTTTCTCATTTCCTGATGAATGGTATCATTAATGTCTATAAGATCATAACTTCCTACGGGTATTATTATTTTAAACCAAGAAGCTCCGCCGTTCGGAGAATAAATAAACGTACTATTCGACTCGTTAATATTAGGAAAAGAGTAATACGTTTCGAGATTTACTAAAGCTATTTCGTATTTTCTTTCGTAATCTAGTCGGATCGGGGATTAAAATTCGTCGTAAACAGCGTTTTGTCACCGCTTACTATAATTTGTAAAGATTCTTTAGGTCGCGTGTTCTCGACTATTTTTTTAAAAAAATCTTCCATTTTTTAAAAAAGAAATATATTTTTTTTAAAAAAAATATATATTTTTTCGAGACCTTACGTTTTATCAGTACGCATATCTATTAAAATTTCAATCGCTCTCCGAAAATCGTATGTTTCGAAATCGCAAAACCCTTTAAACTCGCATTCCGCTTCGATCATGCCTAAAATTTCTTTTAAAGCATTAAGATCTAAAAGCCATAAATTATTTTTTACTATAATTTTAAAATATTTTATTTTTATACCGTTAATTTTAAAAAAGCTTTCAATATCTTCGAGATTTATTTTCTCCATTTTCGCGATTATTAATTAATTTTTAATTTTTATTTTCATTTTTATTAACTCGGAATATAAAAATTATCTAACCCGTCTCTGTATTTTCCTTCGTCTTTTTTACTCGATAAATCGATAACGATAAAACCGTAAGGTTTTTCCCAGACTTTTTTACAAAAATTTTTAAACTCTTCTTTAGACATATCTTCGCTTACGTGATCGTTATAAATATGATTAATATTTTTCTGGTCCTGCCTAAAAAGACAAATAAAATTTTCTCTGATAGTTTGTCTCGGTAATCTAAAATAGTTTTGCGAAAGATAAAAACAATCGACGTTACTATGTCTTCCTCGTACGTAGTAACATTCACACTTATTTTGTTTTTCTAAAAGTAAGTCGTCGAAAATCATTAAATTTTTGTCTTCCGATTTTAACTCTCTCGGATCGGGTACATCGTCGGTACGTTCGAAAAAACTACATCTTATATCCGATTTATTAGTTAAGGTTTTAGACCATTCTTCGATCACAGATTCGAGAGAAACGTTCTCGCTTAAAACTGCGTCTCGCGCGTTAAATAACTGTAAAATTCTTTCTTTCGGTAATTTTTCTTCGAAGGCTTTTTTACGCAAGCGATATTCGGGCTGAAAAAGACTTCTCCCGAAAACCATTAAATTATTATAATCGAGCCATCCCGGTCTTATCAATAGGTTTATTAAAAGCGTAGTTTTACCGCAGCCGGATTTACCGACTATTATTCCTCTAAAGCTTTTAGGTAAAATAAGATTATTATGCCTTTTCGATATTTTATTATCCCAAGATAAATTGGCAATATCCATTTTACTTAAATTTAAAAAAAAATTAAACCTATTAAAAAATGTATTGCGTTAAATGTAAAAAGGTTACCGATACTAGTAACGTGCAGCACGCCGTTACTAAAAATGGAAGAAATATAGCGCGCAGTAAATGCGTCGTATGCGGAAGTACGAAAACTAAATTCGTTAAAAAAAAAAAGACGGTTCGTTACTAAATAAGTTTATAAATAACTTACCCGTCGAAATGCATCTTCCCGGCCATAACTTTACCGGTCCCGGTAACGAGGATTTAATGCCGAAAGAATTTAGTAAACCGATAAACCGCATAGATAAAGCGGCCTACCATCACGACGTTTGTTACCTTAAATACGACGATACGGCTACTAGAAATTCTATTTGTGATGCTAATATGTTAAAAGAATTAAAAGGAATTTATAATCCTACGCTTAGAGAAAAAATAGAACGATCGGTCGTCGGTAATTTAATCGGAGCGAAGAAAAGATTCGGAATGGGAGTTAATAAAAAAAAAAATTCGTCATGACGAATTTATTGGAAGAATTGCATAAACCGGTGAAAAGAAAATTTAAGAAAAGAAGAGTCTTAGTAAACGGTATCGATAAAATATGGGCCGCGGATTTAGTAGACATGCAGGCATTTTCTAAATATAATCGGGGTATAAAATATCTTCTCGCCGTCATCGATATCTTTTCCAAGTACGGCTGGTTAATACCGTTAAAAAATAAAATGGGAAAATCCGTCGCCGAAGCGCTAAAGAGTATTTTTAAAGAGAGAAAACCGGAAAAAATATGGGTAGATAAAGGTAAAGAGTTTTATAACGCGGACGTTAAAAATCTAATAGAATTGTATTCTACCGAAAACGAAGAAAAATCTAGCGTAGTAGAGAGATGGATTAGAACGATGAAAGAAAAAATGTGGAAATATTTTTCCGCTAATTCTACTAACATTTACGCTAACGTGTTACCCGGTCTCCTTAAAGAATACAATAACGCGAGGCATTCTTCTATTAAAATGACGCCGGTAAACGCTAGTAAAAAGACGAACGAAAAAGTAGTTCGAAGAACTCTTTATCCCGAAAGTTACGAGAAAAGGAATATAAATCCTAAGTTTTCCGTAGGCGATAAAGTAAGGATATCTAAAAAGAAAAAGGCTTTCGAAAAGGGATATACTACTAGATGGTCCGAAGAAGTTTTTACAATTTCCGAGATAAAAGGTACTTCGCCCGTAACGTATAAAATTAGGGATCTTAACGGAGAAGAAATACGAGGTTCCTTTTACGAACCCGAACTACAAAAAACTAGTCAGGAGTTATTTAGGATAGAAAAGGTTATTAAAAAAGGGAAAAATAAATCTTTGGTAAAATGGAAAGGATATTCGGACGAGTTTAATTCTTGGGTCGATAACGAAAACATTAAAAATATTTAATTTTTTTTAAAAAATGCGGGATATTGCGATTAAAAACGTAATTTTACCTAATAAACTGTTAAGTAACTTCGAACTAGAAGACGCTACTAAAAGGTTAAAGATACCTTATTTTAGAGGAGTATTCGCGAGAAACGATCTACCTAAAAAACGTAGAAAAAAAGAATGCGGTATATTAAATTTAGACGATTTTAACGGACCCGGTAGGCATTGGGTCGCTTGGTATAAAGACGGGAAACTAAAAAATTATTTCGATAGTTACGGTATAAGACCGCCTATCGAAATAGAAAACTACTTAGGAAATCCGATACTTTATAATACGGACCAATTACAGCGAGACAATCAAGTATTTTGCGGCCATTTATGTTTATTCGTTCTAAAAGAACTGACCTCCGGTCACGAATTTCAGCGCGTTTTAAATAAACTTTTTTAGTTTATTTAAAAAAGATGCCCGTCGATAAATTCGGAAGAATGGACGAAGTTAAACCTAGCAAAGACGGTATTTCGATCTCTTACATCAATAATAATTTTTTACGTAAAGACGGAACGACGGAAGTTACCGGTTCTATAAATATGAACGGTAATACGTTAACGAGGGTTAGTAATCCCGAGAATCCTCAAGACGTAGCTACTAAACATTACGTAGACGCTAAGGGAGGGTTTTTATTAGAAAATGGAGGTTATCATATGTTAGGATATTTAAACATGGGATTTAATAAAATAAAAAACTTAGATGATCCGACGGAACCGAGCGAAGCCGCTAATAAAAAATACGTAGACGAAAGCGAGAGAGCTATCGTTAAAATGAGAGACGGAAGTTTTTCCGCTACCGCGAATATAAATATGCGAGGATACCTGTTAACGGATCTTTTAAATCCCGCGCAGCCTCAAGATGCGGCTACTAAAAATTACGTAGATTCCGCTAATCAGGCTTTCGTTTACGGTAGAGGAGGGTATATAGCGACTTCGGACATTTCTATGGGAGGACGAAGAATTAAAAATATCGGTACTCCTTTAGAAGAGAACCAAGCCGCGAATAAATCTTACGTAGATTCGACGGTTTTATCGGCTACGGGAGGAGCGGCTTTAATGAGAAACCCTGACGGCTCTTTTAACGCGAATGGATCAGTAAATATGGGAGGAAAAAGAATTACGAATTTACCCGAACCGTACGGAAATAACGATCCCGTAACGAAATTTTTTTTAACCAAGCGGTTATTAGATTTAACGACGCACGTAATAAATTTGTACAGGCAGGAAATACCTAAACCTATAATAAGCATTCACGCCGAAGAACAAGGGCCTTTATCGAACGGAAATTACGAGTTTTCTTTCGGTAATGGTAGTAGCGGAAGATCGCACGGTTTAGGCGGTTATTGTATGTCCGCTCCCGGTAGGATTGAAAGGGGTTCTTTAATGGTTTTAAAAGGGAACGATATTTTAGACGAAGAAGCTAAAATTAACTTAGTAATAAACGGTATCGAAAAAAACCGACTACTCCTTAATAAAAAAAGTAGGAGAAGGCTGCAGCTGCGTAGTTTTTTCTCAGCCTTTAGAATTAAATCAATGCGACGTTATAAACTTTTTAACGAAGACCGATAATCCTAACGCGAAAAACTCTTATATAACGATACTCGTAGAACTCGATTTATAAATGTATTAAATAAATTTTTTCTCCTACTAAAAATGCTAGAACATCGCGAAATAAAAGACGCTATCGTAACCGAACCGGAAGATTTATTTAACGTTATAACGGCGGACTTTACGGAAATCGCTAAATACAAAATTTTGTTTACTTCGGAAGATTGCCGTAAAATTTACCTAAAAAATGTTAACGAGCTATACGTTTATTTAATAAAAAAATGCGAGACTTTTTTAAAAGATTATTACGAAAAAGAGATCGAAAATATTTTTTCCGAAGAAATTACGGAATTACCGGAGATCGATACTACTACGACTATTACGGTCGAAAAGACTCTGAACAAAAATTTATAACTTTAAAAAAAGTTATAAATTTATAAGTTATTTATTTAATCTTCGTCGTCGGATTCCAATTTTATTCCCGTCGTTTCTTCCTCGTAAATTATGGGAGGAGTAACGCCCTCTTTAATAATGATAATGTCGGTAATACGCAAACGTACTTTAAGTACATCTGACTTAACAAATAAATCCGCTATTTCTATATAAAAGATCCCCTCGCAATTTTTTTCCTCTTCGGAAAAGTCTTTTTCTACGAGCTTACCATCTTCTTTTTTTTCGTAAAAAATATTAGTTAGTAGTTGTTTCCGACCTTTTAAAATTATTATTTTCGTAAATTTTACGTTGCCTTAATTTCGTAAAAAAAATGTTTTTATCGCTTAAAATTCCCATATCTTCTAAATCGTCTCGACTTATTTTTTCATTTAACGACGGTAATTCCTTTCGTAAAAATTCCGAAATATTTAACGTTTCTACGAAGTCAGTTTCATTTCCCAAATTTTCCTAGTGCTCGTAGGCGTTCGTTTTTTAGTTTTAGGATCTATTAAATCGTAATCCGTACCATTTTTTACGGCGCGCATGAAGTCGTCGGTAATATTAATCCCGCTAAATAAATTAAGATTTTTCCTATTAATATCTCCTCCGGTAGGTATTCTCATAGGAATAAATTCTACTATTTCCGGATGAGTAATATCGAGATAAGCGGCGTAACTTCCTTTTCTAGTTTTTCCCTGTTTATAAGAAGTCACTACGGAATTAATAGGGGATAAAAAAAGATACCGGACCGGATGACTTACCGTCAGCCGATCTTACTGAACTCCAGTCAGCTCCAACTCCTCCGCCTACGATTAAAGACCAGCATGTATCCGCTAAATGTTCGATGATACCGTCTATCTTATCCGGAATATGAGAAACGAAACAAGAAATAGGTAAACCCTTTTTAGAAGATTTTCCCGCGTTTGCTAAGATAGGGGAAGAAAACATAAACAATTGAGTCGACGCGTAATCGTAAATTCTTTGCGCGTGTTTTAAGTTATCGGAATAACTAACCACGGCGCGAGCGAATACTCTTTGAGGAGTATCGTCATCGTACTGGTAATAATATCCTTCGAGAAGTTTTTTACAGTGTTCGGATAACAGATTATCTAAATTATTATTAATCGTAATTCCTAAGTAATCTTCCATTTCTTTTTATATACGAATAAGAAAAACTTTAAATTTCAATAAATATTGATCGGATATATTTAAAAATGAATGATAAAGAACAACTGAACATGACTGAACCAGTATCGCATTATAACGAAAAAATCGAAAAAAATAACGACCGTATTAAAGCGTTATTAGCCGCGATAAATAAACTTAAAGAAGAAAATAAACGTTTTAAAAAGAGAAAAAAAATTTTATTAACTCTTTATAATAGATAAAAAATATATATTTAAATCGAACGTTTTAAAAAAATAAAGGTTTTAAATCTTTTATTATCTCTTCCAAAACGTTTATAACTATACTATTTCCTAGATAAAATAACATAGCTTTTTTACTAACAATTCCTTCGTACTTAAAATCGATATTAAATCCAAACATTTTAAACGTTTCTTTTACCGTTAGCGCTCTAAATTTACCGTTAAAGTCGTATAATAATCCTTTCCCTTTCGGTCCTACGGGTGAAGCGCATATAGTAGGACCATAAGAATTTAATCTAAATACTCTTTCTCCTTGTCTTCCTCCTTTACCCGTTTTTTTATTTATTGATTTATATTTGCACATATATTTTTTATTACATTCCGTTAATGTATACTTTTCCGTATAATCGTAAAAATCCTTTTCCTCGTAATCAACGATCGCTGAAACAGGGATAATAGGATTTTTTACGTCTTTAAATACGTATTTTTTAGATCGATGACACACGATATAAACTCGTTGTCTAGACTGAGGAGAATTATAATATTTAGAATCTATAATTTTATAACTCACGTTATATCCTTTTTTTTCTAGTTCTAATTTAATCGTATTAAAAACGTTACCGTTACGAATAGCGCATAAATTTTTTACGTTTTCTAATATAATAGTTTCGGGCTTTTTAATATCGATAATCTCTAATATTTTAAAAAAAAAATCCCCCTTTTTTATCTTCGAATCCTTTTCATTTTCCCGCCGTACTAAAAGGCTGACAGGGAAATCCGGTGCATAATATATCGAAGTCCGGAATATCTTTTTTTATATCGATAGCGTTAATATCTCCTTCCGGCTTTATTCCGTAATTCGCTTCGTATAACTTTCGTACATTTTTATTTATATCGCAGGCAAAATTGCAAACGTATTTTACGTCGGTTAAGACTTTATTACATCGTTCAAAAGCCGTATGAAACACTCCTATTCCGCAGAATAAATCCGCGTAAGTTATTATTTTATTACTCATCGTTTTATTTTTACTTTAAAAAAAATAAATTTATAACTCTGAGAGTTATAAATTTTTTATAAAAGCTTACTTATTTTAAATTTTTTATAACATAATCTTTCGCATATCGGACATCTTCTTAAAAATTTATTACAAATATCGCAAACGGGAATATGCCCGCAGGGTGAAAAAAGTACGTGCGATTTATTAATGCGACAGACTACGCATAATTCTTCTAAGTACGTTTGCGCCGTATTTTCGATTATTTTTAATTTTTTAATAACTTGTTTTTTACATATCGGGCACGATTTAATCATACTACAGTTATCGCAAACGGGAATATGTCCGCAATATGTAAATAGTACGCTCGATTTATTATGGCAACAGACAACACAAAATTTTTTTATGTACGATTTCACCATATTTATTTTTACGTTTAATTCCCCTTTTATAAAAAAGAGTATTGTTGTTGTTGGTGATGGGTTTACCATATAACCCGTTTTCAAAAAGTTTTTTAATTTTTCCCATTAAATTAAAAATATTAAAATCTCTAATATAAATTTCCGCCCGCGAAATAAGATATTCATTTCTAGAATAATAAAAGCAAAACCTTATATCGGTTATTATTTTCTTTTTTCCCTCTTCTCTTAGCATTTTACTATATTTATAGTATATTTAACTCTTAATTTTTTAACACATTATTAAAATCGCATCTTTTTAAATTATTTAAAAATAGTTCTTCCTCGTTTAAAAAAGATACATATTCCTGGATGAACTTTTTTTTTAAACAAACCGATTTTATATTATTTATTATTTCGCTCATTATTACGGATCTTTTAAGTCGATACAATTTAGTGAGTTTCAAAAATTTATAACTTTTAAAGTTATAAATTTTTAGGATTTTATAACTTTTAAAGTTATAAATTTTTAGGATTTAATAATTTACGTTTTATCAATTTTTTTTCTAATATTTTAAAATATTTTCGGATAAATAATCGAAGGGAAAGGGAAGAAAAGGCTTTTTTTCAGTAATACTTTCGAACCTATATATAATCGGAAAATCATCATCATTAAAAAAGTAACATCTAGCATCTTTTAATAAAATAAACGCGTTTACTAAAATAAAGATATGGGCCGCGGAAAGTTTATCGAGACTTAAAAAATTAGAATAAAATCTAAAACGGGATATAAGAGACTCTCTCGACTCACATTCCATTTTTAGAAAATTTTCTTCTTTGTTAGAAAATAAATAACGATAATCGAAACTCGTTTTTTTTTTTTTTTTTTTCTTTTTATAATAGTAAAAATCCCAGCATATATCTATTATTATATTTAAACAATCTTCGGAAAGAAGCCAAAAATCGTAATAATCTATAATTTGTTTAAAAATAGGGTCAATCTCCCTTTCGAAATCTTCCTTAAAAGTTTTTAAAAAATTTTTTGCGTATAATAAATCTTCATCCATCTTTATTCCACGCTTTAAAGTTTAGAAAGGAATTAACGAATTTCAAAAATTTATAACTTTTAGCGAGTTATAAATTTTTTCGCGAAAATTTATATAAAAGGAGATTACTAGGGCGCGTAGGGGAGTACTAAGGGAGCTAGCGAATATTTTAGGGGAGTACTAAGGGAGCTAGCGAATATTTTAGGAGAGTACTATACTAGGGGCGCGTAGGAGAGTACTAAGGGAGCTAGCGAATCGCGCGAAATCGGAAAGTACGACTTTAATAGGCGGCCTTATCTTTTTAATAGGGGGAGTATATATTTTTTAGATAGATCGAATTACAGGGCTGTCCTGGAATCGGCCCCTTATTACCTACTACCTTCCACCTTTAGATGTGTGTTTTGACATGGGCCATCCACCATTAAATGGCTAATATGCTTTAAAAACTTACACAGGACATTAGTTGAAGAACCAACATCAAATTTAGACCGATTCTTGGAACGGATAGCAACAGTGCCAGCTCGTGCCGCACCATCCTAATAAAGTTAAATGTTTTGATAAAACGACCAGCATCAACCCAGTGTGGGCGACAGTGGTGTTGGCGAAGAGCGGGTTCGATCCCGTGGTCTGGGTTCGAATTCCTTGATTAGCAGTGTCAATTTTTGTAACCAACCACATCGCGGCGTGAGTAGTGGTTAATGTTTCCAGGAAGCAATCACTGAGAGTGATTAGTAGAAGTTGTGAGAACTTGTTTCACAATCGATGGTAAATAAATACGAGCCATGCTCCGTGATCCATGACATCAATTAAGCCATCACAGAACTATGGATCCATAATGGCCGCTTTTTTTTTTTCAACAACCGACTTAATCATGATGTAGAATGGTCTTTGGACATACAGAAAATTGACCAATAGCGAAAAGTTTCGGCCCAGGTCAGCCTGTGCGGACTGCGCAGGCTGACCTGGATCGATACTTTTCGCATATGCATTAAGCCCCCTTTTCACAGAGCATGACTCGTATGTTTTTAAACTATTAGTCTAATAAAGGCTTAATTATCTGAATGAAGAAAGTTTCCCATCACTGAAACAATAATTATCCGGTTAGAAGTCGGAATCAGCGTGCCATAGTTTTACGTCCGCTTAGGCCGAAGGATCGAAGACAGGGACAGAGTTCCATAGCTAATGACATGGCACACATTTGGATGGGTTTATTTGCACTGAATGGAATCTAAATGGCTGAAACTCCTGAGAGAGCAGCGGACAGTGTAGAGCAAGCCCAGACTGCACGTATGTGAAATACTTCTATGCTCGCGAATGGGAAGGTAGGAGTTGACTCCTTGCCACACAAACCCGAATTTTAACGACCCTGAGAAAGAAAGCTTTTGAAAACATTGTGGGAAAAGGAGAAAATGTTGGTAACCAACATTTTCTCCTTTTCCTACAATCTTTTCTACCCTTCCCAAAACGAATTTCAATTTTTGGATCACTTTTATTTTTTGGTCCGCAAATGCTTTGAATTTGGACCGGCCTAAAACTTTTGGTAAAGAGCGAAGGAAATATAATTCGAGCCAAACGAAATTACATACCAGGTCACGCCAATCCGAGGGTAGGTCTGAGGTATATCCCCAGGGGTAAAGCCACATTTGTCCGAAGGAATGTACGGTCAGATACGCATCTGTCTCGGGGGCCACGGATTTTAGAAACTTCGCTATATTTTGGGTTTCGGGTTCAGATTGGGGTCCGCTTCCACTGTATAAATCGCTACAGGGTTCCGAACTTCCACCAACAGCTAAGGTATTAGAAAAACGAACAAATTACAAAGGTATTCCGATCTACGGCATGAAAACGGAAGGGAACAAGTGGTTTTTCATGTACCTACGACAGTGAATATGTCGATCCCGAGAGTTAATTTCTCCCTTCAACGAATAATAATCCAAAGAACTAATTATTCCATTCTTAGGACCGAAATTTAACCCTTTACCAGACGACAAAATTTTAGCCTTGTCCAAATTGAAAGCGTTTGCAGACGACAATTTCAATGTGGCTCACATGGTAAAATTTTTCTTTGAAAGGGTAGAAAACATTGTGGGAAAAGGAGAAAATGCTGGTTACCAGGCTTCTTTCCCAGGGTCGTTAAAAGGCGCATTGTGAGGTAAAGGGTTAAAACAAAATCGCATGTCCCCTCTGTGCCACCATATATATATATATATCTTGCACCTTGAAATGAGTAAATTCTGCCTTTTTCGATGTCTAAACATCTAATTATACTGCAAAAGATGAGAATCCGAATCAAGTGGTCGACCGTGTAGGTCAACCATTAGTGGGTCGTGTGGTTTTAACGCCGTTTTCAACATTATTTCAAATATATATCGCTGCGGCCTGTGCACCTATCCATGCTTTCCTGGAGTTTCTTTTACCAGTAATTTGCATCATATTCTTTCCAATCCACTGGCTACTTTCCCACATAACCATCGTCGAAACAATGATCAGCGGTAAGATGGGAATGAATCTTGTTGCAATGACTATCATTATATCCTCGGAAAGAAATTTTCCGAGCTGGAGATTCGAACCAGCACTCGCTGTTCTGATCAAAACATCAGACCATATGATTTGTGCAGCCTGATTTTGATCTATATCAGCAAAAGCTATAGGGATGGGGTAAATAACTATGCTTTCTTTAAGACTTCAATATTTTGACAAATCTACGATAAATGGGTTTTAAATAACGAGGGTTATTTTTTTTTAATATGGCACAATATTGGATGACTCTTTAGACCTGCTGAAACTGAAAGCATTCGCAGAAGACAAAGAAAACGTGCCTCAAATGATAGGACCCGTCTTTGAAAGAATGTAAAATCATTGTAGGAAATGGAGAAAATGCTGGTAACCTCAATAAATAAGCTGTAATATGCAAATAGACTCATAAAATCTATACTACTCACACTTTGATAGGGATCATTTAGTTATCTCAATACAGGTTTATGTTAAATACATTTTTGCATTAAAATCATTCATTTTCACATGTGGTTTATTTTATCAGTGTGGTTATGTAACATAATTATTGACAAGCATGCCTGATACAAGCCACATATATATATATCGGCTAACTTTAATATGGTGATCCCTAACAAATTTTGAGTAGTAGATAATACTGTATGCTGTTAACTACCTGGATTCCAGTGAAAAGGGAAGTTTCTATTTAAATCTACACCATAACACCCTTGACCATTATTCCGTCTATTCTTTCTCCAAAACCTGTTCTGCAATATGAAAACCAAAATTACTTGGATTAACTCATTATTTCCTTCAACAAATTGGCAGCAAACGAATTCAAAAGCATCATCGCTGAGTGTGGAGGTCAGGAGAAACATGCATGAGCAAAAGTCCATCGGCATAACAGATGTGCATGTTTGTTTTCGACGTTCCATCTTCAACAACCAGTGAACCATGCTTTTTAAAAAGGGCCTCTAGTAAATCTTCAAACAGTATCGACGAAGATCAGCCTGCGTAGTCCGCAAAGACTGACCTATGTCGAAAGGTTTAGCTATGTGTCAAGTTTCTGCGTGTCAAAGAACCATCATACCTCATGATTCAATAGGTCGTTAGACAAAATGGATTTTATGGATCCCTTATTATGTGACGGCTTGCTTGGTATACTGCCTCGTAGAGATGCATCAAACCCCATTTTGCCAGAGCGTGACTCAATTAGATGATATCAGAATTTTCACACGTTTTCTAAAGGCTTATTCCTCTTTGGCGTTAAAAGGCTTTTTTGGTTGGTAAAGGTTCAAACCTAAATTTTTCGATCTCAAACCTTTCTGCGCAGTAAAATGTAACCAAATTTGACAAACTAGGATCCAAAATCAGACAGCACAGTCTGTGCAGTCTAATCTTGGTCTACAATCTCCACAAAAGTGCACTGGGTCATGCTTTGCAGCCTAAAGGTTGGGTAATTTAAGATTAAGAACTATGGGATAGTAAAATGTAACGACGTTACATGATCTAAATAGATCTCACATGCAGTTCAACAAATCTGATTGGTCAATACTACTTTTACCAGCTCTCCGTTATTTTAAACGTGGATAGCTTCATTGACCAATCAGATTCGTTCAATATATTAACCGCACCATTAAAATTTCCACTGCACAGTGGGAAGACAAAAATTTGTCCGCCACCAAAGTTTCGTCCATAATTACTGTAGTACTCTTTTAAAAATAACCATTTATTCCGGATGTATCCGAACTGAATAAAAATTACTACAGGAGATGATAAAAGTATCGACTTTTTTCCTTCCCAGTTTAGAAATATCTGAAAAATACTGAAAAATGACTGTAGGTCGCGTTCGGCCTCGGCCAGATAACGGTTGGACACCTTGTAATATATTCAAATTTATAGAGGAGGGAGGCGTGGAGTTTTGTCCAAAAAGTTTTTAAAAAAAAAAGTGTCATCGCTAGATCAATAGATATGGTATTCTAAGACGAATAAGACTTACCACATCTGTAAATTCATAACCGTCGGGGTTGATCACCGGAAGCAGATATATGTCGTAATGGCTTAACAGCCAGTCAACATCACCGTAGAAAGCACCAGATGGATCGTTATGTGCCAGCTGAAAAATAACCTCGTTTAACCCTTTACCACACGATCCCGTGCTTTTTCACAATCCTGGGGAAGAAGGCTTTGGAAAACATCGTGGGAAAAGCTGAAAATGCTCACCACCATTAAAGTGGTAACCAGCATTTTCTCCTTTCCCGACATTGTTTCCTATTTTCCAGGCACAAATTCCATCATGAAAGCAAAAGTTAATTGTCCTCTGCAAAATGCGCTCATTATGAGCAGAAGAAAGGTAAATGGCGAAATTGATCAATTTGAAAGTAAAAGGGAGATAAAATGTCATTTTTTACCTTCCAAACTTTATTTTTAATCTTACCAATTCCAGCGGACAACATAGGAAACTACCTTGAAAAATAACGCTAATTGTCAGGACTTAAATTGTTCTTTTGTTTTAGATAACAATTTAAGGGAAAACTCAGTAGCAAAAAGAAATAGCTCGCCACATCCCATTTGCATTCTCCTACGAGTGCATTTCCTATTCATTGCGTACCCTATGCAGAGTAATTGCTTGTTACGAGAAATCACACGGAGAGAAAATGTTCCGATTCTTCAAGGCCAGGCCCCGTGCTTATAAAACTTTCTTGAGCACAATCTCATGCTCAAGGAGCGGTTTCTTGCTCAGCCCTGAGTCCGACTCAGAATTTTGTGCTTATAAAGAATCCTGAGCTTGAGATCGTACTCACCTGAGCATGAAACTCAAACTCTGCTGAGTATGGTCTGAACCAGACTCAAGACAGTTTGCCCTGTCTTGATAATGAATGCCGCCGCATACATTGGCCTCTGTAGAAGACAGATTCGGTGTGAAAGGAGGCAAAAACCGCGCTGTTTCGAAGATCGAAGTTACCCCTTTGGTGTTTCGTACTCGTGACGGTACAGAATTTGAACGATATCGGTTTAGAATAGGGACGGCATAGTTTTATCATTGGCTTGCTCAAAACTAGCGCACCTGCGATTTAAAAAGAAAAATATGTCCCTGCTAACAATGTAACATGTATCAACCCTTCTTCGAGTTGGATTACTCAGGGGAATTTAGCGACCGGTTCAATTCATGATTCGTGTCGAGGACAGTTTAAATAGGCCTATAGGTAGAACGACGGAGAACAGTGTATACAAAGAAAAGAGTTTAAATAGTTTAAATGTTTTGCCAACAGATTTATCGTTTTCCCCATCGAAATAGAAGCTGGAAAAACAAAATAGTTCTTCCAGTTACCTAATGCTGGTAATTTAGTTAGAATTTTCAAAACAAAAACGCGACAGAATTCTATTTTTAAACGGAAGTTGATTGGTTGTTATGTAATCAATGCTATTTAGGTTGTTGGCTACTTCTGTTATCAATACATTTAAGGTGCGTGGCTTCTTATCTTAGAAAGTACCACCGAAGTTAGTGTATGCAGCGATTTAGTTAAAACTGCTAAAATCACCATAATTTTCCTCCCAAATTCATTTTTTTTTTTTTTTGCTCAGGGCTAGAATTAATTATTTTTTCTTGCAGGATCCGGCAAACTAGCTGGATCGGCATAAGCATCAGCTGTCAACAGCATCGGATTAGAACATGCTATTTTTTGTGTGCAGGACGATTCGACTCAATGCAAACAGTGGAGAAGATTTCGAGATACTGTCTTACTTTTGCCCATTTATGCACTTTTCCTTGTTTGTTTTTGTATAATTCGGATATTTTCCTATTTCCATTCAAATATTATGATACTACACGTAGGGGAAAACCGGGTAGATTCGGACAAACGTATTTCCGGACTGTTGTCTAAAGTCCACGTTTTTTTACGAAAAGCAGAACCAATTCCTTAAACTATCACCTCTTTGAAATGGGCTTTCTGTCCTTTTTAAGGAATTCCATAAAGTAATTACGTCACGAAGATGGTGACTCAGTTTGAGTTTCTTAAAGTCATCCACCCACGCGTTCGTTTTGATAGTTGGGTGACTTCAAAACACGGCGGATTCATGCAGGTCCCGTTCTCGAACCAATAAAAGGTATAGTATGAATGAAAACAATTGTAGAACTGATGTTTGTTGACAGATGAATTAATATGCAACACGATTATAACAATTTTAACTACTTTTAGAATGAAAAAAAAAATGAGAAAATAAGGAGATTTTAAGTTGTCCGAGTTTCCCCCACTATTTTTCAGATGTGGTATAAATTCGGACTGGCAGCAATCAACGTATAAACTGGTGTAAACCGATAGCTAATGCTAAGGTTTATTCCGATCGGTCCTTCCCCCCAAAAAAAACATATTGCTGTATTTAAATATAACAAAACTCATTGTCTGGAAAAGGGTTGATAAAGGTTCATTATAGTTTTGTTAAGTTGTTAAAGAAAATCCTCGGTATAACAAACAAGTGGATTTAGTAACAATCGTCCTTATCAATACATTCTATGTCAGTGATCAACTGATTAGCGAAGAATATTACGCAGATTCATGAATCTCATCCCCGAAAATCTGTAATTGATGATTTAGATTTTTAAACAAAAGTTCAAGCTGTCCGAATTTTACCCTGCGATAACTAACTTGTCCGGGTTTTCCCCTCTTTTGTGTCCGTATTTTTCCTATCGCATCCGAATTTACCCGTTTTCAATAGGTTGAAAAAACGATCTTTCTTAACATCTTGCCTCATATTTCACTAGACATTTTGCGAATAAAATGCAAGTAAAATGATAGCCCGAATGAGTGCGTCTGAGTTTCACCACTGTACCGCATAATTGAACCTCCGCAAAGGTGCTGCAAAAACCGTCAGAATTTACCCGGCTTTCCCCTACATGTACGTACATATACGTACATGTAACTATTTAGGCCTGTCTGGATTGATTGTTTATAAAACGATTATGTTTGAAATATAAAGTAAAGGTATAATCTATATTATATACCTATGCGTGTTTTTGTTCATAATTGATCTTGGACAATGTCCAAGTTTGGTTGTTTAAAAAAAAAAAAAAAAACAGTAGTGACAATGCGTCAAATAACAACGAAGTTCGGTAAGAAGGATATCTATGGAAGGTTAATTGATTTAAATTGTAGAAAATGGATAGAGATACTGCAGAACGGCGTTTATCACATCTTTACCTGGCTTTCATCACCAACACTTGTCTCCAATCACGGAACAAAACCTAATCAATGACAACTTCTTAAAAAGTGTGCGGAGGGGGTGGGGGTGGGGGTGGGGGTCTTGGAAACATTTAAAAAATGAAATAGTAGAAATAATGATAATGAAGTACTTCAAGTATGCTAAACTTCTATTGTTATGTATTTTTTTTTTTTTTTTGTATTACGGAAACCTCAAATCATTTACTATATATATTATTTACACCAAACGTGCCTCTTCCCCAACCTACATGTATATGTGTTATAAATCTTGACAAGTAATGCATAATCATACTTGGGGCAACGTAACTGCACCGAATCTTCTCATTTTCGGGCCGAATTTTCAGAATATCTGGGCTAAAAACGTGGTCGGCCAAGGGCCGTGGGTCGAATCTTCTTGAGGCCGAATCTGCTGGTATCGGCTATTTTTAGTAGTTTGGTCGCTTACGTTCACGAAGTTTTAAGTGCGTACTGTGCTCAGCTGAGAACGTTCTCAAGCGACGTTTATAAGCAACGTCTGAGTTCAAAACTCCCGTGCGCAAAACTCAAGCCGTTGAGTACGGTTTTGTGCTGAGCATGAGATCGTTCTCAACATTTCTTTTTAAGCACGGGGCCTGAACCGTCGGAAATTAAAAAAAAAGAGAAGGAAACTGATTGTCCAAAATGGTCAGTTTGGGAAAGCAAACATAGAATTTTCATAAACCTTACAGCGCTTCAACTTGATTAGGTTCCTTTTTCTGATGGTATACACTAAGATCAGACTGCACAGAACATGCCACATGATCTTGGTGTACACTGTCCAGTAATTTGGCACACTACAAACAACCTTGAAAGAGCAATATTTCTACATTTTCTCCTAATCAAAAAAAGGGCCACAACATTAATTCAGAGCTATAAGGGATAAGCACTGCACTGGTCGTGGTCTACAATCTATTCTTACTTGGTCTATTGCGTAGATAACAGCGGCCGGAGCGATCCATTCTCTAGCATGAATACCGCCGTCTATAACTATTGACCTCTTTTTAATACTAGATGGGAAGCTGATCTGGAGAAAGAGAGGATGAAAAAGATAGATAAATAAATACACTTAACAAAACTTCTAAACACTCACTTTTAAGCTGGAATTCCCCGTAGACCTTTTTTGGCATCCGCTGTCCAGAATAGAGACAGTTCATTTGGTTCGATTTCCTGGAGAATAACTGACCAGTGTATAAGCATACCTCCGCCTAAGTCTGATTTTTTTTTTTTTGACTTGTACTTTTGAAAGGAACTTATTCAACATTAACTCATTCATCATTGAAAATTGAAAAACCATTTTTTTTTAAACTTCATGCTCCTTCTCTCAGTAGATTTATATATTTTTGTGCAAAAAATAATTTCCATGTTTTTTCTTATTGCTGACACAATTTCAGTAATTCATGATTCTCTTTTTAACCCTTTTTTGTCTGATGGACACCATGCATGTGCAAACTATGTGTTTTCCCATTCTTTTTAAAGAGATGCCTTCTGTTGTCAAAATCGAGAATTTTGGCCTCTTACGAATATCTTATGATGATTCCAACGATTGTTTGTGTGGTGTTTTAATCAGTTTTCAACAAAATATCAACTACATCCCTCATAACGCCTTTTACTTCATTTCTCACTGGCTGGCTCGCTGGCTGGCTGGCTGGCACGCTCGTTTAACCACTCATCCACTCACTCACTTAATCAACCACTTACGTAATCAACCAATCACTCAATCAACCACTCACTCTTGAAACCACGTCTCCACCCGCATTCTCTTTCACTTATTCCCTCACCTTCACGCCCTCTATTGGCCTGTTTTCAATACTGTTTCCTATGTTAAACTTGGACACACTGAGACCCTGCGTGCTAGAAGTGCTCACATATTGTAAGAAGGACTGGATCTGTAAGAAACATAACCGTAAGAAGATACATGAGTCTGCTCTGTGAAAAGGGAGTTTAATGCATCTGCAAAAAATGTATCGATTCATGTCAGCCTGTGCAGTCCTCGCAGGCTGACATAGGTCGAATCTTTTTGTGATTTTTTTAAATTTTCTGCATGCCACAAGACCAGTTTACCTAATGATTCAGTTGGTTGTTAGATAAAATAGCTTTTGAGGATACAAAATTATGTGATTACTTGCTTGGTATAATGCATCACAGAGATGCATTAGACCTCTTTTCCTGGGGTGCCGTCTACATGGTATACTACATGAGCCATGCTCTGTGAATAGGGGGCTAAATGCATCTCCGTGATGCTTTATAATAAACAAGACATCACATAATTAGGGATTCAAAAAAAAAAATCATTAAGTCTAAAAGCCGACTGTGTCACAAGGTAGACTGGACACATACAGAAAATTGACCAGTAACGAAAAGTTTCGGCCCAGGTCAGCCTGCGCGGACTGCGCAGGCTGACCTGGGTCGATACTTTTCGCAGATGCATTTAGCCCTCTTTTCACAGAGCGTGGCTCACATACATGTAGTAATTTACATTAAAGATTATGCCTTGTGGACTTTTTTTTTTGTCTGGCACACAACACGCCACTTTTAAAAACATTGTGATCGAAGGAGAAATTGCGCATAGCAGGCATCTTCTGCCAGAGACACCATTTTGTTATATACATGTACCAACCTAAAAACTTGTGTGCAGCAACTCTGTTTTAGAAATTTATGGCTTAACCCTTTACCAGATGACAAAATTTCAGCCTTGTCCAAATTGAAAGCATTTGCAGACAACAATTTCAATGTGGCTCAAATGGTGAATTTTTTTTTTTTTTTTTTCTTGATAGGGTAGAAAACATTGTGGGAAAAGGAGAAAATGCTGGTAACCAGCATTTTCTCCTTTTCCCACAATGTTTTCAAAAGGCTTCTTTCTCAGGGGCGTCAAAAGGCGGCATTGTGCGGTAAAGGGTTAAAGAATGCGTATAGGCTACTATCAGTCGTTGAATAACGGTGCAGTCTTATCCTCAGTCTAAACGGTCCGATATCACTTGCGGACAACACTATTGCTAGACGGAATCAGACAGTGTATACCAAGATCAGACGACACATTTGTGCAGGCTGATCTGGTCTACACTTTCCGCAAATTTCATCATGGTCGAACATGACAGGTTGAGGTTAGATAAATGAGGAAAGATACGTACCGATGCATAGGTATGGTAATTATAAAGGTCAAAGGTACTTCTGCGATGAGAGACTTGGACCTTTCTCGGTGTCTGGTCAAGAATTCTAAAACAAAATATGTGAATTCGAATTCTGACCAACTACTTTTCAAATGCGATTTTTTAACTGTCCATTCGTTACAAAGCTATCGGAAAAACTCAGGGAAAAGAAATGTTCGTTATTAACAATTTTCCTTTTTTTTTTCAACAAAGGAAAAATAGTTTCCTTTCCATTCATATATTTCTACTATTTGTTACCCATTTTTTATTGGTCTGCACAGTAATAGGTTGATAAATGAGATTTTAAAAAAAAATCCACGGAAGAGATATATCGGGTGGAAGCGGCATGGAAGCGATAAAAGAGAATCTGAAAGACCCAATTTCGATTCCTAGCCTGGGAATAGACTATTTATCAAGCAGGGCGGGAGGGGGGTGGTAAGAAACCCCATGATGGCCTGTTTTCTGTTGTATTAAGAACTATTATTATACTTGGCAATTAAATGAACCAGTGGGGGTCTATCCGAAGAGTGTATTGACCAGGAATTCTTTCTCTCGAACGGTCATTGCTTGATATGCAAAAAAAAACTTCAACCTACAAATTCATCACCAACGAAAACAATTAATATATGAGCCATGCTCTGTGGAAAAGGGGCTTAATGCATCTGCAAAAAGGTATCGATCCATGTCAGCCTGCGCAGTCCGCGCAGGCTGACATGGATCGAAACTTTTTGCTATTTTTAGATTTGATGCATGTCCAAGGACCATCCTACACCTACATCTAGTAAATTGTCAGATTTAATGGACTTTACGGATCCATACTTACGTCTTCCTTGATATAATGCATTTTGGAGATGTATTAACCCTTTACCAGACGACAAAATTTTAGCCGTGTCCAAATTGAAAGCATTTGCAGACGACAATTTCAATGTGGCTCAGATGGTGCAATTTTTCTTTGAATGGGTAGAAAACATGGTGGGAAAAGGAGAAAATGCTGGTTACCAGCATTTTCTCCTTTTCCCACAATGTTTTCAAAAGGCTTTTTTTTTCCCAGGGGCGTTAAAAGGCGTCATTGTGCGGTAAAGTGTTAAACCCTTTTGCCTGAGCATGTCTCTATATTAATATCATATTACAATTACATAAACATCTAGGCTCCTAAGCGTCCCAATGGGCTCTTGCAGACAGGGGAGAATATGATCAGGCTCTACAACACATACAGTCTGATCTTGATTCTACACGGTCCGATAAAGAGTCTTTTTTGTGTGTGTGTGTGGGGGGGGGGGGGCAATAAGAACCTTGAAATCGCAATATTTGCGGTTTTTATTGTTGGCTGAAAATCATCACTTCCATTATTTAGTAGTATAAGGGTTGATAAATGCCACTGTTTTCTGTTTTCAACTCGTTAACCCCAAGTGAATTTACTCTTTATCAAAGGACAAATTCAGACTCGACTGAATTGAAAGCATTGCAGACCACTAATGAAAGGTGGCTCAAAAGATGATTTCAATTTTTTAAATCGTAGAAAACGTTGTGGGACAGTGAGAAGTGCTGATAACCTTTCCCAACAATATTTTCATAAGCCTTCTTCTTCATGATCATGAAAACACGAACTTCCTCGTTAGAGGGTCAAATCCTTATGTCTGAGATGCCTGAATGGAAATATACCCTTAAATACAGTTTTAGGTCATACACATTGTTTTTGATCAAAGTGTAGATTACGGTCTGGGTCAAAGATAAGACAGGTTTCCACGTTGTTTATTCCCTGATCCACTTTTGAAAAACTCCTATTTGCAAAACGTTGGACAAACATTGCTTGTGAGGATCATTTTTTTTCTTTTCCGTTCTTTTTCACACGTGTCGATAAATCTGAATTTAGTTCCAGCTATTTTTTCTTGTTTTACGAGCAAACTCGTCTTCAAAAAGATGTTTTGGGAGGCAGCGAGACAAGGTGAAATGCTCGAGAAAATCATAGGGCTAAAAGTCCCGAAAAGCGGACTTGTGGAGCAATGATTTGCAGTAATGAAAAACGAACTATACATTTACCGCATGTAATGTGTGTTTATGGAATTACTTGATGGAATAAACTCGGGCAAGACGTTCAGAGTTGGCCAGTATTTCTCCTTTTCCCATAGTGTTTTCAAAAGTCCTCTACATATCTATATATATAGTAAAATTAGTGTTGCACCCCCTGTGTTTTTTACCGGGTTTGATTTTCTGACGTGAATGAGATAAAATTGGGTCGAAATTAGAATTCGGCTGCTGCATACACCAACAGACTCGTCTTTTGCCCATAAAATGAACTGAACTGAGGTATCCCTTGACCTCATGGTAAGTGGGAATCTTTTGCCTAGATATTGCTTTCAAATTTAAGAAAAACGAGAAGCGTTTAAGTTTGGTTAAAACAGGGAATTTAATGTCGAAACAAAACTTACGACAGGTTGAAAGTGACCTGCAGAGAATGGACACACAAAATCAGGCAATATTGCGTACTTCCGCCCAGGGCATGCAAAACAGCTTGCAGTCTGTGTCTCACACCTCTCACGAGAGGTTGAAACAGCTCGATCAGTAGCTGCTGCCATGGGGTTAAGGGAAACCTCAGTTCATTCCATTTCAGAGACAACAGACTTGTTTGTTCTTGTATACAGCAGCCAGATTCTAATTTCCAACCCATTTCATATCATTCACGCCAGAAAATTAAACACGTTAAAAACACAGGGGGTGCAACACTAATTTTACTATGTATATATATGTCAGAGTCGTTAAAACTCGAGATTGTTTGGTACATTGTTAAATTAATTGATTCAGTGAAGAACTGGTAAGCCAAGGCATCAATCTAACGCGGTTTTCTGAAAGTGCTAGATGTAGGACTGTGAACTGTACGTGACCTATATGGTAGCGACTATAGAGAAATTGATGTGTACTAGCTTAAACTGAAAATAGAACGCACATTGTGCATACGTGATGGCAGTATTTGCTTCCGGTCAGAACGGTCACAGTGGACGGATTCTCTAGATCCGTTAAAATAGCATCAAAAGAAGCCCAGAAAAGATCAAGGCACGCATAAATTTACGTTTGTATGTTGTCCACAATTGTTGAAACTTGAGCATTTATTTCCTGTAATTCCCTCATGAACTCAGGCAGGTAGATAGGTGGAACTCGAACATAAGTCGAATCATTAACATGTCTGGGTAATTTCCAAAAGTCCAGCTGAAAATACATAGAGGTTGGTTTTAAAGCGGTTGACGATATTAATTTTCTATTGAGTGGTGTTTGAACCATCTCTTCTCCTTTAGTTTACGACCCTAGATCTATTTTGCGAAAGTGTAATTGTGTAATTGGACTGCACAAAACGTGTAGTAAAATCTAACTTCTACACTGATCTTTGATTTTAACGGGTCGGCATTACATCATGAGTTTCTGGCAACAGACCAACAAAACTGCAATATCCATTTCATTTTACTAGAGTTAAAAATCGAAATAAGCTGAACAGTAATAATGCCTGAATTAGCAAAAACCAAAAACAACCGAAAAAACTAGAGGCCCTTGAGTGACTGAAATGCTCTACAGGCATTGATTTTGCTTTTTTTCCTAGCATACATAATGAATTCATGATGCAAAAAGGAAAAAAGGAAACACACAAAAAATGGGGGTGGGGGAGGTTGTTGCACCTGGGCTTGAACCCACCAAGACAGCACAAGTAGGCATGGTGAACTGAGCAAATAGTGAAAAAAAAATTGAAGAACAATTTCTCAAGAGCAATTGTTTGGAATCCAGCTAATTTTGATAGGGCATCAGTGCTAATTGTTTTAAACAATCCCTGCAAGTTTCAAAGAAATGTGACCAATAATGTGGACTTTGTTGTGTAAATAATACTAAGTTATCAAATGGCTGCGTTTCCTAAATTGGTTGCTAGATTTTCTTCATTTTTAATAGAGTACAATCCTTTGATGATACAAGTAATCTTTTGCAAGTTTCAAAAGAATTTAATCAAAAATGTGACTTAATTGCGTAAACAAGAAATGTAAATTATCAACTTTAAACGGCTCCTTTCCCAATACTGATTGTCACTTTTTTTTAAAAATCAATAGAATTCAAGCTATTGATAATATAAAGCAACTGTGCAAGTTTCATGAAAATTCAACCACAGCTGCTGACGTTATTGCGTAATCAAGATTTTAAATTTTCAAATTTAATTGGCTACTTTTCCCATACTGATCGCTGAATTTTTTTCAAAATCAATAGGGTTAAAGTTGTTGATGATACAAGGCAACTGTGCAAGTTTCATGAAAATCCGACCACAAATGCAGTCCTTATCGCATAAACAAGAAATCAAATTTTGAAATTTAAATGGCTACTTTTCCCACACTGATTGTCATATTTCTTTCAAAGTCAGTAGGATTCAAGCTATTGATGAGATAAACAAACTGCAAGTTTTGCGAAAATCCAACCACAAATGCGGACTTTATCGCGTAAACAAGAAATTGAAATTTTGAACTTTACATGGCTACTTTTCCCGCACTGACTGTCAGATTTTTTTTCAAAATCAGTAGGTTCTAACTCTTGATGGGATAAACAAACTATGCAAGATTTAAGGAAAATCGACCACAATAATGCAGACTTTATCTTGCATACAAGAAATTGATATTTTGAACTTTAAATGGCTACTTTTCCCACACTGATTGTCAGATTTTTTTCAAAATCGATAGGATTCAAGCTACTGGTGAAATAAACAAACTGTGCAAGTTTCACAAAAATTCAACCACAAATGAAGAAATTCTAGCGTAAACAAGAAATTGACATTTTGAAACTTTAAATGGCTGCTTTTCCCACACTGACAGTCAGATTTTTTTTCAACATCAATAGGGTTCAAGCTACTGATGAGATAAACAAACTGTGCAAGTTTCACGAAAATCCGACCTCAAACGCAGCCCAAATCGCGTAAACAAGACTTTGACATTTTGAAATTTAAATGGCTACTTTTCCCACACTGATTGTCAGTTTTTTTTCTTTGTTTTTTTTTTCCAAAATCAATAGGATTCAAGCTGTTGATGAGATAAACAAACTGTGCAAGTTTCATGAAAATCCGGCCACAAATGCAGACTATATCGCATAAACAAGAAATTGAAATTTTGAAATTTAAATGGCTACTTTTCCCACACTGATTGTCAGATTTTTTTTGTCAAAATCAATAGGGTTGAAGCTTTTGATGAGATAAACAAACTGTGCAAGTTTCACGAAAATCCGACCACAAGTGAAGACTTTATCGCGTAAACAAGAAAAAGACTAGCGGACAGACGTACAGACGGACGGACAACGGAAACCATACCATGACATAAGCTCTGCTGGCTTACAGCCAGTAGAGCTAATAAATGAATAACAAAAATAAGAAAGAAACTAATTGTGGTAGGTCAGAACATGGGCAAATTTTATTCATATAAAGAAACTTTGTTATTTTAATGACGTTTTATGCCTCTTTCATTTAGATCATAGAGAAAGCTCACGTACTCATTCCTGAGTGTCACCAGCACATGGCTATGGTTTTGCAGTGCCTTACCCAAAGCAACCAGCCGGAATCGAACCTATAACTTACCGATAACTAATTCAAGAGAGTCTGTTAACTTAAGCATTTTAAGAAAATGAGAAAGAAAGATATCTATTGAACACGTGTTCGATTCTTTCAAAAGTATGTCAGAAGTATTATTGCTGCAAGTGCACTTAACTGTATGTTCCTGGTGTTTCCATGCAGAGACAATATGCATCCCTTTATTTCCAAGCAAGTGACTTTCCCAACACTACCACAGGGGATCAACCCAACATGACCACAGGAGATCACCAATAATCTATTGCAAAACATAAATCATCAAAAGGTGGGGTTGAATTCTCACCTCATATTTAATTTCCATGTCCAATAATTTCAGGAGATCACTCTCAGCATGGTGTAGAATTTTCAATAATTTATGTCTGTAAAGAAGGAAGGAGAAAAAATTCATTAATCTTTTAAACCCCTTTTCTATCCAGGTTACCGATGCATTGTCGTTCTAACGTTATTTTTTCCCTGTACTCTAAGTTTCTAACCATGGAGGATTTAAATCTAGTTTTACTCCGTGAGCGTAAGTCCAAACAGTTATAACTTATCGTTCAGTTATAAGTTAAAAACTTTTCTTTAATTATCAACTTCAGCTACGACCGCGATTTCGGAATTTCCTACTAAAGTAGAGGTCGTGTCGATAAAATTAGTCCTTTCATAGACGTCGTAATGTTGTAAAGTGCCAATTCAGTTGCCACTGGTCCCGCAGTATGTCATTAGGGAACCAATTAATTAAAGTAAAACATGAGTTTCTAGTACTAAGCTAACAAAATTCTGGGTACTGCGCATTGTGATACAAAATGACTAGAAATGACACAAAAGATAAACGCTTTAAGGAACAGAAGTTTCTCTTTCTTCTTTCTTTTCATTGGTAACATGGAAAACAGTCACGAAGCGGGAACAAAAGTTATCTGTTATGGCGGGAAATAAGTAAGCCGTATTTATAAGAAACAGAAATTTTCTCATTTTCACAATATTTTCAAAGACCTTCCTCGGCTTTGTTAAAACGTGTGATAGTTTCATAAAGAAAAATGATAATCAAAGGACTGACAGTACCGAAAGATTTTTTTTTTTTTTTTTTTCAAATTAAATCATGGCCTTCTGAAACAAAAAATGGAAAAAGTTCTCGTACACAATAGGTACATGATATGGAATTACTTTTAAAACATAAATACACGTGAAAGCAAATTTACAAAATGTTGCTCGGTGAGACCAATTTCTCTTTTTTACATATTGCTTTAAAGACTTGTTAAAAAAGAAGTCTCCATGTGATAATTTGTTCATTATAGATTCTTCGTTTGGAACCGCTAATGTACTTACCCGTCAAATCTTGCAGGTGTTTGATCTGTAGGCATACACCATGTAAGTGCAGCGTGCAGTAGTATACCCAGTAACACCGTATTCATAATGTATTCGAGTTTGGTTTCTGAAAACAGGTAGGTAGGTAGATAGTTATGAAGACATTACATTTATATCCATATATAAGAAGTTAGATAGTTATTCATGGAATCCAAATACAGCTGAAATGAAACATCAAAGAGATAAAATTCATGTTCCGAATATTATACATATACATGTACTTAAAATTCAAAGTTGAATTTGAAATTTAACATAGCATACACTTGATTTGCATATAATGTGCATAAAATATTGCCTAAACGAAGTAAACAGCAACTTTGCACACAAGTCATTGCATCCTAAAATGTATATAAATGGATCTGAGTCAGGCTCTGTGAAAAGGGGGCCTAATGAATCTAGAAACAAGTATCGACCCAGGTCAGCCTGCGCAGTCCGCGAAGGCTAACCTGGGCTGAAACTCTTTGCTATGGGTCAATTTTCTGCATGTCAAGGGACCAGTGTATCTCAGTCGGTCGTTGTTAGACAAAATGCTTTTTTTGATCCATAATTATGTGATGACTTACATGGTATATTGTATCATGGAGATGCATTTAGCCCCCTTTTCGCAGAACATGGCTCATCATGTTTAAGGCATGGAAGTAAAATGATGAAAGATCCTGCTTCAGATCTAGTTAATGAGAACTTAGGTCAGTTTTTTTTTTTTTCGGCGTAGCTGAATACGCTGGCTTTTGGCCTACTACTTGAAACTGATAAAGAATGAACAGATGGTAATTTGCGATTAGTCAAAAATGTGCGCAGGTTTACTCGGCGGGCCCCTGCTGGCATATTTGCTCACACATTTATGAAACCACTATTAACAAGCGTTGCTACTGCTAATCGATACCCCGGGGCCTTGATTCATACCATAGCAAAATAATGTATTGGAGAATGAATCTTTTCTTGTGCTTTTTGGAAATGAAATTTGATATTTTATCATAAGCGTTACCCATTAACCCAATACTACTTTTCAACAAAATGAAAAACAGTGAGAAAAAAAGAGGCAATTGCTCTCGAGATTACTCTTCATTATTTTACATCATAGTGAGCCACAACAGAGTTTCAATATTCATATTACAGTATCTCTTATTTTTAAAAGATATTTTTATCTTCCATAACTTGTTACCATCAGTAATCATAAAGACAAAGCTTAGATTTTATAGTAGTCACCGTTAAGATATATTCACTTGAAAGCTCGTTTTTGTATGTTGATAATAAAGAACAAAAACAATGATTAGAACGTTTGAATCCAAAATAAAATCGTACCCTGAAAAGCTATTTCTACGAGTATTGTCCCAGTTTTCCAAAAAAAAATGAAATTAATCTGAACTAGATATAATTTGAAATTTTGTCGAGTAAGCTATGAAAAAAAATGACTTTGTTCTTGCGACTGTGCCCGAAAACCATCTACAGGTATCCTACAGGAAACGTTAATATTAAAGAAAAAAAATTAAATCCTCTAAATTTGAATGCATGAAGCAAATCCTTTACAAAATGGGTGTTGTTTTACGATCACGGAAAGTAAGGATAAAAAAAAAAAAGAAGAAAACAATAAAAGACACATCGTTTAAAAAGGAGAAAATACTAGTGAGCAGCATTTCACCCTTTCCTCAAAATAATTTCGATTCTTTGAACCACAAAATCACGTCATTTGAAGAGTATGTAAATTTATTGTCTGCGAAAAAGGAGAACGTCTAAAATTTTGTCGTCTAATAAAGATTTAACCTTTACCACACAATTCCGAGTTTCAACGACACTGAGTAAGAAAGCTTTTGAAAACCTTGTGGGAAAAGGAGAAAATGCTGGTAACCAGCATTTTCTCCTTTTCCCACAATGTTTTCAGAGTTACCAAAGACAAATTCTATCATTTGAGCCACCCCTTATTTGTCGTCTGCGAATCTTTTCAATATGGATGTCTTAAATTTGTCGTTTGGTAAAGAGATAAAACAGACATAGTTGGCTGTATTTTTTATCTCCATCTGTTTTAACGAGTTAAATATGAGAACTTATTTCAAACACTGCCATTATAATACGACTTTTGCAACCTGTCGTGGACACCATTTGAAAACAATGTGACAAAAGGACAGCTGCTTGAAATAAAGCATAACTCTACTTTCCCACATTGTTTTCCATACCATTGGAAAAGGTATAATTTTAATTCACAAAGACAACGGAATCTCTACTTTTCCTCGAAATAGAAACCACACGACAATCACGTACTTTCAAGACCACTCAAGTTAACAAGAACGGTTTGAATCACATGCACAAACTAGTAGATAAGGTTCAAATTAGACCATCGTAATCTTTCTCTTTTCTTCGCAATCTGTGAAGTGGGGCCCAGATGGCATGTGTGGGCTGCACCAATTATCTTGTATTGTTATGAATTTCAGTGTCTTCAAGAACTGAAATACGACACTTTCTTTGGGATTAGTATTATCACGTCTTGCAAGACTGTCTTTAGTTCACTGTCATAAGAATCAGAAGCGTTTGAAGCCTTCTCAGCACCATAGGCGAAAGAATTAGATTGTGCGGACGACATAGATCAAAATCAGACAGTACAGAACGTGTAGTCTGATCTTGGATCAACCTTGTCCACCTTTTCAGTCAAGCCTATGAGATAAAAGCCTTTCTGCTTTTCAGTGGATCGTATTTTCGGCCGTCGAAAAAGGATGAATTTATTTATTTTGCGCCTAAGGACTTTGCATCGAAAAAAAATCCTTTTCATTAATTTTTGTTGGAAAAAAAGCAATCGCGTATGTCAAACAATTGTCTCTATTCCGACAATGCATGCTTTCAAATGCTGTGCGCTGTAGCGGTGTTAAAAAAAAAAAATGAACATGTATTGCAATAGTTTGAATAATTACTCCGCTTCCACCCTTTTCAACGTTTTAAAATATTTTCGTTTTGTCTATATCATCACTATTAACACGTTATTTCCTTCTAATGACTTTTTATTTTTTCTTCTTGCAGCAGTCCACTTTTTAACATATCGTAGCAAATGGATAAATTGTCTTTAAAAGCAATTTTTGCTCTTGCCAGTTTTCAGGTGTATTTGTTATATTGACAATTTTAACCCTTATCCTGCTGAATAACATGAAACTCTAAAGCCGGTAGTAAAAACCAAAATGTTGGTACACGTATTTCAAAGTTGTGGGGGTTTGGGAAGTATCGCCTTATCGGACAGAGTAAATCTAAGATCAGACTGCACGTTCTGTGCAGTCTGATCTTCATCTACACTGTCCGCAAAATGTCCATGAGTCGCGCTTAGCAGCCTAAGGTTTAATTCATGTTTTTTATCACCTTTTACAAGAATGCTTTCAAAGTTGTCTTCAACAAACTTGTTTCAAAGGAAATAATGAGGTAAAGCATAATATAAAAAAATGCCAAGACGTCCCTGGTGCTCAAGGTCATTGTTTTATTACTTCTGGTTTCCTGCCTTCTAAAGCTTCCAAGAACAATAATTGTTCTCGTCAAAAGCTTTATCCGGGATGAACTAAAGAAGCAAGGAAACCAACCATTGTTTAGCGGTCCAATTACTGATGTAATGAACGTGGGCACAGTAAAATTTAAACAATTAACTGGATATTGAAACTGTTAACTCCTAAGTACAAGTACATTTAAATGTGCTAATGACAATTTCTTAGATTTTCCTTGTTGCAAACTCAACTCTTTACCAGACGACAAACTTTTGGATATGTCCAACTTAGACGCATTTGCAGACGATAAATAAAATGTGACTTAGAAAAAATGAAATTTTCTTTTGAAAGGGTAGAAAACATTGTGGAAAAGGAGAAAATGCCAGCATTTTCTCCTTTTCCCACAATATCTTCAAAAGCATTTTTCCCACGGGGTCGTTAAAACTTGGGATTGTATGGTTAAGGTTTAACTACAAATTGAATATGGCCCAATTAAGAACAATGTGCCCTTCTCCCTGACAGAGTAGAACACATTGCAGGAAAAGGATTAGATGTTGGTTTCCAGCATTTCTCCTTTTCCGACTCTGTTCTAACGGCAGCTTTTATAAGGTTGTAGGCCGAGCCGCGGTGGTGCAGTCAGTAGCGTACAGGACTTGGGACCAGGTGTTCGGTGGATCCAGTCCCCAGCTCGGCCAATTTCTTTCCGAGGATTGACGATAGTCATTGCGACAGGATTCATGTCTCTCTCACTGCTCATCATTGTTTCGACGATGGCTATGGGGGGAAAGAGGCCAGTAGCTTGGGAAAAATATTGTGCGAAGTACTGGTACTAAAAGCTCCAGGAAAACATGGATGTCTGCACTGTGATATAACTGAAATAATGTTGAAAACTGCATTAAACACCATACGATCAATCAATCAATCAATGACGCTGTGAAAATACAGTGTTTGTTTCGCGAAAGCTTTCAATACCAGTTACGGTATAAATGGATTCATTATTTCGAAGTGTAAACTAAACTACAAAATGAAGATAACTATTGCCATAACTCGGAGTAGCGGTTCAATCTGATCTTGATCGACGCCGTTCCCGAAGCTACTTATAACCCTCAAAAGTGCACCAGCACCAAACGGAGGGGTGATGTGGGGAAAAAAGGCAAATGCTGGTTACCAGTGCATCGTTTTTCCCATAACAACTAATGTTTTTTACCCTCTTAAAGACAAACCTCGATTATTCTGCAAATGTTTTCAATATTGGTGAGTCTAAAATTTTGTCGTCTTCTTAAGAGATGAACCATAACTATCCATATTATCTTACCTCTCGAGATGGCCACTCCGAAACACCTAGTGCACATATCTATAACCATATGAGAAGTAAAATCTTATCATTTTGTCCCAAATATTTGGGCTTTAGGGACTGAATTTCAACCTTTATCCAGCTATACGCGACGGTGGATTTTTTCCCGGGAATTTAACACCAAGATCAGTTTTTACATACGTGCAGTCTGGTCTTTTTGTACATTCTCTGCTTCCCTTTAATCATCACAGTTATACGTGTACACTAGATACCTACCCACGAAAATCAATCTATTCATGTGGTAGGCAGCATTTCAAAATCAAAGTGCTGTCATCACTTTAATCGGTCGACACTGAATAACTTCTATGGCTTGAAATCACAAATCAAATGGTACTTGTTTGAACTATGTATGGGATTTTTAAAATTCCCACACCTTGCAGCTGAGTCTCCTTTTTTAAACTTCGTTTTACAAATTAGTAGTTTAACGGAATGGTTAGAATATATGTTTGCCAGTCGGCAGCAATAGAACGTAAAAAATATATGACAATTCTGATCAGCAATGCCCATTATCAAGCTTTAGAGATCACTCATCATGAATAACAATACCTACCAACCTTTTAAAAGAGTTAAATAAGGAACAAAATGCTTTTCTGTAACTTTGGCAACTTTGGTAACTGAACTGTAACAAATGTCGAGCCCCGATAGCTCAGTCAGTAGCGTACAGGACTTGAGAAAAGAAGGTCGTTGGTTTGATCCCCGGCTCGGTCAATTTCTCTCCGAGAATAATTGACAATGTTCATTGTGACAGGATTCATTCCTCTCTCACCGCTGACGATTGTTTCAATAATAGTTATGTAGGATAGCAGCCAGTGGCTTGGAAAGAATATTGTGCGGAGTACTGGTAAAAGAAACATCAGGAAAGCATGGATAGGTGCACTGGCCGCTGCGATATAACTGAAATAATGTTGAAAACGGCGTTAAACACCATACAATCAATCAAACAAAGTGTAACATATTGTCAGATGCATGATAATGTCGATACTTTAAAATGGTGTGAATAAGTCGTATAAAATATGCCTTATTATGACTTTCGATTTGTTTACTATTGGCTGCTAGTGGGCCTTTTTTTATAACAAGCCATCGTATTTATCTACACGAACTGTCCTACCTATTTTTTTTGCTTGCTAAATCGTCCTAGACCAGTCGACCAGTCCAAAACGTCTGCTGGTCAATTTCTCCTACATTACTTTCAAAGAATATAGATGCCCAATAAACAGAGGATTTTTCTTTTCTTGGAAGTCGATTTTTTTCATCTCCTGAACATTATCGGCAATATTTTTCGCGAGTGGCGCAGCACGTTCTGTGCAGTCTTATCTTGATCTACACTGTCCGCAAAAGGTCAGTGAGTCGCGCTTAGCAGCCTAAGGGTTAACAAATGTTACAAGCGTTTGATTAATAAGGAAGTCTTCGCCATAGAAATGCAAAAGCGAGTTTATTAAACATCTTTAAGCATCATATCTACAAAAATATAACACGTGATAGTTTAATTGTTTGAGAAAACGTTTGTTTTGCCTTGCCAATCGTAATACTTCACTCAGATTGCGTACACTTTGCAAAACCTTTACGATACCTAAAACGAAGTTATTACTCTTGCAGACAGTTTACGCCGAGATCAGACTGCATCGCATGTGTGTCTGATCTTAACCTACAATAACCGATATAGTTTTGAAATACTCTGACAAAAGTTTCTTCGACACTCAAATACTAGTATCTTGTCCTTCTATACTGATTCAAAAAATCCGTTGCAGGTATGGTATAAATACGACTTTTTACCACTATGCAGTTAAAAGCTTTGGAAAAGAAAGAAAGAAAGAAAGAAAGAAAATAAATATGGATTTATCGACAAATTAATAGATGAATGAACGAATAAATGAACAACAGAAAAAACAAACGAACGCATGGACGCACACACAAACGATTAAATGAATCGAACGACCAAGTCAATAGATGCGACGAAAATGTATGTACAAAAAAAAAAAGCCAAAACGATGTGTGTTCATTTGATTCATTTTAAAATTATGTAACCTTAAATTCCATTTTAACTGAACAGACTTATATTTCTTTAACTACCGACTTTGATGACAATGAATGACTACTGAAAAAAAAAACTTCATCATTTTTCACTAACTTTTCTTGCGAAAAGCGAAATTAGCAATATCTACTTTGGTGTCCACTGAAAAACAAAATCGCAAGGCATCTTTAACAAAAAAAAAACGAGTTTTAACTCTTTCGCTTAGCCAAGCTGTGCCAAACCGGGGGGGGGGGAGAGATTATGCATTTATGTGATGTACTATACCAAGCAAGAAATCACAGAATTATGGATCCATAAAATCTTTTACCCTTTACCAGACGACAAAATTATAGCCTTGTCCAAATTGAAAACATTTGCAGACGATAATTTCAATGTGGCTCAAATGGTACAACTTTTCTTTGACAGGGTAGAAAACGTTGTGGAAAAAGGAGAAAATGCTGGTTACCAGCATTTTCTCCTTTTTCCACAATGTTTTCAAAAGGCTTCTCTCCCAGGGGCGTCAAAAGGCATAATTGTGCAGTAAAGGGTTAACACAACCGGCTGAATCCTGGGACAGAATGGTCTTGAACATGTAGAAAATTTACCGAAAGCAAAAAGTGTCGACAGAGGTCAGCCTGCACAGAAAAGTGGCGACACAGGTCAGCCTGCGCAGGCTGAACTGGGTCGATACTTTTAGCAGATTCCTTTGACCTCCTTTTCACAGAGCATGGCCAATGTTAATTCGACATCTTTTTTATGTCTAATAGTACAGTTCCACTGCAAAGCGGACGATGTAGATCTAAGATCAGGCTCCACGTTCTGTGCAGTCTGATCCTTATCTGCGCCGTCCGCAAAAGCTATATAGGTCTCCATAGGTAGTGAAGAAGTTAACACTTTACTACACAATCCCGACTTTTAACGACCCTGAGCAAGAAGCCTTTAGAAAACATTATGAGAAAAGGAGAAAATGCTGGTAACCATTTTCTCCTTTTCCCACAATGTTTTCTACCATTCCCGAAACAAATTTCAATTTTCCAGTCACATTTATTTTGTAGTCTGCAAATGTTTTCAATTTGGACTAGTCTAAATTTTTGTGTGTTTGATAAAAAGTCAAGCAATAAAAATTACAAAAAATGCCTTACCTGTCTAAAGATTTCATTGTACTGTTTTCCGACTTCGTTGTGTACTGATTCCAAATTTTCCTAGTGTTGTCATTCTTCCACAAGAATAAATAAAGCTGTTGTGGAGTTATTGTGGTGTACCCAACACCAATAAACCTTACTTTCTTTTTTCTCGAGCGTTATTGTCAGGAAATGATAAACAGGAAAAATGTATTAAACTGCTTTATCTGTTCGACGATGCATGCTAGAACTATCTCCGAACGGTTTTTGTAGGTCTGACTGGGGCGGAGATTGCCTCTAATTTTACAATTATCCAGTCATTAAATAGCAATTTAATCACTATTAACAGCAAATAGAAATCAATTTTGGACATAAAGAGGGAAATACTATGGATGCAAGAACGCTGTAATCTTTCTCTTGATTAATTGTCTTCTAATGAGTGATAAATGCCGGTCCAGATAACTATGAATTATGGCCATCCATATTGTTGTTTAAAACATACTTAGAAAAATATGTGGGCAGACTGGTTCAAATGCGTGAGTAGCTGTCGGTTTAATGAAAGATATTTACAAGATTGTATTCGTCTATATTGCAACGATAATCATAACAATATAGATACCCGCTGATTGATTACTTGAACAGTATGGATAACAGAGTTAAAACATGCACAGCGGTTTTTATTTTTTGAATTCTGCCAGCATGAATAATCGAAGGATAAATACTTGCACATCATAGATAAACCTGTGAAAGAATACTTGCACGGCAATTTAAGCAACAACGATGCTTTTAAAATAGATAACATACATGTAGATAGTCGCGGTGTTATACACAGCAAGCCCGGCTTGAATTAATGTAACACGTGGGAAACAAACTTATAACCTCGGGTTTCACACATGCGGAACGAAATAATGCCGAGTTTCAATACATGGACAGCGTAGATTGTCTCAACTTGAGTACTGGTTGAAGAGACTTGCTTAACACTTAAGCTGCTGAATAAATGAAACGCAATTTTTCTACTCAATACTAATAGCCCAAACATTACGGTTTCAAAGTTGCTTTCATCGGAAAGAAAATACCGTATCGGACAGTGTAGATCAAAGATCAGACTGCACGTTCTGTGTAGTCTGATCTTGATCTACACTGTCCGCAAAAGGTCAGTGGGTCGCGATTAGCAGCTAAAGGGTTAATATGGATACATTCCTGTTGAGTACAACTACACCGTGGCCATGACAATTTGGGGTTTAATACAATACAGCAAATTATGACGTAGCATAACATAACGTCGTGTCAAATACTTGGGACAACACTGATAACCCTGTGTTTCACTACATATAAAGCATGGATTACCTCGAGTTAAATTCTTCGAGTTAAGTACTAGTTGAAAATACTTGCACAGTATGGATAACCTCGGGTTAAGGTCTTGCACATCGTAAATAATCTTTGGTTAAGTACAGTACAACGACTAAAGTTCGAGTTTAGTACATATACCGGTATAAATTGAAAAATCCGAGTTCATTTCATATGCAAAGTGTTTCACCTCGAGTTTAGAATCTCGAATGAAGTACTGGTTGAAAACTTGAGCAGAATCGATCACCGCGGGTCTTATACTTCTGATTTTATACTTGCGCAAAGAGGATAACCCCGAGTTTGATACACGTGTACTGTAACAGCGTAGATTACGGGTCGCGAGTGTAGTACTGGTTTTAAAAATACTTGTAAGTATGGATAATTTGAAGTTTAATAGTTGCCGGGCAACTGCAACCTCTAGTTGCATACATGTACACATAGATAACCTCGGGTTTACTTTAACACATGTATATCGTTGATAAACTGAGGTTTAATACATGTACATGTATATCAATTATAACCTCGAATTCAATACATCTACAGCGTCTCCGAGCAGAGTTGTCGTTCGTTAATCTCATCATACATCTCTGCAACGGGCTAAATGACAAGAATCTTGTCAAACCGAGGAAAACATGTTTCGTTACTGTTTAACTGTTTCATGCGTAACATAATAATGTCGACGAAGGAAATATGATTCCGGATACATTATAGGTGCATTCAAACTGATGAATTTACCTGTATACAATGGAACTATTTTTTCAAGTTTCTCTACTGATTAGAATCTTACGCCAATTGTAAAAAAAAAATGGCTGCGCCCATGAATTATGACAATTTAAACAAAATTAAAAAACAAGTTATCGTCCTTTAAAAGACATTTAAGCTTTTCAGAAAATCGCTCTTTTTCACATTTCCTACCACTAAGTCTGATTGGCCGTATGCTGTTTGAACAGCACACAAAACAATCGATTGGTCTTTCTTTCACCGGCGTTTGTGTCGGCATTTTGAGTTATGGTCATGTGACGAAAATATCACGTGATGACGGACTACTTTCAGAGCCAACTACAGAAGTGAATAGGAATGATCCGTAGTGCAAGAGAGTGGTTTGATACGTGTACAGTGCTCAGGTTTTATTCATGTGCACTGTTGATAAACTTGGGTTCGGTACAAGTTCAGCAATAACTAGTATATTTGATACGTACAGTATAGATAAACACTAGTATAATACATGAGAAGTGCAGCATAGATAACTGCAGGTTTAATGCATATACAGCAAAGATGATTCTATAATAACAGAGGTGAATACAGGCACTTTAAGTCTTGCCTGAACGGTGCATCCATCAACTAAATCGTTGCAACAGCAATTCAGTGTTGCGTTGATCATCTAATCAAATTGTCCAATTACTCGTGTCATCATTGATCACGATGACTCGGAAGTTAGAGCAGTCAACTCGAGGAGCGGTTTAACTACCCGGTGGTAGCTTCAGATTTAGGGTACAGAGCTAGAAAGTGACGGTTCGCTATTAAATCAGCTGATGGTAGTTAGGGGCGTCAGAGCAGTCACTACAAGAGCGTAAAGTTGTTGTTCATCAATCGGATGGTGACTGTAGGGTTACAGCAGTCATCTCGAGAGCGTGATATTGTGGTTAATCAATCGAGCGGTGGCTATGGGGTTAGAGCAGTCATCACGACAGCATGTGGTTGTGGTTTATCAATCAAGTGGTGGGGTAAGAGCAGTCATCTCGAGACCGTATGGTCCTTGCTAATTATTCGGATTGTGGCCATAGGGTAGGAGCAGTCATCTCGAGAGCGTGAGGTTGTGGTTAATCAATCCGGCGGTGACCGTGGGGTAAGAGCAGTCACCTCGACAGCGTGAGCGGTTATGGTTTATCAATCGGATGGTGGGATTAGAGAAGCTATCTCGAGAGCGTATTGTCGCTGTTAATTAATTGGGTGGTAACCGTAGGGTAAGAGCATTCACCTCATGAACGTGGAGACATAGTAAATCAATCAGGTAGCACGAATGTTGAAGTATTCATCTCTAGAGTGTGTGGTCGCTATTAATCAATCGGGCGGTGGCCGTTGAGTTAGAGCAGTCATCTCAAGAGAGTATGGTCGTTGTACATCAATCGGGTATTGGCCGTGAGGTAAGTGCATTCACCTGAAGAGTGTATTGTCGCTGTTAATCAAACGGACGGTGGCTGTGAAGTTATGGAAATCACCTCCAGAGCGTATGGTCACATGAATCAGCTTGAGCTTTCTTGGAGGTCTGAGCGTAAAGTCTGAGCGTAATCTTCACTGTCCACAAATGGACCAAAAGGGTCAAAAGACATTTGTATGTAAGTGTCAGTGACCGATCAACTTTATATGAACGAATGGTTTTAAGTCATATATAACAACAGAACCTAAGTATTGAAAGATAACTGTTAAGGCGCTGAATTACTGAAATGGACCTTTTCAGTCAAGAAAAAAACAGCAGAAACATGGGAGGGGACAGTGTATATTCAAGATCTCACTATCACACTGCACTTCAGCTGGTTTCAGGGTTAATTGGTACATATTCGACATTAATAAAAATAACAGTTACGAAGTCACGAAACTGAACTGTGAATGGGCCTACGTTGTTAGAAAGGGAGGGGGGTTATTTACATGTATGTAATACAGGAAGTAATCATTTTCCGCCTTGTCATTCATGAAAGTTTCAGCACACTGACATTGTAACAAATGAAGAATTTTACCGAAGGTGTTTATGAGACAAGCAAGTAAGATGTGGATTTGTTACAGAATGATGCACAGGGCTTTTAATGAAAAGAAAGTTGATTTTTTTCCATGGCTTTTATATATCAAGGTAATTTTTTCAAACACTGACAAAAGCATCTGGTTTATTTAGACTCACAGAAAATCTGTCTTTCACTAGTATAATTTCTAAAATCATTTCCATGGACACGTATATGGATTTTTTTTAGCTTCAATTAAATTCCCCCGATACCATATGGTGCCGGGACGGTCACCTCCGTTTGTTTCATGGAATTACTTCCGTTCTGAACTCCAGGTGGATATTTTTTGTCCTGATTAACAGTTCCCCGTGCTGGAAGCAGCTCGGCAGCATCAAATGCTGTTGTTGCCATGCCTCCATTGCTACTGGAATTCGAACTCGAACCCGTGTTTGCACCATTCTGTGAAACAATTTTCGTAGTATTTCTTCCTAATTGAAAATAATTACCTATGCCACCATTTGTACCCCCAACCGACCCGTTGTTTTTATTAGAACTGGACGCGAAATTCCCGGAGACAGAATTTATAGGCCTACCGAGTGTCATGTTTGCTGCATTTTCGGAACTGCTCTGAAAATTACTCGTCGGCGACATTGCTGAATTCGGATCGTAATTGAGGCCGCTGAAGAGATGGGCATTTAGCCGATCTGGATCGAATCCAAACGCATCAGGTTGTTTTTCCGGTGCGATGGTTGTGGATACTGCAGATATCTGGGGAGTTGGGCTTATTCTTGCATCTGTTTGAAATGTGACCGACTTTTGTTGAGAACTGTTAATATCAAGCATTAATTGTTTGTTTACTGCGTCAGCGTCAAAACCGTAATTCATTGGTGTCTGACTATTGGCGTTGGCTTTGCCATCAAATGAGTTTATAAGTACTTTATTTACCTCATCCGGGTTAAAGCCAGTCATCTGAACGAACTGATTTTGGTCTCCATGAGTAGTGACGACATTCTGTTTATTTATTTCCGGTCCTAGACCCCCCGGTGAGTTCAGCTCGCTGACATATTGTGAAATCTTATAGGTCGGGTTGTAAACGGATAAACCCCATTGACTGTCTGGTAATGTCTGCGTTACTCCATTCTTGAAATAACTTTGTATAGTTTCAATAAGATCGTTGGGGTGAAATGATCCATACGATGACTGGTCAGTGCGGACGCCCATATAATTTTGCATGAGCCGATTGGGGTCAAAGGTGTCTCGTCGGTTTGGAAGAACAACAGCTTGAACAACTGAAAAGACCACAATAATTCCACATTATAATTTTGACTAAGCAATTTTGATAGCATTTCATCAAGAATCAGTACTGAGTTGAAGCCATCTTTGACGTATCAACCAAGAGTCCTAAACATCCTGGATCTGATCCAAAGTTCTCATAATACTAATACGTGGGTGTAAGATATAATTTGCCAATTAATTGATTGAGTTTCCGTTTATTTAGCGTCGCCATCGGTTGCCCATATGGGCTACGACCCCAGACGGCTTTTAGTTATGTTACGAGGGGTTAGTGTAAGACACAGGAAGAAACACATTGTAAATTACAGATGGTTCTTTAACATAACCTGCTCGGTGTATAGCACCGTTACACGGGACCTCGGTTTAACGTCTCGTCCGAAGGATTATTGGTGATTTTAGACGACCAGCCGTGGGGTTCCAACCCACACCTTAAAGTGGCGCATAAAGGAAAAAAAAAAAAATCTGCAAGATTTTCTTAAATACCAAGCAACAGACAGCTTTTGAAAGCACTGTTCGGAAAGCAGCCTAATACACGTAACTCCTTCATTTCTAACTATATTTTTTTTATATTCTTGAAAAGAAAAGAAAAAAGGAAGAAATAGACGGAGTCCTCGACTGCAGAATGACCATACCGCTACTTTATCTCCAAAAATTGTGCTTTTCTACTGAATTTAAAGGTCCAGTTTCTTAACTCTTAACCACACAGTTTCGACTTTTAACGATCCTAGTACATTACACTTCTGAAAACATTGTGGGAAAAGGAGAAAACCAGCGTGATCTCCTTTTCCCACATTTTTTTTCTATCATTATTTTATTAACATTTAAGCTGTCGTCTGCAAAAGCTTTCAATTAGGTCCAATGCATTTTTTTTTTTTTTTTTTTATTTATTTATTTATTTATTTATTAGCGTTTAACCCTTTACCGCACGATGCCGCCTTTCGACGACCCTGTGAAAGATGCCTTTTGAAAACATTGTGGGAAAAGGAGAAAATGCAAGCATGGCTAAAATTTTGTCGTCTGGTAAAGGGTTAAAAAGAATTTCTTGCTTCGTGGCAAAAAATCTGAATATATCCCTTAAAGTCACGCTTCACTCATTAACTCCTGTAAAGAAATTTTGCAGACAACTTTAAAGTGCGTGCATGTGTTTGAAATACGGATTCATTGGAAACATTGTTACCAAAGGATAAACTTTTTGTAGCGGAGATTATTTTCTCACTTGTCACAATGTTTTAGACGTCTTATGTGTAAAGCACTGCGTTTAAAAAAGAAAGCAAACACAGAGAACTTACCTATTGCATGAAATGAAAAGGCTGCCACAATGTGAATAAATACCATCTTTGAATTTTATTATCAATTACATGTAATTTCGAAGAAATTGAACGTCGATCATATGATTGCAATGACGAGTGCCTCCTGTTTGTTCCAATGAGCTGTCAAAAACTCGAAGATAAAAACAATAATAGCTTTTATCAACACCTGGCTCTCTTAGATAATTACAACCCATGTAATCCTTAAGCTGATAAGCGCGACTCAAGGACCTTTCCCAGTCAGTGCAGGTCAAGATCAAGTCTTTTGAAAACACTGTGGGAAAAGGAGAAATTGCTCGTAACGAGCAATTTCTCCTTTTCCCACAGTGTTTTCTACCCTTTTTGAGAACGTGCAGTCTGATCTTGGATCTATACTGTTAGGTAAGGAGATATCTATCCACTCAACATACCTTGGAAATAGCAGGGTTTGGGTTTTTACTGTCGGCTTACCAGGTTTTCACGTGTCTGCAGTACAAGTTTTTACTGTCGGCTTGAAACTTTCATTTCACTTATTTAGCAGGATAAGGGTTAACTCTTTACCAAACGACTAAATTTTAGACTGGTCCTAACTCAAAGCATTTCCAGACGGCAAAATAAATGTGACTGAAAAATTGAAATTTGTTTTGGGAAGGGTAGAAAACATAGTGAGAAAATGAGAAAATGCTTGTTACCAGCATTTTCTCCTTTTCCTACAATGTTTTCAAAAGGCTTTTTTCACAGGGTCGTTAACCCTAAAGTAGGGTTAGCTCATTACCACACAAAAAAATCTTTAGACTTATCTAATTTGAAAGCATTTGAGAACAAATTAAATGTGACTAAACTGATAAGATTTGTCTTTGAAATGATAGAAAACTATACGGGAAACGGAGAAAAATCTGGTTACCAGCGTTTTCTGCTTTTTCCACAATGTTTTTAAAAGCCTCTTTCCTCAGGGTTCTTAAAAAAAAAGAGTTAACCCTTTAACGGACAATCCGGTGTTTAACTCTTTACCAGACGACAAAATTTTAGACTTGCCCAAATTGAAAGCATTTGCAGACGACAAAGTAAATGTGGCTCAAAAATTGAAATTTGTTTTCAGAAGGGTAGAAAACATTGTGGGAAAAGGAGAAAATGCTGGTAACCAGCATTTTCTCCTTTTCCCACATTGTTTTCAAAAGCTTTCTTTCTCGGGGTCGTTAAAAGTCGGGATTGTGTGGTAATGGGTTAAAAGACTTTAACAAAGAAGCTGTTGAAAAAAAAAATGCTGGAAAAGGAAACAAAAAAATGGTGGTAACCAACATTTTCTCCTGATCCTACAATATTTTCTACCCTATCCGAAAGACAAATCCTATGATTTGAGCCACAGCTGATATGTCTGTCTGACAGACAACATTGTTTGAAAAGAAAGAAATGTTGCTAGCTGGCATTTCCCATTTACTTACAATGTTTTATAGGCTTTCTTTGTTAGAGCGGTTTAAACACGAGATCGTATCATTAAGGGGAAAAATATGAAATAAACATGTCCAGCCGGTCCAACAGCCTTATACAGTATTTTGCAGTCTTGTAGCTATTTGAGTCAGAAAATCTCACGAAATATCAGCCATTCTAGATCAAGGATCAGGCTGCACTTTCTTTGCAGTCTGACCTTAATCTACACTGTCTTTAAAAGTACCCTAACGTGGAAATAAGTGCTATAAATGTTAACTATCAACAACTTGTCAGTTTTGATAACATCCTATCTTAACATTCAGCTTCTTAGAGCGACCCAAGACGCTTTTGCGGACAGTGTAGATCAAAATGAGACTGCACAGTAGGTGCAGTCTCATCTTGGATCTACACTGTCCGAGGCACGATCAAATTCCTCTGGTGAAAAGAGCTTTTGAAATAGCATTATTTCGGTGCCTGCTATAGGTTGTAGTGTTATATATTACTCTGATTAGCAATTTTAGGGCTAGAACTTTGCGTCAGCCAAAAGTGACCCCAGGAATTCTGCACTACGTTCCATACATTTTTTACTAGAAACAGTCAGTTCTATCTACCTTACAATACGTTACATTAAAACAACAAATATTAAAGGCCCTATAGCTGCCAAAAGCGAACAATATGATGATAGGATGCATTTTAATTTAAATCATAACATTTAAACGTATGAAAATTATTCTGAAGATGACAATCTGTTATTGTGTGATCGGTCCAAGTGTTAGTAGCTGGCAGAAAACTGAATTGTAAAATCAGGTAAAAAGTAAACAAAAGAAAGAGTGATATGGCAACTTTAAACTTAGGTTTGAAATTATTTTCTCTGCCAGCGACTAACAATTGGACCGACCGTACAATAACAGTTTTTTTTGTTTTTTTTTGTTTTTTTTTACCATAATTTGCATACTTTTAAATGGTATGATTTAAAACTAAGTGCATTTTAACACACGCCTTGTTTACTTTTGGTATTGTTACTTTAAATTCACGTTTTTGAAAAACATTCTTCTTTCATTTTAACCCCAGTAGGCTTTCGTAGATAAGCAATTTTAGAGTTAAAACTTGCATCAGCCAAAAGCGACCCCAGGAATTCTGCACTACTTTCCACTATATATTTTTGACTAGAAACAATCTGCACTTTTATCCACCTTACATTTTAAATTGCACTCTTAGTCCAATCACCTAAACGTAGAAAAGTAACACAATTTCTCATTTCTCATTCTCAAAACATTTGAGCAGCACTTACATCAAAACAATAGACATATAACGTTCATTTTCTAGGTATACCATGATGTCAAGCCTACCGTTGGGCGGGGCGGGGGGAGGGGAACCAAGTCCCTACACGGTTAGTTCTGTGTTTGCACGTGTTTTTCCATCAACCTATTGAATAAAAATCCAGGGTAGATGAATGTTAAGGTGAGAAATGGTCTGCATGCGGAAGTATCATCAACGGTTATTTTTTCATAAACAGACAGCCTTTTGTGTCTACCAGTAAATAAAGTCTTACAACCATTAGGCAAAGTGCATCAAATTATTGATGTCGAGATGTTTTTACTTGTAATAGAGCCTTGCTCTGTGAAAAGAGGGCTCAATGCATCTGCAAAAAGTATCGTCCTGGATATAAACTTTTTTATGGGTCAATTTTCTGCATGGCAAAGGATCAGTTTACCTCATGACTGAGTCGGTTGTTATACAAAATGGATTTTAGGGATCCATAATTATGTGATGACTTGCTTGCTCACTCGTCACAACTCGGCCGATTCCGTACCTACATCTAACCTCGTCTGTATTAGGGAGGCTTCCATTTTGAACTACCAATCACATGATCTTAAACATGGCGGCGCCCATGTAGATCGCTTAGCAACGACATGAACAACCACTGTGAAGTTATTCACTTCTATCGATCTGTCGATGAAAGCTCCTAGCGGAATTGATAAACCACGCTAAAAATTGAATGTACAAACTGTTTGCCGACTGAAATACTCTTAGAACGATAACGATAGAAAATTTACTCATGCGTTCTTTCTAAAGAGGAGCCTTACAATTTCAATAACGGTAAAGCAGTGTGCTTCCGGAGACGTGCGAAATGTACCGTGTAGGTGCATATCAAGCTACGTGATACAGCCGAGGGATTTGATCACCGGATCACCCGAGGTATGCCGAATGTTGCTTGCTATGATGCATCACGGAAAGCATTAATCCCTCTTGTTAGAGTGCAGCTTGTTTAGATATTAAACCTTTATTAAGAAGACGTTGATTATTTATTTTCAACAAGACTGTTTTTAGAGATGTCATCTGCAAATACAAAATATCACATTCATAAATAAACAACAGCCAGAGTCATGAATAATTATTCCTCTAGTTGATGACGTCAGTAGTCTGGGATTGGTTGATAATGGCGACAAATTATCTGTATATAGGAAAAGTGTTAAAGTCGTGAAGCACATTATGGCAAAACCCATCGCACTTGGTTATCTATTGGGTTGGTTTTATTAGAATCTAAGTTATACCACATGGGTACATCTTTGCATTTCTTGCATACTTGATTTAAGTGGGTGAATAAGAAACAGTAAGTTCTGTTCAAACCGTGTTTCTACAGTCCTCGGCAGCGGCTCACATCTCGTGACCAGCCCTTCTGAGCGGAAATCGATCTCAGATTACGAATTCAGTGTCTTAGCTCCTGGGCAACAGAGGGGCATCCATAGATGAATGAGTAAAAAAGCAGGGACAAATATACGATTCAAAGTTTATTAAGCATCAAATAGTTCAGGCACCATCGTAAAGGTTGCATGAAATATGAGCCATACTCTGTGAATAGAGGGTTTACTGCATCTGCAAAAAGTATCGAACAAGGTCAGCCTCCGCTCAAGCTGATCTGGGTTGAATTTTTGCTTTGGGTTAATTTTCTGCATGTCAAAGGGCTAGTTTACTTTTAGATCCAGCCGCATGTTAGACTAAATTGATTTTATGAATCCATAATTAATTAACCCTTTCCACACAATCCCGACTTTTAACGACCCTGGTGAAGAAGCCCTTTGAAAACATTGTGGGAAAAGGAGAAAATGCTGGTTACCAGCATTTTCTCCTTTTACCGCAATGTTTTCAACCCTATCAAGGAAAACTTGCACTGTTTGAGCTACATTAAAATTGTCGTCTGCAAATGCTTTCAATTTGGACTAGGCTAAAATTTCGACGTTTGGTAAAGAGTTAAGTGATAGCTTGCTTGGTATAATGCATCACGGAGATACATGACACATATCTTTGTGATAATGTGTATACTTCCATTTTGCTTGGTAGTACTATGCTCGCCCAAGCGTGAAGCAACATTCAGAAAAATCAGGATATTACTCTGAGGTAGGTACAAAACACGAAAAGATGTGACAACATTGCGGTTAAAGGGGAAATTGCTCGACCTGGGCGATTTCTGTCTATGACACAGTGTTCACAACTATACCCTGATGCAGGATGCGAAAAAGTCGTCTCTTGGAGGCACAGGTTTAAAGAAAAGTTTCGCACTTTTTTATGCATAGAGACTAGGGCCATCATAGGCTTTTGAAAAGACTGGCACGGCATGGAATGCACCAGTATACCTAAGGGAGAGGATGGAAGGGGTGAATTTAAGGCGTCTGTAAAAGCGATGCTTATAAATGCATTTTTAAGATTGCCTTTGCTTGTGAAAAAGCAAAGAAGGAACAATCAAAAATGTGGTACAGCCAATACCATATTCGGTCGAAAAAGTGGTCCGGCCATGGCCGGACCGTCGACGACTGCCTTGGTCTAAGACAGGTCATTCGGAAACCTACGACCATTTTGATTTTTTACTCTTGTTTATTACAGCAAAATATTTGAGCCATACTCTGTGAAAGGGAGCTTAATGCAAAAAGTGTCGAGCCATGTCAGCCTGCACAGTCCGCAAGGGTTGCCTTGGCCTAAGACAGGTCATTCGGAAAATCTACGGCCATTTTGATTTTTTACTCTTGTTCAATACGGCAAAATATCTGAGGCATACTCTGTGGAAGGGAGGTTAATGCAAAAAGTGTCGATTCATGTCAGCCTGCACAGTCCGCACATGGTGAAATGGGTCGAAACGTTTTGCTACTGGTCAATTCTGCACGTCCAACGACCATTTTTCCTCTCACGTCCTGAGGACTACTTTTGCTCTAGATTCAGTCAGTCGTTAGACAAAATGGATTTTACGAATCCTTAATTATGTGATGACTTGCATGGTGTAAATTGTCATGGAGATGCATAAAGCCCTCTTTTACCAGAGCAGAGCTGATTTACAATTTCCCATCGTCGGCCCAGTCCCCAAAGCAACCTCTCAGCCATGTACTTCTTCACCAAACAACAGAATTATAGACTTGTCCAAATTAACAGCATTTGCATGTGACGAATTAAATGGTATTCAGATCAAGAGTTTTTGTCTTCGATATGATTGAAAACATTGTTGGAAAATGAGAAAATGTTGATTACCAGTATTTTCTCTTTTTCCTATGATATTTTTAAACATGTCTTCTTCAGGGTCGTTAAAACACGGGACTGTTTGGCAAATGGTTACTACGGCAACATATTTACTACTTCTCATCGTCGGCCCATTGCTCGTATAGACAAAGTCGTTTCCCATTATAATGGCGTCTTGTCAAAATGTTGAGAGGGTTGTTAAGCTACATTTTGAAAGTTACTCTCCCTTCACGATTTACCAAGCCTTTAAATATTTTGACAAGACTATTCCTACCCTAACAGTTGACATGTGAAGGTGGGCACGTTAGTCATGCAGACGACGATTTTTGTCCTGCTTTAAACCACCGTTGAAATCACTTTAAATAGCAAAAGGAGTAATGGGTCGTTAAGAGTTCAACTGAACCCTGGACACGATCATGTTGGTTAACAGGTCTCTACTGGCAGACGAATTTTCGAAATATGAAGCAAGCCATTTATGAAAACATTCTAGTTAAAGAAGAAATTGTTCAGAACGTGTATCAGTTCTCATCCTTACTTTATCACAAGACGTATGATGCCAACTTGCCTCCCACGGAAAGTAGTGATCAAAGAAAGATAAATCTTCCACACACAGATCGTCCAGATTTTTGCCCCTTTACGTAGGATGTTAGCGGTAATAAGTTTTTGTGGCAATGAACAAATTCGTGCATTAACTAAAGATTGATTTTATAACAAATGAAAATAATTTATGAAATGAAATTTTATTGTTATTCTTTTCCTGTACGTGTAGCATTATGTACAGCACGTTCTCTCTCTCTCTCTGATAAGCCGCACCAGAGCTTTCAGAATTCAGGCTTTGATGAACGCACATTACCAACCAATCCAGTGTTTCCGGTACAACAACACAAAAGGAGCATGGACGGGCCTTTGTATAAATTGCTGCTGAATTAAAAATGCTGGTAATCAGCATTTTCCTCCTTTTCCTACAGTGTTTCTATACAATCTAAGACCTATCCAATTATTTTAGGCAAGAAATGTGTTGGAATATGACCTAGTTTGAAATTTTGAAGTCTGACTAAGTTCATGGAGTTAATAAAGGTGCAGGGATCGTGTATATAAAATCCCAGCTATATAGCCTCACTTGATTTGAATTTCCAGCTTTTCAGTCTTCTCTTTGACACTAATTTCTTCAATTTTCATTCCAGTTTTCTATGCTTTCAAAGTGTGAATTTCAATTGTTGTGTGCAATAGTGTCTATTTATCCAACTATCATAGACGTACATTGGTGCCGCAGCTTCAACTGTGCTAAACCGGAAGCTGGAAAAGAATTTGACAGGTAGACTGAAAACAGGTAAAATAGTACAATGTCATTAATTTTGATAGTTTTTACTCATATTTTCTTTCGAACAATACTTTATTGAACCCCTTTTTTAAAGCAATAATAAAGCGTTATAGTCTGATCATATTTTAAATGCAAGCGATGCTTAAATTTTCGTACAAGCTTATGGTGGTGGGTGGGGCGTTTTGTTTAGTTTGAACCCATTCGTTCAGAGATTGTAAAGAAAATTCCTTCAACTTATCAAATTGAATCACCTCCTGGAAACTTTGAACAATATTCGTGCCATGATATGGATAGTTCCGAAGGTTGATCCCGTCCATCACAAGGTGCGAGCCTTAACTCTTTTTTCACAGGACAGAATTTTAGACTGGCCCAAATTCAAAGCATTTGCAGACGACAAATTAGATGTGGCTCAAAAGATAGGATTTGTTTCTGAAAGGTTAGAAAAAAGGAGGAAAAGCTGGTTACCAGCATTTTCTCTTTTCCCACTATGTTTTCAAAAGCCTCTTTTGTTTGGGTCTTAGGGATTGTGTGGTAAAGAGTTAAATGTGAGAGGAGGCTAGTCTACCTAAACACAGCTGTCTTCCAAAATGGGACATGACTGTAACTGAAAACATGTCAGACACCTAGGGTCACACTAAAATAAGCCATGCCAGTAATTTATGCCACATGTAAGCCATGGGAGAAAATGACATGCCACAGCAAATTCAGGGTTCTTATTTGACCCAGGATCCCAGGTTTTGACACTTGGAAATCTGAAATGACCTGTTTTTGACACTTAAATATATCTGCCTAAACATCAGTCTTAAGCATAAGATTATTGGCTAGAGCATCACATAAGAATTAAATTACCGTAATTCATCCATATATTCGGACATTATAAAATAATTATTTTATTTTGTGTCAGAACTCATAGATAATTGCCCCTGTCAGTGTCTGAAAACATAGTAAATAAAAAAAATCCTGTCAATTACGAAGTCAAGAAACAGTGACTCCACCTACAGATATCAGTATCTGCCAATTAGCGAGCGAAGTGTTTGTGTATAATGGTGAGAAAACAAAATGTATTGATCAATTAGTTAATTACCTGATATCAAATGAACATATGGAATTGGGTTCCAAGGTAAGATGAGCAATTGTTTACGCGAAATCACATACAAAAAATATGATCAGAAAGAGAAACAATCTTCAAAATAGGAGTTACTTGTGTTCAGACCTGTGTATATTTCAATAACATGAAACGATTTTCGGAAAACAATTTGACCTCGTAAATTTGGGGATTCCAGCTTTTTCAAATTTAGACCATTTACATAATCAGAGTATTTGGTCATTATTCTTACACTTTTTTGTCCAGAAATTGCAATTAGTGATTTGCAGACTGTGTCTCATTTCTTTTAAGAAAATACATGTAACCCACCTATCTTGTATGTGAACTTTGTCCTCGATGCGGTTAGACTTTTTTGTCTGACGGACTAAGAATTGCTCAGAAACTATGTATATTTTAGTTTAGTGTAGACCAAGATAAGTCTGCATGAATAATATGCAGGCTATCTTTTACAACACTGCCAGGATAAATGAACTGTCAAAAATAACAGGATAAGGGATAGTTAAAAATCCAAATGAAGTCAATTTGAACCTTGTAATAATTTTGTCTGAGGGGAAGGGTTTCTTTAGCCAAACACAGGTAAGGTAGCCTGCTATAGCACAACAAAACATGAGTCAGTTCCAGTTATCGGATAAACATACTCTAATCAACAAAGCTATTAACACTTACTGGACATTGTTTGGGCTTACCCTTTGTCTGGACAATATACTTCTTTCGGTAAGAGAAGTTAAACTAGCTTGGTGAACAAAAACTTTGTCCAGACTTTTCAGGCACAAATTTGGTGTCTGAATTAATGGAAAAATGCTAGCATCAGCTGTCAGAAACTAGAGACATAAAATAAATTATTTCAAGGATTAATTAATAGTGTCCGCATTCATAGAGTATTTAGAATATATGGATGAATTGCAGTAGCTCGCATGCATCCGGCAGAAATATAGACTGTAATAAACATGATCAGTATCAAATGTGAAAGATGCATGCAGCTCTGGTTATCGCAGCTAATCAAGGTGGCAAGTAATTTTTGAAAACATGATAAAGGTGTCAATCCAATTATCTGGTGTAAAATGACAGGTTTTAAAGTTACCTGCTACCCTTATCGACATATTCATGTCAAATCATATAGTAATACTTCTGAAAATGAAAAAATTAACCGACATGAAAAAAAAGAGGGGGAGTGCAGTGCACAGGAATCATAACTCTTGCTTCCTTAATTTTTCAGTTATTGCCCTTTCTTGTTTTTCATACTTGAATTTTGTCCGGTGAATATCTCCAATACTATACTACCTACGGTTATGAAATTTCATGTCTGCATACATCTCATTAAGGGGGAGTGCAGTGCACAGGAATCATAACTCTTGCTTCCTCAATTTTTCAGTTATTGCCCTTTCTTCTTTTTCATACTTGCATTTTCTCCGGTGAATATCTCCAAAACTATACTACCTAGGGTTATGAAATTTCATACCTGCATACATCTCATTAAGGGGGAATGCAGTGCACAGGAATCATAACTCTTCCTTCCTTAATTTTTGACTTATTTTCATACTTGAATTTTGTCTCGAGCATATCTCCAAAACTATACTACCTATGGCTATGAAATTTCATGCGTAGATAGATCTCATCAACTGGGAGTGCAGTGCACATGAAGCATAACTCTTGCTTAATTTTTGACTTATTGCTCTTTCTTTATTTTGAAACTTTAATTTTGTCCAGTGCATATCTTCAGAACTATACTAGCTAAGGATATGAAATTTCATGCGTGGATACATTCTATCAACGGGAAGTGCTATGCATATAAATTTCAACTCTTGCTTGCTTAATTTTTCAGTTATTGCCCTTTCTTGTTTTTTTTTCGAACTTGAATTTTGTATGATGCATATCTCTCAAACTATACTACCTCGGGTTATGAAATTTTAGGGCTGGATACATCTCATCAAGGGGTATGCAGTGCACATGAAATATAAATTGCTTATTTTTTATGCACCAGCATTTTCTCCTTTTCCCACAATGTTTTCTACCCTTTCCAAACCAAATTTCAATTTTTGAGTTACATTTAGTTTGTCAACTGCAAATGATTTCAATTTGGACTAGTCCAAACTTTTGCTGTGTGGTAAAGAGTTAATAGTAATACAATAATAAACAAGAGTTCCGTCAACACAAATACACTGCCATTATCTTCAATCAACAGTAAAAAAAATATTCTGCACTACTATTTTTCTATACCTCCCCTTTATCATTATTATGCCCCAACTTTACAACTTGGGGTAAGACGGGCGTATCGTGCGACAATTTGCCGCTCTTGTTTCATATTAACACTCAAGTATTTTTTTTTATTGAAGTTACTGAAGAAAAAGTTTTGGAATAACAAAAAAAAAAATTGGCTATGGTCCTCTCAAAAATTCAGGTGAGCGATCCAGGGCCATCTTGGCCCTCTTGTTTATTATTATTATTTTCATTGTCATATTCACTTCACTAAGACATTTTAGTAAGAGAGTTGCAATTAAAAAACCCAGATATTTTTCAGAGCCATGTATGTGCATTATCGCAATCCATGATTGTGGTTGTTGAAAGAAATGTGCTACCTACAGGTATCTTTATTTAGAAGACTGATAATGGTATGCGACTCATAGGAGACTAAGTGAGAGTACATATGTTGGATTGTGTTTAAATATTCTGTGTGATATTTATATGCATCATTTGGGAGAGTTTATTGTTGGATCATGATGTTATGGTGGCACATTTGAAGAAAAGGCTAAAATTAGGGACAGACAATTTCATTGTCGTACCACACTACTGTCAAATTACCATGGAAAATGTACAAGGGAGCTCTGTGAGTTGCATTTATTCCCCCCAGAATATCACACTCCTTCTGCACAAAGGCAAGTGTTGAATGACGCAAGGATTCATGCTGTTTTTTGAAACATTGAAAGGCATGACATGGACCATCATTTCTGTCCAAATGGAAACAAAACTCATCTGCCCAGGCTTGTCATTTGAACTGAATATGTTGTCTGTACCATGCTAAATGTGCTGCATGATTGTGATGATATACCAGTAACTTGAGGTATATACAGGACTTACTAGCATAAACCACGCTCCCAATTTCTATGAGTTTGTTTGCTGATCAGTCGTAGACCACGAATCCTGCTGGCAGTGAATGTTTCACACAGAGTTGCCCTGTCTTTTGGTTATGGGAAACATTGCTTTCATTTAGGTAGCATGTCCATCTGTACACTCCAAACTGTCTAGTAACCTCATTCTGTATGCTTTCTGTTTCAAGCATGCCAACATGACCTAACTATTCTTTTTATGATCGATGTGGCATCTTTGATATGCATTGAAGATCCATACATATATGTTTTTGTGACTTCCACAAAAGTACTCAAAGACTACAAGTGATCAGAATGATAAAAATATGGGGAATGATAGTGTTAGGAAGTGAACTGTTCATATTCTGGACCCACATCTAGGAGAACAGCAGTAGGTTCAACCGAGAAAACAAAACACTTTGGCACATATCTATATTTAAGGTCAATTGCATTGTGTGGGTACAGCTCATGGACATAATTATACCCCCCACAACGAAGTGGAGGGGGGTATACTGGAATCGCCATGGCTGTCCGTCCGTCCGTCCGTACATCCGTCTGTCTGTAGACACAATTTTGTCCGGAGCTTTTTTCCTATAGTTTTTCAAGTACTGCACTGAAATTTACACATAATGTTTGGGTACGTATGAAATTGTGCTTGTGCAGTTTTCACGACCTTGCTGCCATTGGTTGCCGAATTATCTCCCCTTAAGCTTGTTGCCCTTTGTAAATTTTAACTATGGACTTTTGTCCAGGGCATAACTTTCAAAGTATAGAAGCTAGGAACTTCAAACTTCACACAAAGTTAGATCACAATAAGGAGAAGTGCACTGTACAAGAACAGTAACTCTATTTCATTTATTTTTAGAGTTATTGCCCTTTGTAAATTTTAACTTTGGATTTTTGTCCAGGGCATAACTTCCAAAGTATAGAAGCTTACAGGCCTCTGCCAAATCTCAGACTTTGGGGAGAAGTGACTTCTCCCTAGTCTGAGAATTGGGAGAAGTTTTTCAAAATGGGGAGAAGTGGTCAGACTTTGAGGAGAAGTTTAGACGGACCTTAAAATACGGACGTGGTCGGATTTATAGAAGGAAGTAACAATATTTTAATAATTTAACAGTTTGATTGGATACAAAACCATGTAAATTAAATGAAGATATTTATATTACTGTATATCTTTTTAATGATTACTATACTTATTCCTATTAGAAACTACTTAAAACGTATTTATTCATTGTTTACCATGCTCAATTCATACACTTTTTGGATAAAAACATTATGGAAAGAGAAAACAAATACTTGTGAGCAATGTTTTCTCCTAGCACATTTTTTCCCCAAAATCTTTGAAGCACTATTTTTTTTCCCCCAAAAAAAATCCTGGGCAAAATATTTGCTGAAGATCATTATCTTTACCAGGGATCACGGATATTACAATCTCTGTCCCTGACTAGGTAAGAAAAAATGCTAAATCTCAAATCAAAAGCATTTACAGCGGGCAAATACATAATTTAGGATGTAAGTAATGTTAAAAAGTAACGCAAATATTGTGTCAAAGGAAGGAAATCTTGCTACCAGCATTTTGTCCTGTTGGCACAATGTTTTCAACTTCCTCATGGTAATTAGCCAGTTTCAGACAGCTAGAGAAATCGAAGATAAGTTTGTATGAATACTGTTTGTCTTTTGCTGATGACTGATAAATCATTAATGAAAACATCGCTAAATACATTTCCAACTTAAATACCTGTTTTAACCTCGTAGATCGTTCGTTAGTAGATAGGGTCCGATCAAGAAAAATGTCAAAAGTTTGACAGAGTATAGGATCAATAACAATATATGTACATTTTCTTTAATTTCATCTTTTTGTTCGCGTCAAAGAAAAATATACAATTTCATCCAAACTTTTGAAAGAAACCCATCCTTCACCTATGAAAACGTACCCAGCAGCCATTTTGAAATTGAATCATGTGACTTGCTGGAATTCGGCAAAAAAATAAATCAATTATAATGTGACACAGTCGGCGCCAATTTGTGGTCACATGATTTAAAAAATGTTGTTTTAAAAGCAAGGTGCCGATTTCAATTCAATTCGGGGACATTAAATAAACGTCGATATCTGAATCAGGATTTTACACTGAAAAAGATGCCAGTCAAGCAGCTAGACGGCGCCGATGTTTGTTATGATGCGAAAACTATTGGTTGAACTTCGCAAGAATTTGAGCGACTTGATGGGTAAAGGGGTGAATATTGTCAGTTAAGATGATACCTACTAATATTAGAAGGGGAATTTGGTAACCGAGAAACTTATTAACAACTGCTTGTCAAATCGTACAGCTGGAAACAATTAATTTCGCTGATTGGACTCCAGCTGTGAATCAGGTATAATGCACTGTTAGGTAATAGATCTACACACGCTGATTGTATATCGAGTACCCGACGCGTGGTCATTTTTCGCGAGGCGACTTCCCGATTTTTTCAGGCGACTTCGATTTCGCTTTGCCCGGCGAAATGGGCGAAGTTTTTTTTTAAATCAGGCGACTTTTTCGCCTAAGTCGCCCACTCGGCCGAGGCCTGACTTATGACTTCAAACTTCACACACAGATAGATCACTATAAGGCGAAGTGCAGTGTACAAGAACCATAACTCTATTCCATTTTTGCCCTTTGTAAGTTTTAACTTTGGATATTTGTCCTGGGCATAACTTCTGAATCATTTAAGCTAGTGACATCAAACTTCATACACAGATAGACTACATTAATGAGAAGCACAGTTTACAAGTACCATAACTCTTTTCCCACTTTTTTTTTTCAACTCTTATTTTTTTACGAAACCATTCTGTGACAAAGAGCTGTTTTGTGACAAGGAGCTGGTGGGGGGGTATGATCACTTAGTGATAGCTCTAGTTTATCTGGCAGGATATTATGAAATGCATAGAATTTTTTTTTTACAGTAGTACAGACTGATATTAATTTACAGTCTGCAAAACCACCCTGGACTGCCTTGAACATGCTAAGTGTTATGTAACCTTTTAACCCTTTACCACACAGTCCCAACTTTTAACGGCCCGCAGAAAGAAACCTTTTGAAAACATTGTGGGAAAAGGAGAAAATGCTGGTAACCAGCATTTTCTCCTTTTTCCACAATGTTTTCTACCCTATCAAAAGGAGAAATAATCATTTCAGTAACATTAAATTTGTTTTCTGCAAATGCTTCCAATTTGGTCTGGTCCAAAATTTTGTTGTTTGGGAAAGAGTTAAGTGCCAAACAAAGCCAACAAAAAATGAAAATGCCAGTCTGGAAATATGACCCATGAAACTTTATATTGCTTTTGTTTCAGCACAGTGATCAGACTGCAAGTGGTTTGCAGTCTGATCTTGATCTATAGTGGTCCCTAAGCAACTAAAATTGTTAAAGGCCCTCTGATTGTAAAAACATGCAGTGTCATATTTTATCCAAAGTAATCAACTGATTTATCAAAATGAAGTGTTATATTTCTTGATGAACTGATAGACTAATCAGACAAATCAAAGTTTATGGTATTTGGGTTCCATTTATTGTTAGCAAATATTGAATATCTATAGTTCAAGTATAGAGTCAATCAGTATGACTATAATGAGTGTTCATGAATGATAGATTAAAACTGAATTTAAAGGGGAACTGTATATGGCTAATGGATGTATGAGGTTTGTTTACAAAGGAAAATTAGAAATATTTTGTTAACCTTGTGTGAGTTATGTATTCAATTATAACCTTGGTAAAGAAGGGGCAAATTTTACAGTCACAGCACTTACATGTATCGAACAAACAAACGAACGAACATTTTATTATAGTGACATACATCTACATACAAACACAGAATTAGTGAAATACAAGAAAAGTTTGAAACACCCAGCCGCGTTGGGCCTACATGTCACTTTAAACATAGTTATTAAATGTCAGATAAGCACATACGTGTACAAGTATGACAAATGAATACCGATTACTGAATAACTTTGGAATATACATTATTTAACCCTTTCCCAAACAAGCTCTGGTTTTCACGTGTCTGCAGTATATGTCTTTTGAAAACACTGTGGGAAAAGGAGAAATTGCTCGTAACGAGCAATTTCTCCTTTTCCCACAGTGTTTTCTACCCTTTTTGATAACTTTCTGCCATTTTCATCAAATTTGAAATTGTCGTTTGCAAACTCTTTCAATTTGGACCAGTCCGAAATTTGTCGTTTGGGAAAGAGTTAACTATCATCTTGTATATGTAAAGAGTTGTTCCGAGGGTTAGATGACTATGTAGTATAGTGTTCAAGAAAGTATAAGTTTTGAAAATACTTTCTATAGAGGGAGTTTGTATCATCAAGAGGGAATCATCTTATGGCATGAACACATTTCATGTTCTTCAGACCTTGATGAAATATCAACATAATCTTTAACCTCCTGATACTTCCCAATCATGGACATGTGTTCCGAAAGTAAAGGGGGACAGGATGGTCCTTATTTTCTATCTTTGGCATTCTAAAATATAGATAAAAACTCAGATGTAAGTTGCCCTTTCTACTTCCATTCTTTGCTTTCTTGTTTGGCGAATAAATCTAAATTTCAATATTCAAAGCTTGGAAGATCAAATTTAACATTTTTTGAAAATCAGTGATGGTATCTCTGCAATATTGGCTGTGTAAATTGTAGAATATTTCAGGCTTTGCTAAGTGAATCTGTTTTTTAACTGTAAGTGATCCTGAGAAGGAAGGTACATGCATTTGAAAAAATCATTGGTAAAGGAGAAAATGTTGGTAACCTGTTCTTCTTTGCCCACAATATTTTCAACCCTTTAATTAAACAACAAATCCCATTATTTGAGTCCCACTTCTGTTGTCATCTTCAAGTCTTTCCAATATGGAAATATCTAAGAATTTGTTATTTAGTAAATAGTTCGGCCCTGAAAGTAAGCAGCTTGTGAAAACTTTCTTGAAAAATATGGATAAGCTTGTTAATGGTTGTCCCTTTTTCTGTATCATGAATGAAAAGTTTAATGTTAATGCGTTGATAACCAGTCGACAAGCCATGGTAGCTCAGTTGGTAGTGTACAGGACTTGAGAACGGGGTCGCTGGATCAATCCCTGACTGGGCCAATTTCTTTCTGAGGATTGGTGATATTCATTGTGACAGGATTTATTCCTCTCTCACAGCTGACCATTGCTTTGACGATTGTTATGTGGGAGAGTTGCCAGTGGCTTGGAAAGGAAATTGTGTATAGTACTGGTTAAAGAAACTCCAGGAAAGCCTGGATAGGTGCACTGGCTGCCGCTATGTAACTGACATAATGTTGAAAATGGTGTTGAACACCATACAACCAACCAACCAAATATGATAACTAGTCGGGGTAGAGAAATAGGCAGACCTTCCCCTTTAATATTATTAGAAAAGCTATTTTAACATAATACATTGAATTCAGTTATATTGTCAAAGTGTTTACTTCTCTAAATGAATAAAGTGGCTTTTTATCCAATGGAATGTTAGATATTACCTCCCACAATTTTTACATGTAAGTAATAATTTAAACGAGAAATTTTTGATGCATAGCATCAAAGAAGCCGGCAATTTTTTTGTCACCATCAATGAGGAAGGTGCTTTAGGAATAACTCGCTTATCAGAAGTTGTATTACTTCTAACCCTTTCCCAAACGATAGATTTTAGACCCTTCCAAACTGAAAGAGTTTGCAGACGACAATTTTAAATTTGATAAAAATGGCAGAAAGTTCTCAAAAAGGGTAGAAAACACCGTGGGAAAAGGAGAAATTGCTCGTTACGAGCAGTTTCTCCTTTTCCCAAAGTGTTTTCAAAAGACTTGTACTGCAGACACGTGAAAACCAGGGCTTGTTTGGGAAAGGGTTAAATTAAAAATTCTGGAGAATAAGACTAAGAATGTTCTTAAGAATGGTTGGTGAATATAGACCCAGTAGAAAATTTTACCGACTGCAACAATTTGGGGGCTAATTAAGATTTTTTTTTTTTGCTGTGAATCCTATTTTTTGTTTAACTCTTTACCAAACGACAAACTTTTAGACTAGTCCAAATCAAAAGCATTTGAAGACGACAAAATAGATGTGACTCAAAAATTGAAATTTGTTTTGGAAAGGATAGAAAACATTGTGGGAAAAGGAGAAAATGCTGGTTACCAGCATTTTCTCCTTTTCCCACAATGTTTTTACAATGCCTCTTTCTCAGGGTCGTTAAAACACGGGATTATGTGGTAAAGAGTTAAACACTGATATAAACTTCACTTTTTTTCCTGCATGCATTGGGAAAGAAGACAGTTACATTCAGTAAACAGGAATGGTGCAACTTTGCTCTTCAGATAAAAGCAAAATTTTGGATTAGGTATTTTCTCTATTTTGACAATATCAAAATACTGTTATCATTCTTACATGAATATGATCCTACATACCATAGTCAGACCTCCAGGTAAGAGGGAGTGATAGTATTCTAAATCCACTATTTCCCTTTCAAACCCTATGTTGTGGGTACTCGTTAGAATCGTCTCGATGAGACAATTTTAATGAGTACCCATAACATGGGATTTAGTGTAGATTGTTTAATATTTTCAATTTTGAAATCAAAATTACTCCCTATATCTGGAGCTCTGCCATAGCTGATGCATATTATTGCATGATCACTTGACATTCCAACAAGCCTTCACAAAATTTTAGCCAAAATCTAAAAAACTTTTACCAAACAGTTACATGTTCTAATTAATGACCCTGAAGAAAAAAGCTTCTGAAACCATTGCGAGAAAAGTATAAAATGCTTGTCACAAGCATTTTCTCCTTTTCCACAATGCTTTCTATCATTTCAGAGCCAAATCTCATCATTATAACCAAATCTAATTTGTCGTCTGCAACTGCTTTGAATTTGGACAATACTGTCGAAAATTTTAGCCCTGTCCAAGTTGAAAGCATGTGCAGACGACAATTTCAATGTGGCTAAAATGATTGCAATTGTTCTGAAAGGTTAGAAAACATTGTGGGAAAAGGAGAAAATGCTTGTTACCAGCATTGTCTCCTTTTCCAACAATGTTTTCAAAAGGCTTCTTTCTCAGGGTCGTTAACAGTCGGGATTATGTGGTAAAGATTTAATCCTTCACTAAACAATTATATGTTCTAGTGACCCTGAAGAAAAAAGCTTCTGCAACCATTGCAATAAAAGTATAAAATGCTTATCACAAGCATTTCTTCCTTTTCCTACAATGCTTTCTACCATTTTAGAGACAAATCTCGTCATTATAACCAAATTGGATTTGTCGTCTGCAACTGCTTTGAATTTGGACAAGTTCTAAATTCTGTTGTAGGGTACAGAGTTAAGAGGCTAACTAGTCCATTGAAGAAGTACCATCAATTTGTTTTTCCTTTGCTTCTTGCTTTATTTCTTGATTCTTAGTCAGCTATTGCCTTACTAAATTGAGCAATAAAATATTTTCAAGTTTGGTTTGACTATGAAAATCTGAATAGCTCCTTTACAATGTAATAGTTGAACATGTAAATGAGCCATGCTCTGGCAAAAGGGGGTTTAATGCATCTCTGTGATCCATGATACCAAGCAAGCTATCACATAATTAAGGATCAACAATACATGTAGCCTCTTTTTAGCCAAGTTTGGCTGGAGCCCTAAAGCCACAAAAATAAGTGCAATACCCTTAAATGCTACATCAAAAGTTCCATTACATTTCCTTTCCAGCCTTACTTTAGACCTTTGAAAGGGTAGAAAACATTGCATGAAAAGGAGAAAATGATGGTAACCAGCATTTTGTCCTCCTGCAACTACGTTTCAATAGTCTTCTTCTTCAGGGTTATTAAAACATATGAGACATGCTCTGGCAAAAGGGGACTTAATGTATCTCTGTCATCCATAATTCAAGCAAGTCATCAGATATCTATGGATCCATAAAATCCATTTTGTCTAGCAACCAACTGAAACGTGAGGTACACTTGTTTTTGACATGCAAAAAAATTACCAAAGCAAAAAGTGTCGGTCCAAGTTAGCCTGCGCGGACTGTGCAGGCTAATCTGGGCCAATACTTTCTGCAAATGCATCAAGCAAACTAGTAGATTAGCGCAATATTACGCATTTTTTTTCCTTGTGTTGTTCACATAAATTGCGAGCATGAAAATTACAGATTTTGCATTTGAACTCTTGTTTCTAAAAACGCTCAATAAGATTTTAATTGGGATATCTCGCGCAACACTGAAGAATTTCTACTAAATTGCGCGAGATATCCCGATTAAAATCGTATTGAGTGGCCTAAAAATCTCGTTGTATCGTGTATTACACGTATAGTAGTATCAGGGGAGGTAACCAGTCTATACTAGTTTAAGAAGAGTTATGCTGCCTGTGGGGTAAATCATTAATCAGTTATTAAATAAATATCTCGATATTCATCTCAACAGTACATACAAAAAAAATGCATAATTTTGAGCTTAATAGCAACATACTATTAAAAGTATTTGAGTGAATATGTCGGAAAAGTTGTGCAATGATGTATCCCAAAATTCCCCATGTGCATCAAAAAAAAGCATTCCTACTGGAAGCAGGCTTCAAGAGCCGGCTTCCAATAAACCTGTAGTATTTAAAAGCTTTCCTTACATTTACTTGGTTAAAATTATTTATATTACATTGATTGTGAAACAATTTCCTACAACTTTCATCATGGGCTGTCAAAGATTACTTCCTGGAAACCTTAAGTCTTTACCACGCAATCCTAAGTTTTAATGACCCTAAGGAAATAGCCTTTTGGAAACCTTGGGAGAAATGGAGAAATTGCTGGTAACCAGCATTTTCTCCTTTTCCCACAAGGTTTTTTTACACTTTTTAGCTCACTTGAGCACAACATGCTCAAGGGGAGCTTTTAGGATCACCCGGTGTCCATCGTGCGTCTGTGCGTTGTGCGTCTTCGTCGTGCGTCGTCAACAATTCTTTAAACATCATCTCCTCCTAAACCACAGGGCCAATTTGGACCAAACTTGGCAGGAATGTTCCTTGGGAGGTTCTCTTTAAAAATTGTTCACAAAATTTGATTCCATCAAAAATTCTGGTTGCAATGGCAACAAAATGGAATTTTCTAAGAAATTCTTTAAAAATCTTCTCCTTCGAAACTGCTGGTCAGATTTTAAAATAATGTAATGACCCAGTTTCTTGTGACACAATTTTTCAGTGATCGTAAATCAGCTGTTTTCAATTGCATAGAGTCGGTTGCCATTATTTCACAGTTTATAAAGTTTTGAAGTTTGACACCCATTGTCTGCAAAAACCTAGTGGTTACCTGCAATTTCATGTCTGTTTCATCCAGTTAGCGATCTGGTTATCTCCATGTGCATTGTAATGTAGCAGATCGAGGTGTATTTGTTTTCATTACCATCCATATTGGAGAGTGAATGCTGGGATATGTATGTGTTGAGTGCACTCAGTTGTGACCATCAAAACTTTTTGAAGGTCAAATTCTGTCATAGTCATTTTACCCTGCGATTTCAATTATTAGGTAGTTGTGAAATTTGTCTAAATATGACAGTCATGTAATTTATTCATTTCTGAACATTTTAATAGCAAACTTGATGAACTTTTCATTTAAGAAAGGATTGTTTTATTGTTTAAAGTTATCGACCCCTTTGATTTTTATCGGTAAAAATCAAAATGGCCGATATTGATTTCTATCAGCGGCATCTTCCCTGCTGTTTTATGTTCGGGGATCACGTGATCCCGCTCTGATTAATTCTGGGATCTGAGATTCCCAGAACATTAGAGTGTGGGATCACTGATCCCGCAGACAAAAACTCAAGGGTTTCGGGGGATAGGAAATTTTTAGTATAAAAGCAGACCCCCAGATTTCCAAGATAACTTCAGATTTTTCTTTCGTTAGGTACACCTAGTACTCTTTTGATCATTTTTTTTTACTTTTGTTTAAAAAGCAACATTTAAGTTCAAAAGCATAAATCTAATTATTTTACATTATTTCTTTTTTTGAAGAGGGGCTATTTTCAGTTTCCTTATTGGTTTAGATTTAAGCATATTGTTCAGAATTATTTCTTTAAGTTACTTAACATTAAGGGCTTAAGTATTAAATTCCGCATTAGATTCATTGTACAGTGTTGTCATAGTACCAATTTTTATTGACTGTTTCCTTGATCACTGCCGTGCGAAATGATAAACTCTTAAATACATTTTATTAGGAACATGTAGATTTTCATACTTAAATTTAAGTCAGCCGTCCATTGATTATATTGTACCTAGTCATTTTATTGGTTAAATGCCACACTGTTTATTATTATCTTAAGTTTATTAAAGTTTATTTATCCAAAGGATAAAGTTGTTAACTGAGACATGGCTTCTTCTTTTGTCTTGACTCCCTGTCACAATTAGAAATTGGCCCTATACCTTAGTACCTTCAAAGCTTTTGTTTTTTTTTTGTCTGAAGTTCACCCTTTTCACTCCCCTCGCCACAAAGCCTAGACTTTAGTATAGTGCTTTGTTGAAGCAAACTCGAGCAAAGCCGCAACACGCCTAGTGACGAGTTTGCTGCTATATAAGAAGGAAAGTCTTGCTGCTACCCTCAGCTCGCAACAATAATTTCACAGAGATGTTCCTTGGGTGACCCTTTTCATAAAGTGTTTGCGAAATTTTGATCTGTCAAAAAACATGGCTCTAGTGAATGGGGGCTACTTGCACTATACAGATATGAAGAAATTCTTAAAAATTCTTCTTCTCTGAAACCGCTAGTCAGATTTTAAAATAATTTCACAGAGATGTTCCTTGGGTGACCCTTTTCAAACAGTGTTCGCGAAATTTTGATCCGTCAAGAAACATGGCTCTGGTGAATGGGGGCTACTTGCACTATACGGAAATGAAGAAATTCTTAAAAATTCTTCTTCTCTGAAACGGCTGGTCAGATTTTGAAATAATTTCACAGAGATCTTCCTTGGGTGACCCTTTCCCAAAAGTGTTCGTGAAATTTTGATCCTTCAAGAAACATGGCTCTGGTGACTGGGGGCTACTTGCACTATACGGCCATGAAGAAATTCTTAAAAATTCTTCTTCTCTGGAGCCGCTGGTCAGATTTTGAAATAATTTCACAGGAATGTTCCTTGGGTGACCCTTTTCAAAAACTGTTCGCGAAATTTTGATTTGTCGAAAAACATGGCTCTGGTGACTGGGGGCTACTTGCACTATATGGATATGAAGAAATTCTTAAAAATTCTTCTTCTCTGAAACGGCTAGTCAGATTTTGAAATAATTTCACAGAAATATTCCTTGGGTGACTCTTTTCAAAAATTGTTTGCAAAATTTTGATCCGTCAAGAAACATGGCTCTGGTGAATGTGGGCTACTTGCACTATACGGAAATGAAGAAATTCTTAAAAATTCTTCTTCTCTGAAACGGCTGGTCAGATTCTGAAATAATTTCACAGAGATGTTCCTTGGGTGACCCTTTTCAAAAAGTGTGCGCGAAATTTTGATCCGTCAAGAAACATGGCTTTGGTGACTGGGGGCTACTTGCACTATACGGCCATGAAGAAATTCTTAAAAGTTCATTTTCTCTGAAACCGCTGGTCAGATTTTGAAATAATTTCACAGAAATGTTCCTTTGGTGACCCTTTTCAAAAACTGTTTGCAAAATTTTGATCTGTCAAGAAACATGTCTCAGGTGGTGGGGGCTATTTGCACCATAGGGACATGAAGAGGAATTTCTTAATTCTTCTTCTCTGGAATGGCTGGTCAGATTTTGAAATAATTTCACAGAAATGTTCCTAGGGTGACCTTTTTAAAAAATTGTTAGGGTAATTTTTATCAGTCGAAAAACAACAGCTAATTGTTGGCACCTGCATGTGATGCTCTTTTTTGACTTATGTTTTTTAGCTCACTTGAGCATGAAGTGCTCATGGTGAACTATTGTGATCGTGCTGTGTCTGGCGTCTGTCTTGCAGTGTGCGTCATCTGTCGTCAACTTTTTACCTTGTGTATGCTCTAGAGGCCACATTTTCGGTCCAGTCCTCATGAAACTTGGTCAGAATGTTTGTCTTTATAAAATCTGGGACAAGTTTGAAATTGGGTCATGTGGGGTCAAAAACTAGGTCACTAGGTCAAATCTTAGAAAAACCTTGTGTGCGCTCTAGAGTGACCCTGGAGTGAAATTTCGCCTATTGACTCAGGTGAGCGATCCAGGGCCATCATGGCCCTCTTGTTCAGTGTTAAGTTCAGATAACTGATATTAGTTTGTAGTATTTGTCTTTCTTTCTTTTTTTTAACTGAAAATGTGCTCAATGAAAGTATCAATCATCGGAATTATAATTGTCTTATCAATTTACGCCTGGTAATGTGTTAACCACAGATTTAAAATGGCTGCTGGTTTTCGGATTTGGTGATTTTTAATTTCATATATATCCAATATAAAAGTGAAAACTATTTTTGCCAGCATAGTTATGGATAAAAATCAGACACGTCAACCTTGTGCACAAGCACAGCTACTGTAGTAAGATTGCGGATGTAGAATCCCTGAATCGACAAATTTTACTACGCCGGGCGGGTATTTCGGTGAACATTTACAGTAACGGTGGGATATTCCGGTGCACATTCTTCACGTCGGGCTTCAATGGCATGTTGTTATTTTGTCATTAGGTTTGAAACTAACCCTCCTTCATCAGTATGATAACAGTTTGTGTCAAGCACCACAACTTCAGTTGTTTGAAATCAAAATTAAAAAAAAAAAAATCTGGGGTATTTCGGGGTTTCGGTGGCATTTCGGTATTTCGGTGATTCATCGGACCCTTTTCTAGGTGATGTTTTTGTGGGAAAGCAGCCATTTGTTTGCAAAGACTGTTTTGTGAAGTACCGGTAAAAAAGGTGTACTGGCTGCTTCAATAGTTGAAATATTGGAAATCGTGCTAAACGCCAAACAAATCATAGGCCTCAATATTGCCTGTATTGAAATAGATGGATTCATTACTTACTAGATGAGAGCAGTTTAGTCTTAAATTAAGATTACCCAAAAGTTAACCCTTTACCACACAATCCCGAATTTTAATGACCCTGGGGAAGAAGCCTTTTGAAAACATTGTGGGAAAAGGAGAAAATGCTGGTAACCAGCATTTTCTTCTTTTCCCACAATGTTTTCTACCTTTCCCAAAACAAATTTCAGTTTTTGAGTCACATTAAATTTTATTTTGTCGTCTGGGAATGTCTTCAATTTGAAAACATCCAAAATGTTGTCGTTTGGTAAAGAATTAAATAAAAGAGAGAAAAAAAAATGGTTTAAACCCTTACCACACAATCGCGAGTTTTAATGATATGAACAAAGCAGGCTTTGGAAAACATTGCCAGTAGAGGAGAAAAATGCTGGCAACCAGCATTTTCTCCTTTTCCTACAGTGTTTCCTACCCTATCAAAGACAGAAAAGTCATCATTTGAGCTACAAATAATTTGTTGTCTGCAGATGCTTTAAATTTGGTGGAGTCCAAAATTTTGTTGTTTGATAAAGTGTCAAAAGATATTGCATGTTTTTTTTTTTCAGGTACATGTATTCGGCTTGCATGTGTTTATGTGAGTGAAAGACATAATAATTATTGCTGTGCCAGGTATAGAACTGATTATATAGAAGATATGGAACAAAACCCTTTATTGGTGTTGATTGATCCCATGGTGGCATGACAGAGTTTACAATTAATGGAGATCTTGTAAGTAGTATTGATTAAATTTTCATTTGGTTGTCTTTCAGCTTAACCCTTTACCACACAAGTCTGAGTTTTAATGACCTTGAGGAAGAGCCCTTTGGAAAACACAGGGACTCGATCCAGTAATTTTTTTGGTATCTTATACATAAATGCAATATACCAAATCAGAGCTAAATGAATATGTTTTTCGATGATGCTACAGATTATGACCATAATCAATCCATTTACCGAACACAAGTCGAGATATTGGGCGATTTAGGGTCAATTTTGCAGGTCGGACACAACCGTGCATGACAAAATTGAATCGAAATTGACTTCGTAATTGGGCCTCAATTCGTACCCGGTAATATCTGCCCTTTGGTCATGTTCGACCCCTTGTCAATATTTACATATAAGATACCAAAAACATTACTGGATTGAGTCCCTGTGTTTGAAAACAGCCAGGCCAGGCAGTTCAGTGGTTAGAGAATGTGACTTGTGACCTAGTGGTTGCATATTTGATACCGGGTTGAGACAAACTTTCTTTGCGGTGATTGTTGGCCTCTCACCTCTAACCATGTGAGAAAAGTAGCCAGTGGCTTGGAAAGAAAGTTGTGTCAGTACTTGTAGGAGAAAGCCAGGAAACACATTTTCAAACCAGCATTTTCTCCTTTACCCACAGTATATTCTACCCTTTCAGAGACGAATTCCACAATTTGAGCCACATATAATTTGTTGTCTGCAAAAGCTTTCAATTACAAGAGGTCTGAAATAAAATTTTGTTGTTTGCAAGGAGTTAACCCTTCAGCCAAAGATCCATTGTTAATGACATCAAAAAGAAGGCTTCTGCCTAAACCTTTACCAAACACTGAATACATGAAGGAAGAAAACTTTTGAACACTCTGTTGTGAAAAGCAGAAAATGCGGGTTACCAGCATTTTCTGCTTTTCTCACAAAGTATTTTATCATTAATAATTATTGTTTTCTATTATAAGTTCTATCATTTAAGCCACACTTAATTTGTTGTCTGCATATGCCTCCAATTTGGAAAAGTCTGCAATTTTATTGTTTGGTAAAGAGTTAACCAAATGGTCTTAAAGTCCCAATAAAGTCCAAATGTAAACAATGCGGGGTAAAAAATGAAGTTAAAATTTAATCATACCATTTAAAAGTATGTAAATTAATATAACGATGACACTCTCTTAATGTGCGATTGGTCAAAGTTCCATTCGCTGGCAGAAGAATTACTTTCAAAACTACAAGAAATACTACCAGGTATCTCTAACTTTTGTTTACATCAATAACGATGACGTAGGTACACCACGTGATACCTTGGAGCTAAGGTAAACGAAAAACAAAATGGAGGACGGTGTGACGAAAACCAAGTTCGTTTACCGAATTTGCCGAACAGCGACCCAGAAAGAACAAACGGGCGTCTATTTTAGGATTTGTTTCTTTTGTTTTGAACAAGAAGCTCCGTGTAAATATACAGAATGAGAGAACTGTCTGAAAACAGATGCGGATTTCAGTTCACATTCTTGAATCGGTAAGTCGCCTTACGTTCATCTTATATTTATTGTGTTAAAAACAGATTTATCGCTATATATCTGTGTTGATTTCCCCATTTACTGTTGGAACAGGATACGTAAGCACTTTTTGATTAATGAATATCGGCTAGTAAGATGTAACACAGGTGAACGGCGAGCGACAGTATAATTCATATATTACACACTAATTTACTATTACTTAGTGTGTAATACATGAATTATACTGTCGCTCGCCGTTCACCTGTGAGATGAAAGTGATCTTTCATTTTTGCGCAGCACCCGATTGACCCATTTTCTTTGCAGAGAATGCAGATAATGATTAAATGTGCATGAATGTAGTCTGAACCTCGGATATACGCGACGCATATTTATTCGGAGATTGGCCATTTACCTAGCAATCCCTAGTTTTTAGATATCGAAAAAAATGCTTTTGAAAACATGGTGGAAAAATGAGAAAAAGTTGGTAGCCGACATTTTCTCCTATTTTCACAATATTTTTCTTGTATCACAGACAAATTTCATTGTTTGAGAAATATTTGTTTTTCCGCAAATACCTTCGTGTTGGACAAGGCTAAGTATTTGGTGTGTGTGTGTGTGTGTGTGTGTGTAACACTTTAGAAATGCAATTGAAACTCAATGTGTTGAATTAAATCTGCACCATTAAAAAAAAAAATGGCTGAATTTCTTGGGTGACACAAATTTGAACGTAGAAACCAATTATCTTTCCCTAATCTGGTCAGTGCACATATCAATGGAATCTTGGTGTTTTTTTTTTTGCAGATGACAAAATTTTGGACTTGTCTAGATTGAAGCCATTTGCAGACGACATAGCTTGTATTGGATCTACATGATTTGTATTTGAAACAGGAGAAACAATTGTTGAATTAAAGGTAAATACTAGTCACCAGCAGCATTTTCTCCTTTTCCTACAATGTTCTGAAAAGGTTTATGCCTCTGGGTCATTACAGCACTGGATTGTATGTTAACCCTTTACTACACAATCCCGAGTTTTTACGACCCTGAGAAATAAGCCTTTTGAAAACATTGTAGGAAAAGGAGAAAATGTTGGTAACCAGCATTTTCTCCTTTTCCCACAATATTTTCTCCCCTATCAAAGACATATTCTATCGTTTGGCCCACATTAAATTGTCATCTGCAAATGCTTTCAATTTGGATAAGTCTAAATTTTTGTCTTTTGGTAAAGAGTAAAAGATGAATTTGCACATTACTGGGGTTCGATCTGCAGGTTTTTTCATGGGAGTGTCTTTGGGCAAGACACTTCAGAGCCCTAGCCTAGTACTGGTGAATCCCAGGAAATACATGAATTTGTGTGATGCTGCCATGATATGACTGAAATACTGTTGAAAGCTGAGTAAAACACCATTAAATTTCTAGCACAGAATGTTAAATGATATGTAAATGATATTCCAGAGTATGGAGATAATTACTTTACACATCTCTGGCCAATGTGAATGGCTCCTCCTACATGATGATACACATACTGAATTATACTGACTGTGCAGATGCAGATGAGCCTTTGTTTCTGACTCTGTTATGATTGTGATTCCATCCCAGTAGATTCAGAATTTGGCAACCACTTTTCAGGTACATATGTCTTAATCAGATAAAACAAATTTTATTTTCAATAGCCAAATTCACAAAATTTACATGACTGGTAAAGTAATGAAAATTCAAAACAATGTACATGTATTGCAGTTTCAGGGATTCACCTCAACCCACCACATGGGCTATACCTTTAAAGAAGCAGTGTAGATTCAAGATTACCGGTATACTGCAAGAAGTTTTTGCTGTCTCATTTTGCTAGATCTTGAATAAAACCCTTATTATAAGCCAGGATGAAAATGGAGCAGAATTCTTGAAAATATGCTGTTGGACAAAATACCGGTAGACAGCTGATTAAGCTACTACTGTGCTTATGCGACTGAATTTTGTTTTGTCACTTAGGGCTTCACAGTTCTCCTATATTACTTGAGCTGACCCTTGTGATACTAGTAATGCCACAAGTTTTATTCAACTGAACAGCTGTAAAGGGCTCAAGGATTACTTCATGTCTCAGTGGTAAATGCATAATATAAGTAATCCATGACTCAGATTCAATTCTCACTGGGTTTCGTTGGGATGTCCATGGGCAAGTTACTTCAGATATTGTTAAAACTCAGGAAACATATGAATAAATGATCTGTCAAAATGGTATGACTGATATAATGTTGAAAGCTACACATATGTATCACTCAGTCAATCAAACTGGGCTTCATTTGCAAAAGTGCTGATTACTGAGTAAAAGATACTGCATTACACTGTTCTAGAATTTACATGTATCATACATGTAAACAGAATGATTGTCAGAAATTGAAAGGCTAAAAACTACATTCATTTGTTTGATGTATAGCTCATACCCATGATTGTATGTGCTACTGTTTAAAGGCCCAGCAGCCACCAAAAGTAAACAAAGTGGGTGTTTAAATGCATTTTAAGTCATACCTTTTGAAAGTACGAAATTGTTGGGAAGATGACAAACTGTTGTACAGTCAATCCAAGTGTAAGTCAATGGCAAAAAAAAAAAATGTAATCAAGTAAAAAGTTAACAAAAGATAGAGCAGCATAGCGACTGCTGACCTACTTTTTGTGTACTTTTTGCTACTATTCGGGCTTTGAGACATATGCCATACTAGAGGAAAGAACATGTGAAGAAAATTAGTAAAAGGTTGGAAATGCAGCAGCAGTCAATTTTGATCCATATGGAAAAGTAACATTATGGAAAATGGATCACATGGTTCTTCCCTACAAATGATAAGTAATTACCAATGCTGTTTCGAAACAGGTTTGTTAAAAGCTGTATTTGTACAGTTATGACTTCATACATGTACAGTTTTCAACATTATTTAAGTTCAACCACATGCTGGACAAATGCTGCAATCAATTCTGTTATCAAATGGAATGAAGTTGGAGTAAACCTACACCTATTACTATACTGCTGTCTTTTTTTTTTTTACAGTTTCAGATTGAGATAAATCAAAAAAGAGAATACATCTTTTTTTAATTTTTCAGATATACAGCAGAATAATCAGATTTCCAAAGACATATTCTGTGGTGTTGCTGAAGAATATGTAGCATGTGAAAAGCTGGCCTTCAGTACTACGATATAAAACTGGCTGGTTCAGATCACAGCTCTTACAAAGACAGATATGTTTCATGCAACAATCAAGGCAATATAGTGTAATATTATTTTATTATTTTAAATACATGTACATCACAATAGTCCTACAAGAAGAATTTGTGGACAAAAAATAAAAAAATATATTCATACATACAGAGCAATGTTAGAAGCTATTGCTTGCCCTCAACCCTTAACTCTTTATCAAACAACAATATTTTGGACATTTCCAAAATGAAAGCATTTGCAGACGACAAAATAAATGTGACTCAAAAACTGAAATTTGTTTTGGGAAAGGTAGAAAACATTTTGGGAAAAGGAGAAAATGCTGGTTACCAGCATTTTCTCCTTTTCCCACAATGTTTTCAAAAGGCTTCTTTCCCAGGGTCTTTAAAAGTTGGGATTGTGTGGTAAAGGGTTAACCAAAACATCCAAGTTATTATGTAAAGCACTATTTAATCATTTTAACAAAGAAAAATGCTTTTGAAACATTATGGAAATAGCAGAATTGCTGGTTACCAGTATTTTTTCCTTTTCCATAATGTTTACTGTTCTTCTTGAAGCAAATCTTTTCATTTGAGCTACTACGTCCAATTTTTCATCTGCAATTGTTTCCAATTTGAACAATTGAACTAAAATTTTACCAACTGGTAAAGGGTTGCGCACCTGCTTGGAAAGTAAGAAAATGGTAGCCGTCTTGCTTTATTTTGATAAAACTTGTTTCATAGTAGCAGAAAGTATAGATCTTAAATCAGACTACATGTTATGTGCAGTCTGATCTTTATCTACACTGTCTGCAAAAACAACTTTTGTCTGCAAAAACAACTTAAGTTGGTTCCAGGGCTTTAAGCCGCACCCTGTAGCTCAGTCTGTAGCGTAAGGGACTTGAGAACAGGAGGTCGCTGGTTCAATTCCCGGCTCTGCCAATTTCTTTCCGCTGATTGATGATAGTCATTGCGACAGGATTCATTCCTCTCTCACCGCTGACCATTGTTTTGACAATGGCTATGTGGGAAAAGCAGCCAGTGGCTTGGAAAGAATACTGTGCGAAGCACTGCTAAAAGAAACGCTAGGAAAGCATGGATAGGTGCACAGGCCGCCATGATATATCTGAAATAATGTTGAAAATGGCATTAAACACCATAGAATCAATCAATCCAGGGCTTTAAGGGTTAAGGAATGTCCTTAGGCAAGACATTGCAGAGCCCCAGCTTTGTGCTGGTGAAATACAGGAAAGACAGTAATGAGATGTCACACTGACATGAATAAATATCTGAAATAATGTTCAAAGTGGTGCAAAATGCTCCAACAAATAAACACCCAATCTATACAAGAGAAGAACATTTTAGTCTCATCTAAATTGAAACTATTTGCAGATGAAAAAGTACATGTAACTCAACACAATAAATGTCTCTCTGGAAGGGTAGAAAACAGTGTGGGGAAAAAAGAAAAAATGCAGGCTACCAACATTTTCTGCTTTTTCTAAAGGCTATATTGTACCAAAATTTTCTCTTTATCCCACAATATTTAGAGAGGCTGTCTTACTAAGAGTTGTTAAAACTTGGATTGTTTGAAAAAGGTTTAAATTTAATAATGCGCCTTTTACCTATATTTCATATACTAGTAATTCTCAGCAAATTCTCTAAAATTCACTGGCTGTTTCCCCCATGAGCAAACCCAAATCATGTTCAGGAGTTTGAGAAGATCAAATCCTGTTGCAATGACACTTAACTCTTTACCACATCGCAATACATGTATTTTAGATTGGTCCAAATTGAAAGCATTTACAGACAACAAAATAAATGTGACTCAAAATTTATATTTGTTTCTGGTAGGGTAGAAAACACAGTGGGAAAAGGAGAAAATGCTGGTAACGAGCATTTTCTCCTTTTCTCGGACTGTTTTCAGAAGGCATCTTCCATAGGTTCGTTTAAACCCGGAATTGTGTGGTTAAGGGTTAATAAACAAGGACGTGAAGATGCTTGCAAGCCAACCATGGCCTTTTGGTTGATATGATTTGTAAAACATGTGTTCAAAATTCAACTGTAGCTGGAGCTTGATAGGTAGTTTTCTACAAAGAGTAACCTCCCCCAGCTTTATTGCCAGTAATATCTCTTTACCAAACAACAAAATTTTAGACTAGTCCAAATTGAAAGCAGTTGCAGACAACAGAATAAATGTGACTGAAAAATTGGAATTTGTTTTGGGAAGGGTAGAAAACACTGTGGGAAAAGGAGAAAATGATGGTTACCAGCATTTCCTCCTTTTCTCACAATGTTTTCAAAAGGCTTCTTTCTCAGGGTCGTTAAAAGTCGGGATTGTGTGGTAAAGGGATATCAGTTATTGATCAAGTGAACATGAGTAAGTGTACAGCTACTGCTATACAGTTGAAATACTGTTGAAAACAGATTTATTGCATTGCGACATATATCAGTCAAATACATTTACTTGTTTCTGTTTTTCTTCCTACCTTAGGTGCTCTATGATGGAAAGTTTTACGTGAACAGTATTTTTGCCCAAGATACAGATAGCCAGTATTAAGTTTTTACAACAGTCATGAAGAATATTGAATTAAGATTACCAATATGATTAACTCTTTACCAAACGACAAAATTTTAGACTGGTCCAAATTAAAAGCACTTGCAGACGACAAAATAAATATGATTGAAAAATTGAAATTTGTTTTGGGAAGGATAGAAAACATTGTGGGAAAAGGAGAAAATGCTGGTTACCAGCATTTTCTCCTTTTCCCACAATGTTTTCAAAAGCCCTCTTCTTCAGGGTCACTAGAACCCTGGTTTGTGTGGTAAAGAGTTGAGTGTGATATTTTTGTGACCATTGTTTTTTATTACTAAAAGGAAAATAATTGAAAGATACTAAACTCTATTTCCAGTTTAAGCCTTTACCACACACTCACAGTTTTTAACAGCCCTGAGAGAGAAGCCCTTTGAAAACATTGTAAGAAAAGGAGAAAATGCTGGTAACCAGCATTTTCTCCTTTTCCCACAGTGTTTTCTTCCCTTCCAAAAAAGAATCTTAATTTTAGAGTCACAATTATTTTGTCAATTGCAAATGCTTTCAATATGGACTAGCATAAAATTTTGTCATTTGGGAAAGGGTTACAGTTTTAATTCATGTTTATGAATTTTAAAACAAAACCATATCTTACAAAGTTCGAGACCAATAAAAAGTACATTTGAGCAAACTGCAATTGTTTTCACTATCTACATATTTTCAAGCCTTTAAATCAAGTATACAATGGTCCTTTAGCAAACAATCTTGTCTTTTAATGACCCCCAGGAGATAGCTTTAGAAACTTCGTGGGTGAAGGGGAAAATGTTGGTAACCAGCATTTTCTTCTATTCCCTCAATGATTTCTACCATTTCAACGACAAATCTAATCTTTTCCGCCACACTGAATTACAGTAGTTGTCAAAAAACACTTCCAATTTGGACTTGTCCAAAGTCTGTCATCTGGTAAACGGTTAACCCATTTCTGCACATAGTTTTTAACTCTTGACAAACAACAAAATTTTAGACTTGAAAGTATTTGCAGATGATAAATGGGACTCAAGTATAGAAATTTGCTTTTGAAAGGGTAGAAAATATTATGGGAAAATGAAAAAAAAATGCTGGTAACCAGAGAATTTCAACAATGTTTTCAAAAGTCTTCATCTCTAGGGTCATGAAAACTCAAGATTGTTTAGTAAAGGGTTAAACCGACAAAAACCCTTTTTAAAGTACCTCACACAATAATATTTCCAAGCCACTGGCTGCTTTCCCACATGTCTCAATGAATATCATCAATTCTAAGAAATTGGAAAAGCCAGGAATCAAACCACTGACCCCCTGTTCTCAAGTCCTTGACTGAGCTACCTGGGCTTTGTCCTGTTCATAAGTAAATACCTGTGTATAGTAACATGAACAAGGCTATGGCAAAAGGGGCTTAAGGCACCTCTGTGATGCATGATACCTAGCAAGTCATAACATGATCATGGATCCACAGAGTACATTTTTTTCTAACAACTGACTGAATCATGAGGTGGAATGGTCCTATTACATACAGAAAATTGTCCAATAGTGAAAAGTTTCCTCTCAGGTCAGCCTGTGCAGTCCGCACAGGCTGACCTGGATCGATACTTTTCACAGATGCATTAAACCCCTTATTACAGAGCATAGCTCATAAGCAAAATCAGTCATCTTATACCCATTATCTATTCCAGCACTCAGAAAGCAATAGCTCGTAACTGTATCTGTCCAAACTTGTTTTCTAGCTTTATTGTCTGTAGATGATGTGTATAGGTATATGTATAGGTGGAGTTCTTATTTTGAATTTTACTCACTCAAATTGTTCCAAAAGAAACCTCCAAAATCCACAATTTTGATCCAAAACTCTAAAATTACGATCACCAATCACTGCAGAAGTCCATTCCGATATTACTGGTATATTGTTAAGTTAGTAGATGCACTAATATTCTCCATATTTGTCTATAAACCGAGAGCCATTTTTTCCCTGTCCACACTGTTCGAATGTCACGTCACTCTGTCCAAAATGAGACACTGAAATGACAAGAACATAAATTTCTTTTTAACTCTTTACCACACAATCCCGACTTTTAACAACCCTGAAAGAAAAGGCTTTTGAAAACATTGTGGGAAAAGGAGAAAATGCTGGTAACCAGCATTTTCTCCTTTTCCCACAATGTTTACTAGCATTTTCTCCTTTTCCCACAATGTTTACTACCCTATCAAAAAGAGAAATCATCAATTTAGCAACACTTAATTTGTCGTCTGCAAAATTAATGCTTTCAATTTGGTTCAGTCTAAAATTTTGTCATTTGGTAAAGAGTTAAATGATGCAAAGTATGTATGGGCCATGCTCGGGCAACAGGGGGCTTAATGCATCTCCAGGTGTTTTGAAAACATTGTGAGAAAAGGAGAAAATGCAGGTAAGCAGCATTTTCTTGATTCCACACTATGTTTTCTACCCAAATAAAAACAAATTCCATCATTTGAGCCACAGTTAAATTTTTGGCTGCAAATACTTTGAATTTGGACTAGTCCAAAATTTTGTTGTTTGGTAGAGTTAAATGAAATCCTAAAGAGGCCATTTAACAACTATGTCCTTGTATCTTACACTGCCATTGAGACTGCATTCGCATTTTGAGTCTGAAATACAAATTTGTATAAGGTCTCCCTGGCTCAGTGGTAAAGTGTAGCACTCATAACCTGGAGGTCCGAGCTTTGAGCCTCACTGGAAGCAATGGGTTTTTCATAAGAGTGTCCTTAGGCATGACACTACAGAGCCATAGCCTTGCACCATTTAAACCCAGGGTATACATGAACAAGCAAACTGACGCAATGAAATGACTGATATAATGTTGAATGCCGCATTAAACACCATTCAATCAATCAAGTAAATTTAGATTGAAAAACACATGTATTTTTAATCTACTAGTCTCAGATTGTATCTCTAGAACTATTTTACAAGATATGTTCATTTCTTTATACAGTAAACCCTGCCCTTGTGGCCACCTTTATACTAATTCTTTTCAAGCTGATAAAATTTCTAACTTGTCCAAATTGAAAGCATTTGTGGACAACAAATTGAATGTGGCTCAAATGACGGAACTTGTCTAAAAAGGTAAAATCACTGTTGGAAATAGAAAATGTTGCTTTTCACCGTTTTTCATTATGTTTCAAAAGCCTTCTTTTTCAAGGTAAAAAAAAAAACCACACACAATTTGACAGTCTCTTTGGTGCTGGCTTAATACAAAGCAGCTTTTGAATGTACCTTTTGTGCTTACTAAAAGTTGGACTTTAATTTGTTTTAGCCCCAAGGCATGCCTTTTTCTCTCTCAAGAGTACATTACATTTACGAAATACTACTGCAGAGCCCTAGTGGTGCAGCTAGTCGCATAAAGGACTTGAGATTGGGGGATTGCTGCTTCAAATCCCTAGCTCAGCCAATTTCTTTCCCAGGATTGATGATAGTCATTGCAACAGGATACATTCCCCTCTCAATGCTAATCAGTGTATTGACAATGATTACGTGGAAAAGCAGCCAGTGGGATATTATGCAAAGTACTGGAAACAGAAACTCTTGATAAGCATGGACAGGTGCACTGGCTGCCGCGATAAAACTGAAATAATGTTGAAAATGGCATTAAACAACCGACAACTGGGGAATATTCACAAAAAAAAAAAAATCAACTAAATGGAGAAATGTGAGAAAGGAGCAGTTGCTTGTAGCAAACAATTGCTCCTTTCAAAAATTTATGGCAAGGGTGTAAAAAAGTTGTATTTGATCAATCATCCCTTCAGCAGCTGATCCTTTCTAAGCTTAAAATATAATAGACTTCAAAGTTCTAACATTAATGTGTAATAGATGTAGATCTAAATATCATTCAAATACCTGTTGACATGGACTGTGCTAAAATCTGTGAAAAAAAAAATTGTCGTACAGCAGAGATATAATAACACCAGACTGGGATATCTATTTGTCGGTTAACAAACATCTTGGTCTCTCTGTATCACACCCTAAAAAGATACACTGTTTTTAGATTGGAAAGAAAAGAGATCATTAAAAAATGACATAAAAAATATTTTTCTTAATCACAATGTGGTAGATGAATATTACTTGAGTACTAGTAAACTTCTACTTTCGTCTTCAATTGTCTTGCACTCCAACAACTTGAAGTACATGTATTTATCAGCTTTGGAATATGTATCTATAATTTTGAAAAGTATGGTTCATCTGCATGCAATAACTTGACTGATGAAGTAACATCAACTCTGTCTTCAAAAACTAGCAGTAAAAATAACTAAAAGCAATGTGTTTTACTAAACTCTTGAAAGTTGAGAAATATCCTTTGTTGACAGCATAGATCGAGATCAGATTGCACCTAGTAAGAGGTCTGACCTTTTGACGTCCACCACCTGATGCTAAACTCAAGTCAAAATTCGCTAGTAATTACAGACCCAAAAAACCCCCACAAAGTTCTTAACTTTTTCATTACCTACGAAGATCAAGATCAGATCGCACATAATGTAAAGTCTGATCTTCGTTATAAACCGTCCACATTTTGTTTGACTTATTCTCCATGACAAACCTTTATACCCTGTGTAGACATTCGATTTTGTATGCGCCGAATTTCATACTAGTCGAAATTGTAATAGGCCGAAAGTGTTATAGGCCGAGATGTCATTCGATGTTTGGACGACTCTTGACAAGAAGAAATAGGCATATCATGATCGAAATAAATATAACACAACTCCGATTTACCAATCAAATGCATACAAATAAATTAGATACGATGAGCGAAGGTAATTTAACGAAAATTAAAGACTTACCGAAGTTTCGCAACGTTTTCTAAGGAGAGAAAGCACATCGTCTGTGTAATACGTCATCGGTCACATGGTGTCTACAAATAGGACACCAGAATGATTCCGAATAGTGCGTGGCAACGTCACTTGGGAGAATTGATAAAAAAAAATAGGATTTTTTGTATGGTTCTGTGACATAACCGATGCTGCAATGAACGCCCCTATCCCCTTGGCGACAAAATAAGAGTAAATCTAACAGATTCGTGCCTTTTTTCAAGCATAAAAAAATTCTAATTTTGGACTTTATTGGGGCTTTAATAGAGGGGTTTTACTGTAGTTAGATATTATGTATGAGGTTAATTATTTTACAGTTCAAAATGTTTCTATGATGAAATACCATGCCTAGACACAGTCTGCACATTCTTATAGTCTAGGAGTTGTCCTAGAAGCATGCATGCTAATCACTGGTAATGTTTTGCCTATGTTGTGGAAACAGGTTTGCTCTCCCCAAAAGGTTAGTAAAAAAATAAGACGAAAGCTGAGGTGGGAGAGGTTTTTCTTGGAGGTCTCCAGTAATGAATATACAGCTTGCTTTATTTCATACTGTATAATGCTTGCTGAGATAATGCTCTAACTGATAATTACGTATTGAATTCGCCCTTATATAGTCCAGGAATACAAACATATAGCAGCATCCTATTGGCATTTAACTCTTTACCAAACGACAAAATTTTAGACCAGTCCAAATTGAAAGCTTTAGCAGACGACAAAATAAATGTTACTCAAAAATTGAAATTTCTTTTGGGAAGAGTAGAAAACATTGTGGGAAAAGGAGAAAATGCTGGTTACCAGCATTTTCTCCTTTTCCCACAATGTTTTTAAAAGGCTTTTTCCTCAGGGTTGTTAAAAGTCAGGATTGTGTGGTAAAGGGTTAACCGTACAGTGGGGTTTGTAAATACACTGTTGTTAGAAATACATTTCTTGCTCTTGCCAATGCTCCTGATGTTACTCAGATAGATGGGTCTCGCCTGTGCAAAACGAGACAGGGTTTTGTTGTTCTTGTACTAGAAGTTTTGTGAGAGATACAGATGAGACTAATATTACAACCATGAATCTGCTAAAATAAACTTCTTCCACATTTTTCTTATGATTTTATACCAACTGGATTGGAATGGTAACACTGCAGTGTGCTGGGCAAAAGGCAAAAATGCTGGTAACCAACTTGTACATATTTTTCATCATCTGCAAATCCTTTGAATTCAGACAAGTCCAAATCTTGTCATTTGGTAAAGAGATAAATTGCATGAGTCACAGTTCTGTTTTGGAAAGCATGATTGTGTATAATCATGCAGGCCAAATAGAGAAAACAAATTTTCCAAATAATTTATATTTTGTATTTGTGGATAATTTTTGAATGTGCTCTTTGCAAAAATGTTTGAATCAGTTAGTGTATGAAAATGTTTTTTATAACATGTAATCTTCATTGAATAAAAAGGTATTCTAATTTTCTTCAGGTTATTTTATTACACTTGTGTGGTGTACAGAGAAAAAAAATTATATACAGAATTAGATCTTATGAGAGAACTTAATATAAAAATTTGAAATACCTGAAAAAAAAAAAATGAAAGAATTCAGATGTTTTTCAAAAATAAATAATTATGCAAAACCTTTGTGCTGCAAATTTACCTATCAGTTGATCAGACACCCAGTGCATAATTGGCTATTCTCACTTTTATTGTGATAGCAAACAATCTCATGATCAATTACCAATTTCTTAGCCTTTGTTACCTTTATCACATTGTCTCCCATCCAGGTGGAAAGTGGTCATTATGTACAGAAGTGTGCTGGGAGACAGGTGTCTGCAGCTGATAAATTAACCAACAAAGGCAGTGGTTAAACCCTTAACTCTTGACCAGCCAGTCCCTCATTTTATGACCCTTGTGTTAAAGGCACTTGAATATATTGTGGGAAGATGTTGGTAACCGGCATTTTCTCCTTTTCTTACATTTTCTACCATTTCACAGACAAGTCATTCTATTATTATGGCTGAATTAAATCTGACAAAGAATTAGATGCTTTCAAGACAGACAACTGTAAAATTTTATCACCTAGTAAAGAGGTAACCCTTTGTTCTTGACTAGCCAACAAAATTTTGGATTCATCCAGAAATTTTACGGAAAATCAGGAGGAAAAGGGATGAGATTTTTCTCTCTTTTTTTTTTTCAAGGGAAGAGCACATTATCTTCAACAGGTACAAAACAACTTCTCACCCCTGCAGGATTTCAGTAAGTCTTGCTCACACAAAATATGGTAAGCAAGGTGAAATAGTGACAGAGTGTATTTAATTCAATTTGCAGGAAATGTGTAATTTTTTAGAAAAAGAAAAGCAACCAGTGGTGTTGATAGGGTGACATTTTATTTGTACAACTCCCCATAATTTATTTTGTAATACTTGGGTGAAATAAAGAGAAGTTATGTTTTAGTATATAAATCCTTGGTTTGTAGTCTTCGAGGGTCACAGATTTTTTTTTTGCATGATTTAGGACAGTCAGTCTATCATTTAGAGACGAAAATAGTGCAGGGAAATTTCTTATGTTTGTGTGATTGCCAGCTGGTGTTTTGAGTGTGACCAAAAGTTGTTAGGCATCAAGTGTAAATAAATATTTAGGGACCTAACATTAGGTAACCCAGCCCCACTTAAGTGTTTGTTTTCCACAATATTTGGCTGGTTTGTGCAATAACTGCTTTATATACTATAAAACAGCTGGATCAAACAGAGATACTTGACATGGATTAATGGAAGCATCCAGCACACTTGTGTTCTTCTTCATACTATGATGATGTGTCTTTTTACATTATAAATTCTGCTTCTTGATTTTGAATTGGACATTTTCTTTTTATCTTTACCAAACTGTCGTAAAATGAAAGGAATCAATTAAAAAGACACTGGTCTTCTGTCAAAAGAAGGTGTAACTAATTATCAGACACAAGTGATACAAATTTCTGTGGATATTTGTGGATCCTCTTTAACACATTTGTTAATCAGCTTTAATTGATAAAGGTCTTCACCAGTTTGCTAATTCTTTGTGGAAATCAAGTTACAGACATCAAAGTTTGACAGTTTGTGCTTTATTTTATATTGTTGCTTGAGAATTACATGAGTAATTAAATTTCAATAAAATAAAATTGACTGTCTTAGTTACTGTTAGTTTTACCTTGTAGCTTCAACAGATTTATTGTTATAAACATTTCTTCCGAATCTGATGTTGGATCTATTTACCATTGTAAAAGTGAAGACATTTAAAAAATAAGGATTAATATATATATATCTGATTTTGATTGATTAGTTGTGTGCTTGAATACAAAATGAGTGCCAAACAACATAGTTTTGTTGCATCAAAGATGTTGACCATTACAGAATATGTGATAAAATTTTCTGTGATGTCTGCTGTACTAGGTTTTTCAGTTGTTGGAATGGTGGTAAAATTTTCCATAAAGGTAAGACATAAATAAAAATTTTGACAAAGCACTACTTGCGGGCAACTGTTTTGTTGTGCAACTTACTTCTTTTGACCCTTAACTCTTTACCAAATGACAAAAATGCAGACTTGTCCAAATTGAAAGCATTGGCAGACAACAAAATAAATGTGACTCAAAAATTTAAAACTTGTGTAGAGAAGGGTAGAAACCATTGTGGAAAAAGGAGAAAATGCTGATTACCAGCATTTTCTCCTATTCCCACATTGTTTTCCAAATGCTTCTTTTCAGAGGTCGTTAAAATTTGGGATAGTGTGGTAAAGGGTTAAAGGGCCTTTCACAACAATAGTTAAAATGAGGCCAGTGTAGATCAAGATCAATCTACACAAAACATGCAGCCTGATCTTTGATCAACACTGTCCGCTTTGCTGAAACAATGTAGACGTATAAGCAACCTTGAAATTGCCATTATTGGGATCACATTTCTAGGATAAATGTTTCTGTTGGTTTTATTTCATGCTGTAAGAGTAAAGAATCATGGTGCAATATGTAGAGACTGCTTTTTATGACAATGTTTTTGGATTTATTTTTGTTTATTTTCTTGTCGCACACATTCAACTCTAAACCACATGACAGATTTTGTAAGGGATCCAAATTGAAAGCTTTGCAGACTTCATAGAAATTGTGCCCCAAATTAGTGGATGTGCTGTTTAAAGGGTAGAAAACATTTTCTCCTTTTTCTACAGTGTTTTAAAAGTTTCACTTCTCAGTGTCATTAAAACTTCAGATTGTTTGGTGAAGGGTTAAGATGGTCTGTTGCAAGTAAACTCTTTACCAAATAGCAAAATTTTAGATAATCAGTATTGACAGAAGTTGTAGGCGACAAATTTGAGATAATTTATCTCTTGACCACACAATGCCAACTTATAAAGACCCTGAGGAAGAAACCTTTTGAAAACATTGTGGAAAAAGGAGAAAATGCTGATAACCATTTCTCCTTTTCCCACAATGTTTTCTACCCTATCAAAGAAATCACATTATTTGAGCCACATTGAAATTGTCACCTGCAAATGCTTTCAATTTGGACAAAGCTAAAATTTTATCGTCTGGGAAAGGGCTAAATGACTGTTTATCCTTGGAGGAGTGAGAAACAGTGTGAGAAAGGAAGAAAAATAGTTGATTGTAACCATAATTTTCCTATTATAGCTCGGCAGCTTTTGAAGAAAACAGGGAGGTATATTGCCACTGCCCTGGTGTCGTCAATGTCTGATTCATGCAAAAACTTCAACATTTTATAATATCTCTGTCATTACTAGGATATTTACTTCGAACTCAAACAAGTTCCTAACTATCAACTAGAACCCATAAAACTGGGGCAGGTAACCATTAAAATATTTTTGACACAGTTATGCCTCTTTTTGTGACTTAAAATTTTCACTAAAAATCAAACAATTGTAGTGGAGCATTGTTGCCTGCGTATGGTGCTCTTGTTCAGAATGTTTTACCCTTCCTAAGACATTTGTCATCATTAACCCTTTACCAAACGACAAAATTTAAGACTTGTCTAGTTTGAAAGCATTTGCAGACAACTAAGTAAATCTGACTCAAAAATTGAAATTCGTTTTGGAATGGTTTGAAAACATTGTGGGAAAAGGAGAAAATGCTGGTTACCAACATTTTCTCCTTTTCCCACAATGTTTTCAAAAGGTTTCTTCAGGGTCATTAAAACCCGTGATTATAAGATAAAGAGTTAAATGCCATGTAAGTTGCTGTCTACAAAAGCTTTCAATGTGGACCTGTCCTGAAAATTTGTCTGGAAAACTGCTGATACTTGAGAAAGACTTATAAAAATAAGCTCTCCTTTTTGCCTTACCTATTTTTCGCCGTTGTGGGCTTGTTAGATCAAGATCAGATTGCATTTACACATAGTTCCATATTTCACAGGATACTGAGACTATGAAAAGGGATACTGAAGTGAAGAGACACTGACTTTTTCAATCTACTTGAAATTTTCCAGCATTTGTAGCAGAACATGATCTTTATCAGAAGCTATTGTGGTTCAAATGTTTCTGGTTGTTATCTGTACAGTTTACATGGTTGAAGTTATTTAATATGTTCTGACAGCAGAGTGAGAAAAAAAAATGAAGGGAGAGAAAATCCAATGTTTGTTCGGGACATATAGATACCACCAACTGATGCTCAATGTGAAACCTATAATTTACATAATTACAAGTATCACCTGATAAGAGAAAGCCCCTTAAGAAAGGATTACATTAATAACATTATCTTCTAGATCTCGAACCTTTCTCCATAGGCTGTTTTCAGCCTTTAACCCTTTACCGCACAATGCCGCCTTTTAATGACCCTTGGAAAGAAACCTTTTGAAAAGTTGTGGGAAAAGGAGGGAGTGCTGGTAACCAGCATTTTCTCCTTTTCCCACAATGTTTTCTATCCTATCAAAGAAAAATTGTACCATTTGAGCCACATTGAAATTGTCATCTGCAAATGCTTTCATTTAGGACAAAGCTAAAATTTTGTCGTCTGGTAAAGGGTTAACATGTTAAAAGTTTCTAGCCCATTACAACACTAGAGCTTGCATCTCTACAGCTTTGGAAAACATAGTTGGAAAAGAAGCAGTTGCTTTATTTCCAACAATGAATCAAAGGTGCCGATAAAAGATATTTTCCTGTACCTTAACTCTTTTCAGATGACAAATTGCATTTGGTGCAAGTGGTGAAATTTTTCTTTGAAGAGAAAGATAACATCGTGGGAAAAGGAGAAAATGCTGATGACATGCTTTTCCCACAGTGTTTTGAAAGCTTAAATCAGGGTTTAGGGTTGAAATAAACAACTATAGTAAAACATTTTTAATAAGACCTTTAACTCTTTACCACACAACAAAATTTTAGACCAGTCCAAACTGGAAGCATTTGCAGACGACAAATAAAATTGGGCACAAAAGACAGTATCTGTCTTTGAGATTGTTGAAAACATTGTGGGAAAAGAATAAAATACTGGTAACCAGCATTTTCTTCTTTTCCCACAATATTTTCAAAAGCCTTCATCTTCAGGGTCGTTAAAACTCGGGATTGTGTGGTAAAGGGTTAACTCTTTACCACACAATCCCAGGTTTTAACAACCCTGAGAAAGAAGCCTTTTGAAAACAATGTGAGAAATGTGTAGCCAGCATTTCTCCTTTTCCCACAATGTTTTCAACCGTCTGAAACAGAACTTTCAGCTTTAGAGCACTTTTCATTTGTCCACTGCAAATGCTTTCAATCTCGGCAAGTCTGAAATTTTGTTGTTTGGTAAAGCGTTAAAGGTTCGGAATTTCAAAGGGTTTACCATTAATAGAACAAAGAAAGACCAGAAAACAATACTGTAAATGAGAAACACCTTTGGAACAGATTTGACCGTTATACAAGTTATACAAACTTACCATGACACATTCCAGGTTTTTGTGTCTTGAAATATTTGATGAATAGAAGGAACTAAAGCATGACCAGCAATATCTGCATTAGCAACAGATCGCTGCTTACTCTCCCTGTTACCTAAAGTCCCCCCTCCCCCACTTCTTCCTGGTTTTTTTTTTTCATTCCAATTTATTCTAACTCCTTGGCCCAGCTTCACGAAAAAAACTTTATTCTATTTTACTAAAATCTGCTTATGGTCCTGAGTTGACACTACGTTTCAGGCTGAACTAAGAAAAATAAATGGACTTAAGTCAGTTAACAGACTGAAGTCCATTATTTTGCTGAGTTTAGTCCAAAATATTGTTTCGACACAGGACTTGAGAATATTACAAAAGTCTGTTAATTTTAGTGAAATGGGTCTTGAATAACAAACTCAACTTTAGGCAAAAAATAGGTCTGTTTGCAGCTTCAAGTAAAATAACAGACTTAAGTTTTTTCATGAAACCAGGCTCCAAGTTTTTAAACTGTGAACAGAGACTTTTGAAAACACTGGGGAAAGTAAGGAAATGATAGAAACAAGCATTTTCTCCTCTTCACCAAAAGTTTCTTTCTGTTCAAAGACAAATGTGTATGCTACCATTTGAGTCACTTTGTCATCTGCAAAATTTATATATAATGCTTTTAATATGGACCTATGCGTATTCAAAATTTTCTTGTGCTGGTAAAGAGATCAGTCCATTGGGGAGCGGTAAATTGATGGGTCCATTGTAAATCAGATAATGGGTCAGCTCATTACCACATACGCCTTTTTTTTCAAATCAACAAGTTTTTTCTAAATAAACTAACAAGTTGCAAAGGAAAAAGAAAAATTTCAGTTACTGGTACAGATATACTTTTAACTGATACTAAAGCATTGTGGATAAAGGAGCACCTGCAATGTTTTCTAAAGCTGACCAATGCAAGGGCATAGTAAATAGGGATTAACTTACTGGTTTGTTAAAAATTGGTGAATAAAAAACTCAAGTCCGTTTTGTTATTATACCAGTGAATGTGAAAGTTTATTAGGTTGGTTGAAATAAAACAAAAAGTGAACAGTAAAGACAATAAATAGCTTTTGTGTATTCATTCACCTAGGAACCTTTATACCGAATGAATTTATGATATGAGATATGACGACCCAGATATAGTTTGAAATCTTCCTTGGAAAAAGAGAAATGGCTTCTCCTTTTACCACAATGTTATCTGTAACCCTTTCAAAGACAATCTCACAAATCTCATTTTTTGAGCTATGTAAAGTTGTTGTCTATGTTTTAATGTTGGAATATTCTGGAAAAAAGTTGACTCTTTTTCAAAGGAACACAAGTTTCAACAACACAGAGATTTTGAAAACAAAGGAGAAAATTCTTGTAACCATCATTTTCTCCTTTTCCTACAATGTATTCCTCCCATCTAAAAGCAAAATCCCAGTACTGGTATTTAAGTCACATTTATTTTGTCATCTGCCAGATACTTAGATACTTCAGTTTGGAAATGTAATATTTTCTCGACTGGTAAAGAGTTAACCCTTTACCACACAATCCTAACTTTTAACGACCCTGAGAAAGATGCCTTTTGAAAACATTGTGGGAAAAGGAGAAAATGCTGGTAACCAGCATTTTCTTCTTTTCCCTCAATGTTTTTTACCCTTTCCAGAACAGATTTCAATTTTTCAGCCACATTTATTTTGTTGTCTGCAAATGCTTTCAATTTGGACTAGGCTAAAATTTTGTCGTTTGGTTTTAAAGAGTTCAGAAAAACAAATGTAGACATGTTCCCTGTGTTGTAGATAGAATTTTGAAGTACATGTTTGTTTACAAAATGGGAATATAATTTGTGGATTTTAAAACAAAAGTATAAATTGATTTCATTCACTGAAGAATTCTTTTTTTCTTTTTATTGTCTCTACCTCCTGACACCAGACCTACAGCACAAGACTTTGAGAATGTCTTTGTAAATTGGCATTATGACATAATATAATAAAGTTCAGACAGGACAAATATCAGATTCTGCCATAGTGATAAAAAAAACTGCACTAAGAATGACTGAAGTTTCTTTTATACACAGTGTAGATTCCAGATTATTCAGTGCAGAATATACAAATGTTTTCAAAAGCTTTCTTTTCCAGGGTGGTTAAAACTTGGGATTGTGTGGTAAAGGGTTAAACAAACTAAAAATTACGTACCGATAATTCTATTTTCATATTTGATACTTACGGGGTGGGGGGGGAGTGTTATAATAGTTGAAATCAGAAACAGGGACGAAGATACATATAACACAGTGGTTGAAGGGCATTACGATGGTTTTGAATGTAGCTAATGAATTCCTGTTCATGTGAGTGAAAACTAATGTAAGGCAAATTTGAAAGTGATAAATAGTTAACTCTTTCATTACTGACCGAAGAAACTCCACGTTTTTCCGAGGCCTAAAAGAAGATTCCTACCGCTACTGAATATGAAGTGTGTCATAGCCTAGCATCGGGTAGCGGATGGTGTAAATAAAAGGTCAGACTGCACATTCTGTGCAGTCAGATCTTGATCTACACCATCCGCAAAAGCTACTGATGTTGTCATTAGTAGAGAAAGAGTTAATGGCTATTTTGTGTATCATTAAAGATCTAGTGATGCTTGACCATGAATATTTATCTGTTGGTCAAAGATCAAATTGAAATGGAAAATTTACCCAAAACAATGATAGATATTTTGAATACTCAGTTAAACTCTAACACCAGTTTATCATGGAGGGTACATGGCATGCAGGACAAAGTGGTAATGAACATCATGTGGTCTAACTCAAAAATAGAGGGGGATAACTCTGACTATCCCCAGAAAAATTTTACTTTATCATCCTTGGTGAGTTGAGGTAGCTGCTTGTAATTCTTTTTTCTAGCTTTTACCAGTTATACCTTGTTTCTATGATCCCTGAGTGATATAGCCTTTGAACAGATTGTGGAAAATGAAGAAATTACTGATAACCAGCAGTTAGACTTTTTTTCAGATATTGTTTTCTATTCTTTCAAAGGCAAATTTCATCAAATGAGTCACATTTAACCCCTTACCACACAATCCTGACTCTGAGGAATATTGCCTTTGAAAACATTGTGGGAAAAGGAGAAAATGCTGGTAACCAGCATTTTCTCCTTTTTCCACAATGTTTTCTACCCCCTATCAAAGACAGATTTCCACATTTGAGTCCCATTTTAATTGGCGTCTGTAAAAGCTTTCAATTTGGACAAGTTTACATATTCTTGCATGGTAAAGAGTTAAACCTTAAAAGATATTTTGAGAAAAGGAGAAAATTCTGCAACTGGATGCTGGTAATCTGTATTTTCTCCTTTTCCCACAATGTTTTCTATGCAATTTCTAGCAATTTCAAAAAGTCGGGATTGTGTCTTTACCACACAATCCCGACTTTTAATGACCCTGAGAAAGAAGCCTTTTGAAAACATTGTGGGAAAAGGAGAAAATGCTGGTAACCAGCATTTTCTCCTTTTCCCACAATGTTTTCTAGCCTTCCCAAAACAAATTTAAATTTTTGAGTCACATTTATTTCGTCGTCAGCAACTGCTTTCAATTTAGATTAGTCTTAAATTTTGTCGTTTGGTACAGAGTTAAGGAGTCTTTGCTTACTTTTCAATCTGTAGTTTCATTTTGGTTGTTTTGGATTAGAAAAATGGATATGAGTGGCACTCTTGCAAAAGGGGGTTTAATGGATCTTCATTAGCCATCATACCAAGCAAGTCATCACATAATTATGGATCCATAAAATCCATTTTGTCTAACAACCGGCTGAATCCTGAACTAGAGTAGTCCTTTGACATGCAGAATATTTACTAAAAGCAAAAAGTTTTGTCACAGCTCGGACTACTCTTTGCAGATGCATTAAGACCCCTATTCACAGAACATTGCCCATATATGAAACATATTTTATAAATTTTCCTTCTTGTAGAGTCAAGGATTTTCATCTCAACAAATTGAAGAGGAACTAACGAAGAAAGAGAGACATTTATCTTCAAAGTCAGATACACAGGAAGACAGTGGACACAGCGAGACACAGGATACACCGACCCCTCGGCCTGACTCAAAGAGAGGCCGACGGCTACCTAAGATTCCTGACTTGGCGAGCGAACGTGATATGTCATCGAGTACAAACAGTAAGAGTACAGTGTTGACTGGGGGACATGGTCAGTTACATCTGGAATACATACTTATGACTGAGTTGTAAGTACTTCCTCATTTAACCATTTACCACATAATCCCCAGTTTTAAAGACCCAGAGGAAGAAGCCTTTGGAAAACATTGTGGGAAAAGGAGAAAATGCTGGTAACCAGCATTTTCTCCTTTTCCCACAATGCTTTCTACTCTATCATAGACAGAGATCATTACTTAACCCTTTCCTACATAATCCCAAGTTTTAACAACCCAAAGAAAGAAGCCTTTTTTAAAACATTGCGGGAAAAAGAGAAAATGCTGGTAACCAGCATTTTCTCCTTTTCCCACAGTGTTTTTCCCCCATCAAAGACAAATTCCATTATTTCGTCACATTTAAATTGTCGTCTGCAAAATGCTTTCAGTTTGGACAAGTCTAAATTTTTTTCACATGTGGTAAAAGGGTTAAGCTACATTTAATTTGTCATCTGCAAATGCTTTCAATTTGGATCAGTCCAAAATTTTTTGTGGTAGGGAGTTAAATAGATTTTAGACTTGTCTATTTTGAATGCTTTTACAGATGACAAATTGATCCAGTGGTAGGATGTGTCTTTAACCCTTTACCAGACGACAAAATTTTAGCCTTGTCCAAATTGAAAGCATTTGCAGATGACAATTTCAATGTGGCTCAAATGGGGTATAGGGTAGAAAACATTGTGCAAAAAGGAGAAAATGCTGGTTACCAGCATTTTCTCCTTTTTCTACAGTGTTTTCAAAAGGCTTCTTTCCTAGGGGCATCAAAAGGCGGCATTGTACAGTAAAGGGTTACAACAGTGGAAAACACTGGAAAAAGGAAAAAATGCTAGTAGCCGGCATTTTATCCTTTTCTCACAATGTTTTCCAAAAGCTTCCATGTCATGGGCATTAAGAATTGTTGTAAACTCTTTACCTAATGACAAAATTAATTACCTGTCCACATGGAAAGCATTTGCAGATGACAGACTCGAAATTTTCATTCTAACAGTGTGGTTAGGCTTTGGAAGTTACGAAAACAACTTTGGAAAAGGAGAAAAAGCTGATAACTAGCTTTCCTCCTTGGCCACAATGTTTTTAAAAGCTTTTTTTCAAAGGTTCGTTAAAACTCAGGATTGTGTGGTAAAGTGTTGAAGAGTTAGAAGATTGTCTTAATTTCTGAGGTACATGGGTATTTTGGCAATAAAATGGCTATTTATATCTTCAATTCTTTGTTAGAACCTATGTTGGTGGTACTCATTGAAACTGTCTCATTAACCCTTTACCAGACGACAAAACTTTAGCCTTGTCCTAATTGAAAGCATTTGCAGACAACAATTTCAATGTGGCTGAAATGGTGCAATTTTTCTTTGATAGAGTAGAAAACATTGTGGGAAAAGGAGAAAATGTTACCAGCATTTTCTCCTTTTCCCACAATGTTTTCAAAAGGCTCCTTTGCCAGAGGCGTCAAAAGGCGGCATTGTGCGGTAAAGGGTTAAAGATAACTTTAATGAGTACCCACAGCACAGGGTTGATTTTAAAAAGTTAATGACTTGCATTCATGGCTGTCTTAGATTTAACCCTTTACCACACAATCCTGAGTTTCAATGACCCTGGCAAAAAAGCCTTTTGAAAAACATTGCGGGAAAAGGAGAAAATGCTGGTAACCAGCATTTCCTCCTTATCCCTCAATGTTTTTTACCCTTCCAAAGACAAATTTCAGTTTTTGAGTCACATTTATTGTCTTCTGCAAATGTTTTCAATTTGGGTTAGTCTGAAATTTTGTTGTTTGGTAAAGAGTTAATCCTCTTTCAGACACCAAAATTTCAGACTTGTCCAAATTGAAGACATTTGCACCTATTGCAGACAACAAATCAAATTTGATTCAAATGATTGGATTTGAGGATGAAATTGTGGAAATAGGAGAAAATGTTGGTTATCAGCATTTTCTCCTTTTCCAACAGTGTTCTTAAGTCTTTACCAAATGACAAAATTTCAGACTGGTTAGAGTTGAAAGCATTTCAGACGACAAATCACACTTGGGTCAAAAATTTAATTTTGTTTCGGGAACGGTAGAAAGCATTGTGGGAAATGGAGAAGATGCTAGTTACCAGCATTTTCTCCTTTTCCCACAATGTTTTCAAACGGCTTTTTCTTCAGGGTCTTTAAAAGTCAGGATTGTGTGGTAAAGGGTTAAAAGGCTACCATACTAGGGTCAATAAAATTTGGAACTGTTTGGTAAATTGTTGAGACATAAAGGTATCAAACCTAGGTGTTAAGACATAAAGTTGAAGTGCAAAGAAGGAAGTTTTTCTCCTAGCCTTTGGTGTAATATCTATAATTACAACAATAACAAGGCCATTTTGGAATGCCTTAGGGCCAAGAAGCTTTTATCATACCTAGATTTTTATCAAAACATGTGTTATGTCTCCAACCATTGTACTTTGTCTAAAACAGCTGAGGGTGTTTTTGACAGCACAGATCATTATCAGATGTCACTGAACCTGCAGTCTGACTTGTTTCTACACTGCCTGCTTTGCTGGCAGTTTTTAATTTAAACCATTTACTGATCAATCAACTTTTTGATCTATACTGTTGGTTTTGCAGAGACATTTTAATGATATTCTAGTTTGTTTTACTTATTAACTAGGATGTTTTCTTTTCCAAGTGTATTTTCACTATACAAATTGTTCAATACATGTAGCCCATGCTCTGTGAAAAGGGGGCTTAATGCATCTGCAAAAAGTATTGACCTAGGTCAGCCTGCGCAGTCCGTGCAGGCTGACCTGGGATGAAACTTTTTGCTTTTGGTAAATTTTCTGTATGTCAAAGGAGCATTCTACCTCAGGATTTAGCCAGTTGTTGGACAAAATGGATTTTATGGACCCACCATAAGTTGATGACTTGCTTGGTATCATGGATCATGGAGATGCATTAAGCCCCCTTTTGCCAGAGCACAGCTCATGTAGTTTTGGGACATTCTTGCCAGAATAAGCTTGAAATTATCAACAGAAGGTTTTTTCTGCTGTCGTAGAATAATGTCTCATTTACTGAGCTGTCTAACAGTAACTTGCTGGTTTATGTCTGTACCAGATGACAAAATTTTGGATAGGACAAAATAAATGTAACTCCAATGAGCATTTCTGTCTTCCCACAATGTTTTCTTCTCTGTCAAAGAGTTTTAGTTCGTGTGTATGACCTTAAAATTAGCAGAAACTTTTAATTTGGAAGAGTCTAAAATTTGTCATGTGGGAACATGTTTATGTACTTTCAACTTGAAAGCACTGAAAAAAACAATACTTCGGCCAAAAATCTTAAATAATTATTTACTATGTATTAGTTATGCTGTATACTGTTGGAGAGCAAAGAAGGTGCCCAGGTAAAGGTAACAAGTAATAGTTATAATAATTTTTGATTATTTAATTTCAGTAACAGTCTACACAAACAGAAACTGCCTGGTGTTTATGTGATACCCTCGGCTTTGTCTCCATTAAGTAAGTGTAGTCTTTCTTTTTTTTTTCAGGCTGCTTATGCCCAACAACCTTGAGGAGATCGATTGTAGTGATTGACTGTATGATGTTTAACCCTTAGCCACACAATCCTAACTTTTTATGACCCTGAGAAAGAAAACTTTCGAAAACATTGTGGGAAAAGGAGAAAATGCTGGTAACCCAACATTTTCTTTTCCCAGAATGTTTTCTATCCTTTTCAAAACAAATTTTAATTTTTCGGTCACATTTATTTTGTCGTATGCAAATGCTTTCATTTTGGACCAGTCTAGAATTTTGTCATTTGGTAAAGAGTTGTAACACTTTCTTCAGCATTATTTCATTTATATTGCAGCTGCCAGTGCACTTATTCATGCTTTCCTGGAGCTTCTTTTATCAGTACTTAACACAATATTCTGACTGCTTTCCCACATGGCCATTATTGTGTCACTGATTTTTGTGTTGTCTGGGTTTCTCCTGTACTTGGACTGTCTCTGCAATGCCTCTATCCAAGGACACTCCAGGCAGTCAGCACCACCAGCAGGGATTGAACCTGTATCACCTGGATTACAGATCCTGTGCCTCTACTGCTGAGCCACACACCTGTTTTGCTCAGATTTAACCCTTTACCATACAGCAAAATTTTAGACTCGTCTAAATTGAAATAATTTGCAGATGACAAAAAGTGTCTCGGATGATGAAAATCACCTGGGAAAGATTACCAAACATTTTGGTAAAAGGAAAACAATACTTTTAGCAGCATTTTCTCCTTTTCCCACAATCTTTAGAGCCTTCTTCTTCAGGGTTGTTCAGACACATGATGTTTTCGTAAAGGGTTAAAGGGGCAGCATATGCAATGATTACTTAATAGGCAATGTGGTTAATACTATTTGTACTTTGGCTAAAATGATTGGTTTTGTCCATGAAAGGGTGGAAACATCACTGGCAAAAGGATAAAATGCTGTTTACCGGCATTCTCTCCTTTTCTGCAATGCTTTCTAGAGTCTACTCCTTAATGTTGTAAGAACAGTGGGTTACTTGGTAAAGGGTTATTAAAGGTTTGTACAAGAAAATTTCTTTTGACATTTATTGTACTTAACTCTGCTTAGTAGTCATTCTGGTGTGTTTTTGCTACTTCAGTATGGAATGGAGTGATATTTGTAAGACAAGGTCTGTACCAGGAAGCTGTGTTCAGATTTAACCTCAACATTCCAGAGAACTACCCAAATGGGGACTGCCCTGTGAGTCATTGCATGTATTATTATCTTATTACATCCTGCAGAGGACTTTTAGCTCAACTGTTTTTGAAGAAAACATTGAGTTATAGCCGTAGCCCTGTTGTTGTCTGCATCGTTGTCATGCAAAAACTTTGACATTTTATAATATCTCAGTTATTACTGAAAATATTTACTTCAAACTTAACCCTTTCCCAAACAAGCCCTGGTTTTCACGTGTCTGCAGTACAAGTCTTTTGAAAACACTGTGGGAAAAGGAGAAATTGCTCGTAACAAGCAATTTCTCCTTTTCCCACAGTGTTTTCTACCCTTTTTTAGACCTTTCTGCCATTTTCATCAAATTTAAAATTGTCGTCTGCAAACTCTTTCAATTTGGACCAGTTCCAAAATTTGTCGTTTGGGAAAGGGTTAAACAAGTTGTTATCTATCAAAAGGGGAACCCATACAACAGGAGCAGATAACCATCAAAGTATTTTTGACACAGTTATGCTCTTTTTTTCAACTTCGAATTTTCACTGAAAGTCAAGCAATTACAGCCAAGCGATGGCAACTGCATGTGGTGCTCAAGTTTTAGTTGCAGCAGACTTCTCTTGAAAACATTGTTGCCAAAGAAAAACAATGGCATGAACATTTTCTTCTATTGCTACAATGTCTACACATATTCTTATGTGTTAACTCTTTACCACACAATCATGAGTTTTCACGACCCTGAACAAAAAGTCTTTTGAAAACATTGTGGGAAAAGAAGAAAATGCTGGTAACCAGCATTTTCTCCATTTCCCACAATGTTTTCTACCCTTCCCAACACAAATTTCAATTTTTGAGTCGCATTTATTTTGTCATCTGCAAATGCTTTCAATTTGGACAAGTCTAAAATTTTGTTGTGTGGTAAAGGGTTAAACAATAGTTTGTGTTGATAATCCCTGTTTTGTTAAAATGTTTTAAAAGTATTCTGTTGAAAATTAGTTTCAAAAGCCAAGGCAAAAATGAGACCTATGGTACACCTCTGGAAGGGCATATGATGACCAAAGATACATGTTCTGTTCACAATTGTTTTTAAGTCAGGGTAGAATTTAGACATTGCCTTAACTCTTTGTCAGATGACAAAATTTTGCACTCAACTAAATTGAAAACATTTGCTGACAGAAGAATTAATTCTAGCTCAAATGTTGATTTCTTTCTCAGATAGGGTAGAAAATATTGTTGGAAAAGGAGAAAATAATGGTTACCAGCCTTTTGTCAAAGGCCGTCTCTGTCAGGATTGTTAAAACTTGGGATTTTGTGTTAAATCATGTTGTCCATTTTTGCTCATATTTCGGGCACTGTGTCATCTTTTATAAGAAACGTTATATGGTATAGACTTTTACTAATGCAGATGTCTTTACTCAACACTCATCATAATTATAATGTTGTCAATCTGCCATGGCTATGTCTGATAGGGTGTTTTGATTGGAAAATTGAAAATAAAGGCCTTAGAGCTGCTAAAAGTAAACATAGGGGGTGGTAAACTTATTGTGAAGATGTTATTGCATGGTTGTTCCAAGTGTTAGTCACTGGCAAGGAAATGAATTTTAAAACTAGGTCAAAAGTTGAAAGGTCGCTCTATCTTTTGTTTACTTTTTACCTGGTTTTAAAATTCATTTTTCTGCCAGCGACTTTCATCTGGACAGTCAGTCCAGTGACACATTGTCATCTTTACAGTAATTTCCATACTTTTAACTCTTTACCAAACAACAAAATTTTAGACTGGTTCAAATTGAAAGCATTTGCAGACGACATTTTTAATGTTACCTAAAACATTGAATTTGTCTCTCAAAAGGCAGAAAACATTGTGGGAGAAGAAGAAAATGCTGGTTACCAGCATTTTCTTCTTTTCCCACAATGTTTTCAAAAGCCTTCTTCCTGAGGGTCGTTAAAAGTCGGGATTGTTTGGTAAAGGGCTAAATGGTATGATATGTAATACCCCCCTTGCTTACTTTTGGTCGCCACTGAGACTTTAAGATAGGTTGGGCCCAAAAGTTCAAGAGTTTCTAGAGGGTTTTTACTTTAGTTTGACTGTAATTATTTTAATCCTACATTGTTTGGTGAGAACATGATTCTATCTGGACCTTTGGTTGAATGATTTATGGTTTGAAGCTTAGTTGTTTTTCATGCATTCTTCATATCAGTGTTGTTTGTTACTTTTCAGAGAGTGTTTTTTGAATTCCCTGTGTTCCATCCGTGTGTTGATCCTAAAACTGGAGAGCTAGATGTCAAACGAGATTTTAAAAAGTGGAGGTAACTCTATGTGCTTAATTTTTAGCCATGCTCTGTGGAAAGGGGGTTAAATGCATCTTCAAAAAGTATCGCCCAAAGTCAGCCTGTGCAGTCCATGCAGGCTAACCTGAGTCAAAACCTTTTGCTATTGGTCAATTTTCTGCATGTCAAAGGACCAGTGTATCTCATGATTGAGTTGTCTGCTAGACAAAATGGATTTTATGGATTAATTATGTGATGACTTGCTTGGTATAATGAATCAAGGAGATGCTTTTGACCCCTTTTTTCCAGAGAATGGCTCATGTCTTTTTTACACTATAATTTTTTTTTCTTCAATTTACTCTTTACTAAAAGAAAAATATTAAAGCCATGTCCCCATGAAAGCATTTGCTGATGAAAAATATGGCTTAACGGATAGTATATGCCCTTTTAACACCTTACCACACAATCCTGAGTTTAAAACAACCCTGGGAAAGAAGTCTTTTGAAAACATTGTGGGAAAAGGAGAAAATGCTGGTAACCAGCATTTTCTCCTTTTCCCACAATGTTTTCTTCCCTATTAAAGACAAATTCCATCATTTGAAGCACATTTTTTGTCTGCAAATGCTGTCAGTTCAAATAAGTCTACATTTTTGTTATGTGGTAGAGAGGGAAAAATGTTGACTGCCAGCACATCCCTTCAATGTTTCGAATGCTGTGTACCTCAGTGCCTTAGGAACATGTGGGCATTTGTAAATTGGTTGATTTTTTTGTCTCTAAGATATAAATGAGGTTTGCAAATTTTACCTAATTGTGTTCCTTGATCACTGATGTCTCTGTTTATGCATAGATAAACCCTTTACCAAAGAATTTTTAAAGAGGCTTTTGAAATCATTGTTGAAAAGGGAGAAAATGCAAATTAAGAGACTTTCTTTTCCCTTCATGTTTTCTGCCTTATTAGCATAAATCCCTTCATTTTAACCACATTTGTCATTTATAAGTGCTTTCAATACAGACAAGCCTAAAACTTTTTTGTCTGGAACTGAATAGGAACACATTTTACAGAAGGTCCAGCAACATTATCATACATAAAAAGATTGGACTGTATGAAAAGCAGTCTTTTCACATAGTTTCAACTGTTGTGAATAAATTTGTCTGTTACATATTTTTCACTTGATTATTTATTTCAGGCGTAATGTGAATTTCCTATGGCAGGTGCTGATATATGTCCGTAGAATCTTTTTCAAAATTGATACTAAGTGTCCTTTGAATCCAGAGGCAGCAGAATTGTGAGTATACAGAATTAATGTTTATAAAAAAGTAACCCTTTACCATATGATGCCTGTGATTAAATGACCCCTTTACGAAAAAAAGAGGCTTTTCAAAGCATTGTTGGAAAAGGGGAAAATGTGGGTAACCAGCATTTTCTCCTTTCCCCTGTGTTTTCCATCCTTTCTGTCAAGAGACAATTTCCATCATTTGAGCCATGTTTAATTTTTCTTTTGCAAATGCTTTCTATCCAGACAAGTCAAAACTTGTGTCAACTGATAAAGGGTTAAAAAAACAATCTGTTCATCATTTACATAACCTGGTTTTTGTAATTTTAGCCCTACTGAAATATTGATATAAATTAGTAATTACACAAAGGACAGGCATTGGGAAGAAAGAAATGTATATCGGTTGCCAAGAGCACAGAAAACTTTTCATAAAAGGAAGACAGTGCAACTGCTCCTTTAACTCTCTACGAAACAACAAAATTTTAGCCTTGTCCAAATAGAAAGCATTTGCAGATGACAAATTAAAGATGGGTCAAATGATGAAGTTTGTCTTTGATAGGGTAGAAAACATTGTGGGAAAAGGAGAGAATGCTTGTTACCAGCATTTTCTCTCATCTTTTCCCACTATGTTTTCAAAAGCCTTCTTCTTCCTTCTCGGGACTGTGTGGTAAAGGGTTAATGTGCATGTTTTTTTCTCAGGCTGTGAAAATGTAACTTGTGCCTATTAATAATAGATCAATAAATTTAACACAGAACTTCTACAACATAAAGACTGTTCCTTATCAAAAGCATACAGAATTTAGAAAAATGAAAGTATTGGCATATGTAGGAGGGGGTGTAGGTTAAACAATCATTGTGTCATGTGCCTTTGATAAAGATACAGAAAAAGTGGGAGGGTTGGGAATTGTAGAATAATACCACTTTTGTTTTGTCAGTGAAACCTGTATTGTGCATGTTTGTGTGTGCATTAGAATTTTCTTGAGACATTTCTGATGAGCACTTACAACATACTTTTTCTTGCGAGAATGACATTTTTAGGATTCAAATATCTCCCACTGATCTGAACTTCTGTTTAATCAGCTGTCATTACGAAATCTTACTGTTGATTTTGCTTTCTATAAATGAATTGAACTTTCCAAACATGGAATCCATTATCAAACAATCAGAAAGGAGTCTTTTGAAAATATTGTGGTAAAAGGAAAATATGTTGATTACTATCATTTTCTCCATTTCCCATTATCTTTTCTACCTTGTCGTCATTCGAGCCTGCAGATGATTTCAAAGTGGCAAAGTCTAAAATTTTATCACCTAGTATTGAGTTGAATAGTGCCATCATTATCTTTCTTTCTTTGTAATTGTAGATATGAACAGAACATAGAACAGTTCAAGCTAAAGATAGTGGAAAATATTCGCTCAAGTAAACATGTATTATATAACCCAGACGAGTGTAACGATTCACATACAATACGGTGAGAATATCAGTATTTATACTCATTTTAACTCTTTACCACACAATCCCGACTTTTAACGACCCTGAAAGAGAAGGCTTTTGAAAACCTTGTGGGAAAAGGAGAAAATGCTGGTAACCAGCATTTTCTCCTTTTCCCACAAGGTTTTCTCCCTTATCAAAGACAAAAATCATCATTTTAGCTTCATTTAATTTGTCGTCTGCAAATGTTTTCAATTTGGTCGAGTCCAAAATTTTGTTGTTGGGTAAAGAGTTAACTCATCAGTTAATGCAGACAACTTTTCGTTTTTTGGCAGAGAATTTTCTCCATTGATTTTATACATGAGTCATGCTCTGGCAAAAGGGGGTGTAATACATCTTTGTGATGCAATAAAACAAGCAAGATATCATATAATTATGGATCCATAAAATCCATTTTGTCCAACAAACGGCTGAGTCATGAGGTAGACTCGTCTTTTGACAGGCAGAAGATTGACCAATAGAGAAAATTTTTGCCCCAGGTCAGCCTGCACAGACTTGGTAAGGTGATCTGGTGGATACTTTTTGCAAATGCATTATACCCCCTTTCCACAGAGCATGGCTCAATTATTTGTGTCTAACTTGTGATGTTGGTTTATACTCAACATTGATGTTTTCATCTGCTGAAAACGTGTTTCATGAGGTTATAAGTTTAAAGGAAAAAGAAAAAATTGATTTATCATGAGTTGCAATAGTTCTGATGTTAGTGCTGGATCCTTCCAAAGCTTAAATCATATAACAAAAAAAAGATGGATCCAATGGAGAGGAAATGCCTGTTTAAATACAATTTTTAAAAAAGTTCGTGGAAATACAATGTGTTAGAAAAGGGAGTACCATTTCTTCCATAAGTACACAACAAGATAAGTGTGACCCAAACATTGAAATTTATTTTTGGTGGGGTAGAAACATTGTGGGAAAAGGAGAAACTGCTAGTTACCAGCCTTTTATCCTTTTCCCACAATGTTTTCAAAAAGTTTTTCTGTCTCAGGGTTGTTAAAATTCCGGATTGTGTGGTAAAGGGTTAATTTGGACAAGTTGAAAGTTTTGGTAATTTTAAATTTTTGAAACGTTTGGTTCAGCCAATGTTTGATTTTGGTGTAGGGTTAGAGAAAATCATGGACTTTGATTCCTTTTCAGGTTTTCTCCATGGGATCCCAGCATTCATGACGAAGCTAAATCAGATATGCTTATACGAAAGGTAAAATCCTCAGGTAACTTTAAAGTTTGAGTAATAACCCGTTGACCAGTCCCAGGTCAACTATTTATATTGCACAGTACAGTTCTATACTGGCTTCTGGCTTCACACTGTATATCATTTACCATAATTATAATCCTGTGTCCCTGATGAAGAAGGCTTTTGATGGAAAGCATAGTGGCAGAAGGGGGGAGAAAATACTTTTTCCGACAGTTCTCCCTTGAAGCATTCAAAATTGAAAAATTGACACCTTCGAAATTACCTTAATTTTTTTATGACTTTCTTTGAGGGTTTACATACTTACAAGGTTTTTTTAGTTTTTACAAAACAGTCCCAAATTTTAATGACCCCTTAGATTAAGGCCATTAAAAATGTTATGGGAATAGGAGAAATGCAGGTAATCAGCATATTGTCCTTTGTCAACAATGTTTTCTATCTGATCAAAGAAAGACCTTATCATTTTGCCACATTTAATTTGTCCTTTGCAAATGGTGCTCATATAGAATCTCTAACATTTTGGTGTCTGGTATCATGATTTTGTTAATCATTCATATCAGTTAGCATGACCAGAACTATAAAGATACCCCAGGGCTCACCTAAAGGAAACAAACAAAATGAGCCATACTCTGTGAAAAGGGATTTCAATGCATCTGCAAAAAGTTTCGACCACTGTCAGCCTGACCTGGGTTTAAACTTTTTACCTAGGTAAATTTTCTGCATGTCAGAGGACAGTCTACCTCATGATTCAGTTGGTTGTTAGACAAAATGGATTTCACAGATGATGACTTGCTTAGTATAATGCATCATGGAGATGCACGAAACCCCCTTTTGCCAGAGCATCACTCAAATAAAATTGAGAAAACAGAGCAAATAAACTGTTTATTTTATAAACGTGGTAGCATATGTCTTGGTAATCAGGCTTTTGTAGACTTGTCTCTTTAAATTTTAATTTCATTTAAAACAGCACTGATAAGTACTACTGCATTCTTTTTTCATTAAAAGTGCAGAGGAATTGGAGCATTACATTCCATCGAAAGGTGCAGTTTTGAAATTTGAATACTAGTAATTGGAAAATTGTTTTGCAGTCAGGATCTCTTTCTGTCTCTAGAAAGGTTTGAATGCAAATCTTTTAACTCTTTTTCCAAACGATAATTTTCGACTAGTCCAAATTCAGAGCATTTGCAAGTTACAAAGTAAGTGTTGCTCAAGGGTGGAATTTGTTTTTGATAGGATAGAAAACATAGTGGAAAAAGGGAAAATGCTGGCTACCAAAAGGCTTCTTTCCTAGAGTCGTTAAAACTTGGAACTGTGTAGCAAAGGGTTAAATATTTATCAATATCCGTCAGTTAAAAAAAGATAAAAATCTCTGCATCACAATAATCATGGTACCATTATGGTAATAACTTTGATATGATTTTTTTTTTATTTCTTTTGTTTGAAACATTTAGGGGCAGTGTTTGATTCATTTGTTTGCTTATTAATCTATTTACTTTCATTTGAAAGATTGTGGAAACTGTAAAGAAAGTAGCTTGTATGGAAATAACTGAGAGAACTTTTAACTCTTTACCTCACAGTGCCAACTTTTAGCAACCCTGGGAAAGAAACCTTTTGAAAACATTGTGGGAAAGGAGAAAATGCTGGTAACCAGCATTTTCTCTTTTTCCCACAATGTTTTCGACCCTTTCGAAGAAAACTTGCACCATCTGAGCCACATTGAAATTGTCGTCGGCAACTGCTTTCAAGTTGGACAAGGCTTAAATTTTGTCATGTGGCAAAGGTTTAAGGTGTCACTGAACAAGTACAATTTTACATTCTTTTGCTTAAGAATTCTTTCAAAAAGATTGTCAGAAAAAGAACATTTGCTCCACCCAATATTTTTCATATCATTCAGAAAAAGATAATACCTGCTCCCATGAAATGTTTTTTTGTTATACCTCTTATTCCTTTACCAGACAACAAGATTTTGTCCCTGTCCAAATTGAATGCATATGTAAATTACCCAAAACATGAAGTTTGTCTATCATAGGGTAGAAAACATCATGGGAAAGGAGAAAATGCTGGTTACCAGCAACTCTCCTTTTCCCACAATGTTTTCAAAAGCATTCTTTCTCAGTGTCATTAAAAGTTGACATTGTGCAGTAAAGGGTTATACATTTTTTTTTGTCTGCCTACAAAAAGCTAAATCCTTTAATTAATCCTTTATTGCACAATGCCGCCTTTTGATGCCCCTGGGAAAGAAGCGACTTTGAAAACATTGTGGGAAAAAGAGATAATGCTGGTAACCAGCATTTTCTCCTTTTCCCACAATGTTTTCTACCCTATCAAAGAAAAGTTGCACCACTTGAGCCACATTGAAATTGTCATCTGTAAATGCTTTCAATTTGGACAAGGCTAAAATTTTGTCGTCTGGTAAAGGATTAACAGACAACCACTTTGCAGTAGAAGAAGGCTTTAAAAACATTTTTAGAAGAGGAGGAAGTGAATACTAGTATACAGCTAATTAGGGCATTCTCCTTCTCCCACACTGTTTTTAAAAGCTTTTTACCTTGGGGTTGTAGAACCATGCCACTGGTTTGTATAGGGTTAATCCTTTCCCCACAATAAAAAATTTGGATATTTCCCAATTAGTATCATTTGCAGATAACAAATTAAATAAAGCTTTGATGACAAGATTTGTCTTTGAAAGGGTAGAAAACATAGTGGGAAATGGTGAAGATGCTGGTAACCTGCATTTTCTCCTTTTGTCACAATGTTTTCAAAAGCCCCTTTCTTCAGGGTCATTTGGGATTTTTGGTAAAGGGTTAAACAAGTGGTTCATCAGTAAAGCCTGTTTTTTTCTTATTTCAGAAAAACCGAAGTGATCTGGAAACAGAACCTCATAAAAAGAATGGTCTGTCTTGGATGAAAGCTGGTACAACACAGATTTTCTCACAGGAGGAGAGTAATTCAGTGTGACAGGGTATTTGCCATATAAAAACAGTCTTGACTATGAGGTGAAAGGGTTATGAATGTGTTTAAAGTGTGAATATGGACTGTATATATGGACTGACAAGGTCTGTCAAAAATGTGCTACGCAATCAAACCTCTTATTTTGTTATGTTGAATTTATGTACTCTTTAGCGATCATAAGATGCGATTGGAAAAATAACTTATTGGTGTGAACTTGAATATTTGTGCAAGTATCAAGAAGATGTCAATTTTGGTCATTGTTATCACTGTCAAGAGGAAAAAATGTGTTGAGAAAAAATCAGAGATTTCACTCAGAAGAATTTCTCAATTAAAAAGTCAATAAACAAGATGATATCTGATCTGAAAGAAGAGTAATCACATTTTTGTATTGGTTGATGTTGCATTTCCACTTATAAATGAGTCATGCTCTGACAAAAGGGGGCTTAATGCATCTCGGTGATGCATTATACCAATCAAGCCATCACATAATTATGAGTCCATAATAGCCTCTTTTTTTAATAAACGACTTAATCATGTGGTACAGTGGTCCTTAGACATACAGAAAATTGAGCAACAGCGAAAAGTTTCGGCCTAGGTCAGCCTGCGCAGACTGTGCAGGCTGACTTGGGCCGATACTTTTTAGCTGATGTATTAAGCCCCCTTTTCACAGGGCATGGCTCATACATTAAGGTAACATTACTCATTATGCCTGCAACAAATACCATGTGTTTTCACATCCCAGAACTCGTATCATTTGAGCCACATGTGGTAAGACTTGATAAAAAGAGTAGGAAGAGGAGAAAGTGCTGGTTATCAGCTGGACTTCTTTTTCTCCTGCAATGACTCCTACCTTTTCTGAAATAAATCCTATCATTTGGGCCACATTTGAGTTGTAGGCTGAAAATTCTTTCAAAATGGATGTGTCTGAAATTTTGTTGAGTCGTAAAGAATTAAAATAAGTCAACCCCTTAACCAAACAACCCGAAGTTGAACAACCTTGAAGAAAAAGGCCTTTGAAAACATTTCTGGAAAAGGAGAAAATGCTGGTAAACAGCATTTTCTCATTTTTCGAAAAAATGTTTTCTAACCTTCCCAAAACAAATTTTTTTTTTTTTTGAGTTGTAATTATTTTGTGATCTGCATATGCTTTGAATTTGGACTAGTCTCAAAATTTGTTGTTTGGTGAAGAGTTGAGATAAGCTGAAATATGATAAATTCTTACTTGTTCTTTTGTGTAATAATTGAAATATATCACTGGATTTAACCCTTTACCAAACAACAAAGTTTTAGATTAGTCCAAATTGAAAGCATTTGCAGACAACCCAATACAGTAGCTGATAGTGTATGTAAGGTCAGAAAGCATGTTTTGGGGCTGATCTTGATCTACACTGTTTGAAAAAGCAACACTATTTGTGCCTTGAACTCTACGGATGGATGAAATTGACTGGAATCAATAAGTGAGTGGAATTCTGGCAAAATAGGGTTTAACTTTTTACCACACAATCCCAACTTTTAACGATCCTGAGGAAGAAGCCTTTTGAAAACATTGTGGGAAAAGGAGAAAATGCTGGTAACCAGCATTTTCTCCTTTTCCCACTATGTTTTCTACCCTTCCCAAAACACACTTCAATTTTTCAGTCACATTTATTTTGCCGTCTGCAAATGCTTTCAATTTGGACCAGTCTGAAATTTTGTCGTCTGGTAAAGAGTTAATGCATTTCCATGATGCAGTATACCAAGCAAGTCATCACATAATTATGGATCCATTAAATCCATATTGTCTTAACAACCAACAAAATTATGAGGTAGAATGGTCCTTGGACATGTAGAAAATGTACAAAGAGCAAAAAGTATCAACCACTGTCAGCCTGCGTGAAATGCAGGCTGACATGGGTCGATAACTTTTCGCAGATGCACTAAACCCCTTTTTCACAGAGTATCTCTATAAAAGTTCTAACTGTTACAAGTTTTATTCCTCATCAGAAAAATCAGAAATTCATCTTCAGCATGTGATGAGTAAACAATTTCTTATTTGTTATCAACCATATCTGTTCTCTTTATTATTGGAGTTCTGCAGGATCAGTGGTAAAGGCATTGTATTAATAATCCAGAGGTCCTGGGTTTGACCCTCAACCAAAGCATAGGGTTTTTCAGCATTGTGTCATGGGGCATGGCACTTCAGAGGCTCAGCCTGGCACCAACGAAATCTAGGAAACATATGAATAAATCAACTGTCACCAAGATGTGACTGAAATAATGTAGAAAACTGCACAAAACAACATTCAAATAATTTTGACATACAAAAATGTTGAAGAGTGCATAAACTCAGGTAGATATTACAACGACTAAATATTGTCCTAACTGTTGTCCTGTTCTTTGTGTGTTATTATTTAAAAGCCAAAGATTGTTATAAAATTTCTTTATTCATTTTTGTATCCCAGAAAGGATTAGAGCATTAGATAAATTTCCTTATTCACATTTCTCATTCTGGATTTATTTAACTTGGTACAAAGCAACAAAATTTACACTTGCCTGCATTGAACACATTTGAAGACAAACTAAATATGGCTCAAGTAAAATGATTTACAGTGTAAATCAAGATCAGACTGTATAGAATGTGAAGTCCGACACTGTTCGATGAGCAGATTTTTCCATAAATATAACTTTGAAATAGCAACATTTTGGGTTTTTACTATCGACTAGAAAGTTTCATTTCACTTATTTAGCAGATTAAGGGTTGAAATGCCTTCATCAGCAATGGTGTTGAAAAAGCAGGATCATTTGGTAAAGGGGGAGCAGATGTATTGTGAACAGGGTCAGAATCGAGAAGTTGCATTTACAAGACAGTTCTTCCTTGTGCTTAACCCTTTCCCAAACGATGAATTTTAGACTGGTCCAAATTGAAAGAGATTGCAGATGACAATTTTAAATTTGATGAAAATGACAGAAAGTCCTCGAAAGGGGTGGAAAACACAGTGGGAAAAGGAGAAATTGCTTGTTACGAGCAATTTCTCCTTTTCCCATAGTGTTTTCAAAAGACTTGTACTGCAGACACGTGAAAACCAGGGCTTGTTTGGGAAAGGGTTAAATGTTCCAATGTTGTCTTGTAACAAGTTACAGAATGGACAATCATTTGAAGAAATAAATGAGCCATGCTCTGTGAAAAGGGGGGCTTAATGCGTATTCAAAAAGTATCAACCTAGGTCAGCCCGCAAAGTCCGCACAGGCTGACCAAGGCAGAAACTTTGCTTTTGGTTAAGTTTTTGCATGTTAAAGGACCAGTGTAGCTCATGAATCAATCGGTTGTTAGACAAAATGAATTTTATGGATCCATAGTAATGTGATGATAGGCTTGGTATCATGGATCATGGAGATGCACTAAGCCCCCTTTTGACAGAGCATGGCTCAAAGATATTGCACCCCCACCTCCTCCGAAGGGAAGTTGGGGTTGGTAGAGCATACTAACATCAGTTTGTAAATCTCGCTGTCAGTAGATGTAATTTTGTGTCCTCTTCTCCTTATCAACTGATATGGCTGAAATGCTTGGAATCTTTCCTTCCATGGGCACTTGTGTACCTGCAATTCTCAACATGACTGATCAACTTTTGTTAGAGTTATGACCCTTTTTAACCCTTTCCCAAACAACAAATTTTAGATCCTTCTGAACTGAAAGAGTTTGCAGACAACAATTTTAAATATTATGAAAATGGCGGAAAGTTCTCCAAAAGGGTAGAAAACACTGTGGGAAAAGGAGAAATTGCTCGTTATGAGCAATTTCTCCTTTCCCCACAGTGTTTTCAAAAGACTTGTACTGCAGACACGTGAAAACCAGGGCTTGTTTGGGAAAGGGTTAATAAATTTCCTGGTTCAGTGACAAGGCCATAAGTAGGGGTATTCATCAGCTTACGAGAGTAATAGTTTTTCAAAAGTTAAAAATAATTGTTGGAAAAGGAGCAGAGCAACAGCTTGTTGTAAGTATTTTATCTTTTTTTCCAACAATGTTTTAGAAAGAGTCAGCTGTTGGCATGAGAAAGTCATATCTGTACATTAATTGGTTAAGTGAGAGGGATAGATTCTTTTTACCATTAACCCTTTACCACACAATCCCGACTTTAAACCACCCTGAAAAAGAAGCCTATTGAAATTATTGTGGGAAAAGGAGAAAATGCTGATCATCAGCATTTTCTCCTTTTCCCACAATGTTTTTCTAACCTTTAAGAAACAAATGCAATCATTTTAGCCACATTTAATTTGTCGTCTGCAAATGCCTTCCAATTTGGACCAGTTGGAAATACTTTTGTTTGGTAAAGAGTTAAATATATAACCCATTTGTGCAATACTTCTAGATGAATGTTTGTGTGTAGTGCTTCTTTCTGTCATTGAATTTTTCCTCTGAAAATGGTTTTATTTATGATAAAATGTTCCATAATTGCATTCAATTACTCATTGATATTTGTCAGACTGGTTTTAGTTGATACTTTTCTGTACATTCAGTTTCTAAACCAAACAAAAACTAACCAGTCTAAAATACTGCCGTTTGGTAAAGAGTTAATGGTATATCTCATCATCAGAGCCCTGTTCAGTTTTTGTCTGCAAGTATCCAATGTAAAGGAGCCTGGAGTCAATAGTCGCCAACATTTCTTAATTTCGTTCTAAATTTAATTCTAGATTTAGAAGGCAATACAGCTAGTTGTTGGTTAAACCATTTGGATTAGCCTATCAGAAGTTGTGTTGCGTGCACATTACATTTCGTAATTTCGTTCTAAATGGAATTCTAGATTTAGAAGGCAATACAACTAATGATTGGTTAAACCATTTGGTTTAGCCTATCAGAAGTTGTGTTAAGTGCACATTTAGAAAATTCCTAAGAATAAGGCTAAAAATAAGACTATTCTTAAGAACAGTAACAGTTTCTGTTGGTGAATATGGGCATGGACTTTGTGAGCTGGCAAAGAGTTTACTTCTAGTGAATGCCAAGTCGTGGAATTTCAGGAAGAGAGGTTGAAAGGATTTCCTCTATCCTGCTGACCAAATGTCTATACTATGAATCATATAGAAATGAGTCATGCTCTGCCAAAAGGGGGCATACTGCATTTGCGAAAAGTATCGACCCAGGTCAGCCTGCATTCCGTGCAGGCTAACCTAGGCCAATACTTTCCGCTTTCAGTCAATTTTCTCCAAGTCGAAGGACCATTCAACCTAAGGTTTATGTCATTTGTTAGAGAAAATGGATATAAAGGATAAAAAATTATGAGACGACTTGCATGGTATGATGCATTAAGCCCCCTTTTGCCAGAGCATAGCTCTAATGTAGTACGAGATTTGTAAGTTGAGATTTGCAAGTTGAAATAAATGCAAAGGGTAGAAATTGTAAAATACTTTATCCTCCCCCTGAAACAGACTTGCAGCAGACAGGTTTCATCTATATCCACAATAAATATGGATAATCAACAGTTTAACCCTTTCCCAAACGACAAATTTTGGACTGGTCCAAATTGAAAGAGTTGACACACTACAGTTTTGAATTTGATGAAAATGGCAGAAAGGTCTCAAAAAGGGTAGAAAACACTGTGGTAAAAGGAGAAATTGTTTGTTACGAGCAATTTCTCCTTTTCCCACAGTGTTTTCAAAAGACTTGTACTGCAGACATGTGAAAACCAGGGCTTGTTTGGGAAAGGGTTAATGTATTTACATGAGAGTATACTGTGGCTAAAGGAGTAATTGCTCAATAAAGGCAGTTTCTCCTTTTTGCCTGTGTTTCACCCTTTACCATATAAGGCCGCCTTTTAACCCTTTACCACACAATTCCCAGTTTTAACGACCCTGAGGAAAAAGCCTTTAGAAAACATTGTGAGAAAAGGAGAAAATGCTGGTAACCAGCATTTTCTCCTTTTCCCACAATGTTTTCTATCATATCAAAAACAAATTTCATTATCTGAGCCACATTTAAATGGTCGTCTGCAAATGCTTTCAATTTGGACAATTCCAAAATTTTGTCATTTGGTAAAGAGTTAATGACCCTTGGAAAGAGGCCTTTTGAAGACATTGTGGGAAAGGAGAAAATGCTGGTAAACAGCATTTTCTCCTTTTACAACAATGTTTTCTACCCCGATCAAAGAAAAATTCCACCATTTGAGCCACATTGAAATTGTCGTCTGCAAATGCTTCCAATTTGGACAGGGCTAAAATTTTGTCGTCTGGTAAAGGATTAGAAGGATCAGCTTGAGTTGATAAAAAGTCGTCAGCAAAATATAAAAAGTGAACACATTTTCAGATAATGCATAGTTAAAATCTTTACCCTTTCAGCACCCAATATATGGTGTAGCACTACTGCTTTCCAGAAGCTGAAAATGAGCCATGCTCTTGAAAAAGACAGCTTAATGCATATCTGTGATTCATTATATTAAGCAAGTCGTCACATGATTATTGATTGATAAAATCCATGTTGTCAAACAACCTATTGGGTCATGAGGCAGACTGGTCCTTTGACATGAGGAAAATTGACCAATAGCAAAAAGTTTTGACCCAGGTTAGCCTGTATGAATGCATTTACTGGAAGCCAGAAAAATGTTCATTATACAGGCTTGACTAAACAAGCAGACTGTATAGATCTAAGATCAGACTGCATGTTCTGTGCAGCTTATCTTGATTTGTACTGTCTGCTGCAGCCTCTCTTTTCGATTATGGTGCTGAAGGGGTTAATTGAATGAAATCATCATGCTTATAGAGGAGAAGTATTGGAAGGGAAGGATAACAGTGAAGGAACAGCAGCAGTGACTTTTTTCCCCTTTGATTTTGCAAGCTGTCTTCTAAGGAGGCATTTTTTGGAGGGGGGGGGGCTTATGGACTAAACACTGAACTTTGTGGTTGTGCTGGTACCTCTGATATTTAAAAGTAGGACAGTGTTATTTATAGATTTTTTCTCCCCGGCATCTTTTGAATAATTCATTTAACTGTTTTGTAATGTCATTCTTAACTTTGTATCTGGTTTACTTCAACAACACTCTGTACAATGTACATGTCAGTGGTTGTTACATTCTTTTTTCATATGCAGAGAAATTAAAACAATACTCAATGATGATGTTTTTGCTTTTTAAGTAGTTCACTCCTGTACCAAGGCCTGGTAGGTATTTACTTACAGGGCTTGAAATAGCAGATCAGTGGTCTCAATCCCAAGTTTGTCCAATTTCTTTCCGAGGATTGATAATAGCCATTGGTATAGGGTTCATTCCTCTCTCACTACTTGTTGGCATTCCCAAAATGGTTGTGTGGGAAGACAGGCAAGTAAACTTCCTTCATTAAACTTTTGGTACAACTTTTTGCAAACAATCCCATATATTGGAAACCCTATGGAGGACAGCTAATGAAACATTGATACCATCAGCCTTATTCTCCTTTCACCACCATGTTTTCTACCTTTAAAGGTACAAATTTCATCATTTGAACCACATTTAATTTGTGCGCTGCATTTGTATTAAAAAAAGAAGAGTCTAAAATCCTTGGGTTGTGGTAAAGGTGGCAAAATTATTACAATTATTTGCAGACATATAACTTATATGTGAGACAATTTATTAATTTACACCTATTTTACATCAATTATGAAATAAGTTCTACACTTTTTATCAAGTCTTGAAAATTGCCCCCTAGAAACCTGACCAGCACTCTTGCTATGGTGTGAGTACATGTAGCTCCAAAGTTTGATTCTTCTCACTGGGAGAAACATACTTGGAATCTCTGATGAGAAAGGCTGATGCCCCTCTCCTTCAGTACTCTGTCACTGACTCAGATGATGGAATTTGCTCTTGAGAGGAAAATGTGAGAGGACAAATTAAACCTTGTCCTATTTTTCCATGTTTTCAAAAACCATCATCGCCGGGGTCAAACAAAAGCAGGACTGCATGGAAAAGGCTTAAATTTGCCTTCAGTATCTACTGGCCAATGGCTTGGTTTCCACTGTGTGTCTGATAGATCAACAGATGTTAAAACTTCTAGTGCTCTGGCAAAAGGGGGTTTAATGCATCTCTGTGATTGTTTCATACCAAGCAAGTCATCACATAATTATGGATAAAAAAATCATTTTGTATTACAACCAACTGAATCATGAAGTAGAATGGTCCTTTAAAATGCAGAAAATTTAAAGATGGCAAAAAGTTTTGGCTCATGAGCAGCCTGAGCAGGCTGACATGGATTGATACTTATTGCAGATGCATTAAACCTCCTTTTCAAAGAGCATGGCTCGTATCATTACAGTAGCTCACTTTTCAAAGTGTGCTTTTCATCTGTTAACACGTAAGGTACTGATATGTCTTGGAAATGGTTTTCTTAACCTTCATACAAAAAAACACCTGAAAACTATTTATTCAATCTTTTTTCTTTTTTTTTTTTCTGAATAAATGACAAAATACAAATTCATTCATTTAATTCAGTCATTTGAATAAGTTCATTATTTCATTTAGAACAATGTTGGGAATAAGAGAAATGGCATAAAAGATAAATTACAAACTCATAAACAAGATTTTGTCGTAGACAGCGCATTCCCCCGCCGCTGGCCTTATTTCAAACTAGTATTTTTAAGAGTGGTGCTTAGACCTTGACCTTGGAGGAAGGTCATTAAATCATGTGCTCTGCACATTGTCTCATCAAGATACACAAGTGTGTGAAATATTTTGAAAATCAGACCAGGGCTTCAGGAGATATGGAGCGGACAAGAATGTATAGCATTTGACATTTGAAGCCATGTTGTGACCTTGACCTTGAAGGAAGGTCACCCAATCATGCTCTCTGCACATCGTCTCATCATGATACACAAGTGTGTGAAATATTTTGAAAATCGGACCAGGGGTTCAGGAGATATGGAGCGGACAAGGTATGACTGACAGACAGACAGACTGACAGACTAACAGACAGACAGACGAAGGCCATTCCTAGAATCCCCTCCCGCTTCGCGGCGGGGGATTAATTATCTACATTATAAATGCTAAATAAGCTGCAGATCCACATGTCTGTTTAGCAAAGAGAAACATGATAATAGTAATCAGGCTTCTTTCAGTGTGATAGAAGTGGGAAAAAGCAAAACAACAGCCCAAGCGGTCCATGAGGGCCTTAACCCTTTACCAGACGATAAAATTTTAACTTTGTCCAAATTGAAAACATTTGCAGACTAAAATTACAATGTGGCTCAAATGGTGCAATTTTCTCTCGATAGGGTCGAAAATATTGTGGAAAAAGGAGAAAATGCTGGTTACCAGCATTTTCTCCTTTTCCCACAATGTTTTCAAAAAGCTTCTTTCCCAGGGTCATTAAAAGGCAGTACTGAGCGGTAAGGGGTTAATTGCTCTAATGATAGTTACTGACCACTACATGTATATTATAATTGGGGGAAATTGTTATAAAGGTAATGATAAGTTTTCTTCTGTAAAATAATTTCTAAGACTTGAAAGACAGCTCTTGAGTTGAAACAGCTTAGCTTCATGCTACATTTTAAGACTTCATATACATGAAAGATTGTGGAAGACTGATACACTTGAAAGACCACCACCCCTTTCAACAAACAAAGGAGTCAACATGAAATTTTTTCTACAAATGTACAGAAAGTTCAGCTGTTTTTTTTTTTAAACACCTATCATGAACTTTTGGTGAAAAAAAATTCTAAAACTTTAAAATTGTTTGAACTGGACTTTAATCCAAGCCAATAGAAAGACCACTTTCCTTCCAACTGTCATGAACTTCAGTTAAAAAAAAAAATTCTGTAACTTTTAATGAGTTTGAACTGGACCTCAACTCAAGTCAGCCAGAAGACAATGTTATTACATTTTCCTTCAGGAGATTATTTGGTGAAAGGTTATAAACTAGAGGTCACCTGTATCTTTGGATAAATTAATGAAACACAGTCATATCATTTAAACACAAGATAATAAGCACTAAGAACAAGAGGGCCATGATGGCCCTGTATCACTCCACTAGCTTATAAATATAAACCACAAATACTAAACATTTAAATTCTGAGCCAAATGGTTTCAAAATGAAGACTTGCAAAGTTTTCTCTGTAAAAGCCCATGTGAAAGTTGAGACCCGCAAGGCAAAGCCATTTTTGATCCCAGAGCCATAATTACTTAAACCCTGGTAGAGGTCCACAAGATAAAGCCACATGCCAAAATAATACAAATATATGCTGTATGGTTATAAATAAGGTGATTTTCAAGTTTTGTCCATATGAAGCCTCTGTAAAACATAAGACCCCTGATACAAGGCTAATTTCAAAAAAAAAAAAAATCAAAACAGGAAGATTTCTTAAGTTGTCACTATGTAAGCCCATGTAAAACTTGTGACCCCTGCGGCGGGGCCAATTTTGACCCCAGGGCTAAAATTTTGGCCCGCTTGGTAGAGGTCCACTAGATATAGCAACATGCAAATTTGGTAGCTCTAGGCCTTGTGGCTAGGTACAGGAAGATTTTTAAAGTTTTCTCTATATAAGCCTATGTAAAACTTGTGACCCCTGGAGCAGAGCCAATTTTGACCCCAGGGCTATAATTTGAAGAAACTTGCTAGAGGTCTACTACATAAAGCTACATGCCAAATTTGGTAGCCCCATGCCCTATCGTTTCAGACAAGAAGATTTTTAAAGATTTCCAATATTTTTCAGTTTTGTTGCCATGGCAACCATAGTTTTTGAAGGAATCAAATTCTTTCAAGAAATTCTGAAGAGGACCATGGCAGGATCATTTCTGTGAAGTTTCATGAAAATTGGATGGGTAGTTTCAGAGAAGATGATGTTTGAAATAAAAGTTAATGCACGGACGGACGCATGGACAGACGCACGACAGACACCGGGCCATGACATAAGCCCGCTGGCCTTTGGCCAGTGGAGCTAAAAATGCTTCAATGAAATAAAGATATACCTTAAAACATGAGAAAAAGAGTAAGATTAACAGTGATTAAAAAAAAGAAGATAAAAAAACAAAACCTGAGGAAGCATTATAATCAAACTATGAACAAAGAAAATAAATAACAAAAGTACACTGTAGTCTATCTTCAAGCTCACATGACATGTACATTATTGATAAAACTAATCATGCCAGACTGTTTACCAAAGATCTTTATTTAAATGACTTTTCTCTGTCACAATTCAAAAGTACTCTATTGCAAGGACATCAAAAAGAAAGGGGTGGGGCTAGAAAAAAATTCTAGAAGGATGTCCAAAATAATCAAAGATTGCCATAAAGACCCTTCCAAAGCTTTACAAATAGATGAGCCTTAAGAATTTAACTTGATACTTTCAGCCAATAAAAAGACCCTTTGTTACCAGCATTTTCTAGGTTTCCGACATTGTTTTCAAAAGCCTTTTGCCCACAGTCAAAAAAACTTGAGATATTGTTTTGAACAGCAGTCAAGGCTATGTAACAAGTATTCCCAGCAAGAAGAGTGATTATTATCCAACCAACTTACATCTGAGTTTCATAACTCTGTAACTATCACATCAAACAGTTAAAGATTTCTTTTACATCTGTCAGACACACAATCTTTCCTTCAGTAAGCTTCTCAAATCTACTTCATACATTTATTAAGAAAGCTCTAACAGTGCAAATGAACAAAATGAACAAATCGTGTCAATTGCAAAATAGAACATATTGAAACATTTATCACTTCTTCACATCTTTATTTTCACTATTCATTCTTATTGACCCTCTGTATTAAGCAACAACCAACTGCTTTTAGACACCCTTGTTATGATTCTACATACATCCTAAAATCAATTAGACTAAATGATAACCCGGTTTCATAACTATCACTAGCTGAACATATCACTGGTAGAACAATCATCACATGTAAAGGTCTAAAATCAAACTTGTGTGCGTGATCACTTGCATGAAGCAGCCATCCAGATTAAGATCCCATTCTTTTGGGTTGCAAAACCCGGAGTTTTGAGTGTACTGGTGCATGTGCTTAACCCTTTACCACACAATCCCGACTATTAAAGCCCCTGAGAAAGAAACCTTTTAAAAAAACATTGTGGGAAAAGGAGAAAATGCTGGTAAACAGCATTTTCTCCTTTTCCCACAATGTTTTCTAACCTATCCAACATAAATATTATTTTTTGGGGTAACACTTATTTTGTCGTCTGCAAATACATGTACTATTAATTTGGATTGATCTAAAATTTTGTCGGTTGGTAAAGTGTTAAGAGATACTGTGTTGCTTTTTCCTGGACTGGCTGTGTATGAGAGGTTTGACTACTTGACATAATTTCCCCTTTACTAAATTTATAACCTGAGATAAGCTGTTCATCACATACTATCTACTGACAGTCTATTCCACAACACATTTGCTCAACAATTACAAATCTAAAATTGTTATCATTTGAAACAAATCTGAAGACGGTTTTTCTGACACTGCCCTTGTTAAATTAAGATTATAGTATGAATTAACGTTTTGAATACATGTGAAAAGAGTTGTGGCAAAAGGAGAATTCCCCCTTCTGCCAATTTCAAAACTGGTCTGTGCAAGAATGAAAAAAAGGTCGGTGAATTGTGCATTCATTTGTACAGTGTGTTAAGTTGTAAAGATATACAGGGACATACACAACCATCCCTATCAAATAGTAAATGCTAATTACTAAATTAACATATCAAACACAGATCATTTTTCTTATTACAGTGTACAACAAAAATAAAAATAAGTTACAATCAATCAATTAAACAAGAGGGCCATTGTCCCTAAAGCACTCAGCTGAGTAAAGTCATCTGTAGTTGATAAATTGAAGACATCCTGATTCTGATGATGTGAAACACAAGTGTAAGTGACCTACTTTTCGACCTGACAAGGCCAAATTTCAAACTTGTCCACGATATCATCTAGACGAACACTCTGACTAAATTTCATGAGTATCAGGCTGAAAATGTGGTCTCTACGGTGCACACAAGGTTTATCTACGATTTGGCTCACTGGCCTACTTTTTGACCCATTGTAACCCAATTTCAATCTTGTCCAAGATATCAACAAGACAAACATTCTGACAAACTTTAAAGAGTATCAGGCTGAAAATGACCTCTATGGTGCACATAAGGCTTTTTTTAAAATTTGAAACAGTGACCTACTTTTTGACCCGATGTAACCTAATTTCAACCATGTTTCAGATATCATCAAGGCAAACATTCTGACCAAGTTTCAAAAGTAAGTGGCTAAAAATGTTGCCTCTAGATTGCACACAAAGTTTTTCTAAGATTTAGCCTAGTGACCTACTTTTCAACCTGACATGACCCAATTTCAAACTTGTCTGAGATATCATCAAGACAAATAATCTGACTACGTTTCATGAGTATCAGGCTGAAAATGTGGCCTCTACAGTGCACACAAGGTTTTTCTAAGTTTTGGCCCAGTGACCTACTTTTTGACCCAACATGACCCCATCTCAAACTTGTCCAAGATTTTATCAAGACAAACATTCTGACCAAGTTTCATGACTATCTGTTTGAAAATGCGGCCTCTAGAGTGCACACAAGGTAAATTTTGACTATCCGGTTGACGCACAACTGACACAGCATGATCAAAAAGACTCACCTTTAGCACTTCTTGCTCAGGTAAGCTGAAAACATATACATTTAACTACTGCACAACATAGATCTGTAACATGTCCCAACATAACCTCCTGTTTATAATTTTTATATTTTGATATCGTAAGACGCAAAGACAAAACAATACATGTACTCTGAAGTGCAGAAAGTACCATCTCATCCCTTCTTCAGTATACTTTATGCTTACAGTATTCATTACAACGGTCATATTGAGACTTGGAATTGCTTCGTAAATGGAAAAAGAGATTTCAGACATATATATATATGAACAATGCTCTGAAAAGGGGGCTTAATGCATCTGCAAAAAGTATCAATCCAGGTCAGCCTGCGCAGTCTGCACAGGCTGACTGCAGAGGCTGACTTGGGTTGGAATTTTTTCTATTGGTCAAATTTCTGCATGTCTAAGGACAACCCTTCCTCTGAATTATATCAATAAATAGATTTATGAATCCATAATTACATGATAATTAGCTTGGTATAATGCATCACAGAGATGCATTAAGCCCCCTTTTGCTAGAGCATGGTTCATATCTATCTATCAATCAGATTTGCAAATAAAAAGACAAATAAGACAAGACTGCACGGTGAACACAATGTTGTAGTAAATTTTTTTTTATACTATTATCTTGTACAGCAGTTCAGCAGTGTTTGTGACAGCTCAGATAAGCAACCAAATCTGCTGTTACACTGTTTTCATAAGACACAGGTACCTGACATACCAGTTCAACTAACAAAACCTAAAAAATCTTTCAATAAGGACAAATCTAAAATGTCGGGCAAAGGGTCTACCCCATTTATCTCTTTACAAGACGACTAGGTTTTATAGACTCTTTCCAAACATAAAGCATTAGAAGATGCAAAATTAAATGTCACTCAAAACAATAAATTATTAAATGTCACTCAAAACAATAAATCTGTCTTTAAAAGAATAGAAAATTTTATGGCAAAAGGAGAAAATGCTGGTTACCAGCATTTGCTCCTTTTCCCACAATGTTTTCAAAGCCTTTTCCCTCTGGGTCGTTAAAAGCTGGGACAGTTTTATAAAGAGTCAAACATGTGATACAAGGATATCTAAAAAGTTGTCTGCAGCAGATTTATTTCCGCCAGTAATGATACGCATCTACATGTATATAAATGAGCCATGCTCTGGCAAAAGGGGGCTTAATGTATCTCCATGATCCATGATACCAAGCAATTTGTCACATAATTATGGATCTATACAATCCATTTTGTCCAACCAACAACCCAGTGTATCATAAGGTAGAATGGTCGTTTGACCAATAGTGAAAAGTTTCGGCTCAAGTCAGCCTGCACAGACTGCACAGGCTGACCTGGGTCAATACTTTTCGGAGATTCATTAACCCTTTCCCAAACGACAAATTTTGGACTGGTCCAAATTGAAAGTTTGCAGATGACAATTTTAAATTTTATGAAAATGGCAGAAAAGTCTCAAAAAGGATAGAAAACACTGTGGGAAAAGGAGAAATTGCTCATTTCGAGCAATTTCTCCTTTTCCCACAGTGTTTTCAAAAGACTTGTACTGCAGACACGTGAAAACCAGGGCTTGTTTGGGAAAGGGTTAAGCCCCCTTTTTCACATAGCATGGCTCAAATAAAATTATTGTATGCTTGAAAAGTCATAGATTTCAAAGGATTCAAACATACTTCCTGTGGTTATAACTTACATCATAACACATGTAATAAATAAAATCATTTTGTGCGTAAAAAATTCAAAGATTTCAAATGATTCAAACATTTAGAAAAACTGCAGAAAGGAATCTAAAATATACCATACATGTATTTCATTATTGTTTATTCATAAACTCACTACCTCCTGCAGCCAAACTTATTTGGTTGCTCGTAGAAGCCAAATTCCAAGAACAATAAAGCAAAAAGGAGAATTTGCAATTGCACACCGTATGCTTCAATATTTTCAAATATATATAATCTTAATTCATGTTGATTATACATGACAGCATTGCTCTGTGAAATGAGGGTTTAATGCATCTGCAAAAAAGGTATCAACCCAGGTCAGCCTGTGCAATCCACATGGGCTGACCTGTGTGAAACCTTCTACTTTTGGTCGATTTTCTGCAGGTCCAAGGACCAGTCTACCTCAGGATTCACTCAGTTGCTAGACGAAATGGACTTCATGGATTCATAATCATGAGATGACTAGCTTGGTATAATGCGTCAGGAAGGTGTATTAAACCCCTTTTTGCCAGAACATGGCTCCTATCTGAGGATGTTTCCAAATTTGTTCCAGGATGTTACAAGTTAACTCTTTATCAAACGACAAAATTTTAGACTAGTCCAAATTGAAAGCATATGCAGACGACAAAATAAACATGGCTGAAAAATTGAAATTTGTTTTGGGAAGAGTAGAAAACATTGTGGGAAAAGGAGAAAATGCTGGTTACCAGCATTTTCTCCTTTTCCCGCAATGTTTTCAAAAGGCTTCCTTTTTAGGGTCATTAAAAGTCAGGATTGTGTGGTAAAGAGTTAAGACACTCATTCATTCTTTAGCAGATGACTAAGAATTAGACTAGTTCATACTAATAGCATTCGTATGGTGACACAAGTCAGTGTGTGTCATATGATGATAAAAAATTTTGTGGCCAATTACCAGCATTTTCTCCTTTATTAACCTTTTCCCACACAATCCTGAGTTCTAACGATCCTAAAAAAGAAGCCTTTTGAAAACATTGCGGGAAAAGGAGAAAATGCTGGTAACCAGCATTTTCTCCTTTTCCCACAATGTTTTCTATTCTATCAAAGACAGAAATCATCATTTGAGCTACTTTCAATTTGTCGTCTGCAAATGCTTTCAAATTGGACTAGTCCAAAATTTTGTCGTTTGGTAAAGAGTTAACCCTTTAGAGTGCATAAATAAACCTAAAAGACATTGCAAGTCCGTAAATAAGGACCAAATACTCGCAACTTCATGGCTGCTTTTGTCAATAAGGATTTAGCAAAGTGAACAGTGTAGATCAAAGATCAGACTGCATTTTTTGTGCAGAGTGATCTTAATCTGCACTGGCTGCGAAGGCAACCATAGTTGTGAAAGGCGCTTTAACCCTTTACCACATGAAAAAATTTTACACTTCTCCAAATTGAAAGCTTTTGCAGACGACAAAATTAGATATGGTTTATATAGGGAGATCTGTGAGTAAAAGGACAGAAAACATTGTGGGAAAAGAAGAAAATGCTGGTTACCAGAATTTTCTTCTTTTCCCACAATGTTCTCAAAAGACCTCTTTCTCAGGGTCGTTAAAACTCGGGATTGTGTAGTAAAGGGTTAAGGGTTAAAAAATAATTAAAAGTTATCTTTCTCAGTGTTGTTAAAATGTGATTATTGAGTAAAGAGAGAACAATATAAGAACTTACGCTGTGTCAAAATAGTACAGGGCTTTTAAAATTCAGATAACAAAGTATAAATGTAGATTATGTGGAATGCTTGTCATTCATCGCAAACGACAAACATCCCGAGCAATGACCAGTATGGCAAATGAGACAATTAAAGATTATGGTACTTCTTCTATGGAACTAAAATTTGTTTGAGATACTTCATGACAACAGATAGATTCAAAATTTTTAAATGCTCTGCACCTTTGATTTCTATATGCTTCACAGGCTGACTTTGCTGACCTTTAAATTTCAAACATCCCTTTAAGCTGCGCAAATTTACAGTCCCATCACCTAAATCATTCAAAGTAAGTGGTGGTTTTTTACGCCAGGTATCATTTGTGTAAATCAGCTGACCAGGTGTATCTACACCAATCCCATGTAAGCAAAAAAGCTGAACTCCAGGGGCTCTCAGGGGTTTAATCAGTTTATTTGTGTCTTCCCACATCATGTAACCGGTCTGAAAATCAATATCATGGAACAGAGCTTTATAGTCTTTAACTGTATAATTTCTGGTTGGAGAAACCACAAGCACTTCATTATCGTTCCAAAATTCATCAGACGGCATCAGCCATGCTGTGCTGGGCATGCTTCTTTGTTGCGGTCTTACGTTGATGGCACTTATAATAGGAACATTAAGATTGTCTCCTGTAAAAGATAATTGACATTCTTAACCCTTTACCAAATGGCAAAATTTTAGACCTATCAAAATCGAGAGCATTGGCAAATGACAAATACAGTGGTTAAGAAAATGGAATTTGTCTGCAAAAGACTAGAAACCATTGTGGGAAAAGGAGAAAATGCTGGTGATCAGCATTTTCTCCTTTTCCCATCATAGTTTCAAAAGCCGTTCCCTAATAGTCAATAAAACACAGGATTGTTAGGCAAACAGTTAATGCTTCACCACAAAACAAAATTTTGGACTACACCAAATTGAAAGCATTTGCAGATGACAAATTGAGAGTAGCTCAAATGATGATTTCTGTCCTTGATATAGTAGAAAACACTGTGGGAAAAGGAGAAAATGCTGGTTACCAGCATTATCTCCTTTTCCCACAATATTTTCAAAAGGCTTTTTCTTCAGGGTCATTAATACAACAAGATTGTTAGGTAAACAGTTAAAGTATGCTCGATAACTGAAACTTCCTGATTCCAATTACAGTCGAATGTCCATTGCTCTAACATCTACTCCTCGAAGTTCTCTATACGTCGAAGTAAATTTAAAGTCCAGATTAAATTGCTCTATTTCTCTATATAAAGTACTATCCGCACGTCGAAGTCCATAACTCGAAGTTTCTCCATACGTCGAACCTAATTTCAAGTCCGAACTTCAATGATCCGGTTAATTTACACATCTTTACTTCGAACACATTACAAAATTTTCACACATTTTAAGTGACTTTAATTACAAACTTAGGTGTTATACATAATTAATAGAAATGCTGGATACATCGACGGTATGTTTTTCACATATTTTCGATCATTGACTTTTGTCAGCTCGGGTGTTAACGTGCCAGTCATCTTGACTTGCAGATAATTATTGGTAATTAGTTCGGTTAGAAACGTTTGGACTGAGATTTTTCGTACCATACACTGTGATTCTGGCGGTGGCTATAGAAAGACTGGGCATTTCGTTGTCCGCCAAAAATACAAATATCCTCGAGGATACCGCTACTGAGGACTTGTCTGGTGAAAGAAACCCGGTAAAGCCCGGCAGATAGCCAGCAACTTTGGCTGATGAAATGCTTTTTTAATTTCACAATTTTCAGTATCGTTCTTACAGACAGAATTAAAAAAAAAAAACTTTAATAAAAGAAAATGAACAGTATGCATCCTTTAATCTTTAATTTTCAAAACAATGATCGGTTAACTGTAGAGGGAACAATGTAATGTACGGCCTGTGAATGAAGTATGCTTCGGTTACCTACTTCTGGTACCTGACACACTCATCTGAAGAATCTCTACACATCGAACTTTCTATACCTCGACCTTTTTTCTGTAGTCCCCTGAACTTCGAGGTAGGATATTCGACTGTATATCAGTATTCAGGCCACTTAAATCTTTGACAAAGTTTTCTACGCTACCAAATGCAACATTTGTAGATGACAAATTCAATGTAGCTTAACTCTTTACCAAACAATCCCGACTTTTAACAATTCTGAGAAAGAAGCCTTTTGAAAACACTGTGGGAAAAGGACAAATGCGGGTAACCAGCATTTTCTCCTTTTCCCACATTTTCTACCCTTCCCAAAACAAAGTCTAATTTTTAGGCCACATTCATTTTGTCCTCTGCAAATGCTTTCAATTTGGACAAGTGTAAGATTTTGTCATTTAGTAAAGGGTTAATTGATGGTTTCTGTCTTTGAAAACATAGTTGGAACAGGAGAAAATAATGGTTACCAGCATTTTCTCCTTTTCCTACAACATTTTCATAAGCCTTTTACCTCAGGGTCTATAAAAATTTGGAATTGTGTGGTAACAGGTTTACTCTTTACCAGAGTAACCAATTTTGGACTTGGTCCATATCCAAAGCATTGGAGATGGCATTTTATATCTGGCTAAAATAATTGCAAATGCCTTTAAAAAGGTTAAAAAAAAACACAGTGATAGAAAGAGAAAAAGCTGGTTGTAAAAACATGTGACCATTTGGGAAAGGGATGAAGAAATACTTCTCTTTTGCTTTAACTCTTTACCAGCCAAAATTTTAGACACTCTTTACCAGCCAAAATTTTAGACACTTTTATGATGAAAACATTTTGTATAGGACAAATTAAATATGACGCAAACAATGACATTTGCAAATGAAAATCAGAAAACAATGTAGGAAAAGAAGGAAATGCTGGTTACCAACATTTTCTTCTTGTCCCACAATGTTTTGAGAAGGTCTCATCATTAGGGTTGTTTAAATAGTGGATTTGGTTAGATTAAAATAAGCTTTTTCTCACAATATGCTTGTTAATTCATTTCATTGTGGTTCTAGAGACAATAATATTTCTAAGAACTACATGCTCTGTGACAACGGCTTAACTACATCTGTTTTGACTCAAGTCAGCCTGCCCAGTCCGAGCAGGCTGACCAGAGTCAAAACCTTTTGCTTTCGTCAATTTGTCGCAATCGATTATTCCTTTCAAAATTAAAGAAGTCTGTTGCTAATTTTTTAAGCAAACAGTTATTGGCAAAATGCAATTATGACCTTATTGCCCCTTTACTTTTTCTACTCTTCAAAAGACAAGTTCCATCACACCATTACACGGAAATTTCATGTCTGCAAGATCTTTCAATAAGGGCAAGTCAACATTTTTAGCTCAGGTGTTTTTTGAAGAATACATCGACTTATTGCATATAGCCCTGTTGTCGTAATTTGTGTCACCGTGAAAAAAGTTTGAAGTTTTTTAATATCTCTATTACTATTGATGAAATTTATTTCAAACTTGGACAAGTTGTTAACTATTAAAACTATTAAAAAGTTGTTAACTATTAAAAGGGGAACCATCAAAGTATTTTTGACACAGCTATGCCCCTTTTTGGACTTAGAATTTTTACTGAAAATCAAGCACCTGCTGCCAAAGTATATTCATGCAATAAACATATATATGGGTAAAAGACTAATTAAATTGAAAAAAAAAACAAGTTGTCCAAGTTTGAAGCAAATATCTTCAGTAATAAATGAAAACAGCCAAGCTAATAATAACTAGAGCTATCACTAAAAGTGATCATACCCCCCACCAGCTCCTTGTCACAAAACAGCTATTTGTCACAGAATGCAGAATGGTTTCGTAAAAAAATAAGAGTTGAAAAAAAAAAGTGGGAAAAGAGTTATGGTACTTGTAAACTGCGCTTCTCATTAATGTGGTCTATCTGTATATGAAGTTTGATGTCACTAGCTTACATGATTCAGAAGTTATGCCCCGGACAAATATCCAAAGTTAAACCTTACAAAGGGCAATAACTCAAAAAATAAATGGAATAGAGTTATGGTTCTTGTACACTGCACTTCGCCTTATAGTGATCTATCTGTGTATGAAGTTTGAAGTCATAAGCTTCTATACTTTGGAAGTTATGCCCTGGACAAAAATCCATAGTTAAAATTTACAAAGGGCAACAAGCTTAAGGGGAGATAATTCGGCAGCCAATGGCAGCAAGGTCGTGAAAATTGTACATGCACAATTTCATATGTACCCAAACATTATGTGTAAGTTTCAGTGCAGTACTTGAAAAACTGTAGGAAAAAAGCTCCGGACAAAACTGTGTCTACAGACGGACGGACGGACAGATGGACAGACAGCCATGGCAATTCCAGTATACCCCCCTCCACTTCGTTGTGGGGGGTATAATTATTTCCAAATGACAGGACATACACAAAAAGTGCATCAGACATGAAGTGAAGCCTGGTAAAGTACAGGGCTTGAAACCCAAGGGGTCCCTAAGTCACTACCTGGCTGGCAAAATTCTTTCCAAGAACTGATGGGTCATTTCAATAGGATTCCTTCCTCTCTCACTGCTGAGCATTGCTTTGACTATGTTTATATGGGAAAGCAGCCAGTGGCTTGGAAAAAATGTCATGCAAATTACTGGTTAACCCTTTCCCAAACAAGCCCTGGTTTTCATGTGTCTGCAGTACAAGTCTTTTGAAAACACTGTGGGAAAAGGAGAAATTGCTTGTAACGAGCAATTTCTCCTTTTCCCACAGTGTTTTCTACCCTTTTTGAGACCTTTCTGCCATTTTCATCAAATTTGAAATTGTCGTCTGCAAACTCTTTCAATTTGGACCAGTCCAAAATTTGTCGTTTGGGAAAGGGTTAAAGAAACTCTGGGAATGCATGGATATTTGTACTGGCTACCATGATATATCACTGAGATAATGTTCAAGTCAGTGTAAAACACCAAACTAACAAAGAACTGAGGTCATGATGGAACAAAGTACCAGACAGTAATTAACTCTTTACCACACGATGAAATTTTAGACTTGTCCAGTTTGAAAGTAGTTGCAGACATGTTACAGGTGGCTAAAATGACAAAATTTGTCCTTGATAGGGTAACAAACATTGTGGAGAAAGGAGAAAATTCTGGTCACAAGCATTTTCTCTTTTTCCCGTAACGTTTTCAAAAGGCCTCTTGTTAAGGGTCTCTAAAACTTGGGATTGTGCGATAAAGGGTTAATGGAAGTTTTTCAGAAAATTCTATTAGCCCTGCCACTTCCTGTGTTTGACCTGCAGTGCCCCTGTATAAACTGGTACAATTTGATGGAACCCAATTCCAGGTAATTAACCATACCCAAATAGCACCCTTACACTTTACTTCTCCTTTAATCTTTGACCAAACGACAAAAAAGGTCCAAGTTCAAAGCAATTGCAGACGACAATAAAATGATACTCAAATGATGTGATTTGAATCAGAAAGGGAAGAAAACATTATGGAAAAAAGAGAAAAGGCCGGTTTCTCCTTTTCCAAAAAATGTTTTTAAATGCCTTTCACCTAAAGGTCAATAACAGTGAGGATTGTCTAGTGAAGGGTTAACCAAATAATTAAGTAAGAACAATTTATGATATGCACATCTTTGCTGAGTGCAAAGTCTATCCATGAAGTTTGAAAGAAATTTGTCCAGAATCATCAAAGGGCCATAACTCCATGAAACCTAAATAAACCATAACCAAAATAGGATATGCACATCTCTGCTTGATACTGAGTCTATTTGTGTAGTTTGAACCAAATCTGTCCAATAGTTGATGAGAAAAAGAGCGGACAAGAAATTTCATGAAAGGGCCATAACTCAGTGAAAAATCAATGAACCATAACCAACATTTCATATGCTCATCTCTGCTTGATACTGAGTCTACCTGTGAAGTTTGAATAAAATTCGTCCAATAGTTTATGAGAAATAGAGCGGACAAAAAGCTACAGACCGACCGACGGACGGACTGATGGACGGACGGACCGACCGACGGACCGACAAGCCGACTCCTATATACCCCCCAAACAGAGTTTTGGGGGGTATAAAAAAAAAAATTCTCATTTATTTTAGTGCTCATGACACAATAAAGAAAAGACATTTTATTAACCAATTTTTATCATGGCCGACCCCATGTACTTTCATTTTAAAAATGGCACCAACTTGCTCCAATTATTTCAATGTGGCGCAAACTTTTCTCATTTGGCGAAAGTGGTAGCGCAAGAAAAAAATTGGCCTGGCAGGTAGCAAGTTTTATGAAAGTCTGAACACAAATGAAGACTTTACTGTGTAAACAAGAAAAAGACTAACAGACAGATGGACAGAGAGACAGATACATGGAAAGATGAATGGATAGAAACCACACCATGACATAAGCTCTGCTGGCTTTCAGTTAGTAGAGCTAAAAATTTATTTATTCTTTACCGGATATCATCAGTCGCACAGGCTTCATTGCCCCACCCCATACACCAGCCAGACTGATCATCGATTTAATAAACTTGTCTTTCCATTCCTGTGCCTTGCGGTTGAGAAAGTATAAAATGACAGGGTTTCCCATGCTATGTGCCATGATCACAACTTTGGTGTTGTTGTTGGAATAGTAGGTCTCTTCTATAAGAGACTCAAGGTCTTTGAAATACTGTCCCATTTCATCTGCAAACAAAATACATGTACATGTAAGTTAATACTCTAAGTTAATACTCTATCTGAGCTCCAGATAAAAGGGAGTGAAGGTATTCTAAATCCATGATTTCTCTTCCAAACCCTATGTTGTGGGTACTCATTAGAATGGTCTCGATGAGACGATTCTAATGAGTAACCATAATATAGGGTTTAGGGGAGAATAATTAATATTTTAATTTTTGAAATCAAAATCACCCCCGCAATCTAGAGCTCTGCTCCATTACTAGACTATAAACCATGAAAATACAAACCTAATTCATACAGTGTAACTAAACTCAATGCCAGAGGAAGGGGAGGGGGGCATTTTTTTTTTCTTGGGTTTTAAATTGGTCAACTGATTTCCAGGATGAAGGATGACACGTACTTTTGCACCACTTACAATCCAATAGGGCAAAAACAACAAATGTATACATAAAACTATTTCTTAATTTCATCTTCAGGTCAGTTTTACAGTAAATATACTCCAATTCATGTAGGTGTTTCAAAACAGGAACTTTGACCTTTGTCCCTCTTCATTTTGAAATGAGTGTCATGTAATAGGCTAGCAAGGTTATTTTGAAATACTGAGTTGAATCATGTTTTACACTGCTTTACGATATTATTTAAGTCATACCATGACGGCAGCTCACTTACTCACGTATATCCTGGGTTTCATTGTCATATATGGAAAAAATGCTGGTAACCAGCTTTTTCTCCTTTTCCCTTGATGTTTTCTACCCTTTCAAAAACAGCAGTTTCAGCCTCACTTAATATGTCATCAGGAAATGCTATAAATTAGGACAAGTCCAAAACTTTGTCATTTGGTAAAGGTCTAATGGGAGATTTTTTTTTCTCCTCAAGGGACATTATTATAATAAACAGCTTTGAGAATAGACTACTAGATAATACTACAGCAGAGATCCACAGCCGGGTTAAACAAAAAACTTTTGTCTCTTATTTTACTCAAATTAGACTCAGATTCTGAATTAACTTGTGTTCATTGTTTGAGACAGATTTCCCCAACATTAACAGACTAAAGTAACATTCTCAACTCTGGAATAGACAAGTTTCAGACTCAACTCAGGAAAATAAACAGACTTAATTCGGTTAACAAACTTAAGTCCATAACATTGCTGAGTCGAGTCTGAAATGTGTCAACTCAGGATTAAAGTATGTCAATGTCAGTGAGCAGCATCCAATATAACAAACAAAGTTGGAAAATGGGTCTATTAGTAGAATTGAGCAACATAAAAGACTTAGGTTTTTTTCCTGAAACAGGGCCATAGTCCTCTTAACTGTTATGCATCTTTTTTACTAAATACGGTAATCTTTACCTGATCAAAAAATTTTATACCTTTTCAAATTGGAAGCAGTTGCAGATGAAAAATAAAGCAAAAAAGATACGAAATGCTCCTGAAAGGATGAACACATTGTGGGAGAAGGAGAAAATGCTGTTTTCCAGCATTTTTTCTTATCCCAGAATGTTTTCAAAAGCCTTTTTCTTCATTCATTAAAACTACAGACTGTTTGGTAAAACTTTAAAGTAGCTATAAAATTTGTTGAGACACTTTGTTTAGACATTACTGCAACATTGTTTCAGCAATAACAGTTGACTTATGAAAAATGACACAATGGACAATCACTTAATACTCACCATAGCTTGTTGTAATTAGGTAAGCCAAAATTATAGAAGAGTAACTTACTGGGAGCTTTTCTGAAGTCATATGGAGCACCTCGAATATTCTTGTTTTTTGTGTAGCCCCACTTCACCAAGTTTGAAACAATTGTGTGGTAATAGTCAGCTAAAATGTAATAAATGAACTGATTACAATCATGTATTCAATTAACTCTTTACCCAACAATCTACTGATTTTAAAACCCTGAGAAAGCCGGCTTTTTGAAACATTGTGGGATAAGGAGGAAAATGCGAGTTACTAACATTTTTCTCTTTTTCTAACAATGTTTTCCACCCTTTCAAAGACAGATTTCATCATTTGAGACTAATTTGATTTGTCACCTGAAAATGCTTTTAACACTGACATTTCTACAATTCTATTGTCTAGAAAAGGTTAGGATCAAAAAACATTTGTTGGGCCATGAATAAAAATGTCCTTTCTGCAGAATATACAACAAGAGGGCCATTGGCCCTTTGGCGCTGAAAAGATCCTGGTTTTGATGATGTAAAACACATGAGTGTAGGTGACCTACTTTTTGATCCACTTGGCCTACTTTTGAACTTATCCGAGATACCATCAAGAAAACATTCTGTCCAAGTTTCATGAGTATCAGACTGGAAATGTGGCTTCTAGAGTGCACATAAGGTTTTTCTAGGATCTGGCCCAGTGACCTACTTTTTGACCTGAACAGACCAAATTTCAAAATTGTCAGAGATACCATAAAGACAATTATTCTAACCGAGCTTTATGAGTATCTAACTGAAAATATAGAGTGCACACAAGATTTTTCTAAGATTTGGCCGAGTGACCTTCTTTCTGACCTGACGTGACCCAATATCAAACATTTCTAAGATATCATCAAGAAAAACATTCTGACAATGTTTCAAGACTATTGGGCTGAAAATGTGGCATCTACGGTGCATAGGAAGTATTTCTAGGATTTGGCCCACTGACCTACTTTTTGACCCAACATAACCCAATTTCAAACTTGTCTGAGATTTTTATTAAGACAAACATTCTGACCAAGTTTTATTTGTATCAAGCTTAAAATGTGGCCTCTAGCGTGCACACAAGGATTTTCTAAGGTTTGGCACAATAACCTACTTTTTGACCCAACGAGACCAAATTTCCAACTTGCCGAAGATTTTATCAAGACAATCATTCTGGTCAAGGTTCATGAGTATCTTGCTGAAAATATGGCCCCTACAGTGCACACAAGGTAAATGCTGATGACCACACAACGTTCAACGGATGTTGCACAATGGATGCCAGAAAAAGTGTGATCACAAGAGCTATCCTAGACCACTTTCTGCTCAGGTGAGCTAAAAAGGAATACAAAGCAAGAAAAAAAAAGTTTATTTTATTGTCATTCATTTACTTTAACCCTAAACCTTGAGACAAACCCAAAAGACATTTTAACTCCTTACCACACAATCCCGACTTTTAACGACCCTGACCAAAAAGCCTTTGGAAAACATTGTGGGAAAAGGAGAAAATGCTGGTAACCAGCATTTTCTCCTTTTTCCACAATGTTTTCTACCCTATCAAAGACAAATTTCATCATTTGAGTCACATTCAAATTTTCATCACAAATGCTTTTAATTTGGACAAGTCTAAAATTTGTCGTTTAGTAAAGAATTAAGCCTAGAAAGTAGACTAAATAATTGCAGTTTCAAGGTTGTTTTCATCCAGAATGTCACGGCTAGGTAGATGGTGTAGATCAGAGATCAGACCTCAGTCTGATCTTGATCTACATCAGATGAAAAGGCAAGTATAGTTGTGAAGGGTGCTTAACCTTTCCCAAATAGCAAATTTTAGACTCTTTCAAATTCAAAACAATCATCAGATGACAAATTCAAAATTGGCACAAATGAGCTTAACTCTTGGAGTGCTGAATAATTGTATAAGACACTTTCATCCCACAAATACAGCCCAAATATCTGTCATTTCATGGTTGCTTTTGTCTACAGTGATTCAGCAAAGTGGACAGTGTAGAGCAAAGATCAGGCTGCATGTTTTGTGCAGTCTGATCTTGATCTACACTGGCCACAAACGAAACTATAGTCAGAGAGGGCAGAAAACATTGTGAGAAAAGAAGAAAATACTGGTTACCTGCAATTTCTCCTTTTCCCCACAATGTTTTCAAACCCTTTCCTTCCCAGGGTCGTAAAAACCCGTGATTGTTTGGTAAAGGATTAATGAGTTGAGGCCTTTCGTTATGAGTCATACAAAAGAAAAAAAACTGAAACAGAAAATACAATCCATAGTCCATTTTCCTGAAATTAACATTTAACTACTTTTTAGATGACTTTTTAAGCCCTTAACACACAGTCCCAAGTTTTAACGACCTGAAGGAGAAGGCTTTTGAAAACATGGTGGGAAACGGAGAAAATGCTGGCAACCAGCATTTTCTTCTTTTCCCACCATGTTTTCCACCCTGTCGAAGAACTTTGGTTCACTGCAATACCTTCTTTTTCCATAATGTTTTCTGATGTGTATGTATAATGAACCCTTGATCTACGTTGGTTGTCCTAACTTTACAATGATGTTTTAACAGCTTCAGGCTGAAATTTAGTAGGAGTTTTTTTTACAGCATTTCTTCAACAGCTGACCTCTAAATGATTAGCAGACAAAAAAATTTTAGCCTTTAACCCTTTCCCAAACAAGCCCTGGTTTTCACGTGTCTGCAGTACAAGTCTTTTGAAAACACTGTGGGAAAAGGAGAAATTGCTCGTTACGAGCAATTTCTCCTTTTTCCCCCCAGTGTTTTCTACCCTTTTGGAGAACTTTCTGTCATTTTCATCAAATTTAAAATTGTCGTCTGCAAACTCTTTCAATTTGGACCAGTCCAAAATTTGTTGTTTGGGAAAGGGTTAAATACCTAAAGAGAAAGCATCTGCAGAAATTAACTCTTTACCACACAATCCAATCCCAAGTCTTTACAACCCTGAAAGAGAAGGCCTTTGAAAACTTTGCGGGAAAAGAAGAAAATGCTGGTACAAGCATTTTCTCCATTTACCAAAATGCTTTCTTCCATTTAAAAGACAGAAATTATCTTTTCAGCTGCATTATATCTGTTACCTGCAAATACTTTCAATTTAGGTGAGTCTAGAATTGTGTTATGTGGTAAATGATTACTTAAATGTGACTTACATAATGGGATTGGTCTTTTAAGGGGAAAAAACTCTGTGGAAAAAGAAGAAAATGCTGATCATCAGCATTTTCTCCTACTCCACAATGTTTTCAAAAGTCCTTTTACTAAAGGTCCTTCACCCTTTACCACACAATGACCCTGAGGAAGAAGCATTTTGAAAATATAATGTGGGAAATGGTATCCAGCATTTTCTCCTTTTCCCACATTGTTTTTTACTCTATCAAAGACATATTCCTGTTTTTGAGCCACATTTGAATTGTTGTCTGCAAATGCTTTCAATTCGGACGGCCCAAAATTGTTGTTTGGTAAAGAGTTAAACATGAGATGGTTTTGTACAGGGCTCAAGAAATAGCCACTCGATATTCATCTATAAAAACTTGTTTTTTAACCCTGCAATTAAGCCGTTGCCACACAATGCCCAGTTTTGACGACCCCTAGAAAAAGGCATTTTAAAAACATTGTGGGAAAAGGAGAAAGTGCTGGTAACCAGCAACTTCTCTTTTTCCAACAACCTTTTCTCCATTTTTATGAGCAAATTCCATCATTTTAGCAGTATATAATTTGTCATCTGCAAATGCTTTCAATTTGAACACCTCTAAAATTTTTTCTGGTGGTAAAGAGTTAAAATATTTTGAAAGCAAAATTAGTATGCACTGAAAGTTGCTTGTAACAAGTAAATGCTACTTTTCCAATATGTTTTTCAAACAATTTATGTAAAATATAATAATGAAAATAATCCATAGGGGTTTTAACAAGAGGGCCATTAGCCCTAAAGCGCTCACCTGAGTAACGTCATCTAGGACTGATAAAGCTGAAAAGATTCTTGTTGTGATCATGTAAAACACATGAGTGTAAGTGACCTACTTTTTGACCAACTTGACCTACTTATGAATTTTTCGGAGATATCAAGACATACATTTTGACAAAGTTTCATGAGTATTGGGCTGAAAATGTGGCCTCTAGACTGCATGCAAAGTTTTCCTATGATTTGGCCCCGTGGGCTACTTTTGGACCAGACATAACCCAATTTGAATTATTTCAAACTTGTCCAAGACATCATATTGCTAATCATTCTGACAAGTTGCATGAGTATCTGGTTCAAAATGTGGCCTCTAGAGAGCACACAAGGTTTTTCTAAGATTTGGCCCATTGACATACTTTTTGACCCGACGTGACCCAATATCAAAGCTGTCCAAGATATGATCAAAACAAACATCCTGACCAAGTTTCATGAGTATTTTGCAGAAAATGTTGCCTCTAGAGTGAATAAAAAGTTTTTTTTATGGTTTGACACCACCCGCAAAATTCTGCAAATACTATGTTGCCACAAAAAAAAAATATAGTCATACGGTAGTTAGGATTTAGTTTTGATATTTCTGTTCTCCCCCTTTATAAATGCAGTTGGCCCACAATATTGAAAGAAGAATATGTTTCGATTTATGGGCTATATAATTTCTTTCCTGCAAATCTTCCTCTTTTGGGTCACATACTTATTACAGTTTCAGGAGGGTTTATTGTATGCCTATGACCCAAACCTTTGACTGAACAATCCATGTTTTCATGCCCCTGAGGAAGAAGGCTTTTAGAAAACAATTCAATTTGGGCAAGTCTAAAATTTTGTAGTCTGGTAAAGAGTTAAAGGGGATCTCAGATTTTTCATGTTTGTCTTTTTTTTTTTTTACAAATTTTACAAGATATCCAGTTTTACACTTTGTATTGATGATTTCAATCTATAAGTCTGATTTTTGGTATGAAGAAAAATGCATGTAATATCTTCCTTGTCTACTGTAAACCCTGTCTAAAGTAAACTTGTTTTATGGACTGATGACAGATATTGAAACATGTTCCAATCCTTTCTCACTGCTGAACAAAGCTTCAGCCTTGCCCATGTGGGCAAGCGGCCAGTGGTTTGGAAAGACTACAAAGTAGCCGTAAAGAGAAGCTTCAAGAGCGTATGTAAGGGTGCAATGGCTGCAGTGACAATAACTTTGAAAATGGCATTAAACACCAAACAAACAGCCTATGCAGAGCTTCACATGTCAGATAATTACCTAAGCTTCAGGCAGGAAGAAAATGAACAATCAACCCTTTACCACACAATCCCCAGTTTTAAGGAACCTGAGGAATTTTAAAAACATTGTGAGAAAAGGAGAAAAAGTTTCATAGACAGAATTCACCCTTTATGCTACATTTAATTTGTTGTCTGCAAATGCTTTGAATTTGGACAAGTCTAAAATTTTGTTGTTCGGTAAAGAGTTAACCCTTTTCCATACAATGCCACCTTTTAATGCCCATGGGAAAGAAGCCTTTTGAAAATATTATGGGAAAAGGAGAAAATGCTGGTACCCTATCAAAGAACAAGAGGGCCATGATGGCCCTGTATCGCTCCACTGGCTTATAAATATAAACCATAAATACTAAACATTTCAATTCTGAGCCAAATGGTTTCAAAATGAAGACTTACAAAGTTTTCTCTGTAAAAGCCCATGTGAAAGTTGAGACCCGCAGGGCAAAGCCATTTTTGATCCCAGAGCTATAATTACTTGAACCCTGGTAGAGGTCCACAAGATAAAGCCACATGCCAAAATAATACAAGTCTATGCTGTATGGTTATAAATAAGGTGATTTTCAAGTTTTGTCCATATGAAGCCTCTGTAAAACATAAGACCCCTGATGCAAGGCTAATTTCAAACAAGAGGGCCATGATGGCCCTGTATCGCTCCACTGGCTTATAAATATAAACCACGAAGAAAAGTCTTCACTATATAAGCCCTTATAAAACTTTGACCTCATGGCTACAGTCTGACTAAATGGGGAATATTGTATTAGAAGAATAACATGCCAAATGTGGGAGTTCTTGGCCTTATGGCTGGTAACAAGATGGTTTCTGAACTTTTCACTCCATAAACCCATGTAAAACTTGTGATCCCTGGTGCAGGGCCAAACTTGATCCTAGAGCTGTAACTTGGGCCCTCTTTGTAACTGTCCACTAAATAATGCTATAATTATATGCAAAATTTGGTAGCCTAAGCCTTATGGCTATGTACACCAAGATTTAAAAGTTTTCCCTATGTAAGCCTATGTAAATCTTGTGAACCCCCCCCCCCCTTCCAAGTATGACGCCAAATTGACCCCAGGACTATACTTTGGACACTTTTGGTAGACTCCAACTAGATCAAGCTAAATGCCAAATTTGGTAGCTCTAGGCCTTATGGTTTCAGACAAGAAGATATTTAAAGTTTTCTCTATATAAGCCTATGTATAAAACTTGTGACCCCTGGGGAAGAGCCAATTTTGACCCCAGGGCTATAATTTCAAGAAACATGATAGAGGTCTACTACATAAAGCTACATGCCAAATTTGGTAGCCCTATGCCTTATGGTTTCAGACAAGAAGATTTTTAAAGTTTTCTCTATATAAGCCTATGTAAAACTTGTGACCCCTGGGGAAGAGCCAATTTTGACCCCAGGGCTATAATTTCAAGAAACATGATAGAGGTCTACTACATAAAGCTACATGCCAAATTTGGTAGCCCTATGCCTTATGGTTTCAGACAAGAAGATTTTTAACTATATAAGCCTATGTAAAACTTGTGACCCCTGGGGAAGAGCCAATTTTGACCCCAGGGCTATAATTTGAAGACACTTGATAGAGGTCTACTACATAAAGCTACATGCCAAATTTGGTAGCCCTATGCCTTATGGTTTCAGACAATAAGATTTTTAAAGATTTCCAATATTTTTCAGTTTTGTTGCCATGGCAACCAGAGTTTTTGAAGGAATCAAATTCTTTCAAGACATTCTGAAGAGGACCATGTCAGGATAATTTCTGTGAAGTTTCGTGAAAATCGGATGTGTAGTTTCAGAGAAGAAGATGATTGAAATAAAAGTTAACGCACGGACGGACGGACGACCGGACGGACGGACGCACGACGGACACCGGGCCATGACATAAGCCCGCTGGCCTTCGGCCAGTGGAGCTAAAAAAAAAAAAATCAAAACAGGAAGATTTCTTAGATTTCTTACGTTGTCACTATGTATACCCATGTAAAACTTGTGACCCCCGTGGCGGGGCCAATTTTGACCCCAGGGCTAAAATTTTGGCCCGCTTGGTAGAGGCCCACTGGATATAGCTACATGCAAAATTTGGTATCTCTAGGACTTATGGCTAGGTACAGGAAGATTTTTGAAGTTTTCTCTATATAAGCCTATGTAAAACTTGTGACCCCTGGGGCAGAGCCAATTTTGACCCCAGGGCTATAATTTGAAGAAACTTGATAGAGGTCTACTACATAAAGCTACATGCTAAATTTGGTAGCCCTATGCCTTATGGTTTCAGACAAGAAGATTTTTTAAGATTTCCAATATTTTTCAGTTTTGTTGCCATGGCAACCAGAGTTTTTGAAGGAATCAAATTCTTTCAAGAAATTCTGAAGAGGACCATGGCAGGATCATTTCTGTGAAGTTTCATGAAAATTGGATGGGTAGTTTCAGAGAAGATGTTTGAAATAAAAGTTAACGCACGGACGGACGGTCGGACGCACCGACGCACGACAGACACCTGGCCATGACATAAGCCCGCTGGCCTTTGGCCAGTGGAGCTAAAAATTGCACGATTTGAGCCACACTGAAGTCTGCAATTTGGACAAGTCTAAAATCTTGTCATTAGGTAAAGAGTTAAAAATTACCCTTCACCCTTTAACCCTTAAAGTGCTGGAACCAACTTTACTTGTTTTTGCTGACAGTGCAGATCAAGATCAGACTGCACAGAACATGCAGTCTGATCTTTGATCTACACTGTCACTACTTCATTACATTTTCTGGCTAAAACAACCATGAAATGACAACTTTTTTGGATGTTTTTCTTCAATGAAAAGGTCCATTTCATAAATTCAGCACTGTAAGGGTTAACAAATAATTCCCAATTTTGTGGAATAGGAAAAAAATTCTAGCATTTTCTCCTTTCCCAGCAATGTTTTCCACTCTTTCAGAAACAAATCTTATCATTTGAGCCACATTTAATTTGCAGCCTGCAAATGGTTCCAGATTGCCCATGTCTAAAATGTTCTCATCTGGTAAACAGTCAACAGAAATTTGCATCATTAAACTTCAACAACAGCCGTGAAATAAGGGGAAAATCAATCTCAATTAACGCCTAATGCATGTGAAAAGATTCTGAAAAATGATGTGAGAACATTCTGAACAAGAGGGCCATCGGCCCTAAAGAGCTCACCTGAGTAGTCATCTTGGGATTGATAAAGCTGAAGCTATCCTGGTTGTAATGTTGGTGAGTGTTAATGACCTACTTTTTTACCAATGTGACCTATTTTTGACCTTGTCTGAGACATGATCAAGAAATATATTTGTGCCAGTGACCTTCTTTTTGATCTGATATGACCCATTTCAAAATTGTCCAAGACATCATCAAGACAAACATTCTGACCAAGTTTCATAAGTATCAGACTTAAAATGTGGTCTCAAGAGTGCACACAGCCTTTTTCTAAGATCTGTCTCAGTGACCTACTTTTTGACCCAATGCAACCCAATTCCATACTTGTATGACAATAATATCAAAGCAAACATTTTGAGCATGTGTCATTAGTATCTGGCTGAAAACGTGGCCTCTAGAGTGTACACAACGTTTTTCTATGATTTGTCCCAGTGACCTACCTTTTGACCCGACATAACCCAATTTTGTACTCTTGCAAGATATTTCCAAGACAAACACTCTGAGCAATTTTTGTGAGTATCTGGCTCAAAATGTGGCTTCTAGAGTGCACACATGGTAACTGTCGATGCCCGGACAACAGACACAGCACAATCCTAAAAGCTTACCTTGAGCACTTTGTGCTCAAGTGAGCTAACAAGAGGGCCATGATGGCCCTGGATCGCTCACCTGAGTAGAGTGCCTTAAAGGTATTTCTTTAATTTTACCAAGTGACCTCGTTTATGACCCCAGGTGACCCAATTTCAAACTCATATTTCACAAACATTCTGACAAATTTTCAAGTCAGTTGAGCAAAAACTGTAGCCTCTAGAGTGCCCTAAAAGTATTTCTTTAATTTGACCTAGTGACCTAGATTATGACCCCAGGTGACCCAAATTTGAACTGGTCTTGGACTTTATCAAAAGAAACATTTTAACCAATTTTCAAGTCAACTGAATAATAAATGTGGCCTCTAGAGTGCCCAATAGGTATTTCTTGAATTTGACCAAGTGACCTAGTTTATGACCCCAGTTGACCCAAATTTAGACTCATGTGAGATTTTATAAATACAAACATTCTGACCAATTTTCAAGGCAACTGAGCAAATAATGTGGCCTCTAGAGTGCCCATAAGGTATTTCTTTAATTTGACCTAGTGACCTAGTTTAAGGTTCCAGGTGACCCAAATCCAAACTCATCTGATATTTCACCAAGACAAAAATTCTGGCCAAATTTCAGGTCATTTAAGCAATAAATGTGGCCTCCAGAGTGCAAACAAGGTATTTCTTTAATTTGACTCAGTGACATAGTTTATGACCCCAGTTGACCCAAATTCAGACTTGTGTGAGATTTTATAAAGACAAGCTTTCTGACTAATTTTCAAGGCAGCTGAGCCAAATAATGTGGCCTCAAGAGTGCCAACAAGGTATTTCTTCAATTTGACCTAGTGACCTAGTTTATGACCCAAGATGACCCAATTTTGAACTCAATGAACTCATTGTGCTTAGATGGACAAACAAACTTAGAAGAGAATCACTACATACCAAATATCAAAGCTCTACGCCTTCCAATTTCAAAGAAGAATTTTAAAGTTTTCCTTCTTTGTTCCTATGTTCGAACTTGTGATCCCCCGGGCGGAGCCAGTTTTGACCCAAGCAGCATCCTTGGAACAAACTTGGTAGAGGTCCACTAGGAGCTGCTACATACCAAATATCAAAGCTCTACACCTTCCCGTTTAAGAGAAAAAGAAATTTAAAGTTTTCCTTTTTTGTTCCTATGTTCGAACTTGTGACCCCTAGGGCGGGGCCAGTTTTGACCCCAGAGGCATCATATGAACAAACTTGGTAGAGGTCCACTATGAGATGCAACATGCCAAATATCAAAGCTCTATGCCTTTTGGTTTCAGAAAAGAAGAATTTTAAAGTTTTCCTTCTTTGTTCCTATGTTCGAACTTGTGACCCCCGGGGCAGGGCCAGTTTTGACCCAAGGGCATCATATGAACAAACTTGGTAGAGATCAACTAGAAGATGCTACATACCAAATATCAAAGCTCCACGCCTTCCTGTGTCAGAGAGGAAGATTTTTAAAGTTTTCCTTCTTTGTTCCTATGTTCGAACTAGTGACCCTCGGGGCAGGGCCAGTTTTAACCCCAAGGGCATCATATGTATAAACTTGGTAGAAGTCCACTAGAAGATGCAACATACCAAATATCAAAGCTCCACGCCTTCCTGTTTCAGAGAGGCAGGTTTTTAAAGTTTTCCTTTTTTGTTCCAATTTTCGAACTTGTGACCCCTAAGGCGGGGCCAGTTTTTTGACCCCAGGGACATCATATGAACAAACTTGGTAGAGGTCCACTAGGAGATGCAACATACCAGATATCAAAGCTCTACGCCTTCCGATTTCAGAGAAGATTTTTTTAGTTTTCCTTCTCTGTTCTCCTATGTTCGAACTTGTGACCCTTGGGGCGGGGCCAGTTTTGGCCCCAAGGGCATCATGTGAACAAACTTGGTAGAGGTCCACTAGAAGATGCTACATACCAAATATCAAAGCTCTACACCTTCCTGTTTCAGAGAAGAAGATTTTTAAAGTTTTCCTTCTTTGTTCCTATGTTCAAACTTGTAACCCCTGGGGCGGGACCAGTTTTGACCCCAGGGGCATCATATGAACAAACTTGGTACAGGTCTACTAGGAGATGCTACATGCCAAATATCAAAGCTATACACCTTCCTGTTTCAGAGAAAAAGATTTTTAAAGTTTTCCTTCTTTGTTCCTATGTTCAAACTTGTGACCCCTGGGGCGGGGCCAGTTTTCACCCCAGGGGCATCATATGAACAAACTTGGTAGAGGTCTACTAGGAGATGCTACATGCCAAATATCAAAGCTCTATGCCTTCCAGTTTCAGAAAAGGAGATTTTTAAAGTTTTCCTTCTTTGTTCCTATGTTCAAACTTGTGACCCCCAGGGCGGGGCTAGTTTTGACCCAAGGGACATCATACGGACAAACTTGGTAGAGATCCACTAGAAGATGCTACATACCAAATATCAAAGCTCTATGCCTTCAAGTTTCAGAGAAGAAGATTTTTAAAATTTTCCTTCTTTGTTCCAATTTTCGAACTTGTGACCCCCCCCCGGGCGGGGCCAGTTTTGACCCCAGGGACATCATATGAACAAACTTGGTAGAGGTCCACTAGGAAATGCTTCATACCAAATATCAAAGCCCTACGCCTTCAAGTTTCAGAGAAGAAGATTTTTAAAGTTTTCCTTCTTTGTTCCTATGTTTAAACTTGTGACCCCCGGGGCGGGGCCAGTTTTGACCCCAGGGACATCATATGAACAAACTTGGTAGAGGTCCACTAGGAGATGCTACATACCAAATATCAAAGCTCTACGCCTTCAAGTTTCAGAGGAGAAGATTTTTAAAATTTTCCTTCTTTGTTCCTATGTTCGAACTTGTGACCCCCGGGGCAGGGCCAGTTTTGACCCCAGGGACATCATATGAATAAACTTGGTAGAGGTCCACTAGGAGATGCTACATACCAAATATCAAAGCTCTGCACCTTCTAGTTTCAGATAAGAAGATTTTCAAAGATTTTGCATTTTTTTCCTTTTTGTTGCCATGGTAACCAGAGTTATGGGTGGAATTTAATTCTTTGAACAACTTTGGTAGAGCTTCACCCAAGGAACATCCCCACCAAGTTTCATCAAGATTGGCCCAGTGGTTTAGGAGAAGAAGATGTTTAAAGAAATTGTTGACGGACGACGGAGGCCGGACATAGGGTGATCACAGTAGCTCACCTTGAGCACTTTGTGCTCAGGGCGAGCTAAAAATGGATATGGAAGCTAATCTTTCACCACAATGTTATTGAAACTTGTCTGCTGCGAGAAGGAAACAAAAGAACAATTGCAGGAAGTAATGCATAAATATCATGATGTTACAAAGTACAATTACACAAAGAAAACTGTATTGTTTAACCCTTTCCCAAACGACAAATTTTGGACTGGTCCAAATTGAAAGAGTTTGCAGACGACAATTTTAACTTTGATGAAAATGGCAGAAAGGTCTCAAAACGGGTAGAAAACACTGTGGGAAAAGGAGAAACTGCTCATTACGAGCAGTTTCTCCTTTTCCCACAGTATTTTCAAAAGACTTGTACTGCAGACACGTGAAAACCAGGGCTTGTTTGGGAAAGGGTTAACACTCCCAAACAGGACAAAAGATAATGGGTAAATCCTGTTAATCCTTAACCTTCTAAATAAGTACAATGAAATGTTTAATGTTTAACCCTTTACCACACAATCCCGACTTTTAACGACCCTGAAAAAGAAGCCTTTTGAAAACATTGTGGGAAAAGGAGAAAATGCTGGTAACCAGCATTTTCTCCTTTTCCCACAATGTTTTCTACCCTTCCCAACACAAATTTCAGTTTCTGAGACACATTTATTTTGTCGCCTGCAAATGCTTTCAATTTGGACCAGTCTAAAATTTTGTCGTTTGGTAAAGAGTTAAGCCGATAGCAAAAACCCAAATTTTGCTATTTCAAAGGTAATTTTAGTGGAAAATTATCTCCTCATGGGACAGTGTAGATCTAAGATCAGACTGTATGTTTTGTGTAGTCTGATCTTGATCTACACTGTCCACTTAAAGTCTATAAGTCACACTTAGCACCCTAGAGGTTAACTCTACCAATCGACAAAATTCTGCACTTGACCAAACTGAAAGCATTTGCAACTGATAAATTAAATCTGGCTCAAGTGATGAATTCTGTCTTTGATAGGGTAAAGGAGAATGTGCTGGTCACCAACATTTTCATCTTTACCCACAGTGTTTTCAAAAGCCTTGTTTTTCAGGGTGATAAAAACTCAGGATTGTAAGGTAAAGAGTAACTCTTTACCACATCCCAAAAATGGAGACTTACACATTTTGAAAGCATTTCATAGAGTACAACTTAACCCTTTACGGCACAATGCCGCTTTTTGACGTCCCCTGGGAAAGAAGCCTTTTGGTAACCAGCATTTTCTCCTTTTCCCATAATGATTTCTACCCTATCAAAGAAAAATTGCACCATTTGAGCCACAATGAAATTGTCTGCAAATGCTTTCAATTTGGACAAGGCTAAAATTCTGTCGTCTGGTAAATGGTTAAATGCAACTCAAATAGTGAGTTGTCTTTCTGAGAGTACAAAATCTTGCGGGGGAAAAGAAGAAAATGCTTATTACCAGTGTTTTCAAAGGCCTTCTTCAACACCGTTTAAAAAATTCAGGATTGTTTGGTCAACAGTTAATTCATAGATATCATTAACCATTTAAGCCTTAACCCTTTACCAAACAATCCCAAGTTTTAACTCTTTACCACACAATCCCTGGTTTCCACGACCCTGAGAAAGAAGCCTTTTGAAAACTTTGTGGTAAAAGGAGAAAATGCTGGTAACCAGCATTTTATCCTTTTCCCACAATGTTTTCTATCCTTCCCAAACAAATTCCAATTTTTGAGTCTCACTTTTATTGTCATCTGCAAATGATTTCAATTTGGACGAGTCTAAAATTTTGTCGTTTGGTAAAGAGTTAACTACCCTAATATAAAAATGCTTTTGCAAACATTCTGGAAAAAAGGAGGAATTGCTGTAATACAGCAGTATTTCCTTTTTCCACATTATTCTTTACAAATTCAATGACAACTTCCACCATTTGAGGCTCAACTGCGTATTTTTTTTTGTGTCTGCAACTGTTTTGAATTTGGACAAGTCCAAATAGTTAAACATAGCTTGAGTTACTTTTGTATACTATGTAGACACTGACAGTGTCTATTCTAGAAACTGAAAAGGGGGGGGGGGGTGTCTCAAACTACATTTTGTTCCTTGTAAGCATCTTGAAAATGAAAGTTTGTGTCGAAGAAGCCACTGCTTACAACTAACAATTACAGGATTTCCCCGTGATTTCCTACCATTCAGCCGACATAATATTTTCTTTTAACCCTTTACCATACAACAAAATTTTAGACCTGTCCAAATTGAAAGCATTTGCAGATGACAATTTCAGTGTGGCTGAAATGACGCAATTTTTCTGAGATAGGGTAGAAAACATTGTGGAAGAAGGAGGAAATGCTGGTTACCAGCATTTCTCCTTTTCCCACAATGTTTTCAAAAGGCTTCTTCCTCATTGTCGTTAAAAGTCGGCATTGTGTGGTAAAGGGTTAAGTCATTTTTCCTTTTCTGTTTCATACATAAGCAAGTTATGAGTCTACCAACAGCATGCAAGGCAATGGGTTAACTTTTTACCTGACAGTAAAACCAGTCTTGTCAATATTGACAGCAATTACAAACAACATATTTATGCTAAAATGGTTGGCTTTGGTTTTCAGAAAAATAGAGCACAATGTGGGAAAAGGAGACAATACTAGTTTTCTTTTTTCCAGGAATCCTGCAGTGTTTTCCAAAGCCTTCTTCCTCAGGATCATTATAACAAGGGATTTCATCGAAACTGGTTTAACCATGTGCCATGCAATCCTGAGTTTTGACAAACCTGGGGAAAAAGGCTTTTGAAAATAATTGTGGGAAAAGGAGAAAATGCTCGTAATCAGTATTTTCTCCTTTTCTCACATTGTTTTGTACCATTTCAAACGAGAAATTTCTTTTGAGCTACATATAATTTGTCATCTGTAAATGCTTTCACCTTGGACAAGTCTAAAATTGTGTTCTTTGGGAGTTAAAGAATAGGCAATCTGAATCAGACTTGTATGACACTTTGATTACAAAGAAAATAATTTCTGATGACAGTAATTTTCTGACTTGCCTTCCTTTTCAAAATGTTATCTGAAACAGTTAACCCTTTACCACACAATCCCGACTTTTAACGACCCTAAGAAAGAAGCCTTTTGAAAACATTGTGGGAAAAGAAGAAAATGCTGGTAACCAGCATTTTCTTCTTTTCCCACAATGTTTTCTACCATTTAAGAGACAAATGCTATGCTTTAACCCTTTCCCAAACGACAAATTTTAGCCCCCTTCTAAATTTAGCTCTCTCCTGCAGATGACAAATTTGAAAGTGGTACAAATGAACTTGAGGTTTTTTGACAGGGTAGAAAACATTGTGGGAAAAGGAGAAAATGCTGGTTACTCTCATTTTCTCCTTTTCCCACAATGTTTTCAAAAGGCCTCTTCCTCAGGGACGTGAAAACACGGGATTGTTTGGTAAGAGATTAAGCTAAATTTAAACTGTCGTCTGCAAATGCTTTCAATCTGGACTAGGGGCAAGAACCAAACAATTCTCTATACTGTATTGGGATATGAGATACCCTGAGTGAACTACAGACAGCATGAGCATTTTTTCTAGTTTAAAATGTAGCATCTCTTCAGCTTGTTACTCAAACCTGTATTGTGGGCACTCCTTAGAACTGCCTCAATGAGACTGTACTAACAAGTACCCACATCATAAGGCACAGAGAAGAACATACATGTTAGGAATTTGATTACTCAGTGTTCCATTGTATCTGGTCCTCTGGAAGACACCAGATTATATTGGTAAAACCGATGGATGATACCCGATGTGTGAGATTTGTTAATCCTTTACCAAACAATCCCAAGTTTTACAACCCTGAGTAAAACAGGAGAAAACGTTGGTAACCAGCATATTCTCCTTTTCTTACAACATTTTCTACCCTTTCACTGACAAATAACATAATGCGAGTCATATTTAAGTTCTTACCTGCAAGTGCTTTCAATACAAAGGAGACTTAAATTTTGTCCTCTGTGTCCATATTCACCAACAATTCTTAACTCTTTACCATTCAACAAAATTTTAGACTGTTCCAAATTGAAAACATTTTCAGATGACAGAGTAAATGTGACTCAAATATTGAAACTTGTTTTTAGAAGGGTAGAAAACATTGTGGGGAAAGGAGAAAATGCTGGTTACCAGCATTTTCTCCTTTTCCCACAATGTTTTCAAAAGCCTTCTCTTTCAGGGTCTTTCAGGGTTGTTAAAACTTGGAATTGTATGGTAAAGAGTTAAGAACACACTTAGTTCTATTCTCAAAGATTTTCTAAATGTTAAAGTAACACAATTTGTGATTGGCTAAACCAAATGGTTTAGCCAATCAGAAATTGTGTTACTTTCAAATTTTGAAAATTCTGGAGAATAAGAAAATGTTTTAAAATGGCTGGTGCATAGAGACCCTGGTAAAAGGTTTACGGAAACAAAATCATTGACACCTTGACTGACACATGGGCTGCATAATGGCTATCTTCTTTGTCAAAATCCTTTTGGGGAATATCAAAAAAGACTTACTAATAGACAACTCTGAATGATCCAACCATTCCACGGTGCTTGTGTTACCAAACCCTGGTATTCTGATATCCACACCTGGGGAATTATGAGTGGTATGATTCACATTATCATATACCAGCCTGTAACATAAACAGTGTAAATAGAACTTGCTCATTTCCTATACAAACATACTTTCAGTTCAAGAATAATTCTAATATGCATACGGTGGTAGACTGACTTTCTCAAAGTTTTCAGTTCAAGAATAATTCTAATATGCATATGGTGGTAGACTGACTTTCTCAAAGAAATGACAATCAGTCAAATAAAACACTAGAATTGTTGCAAAGCGGACAATTTCAAATACCCCCACCAGCACCTTGTCGCTGAAGCAGCACAATCAGAGAACTGAAAGATCACCAGTGACCTTGACCTTTGACCAATGTGACCCAAAAACAATAGGGCACCTCCTTGGGTCTAAAGAAACACCTATATAAACTGTCTGGGTCCTTGATCGAACTGCTTATGAGTTAGAGCATGGAAACGAAAACAAGACAGACAGATTGACAGATGGACAGACAGGGTGAAGCCATTGCACCCCCCCTCTACTTCATAGGTAAGAAGTATAAAACAGAATCTACTTAAGTCTAGAACTACTAAAATCTAGAATTTAAGCACTTATCACCGAAGGACTTCACTTAACTTCCTTTGAAATGTAAAATGCAAAAAGGAGAAATATCTTGTTGGGACTAATTTCTCCACTTATGACAATATTTTCATATGATTCATCTACCACAGAATAAGCCAAAATGTACAATGATTATCCCCATTTTACAAATGTTTTCGAATATGGTTCCTTGAAAAAACCATTTAGGACATGTCTGCAGAAGGAAATGATTTATTCCTTTACCAAAAAAACCCTTCAGTTTTAATGTCCCTGAGAAAGAGTTTTGAAAAAATCCTGAGGGAAAAGGAAAAATGGAGGTAACCAGCATTTTCCTACATTTTCCTACAATGTTTCACACCTTTTTGTAGACAAGTTCCTGATGTGAGCCACATTTACTTTGTTGTCTGCAAACCCTTTCAATTTGGACAAGTCTTTTTTTTTTTGTTTGTGGCAATGAGTCAAGGAAACATGTATGAAGGTTTAACTTACCTCATATTGTCCACAAAACAATCAATGAGATATGGCACCAACTGTTCTAAATTCAGCCACAAGTAGTAATAATCAGATGTATCCTTTGAACAGTAGCTGGCCACAACTTTGGGCTTATGCAACTTGGCTTCAAATTGACTCCCCCCATCTCCTGGCACTAGGAACAAAATGAGGGTACAGCTTTACCCTTTACCGGAGCTTCAGATAGAGGGAGTGATTTGGATTTCAAAATTGAAAATACTATCACTCTCCACTAAACCCTATGTTATGGGTACTCATTAGAATCGTCTCATCGAGATGATTCTAATGAGTACCAACAACATAGGGTTTGGAAAAGAAACAATGGATTTACTATCACTCCCTCTTATCTGGAGGTCTGCTTTACCACACAATCTCGTGTTTAACCCTTTACCGCACAATGTCGACATTTAACAACCCCAAAAAAGAAAGCTTTTGAAAACTTTATGGGAAAAGGAGAAAATGCTGGTAACAAGTATTATCTCTTTTTCCCACAATGTTTTCTACCCTATCAAGGACAAATTTTGTCAACTGGGCCATCCACAAATTGCAGTCTGCAAATGCTTTCAATTTCAACCAGTCTGAAATTTTGTCATCCGGTAAGGAGTTAAATTACCCTTATAAAGAGAATAGAATTCTCCTGAAAAAAATATGTTAAAAGTAAAATAGTGCTGGTGACCAGCATTATCTCTTTTCGGACAAGGTTTCTTCCCTTTCAAAGACAAATCCCTTTCTCTGAGTTACATTTATCATCTGCAAATGCTTTCAATTTGGACAAGTCTAAAATTAAATCATTTAATGAAGTGTTAACCCTTTTCCACACAATCCTCAGTTTTAATGACCCTGAAGGAGAAGGCTTTTGAAAACATGGTAGAAAAAGGAGAAAATGTTGGTAACCTACATCCTCTCCTTTTTCCACAATGTATATCACCCTGTCAAACAACTTCTGTTCATCTGCATCAATTACAAATTTGTTTCTGGAAAACAGAGAAAGATAATGTGTATGCTACAGAAAATACTGTTGAGGGGGGGGGAGGCAAAGGCAATGCAACTGATCTGTTTCAATAACAGCAGAGGTGTACAATGACAGGTGTAGAAATGGGGTTAACTCTTTTTAACAACCCTGAGGAAGAAGGCTTTTGAAAACATTGAGGGAAAAGGAGAAAATGCTGGTAACTAGCATTTTCTCCTTTTCCCACAATGTTTTGCGTCCTTCCATAATAAAAACTTTAATTTTTGAGTCACATTTATTTTGTCGCCTGCGAATGCTTTCAATTTGGAGGAGTCTCAAAATTTTTTGTTTGGTAAAGGGTTAACTTATACCAAACAACAAAATTTTAGACATGTCCAAATTGAGACAATTTGCAGACAACAAAAGAAAGCTAAGCTCATATGATGGGATTTGTCACTGAAATGGTAGATATTGCAATAAATAATACTGGCTACCACTTCCCCATTTCAACAATGTTTTAAAAACACTTCCCTATTTCAATACTGTCTTAAAAAACCTTTTTCCTTCTGGGTTTTTGAGACTGTGTCATTCTTACTCTATGACAACTTCGTTGTGGCTCATTTGAAGGGATTTGCCTCTGGAAAGGTGGAAAACACTGATGAAAAGGGAGAAACGGTTACTTACAAAAATGTTCTCCTTTTTTTTTTCCATAAACTATTAAAGTTTTCCAAACATTTTTCCTCTATTCATAAAAAATAAGGATCCTTCTTTACCCCTCTACCAAATAACAATAAATTATATTGGACTTGTCCAGATTAAAAGCACTTGCAGAAAAAGAAATAAATGTGACTCAAAAAGTAAAATTTGTTTTCGGAAGGGTAGAAATCATTGTGAAAAAGGGAGAAAAGCTGGTAACTAGCACTTTCTCCATTTCCCCCCAAACATTTCTAAAGTCTTTTTCCTTTGGGTTGTTAAAGTCAGTACTGTGTGGTAAAAAATTACCCCACAGATAACTAGTCGTGGAGTACGTCTAGAATCACTAAATTTTAAGTTTGGTAAATACAACACCTGTTTGGGCTTTAGGAGTTCTCACTTTAAGTCTTTAACAAAAAAAAACAATAACTTAGACTAGTCCAAATTGAAAACATTTGCAGACGACAAATCAAAGCTGGCTCAAATGACGAAATTTGTCTTTGATAGGGTAGAAAACATTGTGGAAAAAGGCTTGTTCCTCAGGGTCGTTAAAAGTTGGGATTGTGTGGTAAAGGGTTACAGCCACGCCTAAGGTTATAACACCTACCTCTCTGATGAAATCCAAGGCACAATTACTGTAACAACATAATTTATATCCAGATAAAATCTTCTAAAAGCCTTAAGTTACCTTTTAACTCTTTACCAAACAACAAAATTTAGGACTACTCCAAACTGAAAGCGTTTGCAGAAGACAAATGTTGCTAAAATGAAGATTTCTCTCTTTGATAGTGCTGGTTACCAGTATTTTCTCCTTTTCCCACAATGTTTTCAAAGGCCTTCCTCCTTAGGGTCATTAAAAGTCAGGATTGTGTGGTAAAGAGTTAAGCACATAGACAGTTGTCAATCATTTTGCTAAGGATCTGATCCATGACAAAAGCAGATTTTTCAAACCAATTTTTTAGTAGAAACAGGGCTTTCATTTGTGTTTACTCTGAGGCCCACGATTTGTAACCTTAAGGATCATGCTTTCCCTTACTGATTTTATCCATTCTGATTATGTAGCAGAATTTATAATAACAGCTAACCAGGTCATTCTGTGCAGTTGGCAGCAGGCAGAGAACTGGCACCCTGCAAATTTTGGCTTAATGCCCCTACTGCATGGTGTTGTACTGCATGGTGTTGAGTTGTCAGCCACACACAGAGGTTTGTACTAATGGCCTTTCCCCAAATTTTAACATGACATAGACATACTTTATTACGTATACATATACATGTATCTTGTAATATAATACATGATTTTACCATACCTGTGGTCATGTGACGTGTACAATAACAACCTCATAGAGTGTAACAAAAGTCAGTTTCTACCGTTTTTCAAAAATAATGGGGAAAAAGGAGATAGTACATGTACAATACTTAATGAGTACCCCCAACTGGTATAGTACATGAACATCAAACCTTGAGAGGGTGGTCGCTGGGCATGAAACGGACACTATAATTTGTCAGTTTTGAACTTTACATTAGAAAGCATCTGAAATAATAAAATAGAAAAAAAAAGATAGGATGGAGAACGAGACATAAAATTGCTCGAAAATAGTGTCAAACCAAACAAATACAATGCATAACATACAACGACTTACAACATTCTGTTGCTAGCTTACAGGCGCTAGTCAAATTTCTCAATTTTTGAAAGTTTTGCAATGAAACATACAACTTAAAATGGTTCGTAATTTAAAACATTGTGGGTTGGGACGAATACAATGCATAATATTAGACAACTTGCAGCGATCCGTTGTTAGTTTAGAGATATTGGAACTTACAAATAATACTTAACCCCTGGGCTGCTATGCGCGACTTCAGGACCTTAGGGACACTGTAGATCAAGACCAGACAGCACAAAATGTGCAGTCTGATCTTGGATTCACATTCCCAGGTAAGATGTATCCCCATTAGAATACCTTTGAAAATAAAAAAGCATGTACAGTGTAATTATTACTATCGACTTGACACTTTGATTTCACTTATTTAGCAGGCCAGGGCTTAATATATAAACGGGAATTGATTGATTGATTGTTTGATGTTTAACGCCGTTTTCAACATTATGTCAGTTATTACACAATTGTATTCAACAATGACATTCTCTGTTTTGTTGCACAGGTAATAAAACGGGAAAGGTTTAATAAGATTCTTACATTACTTGAATTAAGCAGCTGTAACAACTTAAACATATTCGGTCGGACACGGAAATATTTCCTTATGTAGTTTTTACGAAGGTCACTATATGCTGAACAAATTAGAATAAAATGGTACTCGTCTTCAATCTCTCCAGAATTACACACTGTACAAACTCTGTCAGACCTTTCAATTCTTTGTCTACCATATCTGCCTGATTCAATACGTAAATTGTGAGAGGAAATTCAAATTTTTGTAAGCGCGCTCCTGTTTTGTTTAGTGTTCAAAATTCTAATATAATTTTCTAGTCCCCAATTTGGCTTGATATACGGATAAAGAGACTTGAGAACCTGATTGGTTTTTATATCCGATGACCATGTCTGTTTGAAGCAATCTAAAAGTCTTGTTTTAAATATCGAAATAAACCTAGTTTCCTCAATGTTATTTTGGTAAAGCCAGTAATCAGAAAAACCAAAGGTATCTAATATAGTCTTCACCTTGTTTGTCCAATTATTTGAACCCGATTTACATCTTTCAAGAGAGTTTTGATAAATCCTTTTTGAGATGACATTATCTGTGTGAAGTAATTTTAACCAATACTTAATGATGAGAACGTATCTTTGTATATATAACGGGAAACGCCCTAATTCACCATATATAGCTGCATTACTGGAATTCAATCTAACCCCAAGTATTTGCTTACAGAATTTTAGTTGCACGCGTTCTAGCTCCTTAGACTTTGAAAACCCCCAAATTGGACATCCAAAATTTAGAATCGAACCTACGAAAGCGTCAAATAATTGAAGAGATATCTCAGGACTTAATTCAACTTTCTTAATGTTATATAATAAAATGTTCATGGCTTTAAGTGATTTTCCGATAATGTATTGATTATTTAAAACAAATGATCCGGTATAATTGAAAACTATACCCAAATAGTTTATATTGTCTACAACTTCAAGAGCTTGTCCATTGTAAAACCATTTCTCAGTCGGCAATACACGTCCTCTCTTACGGAAGACTACAATCTTAGTTTTGTCAATATTAACTTCTAAGCCCCAATATTGACAGTACTCATGTAATTGGTTAAGGCTATTCTGAAGATCCTCTACTGAGTTACCTACTACTACCATGTTGTCTGCAAAAAGCAATACAATAATACAAATGTCTATTATACTAACTCCTGAGTCCATTTGATTTTGTAGAAAGAGCTCCAAGTCCTCTAGGAAAAGCGCGAATAATACAGGCGAATTATTTAGACCCTGTTTTAATCCTACTGCTATATCAAAAAAATCTGAAAGTGAATTTAAGTGCTTTACGCACGATTTAACAGTTACATACATGGCTTTGAATATTCTAAGTATTTTACCATCTAAACCCATTTTCAGCAGTTTAAACCATAAAGCGTTACGATACACTGAGTCGAATGCCTTTTTAAGGTCTACAAAGGCACATGGAAAACGCTTTTTTTCTTGCAAAAAATGTTCAATTAAATTTTGTAAAATAAAACATGCGTCAACTGTGCTACGCCCTCTCCTGAACCCAAACTGAGCGTCAGAGAGTAAATCATTGCTTTCGAACCATTTTTCCACTCTGCTGGTCAGAATACTAGTAAATAGCTTTCCCAAGTTACTCATAATGGTTATCCCTCTATAGTTGTTTGGCACAGATTTGTCACCTTTCTTATAGATTGGTATAATATAGCCCTCTGACCATTTTTGTGGGAAATAACCTGAATCAAATACCGTATTAAATAAGTCCGTTAAATGCCCCGTTAAAATATCGTCAGCTTCCAAAAAATATTCATTTATCAAATTATCAGTCGGACAAGATGCCTTGTTACGGTTTAATTTTCGGATTGCAGATTGCACTTCCTGGTAAGTTATCTTAGTATTTAATTCTGTAAATGTTGGATTCTCGATATTAAAGTCGGTAGACGATATATAGTTTTCGACCTCCTCTATAAGAGAGCTACCTATATTACTATACACATCGGAAAAATGTTGCTTAAAGTCCTCGATATGAATAGGTGACGAAGAAACAAACTTGCTTTTTCCGAAATGTTTCCAAAAGTCTCTAGGTCTATGTTTTTTTAACTCAGTAAGTTGCTGTGCTTTTTTCAACATATACCCTCTTTTCTTTTTACGAATTAATGTTTTATACTTTGTTTTAAACTTGCATAACTGCAATCTATTTTCATAGGATTTACAACGATTAAACTCCCATAAATAATGCTTGTATAAACTCTTTGCCTCATAACATTCTGTATCGAACCACTGGCTTTCGGCATAGCGAGATCTCGTTTTCTTAATTGATCCTCGCTTCATAAATAACGGGTCCGCGACTTCACAAATTTTGCTTGAAAAGCTAGAGACCATACTTTCGATTGATTGTGTATCGCTCAAATTAACATTATTTAAAATCTTATTAAAATCTGGCAACTTTCCTATTAGACGTCTTCTAAAAACATCCCTTTTATTCTGGTCCCATGAATAAGTATAATATTCATCGGAAGTTTTTGATTCGGTAGATATCTTCGGCAGGCTTTTTCCACCGAAAAGGTTAAAGCGCAAACTTGCATGATCACTAAACATATTAAATGACCCAATCTGAAATGAAGTGACACGTGGAAAATCGTGTTCTCTCAGTAATAAATAATCAATTGTGCTACATGCTTTTTTGTTGAAATAAGTGAACTCTCCACGGTCAAAATCTATACCTAGCCTGCCATTGGCTAAACGCAACGTGTTTGTTTTACAAAAGTCTAACAAATGAATTCCTCTAGTATTTACTACCTTATCCTTGGAGGCCCGTGCTAAGGGTCTATCTGGAATGTAGTCTGTAAAATCAGTCTCACTTGTAAACCGATCACAGTCTATAAAATCAGACTTAATTCCTACCCTACAATTCCAGTCGCCTGCCAATAGTATACTTCCCAAATTTTCATAAGAAGCGATATCTTGTGATAACAAGTCAAACAAACCAACATCAACGGAGCTAGCTATCGGCGCATCATCGGACCATAAATATAGCCCACATAAATATATATCCTCTTCAAATCCGAAAAAGCATTTATCAAATTTCAACCATATTAAAGTGTCAAAATGATTTTTAACTATGGATATACCGTTTTTGATATTTTCCCTGATGTAAATTACTATACCACCACTATTTCTTCTAGCCCTTTTGTGTCTAACTTTCCTGTAAAAGTTATAAACAAAAAAACCCTCTATCTCAATTTCTGATTTATTGTCTGTCCAAGATTCTAAAAGAATAATTACGTCGTTTTCACATAGATGAGATTTAAAGTCCGGGTCGGAAAGTTTCTGCTCTGTTAAACCATTGCAGTTCCAAACTATAACACTTAGCCCATTCTCCGGTAAGTCCTATGCATCACGCTGTGCCTTCCCATCAATGTATAGAGTATCATAGGATATCCATGCACTGTGCCCTTCATTCTGCGCGGCTTTCATTTTTGGTACGAGTCTTCTTCGTTTCTCGACGATCTCTGCAGGAAATTGCTCGTGAATATAATAATTGGTACCTCTTAGTTTGATTCGTTCCTTCTTCACGATTTCACGATCCTTAAAATGGGTAAACTTCACGACGATTTTGCGACACCTGTTGCTAGCGGCATTTCCACTGTTAATTGCCCCCAATCTATGCGCTCTCTCTATATTTAAACCGTCGACATAACTCTGCACTAGTTTCAACTGATCGACCAAAAAGGATCTGATTTTGCCTTCACATGCTTGTTGCGTTTCATTGGGTAATTCCTCTATGCCACAAAATATCAAATTGTTTCTCATGCTCTGAGACTGGAGATAAGACATTGAATCTTTTAATTTCGCATTTTCTTGAGACAAATATTCCAGCTTCGAGTCTGCTTGAGAAGATACAAACTCCACACCAACAACTCTCTCTTCAATACTTTGAAATTTCTCATTGGCTGCTTTTTTCTCATCCTGGACATGTGCCCAAAGCTTTTTAGGTTCTCTATCAAAAGTACTGACCTTCTCCTCTAAGCTATCTGAAGTTTTCAGTTTATACTCGATATTGGCAATCTTTCTGTCCATCTGTTTCAAATAAGCAAATATATCCGCGTTTGACGGTGATTTTTCATTAATCACTTGCTCACTAAAATGCTCAGTAACCTTTTTCGTCGCTCCATTAGACTTAGAAGGCTCCATAGCTGACTCAGGTTCGAACAACGCAGAAAGAGAGCTGCTAGATTCATCAAAGAGTACAGAGTTTGTCTCATGTAAAATATCACTTACGTCGCAATTTTGTGTATCACCACTAGACGGGCCTCCGCTCCTATCATTAATGGTCGATGTACATTCATCCTCGCTACTGCTAACTTTCTTTCTTTTTTTGGCTTTTTGTTTCTGTTTACAGCTATCTTTTGTCATCCTAGGTATCAAAAGCACATAATTTCCATGGAAAAGTCCAGAATAATTCCAAAATTATGTCAAATTTAGTCCAACTTAATGTTTTTATCGCTAAAAACACTGAGCGACACAAAACACGTCCGTACCAATCACACAACCAATACACTGAACCAATCACACAACCAATGTATATTCCCCCATTTTATATCTTTGAACAGAGAGTTTTCATCATATGTCTTGGCACATGTCCAGAAATAAGAAACTATAAAATTCTATTACTTGACCTTTCATTCACAAGTTCTCTATTTCATATACCAACACTGTTGCTACAAAAAACAAAGACTTGAAAACAAATAAAATAATTTTCTGTCTATTTTCATATTTAACCCCCACTTCTTTTAATTTGATACCCATTTCAAAGCAGTCTTCATTATAGTATAGAGCCTGAATTAACGGGGGCAAAAAAATTACTGCTCAACAATTGAGGAGGATAAATTAGACCAATGATAATAATCATTTAAGGGATTCAGTCTGTTAAGAGATTCTGTAAACCTAAAAATATGTACATTATGAAGACATAAAAGCACTTAAATCCAATATTGGGTTTTCAGAGTATTTAAGTATTTTTGATTATATTTTGGTGTATTTGAGTAAATTTGAGTAAAATGTCAAGCCCAACCATACCTACCATTATCCTCCACCGTCCAAGATTCACGCCCATAAGCAAGAATCAGCTGTCAATCTATGCAGATATCATTAATAATAGAAACTACATTAGGAAAAAAACTGACTGCATGTGTTTTGTATGCATGTTTCATTTCCCATAGCTTCTAATTATTTTAACTGTTTATGTTTAACCCTTCACCAAACAATCCCATGTTTTCACATTCCTGAGGAAGAGGCCTGTTGAAAACATTGTGGGAAAAGGAGAAAATGCTGGTAACCCAGCATTTTCTCCTTTTCCCACAATGTTTTCTACCCTATCAAAAAACTTAAAGTTCATTTGCACCACTTTCAAATTTGTCATCTGCAGATGCTTTCAATTTGAAAGGGGCCAAAATTTGTTGTTTCTATTTCTGGAGGTACTGTTCTTGAACCATACCCTGGATGAATGATGTCTTTCAGGGGATTTTCTTCCTTTACTAAGGAGCCGAATTTCGGCCCCATTCCCAATTGCAAAAAGTGTATTTTTTTCCCAATTCCATAAAATAGAATTCCCAATTAGACGCTAGTAAAAGAAAACAGTCTGATGTATCAGCCAGGGTTTTCCCTGACACACAAATTTGCAGGCATTGACCACAGTTCAAGCAGGAAATTGACAATTGTCGTATTGTAGGTACGAAACTATTCGGGGGCGAATGAACTATAGACTGCGTCCGTATATTTTCATTCGATTCATGCATAGACTCAATTGTCTGGCTGTAAACCGTTATTGGTTTACACGTCGTAAAAATAGCATGTTAACTTCTTAGCAACCGCCTCGCGTATATGCAGCGAAGCCGAGTTTTGTAAAGCAAAAACAAAGAACCCAGCTCCTATAATAACAAGCTCCTATAATAACAGTCCTGAAACAGGAACATGTTATGAAAAATATCCAACCTAATCTAGACCACGAGTTTTTTCCTCTCGAATTTCGAGCGGTTGTGCTTCCTCTTTGTCTTAGCAAAGTGATCGTCTGTAGAATTTGTGAGCAGAGCTTGTCGTCGGCCGAAATGGATAATCAAATAAAAAACAAGCTAATTCATGTTGGGACTTTTAAAGTCATCAGTTATGGGTTATAAATTCAAGATGTTAATTAAAGAGCCGGTATCAGTATGGCTGCGGGACTATCGACACACCCAAAGTCATATAACGCAATAATCTAGTGTGAAGTATCCTTTTCACAATTAATTTTTAACAGTTTTTTTTTTTTTTTTTTCAATACTGTACTAGATCTACCTCAGAAAAGGACGATTTATCAGTCTTTCTTTATATGTCAAAACACACAAAAAATCGTTTTCAAAGATTAATCATCATGGAAAAAAACCACGAAAACACATGACAAAACATTGCCAAAAAAGACCTCAACCGATCAGAGGCTCTTCAATCTGTCTTGTTAAGCCTTGATAATGACTTCTATTAGCTGACTTGCATTGAAAATAAAACATGAAATAATTCCTCTGTTCATTCACCAGAAAAACAGATATCTTAATAAGAGAATTAAAAAATCCTACTTAACGGGGGTTGGGGGTGTTGTCTTACAGCTTAGAGACTGGAACTAGTATGAAAGACTACAGAGAAACATCCAAAAAGAAAGAAGTTTGGAGGAAGAAAAAAAAAAAAAAAAAACAGTATTGATTCAGTAGTTTATTGTAAGGTTAAATATGTTTCAAACTTTTTATGTTTTGTCAATATTATTTTCCCAATTTTGACATTTTGTCAATGATTTTTTTCCCAATTTGGCCAGGGGCCTTTTCCCAAAACGCCTGGATAAAGCCCTGTCTTTATAGGCCAAGCAAATTTCAGTGGTTGTTTATCATCGTTATGTTAACTTAGGAGTGTAATTGTTCAGGATACTTACAGATTTACACAGAAATAAGTTTGGAATTCTTTTCTTACTAGGACTGACATGTTTTTTATCTCATAGTTGATAATTGCGTTATTACAGGACTGAAAATGTATAATGACCCCTCTTCATAAAGTACATGATATAACTGATAGGCCTTACTATCAAAAAAGTGGGTGGGATGATCGTTAAAAAAAACACTGAAAAATGCCATGCAAAAATACTGACATGCTGGAAAATATTGCAGGTGTTTGTTGACAGTAAAATGTATTTGAAAAAAAAAATGGGAATAAGAAAACTGTCTTTTAGGGACATGTCTCGAATTAAGCCTGTATTTGTCTTTTAAAATGCATTTTGATGCAATTTTTGATAATGTAGCTTCTGGAAGGAAGTCAACAACCGGCCACCTACTTTATGACATTATCTTCTCACCTGGTTCATCGATATCGCTGAAATGTGTGAAGGCACGATCGAAGGACGATAGCCTACCATCCACAATGATAAATTACTTAAATCAGCAATCAAATTAAAATTTCTGCGCAGACATAACTCTGAAAACAAAAGAAAAAATCTCTTTCTCCTGAAAATTAAATCAAAACAACCCGAGCCTAGACATTTACCTGCCAAAAAGACATAGTGACCGAAAGGACTCGGGGCCGAAACGACCCGAGACTTCGAAGTACCACTTGATAATATGAACCTACATCACTCGTTGGTAAGAACTTTCATAGTTTGGGTTTCCATCAAGAAAAAAAATCTTACCTAAAATAACTGGGTTCAACAACGGATCACTGGTTAAGCAAGTGGCCAGGAGTCCCGCAAAGAATATGATTGATTTCATTGACAGCGTTTCCATTCCTGCAGAGTTGAGCGTTAGTCTCATATTAGTTTCGTTTGGGAAATATTGTTTACATTGGTCTTTTGCGCCGGGAAGGTTTTTACAGAAAGACGCAGGGAACCACGTAATCGAACGATCCGTTTGATTACGAAACTTGTTGAATATCGGTCGTGAACACGTGACGTTGATAAGTGTTTTAACCCTTTACATTTTTTGTACAACGCGCGTGTTTTGCCGACCCTTCGGAGAAAGTTGTCGAAACGTTGTGGGTTAGGAGAAAATGCTTGTAGATCTAACCTGTTTTTACTCCCTTTGCCACAATTAAAAAACTCTGATAAAGGCAAATCTAATAATTTTAGACACATTTATCGTCTGCAAATGCTACATGAAGTTGGACGAGTCACAATTTTGTCGTCTGTTATAGAGTTTTCCCTTTACCACATTAACCCGAATTTTAACAACCCTGAATGAAATACCAGCTTCTGTTGAGCGTGCACGTAAAGTTAAAACATTTTAACCCTTTCCCAAACGACAAATTTTGGACTCGTCCAAACTGAAAGAGTTTGCAGACGACAATTTCAGATTTGATGAAAGTGACAGAAAGTTCTCAAAAAGGGTAGAAAACACTGTGGGAAAAGGAGAAATTGCTCGTTACGAGCAATTTCTCCTTTTCCCACAGTGTTTTCAAAAGACTTGTACTGCAGACACGTGAAAACCAGGGCTTGTTTGGGAAAGGGTTAAGCTAGGCTTGACGTTCTGGGCAATGTCAACCAATTACAAGTATATGACTACAAGAGCTTAGTATATATATATATATATATGAAAGCCGACTGCAAGTAAATATGAACTTGAACCATTTGAAGAAGAAGAGCTGGTACTAAAGGCAACTCCAGACCTTCTACCAGAAGAGGATCTGTAAATATCTGTTAGTCATCCGCAATTTAGCGTACAATTTGAACCATTCTTACATTTTTTCATTGGAAAGGATTAATTTAAAGTACAAGTTTTTATGTGTCTACACAGAGATGTTAAAAGATGTACGTCAAACCAGGGATCGTAAATTATATACGATCCCTGATGAAACTCACTGAATGATTGTGATGATGTTATCCGGCAAACATCAAAAACTTGAGTTTTGCACTAGAATTGCAGTCTACTTACTGCGGGAAAGAGAGCAAACTGTTCAATGATGAGATTGAGCCGTTATTTTTCAACGTAGCTGTGTAAGCTGGAGTTTTTTTTTTTGAGCTGATGGAACCATAGGTAAACTATTGATGTAGATCTGTACAAAAGGAAACAACTGTCTTATTGGTCTGCATTAGCAAAAAAAAAAGGTTATTCCAATCTGAAATGGCAGGTTTAGGGTGAAAATCTGACAATTTATTCATCCTACTGACACATAAAAAAAAAAAAACAATTAATGACACGAAAGATCTTATTTAAAATGGACGGCATTAAAAAGTACTGAAATATGAAAATGTCTTTTGGAGGTTCAATTAGAAGAAAAATAATGAAAAGTTACCACGCCAGCAAAGTGTTGCCTGTTTTTGGAAAGTGAAGTTTTCAGTAGGATCTGGATATATTTTTCAAGATTAAATGTTAACTAATCGTACCCAATGTTTGAAAAGGAGCGGTCACTGCTAAACATGTTGTCTGAAATTACCTGTAGACTGTACAGTAATGAACGTAATGGGTAATACATTAAAATGAGCCATGCTCTGTGAAAAGGGGGTTAAACGCATCTGCAGAACGGTCGTCCCGTGCATTCCGTGCAGACTGACCTGTGCGGAAACTTTTTTTTTTTTCCTTTTGGCAAATTTTATGCATGTCCAAGGACCCTACTACCTCATTATTCGGCTGGTTGTTGGACAAAACGGATCCATACTGATGACTAGTCTGGTACCCCGCCGTACTTCAAAAGTATAACGTAGTGGTAGGGACAGGTGGCTTGCTTGGTATAATGAACAGACGAACAGATGACTTGCTTGATATAATGAATGCATCATGGAGATGCATTTTGCCAGAGCGCGGCTCAAAATTAAATTGCCCATGGGTGCAAGTAAAGGATTGTCCCTAGCCTGGGTCTAGGTGGTACAAATCTGTTAAACTTTTCTTTTTTACAATCAAGGTAAAGAATATAAGGGAAAAATGATCAGACTGGAATAAAGGCTAGTATTTATAACATACAGAAATAGATGTAAATCGTAATACTGAAAGTCATGGAAACCAAGTGCCTATGGCTAAGGTGTGAATGGTGGCCGCTGGGGATTGATTAACAGTGGCAACCCTTATATATTGGTGTCGTCATAAATTGGCCCGCAAATAGGCCCGTAGAGTCACGCAGTTTTTTAACAACCATAAATCGCCATTTGTTCATTGGAGACTAATACCAAGACTGATTCCAAATTAGTAGGTCAAAAGCCAGTTTATACAGCTTCTCCGGAAAAAAAATCAACTAGAAAATTAATAGTGGATATATGAATTCGTCCTTTAAGACAATAAATCTACAGATCTATATAGTTTTAGATCTAATATGCTTTCTCTTGAAACCGCAAATGATTAGATCTACAGTCCTGTCGGTGAATGTCAATTAACTTAGAATTTGGAAGGATTGTCTATAATTCTACACCCCGTGGTATTCGTTGAAGAAATTAGACATTTGCTTTTTTTTTTAAATCTCATCTCATGTACATGTATTTTTCAATTACTCAAAATGCGTTGGAAGAATAATCTTTGAATGTTGCATCTGGGAGTAGGTCTTTAATTCCAAACAAGTAAGCCTAATAAGCTTGTGGGTTGTTGTTGTAGGTCATCAAACGATCATGTTTCTTGCCTATTTATTTAGGAGTCCGTTTGGATTGATAGTTTTTCATCCAGTTCGAAAGTGTGCAGTAACTTTTTCAACCTCAACGATGCATCACTTGAAAGATCCTCTTGAATCAAGATTTGTTGCAAAAGTATTCAAGAAAAACCACAGGTAACCTAACTGGTCATTTCGTACCCAGACCAACTGAACTCACACATGGGTCAGTTTTTTCCTAGTTGTCTGTCATTCCATAATTAGTAACTAGCATTTCATACGTCCGTCATTACACACACAGTTTGTTCAGTTTACAACTAGGTGATATGGTTACGGACTGACCAAACACTGGCATTTTGTTCCTTGGACAAAGTGCCTTTTAAATGCAAAAAAAAATTGGCCCCATGTTCAAATAAGTGAGTGCATGTCAGGGTCTTGGGCAACTACTGGAAGTAGTTAGTTGCATACTGATTCCCTTTATTGATTTATGTCAATATCCCATAAATTAGGTTACCAAAGCATTGGTTTATACTAAGTAAATAATATTAAATAACCACTTTTTGTCACATTTATTGATATGCTTGGTCATGGCACAAAATGGTATTTTCATGGTACAAAAGTAAATTGGTGGTACTAAGTAGTAAATCCATGGTACGAAATGGTCACAAAGGGAATGGTACGAAATTGTTATGGTACAAAGTGACTGCATACCATTTGGACACCCTAAATGTTTGGACATGTTAAAAAATTTTCAACAATAAGCCATGTTTCTCAGGGTTTTTGAGACAACAGATTATTTGTTACTGGGTTAAAAAAATGGCACAATTATTTTTCAGAAAGTACAAGGAAGAAGATGTTTTTACCCAGTTTAATGTAAGTATGTTATAGTTCAAATTCTGGCTCACCTGAGCACAAAAGTACTCGATGTAAGCTATTTTTAGTGCCAGACTAGAACTGGCTGTCTGTTATAAATTTCTTATTTACGCTTAAGTCCAAATTTATGGTCTGATTTTTATGAAACAGGTACAGTTAAAATTTACTGGCAGGGTTTTCCTTGACGCATGATTTTGTGCGTTTTGACGCATTTGTAAGGAAAATGACCCATCTTTTTTTCAACAGTGTGTCATTGTAGGTGCACAAATACAATAAAGGTTACTTACAATCGTCTTTGCTACCAACGTTACATCGTTAGTACATAAGAAAGCAGAAGTATGAGAAGCAAATGGGACGAAAGACTAGACCGTGTATCGATTTTACGAGAACACAGTTGTATCAAACGGTTGATTCCTGTTATAAAAACAAAACACAATAACCCTTTTACCACAGAGAATTGCTCCACAAACTTGCACAATTCAACTCTTATATGTGGGTCACCAAAACACTGTGGTCATGTTGATGCCCTTGATAGATTGAAATTATGTAAATGAATGATGACTTATCTGCAGCTAGAGCATTTTTGCCTGTTAAGGACAGTCTTTTGATAAAGCATACTCAAGATACTCTATGAAAAAGATGCCATCTAGACTGTAAGCCCTTCTATACTGAGAATCCCTTGTGTTACAATGTATCTGACATCATGCAATAATTCATGGATACGTTACTGGCCTGGGCTTGGCTTTAAGCCCAAGGCCATAGGAATTGTATACCAAAATTTCAACCCCATTCAAGCATTTACAGAAAACCCCGAGTAAAAGTGAAAAGTACCGCCTGTTGGTGTGCTGAAAGAAACCATCCCTTAAAATAATAAAAAATATTTCGATTTGAGCATCATGGTAGGGTTTAATTTCACAACAAACTTTGATAGATGTGCGATTTTGATTGGGCGAAAGTGTTGAATGAGAATTTTGAACCCTGGTGAGGTTACTCTAAACTGCAAATTTGTGCATTTAACGTTGAAAGGAACAATTAGCAAACCTCGGATGATTGTTGATCAAATGTTTAGATGTAGGAATGCAATCGACCGAGTTGTGACAAGTGCTGTTGCCGAGCACTAATTGGGATTTTTTGTTTGTCCTTTTTCTAGACACCATGTGAATGACAAATAATGATAGCCTATTTTACGCAGACTGTGTGCTCTTTCTCTGAAAAAGGTGTCTCAAAACCTTACAATTTTAATTTTCGTAAAATTACTGTGCACGTCGTGTCTAAAGTTATAACTATGTATCTGATTGGTTTATATGCCTTCTTTCTTCCTGTAGGAGTTGTCCAGATATGACACCTCGGCCCATAACTATTTCGACCCATTGCAAATTCGGCGCGTTCAATATCAAATATGTATTAAAGTTTGTAACATGAGCCATTGAAAACCAGTTAATCATTAAAAAACAGTGAAATTTTAGACTTGTCTAAATTGAAAACATTTGCGGATGGCAAGATAGATTTAGCTGAAATGTTGGTTATTGCCTGTGAAAGTGCACAAAACCTTGTAGGAAAAAAGAGAGCATTTACTTATTTTTCCCAAAGGTTTTCATGAGGCTATATCCTTAGAGTCCTTAAAACTCGGGATTGTGTGGTAAAGAGTTAAGTAACTGTTGGGCGTTTTATATCGAATATCAGACTTGACATTCAGTGCAATCTGATCTTGATCTCCATAGGTATTTAGCGGCTGAACTGGGTCGAAACTTTTTGCTTTGCAAATTTTCTGCATGTCAAAGGACCAGTGTACTACATGATTCAGTCGGTTGTCCGACAAAATGGATTTTATGGATCCATAAATACATGACGGCTCGTTTGGATTGATGGATCACGGAGATGCATTGAACCCCCTTTTACCAGAGCATGGCTCATTTGTGTTTTCCATAAACACAACCAGGAGCTCTTCAAATTTATCAATCCTAGATCGCTTTACTCAGATGAGGGCTTAAGGTCCAACAGCCTGCTTGTTTATGAAAATTGGCTTTCCAACTTGGTTGATCATGGCAACTGAGAGATTCCACAGACTTTCAATGGGAAAATGGAAAAGTGGCACTGACAGCAGATATTTTTATACAAATGTACCTTGAGAGGTCTAGTATCATCCATATGATTTTATTCAACTCGTAGTCTTCAGCTTATTAGCTCACCTGAGCACAAAGTGCTCATGGTGAGCTATTGTGATCGTGCTGTGTCCGCCGTCTGTTGTGCGGTGTGCTTGTCCGTCGTCAACTTTTTACCTTGTGTACGCTCTAGAGGCCACATTTTCAGTCCAATCCTCATGAAACTTGGTCAGAATGTTTGTCTTGATAAAATCTCAGACGAGTTCGAAATTGGGTCATGTGGGGTCAAAAACTAGGTCACTAGGTCAAATCTTAGAAAAACCTTGTGTACGCTCTAGAGGCCACATTTTCGATCAGATACTTGTGAAATTTGGTCAAAATGTTTGTCTTGATAAAATCTCGGATGAGTTCGAAATTGAGTCATGTGGGGTCAAAAACTAGGTCACTAGGTCAAATCTTAGAAAAACCTTGTGTACGCTCTAGAGGCCACATTTTCAGTCCGATCCTCATGAAACTTGGTCAGAATGTTTGTCTTGATAAAATCTCGGGTGAGTTTGAAATTGGGTCATGTGGGGTCAAAAACTAGGTCACTAGGTCAAATCTTAGTAAAACCTTGTGTATGCTCTAGAGGCCACATTTTCAGTCAGATACTTGTGAAACTTGGTCAGAATATTTGTCTTGATAAAACCTCAGACGAGTTTGAAATTGGGTCATGTGGGGTCAAAAACTAGGTCACTAGGTCAAATCTTAGAAAAACCTTGTGTACGCTCAAGATGCCACATTTTCAGTCAGATACTGATGAAATTTGGTCCGAATGTTTGTCTTGATAAAAACTCGGACAAGTTCGAAATTGGGTCATGTGGGGTCAAAAACTAGGTCACTAGGTCAAATCTTAGAAAAACCTTGTGTACGCTCTAGAGGCCACATTTTCAGTCAGATACTTGTGAAATTTGGTCCGAATGTTTGTCTTGATAAAATCTCAGGCAAGTTTGAAATTGGGTCGTGTGGGGTCAAAAACTAGGTCACTAGGTCAAATCTTAGAAAAACCTTTTGTACACTATAGAGGCCACATTTTCAGTCCAATACTCTTGAAAAATGGTCAGAATGTTTGTCTTGATTATATCTTGAAATAGTACGAAAATGTGCCATGTTGGGTCAAAAACTAGGTCACTAGGTCAAATCTAAGAAAAATGTTGTGTATGCTCTAGAGGCCATATTTTCTGTCCAGTACTCTTGAAAGTTGGTCGGAATGTTTGCCTTGATAATATCTCTGAGTAGTTTGAAAATGGGTCATGTCGGGTGAAAAACTAGGTCACTAGGTCAAATCTTAGAGAAACCTTGTGTAAGCTCCAGAAGCCACATTTTCTGTCTAATACTCTTGAAAGTTGGTCAGAATGTTTGTCTTGATGATATCTCAGTAGAATTTGAAAATGGGTCATGTCGGGTCAAAAACTAGGTCACCTGGTCAAATCTTAGAAAAACCATGTGTACACTGTTGTGGCCACATTTTTTGTTCAATATTCTTTTAAAGTTGCTCAGAATGCTTGCCTTGGTAATATCTTGGATGAGTCTGAAAATGGATCATGTTGGGTCAAAATCTAGGTCACTAGGTCAGATCTTAGAAAAACCTTGTGTATCCTGTAGAGGCCACATTTTCAGTCCAATACTCTTGAAATTTGGTAAGAATGTTTGTCCTGATGATATCTTGGACCAGTTTGAAAATGTGTCATGTTGGCTGAAAAACTAGGTCACTAGGTCAAATCTTAGAAAAACCTAGTGTACAAATGACTCTCAGAAAGAAGCCTTTTGAAAACATTGTTTGAAAACGAGAAAATGCTGGTATCCAGCATTTTTTCCCTTTTTCACAATGTTTTCTACCCCTTTGAGAGACCAATCCCACAGCTTGATCCACATATTATTTGTTTTATGCAGAAGGTTCAGACTGATGAGTTTAAAATTTTATTGTTTGGTAATACATATATCTCACAAGACGTTGGAAATTGGTTGTGCTTGGTCAAAAGGCTCAGGTGAGCGACTCCAGGCCCATCATGGCCCTCTTGTCTGTTTACAAAGAAAGTGTCATGCTATTGTCAAAGCCGTCATTGTCGACTTGCAAAAAAAATTGACATTTAGTAATATCTCTGTTATTCCTGAATATATTTACTTTAATCTTGGACAAGTTATTTACTGTCAAAAGGGGTACCCATATAACAGGGGCAGGTAACCATCAAAATATTTTTGACACAGTTACGCCCTTTTGTATTACTTCGAATTTTCAGAACCTTTGACATTTTATCATGTATGTCATTAATGAAAGTAGAGGCATTTCTTCCCTTTTCGGAACATAAGGGCGCGCATGTGTTTTTCTTAAGGGTTTTCGAATCGAATTCTATCCGAATCCTTAAGAATTAATTCGATCCGAATCCTTAAGAATTAATTCTATCCGAATCCTTAAGAATTAATTCGATCCGAATCCTTAAGAATTAATTCGATCTGAATCCTTAAGAATTAATTCTATCCGAATCCTTAAGAATTAATTCGATTCGAATCCTTAAGAATTAATTCGATTCGAATCCTTAAGAATTAATTCGATCCGAATCCTTAAGAATTAATCCGATCCGAATCCTTAAGAATTAATTCGATCCGAATCCTTAAGAATTAATTCAATCCGAATCCTTAATTTTTCATTCTCTCCGACCCCTTAATTCTTCATTCGATTCGAATCCTTAAGTCTTCATTCTCTCTGACCCCTTAACTCTTCATTCTCTCCGAATCCTTAAGTCTTCATTCTCTCTGACCCCTTAAGTCTTAATTCTCTCCATCCCCTTAAGACTATCATTCTCCGACTCCGTCCCTTTAGGACTATTCTACTTCGTCCCTTTAGTTTAACTATCTCTCATCCTAATTATCTTTTCGTTTTCGTAGCGCGCTTATCGATCTTCTAGGTTAAAATCTTATAAATTTCGCGTATCATTACTTACGATTATTTTTTTCTTAATAAAATTGATTTTTAAAAAAACTTAATATAAAAGTAGGGGGAAAAAAATGGAAAATAATTTAATTACGAGTAGAATGATTACTAGTGAAGTAATGGAAAATAATTTAATTACGCGTAGAATGTTTTCTAGTAAAGTATCTTATCCCAAAGAATATGAGATACTCTTATCCGATTTAAATAAGTTTGATTTAAATATAGGCTCGGATATCGAGAAGTATATATATTACGAATATAGCGCGAAGATAGCGGAAATAAAACCGAATTATCCGGAAGCGAGAAAAGATTTTATACATTTTTTTAGTAAATTATACTTTATCTTCGATTTAAGAGATATGATAGGAGAGAAAATAGAAAAATATATTAATGTCGATATCCCTACTAAAATATTTAGAAAAATTAAAAACGTTATTAAAAAAGTGAAAGACAAGATTGATTATAGTTTCCCTAACTACCAGGGTAGTATCTATATACGTATTTTTTTCTTTCCTATTTGCTTTATTCCCGGACCAGAAAGTGAGACGAGTCGAGAGTTAGAAGAACGAGAGAGAGAAAGACGAGAGAGAGAAAGACAAGATAGAAAAGAAGGGCTTGCGACTAAAGAGTTAATAAGGAGAGAAAAAAATGAACTAAGAGTTCTAAGAAATGATGTAGATAGTGTTAGAAGTCGACTAAAAAGTATAGCTATATCTATAATAGGATATGATACAAAAGAAGTAGGTATACTAACTGAATTTATAATTAATAATAGCGCTAGAATAAGACAGGTAACGATAGAGAGGCTAAGTAATTTAGGACTAAGCGAAATCGGAAAAAAAGAAGATCCGATACAAATGTACTTAGAAGAAAGGTGCGTAGCCTGTTTAAGTAATAAACCGTGCATACTCTTTTTATCTTGCGGACATATTCCCGTTTGCGAAAAATGTAATAGGATGAGTATTTGTCCTCTCTGTAGGGAATCAGGTAATAAAAAATTTACGATAAATACAAAATAAATATTTAGTCGAATTTATAACTTTTAAGAATAAAGTTATAAATTTTTTCCGAGTTAAAAAAAAATCTAAATAGTTTCTTTCTCGTTCCTATAATGTCCTAAAGACCTCGTGTTTATTTTATCGTCTATCAAGTATTTTTTATCATCATTATAAGATAAAGCTTTCTTGTTTATCTCCTCGGTATTTATTTCGTGTCTATAACTTCTTAGCGAAGGCATACTTCTGTATAGATCCTTACCGCCGAGTAAACAATCTTTATAATGCTGGAAATGCATATCGGAATTAACTTCGCATTTTTTAATTCCTTTACATCTTTTAACTTCCTCGCCTTCTATATTTCTAAAGGCGTAATTTTTCGCTCTTAAACCTACGAACTCCGTCATAATATTTCCGCCTAGTTCGTCTTTAAACTTCCCGAGTAACCTTTTATTTTCGTTATATTTTAGGAAATGATCGTCGGGATAATTACTCGTATTGAACATCGTGATCTTTTCCGGTTCGATATCTTTATAAAAATCGTCGGTTTCTATCTCGAGAATAAAACTATCGGTATCCGTATAACATAATCTAACGTTTTTACCGTACTTCTCTTTAAAATAATTATAATAAGTATCGTACATACGGATTTTACTAATATCTAAAATACTCATTCCTAGGTAAGCGGGTTTATCATATTTTATTTTAGTCTTTTTCATGTGTACAGCTACCAAGTTCTCGCTGAATACGGTAGTATGATCGTAAGTCGGTTTAGCGACGAGTTTTCTATACTGATAACCGGTCTCGCTAGAAACTAATTTTATATTTACTCTATACCATACATTTTCCATAGTCTTACCGAAAATGGAATTCATCATTAGTTTAAAAAACTCTTCTTCGAATTTATTACTCGCCTTTTTTCTTAGCTCGACGTTTAAATCGATATACGATTTCATCCAAGGGCTTTCTACGAATTTAATTCCTCGACGTATCTTTTTAAGTTTTAAACCTAATTCGAGATACGTATTTAAAGCTTCGTAATGTATGATATAATTTTCTTTATCGTATAAATTAGGTACGAGCTTTTTTACCTTTTTAATATCCAATTGTTCCGGCGCTAGAGGATAATCGTTATGTTCATCGTGTAACTCTCGCGGATAAACTAAATCTACTTCTAAGATCATACCTTGACCTTCTATATTACAATATTTTTCCCATTCTTTTAATTCTTCTTCAGTAGCCATTTCGAAACCGTGAGTAGGAAGAGGCTTACTCATAGCCCAAGGATAAAGACTATTCGCGTCGATATACGTTAAATACATCGAAGGTTTACTCGGATCGTATAAGTCTCCCATATATTTATTATTAGCTTTAGAATATCTTTTACTAGCCATGCTAATACCGCCTCTAATTCCCTTTTCTATCATTAAAAGCATGTCCGGATCCGATAAAAGTTCGAGTTTTACTTTCGTTTTCTTTAACATAGCGTCCATAGCTAAACCCGGAGAAGTAAAATACCAAGCCGGATCTAATTCGTAATGCTCGAAGCAAATATCCCTAAAGTTCTCGAAAATATCGGCTAAAAGTAATACGTCTATTCTATTATAAAGTTCGAGATAATCCCGTAAAGTTTCCGAATCGAAAGTTTTCCAAACCTTAATCGCATGTTCGTAGTCTTCTAAGCTAATATTTTTTCTATTCAGGCTGGAATAAAATTTCTCTATAGGAGGTAAGCTCGTTTCTTCGAGTTTTTCGAAACAGTCTAAATACTGGTAAGGGAAAACTCCTTTCCTTCTAACTAAAGGTAACTCTTCTTTCGTAAAGAATTTAGACAAGGTTTTTAACTGGCTTTCATCTAAATAACTCGAAAGAGTATCTAAACTAGTTTGCATAAATTTCATGCTATCTACGAATCTAATGGTATGAAAACTATTATTACCGATTCCGATCTTCTTACTAAAACTAATATATCTTTCTTCGTTATTCGGAATGCAATCGATCTTCCCCATGGTTTTACCGAGGATTTTAATAAAAAGATGAGCGTCGTATCCGCTCAAGTTATGGAGAAATACTGGAGTAAAATTCGGCGCTTGCGCTTTTAAGTTACATTCATTATGAGCGGCGCCTCTAAATTTTCCCGTAAAATGACAATGATCTTTTACCTTAATATTTTTCCCTTCAGTAAACTCTTCGTTACAAATCCAGCAGATTTTCTCTCGCTCGTATCTCTCTCGTTCCAGTTTCGTTAATATCAATGGTTTAGGTTTCTTGTAGTAATTAAAGTAAATTTCTCTTATATCGTGCGTTAAATATTCTATAAACTTTTCCTCCGCTTTTTCTCCGGTATATTCTCTTAATATAGGAGCGCAGACATTATCGTCGAAACATTTTATAACGTAGCAGAAACTGCAAGGTATATGTTTCTGAGTTTTAATCGTATAACTATTTTCGGGATTCGGATTACAGCTATTTATAGGTGATAAGACACTTTCGAAATCGGCGTACACGGCGAAAGGAACCTTTATTTTTCTAATAAGATTTTTAAATTCCATGATGGTACCCTTTTCCGGCATTTCCAGAGTAACGGGCTGGTGGCCTTCGCAATATCTCTTATGATTTTCCAAAAGCCGTTTACTAGTAAAATGATTTAAGCAAAGCATGCAGTATTCGATATTCCCTTTATCCGTTACTTGCGCTCTCATTAAGCCGCTAAAATTTTTTATTAAAGCGTAATGACTTTTATCTCCTTCTTCGATATAAAGAAGGTTCACGTGATTACTACCTATTTTTTTAGGCGCCCTAATACGGTTTATCTTCTTTTTCGGCGTATACTCGAAGATATTAACGCTAATTTCCGGATTTTGTTTTTCGAACTTATCTATATCCTTAAATGAAACGGGATATTCTATTCCATTCATGTTTAAACTTTTTTCCTTTTCTTTTAATTTCGAATCGACTCTATGCACGTTTGTTTGTACGGGATTTAACCATCTCAAAATACACCATAAAAAGCATTTTTCGTCTTTATTCTGGATGTTAATAACTACTCCCTTATTCCGAATCCATTCTGGTAAAGGTAAGTAGCCGTTAGCTTTTAAAGGATCATAGATGGAACTTTTTAACATTATTTCGGTTATATTTCGTAGTGTCCAGCCGCTTTTTTGTCTAAACGAAACTTTCTATATGTTTTATAATCTCATCTCCCATTTTATTGTATAAAGCGTTAAAATTCATTTCCTTCGAAACGATTTCATTATCATCGGAATAAAAACGAGCCAGAACTAATTTGCCATAATCAGGCTCATACATATATGCTTCGATATTCATTTTTACTTTTCTTCCGGTATTATCCGATAAAATTTTTACATCAGTTCTCTCATATTATCTAGAAATAAGGTTACTGAAACAAATTGCATGTGCCATGATTCGCTTGTTACCCAAGATGCATTAGGATTCCATGGAGGCGCTACGCCTTTATATATTCTAATTTTGTCATCAAGGGCGGTTTTTACTAGTTTTATTAGCTCCACTGGCCGAAGGCCAGCGGGCTTATGTCATGGCCCGGTGTCCGTCGTGCGTCCGTCCGTCCGTCCGTCCGTGCGTGCGTGCGTTAACTTTTATTTCAAACATCTTCTTCTCTGAAACTACCCATCCGATTTTCACGAAACTTCACAGAAATGATCCTGACATGGTCCTCTTCAGAATTTCTTGAAAGAATTTGATTCCTTCAAAAACTCTGGTTGCCATGGCAACAAAACTGAAAAATATTGGAAATCTTTAAAAATCTTCTTGTCTGAAACCATAAGGCATAGGGCTACCAAATTTGGCATGTAGCTTTATGTAGTAGACCTCTATCAAGTTTCTTCAAATTATAGCCCTGGGGTCAAAATTGGCTCTGCCCCAGGGGTCACAAGTTTTACATAGGCTTATAAAGAGAAAACTTTAAAAATCTTCTTGTCTGAAACCATAAGGCATAGGGCTACCAAATTTGGCATGTAGCTTTATGTAGTAGACCTCTATCATGTTTCTTGAAATTATAGCCCTGGGGTCAAAATTGGCTCTTCCCCAGGGGTCACAAGTTTTACATAGGCTTATATAGAGAAAACTTTAAAAATCTTCTTGTCTGAAACCATAAGGCATAGGGCTACCAAATTTGGCATGTAGCTTTATGTAGTAGACCTCTATCATGTTTCTTGAAATTATAGCCCTGGGGTCAAAACTGGCTCTTCCCCAGGGGTCACAAGTTTTATACATAGGCTTATATAGAGAAAACTTTAAATATCTTCTTGTCTGAAACCATAAGGCCTAGAGCTACCAAATTTGGCATTTAGCTTGATCTAGTTGGAGTCTACCAAAAGTGTCCAAAGTATAGTCCTGGGGTCAATTTGGCCTCATACTTGGAGGGGGGGTTCACAAGATTTACATAGGCTTACATAGGGAAAACTTTTAAATCTTGGTGTACATAGCCATAAGGCTTAGGCTACCAAATTTTGCATATAATTATAGCATTATTTAGTGGACAGTTACAAAGAGGGCCCAAGTTACAGCTCTAGGATCAAGTTTGGCCCTGCACCAGGGATCACAAGTTTTACATGGGTTTATGGAGTGAAAAGTTCAGAAACCATCTTGTTACCAGCCATAAGGCCAAGAACTCCCACATTTGGCATGTTATTCTTCTAATACAATATTCCCCATTTAGTCAGACTGTAGCCATGAGGTCAAAGTTTTATAACGGCTTATATAGTGAAGACTTTTCTTCGTGGTTTATATTTATAAGCCAGTGGAGCGATACAGGGCCATCATGGCCCTCTTGTTTCTATTTCTCGCGGGGTTAATTCGCGTAAAATCTCGAGTAACTCTTTTTTATTATACCGGCGATAATTAGGTAGTTAATTAAGTTCGGCGCAATATTGAAGATCACCTAAGGTAAGAAAATCTCCCTTATCCGATTTTTCTAAACGCTCGATTAAATCCTTTTTCCTAAGCTTAGAGTATCCTTTATAGCCTTCTTTCTTAGCTATTTCATGAAGGGTTCTTCTCGGTAGCTTTTCGAGATAATTATCCCATAAGTACTTAAGATGAAAATCTCTTATATGACTAATATCCGATATCTTTTTTTCTCCGTTTAAAACCTGATTTAATTGGTTTTTAGTAAGCTGAGAGTATCCTTTAAGACCATTATCCTTAGCTACTTTTTTAAGATCCCTTAACGTTTGTTTTCGTTCTCTCGGCTCTTTAACTAATTGTTTTCGTCTGCTTAAAACCTCGATTAAATTTTCTTTACTAAGTCTAGAGTATTTTTTAAGGCCTCTTTCCTTAGCTATATCTTGAAGACCTCTTATCGTCTGTCTACTAAGATCCTGATCCGATCCTCTTACATTAGCGCTAAAATCCGATATATTCGCTCGTCCGCTTAAAACCTCGATTAAATTTTCTTTACTAAGTCTAGAGTATTTTTTAAGACCTCTTTCCTTAGCTATATCTTGAAGACCTCTTATCGTTTGTCTACTAAGATCCTGATCCGATCCTCTTACATTAACGTTAAAATCCGATATATTCGCTTGTCCGCTTAAAACCTCGATTAAATTTTCTTTACTAAGTCTAGAGTATTTTTTAAGTCCTCTTTTCTTAGCTATACCTTGAAGATTTTTTATCGTTAGTCTATTATAATCAGTGTCCATTTTTTTTTTTATATAATAGATTTTCTTAAACTATTATATAAAATTTATAGACTTTTTATCGCGTAGAATTTTTTTATTACTCTTCTACACATAGCGCATCTATCGCTCTTCGAGTTTTTAGTATTACACGACGCGCACATGCATACGTGTCCGCAGGGAATATTAAATATATCGGCTTTTTCTCTTGACAAGCGCAGCACGTATCATGCACGAAAGATGTTTTTATTACGGGTTCTTCGGGTTCTTCGTCTTCTTCGTCTTCTTCATTATCAGAATCTTCTTCTTCAGTATATCGTGCATCTGAGTAATCTATTCTTAGTTCTTCGGGAACTTCGTCTTCATCCATCTCTCGAAGCAAATTTTCGTATTTTCCTTTTAACTCGCTTAATTTTTCCCATAAAACGTCTCGTCATTTCGAGAGGAGCTCGCGCTTTTATAATTTCTTCCCTTCGTTCGTGAAAGATTCTTTCTTCTTCGATTTGTTCGTCCTTTACTTCCCTTAGTACTTTTAATTGCGTCCTCATTTTATCGAGACGTAAATCTTTTTTTCCGTAAGATAATTCCCGAGAAAATATATCTTCGGTCATTTCTCGGGTTATCATGGAAAGACAAGAAATTTTCCAACTTAAAAAATCGAGAGTCATCCTAATTCCGGGTAATTGTCTTACTATGTAACTAATTTTATCTTCTTCTACATTAACCAGGTCACCTTGTTTCGAGATTTCTTCTTTTAAATAAAGCGCTCGTTTTACTCGTTCCGACATTTTTTATATAATAATTTTTTTTCTTAAACTATTATATAAAATTTATAAAACCTTAATCTTATATTTATTTTTCCAAACTCTATCTTCCCAATTTAAAATTGTTTGGGGACAATGATTAATAAATTTACCGGCTTTATAAACCGATGGGAATTTGTGTATTTCTCCGGTTTGAACATCCTCTAAAATAACTTTTCTCGGATTTTTCTTGATAGTTTTTAATCTTTCGTACTTAGGATCGGCTACCGGTCGTTCATATCCGAGTTTTATCGAAGCTTCTGGCGTAGGTATCGCTTCTGGCGTAGGTATCGCTTTTGGCGTAGGTATCGCTTCTGACGTAGGTATCTTCTTTCCCGGTACTAGTCCGTGCTCTAATAATAACCCTAAATAATATTCCTTATCTCCGTAAGAGTTATATTTTATATTATTCTCATCGAGAATTTTTTTAATATCCTTAACAGTTAACATTTTATTATATAAAGAAAATATTTAAACTAAAGTACTACGGTCATTTTATTACCGTCGGAATGGAAGGATAATAACCTGTCGCTAATAATAACTGCGTACGCTTCCGTGTTTGCGGGTACATTAGCTCTAAAAAACATTTTAACTTGCATATCGGTAGAAGAATATTTTATCTTTTCGCTTTGTTTAGTGACATCAAACACGAACAAAGGATAAAGGGTTTTATAATCCGCGGGAGAAATACTCGGATTTGATACTAATTCGTCCATGCTAAAAAACTTAGATCTGAATAAAGCGGTGTCTCCGTACGCTCTACTATATTTATGTTCTCCAAAATGTAAATTATAGTCGACCGCGGGATATCTAACGGCGTTTAACATGACGTAAATATTTTCGATATTTAAGTTATCAAATACGGCCGAGTTTACTCCTTGATCAACTTTCCTATTGTTCTGAAATCCGATAATGATAAAACGCGGTACCTCGGGAGACGAATTAACAGAAAGTCTCCAGTTAAATGTTCTCGTTTCAGTAACCGAAGTAGACTCGCATTGTATCTTTCTATACCCGGCAGGGAATTTTTCTTTTTTCTCTATAAGCTTATAAAGAGTCGTCTTTTCTTCTAACGCGGGTAAGACATGAGGAACGAACCACGATATTTTAGTTAAATTAACTCGACCATTAACAATCGCATTACCCGCTCCATCCAGAGCGGCTTTAAATATCGCTTCGCTATCGTCATTTCTGGTTAAGGTAAGAGTTTGTTTCATCCCGTAAATAACTTTTTTATAATCTTCGCAGAACCCGAATATATGTTTTAACGGAACTCTAAAACTAAACGTACCGCGCGGATCCGGATCTCGTATAATATACTGTCTTCTTACTTCGAAACCGCTATTGGTATTATCCGCGTTAAGTCCGGTGTCTTTATACCAGAGCTGATTTAATCCCTGCGATTTAGAAAAATCGTCCGGGTATTTTAATAAGCCTAACATCGTAGTAGCTTGACTGGGATTTGTTAAGGATTCGATCGACTGTTAGTTAAGCTTATAACTAATATTTTTAAAAAGATACATCAGAGCGTTATTCGTTAACGAGATATTAATACCAGCGTCATAGGGATTTCCGTCATCACTCCTTACTAATTTGCCGACGAAAAGTAAATAAGACTCGGAAGGATGAGTAAAAATATCTTGAGTTCCGATATTAATCCTGATTTCTCCCGCGGGATTGTTTAGATTGGTACCAGTAATAGGTTCATACTCATGAACCTCGTATTCGTCGATACTCGTATTTTCCGGGATCGGTTCCGTAATATTTAAAATACTCATTTTATTATATATTATAATAATTTAAACTATTATTATAATATATTTTTTTCGTCTATGTCGTTTTAATACCCGAACCTCTATTTAATTTCTTAATTGATTTTTCTATAGCTATCGCTTTGTTACAGCTACCATCCATTAATGCGCTGGTACTTTGAGGTAGCGCGTTATTATCTCGCGTTTCGGGTAACTCGGCGTATTTTTGTAAAATTTTCTTAGATTTACGATTTAAAGCCTTTTTAACTAATCCGCTCGCAGCGTCTACCGCGGCGCTCTTTCCGGCTTCTAAAGCTTTTTTCGCTCCCTCCTTAGCGACGCTTTTTCCTACATCTAAAGCGGAAGAAGCGACTCGTTTAGCAATATCTCTAGTAAAAAGTTTAGCACCGAGGTTAGCTAAACTATCAAATATTCCAGTACCGCCGTACTTGTACTGTCTTCTATATCCTCTTTTTTTATTCTCGATCATCTTTTATAATATAGACATTAACTTTTTATAGCTTTTCCCATTTAAGTAACCTTGTCTTTTTAATTCGTCACACACGCTAACGATCTCGTTTCTAACTCCCGTATTACCCGACGCTTTACTCACTAAAAGTAGGTCTAATCTTTTTAATAACGCGTTTGGATCGCACGGAATAATAGTTCTTGTTGCAGTTACTTTTCCCGGTTTAATCGCTTCCCAAATAGGAGAGAGTAACATCCATTTTCTTCCTCTAGAAGATTTCGGGTAAATACTATTCGGGTTATTACCGCGAAAAAGAGTATCGCTTCTTACGACTAGTTTACTATATTTCTCGTAATCTTCTTCGTTAAAAATGTTCGAATCCGGGTTTCTAGAAGTAATTAACTCCCAGAAACCTGGGGTACCTTTATATGTCTCATCATCTAACACGATATCGTTATTATCAATCGTAACCTCTTTATTTCCGATAAAAAATTTACCGCCTTTAGAATATAACCCGTACGTTTTGTCGACGGAAGAAGATTTATGCGCGTATTTCATTAAATATTTAAGCGCGGTCGGTCCGATAACTTCCAGTTCATCTTCGTCCATAGTTACTTCTCCTTCTTTAGAAGTAAAAAGCTGTATTGACGGGTAATTCGGTAATTTTATCGCAGCTTCTTTAATAGGCTTGAGTTCCTCCGTAATTTTTTCCGACGCGACTCTTTGCGCTTCCGTAATAGGCTTAAAAAATTTTGAAAGATCGGATTGTAATTCTATTTCTCCCGTTTTTTCCGCTATGTTCCTGTCGCGAATATTCTTTTTCGTCTCAAGAAACCGTTTTACAAGTAAGTCCCTTTTTTCCGGATCATCGATTTTTAAATAAGGCATTTTTTATTAGGTCTTTTTATTTTTAAAACGCGGATTTTTACGCGGTTTTTTATCGCGTTTCGTAACTAAAGCTACACAAAAACTTAATTATAGGCTTTTTAATATTCCGACGGCCCGACACTATTTTTTTCAACCAGCTTCCGAAAGGACTCGCGCTGTTCTTTTCTCCCTTTCTCTATTAACGATTTTTCCTGTTCGCTCGTAATCTCTTTCTTAGATTTTGACCTAATTTCTTCTTTCATCTTCTTATATTTCTCTAATTCCTCTGCGATTAACCGAAACTCTTCATCCGTGACTTTATTGTCCGATAAAGCTTTCGAGACGTGAGTCGATATAGTATTTAATTTAGTATCGGCGATTGTTTTAATCTTCTCGTGTTTTTCCGCCTTTTTCCGAGAATTGTTAACGACGTATTTCCCGGCTAAACTTAATAAGCCGCATAAACCGGCTATACTTTCTATCGCTATAACCGCGGGTAAAAAAACTACCGTTAGTGACAAGGCTATTCCTCCTATTCCTCCGGCTGTAGTTACGGTAATTAAAACCGTATCTATATTATCTACTATTCTCGCCACTCTAAAATATTTCTTACTCAAAGCTTCTCTTTTCACGACCTCTCCTTATAAGAAGTTTTGTATCTCGTTAATTTTCTGTAACCGATGACCGTGTCCTTCATCCATTGGAGGAGCCGTAGGTAATTCGGGATATATATTAATATCTTTCATCTCCATTTTTATAGGAAAAGATTTTTTAAACTCGATAATGAACGAAACATAAAAGTTCGTTTTCTTTTACTTTTACCGGTTCCTTCGAATTATTAGTAATAGCGACTAAAATATTCGGAACATCTCCGAAGCTAATCTCATTTAGTAAACTACATTTTTTATATCTTAGTCCGTAATCTAAAGAAGTTAAAATTACGCCTTTAGTCGACCAAAAGCCTAAACCTAATGCTACGTGAATTACTTGACTCGGAGTTAACCTAATTTCCTCCTGAGCGAAGATTTTCCAAGTTACGGAATCTATTTTTATCGGCGGATATTTTAATTTAGTAAAGGGTTTCCATTGTATCGTTCTCGGTTTAGAAAATATCGATCTCGCGTCGAGTTTTCGCACGTACATTTTTTTATATTATAATATTAATTAATTAATTAATATTATAATTTTATAATATAGCGCCTAAAATAGGTATACTCGCGAAAGGACTATTAGGTCCTAAAATAAGACCGTTTCCTTCAAACAGCTTCCCTCCCTGTTTTAAATATAAACCGTCACCGACATAAGCTAGTCCTTAACCTTTATAAGGACTCAAATAAAGGCCTTTACTGTCAGTTTCTATTTTACAAACGCAGCCTCCTTTTTTTTAGAAAAAGTCCCGATCCCATAGCCTTCTGTACTCCCGATGAAGCTAATCCCGAAAGAGCGCCGACTCCTAAAGCTGGTAAAACGGTTTTAGCTAAAGCCGGTAAAGCGCTAGCGGCTAATCCGGCTAACATTCCGAGAAATCCTCCTTTTATTTCCTTATTACTTTTAAGCTGTCTGGAGGACATTCTTATAGTAACTCCCGTACCATTTTGATAAGCTTTAGCTATTTTTTTCTCTTGAGTACGGGTAACCGCTAAAACGTCATTTCCGCGTAAATCCTCGTGACCTAAACGGATGGATACTTTACATTCTCCTTTTTTAATAGCGGACGCTAGTTTTTTCTTTTGTCCTTCCGATATATTAACTTTGATATTCACGTAACTCGTCATTTTATATACGTTTTTTTTATTTTATGACTCTCTAATATGAAACCTTATCGTAACATTTTCTCCTCTTAGATTTAATAAAGTTCCATTTTGATCCGTAATTCTTACCGCTAGATGGTGTATTTCTTTTAATGTTATTGGTAAATATACTAAATTAACCGGCGATTCGATTATCTTATATCCCGGCGCGACTTTAGGGAAAAAAGAATAAATCGTGTTTTGCGTCGTACCATTAACGTAGCTTCCCGAGATAATATCGATATTAACGAACACGGAATTTATACTGAGAATGTTTACTACATTCTCCGACTTGTGAAAACCCGCTTCGTATTTCGCGCGAGTAAAACCTAGTACTTTAGAAACGGAACTCGAATGATTAAAATCTACACTATAATCGCCTTCGAGAGTAAGAATAGATTTTAGAGTATTCGTGTTCGTGGAAATTTTAATGGGATATTCGTCATTAACTAAGTCAATGTGACCATTTTTCCTCATTTCCTGATGTACGGTATCATTAATGTCCGCGAGATCGTAACTTCCTTCCGGTATTACTATTTTAAACCAAGAAGTACCATTGTCCGGAGAATAAATAAATATATTATTTGACGCGTCAATGTTCGGGAAAGAGTAATAGGTTTCGAGATTTACCAAAGCTATTTCGTATTCTCTATCTTTTTCCAGCTGTAAGGAAGGATTAAATCTTGTAGTAAAGTCCATCTTGTTAGCGCTTACTATAATTTGCGCCAAGGTTTTTTGACGCGTATTATTAGCTATCCGTTCTAAAAGTTCTTCTTCCATTTTTTATAGGAAATAATTATTTATCGCCTCTTTCTCCTAACGCTTCCGGTATATAAAACTCATCGAGGCCGCGCCTATACTTTCCTTTATCTCTTTCGCTAGATAAATCAAGAGTAACGAAACCGAAAGGTTTTTCCCATCCCTTATAACAAAATTTTCTAAACTCTTCTTTAGGCATATCTTCGCTTACATGATCTCCGTAAATATGATTAATGTTTTTTAGGTCTTGTCGAAAAAGACAAATAAAATTCGCGTTTTCCCTAATAGTCTGTCTCGGTAACTTAAAATAGTTTTGCGAAAGGTAAAAACAGTCGACATTACTATGTCTTCCGCGAATATAATAACATTCGCACTTGTTTTGTTTTATCTAAAAGTAGATCGTCAAAAATCATTAAATTTTTGTTCTCCGTTTCCAGCTCTCTCGGATCGGGTACATCCTCTGAAGTTTCGAAGAAACTACACTCTATATCCGATTTTTTAACATCTCCTATGTCCTTGGACCATTCTTCGATTAAATCTTCCGCGCTAAAATCGGAATCCCATATTTCTTCGCGATTATTAAAGAGCTCTAAAATACACTCTTTCGGTAATCTTTCTTCTAAAGCTTTTTTAAGTACGCGATATTCGGGCTGGAAAAGGCTTTTTCCGTAAACGCATAAATTATCGTAATCGAGCCATTTCGGCTTTAGTAAAAGGTTTAATAAAAGCGTAGTCTTTCTGCATCCCGATTTACCTACGATTAACCCTCTAATGCTTTTAGGTAAAAGAGGACTATTAAATCTGCTCGATTCTACTTCATTCCAAGATAAATCTTCAATGTTTATTTTTATATATATATTTAAAAAATTTAATATATATATAAAAAAGATGTATTGCGTTAAATGTAGAAAAAAGACCGATACTGGTCCGCTGACTTATAAAGTCGCTAAAAATGGAAGAAATATGGCCCAAGGGAAATGCGCAGTATGCGGTACGACTAAAACTCAGTTCGTTAAGTCAGAGGGTTCCAAGCCAAAGAGCGCTAAACCGAAGAGCGCTAAACCGAAAAAAGCGCCAAAAAAAAAAAGAAAACTTAGGAGGATCGATACTTAATAGGATGATCAATACTTTACCCGTCAAAATGCATCTTCCTGGTCATAACTTTACTGGACCCGGTACGAAATTAAATAAAAGACTAAACTCCGATTTAACTCCTAAGGAATGGAGTAAACCGATAAACCGCGTTGATAAAGCCGCTTATAATCACGATATTTGTTATCTTAAACATAATGACACGGCTACTAGAAATTCTATTTGTGACGCGAATATGTTAACGGAGTTAAAGGGAATTTATAATCCGACTCTTAGGGAGAAAATGGAGCGAACCGTCGTTAGTAATCTGATCGGCGCGAAGAAAAGATTCGGAATGGGAATTTAAAAAAAAAATTCGATATGGAGGATTTAGCTGAAGAATTACATAAACCCGTAAGAAGAAAATTTAGGAAAAGGAGAGTCTTAGTAAGCGGTATTGATGAGATATGGGCCACCGATTTAGTAGACATGCAGAAATTTTCTGAATCTAATCAAGGTATAAGATATCTTCTCGCTATCATCGATATCTTTTCTAAGTACAGCTGGCTGGTTCCGTTAAAAGACAAAACCGGAAAATCCGTCTCTGAAGCATTAAAGAATATTTTTAAGGAAAGAAAGCCGGAGAAATTATGGGTAGATAAAGGAAAAGAGTTTTATAACAAAGATGTTCAAGATTTAATAGAAATATACTCTACGCAGAACGAAGAAAAATCTTCCATAGTAGAGAGATGGATTAGAACGATGAAAGAAAGGATGTGGAAATATTTTACCGCTAAAGGTACGGAAGTTTATATCGACGTGTTACCGGATCTCGTTAAAAAATATAATAATACGAAACATTCTTCTATTAAGATGACACCCGTAAATGTGAGTAAGAAGGAAAATGAATATAAAGTTCTGGCGAGTCTTTATCCCTTTCGTCCCGAAGTATATAAAAAGCCGAAGTTTTCCGTCGGTGATAAAGTAAGGATAACCGTAAAGAAAAATACCTTTAGAAAGGGATATACCGAAAGATGGACTGACAAGGTTTTTACGATTTCTAAAGTAAAAAATACCTTACCCGTTACGTATAAGATTAAAGATCTTGCTGGAGAAGAAATAATAGGAACCTTTTACGAACCCGAACTACAAAAAACTGCGCAGACCTCGTTCGAGATAGAAAAGATTATTTCGGAAGATAAAGATAATAATAAATCGCTAATAAGATGGAAAGGTCATCCGGTCATATATACGTGGCTCGATAATAAAGTTATTAAAAATATGACGAAATAAAAAAAAATGGATATCGCTATTAAAAACGTAATTTTACCTAATAAGCCGTTAAGTAACTTCGAACTAGAAGATGCCGCGAGAGAATTAAAAATACCTTCTTTTAGAGGAGTATTTTTAAGAGATTCTTTACCGGAAAACAGTAAGGTAAATGAATGCGGTATATTAAATCTCGATGATACGAGCAGACCCAGTACTCATTGGGTAGCCTGGTATAAAAATGGAAGACTAAAAATTTATTTCGATAGTTACGGTATACAGCCTCCTCTCGAACTAAAAGAATATCTAGAGGATCCGATATTTTATAATACGGATCAATTACAGTGAGCCGATCAAGTATTCTGCGGACATTTATGTTTATTCGTTCTAAAAGAACTGACTTCCGGAAACGAATTCCAGCGAGTTTTAAATTAACTTTTTTAGTTTATTTAAAAAAAGATGCCGGTCGATAAATTCGGAGGAATGGACTACGTTAAACCTAGCGGAGACGGTATTTCGATCTCTTACGTTAATAATAATTTTTTACGGAAAGACGGAACAACCGAAGTTACCGGTTCTATAAATATGAACGGTAATACATTAACTAGAGTTAGTAATCCCGCGAATCCTCAAGACGTAGCGACTAAACATTACGTAGACGCTAAAGGAGGGTTTTTATTAGAAAATGGAGGTTATCATATGTTAGGATATTTAAACATGGGATTTAATAAAATAAAAAACTTAGATGATCCGACGGAACCGAGCGAAGCCGCTAATAAAAAATACGTAGACGAAAGCGATAGAGCGATCGTTAAAATGGGAGACGGAAGTTTTTCCGCTACCGCGAATATAAATATGCGAGGATACCATTTGTCAAATCTTTTAAATCCCGCGCGACCTCAAGATGCGGCTACTAAAAATTACGTAGATTCCGCTAATCGAGCTTTCGTTTACGGTAGAGGAGGCTATATAGCGACTTCGGACATTTATATGGGAGGACGAAGAATTTCTAATATCGGTACTCCTTTAGAAGCGAACCAAGTCGCGAATAAATCTTACGTAGATTCAACGGTTTTAGCGGCTACGGGAGGAGAAGCTTTAACGAGAAACCCTGACGGCTCTTTTACCGCGAATGGACGAGTAGATATGAAAGGAGAAAGAATTACGAACTTAGCCAAACCCGTCGATAATGATGATCCCGTAACGATATCTTTTTTAACCAAACGGTTAGCGTTTTTTTGGACGGACCTTATACCGTTAATCAGAAGGGAACTACCTAAATCTATAATAAGTATTCACGCCGAAGAACAAGGTCCTTTATCGAACGGAAATTACAAGTTTTCTTTCGGTAACGGTAGTAGCGGAAGATCGCACGGTTTAGGAGGTTATTGTATGTCCGCTCCCGGTAGGATTATAAGAGGTTCTTTAACGGTTTTAAAAGGGAATGATATTTTAGACGAAGAAGCTAAAATTAACTTAGTAATAAACGGTATCGAAAAAACCGACTACTCCTTAATAAAAAAAGTAGGAGAAGGCTGCAGCTGCGCAGTTTTTCCTCAGCCTTTAGAATTAAATCAATGCGACGTAATAAACTTTTTAACGAAGACCGATAATCCAAACGCGAAAAACTCTTATTTAACGATACTCGTAGAACTCGATTTATAAATATATTAAATTTCTTTTTTTTTCCCGATGAAAAAAATTTATAACTTTATTTAAAAAGTTATACATTTATAATTCGTCATCGGAGTATAACTCTATTTTAGAAGGACGCGATATTTTTTTAAAACGTTCAGCGTTCTCTTCGACTATAATAACGTCGGAAATACTCAAATTTACTTTTACCGAATTCGATTTAATAAAAACATTCGTAAAATCTATATAAGCGATTACTCTGCATCTCATTCGCACGAAATAACTAGTATCTTCTGTCGTTCCAAAATCGCTCAATACCTCCTCGTAATAATTAGTAGAATGTTCTACTCTCGAGTAAAAAATATTATTTAATTTTTCGAGATTAATGACTTGTCCTTTTTCTAATTTAAATTTTTTCGGTGCTTCTTCCCGTAAAAACTCCGAAATGCTATCAAATACTTTTTTAAACGCTATTTCGCTTTCGGTCGGATTTTCTTCATCGCGAAAAAATAACAAAGGCATAAACGAGTCCGCCGGATTAATTTTACCTTCGTATTTTCCATAAGTAAACAAAACGGGCGAACGTAAACGTAAAACCCTCTCTTTCCCATCCGGATACTTATAATATAATTCCCTCGTTTGGTAATTATAAATATCCATATCGTGCGTAGCGTTATCACGAATCCCTAGGTTTTTTATATTAAAGTCTCGGAATTTTACGAAATTATTTTCTTCTTCCGCCATTACGCTTTTTTATATAAATTTTTTTCTTTAAACAATTTTTTTTTAATCGCGAAATTTATAAGATTTTAACCTAGAAGATCGATAAGTGCGCTACGAAAACGAAAAGATAATTAGGACGAGAGATAGTTAAACTAAAGGGACGAAGTAGAATAGTCCTAAAGGGACGGAGTTGGAGAATGATAGTCTTAAGGGGACGGAGAGAATGAAGACTTAAGGGGTCGGAGAGAATGAAGACTTAAGGATTCGGAGAGAATGAAGAATTAAGGGGTCGGAGAGAATGAAGACTTAAGGATTCAAATCGAATGAAGAATTAAGGGGTCGGAGAGAATGAAGAATTAAGGATTCGGATCGAATTAATTCTTAAGGATTCGGATCGAATTAATTCTTAAGGATTCGAATCGAATTAATTCTTAAGGATTCGAATCAAATTAATTCTTAAGGATTCGGATAGAATTAATTCTTAAGGATTCGGATCGAATTAATTCTTAAGGATTCGAAAACCCTTAAGAAAAACACACGCGCGCCCTTATGTTCCGAAAAGGGAAGAAATGCCTCTACTAATGAAGATACTAACTTCAAACTTGGACGTTTTGTTTACTTTTATAGGGGGGATTTATATCAGAGGCAGGTAACCACAAAAGCATAAAGTAATTAGTTATGCCCCCTTTTCGACGAAGAACTTGTAGCTCAGCTGTTTTTAAAAACATGGTATTTTCATAGCTGTAGTGTTATCATCTTCGTCATTTGTGTCGTTGTCATGCAAAATCTTTGACATTTTACAATATCTTTGTTATTACTGAAGATGTTTACGTCAAACTTGGACAAGTTGTTAACTGTTAAAAGGGAAACATAAACAATAAGGGTAAATAACTATCAAGGTATGCCCCTTTTTCAGCTTTGTGTTTTCACTGAAAATCAACTGAGCATTGGTGCCCGAATGCCTACATTCTTTCATTGCCATAGAAACCAAAATGTAAAAATACAAAGAAATACACCAAATCATGCTCTGTGATATTAGCCTTTAAAGACTTTTTTTTTTTCCTTTTTTCTTGCCATTGCTCAAAGGACATGATTACTATTTCAATTTAAAAATTGCCAAAGACTGAGTATGGTAAAATGAAAGAAAAATATGATTCATTGCTTGGCCATTGTTCAGTTTTTGCACTTTCTAGAAATGTTCCCTGGTCTTGTCTTCTATCAGCGAGCCAAGCCCCAGTAGCTCAGTCGGTAGCATACAGGACTTGAGAACAGGAGGTCGCTAGTTCGATCCCTGGCTTGGCCAATTTCTTTCCGAGGATTGATGATAGTCATTGCGGCAGGATTCATTCCTCAGTGGCTTGGAAAGAATATTGTGCGCAGTACTGGTAAAAGAAACTCCAGGGAAGCATGGATAGGTGCACTGGCGGCCGTTACATAACTGAAATAATATTGAAAACGGTGTTAAACACCATACAATCAATCAATCAATCTGTCAGCAATTTTTTGCACGCTGCTCATTTTGGTTTGTTACCATGATTTGTTGCCAAAGTAACGTAAAGAAAGAAAATAGGAAACAGAAAATCCTTTGAAAATTATCTGCTTTCAATCCATAAAGACCATGAGGCCAAGGCTATACAAAATTACACATTATATTGGCCTTTACAGATTTATGTTTTTCCATTCTGTTGTCACATCCACAGACTGTCAGTGTGAGACACGTAGATATTTTTTATTAGACTGTACAAATGTGATCACAGTTTTTTAAGTCTGTACAAATGTGATAGCAACTTTGAGCTTCTGGGTCTCATTTTCCTACCATTTCACCCGTTCTGATGGCTAGGCCTTCAGCGCCTTCAGCACTTTGACATAAAGCTTTGCGGTGAATAGAAACACAAAAACACACAATGTTTCATACATAGTAGTCTTTAACCCTTTCCCAAACAAGCCCTGGTTTTCACGTGTCTGCAGTGCAAGTCATTTGAAAACACTGTGGGAAAAGGAGAAATTGCTCGTAACGAGCAATTTCTCCTTTTCCCACAGTGTTTTCTACCCTTTTGGAGAACTTTCTGCCATTTTCATCAAGTTTAAAATTGTCGCCTGCAAGCTCTTTCAGTTTTAAAGGGTCTAAAATTTGTCGTTTGGGAAAGGGTTAATGTTTAATCTAATCACATTTTTGGTGACCCCCACAAAATCCAGAATGACCCCCATTTTTTATGACTGAGGGGTCACAATGACCCCCAATTTTTGTTGTCAAGGGAAAACCCTGTTTACCGGTATATTGTCAGTAGCTTGAAAATGGACGAAATTTGTCATAATGATATTGCAAAAGGAAAAGTAGCCATTTTGTATTGCAAAAATTTCTTGTTTATGTTAATTTTTCACCAGACAAAAAAGTTTAGCCTTGTCAAAATTGAAAGCATTTGCAGACGACAAATGTTACCCAAAATGTAGAATTTGTCTTTCATGGGGTAGGAAACATTGTGGGTAAAGGAGAAAATACTGGTTAACCAGCATTTTTATGTTTTTCCTCTTATGTTTTCTAAAGCCTTCTTTCTCAGGGGTCATTAAAAGTTGGCATTGTGTGGTAAAGGGTTATGAAATCTAGTCTGCATTTTATTCTTTATTATATTTTTTATATCAGATTCTTGGCACAGATTATTTGTAATAGCTGTATGTTGTGTCTTATTGCAAATGGAGAAAATTCAATCACTGGTTTAACCCTTTGCCACACAATCCCAAGTTTTAATGACACTGAGAAAAGGGTCTTTTAAAAACAATCAATGTTTTATACCCTATCATAGATGAATTCCATCAATAGAGTCACATTCAAATTGCTGTCTGCAAAGGCTTTCATTTTGGACAGGTCTAAAATGTTGTTGTTTGGTAAGGAGTTAAAGAAAAAAAAGAGATGTGTGATGAATTATTACTGTATGCACAACTTCTAGTCTGATGTCTTTTTCAACATTATTTCATAGAAAAATGATTATTCTTTAACTCTTTACCAAACGACAATATTTCGGACTGTCCAAATTGAAAGCATCTGCAGACGACAAAATAAATGTGGCTAAAATGATTTCATTTGTTTCTGAAATGTTAGAAAACATTGTCTTTCTCTTTATCCCACAATGTTTTCAAAAGGCTTCTTTCTCAGGGTCGTTAAAAGGCGGGATTGTGTGGTAAAGGGTTAAATTATAAAGCAAGCTTGTGAAAAGATATTATGAAACATGTGATTAAAAAGAAAAGATAATTCAACTTGTGTAAATATAGGGGTTCCATTTTTCATTTTAGACAATCCTACCAGAAGACATGTTGAAGAAGATTAAAATCCAGCCCAGGGCCAAGCCATTGCTAGATGCAAACAATCCAAAGCTGAAGTATTCAGAGGGCAATTTTTATGAGACCATATCCAACATAGTGAGCAGTGGACAGTTAGGTATTAAGGTCACAATAACAGGGGTGAGTACATATCTTTATATACCAAGTACCGGTATACATCAGAAACGATATAGTATGACCCTCTGCATTACAAGCAATGAATGCTGATGACTGGGCCACCATGGCTCATTAAATTCTAATTAAGTAGTGTTATCAACATTGGTATATTAATTAACCCTTTCCCAAACGACAAATTTTGGACTGGTCCAAATTGAAAGAGTTTGCAGATGACAATTTTAAATTTGATGAAAATGGCAGAAAGTTCTCAAAAAGGGTAGAAAACACTGTGGGAAAAGGAGAAATTGCTTGTAACGAGCAATTTCTCCTTTTCCCACAGTGTTTTCAAAAGACTTGTACTGCAGACACGTGAAAACCAGGGCTTGTTTGGGAAAGGGTTAATTCTTTACCAAACATTCTCAAGATTTTATGACTGAAGAAGGCTGCTTTTGTGGGAAAAGGTGGCCTGGGTTCCAGATTGTCTGATCTGTGATCACTTTTTTCCTTCCATGTGTTTGCACTCTACTTTGTCTAAAATGACACCAGAACCAATGAACCATTTTTACCACAGATCTGTATAGACTGTGAAAGGAGACTGCGAGAGATGATTGATAAATTATTACCAGCTGGATCAAGGCCAGGAAAAAGGAGCAAAAGCCTTCTTTTGCTTTCCCCACAATCTTTTCTACCATTTGAGAGACAAATTTCAGTTTTTAGCAACTCTAAAATCTAGTTGTCTGGTAAAGAGTGAATTTGTGGCAGCATGATTAATATTTTTTGTTCTTGGGATTTTAACTCTTTAACAAAAGACAGTATTTTAGACTGGTCCTAATTGAAAGCATTTGCAGGCGACAAAATAAATGTGAATGAAAAATTAAAACTTGTTTTGGGAAGGCTAGAAAACATTGTGGGAAAATGAGAAAATGCTGGTTTCCAGCATTTTCTCCTTTTTCCACAATGTTTTTGAAAGGCCTCTGCTTTAGGGTCTTTGAAACTCAGGATTGTTTAGTAAAGGGTTAAATTGCTTCCCTGCAACAGTGGTCATGCTGCAAGGTGAAACAAGTCGTGTGAATGTGGTAAATAATCTGTTGGTCTTTTAATTGGTTACAGGTGAGACTGATTCCAGACTTTTCACAGATGAATGTGTACTGGGAAGCTACAGGAGACATGAAAACTGACAAAAAAATACAAAATACTCTGAATACTAAAACAAAGGTATTAAGGTAAGCGTGGCGAAAATTAATGAATTTTATTTTTCAAACCCGACTAGTTGTAAAGTATCAAAAGGGAAACACATACCAGTAAGCAGGTAACCTTCAAAATATTTTTGACATAGTTAGAATTTTCAATGGAAATCAATGTATTTCTAAAAACATCTGTAGACAAGCTTTGGCACCCACATGTGTTGTTCTTTTTCTTCCAAGATGTTTTCATGTGCTGGAGTAAAAACATATATGCAATGCCTGTTATGCATATTTTATAACCCTGTCATTTCATGAGTACATTATCTAATGTAGAAAACTTTTTTAAATTTTGCTGTAAATGAATTTTGGTAACATTGTGGAAAAGGGGGAAATTACTCTCACAAGCATCTTCTTCTTTGACCTATTACTACCGTTACACAATCCTGAGTTTTAATGACTACAAGAAAAAGGAATTTTGAAAACATTGTAGGAAAAGGAGAAAATGCTGGTAACCAGCATTTTCTCCTTTCCCTCAATGTTTTCTACCATTTCAAAGAAAAACTTCCTGATTTGTGTGACATTTAGTTTGTCCTTTACCAAACAATCCTGTGTTTTAATGACACAGAGGAAAAGGGAGAAAATACTGGTACAAATATTTTATGCATTTTCAAACGCAAATTCTAGCATAAGAGCCACATTTAATTTCTTGTCTGCAAATGCTTTCATTCTGGACCAGTCCAAAATGTTTGTAGTTTTGTAATGAGTTAACCCTTTACCACATGGCAAAATTTTAGACCCATCCAAATTAAAGCATTTGTAGATGACAATTTCAGTATGGCTCAAATAATGCCATTTTTCTTTGATAGGGTAGAAAACATTGTGGGAAAAGGAGAAAATGCTTGTTACCAGCATTTTCTCCTTTTTGTACAATTTTTTCAAAAGGCTTTTTCCTCAGTTAAAAGTCTGCATTGTGTGGTAAAGGGTTAATTGGAATTTTGGTTCAATATAATAAACATATGTAAGAAATATTGTGGCAATAAGAGAAATAATTGCTGTCTTCAAAAGTTATTTGTGGTGATATGAAAACAATTTTCAGCAGCTGTTAATATTTGTTGATACAAAGACTGGAAAATTTCATCTTAACATGACCTCTAGAGATCGAATAGGGGATTTGAAAGATTTTGTTAGCACTTTCTCTTTGCAGGCATTTGATCACAACTTTTCAAGAAAGTTTGTATGTCCCTAACATTTCCTTCATGAAAGACTTGTCTCATGAGAGAGAAAAAGAATTTGAAGAATGGTTTCAAGATTTAGACACTGGAAGAGCTGATCCTTGTTCAAGTGAAAGGGAAGTTGTTAATGATACAGATGCAGAAGTTGATTTGGATATAAATTACAACCAAAATGTGTGTGGTCTACCTCACAAACAACTCATGAAAAAAGTGATGAATTCAAAACTGAAATCTAAACTAGATATTTCAGAAACAAGTCAAGAAAAAGAACAGTTACAGCATGTAAAAAGGAGGCAGGATGTCAAACAATATAGTAAATTACTGGGAAATTATTCTAAGAAGAAAACAGCCAGGAAACTTAGCGGTACAGAGCTTGATCCTGAGGTTGTGGAAATGATGGATGCAGAGGAACTAAGTGAGGAAGACCGGTAGCTACAGATGTTAACCCTTTACCAGACAACAAAATTTTAGCCCTGTCCAAATTGAAAGCATTTGCACTTAACAATTTCAATGTGGCTTAACCCTTTACCGTACAATGCCGCCTTTTGACGCCCCGGGAAAGAAGCCTTTTGAAAACAATGTGAGAAAAGGAGAAAATGCCCTTTTCCCACAATGTTTTCTACCCTATCTAAGAAAAGTTGCACCATTTGAGCCACATCGAAATTGTCGTCTGCAAATGCTTTCAATTTGGATAAGGCTAAAATTTTGTCGTCTGGTAAAGGGTTAATTGGTTTCGTTTTGCTTTGATAGGGCAGAAAACATTGTGGGAAAAGGAGAAAATGCTGGTAACCAGCATTTTCTCTTTTTCCCACAATGTTTTCAAAAAGCTTCTTTCCCAGGGTCGTTAAAAGTCAGCATTGCGCAGTTAAGGGTTGAAGATAGCCCTCCACCATATGATCATGTGTTTATTTTGATTACTTTACCTGGAACAAGAGGGCTTTTGAAAACATTGAGTGGTGGATTTATTTATTTTGGTGTATAATGCTGTTGTTTTCGACATTATTCCACACTTTCCTGGAGTTTCTTTTACAGGTACTTTGTGCAACGTTGTGTCAAAGCCACTGGCTGCTCTACCACAAAAGCCATCTTCAAAACAAATGTTTCAGGGTGAGAGAGAAATGAATTCTGTGTCAATTGCACTCATCAAATCATGGAAAGAATTTGGCCGGGGTGATGTGACACCAGGGACCCTGGCTTTCAAGTCCAGTATGTTAACTGTTTACCAAACAACAAACATTTGGACTAGTCCAAATTGAAAGCACTTGCAGACAAAAAAAGCAAATGATACTCAAAAATAGAAATCTGTTTTAGATAGGGTAGAAAACATTGTGGGATAGGGAGAAAATGCTGGTCACCAGCATTTTCTCCTTTTTCCACAATGTTTTCAAAAGCTCCTTTTTCAGGGTCGGTAGAAGTCGGGACTGTGGTAAAGGTTTAATGACTGGGCAACTGGGCTCTGTTGTGGGAAATTTATGGATTTTATAGATCTATTATTACATGATGATTTGCGTGGTATAATGCCGCATGGAGATGCAATAAACACCATTTTCCCCAGAGCACCACTTATTTGTATTTATCCTCTGCAAATGCTTTAACCCTTTACCGCACAATCCCGACTTTTAATGACCCTGAGGAAGAAGCCTTTTGAAAACATTGTGGGAAAAGGAGAAAATGCTGGTAACCAGCATTTTCTCCTTTTCCCACAATGTTTTCTACTCTTCCCATAACAAATTTCAAATTTTGAGTCACACTTATTTTGTCGTCTGCAAAAGCTTTCAAATTGGAGAGGTCTAAAATTTTGTCGTTTGGAGTTAATATGGAGTGTTGTCTGGAAGATGGCTAAGCCGAACATGAGTGATTGCTACCATGTTACACTGCACAAATCCTTTGCAAGTGATACCTTTCACATGATTCTTAACTCTTTACCACACGAAAAAATTTTAGACTTGTCCAAATTGAAAGCATTTGCTGATGACAAAATATATTTGATTGAAAATTTGAAATTTTTGGGGGGAGAAGGGTAGAAAACATTGGGGAAAAGTAGAAAGTGCTGGTTACCAGCATTTTCTTCTTTTCCCACATTATTTTCAAAAGAATTCTCTCACAGGGTCGTTAAAAGTCGGGATTGTGTGGTATAGAGTTAAAGCACTGAATATGGCTTGGATCAGGCAGATCATGATCAGATTGTACAGAATGTACTGTCTGATCTTTTATCTACACTGGTAGCTATTTTTTACCTTATTCTAGCTAAAGAAACCTTGAAATAGCAATATTCTGCCCTCTGTCTTAGTTGAAGAAGTCTCTTTTGGTAATTTAGCAATCTAAGGTTAACTCTTTACCAAACAACAAAATTTTAGACTTGTTCTAATTGAAAGCATTTGCATACAACAAATAAAAGGTGGCTCAAATGAAGAAATTTGTCCTTCATTGTTAGGAAACATTGTGGAGAAAAGAAGAAATGCTGGTTACCAGCATTTTCTCATTTTCCCAGAATGTTTTCAAAAGCCTTCTTTCTTAGGATTGTTAAAAGTCCTAATTGTGTTGTATAGGTTAAAGAAGCTAGCCAAGGGAGCAAAGAAAACAAACCACCCAAGAGGAGATTCGTATTTGAAAGAGTAAAATATCATGTGGATAGGGAAAATGGATTCCTCCAGCATTTTTTTCTTTTCACATAATGTTTTCAAAAGCCTACTTCTTCAGGGATTGAAAATCATTGGATTTGTTATTGAAGGGTTAAAAGGATTAAGAGCTGATGTCCTCCAAAAAAGACGCATGGACTAGTTTTACCATTTTTAGCTCACCTGAACACATAGTGCTCAGGGTGAGCTATTGTGATCGATCGTTGTCCGGCGTCCGTCCATCCGTGTGTCCGTCCGTCCGTGAACAATTACTTAAAAAATCTTCTCCTCTGAAACCGCCCAACAGATTTCAGTGAAACTTCACAGAAATGGTCCTTAGGTGATGCACTTTCAGAATACTTCAAAGATTTGAATTCCATAAGAACTCTAGTTGCCAAGGCAACCGAAAGAAAAAACTTTAAAAATCTTCTTGTCCCAAACTGTAAGGGCTAGAGCTTTCATATTTGGCATGTAGCATCATCTAGTGGCCCTCTACCAAAATAATGGCCCTAGTGTGGAAATTGGCCCAATGTTGTGGGTTCTCAGATTTCACATACAGATAAAGAAGGAAATCTGTAAAAATCTTCTTGTCCCAAACCATAAGGGCTAGAGCTTTCATATTTGGCATGTAGCATCATGTAGTGACCCTCTACCAAAATACTTCAAATTATGGCCCTAGTTTTGAAAATGGCCCTATGTTGTGGGTTCTTGGATTTCACATAGAGATAAAGAAGGAAATCTGTAAAAATCTTCTTGTCCCAAACCATAAGGGCTAGAGCTCTCATATATGGCATGTCGTATCATCTAGTGGCCCTCTACCAAAATACTTCAAATAATGGCCCTGGTGTTGAAATTGGCCCTATGTTGTGGGTTCTCGGATTTCACATAGAGATAAAGAAGGAAATCTGTAAAAATCTTCTTGTCCCAAACCGTAAGGGCTAGAGCTTTCATATATGGCATGTAGTATCATCTAGTGGCCCTCTACCAAAATACTTCAAATAATGGCCCTAGTGTGGAAAATGGCCCTATGTTGTGGGTTCTCGGATTTCACATAGAGATAAAGAAGGAAATCTTTAAAAATCTTCTTGTCTCAAACCGTAAGGGCTAGAGCTTTCATATATGGCATGTAGCATCATCTAGTGGCCCTCTACCAAAATACTTCAAATTATGGCCCTAGTGTTGAAAATGGCCCTATGTTGTGGGTTCTCGGATTTCACATAGAGATAAAGAAGGAAATCTTTAAAAATCTTCTTGTCCCAAACCATAAGGGCTAGAGCTCTCATATATGGCATGTAGTATCATCTAGTGGCCCTCTACCAATATACCTCAAATAATGGCCCTAGTGTGGAAATTGGCCCTATGTTGTGGGTTCTTGGATTTCACATAGAGATAAAGAAGGAAATCTGTAAAAATCTTCTTGTCCCAAACCGTAAGGGCTAGAGCTTTCATATTTGGCATGTAGTATCATCTAGTGGCCCTCTACCAAAATACTTCAAATAATGGCCCTAGTGTTGAAAATGGCCCTATGTTGTGGGTTCTCGGATTTCACATAGAGATAAAGAAGGAAATCTTTAAAAATCTTCTTGTCCCAAACCGTAAGGGCTAGAGCTCTCATATACGGCATGTAGCATCATGTAGTGACCCTCTACCAAAATACTTCAAATTATGGCCCTGATGTTAAAAATTGGCCCTATGTTGTGGGTTCTCGGATTTCACATAGAGATAAAGAAGGAAATCTTTAAAAATCTTCTTGTCTCAAACCATAAGGGCTAGAGCTTTCATATGTGGCATGTAGCATCATCTAGTGGCCCTCTACCAAAATACTTCAAATAATGGCCCTAGTGTTGAAAATGGCCCTATGTTGTGGGTTCTCGGATTTCACATAGAGATAAAGAAGGAAATCTGTAAAAATCTTCTTGTCCCAAACCTTAAGGGCTAGAGCTTTCATATTTGGCATGTAGCATCATGTAGTGACCCTCTACCAAAATATTGCAAATTATGGCCATAGTGTTGCAAATTGGCCCTATGTTGTGGGTTCTTGGATTTCACATAGAGATAAAGAAGGAAATCTTTAAAAATCTTCTTGTCCCAAACCGTAAGGGCTAGAGCTTTCATATTTGGCATGTAGCATCATCTAGTGGCCCTGTACCAAAATACTTCAAATTATGGCCCTATTGTGGAAAATGGCCCTATGTTGTGGGTTCTCGGATTTCACAAATAGATAAAGAAGGAAATCTGTAAAAATCGTCTTGTCCCAAACCTTAAGGGCTAGAACTTTCATATATGGCATGTAGTATCATCTAGTAGCCCTCTACAAAATACTTCAAATAATGGCCCTAGTGTTGAAAATGGCCCTATGTTGTGGGTTCTCGGATTTCATAAAGAGATAAAGAAGGAAATCTTTAAAAATTTTCTTGTCCCAAACCATAAGGGCTAGAGCTCTCATATATGGCATGTAGTATCATCTAGTGGCCCTCTACCAAAATACTTCAAATAATGGCCCTAGTGTGGAAATTGGCCCTATGCTGTGGGTTCTTGGATTTCACATAGAGATAAAGAAGGAAATCTTTAAAAATCTTCTTGTCTCAAACCGTAAGGGCTAGAGCTTTCATATATGGCATGTAGCATCATCTAGTGGCCCTCTACCAAAGTACTTCAAATTATGGCCCTAGTGTTGAAAATGGCCCTATGTTGTGGGTTCTCAGATTTCATATAGAGATAAAGGAGGAAATCTGTAAAAATCTTCTTGTCCCAAACCATAAGGGCTAGAGCTCTCATATATGACATGTAGTATCATCTAGTGGCCCTCTACCAAAATACTTCAAATTATGGCCCTAGTGTGGAAATTGGCCCTATGTTGTGGGTTCTTGGATTTCACATAGAGATAAAGAAGGAAATCTTTAAAAATCTTCTTGTCCCAAACTGTAAGGGCTAGAGCTTTCATATATGGCATGTAGCATCATGTAGTGACCCTCTACCAAAATACTTCAAATTATGGCCCTGGTGTTAAAAATTGGCCCTATGTTGTGGGTTCTCGGATTTCACATAGAGATAAAGAAGGAAATCTTTAAAAATCTTCTCGTCCCAAACCGTAAGGGCTAGAGCTTTCATATTTGGCATGTAGCATTAAGGTGTTGAGCTCAGTTGCATTTCAGGTGAGCGATTTAGGACCATCATGGTCCTCTTGTTAACCCTTTACCTCGTAACAAAATTCTAAAATTAAACGAGACTTACCTTGGTTAAGTCGATGTTTGATTTGAATTATTTGAATATTAAAATGGAGGGTGGACTTAAATGAGATGTTCCGCGCATGCGCAATAATCAGTATTTAACAATGTTTTAGCACATTATATTTACTACTTCAGAACAGATCTAGTTGTTACACCAAGTAGTTATTGTTTAGAGCTTTGTTTGATTTGAATTGAAAAACCGTCATCATCACTATTTAATAAGGAGATATTGTAGGGTGGGAGGGAGGAATTTAAGTCCACCCTCCATTTTAATATTCAAATAATTCAAATCAAACATCGACTTAACCAAGGTAAGTCTCGTTTAATTTTAGAATTATTTTTCATATTCAAATTTCGCGCGTACTTAAATGAGAGTTCAACATTATAATGTGATAAAACATTCTCACCAGCCTTATTTACTTTAAAATGGCATTCTGGAAAGAATCTTTGTGCATTATCTCCTTATCATAGAATCTAGCAAAGGTCTTTTCCCTTGACCACCCAGCTTTCTGCAGAATATCCATTATTGGAACTGAGTTTATCTTTGCCTTTGAAGTAGCTGCTGCTCTGACACTGTGCGAGGAGAATATCCTAGTATCAACTCCCGAGCGAAACAAAACACATTTTATCCATCGTGATATGGTGTCTCTTGTAACACATTTGTATGGTTTTACATAGCTAACAAGTAATCTGCTTCTTTCAGAGTTCTTCCGTAGAACTTTGGTGCGTGTTAAATATTCTTTGAGAACAGTATATACACATAACCTCCTATCTGGAGGATAGGCTCTAAAAGTAACACCTTGAACATTAAAACTAGGCCTGTTTTGCTTAACAGAATCAGTTAACGGAATAATGAATTCAAACTTGGTCTTCCTGACTTTATCGCTTAACAAATGTAATGTTTGTACACGTGCTGCCTGAGTCAAAGCCATAAGCATAGTCAGTTTTAACGTGAGGTCTTTTAGAGACAATAGCTTAACTGGTGACAGTTTCCGTAGAAAACACAATACATTGTTAACATCCCAAATATGTGTATAACGTGGTTTCGGGGGTTTTAATTTAAAAATACCTTTCATGTAACGAATCACCAATGGATGAGATCCAACCTTAAAACTTTCAATTTTTATATCTAAAGCTGACAGGGCACTTCTAGCTGTGTTAATACTTTCATAGCCTAAACCATTTTTGTATTGTTCTGTGAGAAATTCCATTATGTCTTCCAAAGACGGAGAAAGTGGAGTAATTTTCCTTTGACGACAGTAGTTGAACCATCTACAGATGAAGACATCATACTGTTTCTTTGTTCCTGATGTCCAGGATGCCATGAATATTTTGGTAGTTTGCTCCGAAAATCCTCTGTTTCTGAAACCTTCCCGGATACTTTGCATACCATCAAGTTTAGTTTTGGAAACAACGGATGTTCTTTTTCTGTATGTGGAAGTTTGAGAAGTCCTTTTTTCTTTCTGATTATCACGGGATAGTCCGTCACTAATGACATTAGAACAGGAAACCACGATTGGGTGATCCAAAATGGAGCAATCAATATGCCTCTGGCTTTGTCTTCTTGTATTTTCATTATGCAGCGATCTAACAAACTGAAAGGTGGAAACAAATAAACACACTTTAGCAAACCCCAATGGATTGTAAAGGCATTGACATATGAACAACCTGGATCAGGCTTCCATGAGACATATTTTTCCAACTGAGTATTCTGTCTAGATGCAAAAAGATCAATATCTGGTTTTCCAAACCTTTCACAGATCTGATGAAATATGTTTTCATCCAATTTCCATTCTAAGTTATCATTAAACTTTCTGGAAGCCTGATCCGCTTCTGTATTTTGAACACCAGGTATGTGAGTACATGTTAACCAAATGTCATTTTTTATTGCCCAGCTCCAAATGTCTGTGGCAACTTCATTGCACTTCAATGACTTGATTCCCCCCATATTATTCATGTAATTGACGGCTGTGGTGTTATCAGATAAGATTTTTACATGTTTTCCTCTCAATATATCTTGAAAAGATATCAAAGCATATTTTATAGCCAAGAGCTCTAAAACATTAATATGTAGTGTTTGCTCCATTTGATTCCATCTACCATTTATAATGCACCCATTACAGTTTGCGCCATAACCCTGTAAAGACGCATCTGTTGATAGCTCAATTTCAGGCGTTGTGTGCCTAATATGCCGTTTTTGATAAATCAAGTTATCAATCCACCATTTTAGTTCTTGTCTCATAGTATGAGTAATTTCCATTTCTTTGTTGAAATCACCTTTTTGAAATTTCAAAGCCCTTACTTTTTCTACTTCCAAGTTCCTATAATGCATTTTACCAAATTCCACTGCAGAAAAACTAGAAACTAATGAGCCTATAACTTGGGCAACTTCTCTTATAGATGCTCGTGATTTGTGAAACAAATCTGTACACTGTTTTATGATCTTAGTCTGTTTGTTCTCTGGTAATAAAACCAACATATTTTCTGAATCAATGATATTTCCTAGATATGTTATCTTTGTTGTTGGTTGTAGTATAGACTTATCATAGTTTATCATAAACCCAACTTTTTTCATGAGTTCTATTGTGGCCTGAATATTTTCGGAGCATTCAGTGGTATTTTCGCCACTAACAAACTGTCATCAATAAACCCTGTGTTGATAAAACCTAAATTTCTTAGTGTTGCATAAATAGGTTTCAGTAGGTAAGTAAATAGTCTTGGACCTTCTGAAACTCCGTTGGCTAAGCAAGTATATTGATAAATTTGTCTGTTCCACATAAATCTGAAATATTTCTGTTGTTCTTCCGCAATTTTTATGGAATAATATGCATGACGTAAATCAACAGAAGCCATCATCATATTTGGTTTTACCAAAGTTAATGCTTTCTCAAAAGTTTCCATCTTGAAATGTTTGTATGGGATGAATTCGTTCACCCATTTCAAATTTAATACCATACGATATTCTTTATTAGTCTTCTTAGCCCGTAAGAAAACAGGTGATAAAATTTGATCAGAACAGGCTGCTACTTTTATAATAACTCCTAAATCTAACAACTTTTTAATTTCATTATCCATGATCATGCATTCTGTTTTATTAAATTGATATTGTGGTCTATCTGCCACAAATTCTTTGAAATCTAGCATATTAAGATTTATATGACAATGTTCCACAATGTCTAAAACCTTAGGATCTGAGGAAATTTTCTTCCATTCATCAATATACTTGCTTAACCTACCAGCTTTAAAGTTTTCCCGTCTTACCTTGTCTAAGGACGACGTTGAGGGCGTCGACCATACCCTCTCTGCAAGTTTTTTGAGGGATAATTTGGGGTTTGTCCCCTATAATATCCTTGACCCGTATTGTATCCCTGAGGATATTGGCTTTGGTAGCTGGCCATTCCACGTGTGCTTCTAGCAACAGCTCGACCTGTAAAAGAACGTCCTCGAAAAACTTGTTTCGATATTTTCCCACTTATTTTAGAACAATCTTCTATTTCTTTAGCTGATTTGGAGACATCGTCCCCAAACAACCAGTCACTTATTGGTCTATTATGATTGCACAAATGTGCATAATCCTGAGCTATTTCAGGTCTAAGCAAATCCTTACGTGTCAAGTTTATTTGCTTATTAGCATGGCCCATTAAAGCCAACACATCATTGCATGAGTCAATGAATTCACCAAAGTCACTTCTATTTTCATTTTTGTCTGTTGTTGAGTCAACTTTGGCCATTTTGTGGACCATTTTAGTCAGCAGTACAGCTGCCTTTACGACACTAGTCTCAATTTTCTGTAATTTACTATCACGAGCCCTAGCCGCAGCACTAACTGAATCCCAGATCAGACTGTTCATTTTTACTGTAACTAGCCCATCACAGTTTATAGGTCTGGGAGTATTTTCATCTAACACCATTTCGTTATATCTCTTTTCATCTATTCCATTTCGAAATAAATCACTGACAGTGTTTGCCAAAGTTTCATCAATTTCCTCAGAGGTAGGTTCAATTGTTTTATATCTTTTTGCCCATTTCACAAATCTACTATCTGGGTCCTCCTGTTTCCTTTTCACTCCTAACACAATGTCATCTTCACCATGTCCTAGAGAACTTGGCCCTGGAACTGAACTCGGACCTGGCATACTCTCTTCAGTATACCCATAATAGGCCCCACTTTCACCAGAAATGGGGTCATAGAAGTCATACTCTTCATAATTTTCGTTATTTTCAAGCATTTCTAATCGAGACGAAAACCCTTTCAATGCTTCGTCCTGTGACGTAAGCGTTTTTGTTTGAGCAGCCAATGTTGACTGGAGGCCCTTTATTGCCCCCATAATATCTGCCGACGTCGTTAACAACGAAAGCGAACTCTTTTTGGCCTCTTTTTCCTTGGCATCGTCGGTTTTTGTGGTTACCGATTGTTTTCCCTTCTCGGGATTTGAATTTGACTTCCCCTTCTTTTCCATTGGAAAAGGACGTGAAAACTGATGACAATGTCTAATATTCGATACGGCGATCGAATTTACGAAATTTTACAACAGCAGCGGTTGTAGAAATATCCACAAGTATGTGAAACACAATACTGAGTACTAAGTATTGAATGTCAAGTGATACCGCGATCACTAACGGTACATATACGTTACTGATTTTCCTTTCGTATCCACACTGGCGCCATGCGACAGGAACTGATTATTGCGCATGCGCGGAACATCTCATTTAAGTACGCGCGAAATTTGAATATGAAAAATAATTTTAGATTTGCCCAAACTGTAGGCATATACAGAGAACAAATTAAATAGGGCTCAAATAATTTTTTTATTATAGGATAGAAAACATTAAGGGAAAAGGAGAAAATGCTGGTTACCAGCATTTTCTCCTTTTCCCAGAATGTTTTCAAAAACCCATTTCTTTAGGGTTGTTATAACTGGGGATTGTGTGGTAAAGGGTTAACAGCAGGGTTTGGATCTGACTGGATCTTATAACTGAGAAAGCTTACCCTGTACCTAACAATCATAATTATGTTCTAATAACCCTGAAAAAGAATGCATTGAAAGACGACTTGGGACAAGGACGAAATACTGGTAACCAGCTTTTTCTCCTTTTCCCACAATGTTTTCTAGGCTACTTAAAGACAATTTTCATCATTTAAATCGCAATTAATTTAATGCCCGTGAATTCTTTAACTTTGAATGAGTTTAAATATCTAATCTTAGTAACTGGTTACATATCAGTCTGTGTGGAAGAGGGCTTTTGAAAATGTGGGAATAGGAGAAACTGCTGGTAACCAGTATTTTCTCCTTTTCCCACAATTTTTACTTCCCTATCAGAAACAAATCTATCATTTTAGCCACAATTATGTTGTTGTTGGCAAGTGCTTTCCTTTTGGACAAGTGTAAAATTTTGTTTTCTGTTAATCAGACTTTACCACACAATGCCGACTTTTAACAACCTTGGGGAAGAAGCCTTTTGAAAACATGGTGGGAAAAGGAGAAAATGCTGGTAACCAGCATTTTCTCTTTTTCCAACAATGTTTTGTACTCTTTCATAGGAAGTTTCCTTTTCCCACAGTGTTTTCTACCCTTTCAAAGAAAAATCACATCATTTAACAACCCTGTGGAAGAAGCCTTGTGAAAACATGGTGGGAAAAGGAGAAAATGCTGGTAACCAGCATTTTCTCCTTTTCCAACAATGTTTTGTACTCTTTCACAGGAAGTTTCCTTTTTCCCACAGTGTTTTCTACCCTTTCAGAGAAAAATCACATCATTTGAGCCCAATTGAAATTGTCATCTGCAAATTCTTTCATTTGGACGGGTCTAAAATTTTGTCATGTGGTTAAGGTTATAATAGTAAAGAATTTTTTATCAGTCCACTGCATTGACTTTGAAGGTAAATAAATCTTTGAACTGATTTTCTTGTTGTTTCAATTTTTCTTGAATTTTCAAATAAGAGATTCTTAACCCTTTACCACACAATCCCGACTTTCAACGACCCTGAGGAAGAAGCCTTATGAAAACATTGTGGGAAAAGGAGAAAATGCTGGTAACCAGCATTTTCTCCTTTTCCCACAATGTTTTCTACTCTTCCCAAAACAAATTTCAATTTTTGAGTCACATTTATTTTGTCATCTGCAAATGCTTTCAATTTGGACTAGTCTAAAATTTTGTCGTTTGGTAAAGAGTTATTAATGCTGCAGTTGCTAAGGTAATTGATACATGAAAAGCAGTTTTCTTTGCAAGGGAGTGTCCTGAAGAAACTCAAGAAACAGGTAAAAATAGTTGCTGTCATAGTGGTATAAAAAATACCTGTTTACCATATAATCCAAAATTTAAGTGACCGCAACGAAGAAAGCTTTTGAAAACATTGAAGGAAAAGGAGAAAATTCTGGTAACCAGCATTTTGTGCTTTTCCAACAATGTTTTGTACTCTTTCACAGGAAGTTCCATTATTTGAGCCACATTTAATTTGTCGTTCGCAAATGCTTTCAAAATTTCTAAAATTTTGCCGTGTGGTAAAGGGTTAAAAGCAGAGTGAAACACTATTCAAACAACCAAAAATGGGGAAAAAAAAATCACCTTAATACAAATTAATACAAATTGATCAAACTTAAGTAAACCAATGCAAGTGAAACATTCTGGCATAAGCAGAAATAGTTCATTACAAGCATTTTCTTCTGTTTCTTTTGTGCAATAACAATAACCCTGAACTGTCAAACTATCCAATGTTTTAACAACCCTGAGGAAGTCGGCATTTGAAAACAATGTGGAAAAAGGAAAAGATGCTTGAATCCTTTCCTCACAATATTTCTAATAAGTGGGCTGCTGGAAGATGCAGTCACTTTCAGAAGGTAATGACATGTCAGTAATGTCTTTGACACAATGGCCATCAAGCCAACGTAGCTCAGTTGGTAGCGCACAGGACTTGAGATCAGGAAGCCACTGGTTCGATCCCCAGCTTGACAGATTTCTTTCTGAGGATTGTTGATAGTCATTGTGATGGGATTCATTTCTCTCTCACTGCTGACCAGTGTTTTGATGATGGTTATGTTGGAAAGCAGCCAGTGGCTTGGAAAGAATGTTGTGCAGAGTACTGGTAAGAGAAACTCCCTGGAAAGCATTGATAGGTGCACTTGGCTGCTGCGATATAAATGAAGTAATGTTGAAAAGGACGTTAAACACCATACAATCAATCAATCAATGACACAATGGCCTGAGAAAACCCAGCTGTGATAAGCTAGTCTTACATATAATCTTCATTCAGGTTGGAAGCAAATATTTCTCCTTTCTCTCACAATTTTCTTAACCATTAACCACACAGTCCTGACTTTTAACAACCCTGAGGGAAAAGGCTTTCGAAAACATTGAAGGAAAAGGAGAAACTGCTGGTAACCAGCATTTTCTTCTTTTCCCACAATGTTTTCTACTCTTTAGACAACAAATTTTGCTTTTTGAGTCGCATTTATTTTGACGTGTGCAAATGCTTTAAGTTTGGATAGGTCTAAACTTTTTCTCATTTAGTAATGTGTTAAAGGGAGGCTTGCAGCAAGAGGTGAAAGTAATTTTCAGAAGGTAAAGTTATTTTTCTTATTTCTTTACCACAATGGAAACCCAGCAGTCTTGGAGGAGTTTGTCTTGCACATGTACATTTATCTTCATTAACCCTTTACCACACGATCCCGACTTTTAACGACCCTGAAAAAGAAGCCTTTTGAAAACATTATGGGAAAAGGAGAGAATGTTGGTAACCAGCATTTTTTCCTTTCCCCACAATGTTTTCTTCCCTATTAAAAAAACAGAAATCATCAGTTTAGCAACATTTAATTTGTCGTCTGCAAATGCTTTCAAAGGACTAGTCTAGAATTTCGTAGTTTGGTAAAAGGTTAAAGCTTGAAGCAGCATTCTCTTTCCTCACAATGTTTTCAAAGAGGTGAAAGCCATCATAAGAAGGAATTGTGATAATGTCATTTCATTTTGGTCTTTGACACAAAGATAACAAAAAATATATCTTTAGACAAACTGAAAGCAGCATCTTCTCCTTTCATCACACTGTTTTTAAAAAGTGTCATACTGCAGGAGGCATATGTGATATACAGAAGGCAATAAGGTAATGTTTTTTTGATAATAGCTTGTGGAAAACCGTCATTTTTTTATGTCTTTACTTATATCATCTTTCAGTTTCATGCCACACGTCTAATTATCCACATGGTAAAATTTTTCAAGTTCTGCCACATAGTATGATCTACATTGAATGATATTTTCTGAAATATTCTTAAAAAAGCAGCAATAAACTTTAAATAACTAAGCACAACTTAAGTTATTTTTTGCAATTATGTAGATCAAGATTAGACTGCTTTTGCAGATAATGCAGACCAATATCAGGTTGCACAGAACATGCGGTATAATCTGTGATCTCTACTGTGCACTATTTTGTACAAAATTCATGCAAAAACTCTCTTACACGTGCAATGCCTTGGTTTCTTTTCCTGATTACGAAATTACATTTATCAAGCATTTTAAACCTTTACCAAAGAATCCCAAGTTTTACCAACCCTAAGGAAGTGGGCTTTTAAGGTAATATGGGAAAAGAAGAGAATGTTGGTTCCAAAAGGTCTGTGAGGAAGAAAGCTTCTGAAAAAAATCGTCCAGAAGGAAAAAAAAAAAGCCAGTAACCTTTTTTTCTGGTAGCAATCAACCAGCATTTTTTTCCCCACACTGTTTTGTAAACTTTCTGAAACAGAACTGATCATTTGAAAATAATCTAAAGATACCCTTTGTTGACCTCCAAAAAAGCACAATGTTCAAATTATTCCGATATATGAGGTACACCAAGTCCAAAAGAAGTACGTTTTGTAGTGGTACGTTTCGGCAGTGGCACGTTCGTCAACTTAAATGGATAGTCTAATGGTCTAAGGGAGAAAACTGTTACAAAAATCTTGTCCGGAATCTTTATGAAGAGTTGCCTCCCTTATGTCAGACTGGTTGAAGCAAACAGGAAAGAGTTGCTGTGGTCGGTCGACATGACATCAATTTGTTTTCTTTGAAAGTTGTTAAATATATATTTTTTTTTTCTTAAGTCATTTTTCGTGACAAGAAAAAAGAAATCTCTGTTTTCGCATTGACTTTACAGGACAGCGCATCATCAGACAATGAGGCATGAAAACGGTTATAATCTTTTCTTGTCGGTAGTCTCCCTTGGATAAACATAATGGCCGCCAAAAATTCAAAGAAGACAATGTTATCGGTTTAAATTGGCATATAGAGGTAAGATTACCTCGATAATGAGTATAAGTTAAGTTAAAGAGACAATTGGATGACGTTATAAAATTGCTGTTTAGATGTCTTGTGTGTATGATTAAGCTACTGCCCATTTCTTCCTTTCACCCGCCTCCCCCATTTTTCAACAAAACCCGGAAGTACTGGTTCTTTGCAAGATTCTTGGTCAGAGTCCTCTTTCATTTGTATTTATTCATTACTCATTTATGTGTATATAACTTGCATGTTCAGAACTCTTAACCCTTTGCAAGGATATGAATGTCAGCAGATGACTTTGAATTAACCTCTGTTGAGTCACGCAGGTATGTCCATTCATTTAGGTAACATAGCAAAGGATAAGATGTTCTGATGCCCAGTTTTTCCTTTGTCAAGTGATGTGCTCTTTAGCCGTGGCATTTGAGAGGAGATTTGTCTAAATGTAGATTTGAGGGTTAATGCTTATGTTTACTTGTTACATTTTTGTTTGCTGAAATTGCTTTATTTAAATGTGCTTTACTTCACGTTTGTTGAGTCATATGTGCTTACTCTTGTATTGTTATTGGATGTCAACTAAACAGCATTAAATCTGATCATTCTCAAATATGGCTTCTTTCTCAGCTCAACCTTGCTAATTCGTGCATCTAGTTCTATAAAAGCAGAGTTGGTTGATTTCTGGATTAATCACGATTTACGTATTGAGACATTCTTGTACTGGACTTCTGGCTTAACTCTTAGCCAAACCATAAGTTCAAGACTCTTCCAGACTATACAAATGAAATGAAAATTTTGAATAGAATAGAAAACAATTGCGGGAAATGGAGGAAATGCTGGTTACCAGCATTATCTCCTTTTCTCACAATATTTTCAAGAGCCTTCTCTTTAAGGGTTAACTTGTTTAAACTTGATATTGTGTGGTAAAGGGTTAAAATAAAGATTTAATTTTTCAACCCTTTAGCACTTTTCACAACCTTATAGTTGCCTTTGTATCCATAGATCAAAATCTGACCGCACAAAACATGCACTCGGATCTTTTATCTTTATTGTCTGATTTGCTGAGACAATCTAGACAATGGTAACCTTGAAAATGCCCATATATTGGTCCTATTTCTAGAATGAAAATGTTTGGTTTATTTGGTGCTCTAAGAGTTAATTCTGAACCAAGCCACAAAATTTTGGACTTGTGTAAATTGGAAGAATTTTCAGGTGACAAAATTTAATTAAATGTTGCTCAAATGATTCAAGTTGTCCTTGAAATGCTCTGTTCCTCAAGGTCATTATGATATGGGATTGTTTGGTAAAGGGTTAATAAAGTATGCTTTGTGAGAGATAATGAAAAATCTGGCAGTGGAAAAAAATTGCCTCGGAAAAAATGTACCCATACTTCACTTGTAGTTGATACCATTCACTGCTTTGTAAATCTTTGTAGGCTTAAGCAGGAGAGTTGACTGTAGATTCAAGATCAGTGAAGTCTGCTTTTGATCTATGCTGGCACTCAAAAGAGTGAAAAGACAAAAACTTTTGTTGATTTAGAGGAAGGAAGCTTAAACAAAATTTAGCATTTATCTTTTGCCTTCATGGCATTTTTTTTTTTTTTTTCCTTTTTTGTTTTACTAATTTGAAATAACTTAAAAACAAAAAAAACAAAAAAAATGGAATTGTCAAAATTTAAAGCCAGTTTAGATAGTGATTAAATGTGGCTCAAATGATGATTTCTATCTCAAGAAGGGTAGAAAACATTGTGGTAAAAGGATAAAATGCTGGTAGACAGCATTTAGTATGTTTCCCACTATGTTTTCAGAAGGCTTTCCGATCAGGATTGTTAAGATTGGAAAATCTGGTAAAGAGGTTAATGTTAGAGGCAGACATTCTATCCCAAACACCACTTTCTCCAAGATTCTGATTTGAATATCAGCAATGTCTGGGCTTAACCGTTGGTACTGTGCACATCACAGAGTCAGCACTTCTTAAGGTTTCCAGAAAGCAACCATTCAGAGTGATTTAAATTTTAGGAACTTGTTATCAATGTAAATAGATGTAGCAGTTCTGATAAATAACTTCCCAATGCGGGGATTGAAACCAGGACCTCTAGATCCCAAGGCAAACACTCTACCATGTTGCTACAAAAGCTAGCTCTATATAGCAAGGCAGTATAAGTACCCCCCCCCCCCCCCCCCCCATATAAATACGAGCTATACATTTTTATCTATCTATGGGATAGACTAGATACCACATAAATACATGGATCCGTGGAAATCGATATTTGACCAATCAGGTCATCGCATTTATTTGGTCCGATGTGCAGCCTTGCTGTCTGCTATTTCAGCTCACAAACAAGTGATTGTTAATTTTGGAGAGGTTTGATATTACGTGTGTTTGCAACACTTGAAATTTAGGAAAAAGTTTATAAGATGTGCTTTGCAATCGTGTACGGCTTACGTGCGATATAGCAGAGATTACAATTTTGCATTTTGATTATGATTGACAATTTGACATGAGCAAAGAGTTTGGATCAACGCTTTATTATGCAATGGATTAATTAATGTTAGTTTTTTTTTTTCCTCTGAAACTCTCTGGAAAAAAAAAAATGTTTTACAGTGGGAAACAAAGGTAAAATATATGAAATACTAATAAAAAAGAAAGTATGTTCACTAAAATCACTAACCTTGTTTAATAACCTCTGCACACCCAAAAAGGGGCACGTGTCAATGTTTCAGTTCGACGTAAAAATTAACCCTTGGTGCGTGAAGAATGCTGAATATGTAGATACAGATAAGAGTGCAAAAAATGCAGTTTATTCTTGGATTCAAACCATCTGCCACTTAAGTACACTTACGTGTATTCTTTACTGAAGGTACATGTAGATTTCAATTATGAAACAGACTAAGTTCTGTTTTGTACAGTTTTGGAAGTTCAGCTCCAAAGGCAACTTATGTTAATTAAATCAGCTTTTGACTTAGCCATATTTAGGTGGATTAGCACATCTGCCATTTCAAAGGGTATGCCAGTAAACTGTTAACTGATAGGATGTGTGTTTGATTGCCGCTGTAGTCCACTCGACCACCCGTTGTCTTCAGTATATCACAAGATAAAACAAACTACCGCCAATGATATTAACAAGTTTGTTAATTGACAGCACACTTTACACATTTTAAAATCACCAGGCAACCATTTCCCTTAACTAGAAATTTAAACATTTCTTAGACTTCCACCTCTCTGTTGAATGAGACAATCTAAAAATATTTCAAAATGCTTGTAATTTAGTGTAATACAATGTTGAGACAACCTAACAAGCCTTACAAAAATATTAATCATCTTTGATTCTATTATTTTTAAGCAAAACTGAGGTTTATGAGGTGTTTCATTCTTTCTCGTACAAGTTTGCTAGCAAAAGTATTACATTGTCCGTAGCCCCTGAAGTTCACAATTTTTGTACATATCCTTGTGTAAATAAGTTCAAGTATCCATATATTTCTTACCGACAGAAACATACGAAAAGGAATATTTTTCCGGAATTTAAACGATAGAAACAGTCATGATAGCAAGATTTCAGTAGCCTTTCTGCTATACTGTATACACGTATGTATTTACTGCGTTTGTTTGTGAGCCCTTGGTTACGGTAACCAAGGAAATCGGTTTATCTCATTGCCATGGAGCCATGTATTGTAACTCACGCCATTTAAATAATTCTGTTAAGCCTCTTATTTAACAACTTTTAACTGTTTCATTTCAATTCATTTATTTATGATTTGAAATATTCATTGTGTCTATTGAGTAGTTTTTTTTTTTTTCAGTCTGTGAAGTGTTTTCCAAAACAAAGTAAATCAAATACATACATTGCAGTCTCTAGCTGGCACATAGCCAGGCTGAAACCCTAATTTAAACATCAAGTTCTGGGGGTTATTCCTTTCAAGAGGAAAAATTATCTAGATGAATACTTTATAGCATAGTTCAGGCCTTGGTCATGTTCTAAATCTACATTCATTACTCAACCCCAAGACTATCTACGTGGAAATGCTATTGTTACAAATAGTTCGATCACAATTTATTATTTAATTAGCCCAATTTTATGTTAACCAATTATATTTTGATTAAAATGCTATTTATAATTATATGTCCAGAAAAACCATGTAGACTTTTCTAGACATTTAACTCTTTACCACACAATCCTGACTTTTAACAACCCTGAGGAAGAAGCCTTTTGAAAACATTGTGGGAAAAGGAGAAAATGCTGGAAACCAGCATTTTCTCCCTTTCCCACAATGTTTTCTACTCTTCCCAAAACGAATTTCAATTTTTGAGGCACATTTTTTTTTGTCGTCTGCAAAAGCTTTCAATTTGGACTGTTCTAAAACTTTGTCAATTGGTAAAGCGTTAAGACACTTCAAGCCACTTAAAAAGAGTAACTTTCAAATGGAAAGTGAAAAAGGGAAGTCACTCTTCATATACAAGATCAGGAAATTATACGAGTTACTTCCCTTAGACCAAAAAGAAAAAGAAAAAAAGAAGTCGGAATCCCAAATTCCATGTGGATTACGAAAGTTCATTCAGTCGAAAGTGATTCTGACTCAAATTATTGTAGTCAAGCAAAGGAATGGTGGAAAATGTTAAAGAAGGTATGAAAATCACCAAATCAAAAAATTTTACAGAAGAGATCGATACATGAGCAATTTTGCAAGTACCGAGAGAAGAAATTTCAAGCCTGTGTTGTAAGTTTTGTCAAGCGATCTAGATTTAAAAAACGACTAAAAACAAAAAAAAGAAAAAAAGTGCTACATTAGTTTTACATGAACATTCAAATCCAGTTTGAAAAAAAAAATAAAACTAGCGAACTCAAAGGAAGCGCAGATCTATACCATGATGCTTCAGGGGACTTAAAAAAACATGGCTGACGCGACGCCATGATTCACTCCTTCTGCGTCTGAAAATCAGGATTTTTTTCCTGATGTTGCCCTTCGATTTTGTCATAGTTTATGTAGAGAAGAAAACTAATAAACACAGAGGGTTGATTTGTACAGAGGGGATAGAAAGCTTCAAAGAAATTTGGAGCTTTCGCTACTGAGTTAATGGATTAATATGAATCTTGACTCTTTATCATTTGCTCTAGCAGAAATAAATTATTCAGTGGCAAATCTCAACAAGAAGAACTTTAAATCGAGTGTTGCTGAAATAAACCACGTAAGTATCAAACACTGTTGCCTGTTCAGAGACTGTGAAACGACAAAGACGTAAATCAATGACATAACCATAAACACGAATGTCAGTGGGTGGGGTATAAAATATTCTGGAAGTGGCCTCGTAGTGATATGCGGACTGCACCCTACATTGCAAGTCAAGTGATTTACCATAAGTGCATATAAAATTACTGTGTCTAAAGCAATTACTACGTCCAGAATTCCCTCAATCATGGTCAGGAGAACAGTTTGACAAACCCGAAAGTAGCAAAATGACCTCGGCCAAATGTTCCAGAAATGAAAAAATGGTATCCGTTGCATCTTCTGTCACCATCCGATAGACTACAGGCAACACCCCATTTGTTGAGGGCAGCTATTGGTTTTCATACATATCAAATCCACCAATTGGGCTGTAACCTCAATATTTTAAGGGAGTCTCAATAATGAGATGTTTTTCGGTGTTACTTTCCTAATTTGGACATTTAATGTGCACCACACCGTCTCAAGTCCATCACAAATTTTCCAGTAACAAGGCTACAGCACTGTACTCACTTCCTGTTCCATCGGTTTACTCTTTATTCGAGCGAAACACCATCTTTGGTGACACACATGATGAAGGACAAATTATGAAATGTTTCATAGCCTAGACCGCTCGTAGAAGTCTTTTATAACACGTAACAAAATTTATCGTGTTTGGTGGCCATTTTGTGTGTATTTCGGGAAACTTAAATGAGAAACACTTCAAGTAACAGACAAATTTAACTTTTTTTCATATGTTTACCGTTTAAATTGAAAACGGTCACACAAGTAGCCGAAATACAGGAATACCGCCAAAACACCAGAATACCCAAAAAAATCGATATGTAAGACGGGCCAGAATATCGCTATTTACTAATAATTTAACATGAAATTCTCTTGCCAGTCTTGAAAAGACGCAATGTTTACTCTCTCGAGTCAGAATCAGGAGGGGTCTGGGAATATACAGAGTAACCAGGATCATTTCGGGGCCACAAGTTCGCTCTAAATTTACTATGAAGAAGATTTTCACGCTATAAAAATCTCCTGTCGTTCTTGAAAATATCCCGATGTTCACCATTTCGAAACAAAACGGGGACAAGTATGAAGTACCTGCAATCATTAGCAACCGAAATTCTCTTATTCTAGAACGCACATTAGGTCTAATGAAAGACATGTGTATTCACATCATCTTCAAAGACACCAGAATACCCCTTAAAATATGTACATGTAACGTACGTTGAAGTTGGGTCTATACTATTTACTTCTTGATTTATAAAAGCATGATTTTGGTCTTAACTTTTGGGATCCAAGTCATGTCGTTTTTCAAATTCTGGTTTTATGTTGTTATTATGTTGTTTTATATTATGTTATAGTAAATTTAGAGCGAACTTGTGGTCAAGTTTTGTCATCAGTTTGTAAAAATAAGAGAGATTCAAAGTGCGCACAAAATCTGTGTGCAGATTTCAACTGTTTTTTTTTTTTTTTTTTTTCACGATCGTCTCTGTACCCAGAGGCGACCAATCAAAAACTAACATTGCCTTCGGGGACTGTTATATGTACTATGTTTTAAAATAACCAAGCAATACTCTATCTTTGGCTAAGATTTTCATGACAGACAATGATTTTCATGAAACTCGATACAGAATTTAATCTGTAGCAATAACATCTATCTATGGACATGAAAAGTATCACAATTTGGATTTCTTTGATGCATTATCTGATGAAATCTCGAAGCAGGCAGAAACCTGACTTGTAAGCATTGGCTATTGCCTTTTGTTAATATGAAGATCGATAATAGGCTGCCAGTTACAAGAATAACTGGAACAGTCTCCTTCACACTCCTTTACTCTGTACCAAACAACAAAAATTTTACATCAGTCAATAGCATTTGCAGACCACAAGTTAATAGTGGCTTTAGTAATAGGATTAATCTTTGACAGGGTACAAAAGCATTTTGGGAAATGGAGAAATGTAGTGTAGGTACATGTAATAGAATCTGGAAATTGCAAACAAAATTGTAAGAAGTCATAAGTGTGCATGGAAGATGGTAAAGTTTATTTTTAGCTCAGCTGTCTTTTAAGAAAACATTGAGGTATCATCATACAAAAACTTTTGACATTTTATAATATCTATTATTACCGAAGATTTTTACTTCAAATCCATACAACAAGGGCAGTTTTGAGTTAACCATCAAGGTATTTTTGATACAGTAATGCCCCTTTCTTGGCTGAAGAATTTTCACTGAAAGTCAAGCAACTGTAGCCGAGCCTAGGCACCAGCATGGAGTGCTCATGTTTGTCTAAATGTTTTTACAAGGTTTCGAAATTCATATTTGATGCATAATTTCTGTTTGAGTTACTGATTACAGTTTGGGACAGTGCTGGTTATGAAAACTTGGGGAATATACAACATGAATAGTTTACTAGCTTGTGTGAAACTTCTGGAATACTATAATAATGGTGTTAAATATTAAACAGATAAGCAAATAATTCTATTTATGAAAAAAATTAAGAAGTTCAATGGCACATCGGGTTTGCTTGACTGCTGATTCAGGGAAATTACTCTTGTGATAAATTGATTGGATAACCATCATTGGTAAATATAGAAAGCCAGAGCTGCTAATGACAACATATCACTGACAACTAAGTTGTAAAGGTTTGCTTTTCAAATGTAAAACTTGGGGACCTCCTCATAAAATCCCAAATCCAAACACATATTTGTGACACAGAGTGCCTTTCAGGGCAATGTGCCCTGCCCTCTCCAAATTGTAGAGCTGAGAGAACTGGGTCTGTATTCACCAACCATTCTTAAGAACGTTCTTAGTCTTATTCTCCAAAACTAAGAATATTCTTAAGAATGGTTGGTGAATACAGACCCTGATCACAAACCTCCATTTTGCTGTACTTGTGTTACAGTTTCTCAATCTGACTTTCTTTGAATTAAGGTCTTGTCCGTAACTGAGGTCTGAATTCTTTCCTATTATTACCTCTTAAATAAATTGAGATAATAAAAATTGTGGTGTCAAATTAGTTTTCTTTTAGTTTATCTTTTTTTTTTTTTTTTTTTTTCAGGTTTTTAAGTTATTTGTATATTCCATTTTCTATAGGAATCATTTGTTGTGGGAAAATGTGCTGCTGCTGTGGTTGTTGAAGTTTTAACTCTTTACCAAACGACAAAATTTTAGGCTGTTCTAAATTGAAAGCATTTGCAGACAACAAAATAAATGTGACTGAAAAATTGAAATTTGTTTTGGAGAGGGTAGAAAACATTGTGGGAAAAGGAGAAAATGCTGGTTACCAGCATTTTCTCCTTTTCCCATAATCTTTTCAAAAGGCTTCTTTCACAGGGTTGTTAAAAGTCGGGATTGTGTGGTAAAGGGTTAAGTAAAGCCCAAAAGCAGGGATGTTTTTTGGCAAAGATGTTTGCTGTAGAATTATGGAAAGTACTCTTTAAATTTTTAGCTCCACTGGCCGAAGGCCAGCGGGCTTATGTCATGGCCCGGTGTCCGTCGTCCGTCCGTCCGGTCGTCCGTCCATCCGTCCGTCAGTCCGTCCGTCCGTGCGTTAACTTTTATTTCAAACATCTTCTTCTCTGAAACTACCCATCCGATTTTCACGAAACTTCACAGAAATGATCCTGACATGGTCCTCTTCAGAATTTCTTGAAAGAATTTGATTCCTTCAAAAACTCTGGTTGCCATGGCAACAAAACTCAAAAATATTGGAAATCTTTAAAAATCTTCTTGTCTGAAACCATAAGGCATAGGGCTACCAAATTTGGCATGTAGCTTTATGTAGTAGACCTCTATCAAGTTTCTTCAAATTATAGCCCTGGGGTCAAAATTGGCTCTGCCCCAGGGGTCACAAGTTTTACATAGGCTTATATAGAGAAAACTTTAAAAATCTTCTTGTCTGAAACCATAAGGCATAGGGCTACCAAATTTGGCATGTAGCTTTATGTAGTAGACCTCTATCAAGTGTCTTGAAATTATAGCCCTGGGGTCAAAATTGGCTCTTCCCCAGGGGTCACAAGTTTTACATAGGCTTATATAGAGAAAACTTTAAAAATCTTCTTGTCTGAAACCATAAGGCATAGGGCTACCAAATTTGGCATTAGCTTTATGTAGTAGACCTCTATCATGTTTCTTGAAATTATAGCCCTGGGGTCAAAATTGGCTCTTCCCCAGGGGTCACAAGTTTTATACATAGGCTTATATAGAGAAAACTTTAAATATCTTCTTGTCTGAAACCATAAGGCCTAGAGCTACCAAATTTGGCATTTAGCTTGATCTAGTTGGAGTCTACCAAAAGTGTCCAAAGTATAGTCCTGGGGTCAATTTGGCCTCATACTTGGAGGGGGGGGTTCACAAGATTTACATAGGCTTACATAGGGAAAACTTTTAAATCTTGGTGTACACAGCCATAAGGCTTAGGCTACCAAATTTTGCATATAATTATAGCATTATTTAGTGGACAGTTACAAAGAGGGCCCAAGTTACAGCTCTAGGATCAAGTTTGGCCCTGCACCAGGGATCACAAGTTTTACATGGGTTTATGGAGTGAAAAGTTCAGAAACCATCTTGTTACCAGCCATAAGGCCAAGAACTCCCACATTTGGCATGTTATTCTTCTAATACAATATTCCCCATTTAGTCAGACTGTAGCCATGAGGTCAAAGTTTTATAAGGGCTTATATAGTGAAGACTTTTCTTCGTGGTTTATATTTATAAGCCAGTGGAGCGATACAGGGCCATCATGGCCCTCTTGTTTAACGTTTGGGATCGTTGCAATATGAGTTATTCTTTTCATGTTCTTTATTTCTAGCTTGTGAGTCAGCACGGGGCTGAAGCAGATAGGCATCTCTTCCGATGTTTATTTTCTCATGTTGACTTCAGCAGTGATGGTAAAAATCCAGGCAAAGACTATCATCAGGTAAGAATGAGAATATATGAGCTTAATGTAATCCTGTACCAAACTACATGTACATGTATCTCGTACTTTGTAACTTTAGAAGGTAGTCTTTTGCTCTATTTTCCACTATGACATCTGCCCTTTCACTTTTGATTTGTGGTCAGCAAATGCTGTCAGTATGGACAAGTAAAATAATTTGTTGTAAAACACTGAGGGAAATTTCAGGGAATCAATAGATTTTGATTGATAGGAGACATTATAATTTACTGCTAAAATTCGAGAAGGCTTAAGTTGCTTTTGAGGACAGTAGATTTATCTTTAAAATTTTTGCATCAGTGCATCTGCATATTCTTATTTGTTTTCCAGCTCACTTTGTAGCTTTAACATGACTTGATTATGGATTGCATGTTGATTTTATTTCAGATACAGTTTTTGATTCAAGAGTGCAGCACACTTCTGAGTAAGCCGAATTTCGTGTCAACTTTGTGTAACGCAATAGATCATCCTCTACATCATCAGAAGGTACGTGAAAACTTAATGTGGGGTTTAGAAAAACAGTACAAATATTGCATTTCCTGAAATAATTAAGTAAGAATATCCATCAAAAAGATAAATTCATGATGAGTCTATTAGCAATGCTCTGGCAAAAGGGGGTTTAATGTATCTCTCGTACATTATACCACACAAGTAGTCACATGATTATGGATTCATAAAACCATTTAGTCTAACAACCAACTGTATCATAAGGTAGACTGGTCCTTTGACAGACAAAAGACATTGAAAAGTATCGGTTCACAGAGCCCCAGATAATTTTTTGAGCCAAGGAGTATTTAAGCATCATTTTTTTAATGGCAAGGGTAAAATGAAATGACTTTGCTTAAGCAGCAAATTTTTAAGCAAGAAAATTCTAATGGTAGAGTAAAAATCGAGTTTTACCCCATAATTGAATATAGTATGTTTCAATACCATAAAGTTAACTTTTTTTTTATTTTATATAGTGTGCAGCTAATAAGATTGATTGAAAAATATGGCAATTTTATTTTATTCTTTTTATCTGTTACATGCTGAGCATAGTATGAAAAGAAAATGTGTTGCTAAAATATGGATACCTTGGTTACAACTGTTCAGTATTTCCAAGCACTTGATCATCAGAAAGATGGAGAGATGAATTTTAACTTGCAGCCCAAGCATGCAAGTCGTCATTATGAAAAAATGAACACAGACAAGGTTTTAACAGTTTTCCAAACAACATAATTTTATACTCTTTTGTATTTAGAGCAGTAGCAGACAACAAATCAAATGTAGTTTGAATGACTGGATTTGTCTTTCATATAGCATACTAGAACATAGTGGAAAAGGGAGAAAAGGAAGGTCACCTATGAGTGACCAATACCTTCTTTAACACTTGTTCCAGCGCTAACACTGTAAAACATGAGGGCCTAACTTCCACCCTCCCCTGTCAAGTTTGTAGGTTGTCATATACATGTAGTTTTATTTCATAACGCAACCAATGGTGTTTACTCACTACAAAACAGATATTTTGGCTTCCACTTCTTGATTTATACAGAGATTTGTGTAAATTCGCTCTTTAAATTCATTATTAAAGACTAAGAGACAGATTAAAGTGCCTCTGATCGAACGACATCAAACTGACCTTTGTTGTGTCATGGGTTTTTGCGTTTTTTTTTTTTTTCAGCGTCCCATTTTTCATGTCAGTTAATTTTTTTGAGAAGTATTTCTGCATTGTTTGAAATGAATTCTTCAATTAGGGTAGCAGGTAACACTAAAACCTGTCATTTTACACTAGATAAAAGGATGAACACTTTCATCACGTTTTCATAAAATACCAGTTTGATTAGCAGTGATAAACTTAGTTCACGTTGATCGTCCATTTTTTTTTACAAGAAAGCTTTTATAAAATTCTGATGCAATTTTTTTTTTATGGGGGAGGTGAAACTTCCCAACCTGAAGTTATGGCAAAAACATTAGCTACATAGTAGGACTTTTTTTTTTTTTTTGGAAGTTCTTTCTTACTACTTTTATGTTGAAAATATGCCTATCAAAGCCATTGTTACAGATATTCCTACAACTGGATTGTTGGACCAGACCAGCTGACATAAAGGTCAAACATAGTATTATAAACTAACACTTAGAGCGCCTTTCACATCACTAGGTTTCTTTACGGCCAGTGTAGATCAGTGTAGATTAAGATCAGGCTGCACAAAAGGTGATCTACATCATTCGCCAAGACATTCTGGCCAAAAACAATCCTGAAATGGCAATTATTGTGTTTGTATTTTTGGACAGAAAATAGCCATTAGGTTTATTCAGCACTCTATTTAGGACACTTTTATGGTATGTGATCTTAACCCTCAAAGAGCTAAACCCTTATTTTGTCCCTTATGCGCCTAAATGGGGATAGTGTAGGTCAAGATCAGACTGCACAGGTTTGGTCTGATCTTAGATCTACACTATACACATTTTTGTCTGATATTTTGACAAAATTGCAATACATGTAAGTTTTTTACTAATTGGGCATGTCTCTTTCATGTATTTAACACTCTGTGGTTAATCATCTGATAATAACAGAACTAGTTAAACAAGAACTCAGAACATTTTGCCCAATGATTTCTGACACTAGCACTGTTTTCTTTTTTTCAGACCTTGAGGCCATCTCCCCAGTTGTTTCCCCAGATTAGTCGATTGTTGCGACTGTCTCGTGTCCAAGAAGTTGTGTTTGGACTGGCCCTCCTTAACTCCTCTAGTCAGGAAGTCCGTGGGTTTGCCACTCATTTCGTGAAGCAAAAGTTACCAGATCTTCTTAGTTCCTATGTAGATCCTGGTATGTAAGCTTAAAATAAGATCTAGTAAGGTCTTTAACCCTTTCCCAAACGACAAATTTTGGACTGGTCCAAATTGAAAGAGTTTGCAGACAACAATTCTAAATTTGATGAAAATGGCAGAAAGGTCTCAAAAAGAGAAGAAAACACTGTGGGAAAAGGAGAAGTTGCTCGTAACGAGCAATTTCTCCTTTTCCCACAGTGTTTTCAAAAGACTTGTACCGCAGACACGTGAAAACCAGGGCTTGTTTGGGAAAGGGATAATCAACTGTAGTTGTGTTATGGACAAGATCCATTGTACAAGTGAGAATATTGTATGTTCACAAGAAGGTAGCATACAAACTGATTTCATAATCAGTAGTATTTGGTTTGAATTTTCAATCATGAATCAACCATAGGTTGAGATTTCTAACTGATTACCCATTACTAGTTATGATAAATATGGAACTTGCCTTTAACCTGGACTGTAATCATAACTAAGTTGTACTTTAGATTTGCACCAGATAGTCAGGAATCACATTAATTTACTTTTAGCTCAGCTGTTTTTGAAGAAATGTCGAGGTATTGTTGCAGCCCTGTGTCATCATCTGTGTTGTTGTGCAAAAACTTTCACATTTTGTAGTATCTCTCTTATTACTGAAGATATTTGCTTCAAACTTGGACAAGTTGTGAACTATTAAAAGGGACATCTTTACAACAAGGATAGGTAACCATCATAGTATTTTTGACAGAGTTATGCCCCTTTTTCAACTTAAAATTTTCACCGAAAGTCAAGCAACCGAAGACGAGCATTGGCACTCGTGTACGGTGTTCTTGTTTTATGTTTATCTTCGAAAGGATAGGAAACATTGTGGGAAAAGGAGAAAAGTCTGGCTACCAACATTTTCTTCTATTCCTACAATGTTTTCAAGTGCTTTCTCACTCAGTTGTGAAAATACATGATTGTTTGCTTTAGGATTAACTACTGTGTGTTTTACATACTTTACTTTTCTTTATAGAATCTGTCCTCAGACAAGAAGGAGGTCTTCAAGATATTGCTATTGAAGTGCTCCATCTTCTATTGACACACCTTGTACATTCAAAAGAGCAATTTGGCATTGGTACTGAACAGAAGAAAGCTTTCCTGCAATTGTTACGGAAAGATTTTCCACGTGAGCGTGTACCTGTGGTGATTGGACCATTATTATACCCTGAAACCGAGGACATTACTGTGGAGAAACTGACATTCATAACAAACATGCCCAAATCACATGTAAGTATTATGTATGACATGTAGGTCACCTTGCATTGACAAAGAGAAACATACCTAATATCACGGTCAGTTTACGTGTAGTGATAACCTTTTCTTGACAGAGATGTACATAATATCCCTGTCAGCTTACATGTAGAGATAACCCAATCTTGACAGAGATGTACCCAATATCCCTGTCAGTTTACATGTACTGATCACCCTTTCTTGATAGAGAAGCACTAAATATCGCTCTCAGTTTACACATACTGATCACTATTTCTTGATAGAGATGCACTAAATATCCCAGTTAGTTTACATATATAGGGATAACCCTTCATTTTGTATAAGAATGTTGATTGATACAAAGTTACCAATTTTTACATCCTGATCAGGTAAGTCATCCAAAATGCATCTAGTTTTGTATATGCCATTTGCAATATATAAACAGGGTCCGTATTCACCAGCCATTCTTAAGAATATTCTCAGACTTGTTCTTCAAGATTTTACAGGTCTGGAAGTAACACAACTTCTGATTGGCTAAACCATTTGGTTTAGCCAATCAGAAGATGTGTTACTTTCAAATGTGGAAAATTTTGGAGAACAAGACTAAGAACGTTCTTAAGAATGGTGGTGAATACGGACCCAGGAAATTTATAACAAAGTTAAGGTAAAGTGAAATCTGTTTAGAAGTTGAAGCTACCCTGAACCTGAAGCAACTTATTACTATCTTTATTATGTTTTAAAATGGTACTGTATAACAGTGTTAGAAATTAACATATTTTGCAGGTAGCAAGTACTTGCTACCTGGCTTGAAATAAGGTAGCAAAAGGAACATTCCTGATAGCAAATAGGGGCAGACAAATAACAGCCCTCCCTCCAGCTCATAGAATGATGCTTGAATTACTGCCTTTGCCCATGCTTGACAGGAGTAAAAATTGCAAGTCTTAAAAGACATGAGCATAGAGACTGTGCTGTTTAGCAATTTCCGTTTCAGGTGACTCATTTATACTTACATTTTTCGCCCATTTGTCATAATGCAGACCGTTTTCAAATGGACATAGGCAAAAATTCACCGTAAGTTAGCCATAAACATAGATTTTAAGTCATAATCAAGCAAAGACGTGTTTGACTTGCACACTGACTCAGTTATGCTTGCATGTTTTTGTAGCTATGTGAATGATTGGGAGGATCATTTTAACAGATTTTTAAATTAACAAATGGATGATTATTTCATTTAAAATCGGCAAAACACTTCAAGCAGACAGGATTACCAGGTAGCAACCTTTTGCTACTGCATTTGTGCCCAGGTAGCAAAATTTTTTTTTGAGGCAGCAAATTCGAACCCTGGTATAGAGACTTGTTTATTATTTTTTATGTCAAAATTGCATGAGGCAGCCAGTTGCTGTATGTAGTAGATTGTCATGCCTAACAGAGCTTATTGCCCAAGCAATGTATCATTTATATATGAAGTTGAACCTTTACTGAATCAATTCCGGTATTTTATCAGCCCTAACGAAGAAGGCTTAAATCCAATTGTTTACGCCACCTTTATCATACAATCCAAAGTTTTAACAACCCTGAGAAAGAGAGCTTTAGACAATGCTTCCTACCCTTTCTGATACAAATCCCATTATTTGTGCCACATTTGATTTGCCATCTACAAATGCTTTCAATTTGGACCAATGTAAAATTTTGTTGTTTGGTAAAGAATTAATTTGTTCTCGGCAAGTGCTTTCAATTTGGAAGAGTCCAAAATTTTGTTGTATGGTAAAGAGTCAAGTATTTAATTGGAATTAGAAAAGTCAACTGTAGTCAAAGTTTTGGAATTCTTTTGATGTGTCTTTAACTAGATGATAAAATTTTAGACTTGTCCTTCTTGAAAAAAAATATGACAAATGTGGTGCAAATGATGAAACTTGTCCTTCAAAAGGTCTTAAAAGGTTGTGGGAAAAGGAGAACATGCTGGATTGTTCAAAACTGATCACCTGCAATGTCAGCGTCAGAGTGTTGGCAGACTGATTTCAGTCCTTGTGGCAGAATAGTTAAATGGTTATTGTAGATTTTATTTGTCTTCATTAACTTATAGTTAGACGCTTCCCTAGCTGATATGATACTGGAGGCGGGATTCTCCTGCACTGCAAGGTGAGTGTTCCTATATTGTACAATGTTGTAAAGACAAATCTGCTTGTTGTTTATGCTTGTATACTAAAATTTAGGTATAAAGAGCTGATTCATTTGAATCCTCACTGGTTTATTGCAGAGGTTACTCTAGAATGAAAACATGAACTGTTTTTTTTTTTTTTTTAATCTTGTCTTTTGAGCCATAACAAATGGCTCTTAACTTTCACAATGACTTGACTGGCTTACTACCTGTCACTTTCAGAAACATAATTTTTATCTTGCTACTAGCTACACTAATGACAGATTAAGTCCATCATAAAGCATGAAACTTTATCCACAATTTTTTTTTTGAGAAGAACAGAATACATTCCTCAAACTTACTGTTCATCAACAAGTAAGAACAAATAATCTGATACCTTTACTACATAACAAAATTTTCGACCTGTCCAAATTGAAAGCATTTGCAGACGACAATTTCATTGTGGCTCAAATGATGCAATTTTTCTTTGATAGGGTAGAAAACGTTTTGGGAAAAAATGCTGTTACCAGCATTTTCTCCTTTTCCCACAATGTTTTCAAAAGGCCTCCTCCTCAGGGTCATTAAAAGTTGTCATTGTGTGGTAAAGGGTTAAAAAGTGACATTGCATCATGTGCTGCAGGGTTTTTGTCTTATTATTTACTGATCTTTTGGCTATAGTCTTCTACATGGTCTTGTTCAGAAAACACTTCAATCTAAAATTTTGAAAAATGTATTTTATGCTTCTTTGTTACATGCTAATTTTATAGAAAGAATGAAAAAAAAAAGACCCCATAAAACTTTGACTGTTTTTGTTTCAGTACTGAGGAATGTCGGAACATGTTATTGCAATATGGACAGAGAGATATTAACCCAAGTGTAGTGGCCAGAGTCCTTGGAATGATGGCTAAAACTCCCTCAGTCCAGACAGACCAGGGCCCGGGACAGGTTAATTTTTGAAAATTAATCACAATATTTTCCCTCCTAGAGGGTTTTGTTAAGGTTTAGCTTCTGCCTCTTTTACCTGATGATTTTCAATCTCCTGCTCCATAGGATCTCAACACAATATGACATTATGGTCAAAGAAATAGCTTCCTGTGGTCAGAATGTTTTCTGTCCTTTGGTACTCATATTTCACTGTGTTCATTTCTTTCATTTAGGTGTTTTCTAAATGAAACTTTCAAAATACCATGTGAACTGAAGAATAGGTATTTGTTTCACACATGCAAATTTTACTTTTTCAAATAGTATTTTCCATGGAATAATGAGCCTACTAACAAGATATTACTGCTTGTAAAAGGTAAAAGATACATGGATGGGATCATTTAACTTTTTACCTTTAGAAATGTAACCTCCAGAAATGCATCCTTATAAACATAGATTGTCAACTCAATAAAACTAAAATAAACATTCTGGCAAGAGAAGAAATGGCTCATTATGAGCCATTTCTCTATTGGCCACAATGTTTTCAAAGCCTTTATTCCTGAGGGTCTTATAAACATGAGATTGTTTGATAAAGTGTTACAATACTGAAGTTTATATTGTTTTTCAGACCAGTGCTGCACCAGGAACAGGTTGGAATGAGAAAGCAGATACACCAGGTGTCAATACATGGCATGTGGAGAACTTTGTGCAAGTTGTCCAGGATATGGTAAAAAAAGACACCTTTTTTTCTTTATCAAGTGTTGGAAATAACGATACAACTTTTGAGCAGCCTGGTCTTGATCCACAGAGTATTCAGCAGCACCTGCATGTTGCCGGTCAACTATGAAAGACAACTTGTAGGGTGGTGCTCTTTTTCTGTTTGGATGTATCATATATAGCGCATGACAAACATGGATTACTGTGTTTGTTCATTTCTAGTGGTATTATCTTCAAGTTTTATGGGTTTGTTCAATGTATTCTATTTTACAGTCAGTTACTGTTGGAAACATTGCATAAGGAGGAATTCCTATAAATAAACAATTTCTCATTTTGCCACAGTGTTACAAGGGTGTTTTCAAAAGGGACCGTTGGAAATTTGTTTTAGGCGGTAAGGAGTAATAGTGCTGTTGGATCTAAAAATGTGAAGTGAAGAGATGAAGTTACTGAATTGTCACATTTTCATAGTCCCAAATTGAAGAGTTGACATCACTAAGTTATTTACGTTTTTATTGGCACCTAAAGTGAAGTGTTCAGGCTACTGAATGATTATTTTTTTAGAGGTCCATTGAATGAGGTGTTAACCATTAGAGTGCTATATACAAGTTTAGCTCTTTTTGCAAACAGTAGAGATCTAGATCAGACTTCTTTTTTACAGACAATAAATATCAGAACCCTACTGCATAGAGTGTGCACTCTGATAATGGATACACACTGCTATTTTGTGAAATATTCTGTAAAGGATCCTTGAAATTGCTTTGTTTTGGTCTGCCAGAGAAATTCCATTTCCTGTATTTAGCCCTTAAAACTTTACCAAACACCAAAATTCCAAGCATTTGTAGATGAAAGTTTAGATTTGGTTCAAATGATAGAATTTGTTTTTTTATAGGGTAGAAAAAACAGAGGGAAAAGGAGAAAATGCTGGTTACCAGCATTTTCTCCTTTCCCACTATGTTTTCAAAAGCCTTCTTGGTTTAGGTCATCAAAACAGGAGATTGTGTGGTAATGAGTTAAAAGGGTTGAAATTAATGAAAGGTTACCTTTTGTAGGTCCCTCACATGAATTGGAGAGATGTTGTTGGGGAGTTAGATTATCCTCAGTTTACTGTGGTCAACAAGAAAGGACTGAGATTACTGATGAAGGGATTGATTCAAGGATTACAGGAAATATTCCCTGTAGAGTATATTTATAGACCATGGAAAAACCCAGAAGGACAGGTATACACTTTCTCCTTTCCAAAGATTTTCTCCTTTTCGCACATTATTTATTTGTTCCTCTGGATTCAATTAAAAGGGTATCATATGTTAAAGGCTTAAATAGAATATTATATGACTGAAAGTGGTTTCTAGGCATGTGATGAACAGGAACAATCTTTGGAAATGGCCACAATATGGTGCATGCACTTGTTTTTTTTTTTTTTATGGAAACAATTTTCCAAACTGTTTGATATTTTTTAGAACTTATCTCAAAATTTATTTAAAATAAACTGGTCTTCTACAAATAATGAAAATATCATGTCCTATATTTGCTTACAGCTGTCATTCATTGTCCAGTCGCTGAGAAATCCAGATGTGTTCTGTTTTGCTGACTACCCTTGTATCACAGTTGTGATTGACATTCTGAAAACAGCTCCAGATGACGAGAACAGAGATATTGCTACTTGGTAATGTTCTGTGGAATCTGGTTATGTCAGTCAATAGCATGCAGGGCTAGTATCTTGGGGCTTGTGCATTTGAATCCTAGCCTGGCCAAACTCTTTTTTTAATCCTTTACCGCATGACAAAATTTCACACTTGTCCAAATTGAAAGTATTTGCAGACGACAAATTAGATAGAGCTCATGGTGAGATTTATCTGTAAAAGGACAGAAAACATTGTGGAAAAAGGAGAAGATGCTGGTTACCAGCATTTTCTCCTTTTCACACAATGTTTTCAAAAGGCATCTTTCTCAGGGTCATGAAAACTCGGGATTGTGTGGTAAAGGGTTAAATTTATTATAGTCATTGCAACAGGATTAATTTATCTCACACCTTGACATTGTTGACATTTGAAAGCTACTAGTGTGTGGGAAAAAAAATGGTATACAAAGTTCTGGTAAAAAGACATATTCAGTAACATATAGATTGTTGCACCGGTCCAGTTGATTTAACAGAAATACTTTTGAAAATCCTCTATATTACAAAGGGAACAAACAATATAATATGCTGTCATGAATAACATTACAGAATAGATGATGTCTTGGGTCATATTCAGGTGTAATTACAATGATAGAAAAATCCATATTTTAGAATCATGTTTTCTTAGTTTCTTTTGCTGCAAGTTTTTTTCGTTGGGTTTGACTTGTCCATTAAATGCCAAGCCCCGGTAGCTCAGTCAGTAGCATACAGGACTTGAGAACAGAGGGTCGCTGGTTTGATCACAGGCTCGGCCAATTTCTTTCCAAGGATTGATGTCATTGGGACAGGATTCATTCTGACCATTGTTTTGATGATGGTCATGTGGGAAAGCAGCCAGTGGCATGGAAAGAATGTTGTGCGGATTACTGGTGAAAGAGATTCCAGGAAAGCATACAATCAATCATTTAATATGAATTAAATGGATCTTTAACCTTTTTTCAGCACAGCATGCAAAAATAGGGAACTTTTGCGGAAGGCATGGATAGTGATCAGACTGTACAGGGCATGTAGTCTGATCTTGGATCTATACTGACTTTTGATAAGTCAAGCCTGTATGATAAAGAGCTTTCTGAGTTTCAATGGTTTATAATTTTAGCTGTCAAAAGAGATTGAGTATAAATATTTAGCGGTGAAAGAGTTTGATAGTACCAGTAGTTTGATTAGATACATGTGCAGCAGTAACAAATAGGCTAAAAAAGTTGTTTTTCATAGAGCTTCTGTTATTACTCTTTCTATTCCCAAAGCTGCTAAGCCTAAGCATGACTTGCTGACCTTTGCAGAAAGTTTAGATCCAGATCAGACGGCACAGAACAGGCAGTCTGATCTTGGATCTACATCGTCCAATAGAGACATTTTTCTTGAAAAAGTAAGTTTGAAAAAGCATTATTCGGGTTTTTACTATGAGCTTGAAAGTTTAACTTATTTAGCAGGTAAAGGGTTAATGTATTTTAGGAAATCCTTGGATCTTGTTGAAGCATTACTGAGATTGTCAGATGTAGGACATTATCAACAGGTATCAGAGCTGTTTAAGTTTCCTGTACAAAACTGTCCAGACATGCTGGTATTGGCTTTATTACAAATCACGGTAAGGCAACTTTTTTTAATTTTTCATCTGTGTTTGCATCATCTCAGTCATCCCATGGCAATCACCAGCTCCAGCTGATGAAAACAGTATCAGCTGGTAAGAATGAATCAATAAATACCAGTAACAAGCTATAGCTCCTTTTACCACAGTTTTCATAAAGTACATGATAATTATTTTCCGTTCCTTCAGATATTTTTACTTTTTTTCCCTTCTTTCTGATTGGACAGGTATAAAATAAGTCTGTGTGTTGACAGATTGAACTTTCTGAAGTAAGAGTTGAAGTATTATTTCATCTTTCGATAAAATTGTATTTCATATTTCAATCAATACAGAAATAAAGAAGATGGGCTCTTGTCAATTGTGAATATGTAGGGGGGGGAGGGGGGGGTTCCCTGGTTTATTTATCATAATTTAAAACAAATTTTGCTTAACATGACCTCCCTGTTAGATGTTAATAATCAACATGTAAATGAACACAGCCGGGCCCCAGTAGCTCAGTCAGTAGCATACAGGATTTGAGAACAGGAGGTCCCCGATGCAATCCCAGGCATGGCTAATTTCTTTCTGAGGACTGATGATAGTCATTGAGACAGGATTCATTCTTCTTTCACCACTGACCGTTGTTTCTACAATGGTTGTGTGGGAAAGAAGCCAGTGGCTTGGAAAGAATATTTTGTGTAATACTGGTGAAAGAAACTCCAGGAAAGCATGGATAGGTGCACTGCCAGCTGAAATATAACTGAAATAATGTTGAAAACGGCATTAAAGACTATACAGTCAGGACATGAACACTGTTAAAACATGGCAGCAGAAGATGATGTAGTTCCTTGACCAAAGATTTAACGACGCTGACGAAAAAGACTTTTGAAAACATTGAGGGAAAAGGAGAAAATGTTGGTAACCATCATTTTCTCCTTTTCCCACTCTATTTTATACTCTTCCAGATTTTCATTTTTTCTGTCATGTTTGTCGTCTGCAGGTGCTTTCTATATAGATCAGTCTGAAATTGTGTCATTTAGTGAAGAGTTAAAAGTAATTTCACCTGTTGCCACGATGTTTTCAAACGTGGAACATGCATTTAGGCAGTAATTAGTGGGGCAAAGCCTTTAATTGTTTATCAAGATTTCATTGTTTTAACCTTTTACCACACAACTCAGAGTTTTAGCAACCCTTGGGAAAGAGGCTTTCGAAAACATTTTTAAAAAAGGAGAAAATGCTTTTAACCAGCATTTTTGCCTTTTTTTCAAAATTGTTTTCTAGAGTTTTAGAGACATATACCACGATTACCTTTACATCTACATAGTCATCTGTAGTTGCTTTTATTGTTGACAAGTTTTAAAAATTTGTTGCATGATAAAGAGTCATAATCAACATCTTTACCAGAAGATTTAAAGTTGTTAATATACTATATATCTCTTTATTTTCATCAGCCCACATGGAATACACTGAAACAGGAACTGATCTCAACTTTGATGCCTTTGTTTCTTGGTAACCACCCCAATTCTGCTGTAGTTCTTCATTATGCTTGGCATTGTCAAGGCCATTCAAGTACCATTCGTACTTTGATCATGCACTCCATGGCAGAATGGTACATGCGGGGAGAGCCGCATGATCAGACAAGATTATCCCGTATTTTAGATGTCTCACAGGATTTGAAAGCCCTGTCCATGCTGCTGAATGCCACACCATTTGCATTTGTGATAGACCTTGCTTGTCTTGCATCGAGGAGGGAGTACTTAAAGCTTGACAAATGGTTGAGTGACAAAATTAGGGAACACAGGGTTAGTGTTAACATAGTCATGATTATCATTTATAAGTATTTATTACTTAAAACCTCCTCCAGCAGCATATTAAACCCATGACTTACTTTTGATATTAAGCTAGTGTATTATTGTAGTTTGGTCCAGATTTTTTTGTAGTTATGAGCCTCTAAAGATGGCAAAACCAACAGCAGTTTGTGCCGGAATTGGAATAATTGGCATTTCGCTGGAAAATGACGTTGGTGTTGCTTAGAATGTTATGTGCAGAGAATGTTATGATTTTCTTGTTCAGTAACAAAAAGAAATGTATTAAAGTTATTTAAGGTCAACAAAATTGTGGAAATATTCCGATTTACTCCTATAAACTGGTTCGTTCTACTTTTGATGTAAATGCCACAGACCTATCCTCTTGTGTACGTACAGATTTCAAAGAGAACTATATCTATTTAACATGGATGTGTGAATGGTATATAGGCTGAACATGATGATGCAGGATACTTATTTTGCTGCCATTCGTTTTATTTGATGAATATAATCTTACATTCGACTTTGGTATTATTACTAGTATTTTCTCCTTTTCGCACAATGTTTTCAAAAGGCCTTTTCCTTAGGATCTTTAAAACTAAGGATTGTGTGATAAAGGGTTAAAGACCTAAATATTCTCCTTATCTGCCTTTAAAGCCATTAAATATCAGTGAAAGGTTTGATTATGGAAGTTGGCTCAAGAAAAACAGAAAAAACCCACTTTTGATATAAAGATATAAACTAGAGCTATTCCTGATGCATTTAAAGCCTAGTTACAAACCTGGCTAAAGTTCTCAACTGTAAACTTTACAATGCTCTTTGATATGTGAATCTCTGGTTTAATCCATATTTAGGATTAATTTTGTGGTATCTATTCAAGCATTGTACCTACTTATCCCTTGATTAATTTATATATAGAAGATAATTGCACTTAGAGTAAATGCTTGTTATTAACAGGAGCCCTTCATACAAACATGTGTCACTTTCCTGAAGCGAAGATGTCCGCAACTAGTTGGGGGATTTCCAAAGGATGATTTACAGAGTAAAAGTCAACAACTTCCACATGATACCATAGCTACCATGCTGACTTGCTTGCAAGCCTGCGCAAGGTAACAAAGCTATATATACTGACTGACTTTAGAAAGGCATCACTTTCATAAAATCCTTAATATGTACACTTTTGTGTGAACTTTGATCTTAATAATACATAAGAACAAAGTTCATGTGTCTTAACATTTCATTGGCAGTCACATCAAAATTGAAATTTCATCGACTTTGTTAGAGCCGCTTACCTAAAGTTGTGGTCTGCATATAGAGGGAAAATATTTGAAGAATAAAGTCATGCATTTCTAATGTCAGTCAGTATTTATTTGAATGCACCATACCATTTGCTAACATTTATTTATTTTTTTTTACATTCAAATTATAATTAAGTTGTCTATTCAGCATATAAAAATGTTCAGGATTCATTCTAACCATACTTTTTTTTTTTCATGGTGTATTATGACAATATCACAAGTTTCCTTATATCAGAAGTGTAGCTCACACACCTATTAGTCTCTTTTGGGGGATGCTAGTCTATAAATTTGACTGTTACTTCCATTTTACATTTCGTCTATTCGAACTGTAATTATTGGAATCCAGTATAATTTAAACTTGCAATAAATCTGGTCTCTATCTACTGATCACAGTATATTTTCCAAGGTATTTTTCAAATTCAGTACAACTTCATTACACTGTTTCAGTCTGGATTTTCCTACTTTCAATAGTCTTATTTTTCTGTCACATTTTACCCTTTTGGTCACTGAGTAGCCATTATTTGTTGCATGTTATACATTTAATACGCACATATTTGCTTAGCCCTAGTTAGCAGAGTTTGAAGAGAAGTCAACTTTAAAGGCAGTGTTCCCACTCACATTCTTTTTTGGGAGTGCATGGGCTCCCTGGGGTACAAGTTTGGGAGTGCAATAGAAATTCTAGGAGTGCACTTAATAATGATAATTTTAGAGTATCTATGGAGGAAAGTAAGGGTCTTTTGTACAGAAAATTTATTTTGGTGAGTCTCATTCTGCAGTCATCTGCTCTTGAAAACAAAAGGGGTAATTTAAAAAAGATATGCTTGTTATGTTTCCTTATTCACAGGATCAGTTTTAGAGGGACAACTTACAACCTGATGGCCAGTAGAATTTTCCATTTCACTGTCAATTTCAGACACTAATTAGCTTTCACTTATTGTTTTATAGAGATATTTATGTAAATATACTGTTTAAAGTCATGGATAGAGCTGAATAGACAAATTGAAATGCCTATGATTGGACGATGTCAAACCGATTTTTATTGTGTCATGGGTGTTTGCATTTTTTTGTTCTAATCTTTTTTTCATGCTTGTTAAGTTTTGAAGTAGTATTTTCGCGTGATTCAACATAGATTAGTCAATTAGGGCAGCATGTAACTTCAAAACTTGTAATTTTACACTAGAAAAGCGGATTGATACCATTAATATTTTTAAATACATCACAACAGTTTGATTAGCAGTGATAAACAGTGACTTTCACATTTGATACCTATTGTATATGTCAGATTTTAGATCTTTCAAATATCATGTAAAGACATGACTTGTTGCTAGCAGATTCACCATTGCTCAAGTTTTGGAGACATTTTTTCTAACTTTTCCCAAGTGGCACCACTGGTGATCGACAGCGGGAGCCCAGAAACCTGTGCGTGCATGCATGTTTCACTTCATATTTTTGTGCGTGATTATTCAATTCAGTGCTTGAATCACGCACATATATGCGTGAATGGGAACCCTGAAAGGGGTATTGGTTCCACCACAGTAACAGTTGTTTTCTATTTTTAGGTTATGATTAGCCCCCCCCCCCCCCCCCTTTCCAACCAACCTTCTATGAAGAAAACAGCCAGATCATTATGAAAATGCTTTACAAATTATCAGATTTTTCCTAAAAAATTGTTTTGGTCAAAAAGTATTTTTAAGCTTTAAAGTGGTGTATAATCTTTCCTTTTGCAGTAATGTGGGCCAGGAACTCTCTGAAGTGATAGTAACCATGATTAACAATGCCAGTGTACTCATGAAACAAAGACAAGCTCCTAAACCCCCCAATCCTACAGCTCCTGGTTCACAAGTAGGAGGAGGCCCTACAGGACCCATTGGTGGAGGTCTTGGAGCAGTGAGTGGTTCAGGTCTGGGAGCTGGCACTAGCAGTAGCTCTGCCTTGGGACTGGGTCCAAACTTGTCCCAGGGTAACATCGGTTCCAGTCTTGGTTCATCTTCTTCTACACAGGTACTGAAATACGCTTGGGCTTCAACTTAAAATGACAGTAAGGGATGGTAATAGTGCATAATCCTATTTCTTTTTTCACAACCCTGAATAAGGTTGCTTTTGAAAATATTGAGGGGAATGTACAAAATGCTTGTAAACAGCATTTTATGGTTTTCTACCCTTCAAAGACAAATCAGGTCAAATGAGCCATGTTTGAATTGTCGCTTGTGAATGTTTTCATGGACAAGTTAATCTCTTATTATCCCCTGGTAAAATACTTCCTTGTTCTGCCATATAATTTATTTGAATTGCCTGATAGATACATGATGCGTAAACTTATTTGAAAGTATTTGCTGTGATGGATGAAGTTATGTTGATATGGCTAATTGTCAATTAGTTGTATAATCTCTTATGCTTTGGATGAACTATTTCACATGTTTAATTACAGTCAGTCTTGTGCATGGGACCATGTCTTAGTGACCTATTTGCTAAATGACAGTTTTTAAGTCAGCCCAAGCTATTTTCCTCTAAATTACCGTTGTATTAAGCAAATTTGGACTATGTGATCACCACCCACCAGTTAGGCCCCAAAAGACCACCATTTCTTTCATAAACAGGCTGATCCATCAATATGGTGGATCCAGGAATGAATTGGACTAAGAGATTAATAATACTCTTTATATTTGAGAAACAGGCCTTTTGACTTACCGAGTGAAAATAATTAGTAATACACGTAATGTTTTTTATCACTTATTCTGACATTACTGAGAAAATTGGAAAGAGAACTTCTTTCAAGAACTGTTTTAACCCTTTCCCAAACAACAAATTTTGGACTGGTCCAAATTGAAAGAGTTTGCAGACGACAATTTTAAATTTGATGAAAATGGCAGAAAGTTATCAAAAAGGGTAGAAAACACTGTGGGAAAAGGAGAAATTGCTCGTTACGAGCAATTTCTCCTTTTCCCACAGTGTTCTCAAAAGACTTGTACTGCAGACATATGAAAACCAGGGCTTGTTTGGGAAAGGGTTAAAAGATCAATAACCCTATGGCACAGACTGGTATAACTGTCAGTTCACTAATCCTATAGGATGAACCGTTATAATTCTTAGTGCAATTACCTTTCAGCTTGACCCTGCTGATACACTGGGCATACCAAAGTCCTGGGGTATTCCTGGTCAGCCCAACTCAGGATTTCCTGCTGGACCCCTGTCTTTAGGGGGGCCCAATCCTACCCCAGGCTCTCCAGCTAAAGCTTTCCAGTCACAGGCCAACTCAGGATTTGGTGCTATTCAAAATCTGACTTCTCAGTTACATAGTAAGTACCTACTTAAAATCGACAGCTCAGTTAGATAGTAAGTGCCAACTCAAAATCTGACTGCAAAGCTTAGTAATGGGTGTCAAATATTAGGTTTGATTTATGCAGTCAAAAAAATACTGCACAAATGTAACTTTATATCCATTTAGTATGTAGCTTTTGAAAATCTTGAGGGAATAGGAACAATTATTTGTAACAAAGCAATTCCTTCTGACATGCAGTTTTGTGCATCAAGTATTTGTCATCTGTGTGACTTTTTGTTTCAGTTGTTAAACTTACTATCCCCTTTTAAGATGACTTTAAAGATGCCTCGGATTTTTACAAAGCTATGACCAAATGTAAGGAGAATAGTCATAATGGCTTGTCTCGTCATTAAGTACCGAACATTAGGCTTAGGCCCTGAAGCATCTTCTCCAAGAACGCTCCTAAAAAAGGCCCAGTGCTTTGGATTAGGATTGAACCTGAGACCATCAAACTGAATGCTACAGTTTACCACTGAGCTATGCAAGACCCGTTGGGATTATAAGCTATGTTTGTTAAAAGGTTGGTAAATATGGCCCCTGATGTTTTCATGGCACTTTAAATACTATGAACACTCAAAATATGCAGCTTTAAAGTCATTATATTGATAGTGTAAAATTCTTATTGCTGTGAAAATTCTCTGTGACTCCAAATGAGATGCTCTTTAAAAATTTTTTACTTTTCGGCTTGCACACTTAATTATCAATAATGTCTATTTCTTAAATAATTTTAGACTTGAGCCTGCCATCCTCCACAATGCAGTCTTCTATGCCGGGGCTAGGGGCACCAAGGGCCCCAACTATTAACACTTTGGGTAACTTAAGTGCCCAACAAGTGATTAAACAGGGCCCAGGTCAGGGACCACAACTACCTTTACAACCTGGTATTGAAAGCAGTTTGAGGATACCAAGTAAGATGCCACATTATAAGTATTTATTGTAAAGAAAACCTGCTTTTCAAATTAACTCTTTACCACACAAGAAAAATTTAGACTTGTCCAAATGAAAGCATTTCAAGGAGTGAATACGAAACTATTCCATCTGCGTTTTGGAAAGCTTTACTGGAGAGGGGAAAAAAAAAACCTCATTTCTTTGAAAAGCATTGTTAGATCATCTTATTTGGATCTGTTGTATTGAATTCATTTACACAATTCAACACAAGATATCTAAACAAGATGATCTATCGATGCTTTTCACAGAAGTCAGGCAGTTTTCTCCCTCTCCTGTAAAATTGTCCAAAATGCAGTGAAATAGTTTTGCATTCACCCCTCAAGTTTTGCAGACAACAACCTAAATTTAGCTCATATGACAGAATTTGTCTTCGATAGGGTAGAAGCATTGTGGAAAAAGGAGAAAAGGCTGGTTACCAACATTTTCTCCTTTTCCCACAATGTTTCAAAAGCCTTCTCTATAAGGGTCATTAAAACTAGGTTTAAAAGTTTAAAGTTGTTCTTTTCTCCTTTTCCCACAATGTTTTCAAAAGCCTTCTCTGTCAGGGTCATTAAAACTAGGTTTAAAAGTTGTCCTTTAACAAAGAATCTCTTATTCTTAGAGCTGTAAGAATGATAGCTTTTAAAGTGATTCAGAGGAAAGTAGAAAATGGTATTAACTAGCACCTTCTCCTTCTTCAATATTTCTTCTTTCAAAGGCAAAGTCATTTGAGCTTTGTTTAATATGTCCTCTGCTAATTCCTTTAACACGGACAAGTCTGTTTTGTCATCTGTGAAATTGTGTTCGGGAAGTATTTCTCAAATGGGGGTTGAAGTTACAGCAGTTCATGAAGTAACTTAAAGAGGGTTATTTACTTTTTATGCCTGAAATCAACTTTTCTCGTAAAAGACCCAAAAATACACCTGGATAATTTTTTCTTTGCAACAGCATAAATTGTATGGTTATATTCAATGACAAGATACAATTTTAGGCATTTAACCCTGTACCGCACAATGCCGCTCTTGAACCACCCTGGGAAAGAAGCCTTTTAAAAGCATAGTAGGAAAAGGAGAAAATGCTGGAAACCAGCATTTTCTCCTTTTCCCGCAATGTTTTCTAGCCTATCAAAGAAAAATTGCACCATTTGAGCCACACTGAAATTGTTGTCTGCAAATGCTTTCAATTTGGACAAGACTAAAATTTTGTCATCTGGTAAAGGGTTAAATAATGGAATGATCATTTTCAATAGGTATATTCATTTATTTTTATAACATCAGACATGATGTCATCATACAATTTGAACACATCCTCATACTCAATGGTGTCAGTGTTATTGATCATGTGACATTCCAGCAAGTCTTTGAGAAACCCCAACACAAAAATCTACATCTAAAGAGGGTACATGGCCCACTAAGGAAATTATGATTGAAAATTATTTTTTCTCACTTTTGTGTTTGTTCTTTAGTGATGATTTGCCAGTTGTTCGCTTACTTAACCCTTAGAGTACCTTTCACAACTATAGTTGTTATTGTAGCCAGTGTAGATCAAGATCAGACTGCAGAAAACATGCAGTCTGATCTTTGATCTACACTGTCTACTTTAATTAGATTAAAGCCATCAATATATCACAATTATTTGGATCTTACTTCTAAACTGAAAATGTCTGTCGGGTTTATTTGGCGCTTTAAGGGTTAATCAGTGATAAATAAATTTTTGATTTTGGTGAAGTTACAAAAATTTTAATAGCTCCCTTAATTGTTATTACAAGGTATTACTGTGGCCTTACAATTGGGTATACAACAGAAATGGGAAGTTGCCATCTGTAATAATACTGTATTGTATTTATATTTGTTTTCTTGTACGTCTCATGAAATGAAACTTAGCTTCTGTGGGTTAAAGTTGGCTGCATTTTTAATCTCTTTTAAGTTGTAATTTATGCCACTGAATAATCAGCGTTTTAATACTGTCAGGTCTTCCTAAATGAAATGTAAAATTCAATCATTGTCATAGTGACTTTGCAATATGTTCTAATTGCTGATTCAGGTGCATATTCATACTTCTGAAACTGTTTTTAGCTCTACTGGCTGTAAACCAGCAGAGCTTATGTCATGGTATGGTTTCCGTCCGTCCGTCTTTTTCTTGTTTATGTGATTAAGTCTTCATTTGTAGTTTGATTTTCGTGAAACTTGCACAGTTGGTTTATCTCATCAATAGCTTGAACCCTATTGATTTTGAAAAAAATTTGACAGTCTGTGTAGGAAAAGCAGCCATTTAAAGTTCAAAATTTCAATTTCTTGTTTACGCGATAAAAGTCTGTAGTTGTGGTCAGAATTTCGTGAAACTTGCACAGTTGGTTTATCTCATCAAGGACTTCAACCCTGTTGATTTAAAAAAAAATCTGATAATCAGTGTGGGAAAAATAGCCACTTAAAATTCAACATTTAAATTTCTTGTTTACATGATTAAGTCTGCAGTTGTGGTCAGATTTTCGTGAAACTTGCACAGATTGTTTATATTATCAATAGCATGAACCCTATAGATTTTTGTTGAATTGAACCTGGCTCAAATGGTGGTTGTGTCTTTGAAAAAATAGAAAACATTGAGCAAACGGAGAAAATGCAGGTTACCAGTATTTTCTCCTTTCCATCAAGGTTTTCGAAAATTTTCTTCCTCAAGGTCATAAAAACTCCGGACTGTTTGGTAAAGGGCTAAATTAATTATACTGTACAGGCTAATATGACACCTCAAACTTTTTGCGAAGGAGAAAATTTAAAAAAAAAAAAAAATGGAAGTTCCTGTCTAAAATAGTATGGAGGACATTGTGGGGATGGAAGCAATTGTTGGGTACAAGCAATTGCTCCTTTTCGCACTATATTTTCAATGGCAGTCTGATACAGGTTAAAGAAATAATGTTTTTTCCTTTGTAGACCAAGGCAGCACTGATGTATCTGTGCTGTTTCCGGACATGAATCAACAATTTACAAAGGAGGTGGAAGATGAAGCCAATTCTTTCTTTCAAAAGATATATAATCAACCACCTCACCCGACAATGACTATAGATGAAGTGTTGGAAATGTTGAAGCGCTTTAAAGATTCTCCAAACAGGAAAGAAAAAGTAAGATAATTGCTAATGTATGTTCAATATATGTGAGCCATGCCCTTGCAAAAGGGGACTTAGTGCATCTCTTTTGATCCATGATACCAAGCAAGTCATCACATATTCATGGATCCATAAAATCAATTTTGTCTGTAAACAACCAACTAAATCATGAGGTAGACTGGTTCCTTGACGTGCGAAAATTTACCAAAAGTAAATGTTTCAGCCTGTGTAGACTGCGCAGGCTGACCTGGGTTGATACTTTTTGCAGATGCATTAAGCCCCCTTTTCATAGAGCATGGCTCGTGTATTATTATAGCCAGCTTTGAACCGAAGCTGCCTTAGCTTTTCTGAAGTTTTGTTTGGTAAAATTTCTTACGTATAGTTTTCCACATTTCACATATGATTGGAAAACAGTTTTTGTTGTGATCAATTTATTTTTACCTAACCCATTACTGTACAGGTTACTTTTAAAACTATCTGTAACTGATACAAATTGCAGAAAAGAGAACTATTTGAAGAAAACGAAAATGTGATTTTTTTCAAGGTCATTTTTTTTTTTTTTTTTTTTTTTGTAGACTTTTATAACAAATGAGCCATGCTCTGTGAAAACGGGGCTTACTACATTTGCAAAATGTATTGACCCAGGTCTGCCTTTATATTCTGGCTTAGGCCAAAACTTTTTGCTTTTTATTAACTTTCTTCATGTCAAAGGACCAGTTTACCTTGTGATTCAGTGGGTTGTTATACAAAACTGTTTTTTTTGATCTAGTATACTGTGATGACCTGCTTGGTATTATGCATCACAGATATGCATTAAACCTCCCTTTTGCCAGAGCATGGCTCATGAATAATTGCTCATTTCAGGAAGTGTATGAATGCATGCTGCGGAATCTGTTTGAAGAGTATCAGTTCTTTCCTAAATACCCTGACCGTGAATTACATACGACTGCTGTTCTCTTTGGAGGAATTATAGAGAAAGGACTAGCTACGTATGTATCTTTGAGTTGTGTACTTTGAAGTGGTTCTGTAGCATGTTATCTTCTGGAACATAATTGAAGCAGACATTGAAAAATCCTTGTGAAATGTGTATTATGAACATGAATTGGGGTTTAACACATTAAAAAAAGAGTAACTATTGTGTCAAATGGCAGAATTAGTGTACTTGTTTTTTCCTTGTATTACAATGTTTTCAAAGATGACATTAAAGGTCATCTGCAGCTTATGAGTTCCCCTTTTATTGTCTGGGATTTAGATCAATAAGAACAAAAAAGGATTTATGCCATGCTTAGATTTTGATCTATAAGTAAAAAAAATTAGTTTTATTGCATACTGGGATTTAGATCTATAAGTACAGTCTGTTGCTTTTAGGAATTTTTAAAATGGCATATCAAAGAAGTAAGTAAGTTATAAATATGTATGATCGTCATTAAGTTTTTAAATTCATCATATGTAGCAATTTTGAGTGATAGAACATTCTTCTTTTTCAATTTTTGGATATATTTGTAGGGGTGGTGTAGGAAGATGGATGAAATAAATTGTAGATAGGGTTGATGAAAAAATTGTACATAGCTTTTACCCTTTATTGTACATGCTGTTTATAGACTTGACATACTCTGTCACAAATTGCACATAGGATATTATTTGAAGGACAAATAAGTGTCATTTTTAGCTCCACTGGCCAAAGGCCAGCGGGCTTATGTCATGGCCCGGTGTCCGTCGTGCGTCTGTCCGTCCGTGCGTCCATCCGTCCGTGGGTTAACTTTTATTTCAAAAATCTTCTTCTCTGAAACTACCCATCCAATTTTCATGAAACTTCACAGAAATGATCCTGCCATGGTCCTTTTCAGAATTTCTTGAAAGAATTTGATTCCTTCAAAAACTCTGGTTGCCATGGCAACAGAACTGAAAAATATTGGAAATCTTTAAAAATCTTCTTGTCTGAAACCATAAGGCATAGGGCTACCAAATTTGGCATGTAGCTTTATGTAGTAGATCTCTATCAAGTTTCTTCAAATTATAGCCCCGGGGTCAAAATTGGCTCTGCCCCAGGGGTCACAAGTTTTACATAGGCTTATATAGAGAAAACTTTAAAAATCTTCCTGAACCTAGCTATAAGGCCTAGAGCTACCAAATTTTGCATGTAGCTATATCTAGTGGGCCTCTACCAAGCAGGCCAAAATTTTAGCCCTGGGCTCAAAATTGGCCCCGCCGCAGGGTTCACAAGTTTTAAATGGGCTTACATAGTGACAACTTAAGAAATCTTCCTGTTTTGATTTTTTTTTTGAAATTAGCCTTTCATCAGGGGTCTTATGTTTTACAGAGGCTTCATATGGACAAAAATTGAAAATCACTTTATTTATAACCATACAACGTAGACTTGTATTATTTCGGCATGTGGCTTTATCTTGTGGACCTCTACCAGGGTTCAAGTAATTATAGCTCTGGGATCAAAAATGGATTTGCCCTGCAGATCTCAACTTTCACATGGGCTTTTACAGAGAAAAATTTGTAAGTCTTCATTTTGAAACCATGTGGCTCAGAATTGAAATGTTTAGTATTTATGGTTTATAAGCCAGTGGAGCGATACAGGGCCATCATGGCCCTCTTGTTAAGTATATGGATAACATTTTGTTAGAAAGGGAATAATTGCTTATTGCATGCAATAATTCTTTTTCCGCCATTGTTTTCCAAAGCAGTACACTGCTTTGGCATTGTTAGTTCTTTTGGTTCCTTAGTGGGTTGAAAAAGATAAATCATATATGATTTTATATAGCAGGAGAGCAAAATTTGATCGTTTCAGGTATATGGCTCTTGGTATTGCATTACGATATGTTCTGGAGGCATTACGTAAACCACACGGAAGTAAAATGTACTTTTTTGGGATTGCGGCACTAGACAGGTTCAAGACGCGGCTCAAAGATTACCCTTCATACTGTCAACACCTGGCACTCATACCACACTTCTCTCAGTTTCCTCCACAGTTAGTTGAAGTAAGAACTAGTCTAAAACTCATCCCATTACTATAGATCCAGTGCTTTTATGACCCTAACTGAGACGGCTTTTGGAAACATTGTAGGAAAAAGAGAAAATGCTGGTAACCAGCATTTTATTCTTTTCTCACAACGTTTTTTTGAAATACTAACTCCATCTTTCAAGCTTCATTTATTGTAGAGTCTGCAAATACTTTCTCTATGGACAGGTATAAATTTTATCGTGTTGTAAAGAGTCAAGCTTCAAAAATCTAGTGTAGGAACTTGATTTCTTAAAGTACTTTTATCGCAACTTATGTATGGGCACTTGTTGATGCCAATGCATTAAAAAAAAAACAATCAAAATATTGTGAAAGGAGAAAAGATAAATTGATAACTTGAAGACTCCAATTTCTGCATTGGTAACTGTGTTTCCTTGATTTTGCCTTCCAAATTTAATTACATAAACTCTTTGATTTTTGTATTAGATTGCTGTGAGTCACAGAACTCTAAAACTGTATTTTAAAAACTGAGTACTCAATATTGTAATACATATTTACCTGTATTCAGTTCTACCATTTGAGAATTTACATATTTTCAATTTGACAAGATAATGAAGTGAAAGTTACAACTGTTACTCTATATAGTAATCAAACATTAATTCTCATTAAACCCAATGTTTATACTACAAATACAGTTTGTCGAATATGGTAAAAGGTCACTGGAGCCACCACACATGCCTCAAACAACAACTCGTAGTATCACTCCTGTCACTGCCAGCTTTAATTTTGGCGGAGGTGGTGCTACCTCGATGTTGACTGGGCTTGATTCCTTTGGAACTGGTCAGCTTCCTCCCATGTCAATGGCCTCCACCCCAGCTGTGACCACACCAACAACCACTGTGACCACATCTGTACCTACAACTGGGACTACAGCTAAAACACAGCAAACTATGCCAAAGGTAACTGTAATTTTTCCTTAAAGCTTATCCTGCCATACCTGAATAATAATATATTTTACAAAGACTCTAGATCAAAATCAAGTTGCTTATACCTGGAGCAGGTTACTAAACTCATTTGGGGAGGGGCATCATTCTAGTATGGCTGGTTTGTGAGCCACCAGCTATGGTATAACTATTACTAAATGTTGTCCTGCCAGGTACTTTGGTGTAAAAAGGTTAGGACTCCTGAAGTAAATATGTGTGACAAAACTTTCCCCTATCTTGCATATTGGCTGGCCTTTGTTAATGTTGACATAAACATAAAACAGGATTCAGTTTATCATCTAAAACTTGGCAGCTGTCAGAATGTTAGTCTAAAAGTCTCGATTTTATCACTTACTGATAGTGGTAATGTAACTTTCCCCGCTAATCCCTATTGAGTTTATGTGAAGACTGCTTTCCAAACTGATAATTTCCTTCTGGCACATTACTTGTCTTCCACAGATTTTGTTGATATTGTCTATGGTGCCTGTATTTTATTGTTTTCAAATTATCTACCAGTAAAGCTATGTGCAAAAGGTTAGTTGCATTACTTAGAACATGCAGCTAAATCTTTCATGTGCACTGTCAGGTATTTTGTGAGATTTATGCCAAGAATAACCTCAAAATTTGGTGTGTTAGACCTTTTAATGGACTGTAAATGTCCATAATTATGCCCCCCTTCGAAGAAGCGGGGGTATATTGCTTTGCACTTGAAGGTCGGTCCGTCGGTCGGTCCGTAGACCACATTTTTGTCCGGAGCATAACTCAAAAAGTATTTCAGGTATCATCTTGAAACTACATAGGTGGATAGATCTCATTAAGGAGAAATGCAGTGCACAAGAATCATAACTCTGCCCATCATATTTATGGAGTTATTGCCCTTTGTTGATTTTCATACTTAATTTTTGTCCGGAGCATAACTCTAAAACTATTTCAGGTATCATCTTGAAACCTCATAGGTGGATAGATCTCATAAGGGGAAGTGCAGTGCACAAGTACCATAACTCTGCCCATCATATTTTTGGAGTTATTGCCCTTTGTTGATTTTCATACTTAATTTTTGTCCAGAGCATAACTCAAAAAGTATTTCAGATATCACCTTGAAACCTCATAGGTGGATTAATCTTATTAAGGAGAAGTGCAGTGCACAAGAACCATAACTCTGCCCATCATATTTTTGGAGTTATTGCCCTTTGTTGATTTTCATACTTAATTTTTGTCCGGAGCATAACTCAAAAGGTTTTTCAGATACCATCTTGAAACTTTACATGTGGATAGATCTTATTCAGGAGAAGTGCATTGCACAAGAACCATAACTCTGCCCATTATATTTTTTCAGTTATTGCCCTTTGTTGATTTTCGTACTTAATTTTTTTCCGGAGCATAACTCAAAAAGTATGTGAGGTAAAATCATGAAACCTTATAAGTTGATAGTTCACATAAATGGAAAGTGCAGTGCCCAAGAATTGTTAATTTATCATTAATAATTTTTGAGTAATTACCCTTTGTTCGTTTTTACACTTTGAACTTAACAGTTTATAATCACATGTTATATTTAGAATTGGATGCCATTAGGGGGGCATACATGTTTTACAAACATCTCTTTTTTCCTTGGATTGGATACAAGGTGGCCAGCTGGAGACCATTTTGAAATTACAATAATCGGGGTCATCTGATCCCAACAACAGGTTTAAGGTCACAGTTTCTGGAAATAGGGCTTTCGGGGGGCATTGCTCTCATTCCGACAGCTCGTTTTCACTTGGCACGGTGTAATTATGATACATATAATTAAGTCATGCTCTGTGAAAATGGGGCATAATGCATTGGCAAAAAGTATCGACCCACGTCCAGCCTGCACAATCCGTGCAGGCTGACCTGAGTCAAAACTTTTTGCTATATGTAAAATTTTTTGTATGTCCAAGGACCAGTGTACCTCATGATACAGTTGGTTGTTATACAAACTGGATTTTATGGATCCATAATAATGTGATGACTTTATTGGTATAATGCATCGCAGAGATGCATCAAAGCCCATGGTGTCAGAGCATGGCTCATATCTTTGTTTTCTTTCTTGTAGCCTTCTATTGCCAGTGCCACCAACATAGATACACTACTCGCTGGGCAGGAAGGGAAGGAAGAGATAGTTGTACCCACAGAAAATATCCAGGACAAAGTCTTCTTCATCTTTAATAACTTATCCATGGCTAACATGAATCAAAAGTGTGAAGAGCTGAAGAAGGAGGTGAAGGAGGAACATTTACCCTGGGTTGCCCAATATTTAGTAATGAAGAGAGCAAGCATTGAGCCCAACTTCCATACCCTTTATGCAAATTTTGTGGAAGCTTTGGGGATTAAAGAAATAACAGAAATGGTTATACTAGAAACCTTCAGGAATATCAAAGTGCTGCTAAGAAGTGATAAAGGGGATGCTAACTTCTCGGACAGAACTCTGCTGAAGAATTTAGGTCATTGGTTGGGCATGTTAACGTTGGCTAAAAATAAACCGATATTGCAGATAGACATTGATATCAAGTCTTTAGTGTATGAAGCATACCATAAAGGAGCCAGGGATCTCCTTTATGTTGTACCTTTTGTTGCTAAAGTCCTGGAATCTTGTTCCAAGAGTAAAGTATTCAGGCCCCCAAACCCTTGGACCATGGGTATAATGAATGTTCTAGCAGAACTACATAGTGAACAAGAACTGAAATTGAACCTTAAGTTTGAAATTGAAGTGCTGTGTAAAACATTGAATGTGGACTTGAATGAACTCAATCCAGGAACCTATCTCAAAGATACACAAAGATACAGCAAACTTGATCCCCAGCTGTCCATTGTGAAACAAGCTCTACCCCAACCACATCCAAATGTGGGTACACCCCAACCAGAAACGACAGCTGTACCTATTTCTACTGAGACGCCCACCGTGACAGCTACAAGTATCGCTTCCACCACCACCCCAGGCTCAACTCCAAACCTACCACCACAGCCACAGTTTGCCTACGATGACATCAATGTAACATCATTGGCAGGTCTCACCACTCACATTGTTGTCAATGATCAGGTATTTTAAGTTGATAAAGATAGCTTGTCCCAATGAAAGCGTTTTTTTTCTCCTGAAACAGATTTGCAATAAATGACTTTGAAAGCAACCATATTAACCCTTAAGCTGGACAGTACAGATCAAGACCAGACTGCACAAAATGTGCTGTCTGATATTTTATCTACACTTTCCGATGAGATACCTTTCCCCAAAAAATATCTTTGAAATTGCAAAATCTGGGTTATTACCGTTGGTCTGAAAGTTTCCTTTCACTTATTTAGCAGGATAAGGGTTAATATGGATATGATAAAAAATTAATGGTCTGGGAGCATTTTACTTTCTCAAGTCTTCTGCAAGAGAGAAAAAAGGAAAGAGTGATAGATAGATTAACTGTACACTTATGGTTGTCATTTCTGCTAAAGGATCAGACATCATGATTTGTTTTTATCTAGTCTTGATCCACATCGACAGAAGTTAATGCTAAGTGCATAATTGTTACTTTGAGTTGAAATCTCTATATTTACTCATTGAGTCATTGTTTATCTGCTAACTCATGTAGGGTTTTTCTTTTTACCCAGAAAAGATGCATGCAACATCAACTACAAAAAATATATGAGCCATGCTCGGTGAAAAGGGGCTTAATGCATGGGGGGGAGAGTTTTGACCCAGGTCAGCCTGCGCAGTCCGCGAGTCAAAACTTTTCGCTATTGGTCAATTTTCTGTATGTCAAAGGACCAGTCTATCTTATGACACAGTTTGGTGTTAGGCATAATGGATTTTATGGATCCATAATTATGTGGTGTCTTCAAAATAAAGGATCACGGAGATGCAATAAGCCCCCTTTTGTCAGAGCATGGCTCATATTCATGATGTAGCAACATCAAGATATGGAATGTTATTAGAAGAACATTAATTCACAAACAGCCAGCAGCTACTCTATTGACAGCATATCATTGTGTTGAAGAGGAATGATAAATGGTTTTATGCGACTGATTTTTTCTCACAATTTTTCAAAATCTTTATTCAAAAAGAAAATAAAAGAAAATATCTTTGCTTTCAATATCTGTCCCAGGTGTGATCATGTATGTAGGTTTTGGTTCATTAGTGTGCTTGGTAAAGGTTTTAACATCGCGGCAAAATTGTGCAGTTTCATTTTGATCTACATTTACCATCTCTCAGTTATGGTTTCAGTCATCTTTGAATCATGGTGAACCTTAGTAATATGTTTTGTAATAGTCAATAATATAGGTAAGACTATAAGTACAGCAGGCTTTCATATAATTGTGAGTCACTTTTCCAGATTGCTGTGTTCCAAGCAAAACCACAGTTAAAACAGTTTGTCAGGGCAGCTGTGGAGGGAGCTGTTCAGGAATTTTTACCCCTTGTTGTTGATAGAGCCATCAAAATAGCTCTAACTACTTGTGAACAAATTATCAAGAAGGTGAGTATTTGGTCTTGAATGAAGAACAAAATATAAAAACTATAGCATAAACTTAATCAAGCAAGCCTCACTCTACCATCAGTTATTACAGCCATTTTTTACAGCATTTTAGAAATCTTTAAGTCTTTCTATTTGGCTACAACTGTTTTTACTTACTTTAGATTAATTTTCTTGAACTTTACCTTTATATACAACCACAATATTGTTTTTTTTTTTGTATACAGAATTTTTGTACTCTGGATGAGCCCAGACATGTTAGAATTGAAAGTCATTTGCACTCTGTTGAAAATTCTGTTTAACTTTTTACTAAACAACAAGATCTTGGACTCTACCAAATTGAAAGCATTTGCAGATCACAAATTAAATGTAGCTCAGATGATGATTTCTGTCTTTGATCGAACAGAAAACATTGTGGGAAAAGAAGAAAATGCTGGTTACGAGCATTTTCTTCTTTTCCCACAATGTTTTCAAAAGCTTTAGCTTTCCAGGTCGGTAAAACTATGGATTGTGTGGTAAAGGGTTAATCATTACAGAACTGTAGGCAAACTCAGGGGTTCTTGTGGACAGCAAAGATCATGATCAGACTGCATAGAATGTGCAGTCTAATCTTAGATCTACATCACCCTTTTGTGAAGCCTTCAAAAAGTTACCCCTGAAAATTATGTCTACTTTTGTAATGTGGGAAAGCAGCCAGTGGTTTTGAAAGAGTGTTTTGCATACTCCTTGTTAAAAAGATAAGTGAAGGAATATATGGATAGGTGTGCTGGCTGTGAAAATGGTTGAATAGAATTTTAGTCATAAAGGAGCCAATTTCAAGAAGTATGGAGTGAGTCTATGGACTGTCTCTTTTAGCACTTAGAATCACTTCAGGTGCTTTTGCAGACAATGTAGATCAAGATCAGCACATTCAAGACTGCATCGAATGTGCAGTCTGATTTAAGATCTGCATTGTATGCTGTGTGTTGTATCATACATTCTAGACAGCATCCACTGTGCAATCCGATTTTGAGTCCATACTGTGCTATTTTGTACATTCAAGACTGCATGAAATGTGCAATCTGATTTTGGGTACTGCATGGTATTTCGTTAGCTGTTCTTGTAAAAAGTCCATAGAATTGCAATATTCAGGTATTTACCCTGTCTGAAAATGTCCACTTCAATAAATCAGCGCTTTAGAAAGAGTAAAATCTGATTTACTTATTAGATGGAATCAATTGATTGACAGGATTTTGCCCTAGACCCTGATGAGAACCGTATGAGAGGTGCTGCTCATCACTTTGTGAGAAGTATCACGGCTGGTCTGGCTTTGTACACCTGTAGGGAACCGCTGTACAGGACCATTTCCACGAACCTGAAAACAGCCTTTATGAGCATTGTAAGGGTAAGTTTTGATTCATCAACCAGCAAGTAGAGTTGAAAAATTTAATTGAAGTAGGCAGTTATTCTGCAAAAAAAAAAGATATGACTGCAGTACTGTATAACATTGTTAATTTATTGTTAATGAAACAATTTTGCTGCACACTGATATAAAACATTCTTGTGAGCTGGGGATAAATGACGTGAATTGAGGTTTTATGAATACATATTAACCCTTTACAACATAATCCCAAATTTTAACAGCCTTGAAAACTTCCACTAACATTGTGGGAAAAAGGAGAAAATGCTGGTAACCTATCAGAGACCTAAGCTCATTGGCATTTAATTTCGAATTGGTTGTCTGAAGTTACTTTCAATTAGGGAGATTTAATAAATTGTTGTTTGGGACAAGGTTAAAGGAAATTTTTGGCCAAACAAGAAATAGCACGCTGTGTAGAAGTGGTCAAAGAAGTCATGCAGGAGGTTCAATTCATCAGTACAAAGACACACACTAAGCAAGTCCAAAACAGCTCAGTATCTGTAATCCCTGGCCTCCATGGAATACTTATAAGACTCACAGAAGGCTGAAAATGCATACCTTTTTCCCTTCTGTGTGTCATAATTATAAGTTTTGTTTGGACAGAAAAAAATGGTAAGAGGGAATTGATTTATCCTTATAATACCAGAAAATCTTTGATAACTTCTGGGGTTTTTTCACAAATGAAATGCCTTTTAAACTCCACATAACTTTTGGGTTTTTTTCACAAATGAAATGCTTTTTAAACTCCACATATGAACTTGTCAACATGAATAGAAACCCATGCTTTTGACCAGTTTTAATCAAGAAATTCCAAGGCTGATTCAAGTTGGGAGTACTGGTTATATGGAAGTTTCCTTGGACAAGGAACTGCTGAATGGCAGCTGTGTTCTGGTGTTGATATGCCTGAGGTGCAGTTGAAATTCTAACAAATAGATTTTACCCAAGGCATAGCAGGAGACAATGCATTACTGTTATACCACCTCAGATGTTAAAACTCATTGTATGGTGTTTAACACAGTTTTCAACATAATTTCAGTTATATCATGGCAGCCAGTGCACCTATCCATGGTTTTCCTGGCGTTTCTTTCACCATTACTTCACACAATATTATTTCGAAGCCCCTGGCTCCTTTCCCACATAACCATTGTCGAAACAATGGTCAGCAATGAGAGAGAGGAATGAATCCTGTCGCAATGATTATCATCAATCCTCGGAAATAAATTGGCCGAGCTGGGGATTGAACCAGTGACCTCCTGTTCTCAAGTCCTGTAGGCTACTGACTGAGCTACTGGACCTTGGCTCAGACTTTAAAAGGAGCAGTTCAAAAGTCATAAAATCAAGCAGCTTTTTTTTCTGCAGTTTAACCCTTTACCACACAATCCCGACTTTTAACGACCTTAAGGAAGAAGGCTGATGAAAACATTGTGGCAACCAGCATTTTCTACTTTTCCCACAATGTTTTCTACCCTTTCAAGGACAACTTCTGTCATTTAGGTCACCTTTAAATTGTCAGTCTGCAAGCTCTTTCAATTTGGACCCATGTAAAATTTTGTCATTTGGTAAAGAGTTAAAACTGTTTTGCAGATAACAATACTTTTAACCCTTTACCACACAATCTCAAGTTTTAAGGCCCCTGAAGAAAAGCTTCTAAAAACGTTGCGGAATTTTTCCACAATGTTTTCCATCCTATCCAAGACAGAGATCATCATTTGAGCTACTACAAAATTTTGCCGGTTGGTAAAGAGATAAACAGTTTTGTTCACATGTTTTTTTTTTTTCCACAGAATCCGACACAACAACAAAAGGACATGGTTGAACAAGCAGCTCATCTTATAGCCCAGGATAATATTGAGCTGGTTAGTGCCTTCATTCAGAAAACGGCTGTAGAGAGAGCAATACCAGAAATGGACAAAAGACTTGCAACAGTAAGTTGACATGACTTTGTCATGCCATTATTATTAGCTCACCTTAGCACAACGTGCTAAAGGTGAGCTATTGTGATCGCCCTATGTCCGGCATCCGTCGTCCGTCAACAATTTCTTTAAACATCTTCTTCTCCTAAACCACTGGGCCAATCTTTATGAAACTTGGCAGGGATGTTCCTTGGGTGAAGCTCTACCAAAATTGTTCAAAGAATTGAATTCCACCCACAACTCTGGTTGCCATGGCAACAAAAAGGAAAAAAAAGGCAAAATCTTTGAAAATCTTCTTCTCTGAAACTAGAAGGTGCAGAGCTTTGACATTTGGTATGTAGCATCTCCTAGTGGACCTCTACCAAGATCTAAACTCTGACATATACAATAGGTATCAAATGTGGAAATCACTGTTTATCACCGCTAATCAAACTGTTGTGATGTATTTAAAAGTATTAATGGTACCAATCCGCCTTTCTAGCGTAAAATTACAAGTTTGTGCATATGATGCCCTTGGGGCAAAAGTTGGCCCTGCCCCGGGGGTCACAAGTTCGAACATAGGAACAGAGAAGGAAAACTTTAAGAATCATCAAGTTTGTTCATTTGATGCCCCTGGGGTCAAACTGGCCCCACCCCAGGGGTCACAAGTTTGAGCATAGTCACAAAGAAGGAAAACTTTAAAAATCTTCTTCTCTTAAACTTGAAGGTGTAGAGCTTTGATATTTGGCATGTAGCATCTCCTAGTGGACCTCTACCAAGTTTGTTCATGTGATGCCCCTGGGGTCAAAACTGGCCCCGCCCTGGGGGTCACAATTTCCAACATAGGAACAAAGAAGGAAAACTTTAAAAATCTTCCTCTGTAAAACTAGAAGGCATAGAGCTTTGATATTTGGCATGAAGCATCTCCTAGTGGACCTCTACCAAGATCTAAACTCTGACATATACAATAGGTATCAAATGTGGAAGTCACTGTTTATCACCGCTAATCAAACTGTTGTGATGTATTTAAAAGTATTAATGGTACCAATCCGCCTTTCTAGTGTAAAATTACAAGTTTGTGCATATGATGCCCTTGGGGCAAAAGTTGGCCCTGCCCCGGGGGTCTCAAGTTCGAACATAGGAACAGAGAAGGAAAACTTTAAGAATCATCTTCTCTGAAACTTGAAGGCTTAGAGCTTTGATATTTGGTATGTAACATCGCCTAGTAGACCTCTACTAAGTTTGTTCATATGATGACCTTGGGATCAAAATTGGCCCTGCCCCGGGGGTCATAAGTTCAAACATAGGAACAAAGAAGGAAAACTTTAATTTTTTTTTTTTCCTTAAATGGGAAGGCATAGAGCTTTGATATTTGGTATGTAGCATCTCCTAGTGGACTTCTACCAAGTTTGTTCCAAGGATGCTGCTTGGGTCAAAACTGGCCCAGCCCATGGGGTCACAAGTTCGAACAAAGGAACAAAGAAGGAAAACTTTTAAAATTCTTCTTTTCTGAAACAGAAAGGTGTGGAGCTTTGATATTTGGTATGTTGCATCTCCTAGTGGACCACTACCAAGTTTGTTCATATGATGCCCCTGGGTCAAAACTGGCCCCGCCACGGGGGTCACAAGTTCGAAGATGGGAACAAAGAAGGAAAAAATTAAATTTCTTTTTCTCTTAAACGGGAAGGTGTAGAGCTTTGATATTTGGTATGTAGCATTTCCTAGTGGACCTCTACCAAGTTTGTTCATATGATGCCCCTGGGTCAAAACTGGCCCAGCCCCCGGGGGCAACAGTTCGAACATAGGAACAAAGAAGGAAAACTTTAAAATTCTACTTTAAAACTGGAAGGCGTAGAGCTTTGATATTTGGTATTCTCTTGTAACTTTGTTTGCCCATCTAAGCCCAACAAGTTCATTGAGTTCAAAATTTGGTCGTCTTGGGTCATAAACTTGGTCACTAGGTCAAATTAAAGAAATACCTTGTTGGCACTCTCGAGGCCACATTATTTGCTCAATTGCCTTGAAAATTAATTAGAAAGTTTGTCTTTATAAAGTCTCACATAAGATTAATTTGGGTCAACTTGGGTCATAAACTAGTTCACTGGGTCAAATTAAAGAAATACCTTGTTTGCACTCTGGAGGCCCCATTTATTGCTCAAATGACCTGAAATTTGGCCAGAATGTTTGTCTTGATGAAATACGAGATGAGTTTGGATTTGGGTCACCTGGAACCATAAACTAGGTCACTAGGTCAAAATAAAGAAATACCTTGTGGGCACTCTAGAGGCCACATTCTTTGCTTAATTGCCTTAAAAATTGGTCAGAATGTTTGTCTTTGTAAAATCTCACATGAGTCTGAATTTGGGTCAACTGGGGTCATAAACTAGGTCACTTGGTCAAATTAAAGAAATAGCTAGTGGGCACTCTAGAGGCCACATTTATTATTCATTTGATTTGAAAATTGGTTAAAATGTCTCTTTTGATATAGTCAATGACCAGTTCAAATTTGGGTCACCTGGGGTCATAATCTAGGTCACTAGGTCAAATTAAAGAAATATCTTTAGGGCACTCGAGGCTACATTTCTTGCTCAATTGACTTGAAAATTGATCAGAATGTTTGTCTTCATGAAATATGAGTTTGAAATTGGGTCACCTGTGGTCAAAAACTAGGTCACATGGTCAAATTACAGAAAGACCTTAAAGGCACTCTACTAAGGTGAGCGACCTAGGGCCATCATGGCCCTCTTGTTTTTCTTTTGTGAAATACTTGTGGTCCAAGGATATGATGATTTCTTCACCTTTTAACACACAGTCCTATGGTTTAGCAGCTCGAAAGAAAAATGCATTTGAAATCATAGTTACAAAAGGAGAAAATGCTTCAGAAAAAACTGGTAACTAGCATTTTCTCCCTTTTCCCAACAATGTTTTTGAGCTACATTTTCTTTGTCTTCTGCAAATGCCTTTAATTTGATTGAGTCTAAAGTTTTGTAAAGAAGCGACCCATCAACACTGGTCATAATGTTGGATCCTTGATTCAAAGTTAAGTTTGAAAGCAACCCCTGACTTGTCCTAATGAAGACATCACAGCATGCATCAATTACAGGATTAACACATTTACATGTCAAACTGTTAATTACCCTATGACAACAGCATCAACTTTTACCTCTAAATGATTTAAGTGGCATGCAGTTTTTGATTCAGTTATATATAGGCACTACAAATCAAGTGTGTCCTTCAGTGACAGTAAAACCTTGGAATGTTGTGGAATAAGTTGTTCTTTAGGTCAAGGAGTCTTAGATGGGCTAATATTTGAATTTACACAATGTTTGTTTATTCCATGAATTTCTTACCTTGTATCCAAGAAACATAGAGTAATGTCATTTAAAAGGTTTATTATAAGATTTCTTGGTGATTACTTTGACCTACTTTCGGTTTCTTCTCTCAGTTACAAATTGGTATTGGTCAGAAAAAATTTTTTTTATCCCCCTCCAAAGGCAAAGAGATATAGTTTTTGCATTGCCTGTCCATTTGTTTGTTTGTCTGTCCGTTTGTCCGTCTGGGCAGATATCTTCTAAATTACTTGGAAGAAATTTGATGAAACTTTGTACATGTGTTCCTTATGATAGTCTGCCAATATATATATTTTTTTTTAATGTAATGCTTTGTCATGGAAAAAGGGGCTTTGATGTATATTTCCATTATAGACCAATATCTCTTAAACTGCTGTACAAAATTTTATGAAACTTCAAATTTATATTGTTTGTCATATGCCACAGACAATCAATATTTGTTTTTATTGAATGGAATGGCATTTCATGGAAAAAAGGTGACTAATGTATATAATTTCATTATGGACCAATAACACGAAGGCAAAACTTAATACCTCTTACATGTTTCTATCAAAAAAAAAAATTTTTTTTTTGCCCGGGAAATTATGTCAACTAAATAACTTCAACCATTACTGTTTTTTTTTTTTTTTTTTTTTTTTTTTTTTTATGCTGTGTCATGGAAAAAGGGGGCTTGTGTACTTCCATTTTCCATTTTTATTGGTGGGGGATATCATTTTAACGAAATAAATTGTTAACAGATGAATCATTTTCTTAATACTTTCTCAACAAACACAGATTTTAAGTATAGAATATATTTAAAGAATTACTGTGTGAAAAAATGTGACCTGTAACCTAGCGATTTCTCTTCCCCCTCCCCCCCCCTTTACAGTGTTTCATAACATTTACAGTTATTAGATTATTAGATGGACAATAACCTTATTTGGAATAAGCAATAATATTTTTACAATTTAGGACTTCGATGCAAGAAAAGCAGCCAGAGAAAAAGGTATTCGCTATTGTGAGCCTGTTGTGTTGACTTATCAAGCAGAGAGAATGCCTGAGCAAATTCGGCTTAAAGTTGGTGGTGAGACACCACAGCAGATAGCAGTGTATGAGGAGTTTGCCAGAAATATTCCGGGATTTTTGCCGCTATCAGAACCTGCTCTACCAGCCGGAGTTGCTAGACCTGTGCCTGTAAGTGCAGTATTTATGCCTGAGAAGTCAATTTTTGTATTGTGAATTTCATATGTTTACTTGATTTAGTGAATTGTCAATTCCAATACTATAGTATTGTCGATGTTTGAAAAAAGAAGAAAAAAGTAAAATCTGAGATTGAACAATTGTTGCAAAATAAATTATTACCTTTTCACAAATCTGTAAACAGAAAAAAAAAATGAATGTAAGGGTTGATTGTGATTATATATGCCTTAGTAAAGAATTGCTTGTGCTTTTGGTTGTCTTAAATTAAGTTCAATGCCCTATAATTTGTTGAACAGGACAATAATCATGATTGAGACAGGTTTAGCTTAAGAGAATATAATTATATTGAAGAATGGTGTTGGTCTACCCCATTTAAGATAATTAAAGCAATTAATCTATTGTCCACATTTTTAGCTCCACTGGCCGAAGGCCAGCGGGCTTATGTCATGGCCCGGTGTCTGTCATGCGTTCGTCCGTCCATGCATTAACTTCTATTTCAAACATCTTCTCTGAAACTACCCATCCAATTTTCATGAAACTTCACAGAAATGATCCTGCCATAGTCCTCTTCAGAATTTCTTGAAAGAAAAACTCTGGTTGCTATGGCAACAAAACTGGAAAATATTGGAAATCTTTAAAAATATTCTTGTCTGAAACCATAAGGCATAGGTCTACCAAATTTGGCATGTAGCTTTATGTAGTAGACCTCTATCATGTTTCTTCAAATTATAGCCCTGGGGTCAAAATTGGCTCTGCCCCAGGGGTCACAAGTTTTACATAGGCTTATATAGAGAAAACTTTAAAAATCTTCCTGTACCTAGCCATAAGGCCTGGAGCTACCAAATTTTGCATTTAGCTTGATCTAGTGGGGGTCTACCAAAAGTGCCCAAATTACAGTCCTGGGGTCAATTTGGCCTCACTGGGGGGGGGGGGGGGGGGTGGAGACAGGTTCTTATATAGGGAAAGCTTTTAAATCTTGGTGTACATAGCCATAAGGCTTAGGGCTACCAAATTTTGCATAATTATAGCATTATCTAGTGGACAACTACAAACGAGGGCCCAAGTTACAGCCCTAGGATCAAGTTTGGCCCTGCACCGGGGGTCACAAGTTTTACATGGGTTAATGGAGTGAAAACTTCAGAAACAGTTAGGTTACTAGCCATAAGGCCAAGAACTCCTAAATTTGGCATGTTATTCTTCTAATACACATATTCCCCATTTAGTTCGACTGTAGCCCTGGGGTCAAAGGTTTATAAGGGCTTATGTAGTGAAGACTTGTCTTTATGGTTTATATTTATAAGCTGGTGGAGTGATACAGGGCCATCATGGCCCTCTTGTTTTAAAAGAAACCTGTGTAGGATGCAGTATAAGATGCAGTATAAAATGTCTGCATAAATCTAATGGTTAATTGATTAAATTCCAGTCACATGGTACATCAGATGAAGTGGTACAAATATATGAGAAGATTGTCCACGAGATAGAACAACACCTTCAACATGTGATCAATTTACCAGCTAGTAACCCACTTGTAGCACAGATGTCGAGTCTACTAGAAACAATATTCTTGACAAGGAGCACTAGGGACCTGGCCTCTGCTAATGCCTTGCTTCAAAAGGTTAGGGTGGCTTTGACTTTAACCTTCCATATTATTTTTCTCACATAATAAAGCTGAACTAAATGATCCTGTAGTTTTACATCTAGAGGCTTTTGCAAACATTGTGATGGAATAGAAGAAAACCTCACTTTTTCTCTATTTGCATCACAGTTTTACTCTTTCTTAAAAAAAAAAAAAAAATAAGAGGCCCATCTTTAGACCTACATTTATCCTTTTTTTCTGCCAATGCATTCAAAATTGACAAAACCAAAATTTTATTAAATGATACAGAATTGAGTCTTGAGGTTGGGGTGATTACTGGTACAATTCCAGTTAACTCTTTATCAAACTACGAATTTGTAGATTTGTCCAAATTGAAAGCATTTCCAGATGACAAGTAAAATGTAGCTTAAAAGATGGAATTTGTCTTTAATAGGATAGAAAACATTGTGAGAAAATGAAAAAATGCTGGTTACCAGCATTTTCTCCTTTTCCCGCAATGTTTTCCAAAGCCGTCTTTCTGTTGAAACTTGGGATTGTGTGGTGAAGAGTTGAGATCATGTAAAAACGTGTATCGTGAAAGGTTTCAAGTCTAATTGCAGTAACTTCATTGTTTTATTCTGAAGTTTTCCAAATATCAATGCTTGTTTAGATGTACATCTAACTCGACTTAGGACATGCTGTGTTGTGTCATGTTAGACATTGATTTGTTCACACTAATTGACACAGTTAGATTCCATATAAAGTTTGATGATTTTGTTTGTGATATAATACATTGTATTTGCTTCTGTGAAGGAAAATTTCTCGGCATGCATGTAACTTAAACCAAATTCAGGTCTTTTGAACATGGTTGTACCACATGTTGAGTACACACATTTGACTTGGGTGTTTTTGAAGTAATCTGCAAATTTGTTTTTGGAGGCAATGATATATGTCGTAGGTTCATAAGGATTTTTAAGACTTAAAATATATAATTTTGTGTTTATCAAAGGCTGTAGAGGGTTTACTAGAAAACTATACAGGAATGACCCAAGACCATGAATTAATGATTCGATTCAGAGAATGTCATCTTTTGGTGTTAAAAGGACTGCAGGATGAGAGAGCATATGGACCTGTATGGACCAATCGTCAGGTCACAAGGTATAAGCATTATGACTTTATCATTGGTGTTTCTCATCTGCCGGAATCATTGCATTTGTAAAAAATACTAGGTTAAACAATAATTAAGGATATGTTTAGAATGTTGATCTTAAATTATTTTTAACTTGACCAAAAGCCAGTAAGGTTTTGACATTGGCCTGCACTTATAGCTAGGTTTGTAGCATACAAGGTTAGTAATTCAGAGATGGTGAGTTGAATGCCAGCTTGCTACAGGATTCATTCTTCTCTAACCTGAAAATTGTTTATTTTGGAAAGCAGCCAGTGATTGGGAAAGAGTATTGTGCAAAGTGTGAGTAAAAAACATTCTAGAAATGTACGGGTAGGTGCACTTACTGCAGTTATATGACTGAAATGATTTGAAATTTGAATTTCAAACAAAAACAAAAAACTTTAATAACCTTGCATTTGCCATTGCTGTGTCCACAGATATATCAACTTTCCAAAGAAATGATCTTTCCATTGTTCTCTTCAGAATTTCTTCAAACAGTTTATCTCCATGGATCTTCTTGTTTGATCTCATTGGCTTAGACAATTTCTGGTAGAGCTGTAATGCATGATTTTTGTAGATGTTTGGTTGACAAGTACAACATAGAGGCTGTAGATCTGTTGATCCGGGCTGGACTTGTAAACATGGCTCAGTATGATGCATATCTGGGACACGCCATACCTATAGATGAAAGTGTCAACAGAATTGTACTGAACTTTGCAATGCAACTTGTGCAAAAATACTGCATTGATGAAAAAATCTACAGTCAGGTATGAAAAGTAGAATTTTTGGACTAAGCTTCTCATAATAGACTTTTTATGCCCTTGCAGTAAAACACCTTTTGAAAACATTTTGGGTTAAAGGAACATTCACTTTTTACAAGAAATTGTTGGTTTTTCCTACATTGAGTTCCATGTCATAAGACATAGACATTTTCCTATCTGTTAAGAATTTTGCTTTTGACCTGCTTGAACAGGTTTTTGTAATCTCTTAGGGTAGCCAGGGTTTGAAATTGATGAACTGCTTTGATATGATACAGAATCTCAAAGATGTTAATTTGCGGCCTGGATACAAGTTCTTTTTAATCTGAATTTTCAAGAATTTCACACTGACATCATTTGAAGAATGGAAAAGTGAAAGTTTGGATGGATATTTACAAAGATATGTTTACAACATATCATTGAGGATTCTGAGTGATCTACTGAAATCATACTGGTTTAAAAAGTCTGTTGTAATAGATGTGTATTAATCCACGTCAATGTGAAATCAAACAAAAGTTGCCATCAAATCTGATCATTTTACATGTAGTAATAGGGTTGTCAGCTCTCCTTTACTTCAGAACCATTTAATTCAAGCTGCAGACACATGTGCTTATACATAGAGTGAATACTGTTTACCTGGATGAGACGCTATTGTTTTCTGCATTTGATTTGGGTTTACTGTGTTTGCAATTGTCCAATTTTGTAAAGAGGAAGCTTAATGGGATAAATATTTAGCATAATGGTGTGAGAACTAACTCAGTACTAGATGACCTTTCTCCTTTTTCTACAATGATTCAAAATCTTTACTGGTCATGGGACTGTTTGGTAAGGGGTTAAAACATTTTGTTTTGAAGATAACATTGATGCTCTGAAGATATTTATCGAAAGCAGACTATTTTAGTTAATCCTGTACCAAACAGTCATGTTTTTATGGCCCCGAAAGATTGAGGCTTTTGAAAATGGAAAATGTAAAGGAATATAACAAAACAACCCTGAGGAAGATGGCTTTTGAAAGCATTGTAAGAAAAGGGAGAAAATGCTGGTAACCAGCATTTTCTCCCTTTTCCTCAATGTTTTCTATCATTTGAAGGACATAACCCATCATTTGAGTAACTTTTGATAAGTCATCTGCAAATACTTTCAATGTGGACAAGTCTAAAATTTTGTTGTATGGTAAGGAGTTAAACTCTTTCGATATTATTGTTGATGCGCAGGAAAGATCATCTGTAAACCATTTATGAATTCATTGTGATTTTCAGACTGACTTTGCCAATACTATAGAGATCCTGACTCTGATTGGATCAAAAGCCAGACAACCTCCAGAGTAAGAAGGATTTTAATTTGTTTGTATGACTGTCTGTTTGTTTCTTGGTCTCTGTCTCTATCTGTATGTGTGTCTTTTTCTTAACCCTTTTGAACTTAGACATGTATGTATTTAAGGTATGCGGGTCACTTTTTTGAAAACTCTGAGTTTGTATTCATCAACCATTCTTAAGAATGTTCTCAGTCTTTTTCTCCAGAATTTTTCTGAATTTGAAAGTAACACAACCTCTGGCTAAACCACATTGACATGGTTTAGCAAATCAGAAGTTGTGTTACATTGAAATTAGAATATCTTGGAGAATTAGACTGAGAACATTCTTAAGAATGGTTGATGAATACATTGCCTGGTTGTGTTTCAGTTTTTCCTTTCTCTTTAGGCTATTGAACCTGTTAGAAAACCTTCAACTGGTAGGGGCTCCAGGTGCGGCTCTGACAGGCGTACAGATGGGCCCAATGGACCGGACATCTGGGCCAAATGCAATGATGCAATCTGGTATCTCTCAAGCCTTGGAAATGGATGACCCACCTGGCCTGAATGAGAAGACAGAATGTTTGCTGAGAGAGTGGGTGAACATGTACCATTCTCCTGCAGCTGGTAGAGATAGTACAAAAGCTTTTACAGCTTTTGTCCAACAGGTTAATGAAATATCTATTTAACTCATTACTATCTAAATAAGTGTGAAAGAAAGTAACCCCTTGAGAAAGGGTTTTTTTTTTTTTTTTTTCCTTTAACCAAGGATTGTGATTATGAATTTAGGTTTGATAGGTGAATACACCTGAAAACATTGACACTTTGTGCCACAATGTTATCAAAAGTGTGCTACTGCAAGATTAATAAGCATTATGCACAGGTAGTAAATTAGCTGCAGTATTTTTATGCTATACTAAAGGATAGTGGGACTTTGATATAATCCCTACTTGTATGTCATTTAGTTTGTGAGTCATGTGCAGCATTACTGTTTTATGTATAATATGGGGGGATTCATAAACGTCAAATCTACTTTACTTTCCGTATGTTCAGGGTACACTGTAGAATCATCCATTGAAACAAATTTGATGAACAACCAGAAAATAGGTTTTTAATAGCCTGTTTATGTATTGACTGACTTTAGAAATACATCACTTAGATATAAACCTTAATATATATGTACACTCTTGTATGAGATTCAATCACAATAATTCATAAGAACAAAGTTTGAATGTCTTTTAACATTTCATTGGCTTTCATATCAAAATCAATTTGTCATTGACATTGTTAGAGCCACTTAAGTAATGTTGTGATCTGCTTGATATCAACAATTAGAGGGAAAATATTTGAAGAATAAAATGATGCATTTCTATCTATAGTCAGTCAGTGTAATTATATCAGAAGGGTTTTGAAAAACAGCTCTGCAAGTTAATGCTTTTGACACCCTAAATACCCATGTACATCTATTTTACCCCCTTTACAAAACAATCCTGTGTTGGAACAAATCTATGGATGAATGTCTTGGAAAATATTGTGGGAAAACATGAAATTACTGGTAATCAGCATTTTATCCTTTTTCTGACAATTTTTTCTATGCTTTCAAAAACATATCCCTGTCATTTTAGTGCCACTGAAATTGTTTTCTGCAAATGGTTTCAATATACATGTAGATCATTCATCTTAACCCTTTACCATACAATGTCGAGTTCTAACAACCCTTAGGAAGAAGCCTTTTGCATTTTCTCCTTTCCTTACAATGTTTTCTACCCTATTGAAGATAAATTCCATCATTTGAGCCATGTTTGAATTGTTGTCTGTAAGTGCTTTAAATTTGGACAAGTCTACTCTTTTGTCATGTGGGAAAGAGTTAAAATTCAAACAAAACTGGCCATAAGGACAGTCTAATATAAGAAGTCCCCTCTATAAAAAAGTGTTTCTTTGGTGTAAGCTTAGGAAATATTTTTCTAGAAGTATGCTTAATTTTAAACTGAAAAAGAAAAAAAAGATGCTGCAGATATAAAAGGCAGAAAATAGCATTTGTTAAATATGTTTTTCAGATGCATGAACAAGGCATTCTTAAAACAGACGATCTTATAACCCGGTATTTCCGACTGTGCACAGAGATGTGTGTAGACTTGTGTTACAGAGCTCTCATTGAACAGGGTCCCAGTCCATCATTAATAAGGAACAAATGTTTTCACACTCTGGATGCTTTTGTACGACTGATTGCTCTTCTGGTGAAACATTCGGGAGATGGTACAAACACAATTACTAAAATTAACTTGCTGAATAAGGTATGTGGAAATAATTCTCTTTATTTTGTTGTTGGTTTACAAAAACTGGACCTTTAATGTTTATTTTAATAGAAAATTTGATTGCAATACCAAAGTTTTCTAGAATCTTTAAAGACTTAGGCCAATAACCTTTACTCCAGGATCATGATAAATGGCTTTGTATGACTGAATGTCTCAGCCAACCAGATGGGTAGTCTTTGGTTTTAGACTGTTTGAATGGTGTTAACACTTTACCAAACGACAAAACTTGGTGTAGTCCAAATTGAAAGCATTTGCAGATGACAAATAAAAAATGGCTGGAATTATGTGATTTGTCTAGAAAAGAATAGAAAACATTTTAGGAAAAGGAGAAAATGCTGTTTACTAGCATTTTCTCCTTTTCAAACAATGTTGGGGTTGTTAAAACTCTGAATTGTGTGGTAAAGGGTTAGGCTGTTTTGAACATTATTTAGTCATGTCATGAAAATTTGGAATTAAAAAAAAAATTGTACAGTGTTCAGAATGTAAGTGAATATGGTCTCACGAAGCATAAATAATTATGTGAACCTTCTCTATTGACCCTTTACCAAACAATCACATGTTCTTATGACCCTGAGAAAGAAGACTTTCGAAAACATGGGAAATGGGGGAAATATTAAACCCTGTTTTTTATGCCCCTGTCATGAATTCTATACTGAATTCTGTTACAGGTTTTAGGTATTGTTGCTGGTGTATTGTTGAATGACCATGATGTGAGACAAATGGACTTTCAGCAACTTCCATACCATCGTATCTTTATCATGTTGTTTATTGAACTAAATGCCCCAGAAGTGGTCCTAGAGAATATCAACTTCCACGTTCTGACAGCATTTTGGTAGGTTGTAAACATTGAATTTCTGTAAAACAATTGGGTCATCTGCCTCCCAGAAGTCATACCTTGTACAAGTGTTGAATAACTGAGCCATTGCCCTGATTGGAATAATTTTCAAAGCTGGGTAAAGCACCAAACAAACTATCAATCAATCCATCTTTTACAATTGAATAAGAAGGCTAATGAAACATTGTGACAGATTGAGATGAGACTAAGAGCAATTTCTTCATTTGCCCAATTTTTTTCATTAAAATGTTAGAACCAAGTGACATAGTCACCTTTTAGTCAGATGTTTAAGTTTTTCACTATCATTAGTAGAATATGCAGTGCTTTCACTGTCTTGTATTCACAGGTAGTCAGATATTATGACAAACAAAGGCCTTGAAAAAGCATTGTATGTATCTTTAGTAATGACTGAAGATTTTATTTTTCTAGCACTACAAAGTTAAAACTTGACAATAAATGAAAATATTGGGAGGAGAAGCACATATATTGTGTTACAATGTGTTTATACATGTATGATAACATTTGACTGGAAATAATTTGATGTTTTGTGTTCATTTCTGTAGCAATACATTCCATGTACTACGCCCAGCCAAAGCTACAGGATTTGCATATGCCTGGTTAGAGTTGATATCACACAGAGTATTCATTGGAAGGATGCTTGCACTTACACCAAATCAGAAAGTAAGTGGAAAGAAAAGAATTAAGATATTTTTCTGTATATATGTGATCATCTGACAGGGATAAGGAAATTCAAGTTTGTGTGTATGAAATGATAATAAAGTAAATTTCATGAAAATATGCATGTCTATGCTTGGAGTGGGACAATACTGACAACATGGCAAGTCATTTTTGCTCCTTTGATCCAAAGAACTGCTGCCATTGTTTTTAAGGAGAATCCTGGCAAATATCAAGGGAAATTCACCTTGAATGACATTTATGATCGCCAATACTTTTTGCAACAAGAAAGAAAAAGCTCACCATTTCCTTTGTGTTGTTGGCTTCAGAGATTTGAAAATTGCATTGTACATATCTTTCCACTTTCCACTCTATCCATGGCAAAATAATGTCCTGATAACAATCATTATACTAGTATTATGTTTATTTTATCAGAAAAAAATCTGTGCCCAAAATTGAATCCTAGAGAAACACCTTTGATTCCTTGTATCTTGAACACCTTAAGGTTATGACTAGACTCATTTTTTTAGCAACTAAAACATGTGTTTGTTCATATAGTCCAGAGGATGATGGAAACAATTACCTGATAGATATTGATGATTATGATTGTTCAGATAAAGCTTCCCCCAGGCGTCATTGTTGCAAAGACGGATATGAGTGGAAAATTTTATGATTTTCATGTTTAATTAAACAAGAAATACAGCAAAAGTTATTTAAAATTAACAAAATTGCAGAAATAATTTGACTTGCCCCCTCCAGAATTGTTAACTAAAATGTATATGATGCGAGCCAAGGTTTGAGCCATATAATTTTAGTCAACTTGTTTGATGAAAATAACAATACATAAACTCTCATTCTATTTGTACACAGAGATGGGGGTCAAGAAGACCTACTGACCGATCGAGTAATTTCAAATTATCTGTATTTGCAACAATGTTTACAAAAAGGCAGTGTGACAGATGCTGCAGGCTTTTTACCTGTTCAATGATAAGCGTTAACCTATAGCAGAGGCCCTGAGGTGTTTAGTTGTCAAAGCTTTGGATTTGCAATCCATGCTCTAAAACCAATAGCAGCATCAGTTGCATTGGAGTGTTCTTGGTCAAGGCACTGCAGAGCTTAGCTGTATTTTGTTGAAACCTAGGAAGGATATGAAAGAGTAAGCTGTTACTATGCTAAAGCTGAAACTGTTGAAAGCAGAGTAGAACACCTTTCAAACAAACATGTGACAGCAAAAATTTGTATTTGCTTTCAGGGATGGGGAATGTATGCACAATTGCTCATTGATTTGTTCAAGTTCTTGTCTCCATTCTTGAGGAATGCTGAACTCAACAAGCCTACACACTTTCTCTATAAGGTAAAGTATAATTTTTCTCCATGAAAATGTTGAAGTGCCCCATGAAAAACAAGGTTTGTGCCTGTTGTATGGAGTTAGTTGCATTCTGTATAATATCAATATTAGTATGAAGTGCCAAGGGAATTACCGGTTTAGTCTTTTCAGACAATTTATGATCCTTTTATCAACTTGGCTGTTTTTAAAGAAAACATCAAGTTACTGTCATAGCCCTGGTGTCATTGTTGTCTTGGTGCAAAAACTTAGGCATTTTGTAATATCTCAGTTATTACTGAAGATATTCACTTCAAACTTGGACAAACCATTGAGTATCAAAAGAGGAACCCATTCAACAGGGCATATAACCAAAATATTTTTGACTTATTTATGTACCTATTTTGCCTTATGGGGTGGGGGGGGGTGGCCTTTGTGGCCTATTGGTAAAGTGTAGGACTTGTGACCTGGAGGCCCCAGGTTCGAGCCTCACTGGATCCACTGGGTTTTTCATGGGAGTGTCCTTGGACAAGACACTTCAGAGCCCTAGCCTAGTACTGGTGGAATCCCGTACATACATGAATATGTGAGCTGTCACTGATATAACTGAAATATTGTTGAAAGCGGCATAAAACACCATTCAATCAATCAATCAATCAATCAATCATTTTTTGCCTTCGAATTTTCAAAAGCTTCGATATTCATTCTCTGTAATTATTGAAAGATATTTATCTCAAACTTGTACTAATTGTTAACTATTAAATGGAGAACCTATGCAGCTGGGGCAGGTAACTATCAAAATATTTTGGACACAGTTATGCCCCTTTTTCAACTTAGAATTTTCACATAAAAATCAAGTACTTGCAGCTGAGCCTTGGCACCCACATGTGGTGCTCTTGTTTTGTCTGACAGTGTGTAATGGTCTCCATCTATTGTTTTCTTACTAGAAATAAAATAGAAGAGCATTTACCTGCAGAGCACTGAATGGACCCTTTAGGACACAATCCCGAGTTGTGTTAATGGCCTGGAAAAAAGGCCTTTGAAAACATTTTTGGAAAAGGAGACAATGCTGGTATCCAGTATTCCCCCCTTCCACCACATTGTTTGCTATCTTACCACAAACAAATCTTACAATTTGATCAGTATTTAACTTGTTGTCTCTAAGTGCCTTGAATTTTTACCAGTCTAAAATTTTGTCCTTTGGAAAAGAGTTAATGAATTGGACCTTTCCATTTTGAAAAAAAAAAAAAACCCTAAATATTGCTATTTCAATTTTGTTTTGTCCCCAGAGTATGTACATAGTAGCGGACAATGTAAACCTAAGATCAGATTGAGTATTCTCTTGAGTCTGTTCTTAATCTGCACTTTGCACAAAAGCAACTTTAGTCAGTTCCAGTGCTTTAATGCTTAACTACAACCAAATACAGTCAAACTTCGGTGGCTCGAACATGGGTAATTTCGAATACCAGCAAAAGCTCGATCTTGACCCCGGCAAAATCTCTATCTAATTCATATTGTTCGACCTTGGAAAACTCGCACAACCCTTGAACTTTTGAACACATATCATGGTTTTGTCATTCATTTTTGTATGTATTTTACCTCTCGGAAGTCTCACAAAGGTTTGGTCAATAATTAGTAGTTGGGTTTCACACCTTTATTTGTTAATTGGATACACCGATAATCAACTGTCAAATGATATATATGGTGCATATTTTTAACACTTACTGTAAAATATACACACACTAATGTGATGTGATTGTCTCGGAAGTTATTGAATAATTGCTTTGTCTTTAAATTTTGTTTTCCAAGGTTGTGGAGATGATTTAGTGGGACAGGTCATTTTTATAAGTCTATAAATGTATGTAAAGTGTTGTAATTCAACACACCAGGTTTTATTTACGGAACTTGGATCTTAATCCGCACATGTAGCGTTGATATAATTAGAACATAAGCAAGATGATGTTTGATGCTCAGTATCTGCATATAAGTTGCATTTTTCTTGGGCTATTTTTTGTTTTGCTGATAAAATGAGTTATAGATCTGTACCAAGTAAATGACTACAGGAACCGGTGTTTTAATTGGTGAAAATAGCTTGTTGTCGGCCAAAATGGATTCTCTCGATGAAAAGAAAACATCAATAAAGGCTGTAAATTTCGGCCGAAAACAAGCTATTTTGTACCAATTCCTGTGAAATGACAAAGGCATGTGGTGTGTTCTGTGTGATATTTCCAAATACAAAAGTTATAAGGATGCTATAAGAATACGTATAACTTGTCTACTGACCACTTTGTACTTTGAAATATGGATCCGTCGAACTACCAATATTTCAAACAAATTACCCAGCCGCAAAGGTGTTTGAGCTATCAAAGTTTGACTGTATGTAAACTTGTCCAAATTGAAAGCATTTGCAGATGACAATTTAAATGTGACTCAAATGATGGACTTGCCTCTGATAGAGCAGAAAACATTGTGGAAAGGAGAAAATGCTGACTCTAATGATGGAGTGTTTCCCTGATAGAGCAGGAAACATTGTGAGAAAAGGAGAAAATGCTGGTTACCAGCATTTGCTCCTTTTCTCACTATGTTTTCAAACAGCTCTTTCCTCAAGGTTGTTAAAACTTGAGATTGTGTGATAAAGGGTTGAGGACTTAGAAATACAGTCAAACCTGGTGATCCGTCCACCTCCATTCAGCATGAACCTCCACTTAACGGCCAGTTCAATGTCCCCCCAACTACTTTTACTCTATATGAACCTTTATTTAACACGCACCCTTAAAACGCACGCAACGGCCGCCGAAATCGTGTCCCATTTTTCAAAACAACCTGGTATGTAGCGGCCAGTAACCAACGCAAGTCGGATGCTAACTTATACTTCACACTTAGTGTACTTCTCACACCCGACCGTTTTCGGATGAACAACTAGAGTGTCAAAATCGAACAATCATATACACGCGTCGCCAATCAACAGGTGTATGCATATAACCTGATATCCTCTAGAACGGGTTATTTTGATGTAATTGATGATTTTGTAAGCTATTATTCCCGATTTGTCAAAAATTTTGAAGTTGGAAATCAAATGTAAATTACCTGAGTCAGACTACCAAAAATGTTTTTCTGCTTTCGATTTAATCTGAAATTACGTAACGTACGTGAGCTGCCTCGACATCTTGTTTGTCTGCTTGCTTCTAAAAGGTGAGAAAAGATTAAAGAAAACTGTCCTAACAACCGATTGCACCCAAATTAGTATAGGTTATTACCTATGCCGGTGTGTTTAAGAAATTGTCTTTGATGACATTAATTTTAATTGACGATTACACCTGTGTCACATTTTAATTGACCAGTAAACCTACGACTGTTTGATCTTTATGCCCAATGATCTTTCGACCATTCCATTGTTTTGATTGGTGATTATACCAAAGATGCAGATTTCTTATGTTTTGACCGTACGATTTGTCTATTGTATTTTTGACTCGAGACTGTTAACATCATATTTTGAATTACATGTAGTTTGAATTAGATCCAACTGTTTCTTTGTTTTTCCCTGGCATATGTGCATATGCAGAAACATGCACATGTGTACTTACATTTGTCTTGGGTATGTATGCACATGTACATGTATATGGACATGTACCCCAGCCCTTTATAAATGTTTAGGAAAAAATAACTCCGAGAACATCTTGCGTGATCGACCTCTTTTAAGCAAGCACCTGTCTTAAGGAAGCGATTTTGGAAGGGCCCTTGACCACTTCCTTAAGACAGGTTTGACTGTATAGTTATGTTTGGTTGATTCATGTACATGCAATTTGAGCCAAGAAAATATATGGCGGGTTGAAAATTTTCTTTGTGTGAGTAAATTAAGATCTCAACACAAATCTTAAAAAAGTTATCTAGCTGCAGACTGTGTAAATTGCTTTTAACTCCTCAGCAGACAACAGAATTTAATCAAATTTTTTTATGAAAACATTTACAGAAAGCACATTGGATGTGGCTCAGATGATAGAATTTTTCTTTGAAAGGATAGGAAAAACAAAGTGGAAAAACGAGAAAATGCTGGTTTACCAGCATTTTCCCCACATTCCCTCAGTTTTCAAAGTTCTTAAACAGTGATTTTAAAACTTGGCATTCTTTTGTAAAGGGGGAGAAAGGCCTAAATTTTATTGTCTTCTTTTCAGGGTACTTTGAGAGTGCTACTAGTCCTGCTGCATGATTTCCCAGAATTTCTGGGGGACTATCATTATGCTTTCTGCGATGTGATCTCACCGAATTGTATTCAAATGAGGAATCTAATCCTCAGTGCTTTTCCACGCAGCATGCGACTTCCAGATCCTTTCACGCCAAATTTGAAAGTTGACATGTTGTCGGATATCGGTCATCCACCTCGTATTCGTACAAACTTTGTCAACTTGATACAACCAGCTTCTTTCAAGAAGGTAAGAAAGCTTGAATTTGTTGATGGTGTATCCATAAAGAAGAGGAGTCCTGCATGGCTCAGTGGTAAAGTGTGGGATTGGTAACCTGGAGGACCCAGGTTCCATCCTCACTGGAAGTACTGGGCCTTTTGTGAAAGTGTCTTTGGGCAAAACACTTTTGAGCCCTGGCCTAGTACTGGCGAAAGGCAGAACATACTTGATTGTTTGGGCTCTGGTCAGATTTAGTTAAAAATATGTTGAAACTGGTGTAACACATTGTTCAGTTAAATATAGAGAAGATCAAGCTAGCTGGTGTACACAATCTCCTTATGGTAGATGTAACAACATCCACATTCGTGCCATCGGTAAGCTCCTCACCAATTGACAAAGTTTAAGACATTTTGAGAGCAGTTACAAACAACAAATTGAATGGGAGTCAAGAATAGTACCTCTTTTCAAAAGGGTAGAGAACATTGTGGGAAAAGAGAAAATGCTGGGGACCAGCAATGTTTTCGAAAGCTCTCTTGTTCAGGGTAGTTATGATATGGGATTGCTTGGTAAAGAGAGTTTGCAATATAGTTTACAGTCAGGGTTATTCTAGGAAAAAAGAACAAAGAACTGGGAGGATTGAAACAGAAGATGAAAAAAAAATCGAAGCGGGGGGGGGGGGGTTGTCAAACTTTTTGAAATGGTGAGCATTACAGGACCATCATGGGCCTCTTATCATGTTGAGCTGTAGATGGTCGTTGTAAATACTCATCAACAAACTAGTTTCGGTAACTTTTTCTTTTTTTACTGTTTTCACACAATATGACACAGAAAAGACTATGTCAACAGCGTTCAGGATTCATAACTTGGAAAGTATTTTTAGACAGTTATACCCTAACAGTGTTATTAATTTGCAATACAAGTTCTACAGCTTCCACCCATATACTCTTTTTAATCACTCTTACGTCTTTACCACACAACAAAATTGTAGACTTGTCCAAATTCAAAGCATTTGCAGATGACAAAATTAAATGTGGCTTAAATTATGGCATTTGTTTTCGAAAAAGTAGAAAACATTGAGGGGAAAGGTCCAAATCGAATGCATTTACAGATGACAAAATTAAATGTGGCTTAAATTATGGCATTTGTTTTTGAAAGGGTAGAAAAACATTGTGGGAAAAGGAGAAAATGCTGGTTACAAGTATTTTCTACTTTTCCCACAATGTTTTCAAAAGCCCTCTATATCAGTCTTGGATTTAACTAGTACTTGCCTCAAGACGTAGATAGTTCGATAGGTTGACCCAGTTCACCGGAGTATTTGAGTTCAGAACCTCTGATGTGAGAGGCTAACACTCTACTCCAACACTATTGCTTCCCACTATCTTCCTTCTAACTCTGTTTCAGGATTTGGATTCCTACCTGAAAACAAGATCTCCAGTTACCTTTCTGTCTGACCTCCGGAGTAATCTACAGGTAATGTTTGCAGCGTTTGCCTTGAGTGTAATTTACCTTGAAATTTCAGGTAGTGGTGACTTCTTTTGGAGATAGACTGGCAGTTTTACACTGGCCTTCAGCAGATGACTTTTGGCCTTGGAAAGGACCGCCTTTGAAAATAAAGCAAAGAAGAAATTGCTTTTAGTAAGCAATTACCGCCTTTGCCGCAATGTCTACCTGGTTTTTTCCCTTCCCATTTACCCATGTTTATCATTGCATGAGAATTCGTTTCAAAATCATTTGCCATAAACTTTGTGTCCGGAGGTAATTAATAAGAGGAAAGACTTAAATAGAACTTGCTGAGGAGTAGTACAAGAGACACAAAGGAGAAAGAGTTTTGGAGAAGGTAAAGGACATGCCATAGGTCATGAAGTAATCAGCATTTTCTCCATTACCCAAACTGTTGACTTCCTCATGAATCAATCGGATCATTTGAACTACATTCCTCTGCACTTCCTTTCAGTCTGGACAAGCTTGGGACTTTGTTGCAAAATATAGACTAAGGTTTTAGGATTTGTAATGGAGAGATGATATCTCTGGGCAAAAACTTGCGAAGCCCTAACCTAATGCTGGTGAAATTGGGAAAGGCATGAAAAAGTGAGGTGTCACCGTGATATATTTTTCAAATACCTTTGAGAGCTGTGTAAGACATTTTTACCAGTAAAGTCCTGGAACCAGCTTAAGTTGTTTTTATGGGCAGTGCAAATCAAGATCAGACTGCACAGAACATGCAATCTGGTCACATGCAGTCTGATCTTTGATCTACACGGTCTGATGCTTAATTATATACTCTGGCCAAAACAACCTTGATGTAGCAATATTTTGGATGGATGTTCTTCCTGATTGAAATGGTCCATTTCATTAATGTAGCACTGTAAGGGTTAATATTTTATTTATATGAATTCATGCACTTTTGTTACAGAAGAATGAGCCAGGTTCAAGGTATAACATCCCGCTGATAAATGCCCTGGTCTTGTATGTAGGTACCCAGGCCATACAGTACATCCATATTAAAGGGCTTACACCCAGCATGAGCACTATAGCACACTCTTCCCATATGGACATCTTTCAGAATCTAGCAGTTGATCTGGATACAGAAGGTTAGATGCTTATTGTATGCATTGAAAGTGAGACAAAGTGTACATTTAAATGAGAATGTAAACTTAATATAAATGATTTGTTAGGCATGGTAGAAAAAGGAACAATCTCTACTTTTCCTACAATGTTTTGGGATGTAAAAGTTTGTGTGTTGATGGCTTAATCACCAAAACAGTGTTTGGTTTTCAATTCAACACTATAACTATGATTATGTGGAAACCATTTGACTTGTTAGAGTATCTCGGGCACTAAATAAGTGCATTGTAAATACATGTACTTCAAGAAAACAATGCTCCCATCATCATGGAATTGTCTGCCATTGCTTAGAGGATAAAGTATTGCAACTGTAATCATTTACCCAGGGTTCCATCTCTATTAGTAGTACTAGTACACTAGTAGCCTTGGGCATCACACTTAGAACCCCAAACTTGTACTTTTTAAAGAATATAATGAATGTGTGAGCTGCCACACTGATATGACTAAAATAATCCTGAAAACAGCATAAAACACTTTTTAATCCATATACTTTTGAAAACAGGAAACACCTGAATTAACAAATTTTTGCTGTTGATATTAATAAGACCTTTTGTTAACTTTTAGGCTATTATTTTTCTAGGGCGTTACCTGTTTTTGACAGCCATAGCTAACCAATTGAGGTACCCCAACAGTCACACCCACTATTTTAGCTGTACATTACTGTATCTGTTTGCGGAATCCAACACAGAAGCTATTCAAGAACAAATTACAAGGTACAATAATTAGTGTGCTTTCTTCAGAGAGATGTCTTAGTTGAAAAATACTTACAATGTAAGGATGATGTTGGGTAAAGGATTGACAATTTAAGAAATGTTTTAGAGAATGGGAAAGTCTTTTGTATGGATGAGCAATATCTTAAACTGAGCAATTTACCTCATTGAAACACTAGCTTCTAACCTATTTAAAATTTATAATTATTTTTCAGTTAAGTGGATAATTTACAAAGGGAATGTTTTCCAAAATTCCTATGTAGTCTTAAGATATCGATTTAAGTGTGATTATTTTTGCAGAGTTTTACTGGAGAGGCTGATTGTGAACAGGCCACATCCCTGGGGATTGTTGATCACTTTCATAGAACTGATTAAAAATCCACAGTTTAAATTCTGGAACCATGAATTTGTCCACTGCGCTCCAGAAATAGAAAAGTAAGCTTCTTTCTTGTATTAGGATAGCTTTTTACCAGATTTCAATATTAAACAGTCATATAGAAAAGTTTAAACCATTTAAGGATGACAGATTGCAATTGGCTTAAATGATGAGATTTGTCTTTGAAATGGTAAACTCAGGCTGAAATCAGGCAGTACTACCATGTAGCATATATTCATGGTTGACAGTACTTGAGTGTTGGAGATAACCCAGAGGATGGTTACATTACTGTAGTTACTGATTTCTTAATCACGTGCAAGTTTTCATCATACAACTGAATAAAACTTAAGACTTTGCCATAATTATAGCATTTCCAGACCACAAATTGGCTCTTAAGATGGGATCTGTTTAGGAAAACAGTCGAAAACATTGTTGAAAATTAAATAAATGCTAGTAACAAACATTTTCTCTTTATCCTACAATTTTTTCAAAAGACTTCTTAATTAGGATCAAGCATTCATATTTTGCATGTAGCATCATTTGGTGACCCTTTATTAGCTCACCTGAGCACATAGTGCTCAGGGTGAGCTATTGTGATTGATCGTTGTCCGGCATCCGTCTGTCCGTCCGTCCGTCCGTGAACAATTACTTAAAAAATCTTCTCCTCTGAAACCGCCCAACAGATTTCAGTGAAACTTCACAGAAACGATCCTTAGGTGATGCACTTTCAGAATACTTCAAAGATTTGAATTCCATGAAGAACTCTGGTTGCCATGGCAACCAAAAGAAAAAACTTTAAAAATCTTCTTGTCCCAAACTGTAAGGGCTAGAGCTTTCATATATGGCATGTAGCATCATCTCGTGGCCCTCTACCAAAATACTTCAAATTATGGCCCTAGTGTTGAAAATTGGCCCTATGTTGTGGGTTCTTGGATTTCACATGGAGATAAAGAAGGAAATCTTTAAAAATCTTCTTGTCCCAAACCATAAGGGCTAGAGCTTCCATATGTGGCATGTAGCATCATCTAGTGGCCCTCTACCAAAATACTTCAAATTATGGCCCTAGTGTTGAAAATGGCCTTATGTTGTGGGTTCTCGGATTTCACATAGAGATAAAGAAGGAAATCTGTAAAAATCTTCTTGTCCCAAACCTTAAGGGCTAGAGCTTTCATATATGGCATGTAGTATCATCTAGTGGCCCTCTACCAAAATACTTCAAATAATGGCCCTAGTGTGGAAATTGGCCCTATGTTGTGGGTTCTCGGATTTCACATAGAGATGAAGAAGGAAATCTGTAAAAATCGTCTTGTCCCAAACCTTAAGGGCTACAGCTTTCATATTTGGCATGTAGCATCATCTAGTGGCCCTCTACCAAAATACTTCAAATTATGGCCCTAGTGTTGAAAATGGCCCTATGTTGTGGGTTCTCGGATTTCACATAGAGATAAAAAAGGAAATCTGTAAAAATCTTCTTGTCCCAAACCATAAGGGCTAGAGCTTTCATATTTGGCTTGTAGCATCATCTAGTGGCCCTCTACCAAAATACTTCAAATTATGGCCCTAGTGTTGAAAATGGCCCTATGTTGTGGGTTCTCGGATTTCACATAGAGATAAAGAAGGAAATCTTTAAAAATTTTCTTGTCCCAAACCATAAGGGCTAGAGCTCTCATATATGGCATGTAGTATCATCTAGTGGCCCTCTACCAAAATACTTCAAATTATGGCCCTAGTGTGGAAATTGGCCCTATGTTGTGGGTTCTCGGATTTCACATAGAGATAAAGAAGGAAATCTTTATAAATCTTCTTGTCCCAAACTGTAAGGGCTAGAGCTTTCATTTTTGGCATGTAGCATCATCTAGTGGCCCTCTACCAAAATACTTCAAATTAAGGCCCTAGTGTTGAAAATGGCCCTATGTTGTGGGTTCTCGGATTTCACATAGAGATAAAGAAGGAAATCTTTAAAAATCTTCTTGTCCCAAACCATAAGGGCTAGAGCTCTCATATATGGCATGTAGTATCATCTAGTGGCCCTCTACCAAAATACTTCAAATTATGGCCCTAGTGTTGAAATTGGCCCTATGTTGTGGGTTCTCGGATTTTGCATAGAGATGAAGAAGGAAATCTTTAAAATCTTCTTGTCCCAAACCGTAAGGGCTAGAGCTTTCATATATGGCATGTAGCACCATCTAGTGACCCTCCACCAAAATACTTCAAATTATGGCCAAGGTGTTAAAAATTGGCCCTATGTTGTGGGTTCTCGGATTTCACATAGAGATAAAAAAGGAAATCTTTAAAAATCTTCTTGTCCCAAACCGTAAGGGCTAGAGCTTTCATATTTGGCATGTAGCATTATGGTGTTGAGCTCAGTTGCATTTCAGGTGAGCGATTTAGGACCATCATGGTCCTCTTGTTTCCTTTTCCCAAAATTTTTTCAAAAAGGTTTCTTTCTCAGGGTCATTGCAACTTTAAGTTGCATTTTGCTTTACTTTCAGATTGTTTGAGTCAGTTGCCAGAACTTGTATGCCAGCCAAAAATATATCTGCACCTTCAAGGGAACAAGAATCGGGAGAAATTCATTAGATGTGTCCTAGTTTTGTATGGTTATCAGTTGCCAGAACTTGTATGCCAGCTAAAAATATATCTGCACCTTCTAGGGAACAAGAATCAGGAGAAATTCATTAGATGTGTCCTAGTTTTGTATGGTTGCAGACTTTGATCCATCCAAAACATTACTGACGAGATATCAAATTTCAACCCAAGTTCACTGAACAAAGAGAATTTTTGAGAAAATTTTGAAAAGAGTAATCGAAGACCAAAATGCATTTTATACAAAAGCAACTTAAGTGAGTTAAGATGTATGATAAATACTTAAAGGTCTGAACTGATATTTGCTTAAAGGAACATTTGCTTGTTACATGCAATTGCTCCGCTTCCCACAATGTTTCCAAGATCAAGAAAAATGTTATTTTTCTTAGCTTCAAATGTTTGTCCTTGGTATGAGTCGCAACCAGATTAGTCTTAAATCAATCTGTTTATTAAAGTGTTGGGACAAATATCTCCAATTACAACACAATTCTGAAAATATGACCACGAGGACTGCAGGGATGGATGGAATTATTGCTATACTTTGTATATAGATTTATATGACTATAGATTATTAGAAAACCATTTATGATATACTTTTGTTTATTGTGGTAAAATTTTTGTGAAGGGAGTTCTGTGGTGCAAATAATATAACTGAGTGACTACTTTTAAAAATGACATTATTTAGAGATTCTGTAGAAACGCTGTATTATAATATGATGCTTCATGAAATACATATGTAAAAATGTGTGCTTTCTTGTGCTTTGTCTTAATAAATGACCCAGTGTTTTAATAGGGGAAAAGCTTTCTAAAACGTGAAACAGTTTCTAAAACAGTGGGAAAAGCTGTTCTCTTTTGCAAACAATATTTCCTACCCTTTCTATGAGCCACACTTACTGTTTTGTCTGCAACGATTTCAATACAGACACTTACAAAACTTTGTGGCCGGGTAAAGAGCTGAGAATTTAACTCCATGCATACAAGCATTATGCTTACACAATGTACATTTGATACAGAAGATGACGTTTTAAATCACAGGTACAAGAGGGCAACTACTTGAAATAGAACAACAAATATTGAAATTAGAGGAAGAGAATTACGATTTGAAAGAAAAAATGATGAAAATCAAGAAGAAATATTTTGTAAGGAACATCCGAAACTACTTGTCAACCATATTAACTCTTTTCCACACTTCAAAAATGTTGACTTGCTTCAATAGACAGCATTTGCAAGGAACAATTAAAACGATGGAATTTGATATGAAAAAAAAAACATTGTAGGAAAACTCAAAAGGAGAAAATGCTGATTACCGGCATTTTCTCCCTTTTCCCACAATGTTTTCAAAAGGCTTCTACCTCAGGGTCACAGAAACTCATGATTGTGTGTCAAAGGGTTAACTTCAAGTATACTTGTGCCATATTCACAGACTGTTCTGAACTCAGTTCTTATTCAATTTCAACGATGGCCACCTTCTTGGCTAAAGCATACTGTTTGAGCTACCGGTAACTAGTTTGCTTATTCTTGGAATTAAGATGTAGATCAGTCACTAGACTGGGTGACATTGAACCCTGACTGGCTGGAACAAGTGAGTAATTTCAGAGCTGGATCAACCTTTTTGAACCACTCGCATAAGTGTACTATAGTACTGGCTAAACTTCCCAGAAGAAATCATCAAGAGTGAGAACTATTAAGTTGTAGAACCTGATTCAAAGTCAACGTAAAATAAATAGACTTAGCTCATTACCATGCCATAAGATGTCGGACTTGTCCAAATTCAATGCGTTTGCAGACAACAAATCAAATACTTGGCTGGAATTTTGGGATATGTCTTTGAAAGGGGAGAAAACTAGGGGAGAAGAAAATTTATGCTGGTAACTAGCATTTTGTCCTCTTTCAACAATGTTTTCAAGAGTCTTCTTCCAAATGGTTGTTAAAACACAAGATTGTTTATTGAAAGGTTAAACTAGACATTTGTGTGTGAACTGAAGATTCTTAAAATGGGTCTATACAAACTCCGACTTTGCCCCCTGAATGCGAAGGGTACCCTTTACCACAAAATACTGAGTTTTATAAACCCTTTGAAAGAGGCAATTTGAAAACATTGTTGGAAAAGGATAAAATGATAGTTACCAGCATCTTCAGTCTGATCGTTACCTGCACAATTTGCTGTTTAATCTTTTTCTGAACCATCAGCAAAAACAATTTCAGATGTGATAGACACTTTAAGGTTATAAAGAATGTGACAACTTGGTTTTAAATAGATCAGAAAACAATTATAGGCACGGTTGATCATCACAAGATAGCGGACAGAAAACAAGGTTAAACCAGTAGCGTTTATACTTGACATTGCTGGAGCCTCCACTTTGGTTTCTACAACATCAGGTAATGGTTTACTTGCAAATCAGATCAACTTGTTACCACACACATTATTTTCAGATCAAAAAAAAAAATCCAGGATATAAGACTGAAACATTTGACTGACAGGGAAATACCTATAAAAACTTGGTATTGTACATAAATTGTCTCTTGGTCTGTGTGACTATTTCAGTCTTGGTTGAAAACATCTTGAATATTTCAGTCCCAAATATCTGAACTCGACCTCTATCACTGGCTGCAAATAAAACCCACTTAAATGAAATCCGTATGAGCTATGCTCTGGCAAAGGGGGGGGGGGGGGTTAACCCTTTACCACACAATCCCGAGTTAACGACCCTGAGAAAGAAGCCTTTTGAAAACATTGTAGGAAAAGGAGAAAATGCTGGTAACCAGCATTTTCTCCTTTTCCCACAATATTTTCTACCCTATCAAAGACATATTCTATCGTTTGGCCCACATTAAATTGTCGTCTGCAAATGCTTTCAATTTGGACAAGTCTAAATTTTTGTCGTTTGGTAAAGAGTTAATGCGCCACTGTGATGCATTATACCAAGCAAGCCCTATAATTTTTTATCCATGAAATCCATTTTTTCTAACAATTGACTGGATCTGGAGGTAGGATGGTCCATTGACATGCAGAAAATTGACCAATGCAAAAAAGTTTCGACTCCGGTCACCCTTTTCACACAGCATGGCTTATACAGATATTTATCTCGCAGGCTTGCAAGACAAAAGGACGGAATAGATCCAAGATCAGACTGCGTTTTCTGTTAAGTCTTATCTTCATCTATGCTGCCCAAAAAAGCCAGCTTTCACCTAAGACACCAAAAGATCAGTACATATCACTGAAAGATAATACATAAAAAAATGCTGACAACACTTTCTCCATTTGTCACATATTCTCTTCTTGGTAATACATTTATACATAGTTGCAATTGTCAAAGTGTAGTGATATCTAATTATGATATTAACTTCATTGTGAATTGTTCACATAGTTATCTTTTGAACTGTTAAAAAAATCGGATTAAAAATTGTGATTTCAGAGTTCTATATAGATCAACCAAAAAATAATCTCACTACATCGAACACAGTAGAATCAAGATCAGCCTGCAGGTTCTTTCAAGCCTGACCTTAATCTACTCCATCTGCAAAAATGCGTACAGTCATTCTTAGCAAGTTAGCAGCCCTAGGGTTAAGAAAAAACTTCTCTAAAAACTCAACAAGAGCACTGAATGCAGGTGCCAAAGCTAGGCTGCAGTTGCTCTTAGAAATGAGCCATGCTCTGGCAAAAGCGGGCCTAATGTATCTCCGTTATGCATTATACCAAGCAAGACATCACCTAATTATGGATCCATAACATCCATTAAGTCAAACATTGACATAATTGTCAATAACTGATTCATGAGGTAGAATTATCCTTTACCTTGTAAAAAATTCAAAGATAGTAAAAAGTTTCGGCCCATGTCGGCATGCGCGGACTGCACAGGCTGACATGGGTTGATACTTTTCGCAAATGCATTAAGCGCGTTTTTTCACAGAGCATGGCTGAAATACAGGTAGATTGATTTTCAGTGAAAATTTTATGTGGAAAAAGGGCATAACTATGTCAAAAATATTTTGATAGCTACCTGCCCCTGTTTTAAAGGTTCCCCTTTTTACAGTTAACAACTAGTCTGAGTTTGGGAGTAAATATCTTCTGTAATGATAAAGATATCGAATGTCAAAGTTTTTTCACCACGACGAGGCAGACGACAACAGGGCTATGATAATACCTCAACGTTTTTTTGTTTTTCAAAAACAGCTGCACTAAATTTAACCTGTACCACTTGTCTCGGGTAGGATCCAAGGTAAAACAACAGAATACAGGACACTACAAATATAGTGAAAGGTATTTAAGACCAGACGCTGATGCTAAGAATGGAAAAACAACTGCACCTCATGCAGGTTCCAACACTCTGCACCTGCTTGATTTTCAGTGAAAATTTTAAGTTGAAAAAGGGGCATAACTGTGTCAACATACTTTGATGGTTATCTGCCCTTGTATGGGTTCCCATTTTGATAGTTAACAACTTGTATAAGTTTGATTGGGGCTACAATGCTGGAATTTGTCTTTGAATTAGTAGAAAACATTTTGGGGAAGGGAGAATGGTTACAATTTTTTTAAAAGTCTTTTTCTCAAGGGTCGTTAAAACACTGTTTCGCAAGGGTACTTTTAAACACAGAGTTTTTAAAAGACATTCTAAAGACGTGTTGAAATACAGGACTCTCCGTACAAACTTAAAAGAAATAGTATCCTTTGCCGTCTTACAAACCTTTCCACCCCTTTGCAAGCCTATAGTTCTTGCATTTACTGTTATATAGCTCATATGTAAAGTGATAAATGATTATTGCCACAGTGGAATACAGCATTGGGATAATTCACTATCTCTGCAAGTTTTTTTTTTACCAAACAAATCAGAGTTTTAACAACCCTGATAGCGGGTGGTTTTGAAAAAAACAGTTGGAACAGGAGGCGAAAATGATGGTACCAAGCAATCATTATCTGAACCACATGCAAGTTATCTGAAAATGCCTTCAGTTAGAGCATGTCTGATATTTTGTTGTCTGGTAAAGTTAAAAGGGCTAGTAACACCATAAATCAACAAACAATACTAACTCTTTCTATGCAAATGGCAACTTAAAAAGCTTTACAGGACGGCATAGATCAAAATCAGATTGCACAGAACCCTTACTAAAAAGACTTGGAAAAATGCCTAATTAGTTGGCTACGACCGAGTTAATGTGGAGGCAAGATGTCTCCGTACATAATTTTAACCAAATATTTCCCAATCACATTATTGTTATTATTTTTAAACAACATCACCATCAACCTATTAAAATAAAGCAGAGGGTGGTCGAGGCATCAACGTTTTGTTTGATTATAACAGGAAACGCAAATAGAGTAGATCTCTACTCTAGTTTTATTTCTTTCAAGTTCAACAGTTTTAGAAATTAGCAAGTATCATCTTCGCTCTTTGGCTTAAAAGATTCTTACAAACATCGGAAACTGCACATTAAGATCTGATTGAACGTTGTAGCCTGACCTAGATCTAGATCTACTATCCTCGAATGCACCTGATTCTCGCCTCTGTCACCGATAAATTCAGTACTTCTCAAACGTCATTCTGAATATTAGAGTGCTTACAGTACTTTATCTTGTTTATGGGATTGAGTTTCGTCCCGATTTCGCCCTACAGTTTTTAACAATAGACTGTTTCGAGCTTGAGCTAATTATCAGTTTATCGTGCTTACCAAATATTCATTTTTAACCTACAAGTAGGGCGAATGCAATGTTTTCATGGTCCCGTAATACCTATATAAAATGGTTGACTGGAAAACTAGAAATCGTTCTAAATTTACGTCGAAATTCGAGTAGATTCCTATTTTGTAATTTTTTATGTTCTCCTTTGTAGAGAGTATAAGAGGTTCCCGGCTTGTATTTGCACGCGAATTAAAGCAGGGCCCAGCATTTAACGCTCATTCTTTGTGTTTGAAAGGAAAAATATTCAACTAACCTTTACTCTGCATCCCTGTAAGGGCTGTTGTGCAATCATATTATTTCTCCTTATTGTGTTTTTCCTCTCTATAAGAACGGAGTGGAAAAGAAAATCGAGGTTGGTGGTTTCTATATATAAAATTGATCTCAGAACGCTTGCCCAGACAGAGTATGATCTACATCTATGTGAATAAGACAGTTAACCCTTAGCCTGCTTAGTGCAAATCAAGACGTTTTGTGGACAGTACAGATCAAGATCTGACTGCATAGAACATGAAGTCTGATCTTGGATCTAAATGGTCCGATAAGGAGATATTTTTTCCCAAAAAGTACCCTTGAAAAGGCAGAATTTGGGTTTTCAGTTTTCACTATCGGCTTGAAGGTTTCATTTCACTTATTTAGCAGGATAAGGGTAAATATCTAAGAGAGAAAATGTAGACAAAGACTGGAATGCAAATGCTTGGAGGCTTATCGTTGTCTACTAATTCTGCAACATACCACGTTGTGTATCGTAGATCGACTTTGTAAGAGAATAGAAAGAATGTTGGATAAACAAAGTTTCCATTTTCTTATATTTAAGCATGCATTTCTGTGCCGAAAAGTATCGAAGATACATTGTAGATCTTATGAGGGATCCAAAAAAGTGAACGATGGATGGAGTGTTGATCGACCTTTTTTTTTTTCATTCATGAAGGGTATTGCAATCGCACCACTACAGCCCGTGTATATATGCGTTTCAGATGTTTCCTAAATTCTCTCAAGAGTCTCTATGTAAGCAGAGTCACGGGGCACAGTTTTTAGGGTTTCCTAATCATCAACTGATCGTTAGATACTGTTACTATTACAGTTGTATGCATTTTTGCGCACATGAGGATGGCACAAATTCTAAATAAAGAAGGAACACAGTTTTCAAGCAACGTCTCAGTAGAAATGAGCAACAACTCAGACAAAATAGCGGCTTTCAAATGATTCGTGCTCTGTAAAAAGGGGTTTAATGCATCTGCTAAAATATCGACCCAGGTCAACCCGTGCATTGAAGGCTGACATTGGGCGAGATTTTTCATTGTTAATTAATTTTGTGCATATCAAAGGACCAGTTTACCTTATGGCTCAGTAGTCCGTCGGACAAAAAGGATTTTATGGACCGGTATTTATGTGACGACTTTCTTGGTATAATGCATCACACTGATGCATTATACCTTCTCAGCTATAAAACATTTTGTACAGCAAGTCAAAGTACGATATAAACGTAAACAAAACTATCATTACAAATTTAACTCATATCGCTGTCTCTGTTATCCGTTTGGAAGAATGTAGATGAAGATCAGATTGCATAGCTGTGCACGGCTGATCTCTGTTTTCGCTCTGCAATGCCTAATTAACCCTGTACCAAACAATACTGTCTTTTGACAATCATGAGGAAGAAGACATTTGAAAACAACTGCGAAAAGGAGAACATGCTGGTAACCGGCTTTTTCTCCTTTCCAGCAATGTTTCGGACCGTTCCACTGGCGAAGTCCATCATTTGAGCCGCATTTAAATTGTCGATTGCAAATGCTTTTTAACTTAGAACAGTCTGAAATTTGTTGTTTATAATAATATTTCTACTAGTGGTTTTAATTCACTAAACATGGACTGATTTACTTTAACCCTTTACCAGACACCAATTTTTGGACTTGTCCAAATTAACTCTTTACCAAACGACAAAATTTAAGACCAGTCCAAATTGAAAGCTTTAGCAGACGAAAAAATAAATGTTACTCAAGAGTTGAAATTTGTTTTGGGAAGAGTAGAAAACATTGTGGGAAAAGGAGAAAATGCTGGTTACCAGCATTTTCTCCTTTTCCCTCAATGTTTTCAAGAGGCTTTTTCTTAAGGGTCGTTAAAAGTTGGGATTGTGTGGTAAAGGGTTAAACGCGTTTGGAAACAACAAAATAAAAGTGGCTCAAAAATCGAAATTTCTTTCAAAGGTAGAAATCATGGAGAGAAAATGAGAAAATGCTGGTAACCAGCATATTCTCCTTTTCCCACAGTGTTTTCAAAAGCCTCCTATACTGGGGTCGTTAAAACTCGGGATTGTGAAGTAAAGGGTCAGTTCAGGTTGGGTAAAAAAATGAAATGGGATATTATGCGCCTTAAAGAATACAAGGCAAATATGTATATGAGCCATGCTCTGTAAAAAAGGGGACTTAATGCATCTCCGTAATGCATAACAAAGCAAGCCAGCACATAATTATGATTCTATAACTTGGTCACTATTTTTTAACAACCGACGTATAAAACCATATGGCAGAGTGGTCCCTTGACAAGTAGAAAATTAACCAATAGCGTAAAGTTTCGCCAGGTCAGGCTGCGCGGGCTGCTAACCCGGGTCGATACTTTTCGCATACGTATTAAGTCCCCTTTTCACAGAGCATTGCTCATATATATAGTATAATTTACATAATAAAATTGATTACATATAAAAACCACTTCGGCACTGAATCACAAAAATAGTTTCTAAATATTGACGGTTATTGACTCTTATCTCCATATCGACGAGTATTGCTGCATGTACAATGAACTTATTATGAAACATTGTGGCAAATGGAAAGGTGTGGTGCCCTTTATACTCAATTTTCCATGTTGCTTTCTTTTGTCGGCTTATTCTGTGCAAACGTGGAAAAATCACTCTAAACATCATTTTAATTTTTTTCCCTCAGCATTTTACGTGAAGACAACATTTTAGACCAGTTCAAATTGAAAGCATTTGCTAAGGACAAAATTTTAATGAAAGGATTTTTTTTTTTTTATTTGAAAAGAATAGAAAACATTGTGTGAGTAGGAGAAAATACGGGCTTCCAGTGTAAAGAACTTTGAATTGCAATGTTTATTTTTTTATCTTTGGCTTGAATTTTTTTTTTTTTGCATTCATTTACAGTTAAAATTGATCATTGTTTTCACGATAGTTATGTGGGAAAACGGCCAGTGCTTTTGGAAGAATATTGTGCGAAGTACTGGTAAAAGAAACTCCAGGAAAGCATGAATAGGTGCACTGGCCACAACAATGTAAGGGAAATGATGTTGAAAACGGCGCTAAACACCATAAAAGAAATAAATGAAGAAGTTGGATGGTTTATCAAAAATACGATAGAAAACAGTATTTGCGTAGCCCGGTACCGCAATCCGCGGTAGAGTAAGGGTCTGATACCACTGGGTCGCTGATTCGAACCCCATCCTCGGCCAATTTCTTTCCAAGGGTTGATGATAGTTATTGCAACAGGATTCATTCTTCTCTCACCGCTGAATATTGTCTCGACGATGGTTATGCGGGAAAACAGCCAATATTGTGGAAAAAAAACTTCAGACGGTAACAGTAATAGGGCTTGAAACACAGTGGTCGCTGATTTGACTCCCAGCTCAGCCATTCATGCCATGGATTGCTGACAATCATAGAGGCAGGATTCTTTTTTTTTTACTTCTCAAGATTGCTTTGAAGGTGTTTAGTGGTAGAGCTGTAAGTGGCTGGGACAGAATGTTGTACAAAGTAATTGTTAAAAGGAACTCCATGAAAGCACGGACAGGCGGACTGGCCTCCGCAGTATACCTGAAATATTTTTGAAAACGACGTTATACACCGTACTATACAAACGGAACAATGTTTGCTGCGGTTTGGGGTTAAGGATGGTACTATTAAAAAATGGCTCCACGCAACGAGTACACAAACAGCACTGCAGAACCGCAGGTAGATTTTTACTTACGTAACGATCTGACTTAATACAACCATCAGTTTAGAGACTATACCTGTGATATACTGCGGACTTCAGTGGTTGTACAGGATTTTGCATGTCAGTGTTTTAAAAATTCGTTTTGGAACACAGAAATGGTTTTCTTTTACTAAGCAATCCTGTGTTTTAGAGGCCCTACGAGAGAATCCTTTTGAAAACACTGCGAGAAAAGTCGAAAATGCTGGAAACTATCATTTTCTTTTTTCCCATGATGTTTTTACCAACTCAAAGATAGAAATTATCATTTGGGCTACATTTAATTTGGACATGTAAATAATTGTGTCGTTTGGTAAAGAGTGAAACACATGTGTTAGGTGTAATTTAATTTGCGTAACAAAAGACGGTGGATCAGAACGTGCAGTCTGATCTTAGATCTACTCTGGACGATCTGCTGTGAACTATTTTGTTAAAACAACTTGAAATTTTATAATACTCTTAACGGACGTTTATTACTTTTTTGAATGTACATCCACGTTTCGCTTACTTGGCACGCTGGGTGTTAAACCGAAACTAAACGAGATTATTCTTGCGTAAAGACTAAAAAGTGTCGAAATTGACATCGACATTCTTCTTTGAAGAAAAAATAATTCTACGTTTTAGACTCACACAACGTGCAGTCTGATTATGAATCTACACTGTCCGATATTGAGATATTTCTCTCCCCAAAATAACTTTAAAATAGCAACATTACGGTTTTAACCATCGACTTAACCCTTTCCCAAACAAGCCCTGGTTTTCACATGTCTGCAGTACAAGTCTTTTGAAAACACTGTGGGAAGAGGAGAAATTGCTCATAACGAGCAATTTCTCCTTTTCTAACAGTGTTTTCTACCCTTTTTGAGACCTTTCTGCCATTTTCATCAAATTTAAAATTGTCGTCTGCAAACTCTTTCAATTTGGACCAGTCCAAAATTTGTCGTTTGGGAAAGGGTTAAAGGTATCGTTTAACTTATTCAGTAGGATACAGGTTAATTCAGGATCAGACAGCACTTTATGAATAATCTGATTCAGATTTGTACTTTTCTCACAAATGTCAAACGGAGTCTTACTGCAAAAGCTGAGAGTGTGACAAATTTAAGTTTTGTTTCATTTCGTTTTCATCGTTTGCTTAAAAAGTTTTTTCCCCCTCCTCCGTCTATATAAGTAACCTCTTTCTTCACCGACGACAAAATATACATAGTAAAATTAGTGTTGCACCCCCTGTGTTTTTTACCGGGTTTGATTTCCTGACGTGAATGAGATAAAATTGGGTCGAAATTAGAATTCGGCTGCTGCATACACCAACAGACTCGTCTTTTGCCCATAAAATGAACTGAACTGAGATATCCCTTGACCTCGTGGTAAGTGGGAATCTTTTGCCTAGATGTTGCTTTCAAATTTAAGAAAAACGAGAAGCGTTTAAGTTTGGTTAAAACAGGGAATTTAATTTCGAAACAAAACTTACGACAGGTTGAAAGTGACCTGCAGAGAATGGACACACAAAATCAGGCAATATTGCGTACTTCCGCCCGGGGCATGCAAAACAGCTTGCAGTCTTTGTCTCACACCTCTCACGAGAGGTTGAAACAGCTCGATCAGTAGCTGCTGCCATGAGGTTAAGGGATACCTCAGTTCATTCCATTTCAGAGACAGCAGACTTGTTTGTTCTTGTATACAGCAGCCAGATTCTAATTTCCAACCCATTTCATATCATTCACGCCAGAAAATTAAACAGGTTAAAAACACAGGGGGTGCAACACTAATTTTACTATGTATATGTTACTCTTTACGGAAATCAAGAGCGGGCGGCACGGAACAAGCAGTTCGATTTGGGCCTTTATAGTCCGATACTTCGTGAGATATTCCAAGCAAAATAGATTTGAAATCGGACAACGAGTCTCGTATTTAAAGTGTTGTACATGTAATTAGAATAAAATCCATTTCATTGACTCAACACCCCGTGACCTAACTAGCGCCATTGTGCAGCATAAAATAGCTTCCACGAGCGGCTAAGATCAAGATCAGACTGCAAAGAACTTGCAGTTTGATCTCCGACACCGTCCGCTTCTTCGTTCTGATTGATTATCAAAATACCTTTAAGTTGTCAAAAAAGTAGATTTCACTTTTAGTTGGCACATACTGTACAATGAAATCAATTATATGAAACTGTAGTAGGATCATACTGGCTGTGGATTACGAGCAGTTCAATTCAGTAAAACTGAACAAAGAAATTTTCCTCATGATAGGATATGTGTGTAATATTTATTAGTTTTATTACCTTTCTCTGCCATAGCTTACAAGTGGATTCTGTGAATATTTTTCGCGTTAAACAAAAAGGAAAATTATCTGAATATTTACCAAACAACAACTGCTTAACCCTTACCAAACATTCACGAGTTTTAATAACCTTGAGGCGGAAGGCTTTTGAAAACATTACGGGGAAAAGGAATAAATGCTGGTAACACTCACTTTCTTCTTTTCCTACAAAGTTTTCTGCCATTTTAAAGACAATCACATCAACTGATTCACATTTAATTTGTCGTCTGCAAATGCTTTCAATTAGGACTTGTAAAAAATTCTGTCGTGTGGTAAAGAGTTAAGACTTGTTCAAACTGAAGGTAGCCTATTTGCAGACGATAAAATGAGGCTCAAGTGTGGGCTTTATCAATGACATCTTTAAAAGAGCAGAAAACATTTTGGAGAAAATGAGAAAATGCCGTTGACCAGCATTTTTTCCCCTTTCCCACTATGTTTTCATTTACTTCAGGTACGTAAAAAAGGGGGGTCGTTAGGTGAAAGTGTAAAAGATGGGATGTGGAAGCAGTACTGGTAGCCGATCACGAGCCCCTCAACCCAGTGTCTCGAGGAACGAGTTCTACGACGGTCACCCGGGACTTCATAACAAACCAACCGACAATATAGAATCAGAAATTGCTACCCGTGTAAGAGGTAGGTAGTCTTTTTATTCTTCTTGTCAGTATTCATTACGTCATACTTTAGAAGATAAAATTTTATATTCGTCCAAACTGAAAGTTTTTGCAGACGGCAAAGTAAATACTATTCAAAAACTGAAATTTGGCTTTTGAAGGGAAGAAAACATTGTGGGAAAGGGAGAAAATGCTGGTTACCACGAAGGAGATGAAATACGATACACTGTTCTGTTCTGCTATATAATCCAACAAAATTGCAAACAAAATTAGTTACCCTACAAGAAATTTAACACCTGTTATTTAGGACAATATTTAACTGAAATACCAACAGTGAGTATGGTAAGTTCAATGTAATCAAAGTACTGAATGTACTGACAGACTAGCGAATTTGATTGATTGGCTGATTGTATGGTGTTTAACCCTATTTTCAACATTATTTTATTTATATAGCGGCGGCCAGTGCACCTATCCATGCTTTCCTGTACTATCTTTTACCAGTACTCCGCACAATATTCTTTCCAAGCCACTGGCTGCTTTCCCACATAACCATCGTCGAAACTTGAGAGAGGAATGAATCCTGTCGCAATGACTATCAACAATCCTCGGAAAGAAATTGACCGAGCTGGGGATCGAACCAGCGACCTCCTGTTCTCATGTCCCGTACGTTACCGACTGAGCTACCGAGGCTATGCATGCTATTGGTTGACTATCATCCAGTTTAAGTTTAACCCTTAACCGGCTATAAAAATTAAATGAAACTTTCAAGCCAATGGTAAACACCTGAATATTGCTATCGAAGTTACATTTTAGAGAAAATATATCCTGCTATCGGACAGTGTAGATCCAAGAAAAGACTGCTGTTCTGTGCAGTCTGATCTTGATACACACTGTCCACAAAAGGTCACAGAGTCGCGATGGTGTTGGTATAAGAAACTCCAGGAAAGCATGGATAAGTGCACTAGCCTTCATGATATCGCCGAAATAATGTTGAAAACGGTGTTAAACACCATACAATCAATAATTCAATATCCAGTAGTGCAAGATGTAGTGAACTATTTAACTCTTTACAAAACGAAATTCAAAACTGTTACAGACCACAAATTTAATGTGGCTGAATTGATGAAACGTGATTCCAAACGGGCAGAAAACAATGTGAGAAAAGGAGAAAATGCTGGTTAACAGGGATTCTTCCCCAGTGTCATTAAAACTCCGGATTGTGTGGTAAAGGGTATATATTCAAGACGTAAAATAACAGTTTAACATAACAGTTTAACTGTACACAATGATCTAAAAAATGAATAACTGAAAGAATGATAAGGGTTCCCTGTCCAGTGAGAGTTAATAGGTAGATAGATAGATAGATATTTTATTGAAGTAACGTAAACTATACATAGTTTCTAGTTACACAATATGACAATAATACAGTTTATACACAAGGTCATTCAAACAAACAAACAAACAACAACACAAACAAACAGACAATCACACACACACACCACACACACATACACACACAGAGAAAGGTAAATTTAAAAAGAAACAACAAATACGTCAATAGAAAAACAGAAATATTATCTTAGAGAATTGGCGTTTGAAGAAAAAAAATGTCGGCACTGTAGTATAATTGACGAAAGTTATTCAAAGTACTCATAGAGTGGATTATCCATTTTCGAACATTATTCTGCGCTGAAAGGCCTCTTTCAAAAACTTGGCTAAATTTTCCAAAATTGTTATATTACTGGATTTTAATAATTGAAGTAATTTATACATGCTTGGTCTATTTGTATAGTATGGTCTAATATACTGATTACATATGTCAGAATATGCCGGACAGATAAGAATAAAATGGAACTCGTCCTCAAGAATGATAAGGGTTCTCTGTCCAGTGAGAGTTAATGCAGCTGAATTTTGCTACAAGTTACCTAGGTGTATCTATTTTTAGATTCATTCATAATGTTACAATGGTGTAAGAACAACTGATAATAGCCTGCTTTGCACTTAGGTCACTTAATGTACATATAAGCAAAGATCTTGTACCTTATAAATAACATCTTGTTCAGTCTGTTACTTTGTAAGAAGACACGTTCAAATTGGAGTGGTAGAGATTTAGTGGTTTTTGTCAAAATTGTCATATATAACAGAATTAGGATTTCTAATAGAAAGAAGTATTTTACTCTGAGGCAGTATTTGGCAACTGTGCGGTTTTTTGTTTACTTTGACTCTGGGTCAATCATGATGCCTATAGACTAGCTTCGCTAGTCTAATCAAAGGACTGATAGTCCTGAGAGTCGCCTTGATGGTGATGGGTGAGAAGTGTTCACCCTTTTTTGTTCAAATCCATTAAAAACATTCAAGATAGAAAATAACTTAACCTTAAGACAGTATTACATGCAAGCATATTTCTAAGTTGTCATCCTAAAATTACATACATTAATATTAAATTTACATGGAAACATGTGGTGAGAATAAAATTTAGGCACCAGGAAGAGCTTTAAAAAGTTCGAAGTCTCTTACCCCGGGTGACTTCATTTAAAAATGGTTTTCAAAAGGTACAATCAATATAAAACAAGTCATTTCGTTGAAATAACATCCATCGCCGAAAAAATCTTGTTTTGATAATTATAAGAGGTATTGTGTTTTGCATGTATATCGTCTTTTTTTGTTACTAGTGAAAATATACATTAAGCCCCATTTTTCCATGACGCGGCATTTCATTAAATAAAAACAAATACTGATTGCCTGTGGCTTATGATAAATAATGTAAATGTGAAGTGTCATAAAATGTTGTCCAGTAGATATTGGTCCATAATGGAAGTATACATCAAGCCCCATTTTCCACGATACCTCGTTTTATTAAATAAAAACAAATACTGATCGTCTGTGGCTTATGATAAACGATATAAATATGGAGTTTCATAAAATTGTGTCCAGTAGTTAAAGAGATATTGGTCAATAATGGAAATATACATGAAGCCCCCTTTTTCCATGACACCGCATTAAGAACAAAAACAAAATAAAACAAAACAAGCAGATCGGAAGACATCAAGCCTCCTTTTTCCATAACAAGACATTACATAAAAAAAAAAGTGTATCGGCGGGCTATCATGAGGGGCATGTATGAAGTTTCATTAACTTTCGTTAACGTTTTTAGAACATATCTTTCTGGATGGACGGAAGATCGGACGGACAGACGGACAGACAACAGGAAAACTATATCCCCCCACCCACCTGAAATTCGGCAGGGCATAATAACTGTCGAAGTTCCATCAATATTTACAGTTCCTCCCCAGCTTAATAATGCCTGTAAAGAATGTGGATAAAAATTAGGCTTCTAGGTTGATAAAAGTGTTTTTCTAACACAGAATCTGAGTGGCTGAACTTACATGTACATGTATATCTTAATTCTTACACATATTGCTAAAACAAACATTCTGAATAATTTCAGTGGAATAGGGCATACATTTTCTCTCCAGAATTAGAACAAGTTGCTTTTGTATGACACAAATTTTCTAAAACTGGACCAAGTGGTTATACATACATCGGTTAACTTAACTAATTTTCCTTTCCAAATACAGGATGCTGGATATGAAATTGGGTATAATTGCTTATACTGTTTCAGGGGCGGTGATTCTGAAATGTTACTAATCAGTTCTGAAGCTTCTGTGAACTTTATAGAAACAGAGCAGAACCACTTGAACAATTATACAAGAGGACCATTTAGGCAACATTAGTATGGAATTCATTTGAACCTTATAGGATCTAGTGACATACGTTTAGACCAAAAATGCCCTTTTGCAACTCACCCATATCAAATCTAAGCAGTCTGACAAAGTTTCATGAATATTGGATCGAACATAAATAGATTCTAAAGCACTATTACGGGTTCGTCTGATTTGACCTAGTGACAACCTTTATCTTTTAACCCCTGGAGACCTATATTCAATTTTGTCAAAAATATTATTGAGACAGTCTGGAAATTTCATGGTCATTGGACCGAAATGTAGCCTCTGCCGCAGTAATCTGCCTGTCCTTCGGAAATAATTTGTTTTTGTTGTTGTCCGGGTTCAAGTTTTGTCCATAATGGACTCTAAGAATGTGGCTGCTACAGCTCAAGAAAAACAATATAACCAGATAGCATGATCATCAGCCTTTTAACTTTGTCTGCGTTTCATAACGTCCCAGGAATTTGCACTGCTTCCATATCAATTGAAAATTGTAGAGATCTACATGTTATATTGCTTTAGTGCAAACTAAATGTTCACGATTCGCTCTATTACCCTTTACAACAATCCTTTATGAGATAACAAACACACCAATACATGTATAGAACTTGTTTTTCGAGTGGGTTAACATTGACCTATTCTATTATACATGTATTTGAATTATAGTGGAGTAAAAAGTCAGGTTCTCAGATTACTGGTTGTTAGAACTGCGTAGTTTCGAGGCGAATTCCCGTGTGAATTCAGATTTTGGCACTTACGAAAGTACCTTGCGTTCTAACACCCGCACTAATAAATTGTTGTTTCATAAATACTAGATCTAGGTTAATCGCACATTGAAAAAAAAAAAAAAAAAACAGCAGACTTTGACAAATTCACCTCTTTAAAAACGAAAAACAAACAATTACACATAGTAAACTTTAAAACACTCTCTGCATTCAATGGATCGTTGAAGAACTAAGTCCGTGTACGCTGAAAATAAAGGCCGATTCAGCGACTGATTCATAAATATGTAAATTCATAAAGAATTCCGTGGTGCAAATGACGTTATACGTCACGTGATTACAAGATCTATATTTGTCGCAGAGCTATATTCCAGAAAGCACCTGCTAAGCGATGACTTGGTACAGCCTAGAACGTGCGCATTACATACGCTAATGTACGATCTCTGGTGCACGTAGAATATGGGAGTGCAAAGTATTTAAAGTCTAGAATAAAAAGCTGTGAAGAAGCAAAGTGTAAGAATATGTAAGAAGGCAACGCAACCATTCCAAGTCGTCATAAATTTGTTAAAAAAAAATAGCCAACTGTTAGGAAAAATCTCCATTGAAGGCTTCCATGTTAAGTCGGTATCGCCTTTCTCTTTCCGATCATAGGTTGAGTGTTCAATTGAAATAATACTTACAATTAAGGACAGATTGTAAGATTTAGAGTGTAATTCTAATGGGTAATTATCAAACAATTTTCACCGAGAATTGTACACAATCAGAAGCGTGCCGAAGAAAAGAAGCTTGTAGTCGAATAGTCGAACAGTATCTTTCAGCGTGTCCGAAAACCTGTTTAGGTCACGAGGGCTATTTTAAGATATACACATAATGCGCTATTTTTAGAGATGATGTCTGTGTAAGCGATAGGCTATCGTGTACCCTTGCGGACGAGATGATTGTTTCAAAGGTTTGAACCGTTAAATAGCTCAGTCTCTATAGACATATTCATTATCACAGAGGCACAATTGTAAGTTATTTACAACAGAAAAATACAGGGTTGTTTACCGAATAATTAAAAAACTATGTTTTATCTCGTAAACCGGAACTTGAGACAGGAAGCAGTACAAGGCCGGAGGTATGCTTACGTCACCCTATAGATCAAGATGATAACAATGAGAGCCTGGTTGCTACGCAACCAGGCGACTCAAAAATGAGAAACTCAGTCGAAGAAAATTATCCCGACAAATTGAGGATTTACTTATTTGATCACTTTTTTTCCTTGTACCACGATGTTTTCAAATGTTTTGCTTCCATGTTTTGCAAAACGATTAGCGCGACAAAATTGAGAAATTAATAATTTTATTAATTTTCCATGTACCGCGATGTTTGCAGGTGATTTGCTTCGGAATACGGAGCAAAATGTGTTTACATCAAGAATGTTGTCTAATCAATATTTAACCTATACCAGACGACAAAATTTTAGACCTGTCCAAATTGAAAGCATTTGCAGACGACAATTTCAATTTGGCTCAAATGGAGCAATTTTTCGTTGATAGAGTAGAAAACATTGTGGGAAAAGGAGAAAATGCTGGTTACCAGCATTTTCTCCTTTTCCCACAGTGTTTTCAAAAGGCTTTTTTCCAGGGGCGTTAAAAGGCGGCATTGTACGGGAAAGTGTTAACACAAAAACCCTTGAAGTGCATAGCACGACTCAAAGTAATTTTGCGGACAGTGTAGATCAAGATCAGTATAATTATAAATGGCAGTCTGATCTGGGTTGTATACTGTCTGATGTGGGTAGTATGGTTATAGTACAACCAAAGTCATTTCTACTAACTGAAAATGAATCATTTCATTTCATAATTTAAGCGCCAAATACATAAACTTGACCTCTGTCATCGGCTGAATGCTCTGACAAAAAGGAGGTTCAATGCGTTTGCAAAAAGTATTGACCCTGGTCAGCCTGCGTAGTCCTTAGAGGCTGATCAGGGTCGAAAATTTGTCAAGGAAGCAGCCCCCTAATGATTCAGGCGGATTCCGGAGAGATGTTTTACCTCGTAGGCTTGACGAAACAATCGGACGATATAGATTCAGCATCAGATTGCACGTTCTGTGCACGTTACCTTCAGTCTGATCTTGATCTATGCCGACTGGAAAAACCTCTATTTTAGCCACTGGCGCTGTCGACAGTTGCGCTGACTGAGTTATTCACCGCCCTAAGGGTTGGCGGATGGGTAGTTATTGATTTGTGTTCTGTCTTGGACCAGTGGTGCAGAAACGTTTTGTTTTTTTTTCAGTATATCGAACAATAAATTGACAATGCTTCATTTTACATGTACATGTATAGCCAAGTATAATTTGAACGTGATAAATTTGCCATCCACCTGGATCAGTCAATCAGACTTGCATCGCTTCACGGACAGTCCTACGACCTGACCACTGAACCACAGTGGCAGGTAACACCGCTGGCCATGCAAAATAACTTAGCATAACATAATTTTATATTGACATAATATTAGACAAAAGGAATTTTATGGATCCATAATTATGTGATTGGTATAATGCATCAAAGAGATGCATTAAACCCCCTTTTGCCAGAATATGGCTCATACACTTTAACCCTTTCCCAAACGACAAATTTTGGACTGGTCCAAATTGAAAGAGTTTGCAGACGACAATTCTAAATTTGATGAAAATGGCAGAAAGTTATCAAAGAGGGAGAAAACACTGTGGGAAAAGGAGAAATTGCTCGTTACGAGCAATTTCTCCTTTTCCCACAGTGTTTTCAAAAGACTTGTACTGCAGACACGTGAAAACCAGGGCTTGTTTGGGAAAGGGTTAAAACATATTCGTCTGCCCAGTTTTCCTTTTTACTTTTAGTCTCAATAAAAAAAAAAAGTATGTTTGTTCACTTATCCAGAACTGTTTTTGCCAAAACACAACTTCATCTAGTAATATCGTTTGATGCGCTGTTATGATTCTTTGCAAAGCCATCATGGACGCCTTCTGTTTCCTTTTTGTTCTTTTTTTTGTATTACTAATCTTTATAATGGGTTTTCTAGTTGTACACAAACGTCGCGGAATACAGTGTAATGTTACTTTGTACTTTGCACATTTCTTGCATTATTTTTACTTCCGAATTTCTACTGTACATACCCTTTTTGTATTTACACAGATCTAGGTACAGATTTTTTTTTTAAACGTTTGCTCATATGCTGTTGAGTATAACGTGTCTTCTTGACATGAAAAGGTAGATCTAACAGTGATTCGCCCCAAGATATTGCATTCCTCGAATCTCTAATGAATATTTAAGCGTCATTCGTAAGATGAAATAGCATTTAATGGGTTTCTTTAGATAATGTTCGGTGTGCGATAATAGCATCATTAACTAATTAGCCTACAAGTACTTGTATATTTTTTACGCCTCTACAGATGAAAACTTCAGAAACCATTGCGGGAAAAGGAGCAATTGCTTGTAACAAGCAGTTGCTCCCTTCCCAACAATGTTTTCTAAACTTAAAACAAGTCGTATTTGCAGATTGAGCCATGAAGGCCTAACCGAAATTCGCAGTAAGAGTAAATGTAATATTTTCATGCGATTTTTTCCTGCAAAATTAATGCACTGGCATTTCTGTATCTTTGGCCCCGGCAAACAAAAAAAAAACAGTACTGAATATTGTGTCGTGTTCATGGAATGGCACGTACCGATTATATATTGGAGATTGAATGCAGTAAAATCTTGGTACAGCTGTAAATGTATTATCATAAAACATACTAGTATACCGGGGCCCATTCGGATCGTTAAAGTAATAGCTGGTATGTCGAATAGCTGTAAATTACCATCGACGTAAAACACTGTACTTTAGATCTCTGTCATCTTCTTTTTGTACGGTATGTATTTGAGCCATGCTCTGGGAAAAGGTGGTTTAACCCTTTAGCCTAACAAATTCCAGAGTTTTAAAGATACATCCTTACAGCCAGAGAGAATAAACTCTGTTAAAACTTGAGAGTGTGTAGAATGGCTCAGAATTTGGTCAGTTGTGTAAACATAGATAAATTACCAGTTACCAATATTTATGGCGTAAGGAATAGAGAAACTAAAGGGATTTGTTCTCATTCCAAACCGGACACGACAACACTGATTTCTTTGAAGGCTGCCAAAAAAATGAAATGCATTTTCTATCCGTCGTAACTATGCAGCCGTCAGGGGCAACGTTTGGCATGAAGATACAAAAGTGATTTTTGTTTCATAAAATAAAGATGAAATTGATTAAAAAAAAAAAAAAAAAACCTGGCTGAAAACGAGTATAGATGTATCTTTAAAGACCATAAAGGAAATAAAGGCTTTTGAAAATATTGTGAGAAAGGTGGAAAAGGCTGGTGACCAGCATTTTCACCATTACCCTCTATCCTTCCAACGGCATATTTCGTATACGTAATTGTCCGTCAATGACTTTGTTGTTGCAAATGATTTAGATGTGGACAAGTAAAAAATTTGTTGTCTGGTAAAAGATTAATTAATGCGTCTGCAAAAAGTTATCGATTCATGTCAGCCCGCGCAGTCAGCGCTGGCTGACCTGAATCGAAACTTTTTGAAATTAGATAATTTTCTAAACTGGCAGCCTGTTATCGATGTTCGTATCAACAACAGGTAACACCCAATGCTTACAAGTCGAGTTTCTGCCCGGTTCGAGATTTTATGAGATAACGCGAGACTTGGAAATTTAAATCATAATCTGATTTATGCACAGAAATAGACATTGTCGATAAAGATTAAATTCTTGAATGATTTTGATAAATTGATTGTGGTCAGAAAAATCTTTGTCTATCATGAAAATCTTAGCCAGGCATTCTGCTACGAGCAGTCTGATTGGTGGATTTGGTACATGTGAAAACTAATACCTGCCGTCGATAAATCGGGTGTTGCCTGTTGTCTATCGGACGGCTACGGGAGATACAACGGGTACCAGTTTAATAATTTTCTACATGTCAAAGGACCAGTCTACCCCATGATCTAGTCGGGTTTTAGATAAAACGGATTCGAACTTGCTGGGTATACTGCATTACGAAAATGCCTTATACCAAGCAAGTAACCACATAAAATCCATTTTGACCAATAACCGACTGAATCATGTGGTCGACTTGTCCCTTGACATGTAGAAAATGTACAAACAGCAAACAGTTTCGATTCAGGTCAGCCCGCATAGCGTGTGTGTGAGTCGTCAAACAAAGACTTTTTTATTTTAGCTCTTTACTAGATTGCAAAATGTTAGACTTGCCCCAAGTTGAAAAAAAGAAGCAGAAGTCAAATTAGATGTCGTTAAACTGATTTGTAATGGTGAAAAACATTAAGGAAAAAAGTGATACATTTTCTCCTTTTATAAAAATGTTTTTAGATTGATTGATTGTATGGTATTTAACGCCGTTTTCAACATTATTTCAGTTACATCACGGCGGCCGATGCACTTATCCATGCTTTCCTGGAGTTTCTTTTACCAGTACTCCGCACAATATTCTTTCCAAGCCACTGGCTGCTTTCCCACATAACCATCGTCGAAACAATGGTCAGCGGTGAGAGAGGAATGAATCCTGTCGCGATGACTATCATCAATCCTCGGAAAGAAATTGGCCAAGCCGGGGATCGAACCAGCGACCTCCGGTTCTCAAGTTCTGTACGCTACCGACTGAGCTAAAAAATGTTTTTAGGAAACTTTTTTCGCAAGGGTCTATAAAGAGACTGTTCAGTAAAGGGTTAAAGAAGTAGTCAATGTCCATATTCAACGATCATTTTGACTTCAACTACTGTTCTAAATTCCAGGACTAGCTTTTCCATAGGTAGAGACGTTCTTTCTCCGTAGCTTCCGCAGATTCACAGCAATTTCATTGCAGATGGTCTGGCGTGTCATTTAGATGAATAGACTTAACCCTTTCCCAAACGACAAATTTTGGACTGGTCCAAATTCAAAGAGTTTGCAGACGACAATTTTAAATTTGATGAAAATGGCAGAAAGGTCTCAAAACGGGTAGAAAACACTGTGGGAAAAGGAGAAATTGCTCGTTACGAGCAATTTCTCCTTTTCCCACAGTGTTTTCAAAAGACTTGTACTGCAGACACGTGAAAACCAAGGCTTGTTTGGGAAAGGGTTAAACCGTTTACCACACAATCCCGAGTCTTAACGACCCTGAGAAAGGAAGCTTTTGAAAACATTGTGGGAAAAGGAGAAATACTGGTAAACAGCATTTTATCCTTTTCCCTTATGTTTTGTGACCTTTCAACAAAAAAAATCCTATCATTTTTGCCACATTTAATTTGTCGCCTGCAAATGTTTTCAATTTGGAAAATCCTAAGATTTTGTCGTCTGGTAAAGAGTTAAGACTCAAAACAGTCTAGATCTTACACATTCGGATTTTTAATGTCCTTGTATCAAATAATTTTCTCTTTTCCAACCTTTTTTCCTCCCCGATGAAACACTATATTTCAAATGTCTGCTTCTTGTACTATTTGTAACAGCTTTTGGCAGGTCTAAAAAAAAACACACAAAGTGATGGGTTAAGCGGGTAGAGGAAAAGGACTCGAAATAAGTATGTAGGGCGTTACCCAACAGTCGCATAACCAGTTTGTAATAAATGAGCCATTGACTGTCTAAGTAAATCATACGAGGGGTGCGTTCTAAAATGTATTTTTTCTGCGCTTTTGTATAATTATTAACTCTTTCCCAGACGGCAAAATTTTAGACTTGGTCCAAATTGAAAGCATTTGCAGACGACAATGTTTTATTATGTAATTTGTCTCTAAAAGGGTAGAAAACATTGTAGGAAACGGAGAAAATGCTGGTTCCAGCATTTTCTACTTTTCCCACAATGTGTTCCGCTGTTCTTTTCCTTGGGGTAGTTAAAAGTCGGGATTGTGTGGTAAAGGGTTAAAGAAAAGAAATGGTTCCCAGTAGGAGTCGCAGGAAATAAAAACAAAACGAAAACGACTAAACATGGAAAACGTTGTTGAAATGAAACGATGTTAGGCACGAAATGCGTTTTGAGATACTCGTCGGGAAAAGGGGAATTTTTAAGTGTTACATGTTTACAGTAGCCAAGTATTTAAGTGTCACTTAAAATTACTTGCAATCTTCAAACAGTTGCAATTTTATTGAGAGAGAGAGAGGGGAGGGAGGGAGACTGCATAAGAGAGAAAGAATAGAGAGAGCACCAATGAGAGAGAAAGAAACAGAGAGAAAGATCATGTGAGAGAGAGAGAGAGAGAGAGAGCGAGAGAAAGAAGAGAGAGAGAGGGGGGGAGGGAGGCAGTGACGTTTGGACTTCAGGCAAGCAGGCAGGAAGGCAGGCAGACAGACGAACAGACTTTATGTACAGTCGTGGATTTGATTTTTAACACAATATTCCGAAATGGAGGGCGAACACGCTTAGGAAAGACCGCAGCATTTTGCAGAGAGAAAAAAAAAACCTATATGTTTCTAGCGCAGTTTTACCTGTACAGCTGGAATTTATGTATGTGCAGTAAATGTGCAGCTCAAAATAATCAGACAGGCTGTTTGTGTAATCTTTCAGAGATAGGTGATAAACAGAGGTACAGATAAGGGGAGTGGTGTGGGGATTCAAATACTTATTTTATTTAGTTGTTAACCCTTTAGCTGCTAATCGCGACTCACTGACCTTTTGCGGACAGTGTATATTAAGATCAGACTGCACAGAACGTGCAGTCTGATCTTTGATCTACACTGTCCGATACGGTATTTTCTTTCCGGTAAAATCACCTTTGAAACCGCAATGTTTGGGCTTTTAATATTGAGCAAAAATTTCTGTTTCATTTATTCAGCAGCTATAGTGTTAACCCTTTACCAAACAATCCCGGGTTTTCACGACCTTGAAAGAGAAGCCTTTTGAAGACATTGTGGGAAAAGAAGAAAATGCTGGTAACCAGCAGCATTTTCTCCTTTTCCCACAATGGGTTCTACCATTCCCAAAACAAATTCAATTTTTGAGTCACATTAATTTTGTCGTCTGCAAATGCTTTCAATTTGGACAAGTGTAAAATGTTGTCGTTTGGTAAAGAGTTAAACCTGAACCCCTATCCTGCTAAGTACATGTAAGTTACATGAAACTTTTCAAGCCGATGGTAAAAAACCCAGATATTGCTATTACAGCCTTTTTATGCAGGAAAATATCTCCTCATCGGACAGTGTAGATTCAAGATCAGACTGCACGTTCTGTGCAGTCTGGTCTTGATCTACAGTCCACAAAAGGTTCTTGAGTCGCGCATCGCACGCTAACGGTTAAAACGCCTTTCAAAACTTAAGTTGCCTCTGAGGACAGAGTACATCAAAATTGGACCGCACAAAAATGCCGTCTGATCTTTAATCTACACTATCCGCTTTACTGAAACGCAATAGACGAAAGCAACCAGGAACTTGCAATTATTTAGGTCTTACTTGTAGACGGAAAACGGCTGTCGGTTGTCTTCGGCGGTTTTAGGGGTAAATAAAACCCATGTCGAGGATAATCATTAAAATTGTCTCATTGATAAAATGCTAGGTACCCACTTGACAGGTTCTAGCGGTGTTTTTTTTTTTCTAAAGAAATACGTCATCGGACACCCCCAGCCTCTCTGGGCTTCCAGATATAATGATTAAATCTTTAGAGCGCCGAATAAACCCCATGGACATTTTCATTGTAGGAAAAAGACCCATATCGTACTTGTAGTGTTTACGTTGCACTTTTCCAGAATGTCTCCGCAAAGCGGACGGTGTAGATCAGAAATCAGACTGCACGTTTCGTGCAGTCTGATCTTGATCTACACTGGCCATAAAGGCAACTATAGTTGTAAAAGGCGCTATAAGGATTAAAGCATGTACATGTATTGTAACTAAAACTTGAACTGTAGCTTTCCTCCATTCAAGACGCAGTATAGATCTCGTAGCTCCACACAAAGACGTATGTTCACGCCCCCGCAGTATATGGAGGGGAATATCCGCCAAAACTCTATGTGTCTAGATGACATTCTTATTTATGAACATTAGATGTCTATTTGTCCTCTTTCTTACATCTTACATGCATATAACATTTCATGTTTCATTATTACTAGTGCATGTTGCTTAATGCTAATTCCATTTTTCTTCTTCCACTTGTATGCCATAAAATTGTTATTTAGTAGCGTGTGCTTCTGTTCTTTATGCCTCTTTTGACATTGTGATTTCATCCATCTTACTTCCTTATCCTGATTCCCCCACCCCCCCCCCCCCCATTTCCCATGTCTGTATAGCTTATCATTAAAGTGCTACATTCTTGTTTATGCATATTCTGGCAAAAACTATGGGCTTTTGTTATATTAACCCTTTATCACACAATCCCGACTTTTAACGACCCTGAGAAAGAAGACTTTTGAAAACATTGTGGGAAAGGAGAAAATGCTGGTCACCAGCATTTACTCCTTTTCCTACAATGTTTTCTACCCTATCAAAGACAACTTCCACAATTTGAGCAACATTTAAATTGTCGTCTGCAAATGCTTTCAATTTGGACCAGTCTAAATTGTTTTCGTTTGGTAAAGAGTTAAATTGACGCTATGATAGGTAGCTGAATTAAGACGAACGAAGTATGCACTAACAAGAATGGCATTTACACGAATACGACAAGTCATATTATGATACCAGATGGCGCTTTCATATACATTATTCGGTACCAGACAAGTTCGGTAAATTGGACTTATAAATAAATCAATTGGATGTTCTGTAACAACGCAGTGCCTTGATGTTTCTCACACCCAATACATAGCTTTCTGTGCAAACCTTTTTTTTTTAATTTGCAATTGCCGCTCGTTTTCTGACATAATAATATTTGTTATGTTGTACCTTCCATGCTGTTTATAAATGCCTGAAATTGATAAATTCTGATCACCATATCTTATTTTCGGTTTTCACCCTTTCACCCTTTGTTGATTTAATCAATAATACACAATCCTAAACCTGTACCCATTGTAATCGTCCTACAGATAACAGACTCCCAGCTTAAGCCAATTCTCAAGTTTTATAAATACGTTTTATCAAAAAGGCACTGTCTTTGTTAACATTTCATTTGTGAAAATATTTTCTTTTGGGAACAAAATGGCCGGCTTGCAAACCAGCCATTTACCCTTAGAGCACCTTTCACGCTTGCAGCCAATTCAGATCAAGATCAGACTACACAAAACATGGAGACTGATCGTAGATTTACTCTGTCGGTTTTTCTAATACATTATGAATAAGGACAACCTTGAAATCATTAATAGTAGATGTTCTTTTTGTAAAGTGAAAATGGCCGTTTGGTTTATTCGATGCTCTAAGGGTTGAAATTATGGTTAATCAGTGCGAATTAATAAAGATATTACAGGTGAAACATTGTAGCAAATGAAGAGAGGGGAGAGAGAGAGAGAAAGAGAGGCCTTGACAATGCTTTCTTGCATACTTCTTGTAATTTTGACTATGTGCTTGTCTAGAAAAATTGTTCTGTTTTGTTCCTCTCCTGCCTCCACAATGTTTTTAAATGAATCTGGTCTGGTGCACACAAGTCGTCGTCCGCAGGTTTTAAAGTGTGTTCATCAATACAACACGGACATCACGGCATAAAAAAATCATATAAGGTCCCTGTACTAACTTTTCGAGAGCGAAAGGAGTACTGTATACTATATGTATGTATAGACATGTGTCTTTAACAGCCTATACCAGCCTGTGTAGCTCATGTGGTAGAGCGTAGGACTAGTAAACGCCATGTGTCGGGACACTTGAGGGTGTGGGTTCGATTCTCTCGGCTAACCATCTAAAATTACCAACAGTTTTCCAGATGAGACGTTAAACCGAGGTCTCGTGTGACGGTGCTATACACCGAGCACGTTAAAGAACCAGACGTAACTTGTGATAGGTTTCGTCGTGTATCTTGCATCATCCCTGTAACATAACTAATAGCCTACAGGAGCCGTCGCCCATATGGGAAACCGGTGGCGCCGATAAATAAACGCGATTTCTTTAACGGCCTGTTTTCATACATCCCATTACCAACAAGATAAAGAAGATTCCCATAGATCTTAGAGATTAACCTGGGTTTTAAGGTGGCTATTTAGAATTTGTATGAAAAATTAAAAACAAAAACCCTAAAACTCATTTTTATGTCCCTGAAACATTAATAGACGAGGAGAAATTCGCAGATCAGACTGCACACATAAAAGTTAAGGGGATTGGGCATGTTCAGATTACACACTGCTCATGTTGTTTGAAAAAAGTATTTGTCAAAAGAGTATATGTCACTATCTATCTATCTCTCTCACCCCCTCTCTTCATTTGCCACAATATTTTTTTCTGTATTAGCCATCTTTCTGGAAAGAATTGAATTATCCATAAGTTTAACTCTAAGAGCTTCGAATAAACCTGCCATTTTCAATGTAGAAATAAAACCTTAATTTTAGCGATTTCAAGGTTTTTTCTGTTCAGAATTTTTGGAAAAGCAGCATGTGAAGATCAAAGTTCAGACTCGGTGTTTGGCGTATTGTGATCTTGATCTGCACTGGCCGCAAAGGCAACTGAAGTAGTGACAGGCGCTCTTAGGGTTAATGGCTGGCTTGGGAGTTTGGAAAAAAATATTTTCGCAATGAAATATTCATAAAAACATTTTAAAGGAAGATACATCGGGTACTAGGTTAGGATTGGGTGTTATTCATCACCTCAACTATGTGGTTGGAATATCGAAAGTAAGATGTGATAGCGATTTCAGGTATATTATTTTACATACAGCATGGCAGGAGCAACATAATGAAATTATTATGTCTGAAAGCGTGTGGAAAAAAGAACCCTTGAACAAATGAGAGCCAAGACTTTACTTGGTGTGAAAAACATCACGGTGCATTAAACACTATATAATTACCTTTTTACCGAAACATCTGATAGATGTACTATTATAAGTCCAATTTACAGAACTTGTCTGTTACCGAAATATTTACCACCCATTATACTTCTCGTCTGCAATTAGGAAAATTTCAATACTGGAGAAGGAAGTATAACAAATATAAAATGTATTTAGAAGGAAGTAAAATGCTACTAGAAACATGCAGCAAGCACTTGGAAAAAAGACAAATGCAATGACGCAGTAGGAAGTAATCATGGAGAATTAATCATTCATAATCAACAAAAACACAATAGTGAATATGATCAAGTTATAATAATGATGCAGGCAATTAGCACTAAACAGTATGCACTAGTAATAATGACACATGAGATGCAATATGCATGTAAGATGTAAGAAAGAAGACGAATAGACATCTAATGTTCACAAATAAGAATGTCATCTAGACCCATAGAATTTTGGCGGATATTCCCCTCCATAGCAGTAGGCTACATAGCTTTTAAATCGGTGTGGAAAAATGTATCACTTGCTTGTTAAGAGCGAAAGACCAAATTTCTACACCGTTTACAAAGGATCAAATGACTTGTTACAAGCAGTTGGCCATTTTTTTTCTCACACCATATCAAAAGGATAATTACAAGCGATAACTGCTTTACTTTTAGCTTTTCTTTATCACAACAAATGTTTCATATTAAACTCATATTAAATAACTGTATATGAGAAACCAGCCTTTATAGTAAAAGGTACTTATAACGTAATTATTTTTACTCACCAGGTAATAAATGAGCCATGCTCTGTGAAAAAGGGGGCTTAATGCATTTGCAAAAAACTATCGACCCAGGTCAGACAGCACAGTCCCCGCAGGCTGACCTGGGCCGAAACTGTTTGCTTTTGGTAAATTTTCTGCATCTCAAAGGACCAGGGTATCTCATGATTCAGTAGGTTATTATACAAAAGAGATTTTAGGAATGTGTAATACTCTCACTGGGATGACTTGCTAGGTATCATGCATCACGGAGATGTATTAGGCCCACTTTTGCCAGAGCATGGCTCAAATATAATCAGTCATGAATTACAGATGGCTCAAAAACAGGTTCTTTGCCAATCGAATCAGGAGTCCAATTAACCCTTTAGCTGCTAAGCGCGACTCACTGACCTTATGCGGACATTGTAGATCAAGATTAGACTGCACAGAACGTGCAGTCTGATCTTGGATCTACACTGTCCGATAAGGAGATGTTTTTCCAAAAAAAAAAAAAAAAAAAGAGTTTGAAATAACATTATTTGTGTTTTTACTATCGACTTGAAGGTATCGTTTAACTTATTCAGCAGTATATGGGTTAACTCTTCCAGTGCCAAGTATATCAGCTCGACGACTGAAAATACATATACAATCTACTGGAACTCGGAAAAATTTTGCCATATAGGCTTTGATTTAGAAGCGGATTGTAAAGATACAACATCAGACCCCACGTTCTTTGCAGCCTGATTTTTGAGGTGGGGTGTGAAGCATCCCAACTCAGATTTACCATGTGGGAAAATGAACCTAAAAAATCTGATTCTGGGGTACTTAACATTGCCAAATCATTACCTGGAAACGTAGTACTATTAAGAAAACATTTTATTCAATCTGGCATCAAGGCATGAATAAAACGTTAAAAAAAGGGGAACTTGCACAACTTGGTCGATAAATTTGTAAACAAATATACCATTATCATAACACAAATTAAAAAAAAAAAAAGAGTGTTTGAACAGACTACCATGAGGCATGCGTAGGTATACATGTTTATGTATCAGTTCCACCAAATAGCGTCAAGAAGCGTCATCAAGTGTCATGTGAAGCTTAGAAGCATCACGAGAACTCTTGTGCTAATTTCTTTGAACAGGATTGCTTTATTTGTCCAGATATTGCTTAATAATACTTCTTACGTCGTTTTATTTTGACATTCTATTGAACCACCTTCCCCACAAAAAGAGAGAGAAATTTGTCAGTTTGCTCTGAGATTCATCGGAGAGATAAATCTTTAAATGGCTGCTTGCTTTTGCTCTACTCTTTCTAGCAGCACTACATGTTCATTATTTGGTACAACAGTTGGATTTCACCTCGAGCAGGATTAAAAGCACCCCACCTCATCAGCGCTTTTACCGCTTTGATTATCTTTGCTGTCTGCACATTCTCCTGTTTTCAACGAAGGCGACGAAAGGGTTAATTTTTCGGTTAATTTATGTTGGGAAAAGCTTTACTTATGTTCTCCCTGTTGACTTCACATTCAAAAAAAAAAAAAAACTATCGAAACTACATCTATGTAAGATTCCTATATGTGTAGTAGGTTAGAATTGTATGGGAGTTTAACGCCATTTTAACAGCTCAGGTCATATCATGGCGGTCAGTGACGCACCCATGAGTTCCTGGTTTTCTCACACCAGTACTGACACAACTTTCTTTCCACAGCCACTGACAATTTTTCTCCCATGAATCAGAGGAGAGAGGCAAAAAATCGCTGGAAAGAAACTTTGCCTCAACCGGGTATCGAACTCGCAACCACCAGGTCACGAGTCAGATACGTTAACCACTGAGCTACCCGGGCGGGCTATGGGTTAGAGGAAATAGACTTATCAGCGGGACTCTTGCAAAAGAGTTTTAATGCATCTCTGTGATGCATGATTCATCACATACTAGTAATTATGCATCCATTAACTCTGTTAGTCTATCAGTTACATCTGGAGATGTAGAAAATTGACAAATAGCAAAAACTTTCGACCGGGCATGGCTCTTATTGATGTTGTGATATACATTGTATATTTTTTACGCACAGTTTGAATCCGAAACACTGTGGATATCACATAAGAATTTTTACATATTTAATATGAGCAGTTTTAACCCTTTCCACGTCATACTGCGTTTTTTTCTGAATGGCTTACATCAAGATCAGATTACGCTAAACGTGCGGTCTGATATTGAATCTATACTGTCCGTTTTTTTTTTTTTTTTTTAGTCAAGCCTATAAGATAAAAATTTTTCTGAGTTTCAGTGAATTGTATTTTCGAAAAAGGTCAAGTTTATATGTTTGTAGCTGAGAGAGTTAGGTATTTTTTAGGGGAAAGGTGTCTTTTGGGGGAAAGATAAATCTTTATCGGACAGCTGCAGATCCGAGATCTGGGTCCGTATTCACCAACCATTCTTAAGAATGTTCTTTGTCTTGTTCTTCAGAATTTTCTACATTTGAAAGTAACACAACTCCTGATTGGCTAAACCATTTGGTTTAGCCAGGCTAGTCAGAAGTTGTGTTACTTTCAAATGTAGAAAATCTTGGAGAATAAGACTAAGAATATTCATAAGAATGGTTGGTGAATACGGACCCAGGCTGCACATTCTGTGCAGTCTGATCTTAATCTACACTGTCCGCAAAAGGTCCTTGAGTCGCGCTTAGCAGCCTACGGGTTAAAATGAGACGTTTAGAAATAGCATGTCATATGACATTACTGCTAACTAAAAACATACCCTTTCCATATCTCAACATTTCTCCTTTTATACTTCCCAGCACCGGATCCAAACGACACGGTCACTATCAGTGTAAAGAAGATCGATCTGAATGTGACCGAAAACTGCCAGGCTCACTTCACGGACGAGTACGACATCGTACTCGAGAAGAAACTGCTCGTGATTAGACGTGGACAGTCCTTTGACGTAGATATTGAGTTCAACAGAGAATACGACAGAGCAAGGGATGACTTGAGGATAGTTTTTCGTTTCGGTAAGTTATAATAGTATACACATCGTGTTTTTCAAACTTCGTCCGGTTCAGGGGAGTAATGGCTACAGATGCACAGATGGATGTTAAAATTGGGTAAGGGTAGTAATTAATCCTTCACTAAATGATACCGTACGAAAATATTTTTGGAGATAGAAAAACGATTTTAAGCCGAACCAATATCTTTTTTCCCTTTTCCCGCATTTTTTTTTTCTTTCAAAGAAAAAAGAAATCCTCCATTTGAACAACTTAATACGTTTGTCGCTTGCAAACGCTTTGTATTTGGACAAGACTGTTTTTTTTTTTGTCTGGTGTTACCGAGTCCAGTTTGTTACAAGTACATGTACTATGCTAGGACACACAGAACTAGAAATTGTGTTCCTTTTCAAATTTAGAATTAGAATTGGAATCGAATTTTGGAATGCTTTGTCGGTCCCTGAAGGCTTTTAACATTTCCAGTCTTATGTAAGCTGCGATACATTCGAAGATATCCAAGTTTGTTTGTTCTGAATCTTTAGAAATTTTTGTAAAAAAGAAAAGAAAAAGAAGAAATCCTGCTCAGTAGGAATTTCCCTGGTCTGAAGCGTTTCTGAAAATTACATAAATTGGGATTCATACACAACTGAGTTAAGTGCATGTAAAACCCGTTGAACATACCCCTGTTCTGCATTAACTTTTTGATAAAACAAAATGGCAGTTCTCGGGAGTGTCAGTGCTTTGATCTCCTGAAGGGAAGGGCAAAAAACGCTGTGAGAGATGAAGCTGTTAAAAGATGTACTTTTTTCCAAGAGCCAGTTCAAAACTTTGTTTTATGTTTTATCATCAGAAGAAATGGGAATTAAGCCAACGACTGCAACTTAAAGGCAAACCCTATACTTCATTTGCCGTTTTGTGAACTCTTATAGGCCTAATAAACAACGGGGGCGAGAATTATAACAATATAATCATCTCTTTACCAAACGACAACACCTTAGACTTATGTTAACTGTAAACATTTGTAGACGGCAAATGAAATGGCTCAAAGGACTAAACTGGTCTTTAAAAGTGTTGAAAACATTTTCGGAAAAGGAGGAATAGCAGGTTACTAACATTTTCTCCTTCCCAAAAATGTTTTCAAGAGGATTCTTCCTAAAGCGTATTAAAACCCATGATTGTTTGGTAAAGGATACAATGAAAAAACTAAAGACCTGGAGTGAATAAAAAACCCTAGAAAACACTGTAACGAAATAGAGAATTGCTCATAACATAGAGTTGCGCTATTTTTCACCGTGTTTTTAACACTTAAGCTGCTGAATAAATGAAACGCAAATTTCTACTCAATACTAAAAGCCCAAACATTGTGGTTTCAAAGTTGATTTCACCGGAAAGATAATACCGTTTCGGACAGTGTAGATCAACGATCAGACTGCACGTTCTGTGCAGTCTGATCTTGATCTACACTGTCCGCAAAAGGTCAGTGGGTCGCGATTAGCAGCTTATGGGTTAATAGTTATTTCCTGCGGTTTTAGCGAAAAAGAGGTCTACATGTGAGAAAACAACTGCAGCAAACAACTTTCAAACATTGTAAAAAAGGAATAATGAACCTAAATTGAAGTTTAATATATGAACACAAGCGAAAATTACTCCAGAAGGTGAAAATGCCCAGAACGAGAAATTTATCCATTTTCGAGAATGTCTTCAAAAGTAGTCCGTTGCAAAACGATAAAGTCATCCGCAGGATGTGATGGGTAAGCACTTTACCAAACAAGAACAATTTAGATTTGTCCAAATATTGAAAGCATTTGCAGGAAACAAATGTTTTTAAAAAGATAGAAAACATTGTGAGAAAAGAAGAAAATGCTGGTTACCAGCATTTTCTCCTTTTCCCATAATGTTTTCAAGTTTTCTTCGTCAGGGTCGTTAAAAGTCGGGATTGTGTGGTAAAGGGTTTAACAGAGATGAATCGTGGCAGATGAAAAACTGATGTTGATGTAAGATATATGTCTTTTATACGTTTGCACTCGTAGATGTTAGCTAACTGTAAGTAAACGATAAGCCAGTTTTATCGCCTGCCTTCCATATCAATCAAACAAAAGTAGTTCCAGATACGCCAGAATACAGCGGGCGACTATCGTATATGTAGCAACCGCGCTTTAAAAATAGGCCCTTTTCCAGACCTGATGATTTAAGACTTGTCCAAACTGAAAGCATGTGTACGTTAAACAATAAATGTGGCTCAAATAATGGGATTTGTCTGTGAAAGGGTTGAAAACATTGTGTGATTAGGAAAAATTGTTGGTTACCAGCATTTTCTCCTGTTCCCACAATGTATTCCACTCTTCCAAATGCAAATCTTATCATTTCAAACACACCTGTCTTGTCCTCTGCAAATGCTTCCAATTTTACTGAGTCTAAAATTTTGTCGTTTGGTGCAAAATGAACCAACTGAATTTCGGAGAGGGCTGACCCAGACAAGACTGCACGTATGTGCAGTCTGATCTTAATCAACAATCTACACGTTTAACACCAAAAGTATCAGAAGTAGGGATTTGCTTCATATGTACTGTAAACCCAAAACAAACAAGCAGAAAGCTTTTAAAAAAGCTTCCTGAATGCCAAGTCAGCGGTTTATTTATGAGCACAAACATGTTTATCACTTCAATAAGATAGCTCTCTTGCAACGCAGTTTGATGTATCATCGCAATTAATCATAACTTTCAGGGTTCTGTCTAGTCTGGGTGCTGCTTACACCTGCAGAATTTTGACTCAATAAATTTATATATACAAGAGCCACGCTCTGTGAAAAGGGGACTTAATGCATCTGCGAAAAGTATCGACCAGGTCAGCCTGCGCAGTCAGCGCAGGCTGACCTGGGCCGAAACTTTTCGCTGTTGCTCAATTTTCTGCATGTCAAAGGACCAGTGAACCTCATGAATCAGTCAGTTATTACACAAAATGGATTTTATTGATCCATAATTATGTGATGTCTTGCTTGGTATCATGGATCACGGAAGTGCATTAAGCCCCCTTTTGTCAGAGCATGGTTCACAAGTAAATGAGCGGCGCTCTGGCAAAGGGGGGGTTAAATGCATCTCCTTGATGCGTTATACCAAGAAAGACATCATTATATAAATCTTGATTTAAAAAACAGTCTGTCTAACAACCGACTGACTGGTCCTACGACGTGCAGAAAATTGACCAATAGCAAAAAGTTTTAACTCAGGTCAGCCTGTGTGGACTGCGCAGGCTGACCTGAGTCGATATACTTTTTGCAAGTACTTTAAAACCCCTTTTCATAGAGCATGACTCATATCTAGTTGTATTATCCGATTGTCTTTTAACTACCCTTCTAAAAAGCCATCTTTTCATTACGACGTGGTAGTGTTTCCTTATCACTCTATCTCGATAGATTCTTGGTTCCGTTCGAGCTTGGTCGTTCTGGTTGTTTTCGACAGACGATCAAGAGCTGAGGAATCAGGATACAGATTTTGGCCTCCTAATTAAATGTAAAGTTATAACTCTAAAACTCCGCGGTGGCCAAAACGGTAAACAATTTGGGTGTTAAATGCATTTGAAATTAATTCAGACCATAACAAAGTAAGGAAATTTTCCCACATATTCAAATTTCAAGGCATTTTCCAGCCAGAGTATCTGGTCAAATATTGACTAGTTTAGATTTGAGATCAGACTGCACGTTCTGTGCAATCAGATCAAGGCCTGATCCACATTCTCCCTTCAGAAAACCTCGGCTGGTTTATCAACCAAATCCCTCCTCTGTACTAGTTAATATGCCATTCGGTGATCCGTGGATTATAAAATGAAAATTACGGAATAGGCCGAGTGATATCGAATGGCACCTTCACCGTACATTTCTTTCCGGAAGTAGACCGCTTTATCCTGAAAAAATTGTAAGACTCCACTTTGAAAAAAAATAACACAAGTCACAATGTTCCACCGAAATCTTTTCAATTTATTATATACATTTCTGTTGACAAACAGTTTGCATATTTATTTTTTAACGTGATTTATCAAATTCCATCGGAACTTTTCACCGACAGATTGATAGATGTGAATAACTTCACTGTGGTTGTTGTTATCGTTGCTATCGATATTCATCGACACCGTAATGTAATTGAGCCATGCTATGGCAAAAAGGGGGCTTAATGCATCTCCGTTATGCATTGTACCAAGCAAGTAATTACATGGATCCATAATAGTCACTTTTTTTTAAGAAACGACTGAGTCATGAGGTAGACTGGTCCTTTGACATACAGAAAATTTACCAATAGCGAAAAGTTTCGGCCCAGGTCAGCCTGCGCGGACTGCGCAGGCTGACCTGGATCGATAGTTTTCGCAGATGCATTCAGCCCCTTTTTCACAGAACATGGCTTAAATCTAAGTTCCTGATAGTATTTCAAAAAGGAAACTTCTTGATACAGATGAGGTAAGATGTATCGGCCAAACTTTGCTGATACTACTCTTGAGCTCCAAAATACATATATTCTACTTTTGTCATTATCTAGCTTACCTCTCCCTGATTCAAAGTTTTTAAGCACAAAGCATTTTTATTTTCAGCGCATCGTATATTTATCACTGTATAATGTATAGTTCATGTCATTTTCAAGGTAAAACGCCCCGACCAAGAAGGAGCACGCACGTCGAGCTCATTTTGTCGGATACCGATCAGAAGGGGGAGTGGGGCGCTTACCTCAAATCCAAGAACGGCAACTCCGTCAAGATAACGATCGTTTCGCCACCCAACTGCCTGGTTGGTAAATGGAAATTGAACATAGACGTCGTGAAACGATTTGAGTCTGAAACTTCAGTGTGCAGACATGAGCATCCTGATCCGATTTATATACTCTTCAATCCATGGTGTGAAGGTAAGACAGATAATTTCACTCTCACTCTCTTTCTCTCTCTCTCTCTCTTACCCTACTGTCCACCTGGAGGATGGAAAATAAATAGATAAGCAAATTCCATCAAAATGTGATTTATATTTGAGCCATGCTCTGGCAAAAGCGGGTTTAATGCATCTCCTTGATGCATTATACCAAGTTAGTCATCACATACTTATGGATCAATAAAAAACACTTTTTTAACAACCATCTAAATCATGAGGTAGACTGGTCATTGGACGTACAGAAAATTGACCAATAGCGAAAAGTTTCGGCCCAAGCCCAGGACACGTGACACACTCACAGTCTCTCACATACTTCTTAAAAAAGAATAACCTATCACACCATAATTCTGATATATGAATACTTGAAACATTTATCAGTCTGCAATTTCAAAGTTTGATCAAACCTAAAGGTAACATATGTCGGGAAGAATACTGAATTTAAATATTGAAAAAGAAAAATAGAAATAGATACACAGGATGGGTAAGATATTAACGACTTCATTTACTATTAGATAGCGCCAGGAAAAAATGTCGTCATCTTCCGTCTTTAGCGACTATATGTGTGACCAGAAAGTATTCCGTGTTACATTTGGGTGGCAGAGCTTGGGGAGTAGAGACATTGTGGGAAAAGGAGAAAATGCTGGTCACTAGTATTTTCTCCTTTCACCACAATGTCTTCAAAATCCTTCTTCATCGGGGTTGTTCAAACATGACTGTGTGGCCAAGGGCTAAGACTAAGGTTAGAGACCTCGCGAAGTGCTTTTAACTATGACCCTGCTATATAAGTGAAACGAATTTTTTCAAGCCGATGGTAAAAATCAAGATTTTCGTATTTCAAAGGTGTTAGTTTTGAAAAATAATATCTCCTTATCGGAGAGTGTAGATCCAAGATCAGACTGCACGTTCTGTGCAGTCTGATCTTGATCTAGACTGTCCGCAAAAGGTCCTTGAGTGACGCTTAGCAGTCTAAGGGTCAATTTCAATCGTTACAATCGTTACCTTTTTCAGCTGACAGCGTGTACATGCATGATACCAGCAAGTTGAAGGAATACGTGCTCAATAGTATCGGTAAAATATTCAGAGGTAGCAGTAAAAAAGTTTCAGCGAAGACGTGGTCCTTCGGACAGGTATGATTTAGACTGGTTTTCCATGTGTCTGTTATCTGACTGCGTCGTCCGTTTGCGATTGGAGTGTCCGTTTGTCGCAATCGGAACCCCCTTTCGATATATACGATCCGACCACGCGATCAGTCTTTAGAAACTGGATTCTGAATTGCAAACATGTCAGATGAAACAGAACAAAGCTTGTTGTTAATGGCTGGTGCCATATATTTTAGATATAGATAACAAAAACAAAACAGATGGTGGATGAGGGGTATCATAAGGAATGAAACGACTGTGGCACATGCACGCTACCATTTAGTATCCAAATTAGAATTAAGTAAGTAAGAGGTACGTCAGACTGAACAGAGCCCCATTTGCCGTCGTTCTAGAATATGTTGAAGCCGAAATTACATATAAAGATCGATTACAAGAGAGTCGGTAAGTGCAAAACAACTTCATTTCGCTTGAAATGCCGTCCGATGTTCCGTTACGATGAAAAAGAACGCTGCATGTAGCGAACTTTTTTGTCGCAATCGGACCGTGGCAATGACGGATAACACAGTGGGATACATGTATGTGGAAAAATTCATATTGAAAATGTAATCCGAATTTGCCTCCGACAATTGCACTGTTTCAAATGGATAACGTAGTCGGATGACGGACACATGGGAAACCAGGCTGTATATATAAAACAGGCCTGTGTTTTAACGACCTTGAGAAAAAAGGGCGTTTGAAAATGTCTATAGATAAAAGAGAATATGCTGGAAATCTGTTTGGAATATTTTTATCACATAAAATCACCTCCAGCAGTGTATTAAACCCATGACTTATTTTCGATAATACACTAGTGTATTATCGTTTTTTGGGTCCCGGTTCTGGAAAATCTGTAGTTATGAGCGCGCGAAGCCAGTGAAACCAACCACAACACGTGTGGGAATTTGTACCACTTCGCCATTTCGCGGGAAAACGACGTCAAGGTTGCTAAGGCGTATACGCGTGAACAGCTTTTTTGGTTTTCATGTTTAATAACAACAGGAAATGCAGAAAAAAGTATCTAAATTCACTAAATTGTGGACATCTGTCGATTTACTCGCTCTATATAGACTGTTTGATATAATTTCCGATCTACATGTCAGATCTATCTTCTTATGTATGTGCACAATTCAAACCGAATTACATTTGTAAACATGGACCCGTGAACGGCATGTAGCCTGAAGGTGAGGATGCAAGATGCTTGTTTGTCTGTCGTTTGTTCTATGTGATAAACAGAATCTCACATTCGTGTTTATGTAGTAACATTTTTATCAAACTCGTTGACTAAAATGTATTTGACGCTCGCCAAGACTCGCGTCATACATATTTAGTCAACTCGTTTGATAAAAATGATAATACATAAACACTCACGTAAGATCCTCTATTTCTCACACGTCTCTCTCTTTTTTATTGGTGGTTTGCTAAATATTCGTGTACTCGCTTTAAACAGCGATAAATCATTTTTGAAGTTATTCATGATTAGTACAATTTTAACATGTTTATCACTTCAATAAGATAGCTCTCTTGCAACGCAGTTTGATGTATCATCGCAATTAATCATAATTTTCAGGGTTCTGTCTAGTCTGGGTGCTGCTTACACCGCCAGAATTTTGACTCAATGAATTTATATATACAAAAGCCACGCTCTGTGAAAAGGGGACTTAATGCATCTGCGAAAAGTATCGACTCAGGTCAGCCTGCGCAGTCCGCGCAGCCTGACTTGGGCCGAAACTTTTCGCTGTTGCTCAATTTTCTGCATGTCAAAGGACCAGTGAACCTTATGAATCAGTCGATTGTTCCACAAAATGGATTTTATTGATCCATAGATATGCGATGAACAGCCCATTTATAGTAGTATATGTTTATTGATTGAATGAATGATGTGCTGCTTTTAACAATTATTAAACCTTGTTATTGCGACATTTCCCTTAATCGTGTCTTTATTTACTTTAATTCAAAATTTTAGACACGTCCAAACTGAAACGATTTGCAGACGACAAATTGTATATTTATCAGACGGTAATATTTGCCAGTGGTAGAATGGAAAACATTGTTAGAAAAAGAGAAAATGCTGCTTACCAGCATCTTCTCCTTTTCCCACAATGTTTTTAAAAGGCTTCTTCAGCGCAGTTAAAACTCTGGATTGTGTGGTGAAGGGTTTACATAGGCCTTTAGATTAGGTTGTGATTATTATAATTTGACATATGATGCATATGTAAGGTCTTCATAATATTTGCAAATCGAATTTTATACACCGTTGCCATCGAAATGTATCAAATAGATCGAATTTGTGGTCTGATAAATTTTGAAACAGATATTTAAACCTGAACATCCCTTGATAGTGCAAAGGACATTAAGGATAAAAACCAAGTAATACCTTATCCAGGACCTAATAAGTAATGGAAAGCTATCAAAGGAAGTAACTTTTGTCTTTTGTCCCCCTTTATTTTTCCACATTTATTATGTCATCTGCAAATGCTTTGAACTTGGACCAATCGAAAAATTTGTCGAGTGGTAAAGATTTAACAACATTCTGGTTGGGCATTATCTGTCCCAAGATACAAGATTTACATCCATTTGCTGACATAATCCGAAACATACGAGTATATACCGCCCATTAAATTAGTTACATTTTTTGCAGTTCGAGGACAACATACTGGATTGTGCCATGTATCTTCTGGATGAAATGTCTGGGATTTCAGACAACGCCCGTGGAGATCCCATTCCGATTGTTCGTAGAATGTCAGCTTTGGTAAGTTCAGTAAAATATCAAATTTTCAAATACAATTGTGAAAGAATATGTATATACTCATTAATAATTGTACTGAGAGAGGTTATATACCACATTTATAAGGTTATATACCATACTACACAAAAGAGATCCTGTGACCATAGCTAACTACCAACCCTCGCCAAGGTTCGCGTCATATAATTTTAGTCGATTCCTTCGGTAAATATGATAGTATAATACATAAACACCTATGTAAGATTCTCTATCCTACTGAAAGTTTATCTAACTGCAGCATACTAATAGATTTATTTCCTTACATTTACTAATAAAACAAATGAACAAGGGATGAAGGTCTTATCTAAAGCATTATCACATCCCTTTATGCACGTATTCAGGCATTCTGTTTCTGTCCTGCAAGTGCTCATGCTTAGGTACCGCCCTCTGTACTTTCGGTGCTTTGATTTGAAAAAAAAAACACACAAAAAAAAAAACAGGTGGGAGGGAGGAACAGCAATGACCGGTATGAATAAATATATTTAATGTAACGTTAATTGGCCTGCTGACTCGTTGAAAATGAAGTCTTGATCAATTGTTATTATTATCATTATTTCAGGTAAATGCACCCGACGATGGAGGAGTTTTGGTCGGAAACTGGTCAGGAAATTATCCCGGTGGAACTCCTCCTCTGGACTGGAATGGAAGTGTCGAGATCTTAGAACAGTTCTATAAAACTAAGACGCCGGTGAAATTCGGTCAATGTTGGGTGTTTTCAGGCGTTGTGACGACATGTTAGTAAAAAATTCTTAATTGAATAGGATTAGCACAATTCAGTCATATTTTGCAATTTGAGAGTATTTATTGTGTTTCTACAATGTAGGACCTTTTAATTTTGTTTTGTACAGGCTCTGTCGATGTGATATCAAATGGCTGTTTTTTTCTATGTTACCTATATACTTGGAGGTAACATCACGAATGTTGGGTTTTCGATTATTTTCGATGTGTTAGAATCGGTACAGATAAAATTTATTTTCATAATGCTGCGAGTAGCAATAAATACTGTTATTATGTTTAAAGAACTAATAAATAAAAAAGAAATTAATCCCATAGTATACTTAATTACTACTTGCAAAGAATGAATTAACTCTTTACCACACGACAAAAATGTAGACTTGTCCAAATTGAGAGCATTTGCAAACGACAATCTTAATGTGGCTCAAATGATGGAATTTCTATTTGATTGGGTAAAAAACATTGTGGGAAAAGGAGAAAATGCTGGTTACCAGCATTTTCTCCTTTTTCCACAATGTTTTCAAAAGGTTTTTCCTCAGGGTCGTTAAAACTAGTGACTGTGTGGTAGATGGTTAATGTAGAAACACTAGCAGTACAGAATTGTCAGCTAATTCTGTCCAAGAGATATTTAGAATATCCTTGAGGTTAGAAACTTGTGTATAGAAACACCTTTTTTTTTTGGACTAGTTCATATGGTCTGGTACGCAGTGCATTGCAAGTTGGATCTCTGATTCGTCAGTTTTACATACAATACTTCACAACTTAGTCATGACAAGGGCAACCATTCTGTCCAGTGCTTTTACATTTTTTGCCTTTCTGTGAGCGTTTTTGCCATAAAGAAATATAATCGATTATACAGATTTAAGTGACTATACTCATAAAAATTCTAAACGAACAATAATTAACATAAACAGCGGCGCAAAAGTGGCTCCTCTTAAGGAGTATTGAGTGGTTTATCAGTGGATGGGCGATTTGGATTAATCTGTTTACCAAACGACAAAATTTTCTACCCATCAAATTGAAAGCATTTGCAGACGACAATTGAATGTAGCTCAAATAATGATTTATATCTTCGATAGAATAGAAAAGATAGTTGAAAAGGGAGAAAATGCTGGTTTCCAGCATTTTCTCCTTTTTCCACAATGTTTTCAAAAGCCTTTTTCATCAGGGTCGTTTAAACTTGGAATTGTGTGGTAGAGGATTAATCTCTTTACCCTACAACAAAGTTTTAGACTTGGTCAAACTGAAAGTATTTGCAGACGACAAATGAATTGTAGATAAAATTATGATATTAGTGTTTGAGAAGATAAAAAATAAAATCATTGTGAGAAAAGTCTGATAGCAGTTTCCCCTTTTTCCGCAATGTTTTCAGAAGGCCTTTGTGAAACTTATTTTCATGCCAAAAGAATTTATATTTGAGACATGCTCTGTAAAAAGAGCATTTAATGCATCTGCAAAAATTATCGATCCGTGTCGGCCCGCACTTTTCCAATAGCGAAAAATTTCGGCCCAGGTCAGCCGTCGCGGACAGCGCGGGCTGACATGGGTCAAAACGTTTTGCTAATAGTCAATTTTCTGCATGTCCAAGGACCATTCTACCACATGATTCAGTCCGTTGTTCGACTGAATCGATTTTATGGTTCCATAATCTTGTAATGACTTGCCTTGTATCATGCATCAAAAAGATGCATTAAGCCCCCCTTTGCCAGAGTATGACCCATTTCGATGTAAATTATAGGTTAAACGTCGAATCGACTATCAAATGCGTCATTCTCTGTGAAAAGGGGGCTTAATACATCTGCGACAAGTATCGACGAAGGACAGCCTGCGCAGTCCGCGCAGGCTTACCTGGGCCGAAAGTTTTCGCCTTTGGTAAATTTTCTGTTTGTCCAAGGGCCAGTCTACCCTCTGGTTCAGTTGATTGTTAGACAAAAATGGATTTTCATGAATCTATAGTTACGTGATATCTTGCTCGGTATAGTGGATCACTAAGCCCCCTTTTGCCAGAGCAAGGCTCAAATGTATTTTCTATGTATATTTCAGTATGCAGAACGTTGGGTATACCGGCTCGCAGTGTGACAAATTTCGTCTCTGCCCATGACACGGACAAAAGTATCACAATAGACACCTATTTCGATGAAGAAAAGAAGAAAATGGAAGAGTGGTGCTCCGATTCCATTTGGTAATTTTAAGAATAAATTTGAGCCATGCTCTGTGAAAAGGGGGGGCTTAATGCATTTGCGAAAAGTATCGACCCATGTCAGCCTGCGCTGTCCGCGCAGGCTGACATGGGCCGAAACTTTTCGCTATCTTTAAAATTTCTGCATGTCAAAGGATAATTCTACCTCGTGGTTCGGTCGGTTGTTTGACAAAATGTATATTGCGAATCCATATTTAGGTCATGACTTGCTTGGTATCATGTATCACGGAGATGCATTAAGCCCCCTTTTGCTGGAGCATGGCTCAGATAAATATCTAACCCTTTAGATCTAGATCGCTACGGCCAATGAATTCTATATTCTCTTGGTTCTTAATATTCCTATACAAGTAACAAGTATTCTGTAAAGTATACAAAGTATGCCAAATGTATTTGCAGGAACTTCCATGTTTGGAATGATGTATGGATGGCCAGACCAGACCTCCCAAAAGGATTTGGTGGATGGCAAGTCATTGACGCAACCCCACAGGAAACCAGTGACGGTAACTATAAATCAAATCCTGTGCAAGTTTAGTCACACTTGCACTAACAAGTTATCTGTAGATGCCCAGCCAACAGATAGCGCAGTTGTCATGCACGAGGCTTACACTACTGGGCTGAGAGTTGAGTGTCAGATTAACCCTTATCCTGTTGAATAAGTTGAATGATACTTTCAAGACGATAGTAAAAAACTCAAATTCTACTATTTCAAAGTTATATAGGAGGGAGAAATATCTCCGTGTCGGACAATGTAGATCCAAGATCAGACTGCACGTTCTGTGCAGTCTGATCTTGATCTTAACTGTCCGCAAAAGGTAATTGAGTCGCGCTTCGCAGCCTAAGAGTTTAACACATCTCTTGTTAGCGAGCGAGTTGCGGGCAAACCGCATAACAAGTGAAGCTCGTTTTTCAGTCATATCGTTTTACATTTTTACAAGTGACAATTCTGTATTCGTTCTTGGTTTTAGCCATTATCACTATAATGATGGCAAAAAATTATATTAGTCCCGGTTGGCCGTGCAGCACACGTATCACAACCTTTTGCTTGTTTATTTGATTGGCCAAAATGACATAGATATTTTTTCTCTGCGATCGTAAAGAGACTGCCCTATTACATTCAATGAAAAAAAAAAACGTACATTTTTTCGTTTGAATAACGGAATGGTCATTTTGCAATCGGCCAATTTTATGAGATCAGGTATAAAATAATAATCGTACTAAACTGAATATCCACGAATTCGACGCTTGTTTTTGGTCGTGAGCCGTCCCACAATTCTTTGCGAAAATCTGCTGAAGAATCTAAAGTTACCGTTTGACGCTACGTAACTCTTTAGCCGAAATACCAGTGATAAATATTTTTCTCACTAATTTCTTTTTTTTCTGACTGATCGTTTACCAGCTCTCTCCGTACTGAATTTGTTCTCTTACTTCCTTTCTTCTTCTTCATTTTGTGCAGATAGTTATATCGACCTACCATATATACAAAAATGTATAGAAATACACCTAAAATGCACTTGTACCAAAGTCACATTACACGTGTAAAGTCTACGTGTTACTTCAACACTTATATCGTAGTTAACACAATGCACCCGGTTAGTTGCCTTTCTACATGTATATGAGTCATGCTCTGACAAAAGGGGCTTAATGCGTCTCCGGAACACATTATACCAATCAAGCCATCACATTGTTATGAATCCATAATAGCCACTTTTTCAACAACCGACTCAATCATAAGGTAGACAACTCCTTGGACATACAGAAAAATGACCAATAGCGAAAAGTTTCGCACAGGCTGATCTGGGTCGATAGTTTTTGCAGATGCATTAAACCTCCGTTTTACAGATAATGGCTCATTTTAATATTACACGATAGCATTTGAATATCCTCTATGCATGAAATAGTTCAATGGTTTCAGGTGTGCACTGTTTGGGACCTACGTCGCTGCAGGCTGTTAAAAACGGTGAACTTTATCTCCCATACGACGGACCATTTGTTTTTGCGGAAGTTAATGCAGATAGATTGGTCTGGATGGTTCTAAAAAGTGGTACACTTGATCTGAAAAGGATTATCAATTACAGGTGTCTGTTTTTGTTGTTAAGCGTTTATTTCTTTTGTTTCATACTTGGTGATGTTTTTTTTTTAAATCCTAATAGTGTGTTGCAAATGTCGCAGCTGCCTGTGCAACTATATATGAGCCATGCTCTGGCAAAAGGGGGCTGGATGCATCTCCGTGATTCATGATACCATCCAAGCCATCATATGGTTATGGAACCATCAAATCCCCCTTTTTCTAATATTCGACTTAATTATGGGGTAAACAGGTCCTCTGACACACAGAAAATTGACCAATAGCGAAAAGTTTCGGCCCAGGTCAGCCTGCGCGGACTGCGCAGGCTGACCTGGGTCGATACTTTTCGCAGATGCATTAAGCCCCTGTTTCACAGAGCACGGCTCATATATTCATGGTTTTCTTTACTACTGCTAACCACAAATCTGTATTCACGCCACTGTTTGCTTTCCGACTGTAACAGAATCAATACAATCAATGTTCAGTTCAGAGACGGAAATGAATATTGCCAAAAAATTCATAATACTGTTACTGCCCATTGATTCTTGGGAATGGAGGTGGAATTAACGTAGGATGCAGAACTCTATTACTAAAAGCCATTGTACGTTACCGCCTGAGTCTTCATTTCTGATGATGAAGATCTATGCCGCTCCAGGCCGTTCTGAACATTTTAGACCGTTGTATATCTTTCAATTTTAGCCATGCTCTGTGCAAAGGGAATTAAATGTATTTGCAAAAAAATATCAACTCATGTCAGCCTGTGCAGTCTGCGAAGGCTGACCTGGGTCGAAACTCTCTGCCATTTGGTAATTTTTCTGCGTGTCCAAGGACTATTCTGTCTTAGGATTCAGATGGTTATTAGACAGAACGGATTTTTGTGGATCCATAATTATGTGATGGCTTGCTTGGCATAGTGCATCATATAGATACATTAAACCCCTTTTTGCCAGAGCATGGCTCATTTATAATCTTGCTATTTCATACCGTGACTTTGATATTGCTGCTTTGCATCAAACATTAAGTTTTTCAATGTCGAGTGTAAAAACATCGGCTTTCGCTGACAGCAAATGATCAAGAGCAGGCTGCACAGAATGTGCATAGAATGTGAAGTCTGATCTTGGATCTATATCGTTAGCTTGTTTAGCCAGTCCTGTCAGATAAGATATTTCTGAATTTCAGTAGATATAAGCCATGGCCATGCTCTGTGGAAAGGGGACTTAATGCATCTGCGAAAAGTTTCGGACCAGGTCAGCCTGCGCAATCCGCGCAGGCTGACCTGGTCTGAAACGTTTCGCCACTGGTCAGTTTTCTGTTTGCCAAGGGACCAGTCTATCTCTTGATTCAGTCGGTTGTTAAAAAAAAGTGGCTATTATGGATCCATAATTGTGTGATGGCTTAATTGGTATCATGCATTACGCAGATGCATTAAGCCCCCTTTTGTCAGAGTATGGCTCATATATTTTCAGCCGTCGAAAGAAGTCATGTTCATATAATTTGGACTGAAAGACTTACGGGATTCTAAGGAATTGCAGCGTGGCGAGAAAAATATGTGAACTTATAATTGCCACCATAATACAAAACTAGAGCATCGCAAGTGGGTGCCAAAGCTCGGCTGCAGTTGCTTGATTGTCATTGAAAATTCTAGGTCGAAAAAAGGGGCAAAACTGCGAAAAAACTTTGATGGTTATCTGCCCTTGTTGTGTGGTTTCCCCTTTTCATAGGTAACAATTTGTCTGAGTATGATTTAAATATCTTCAATAATAACAGAGATAATTATAAAATGTCAAAGCTCGAAGACGACCCAGATGACGGAGATGACAAAGACGACGTCAGGGCTACGACATTACCTAGGCATTTTCTTCGAAAATAGCTGGGCTGACAAAAACTAAAGAGAAATTGGCCACGCTCTGGCAAAAGGTGATTTAGTGCATCGGTGATGCATAATACCAAGCATGTCATATACTTATGGATCCATTAAAGTCCATTTTGTCTGAAAACCGACTGAATCATGAGTTAGAATGGTCCTTTGGCGTGCAGAAAATTTACACATAGCAAACATTTTCGACTTATGTCAGCCTGCGTGGACTGCTTAGGCTAACATTGGTCGGTACTTTTTGAAGATGCCTCTGAAACGCCTTTTCACAGGGCATAGCCCAAATACTTTCAACTTAAAACCTATCGGTATACAATAATATTTTGAGTTAAAATCTCGATGAATCCTTCGAGATAGGGGTAGTGTTGGATACAGACTTTCGATATAAGAAACGGGTAAATGTATTTCATACCACAAGGTAAGCAGGTGGCTTATCACTCATTTACAGAATTTTGATAAGAATAACTTTGGAATTTATTCCGCCTTTAAAGTCTGTAAGTCTTTGCCCCCCCCTTTAAATATTAATACTACTGTCTATTTCAGCATTGGAAAGTTTGTCCTCTCAAATGGATTGAGTGATGATAAAATGATCGATGACGTCACAAAGGATTATAAATTCAAAGAAGGTATATACATATATGAACCATGCTCTGTGAAAAGGGAGCTAAATGCATCTGCGAAAAGTTTCGGCCCAGGTCAGCCTGCGCGGACTGCGCAGGCTGACCTGTGCCGAAACTTTTCGCTATGGGTCAATGTCCCACTTTTCTGTATGCCCAAGGACGAATCTACCTTATGATTAAGTCATTTGTTTAAAAAAAAAAATGGCTGTTATGGAACCATAATTATCTGATGGATTCATAATTACAGTGCATTACGGAATTACATTAAGGCCCTTTTTGCCAGAGCGTGGTTCATATCATATAAAGTACAGTATTTTGTATGCCTATTGCTACCAAGAACCTAAAATCTGATGTTGTATTGTATTTTCTGTTTTACTGTGGCTCTATTTGCTGCATACCAACAGTTGCCTCGTGAAAAAGAAAAAGAAATTTGTCTTCCTTTCAACTCTTTACCAGACGACACAATTTTGGACTGGTCAAAACTGAAAGCATTTGCAGACGACAAATTCAAGGTTACCCAATTGACGAAATTTGTCTTTGATATGGGTAGAAAAAATTGCGGGAAAAGGACACAATGCAGGTTACCAACATTTTCTCCTTTTCCCACAATGTTTTCAAAAGCTTTCTCTGTTGGGGCCGTTGAAAGTCGGCATTGTATGGTAAAGGTTTAACCACTGCTATACAGGCTAATTAGATCAATTAACCCTTTGGCTGCTAAGCGCGACTCACTGACCTCTTGCGGACAATGTAAATCAAGATCAGACCGCACAGAACGTGCAGTCTGATCTTGGATCTACACTGCCCGATAACGAGACAATTTTCTCCAAAGAAAAGAAAGTTTGAATAATATTATTCGGGTTTTAACTATCAGCTTGAAAGTTTTATTTAACTTTTTTAGCAGGATAAGGGTTAACTCTTTACCAGACGACAAAATTTCAGACTCGCTCATTTCAAAAACATTTGCAAACCACTGGTCAAATGGGGCTCAAATGGTGAGATTTGTCTGTGAAAGGGTGAAAAACGAATTTATGTTCTCCTTTTCTCCCAATGTTTTCAAATACCATCTTCCTCAGGGTCGTGATAACACGTGATTCCGTGGTAAAGGGTTAAAAACTGGTACAAAAAAAAAATCCCCAAGTAGATGCAGACATGCAATTTACAACAAAAATGAATTAAAATATGGAGATACATTAACGCTTCTCCTGTTGTATAACTTAACCCTTTCCCAAACGACAAATTTTGGACTGGTCCAAATTCAAAGAGTTTGCAGACGACAATTTTAAATTTGATGAAAATGGCAGAAAGGTCTCAGAAAGGGTAGAAAACACTGTGGGAAAAGGAGAAATTGCTCGTTACCAGCAGTTTCTCCTTTTCCCACAGTGTTTTCAAAAGACTTGTACTGCAGACACGTGAAAACCAGGGCTTGTTTGGGAAAGGATTAAATAAAACGTTCAAGCTTATTGTAAAATCCCGAATAATGCTTTTGCAAACTTATATTTTGGAGAAAAATATATGCTTTACGGACAGTGTAGATCCAAGATCAGACTGCACGTTCTGTGCAGTCTGATCTTGATCTACACTGTCCGCAAAAGGTCAGTGGGTCGCGCTTAGCAGTCTAAGGGTTAAGATTCTTCAGAGTTGAAAAAAGGTAATAATCATACAAGGTTACAAGCAAGGGTGTAGCGTCCATAACACACAATGCGCCACCGTGTAATGTAGAAAAAAAGGGAACATGCCAAATATCCTTTCTGCACTTTATAGTACAATTCCATTTTCATTATTAAGCCTAACACTGCTAAAAAAGAAAGAAATTTCGAATCAAATATTGCCATTCCATGTTATATCTTTTTGATAGATTGTCTCCCTGTGTCGGACAGTGTAGATCAAGATCAGACTGCAGCATTTTGTGCAGTCTGATCTTGATGTACACTGTCTGCAAAAGCGCACTGCGTCGCGCTTAGCAGCCCACGGGTGAAATAGCATTCTTGATTTGGTGTGCGTAATGACTCTGAACCACGGGTTATGCCCCTAACAAAAACTGTATTAAGTCTTTATTACATGTATAAACTGCTTTTATCACATAACTCCCCTTGTTTTCAATGTAATACAGCCATTACGAATTTTCTTGTCTTACACACTTTTGAAATTAGAAAATAGTGCCGTATTTGGTCAAAAGTCTGTAATTATGCATCTCATATCTAAAACATTGCTGACCTAGATTCCTGTATGAAATTAACGGTCAAAATTGGTAATCATGAAAAAGTTGCGAATTTAATCACTTTTAGATTCAAAACAAAATCAATATATGCAAGTTTCTTTGGGACTATTTTTCGTTCGTAATGTACCCGTCAAAGAAGCGAAAAGACTTCATGTAAATTTCATTACACATGGGACATGTACGCCTATGTTTTAACACATCATGGACTGTAATATCTTGTTATACAGTTATGTGATAAAAAGAATCTGACATTCGTTGGCTTTTGAGGTAAAAAATTATTAAACTCGACCACAAAAAAATGTTATCAAGTTTGCCAAAAGCTCCCTTAATAACATTTTTTGTAGACTCCTTTAATAAAATTTTATCTCAAACACCAACTCATGTCACAGCCTATACATCTGGGAACTTGTATATTTAGATGTTTAGAATTTATTCATTCCTCGTATCCCTTCAAAAACAGCACTTTAAGCAGGTGTAATGCAGAGAAATGACCCTCCCCTAGAAAATGACCCATGGGTCATTTCACTACGTAGAGGAATGACCCGGGTCATTATTCTACATAGAGAAATGACCCCAGACGGCGGTCTGGGGTCATTTCTCTACGTAGAATAATGACCCGGGTCATTCCTCTACGTAGTGAAAGGCGGTCTGGGGTCATTTCTCTACGTAGAATAATGACCCGGGTCATTCCTCTACGTAGTGAAAGGCGGTCTGGGGTCATTTCTCTACGTAGTGAAATGACCCATGGGTCATTTTGTAGGGGAGGGTCATTTCTCTGCATTACACCGGCTCCAGTAATTCGCTTTTCCTTAGAAAATTTGTTTGCACTTTTATCGTGATTTAAGAGTTTCAGTCCTAAGGTATGTACTTTTTTCACGTGCACGTATTTCCTGTCTTTCTTTTGATGTAAAAAGTGCAAACGACAGATATCTTTCAGTATATAAACGATGTTCGAAGAGTATCCGCAAAAGTATTATAATTTTTCGGAAAATACTTATTTTCACAACTTTTGACCAAATATACAAATATACATTTATATCGTGCAATAAGAAACTTAGCCATAATTTGAAGAAAAAAGTTACATTAAATAATTTGTGTTAGAATTTTTTTGTCGGTATCACAAGTCCTCGTGCGAGTATATTTTCCTCGTTTAACGCTACATGATTTTACAATTGTGACATGTTTCGTTCTCTTCTGTTTCATTTCAGGCAGTGAAGAAGAACGAGCCGCAGTGAAGCAAGCGAATCTGTCATCAGCTCTACCTAATATTTATGACGTAGGTACAAAGGTAAGGGGAGTTTTTACTTTGTTCTTTTGTTTAGTTTTGTTTGTATACTGATTAGTTTCAGTTTAACTCTTACCACACAATCCCGAGTTTTAACGACCCTAAAAGAGAAGGCATTTTCCCCTTTTCCCACAATGTTTTCTACCCTATTTAATGAATAAATCACCATTCGAGCTACATTTAATTTGTCGTCTCCAAATGCTTTCAATGTGGTCCAGGTCTAAGTTCTGTCATTTTGGTAAAGAGTTAAACATATTTATTTTGCATCGATTGAGAAACAAGTTCTGACAACTTATACTAATCTTTCTCGATTCTGCTTCCTCGGAACTACACCAGTATTCGCGCCGAATGTGCGGGCTAATAAGCTGTCTCAAAGTTGATATCTTCTCCCGAGTATCGAACTCGGGATCTTATGGTTACGAGGCCGACGCTCTACCTCACAGCCACGGACACCACATTAAGTCAGTTATGTATATTGGCTATTTATTACAAACTAGATGATTGTTTTCATCAAAACACCAAATCTCCCTATAGCTTTGTGACTTTTCTTACAATGAAGCAACAATAGATCAACTACATATGACCGTCAACCCGTGACTGTGTTCTTGACCTTAAGACTGGTATATGAAGCCTCCGCTCTGCATGTGATCTGGTCAAAATGAACACAATAGTGAAATATCTTTCAATAAGAAGAACCGGCGGTTCAGGAGATATGGAGCTGACAAAATTGTGGTACATGTGACCTTCATAGCCATCCTATGACCTTGACCATAAGGATTGGTATAAGAAACTACCACTCTCGATGTTGTCTCCACAAGGTGAACATGTGTGTGAATTATACTTTAAAAAATCCAAAAAGGGCTCACGAGATATGGACCTGGTTCTGGTTTTGAAAACTTGCTGTCAGCTTGACTTTAGGGACTTGTATGTGAAACTTCTTCATATCTTCTCATCAAGGTTGACAGGTGTGCCAAACACATTTGAAATCAGATATGAAGATTAAGATATATAAATCGGGTATCACTTGATAGGACCTTTGACCTCCTGCTGCTACCTTGATCCTGGAGATCAGGCTAACGGTTCAGGAGATATGATGCTTACATATGTGACCTTTGCCTCTTACTTTGACATTGACATTGGAGACTGGTGTGTGAATCCTCCGCTTTGCACGTTGTTACATCAATTAGGGTTTATGTGTCAACTACTTTAAATGAGATTCATGAATTATGATATGGACTCGGTTCCAGTGCATAATGACATTTAAATCCTTGCTGTGACCTTCAAAATTGGAATGTGAAACATTTACTTTGCAATTTATCTCGTTTTTTATCAACAGTATGGTTTTAACATTTTCTGGAATAGTCCAGGCAACTGCTCCTTTTACCATAATTAGGGCCAAGGCTCTCTACTGTGACGGTGGAGGGTCTCGGACTTGTCAGTTATGTCTAAATGATCAACAGATCTAGCTTTACATACTTGCTTTTAATGGGAAGGTGAATTAAAATGCGTCACAGTTTGTTTCGGTCTTCTTTTCATGAATCATTGGATGGCACTTCAGTTTACAGAATGTTTATTCTTGGTCAATGCTTCTAAAGCTTTTTATGTGTTAGATCTACTCAGCATGGAAAACGTTTCAAAGTTATATAGAGGATCTTATGCAAGGGTCAATGTTATCAGAGTTCCAGATAGAGGGATTTCAAAATTGAAAATATTAGTTATTCTCCGCTGAACCATAGGTTATAGGTATTCATTAGAATCGTCTCATCGAGACGATTCTAATGAGTACCCACAACATAGGGTTTGGAAGAGAATTAATGAATTTAGAATATCATTACTCCCTCTTATCTGGAGCTCTTTTTATACTGAATTCATTATACAAGTTATCTATATAAGATATGACGTAGGATTGCCAAGATCGTAGGCCTGATAATTAAATAATTGTTTGATTTAAGTTTTCTTACTGTGTATTTGTTATATTAATTTAACGTAAAAATTTACATATTTCTGTCTTGATAAAGGCCAACGGTAGACGGTCATCGCCGGAGATGTTGAAAATCAGTGTTTTAAGTTATAAGTTATATTTAACTGTAAACAACTCCCTACCGAATCATTTCTCAGTGTGTTTACATCTTATTTCAGGATGTACATTTTGATCTCCACATCAATGATGACACATTTATGGGTGACAAAGTAGTTGTAAAACTGAAGGTGAAAAACCTGGGTAGTGAAGAGCGGACTATCGACGGTCGGATTACAGTGGCCAGCATGTACTATACCGGGGTTCACTACCGGGATATTCACAGTAATGAAATAAATTCACTGGTCTTACAAGCAAGTGAAGGTAAAAAAACAACATCTATCCGGTTCATTCGACTGCATTTTTTTTCGGCGTAGCTGAATGCGCTGGCTTTTTATATTCATATGAATAAATAGAAATTTACGATTGGTAAAAAAAAAATACGTACATGTTCATTCTGCGGACCCCTGAAGATACATTTGCGGGCTATTTATTGGTCTATTCTAAAGATATTTCTTGTTTGGATTTGATTAATATTCGAAAAGGGAAAATCTTACTTGACGAACAAATCATGCAGTCTTCTCCTGGCTTTGCCTGTCCGACAAAGAGGGAATTTCCAACGAAAAGATCTTTGAAATCGCATATTTTGCGTTTTTAAACAACTATCTGGAAATTTTCGTCTAATTTATTCATTAGTTCAACCCTTTTCCACACAGTTTCGACTTTTAACGACCAAATGGGAGAGGGCTTTTGAAAACATCGTGGCAAAAGGAGAAAATGCTGGTAAACAGCATTTTCTCCATTTCCCACGATGTTTTCTACTCTTTCAAAAAAAGTACAATGTTTGAGTCACATCTGTTTTGTCGTCTGTAAACGATTTCTGTTTAGACAAATCTAAAATATTGCCGTTTGATGTAGGGTTAAAAAGTATTCATTATTTTACATATGAAATCATCGTTAGTCATCGTCCATCATCCACTAGATTTTGATCTCTTTACACTTGGAACCGGTTGTAAATGGAGAGACAACCATGGGGCGGGGTCGCCGCATCGTTGATTACCCAGTGTACTTTGATGATGTTACACAATTTCTGACTGGATTAACTAAATGCTTAATCCAGTCAGTATTCTGTTACTTTGAAAATCAGAAAAATATTAAGAGTTGGACTATGAACACAATTTAGAACGGGTTTTCGAATACGGGCCTTATTGATGAAAGCATTGGGTAGCGAGTGTTGAGGGAGGAAGAAATTATGAAGGACATTTTTTTTTTCAGAAAAAGAAATACCACTCGAAATAGAAGAAAGCGGATATTTAGGACTGTTGATGGATCACTGTATGCTGAAGGTGTCCTGTCTGTGTTCAGCGCAGCCAACAAATCAAACCTTTTTCGAGATGGAAGAACTGAGATTAAGAAAACCTCACCTCGAAATAACGGTAAAACGTCTTACTTAACTCTTTACCAAACGAGACATTTTAAGACATGTCCAAATCCAAAGTATTTGCAGACAACAACTCAAATGTGACTCAAATGGTAGAAATTATCTGGACAAGTATAGGCACTTGGTTTCCATGACTATCAGTTTTACAACATAACATTTATTTTTGTATATAATGAATACTAGAAGGTTTCTCAGCTGCCATGTTTGAAAGCAACGGAAGGTCATTTACTAGACGCCGGTTCCCGAATCGTCGCATTGTGAACATAGCCAATACGGGTACCACGGTTATGTTGGACTTACCAATAAACTCACTTGATAATAGCTGTTTATTATTCATACCAAATTATACGGTATTTATTTTTTACAATATCTATTAAGTTAATTTAGTAAACAGAGTCTTTACATTACCGTGGTACCGGATTTGCAATGTTTGCTATGCGACGATTCGGGGACCGGCGTCCAGTGAACGAACTTCCGTTGCTTTACAACATGGCAGCTGAGAAACCTTCTACTGTTTTCAATATACAAAAATAAATGTAAGTTGAGACACTGAAAGTCATGGAAACCAAGTGCCAATGTGTACAAGCTAACGCTAGTGTATATTTCCCGTATACAACGGCACTCGATTTCCATAGCAGTCGTGAACGTTATGAGGTAAGCGGCACCCACAAATTGCCTATATAACGTAATGGATTTAGTGTTTATGTATATATTTTCCAGGCCTCGGACCGAGGTAAGGTAGGGAGTCCAGTCGAGATCGAGACGACCTTCACCAACCCTCTGAATGTGAACTTGACTGGTTGTCTGTTGAGAATAGAAGGCCCTGGTTTGCGGAAACCTCTAACTCAAATGTATGGGTGAGTAGATCTGTATTGGAACTTGGTTTCCTTTTTTTCATTCAAGTGTCGAAATTATACTCTACTGGAGGTTTGTATTCGGTCCACCGGGGTCCCGTATTCACCAACAATTCTATGTACTGTTTTGATTATGAATTTCAAGACAGACCATTTGATTGACTGATGCATTCTGTCTCAGCCAATCATATTGATAGTCTTGTAATCCAGTACTGGAATTTGATTTGGAAAATTTTGATGAATGAGTACCCTAAGAGTCATTGTCCAACTTTTTAATATTGGCCCTGTATGGCGTGCAACACACGAAAAGGGGCCTTCGGACATATGCGTAAAAGTGTGTCGTCCCAGATCAGCCTGTGCAGTCTGTGACTAATCCTAGACGACACGTCCCGTTTTTGTGCGACATTCTGTTTCACGAAAGTCTACTGTATGAAAAAAACTTATTTAGTCGTAAAGTGCCGTCTCGGGTTAGTCTGCGCGGACTGCGCAGGCTAATTCGAGACGACACTTTAGGCAAATGTTCGACGGTCTCATTTCGCATGTTGCGGGCCAATTATCATTCAAATAATTAAACTTAGAAATTGCAGTTGAAACTTTTAATTCTTTGCCAGACGACAAAATTTTGTAACTTGCCCAAATTGAGACATCTGCAGACGACAAGATGAATGTGACTCAAAAACTGAAATTTGATTTTGGACGTTTTTGAAAAGGAGAAAAATGTTGGTTAACAGCATTTACACCTGTTCCACAATGTTTTCCTCTTCTTTGTGGCCATTAAGACTCGGGATTGTATGGTAAAGGGTTAACAAAGCAACTAATCAACAAATCGCTATTTCATATAATCTACAGTTACACTCATATAATGTACAGTTTGATTCACACAATCAAGAGATACATTTGTATCATCTGGGTCCGTATTCACCAACCATTCTTAAGAATATTCATAGTCTTATTCTCCAAACTTTCTACATTTGAAAGTAACACAACTCCTGATTGGCTAAACCAATGGTTTAGCCAATCAGGAGTTGTGTTACTTTCAAATGTAGAAAATTCTGGAGAACAAGACAAAGAACGTTCTTAAGAATGGTTGGTGAATACGGACCCTGATGACATTAATAACCTACCGTTACACTCCTATAGCTTAGAGTTACACAATATCTACAGCTAAATTCGTACAATCCAACTGTTACATGTTTTTTTTTTTTTGAATTGTTACAGAAATGTAGATGCGAAGAAGAAGTTCGTTGGAAAATTCGATTTGATTCCAGCTAAACGTGGCAACCGGGAAGTTGTTGTGAATTTCAGCTGCAACCAGATACGGTCTGTGAACGGGTCCCATACAATACTGATAGAGTGACAGAAGTTGATATTTTTATGTCCTAGTGTATTTCAATGTTACACTTTGGAACAATGGTTAGACAATTAGGTGACAATAGTAGGCCTATTTACTCCTTTCATTTCTGCCGATAAAAAGATATGGAAAATTTGTGTATTAACTCACAACAAATATATAATGCTAGCTTCTTGCTCGTATACAGATAATAGGCTGCCAGTTTCGGCACAATGCTCGCTCTCTCTCTCTCTCTCTCACTCATTGCAAGAAATTATCATGAAACGACGGCTGGATGGAATACATACATCCGGAGACAGAAAGACGGATCTCTTACAACCCTAAGGAAGGGGACCCAGATATTGCTATATCAAGGCTGCTTGACCCCAGTATCTCACAAAATACATGTAGCAGACTATGTTGATCCAAGATCAGACATTACCTTCTGTATAGCTGATTTTGACCAACACTGTCCGCAGATCTTTTCAAATCTTCGTTAAACATCAAAGCTGACTGAATTCTGCATTGTTTGGAGTGCTACTCGATCCTTTGTTTTACGGCCTTGTGGATGAAACTTAAGGAAACATTATAGGAAAGGCCAACAGCATTTTTTTTTTTCCTTTTCCAACAATATTTTCTTCTATTTCTAGCACAAATTCCATCACTTGTCGCTCTCAAATGCTTTCACAATGGACTAGTCTAAAATTTGTTGCTCTGATAAAGAGTTAATCAATAACACAGGCTTTATTAAATCTGCAGAATAGAAATGCGCCGTAAAAGGGCTATTAATCGAATGTAAATAGGACCAAAATTACCCGAATTATTATTGTGTACAAATTATGAAAGAAATATCCGTAACTTCATTATACGATAAAAGCACATATTATTTATTGGGTTCTTTGCCTTTATTCATCAAATGAATGACTAGATCATCTGTCCTTTACGTGCATGTAGGCCTGGGTAACTCTGGGTACTAGACCGCGTTGCCCCTTTTTCTCTGCTGCTTTGGTTTCCATAGTTTGGGTTCTGGTCTGATTTTATTTTCCTTTTACCGTTTATATTCTAGCGTTACTTAGTAAAAAATAACAAGTTAGGAAGGGGTTAACTTGTAACCTGCTAAATAAGTGAAATGAAACTTTGAAGCCGATAGTGGAACTCAAATTTTACCCCGTATTTCAATATCTTTTTTTAGCTCTACTGGCTGTATGCCAGCAGAGCTTATGTCATGGTATGGTTTCCGTCGTCCGTCCGTCTGTCCGTCCGTCTGTCTGTCCGTCCGTCCGTTAGTCTTTGTCTTGTTTATGTGATAAAGTCGTCATTTGTGGTAGGATTTTCATGGAACTTGCAGAGTTTGTTTATCTTATCAAAAGCTTTAACCCTATCGATTTTGAAAAAAAAAAAAAAAAAATGTGGGAAAAGTAGCCATTTAAATTTCAAAATTTCAATTTCTTGTTTACGCGATAAAGTCTGCATTTGTGGTCGGATTTTCGTGAAACTTGCACAGTTTGTTTATCTCATCAATAGCTTAAATCCTATTGATGTTGAAAAAAATCTGACAATCAGTGTGGTAAAAGTAGCCATTTAAATTTCAAAATGTCAATTTCTTGTTTACGCGATAGAGTCTTCATTTGTGGTCGAATTTTCGTGGAACTTGCACAGTTTGTTTATCTCATCAATAGCTTAAATCCTATTGATGTTGAAAAAAATCTGACAATCAGTGTGGGAAAAGTAGCCATTTAAATTTCAAATTGTCAATTTCTTGTTTACGCGATAGTCTTCATTTGTGGTCGAATTTTCGTGAAACTTACACAGTTTGTTTATCTCATCAATAGCCTGAATCCTATTGATTTTTTTTTTTTAAAAATCTGACAATTAGTGTTGGAAAAGTAGCCATTTAAAGTTCAAAATATCAATTTCTTGTTTGCAAGATAAAGTCAACATTTGTGGTTGGATTTTCCTTGAAACTTGCATACTTTGTTTATCCCATCAAGAGTTAGAATCCTCTTGATTTTGAAAAAAGTCTGACAGTCAGTGCGGGAAAAGTAGCCATGTAAAATCCAAAATTTCAATTTCTTGTTTACACGATTTGGTTTTCATTTGTGGTTTGATTTTCGCGAAACTTGCACACTTTGTTTATCTCATCAATAACTTGAAACCTATTGATTTTGAAAGAAATCTGATGATCAGTGTGGGAAAAGTAGCCATTTAAATTTCAAAATTTGATTTCTTGTTTACGCGATAAGGGCTGCATTTATAGTTCGATTTTCATGAAACTTGCACAGTTGCCTTGTATCATCAACAGCTTTAATCCCATTGATTTTGAAAAAAATTCAATAATCAGTATGGGAAAAGTAGCCAATTAAATTTGAAAATTTACAATTCTTGATTACGCAATAACGTCGGCAGTTGTGGTTGAATTTTCATGAAAGTTGCACAGTTGCTTTATAATATCAATAGCTTAAATTCTATTGATTTTGAAAAAAAAAAGTGACAATTAGTATTGGGAAAGGAGCCGTTTAAAGTTGATAATTTACATTTCTTGTTTACGCAATTAAGTCGCACTTTTGATTAAATTCTTTTGAAACTTGCAAAGATTACTTGTATCATCAAGGGATTGTACTCTATTAAAAATGAAGAAAATCTAGCAATCAATTCAGGAAAAGCAGCCATTTGATAACTTAGTATTAGTTACACAACACAGTCCACATTATTAGTCACATTTCTTTGAAACTTGCAGGGATTGTTTAAAACAATGGGTACTGATGCCCTGTCAAAATTGGCTGGATTCCAAACAATTGGTTTTGAGAAATTGTACTTCAATTTTTTTCACTATCTGTTCAATTCATCATGCCTACTTATGCTGTCTAAGTGGGTTTAAGCCCAGTTGCAACAACCCCCCCTCCCCATTTTTTTTTTTTTTTTTTGTGTTTCCATTTTTTCCTTTTTGTATCATGAATTCATTATGTATGCAAGAAAAAAAGCAAAATCAATGCCGGTAGAGGGATTCAGGCCCTCAAGGGCCTCTTTTTTTTTTGGGGGGGGGATATCTCCTTATCGGACAGTGTAGATTCAAGATCAGACTGCACATTTTTGCAAACTGATCTTGAGCTACACTGTCAGCAAAAGGTCTTTAAGTCGCGCTTAGCAGCCTAAGGGTAAACAGTTTACTGCTATAGATCTATATAAACCGTTATAAGGAGACCGCGATCTGAAGTAATTCAGAAATTATTAGCGCCTGGACCCATTCGTCACAACTCGGCCGATTCCGTACCTACATCTAACCTCGTCTGTATCAAAGAGGTTTCCATTTTGAAATACTGCCAGTCACATGATCTTAATCATGGCGGCGCCCATGTAAATCGAGTAGCAATGGCAACAACAGCACGGTGGTTGAGCAACCTGCCGCTGAAAAATGCCTACGAAATTAATAGATCAAGTTAGAAAATAAATGTACAAACGGTTTATCAACGGGAATGTATTCAAAAAGATCCTGATAGAAAATTGACAAGTGTTGTCCTTTTCTAAGTGGAGTTTTACGATTTAAGTACGGCAAAGCGGTGTATTTCCGGCGAAGAAATGTTCCATGTAGGTGCATATCAAGCTGCGTGATACAGCCGAGGAACTTGATCAACGGATCAACCGAGGTTTGCCGAATGCGCCTGGGCCCAGGCTATAGTTTCGATTGTTCCATTGTTAAAAAGATTTGATATTTCACAGTGCATTATAATGGTGGGAGGGAATCATGAAACTTGCTCATTTTAGATGATAATATTTTATTTCCTTTTCTTGAAAAAAGGAACATGTGATTCATATGTAACATATTCCTATTTTGAATGTCATCTTTTATTCATTGATAAGAATTTTTGTTAGATGATAGAATCGTGTAACAATGATATTATCTTTTGTCTGACAAGAATTTCTGTGCCATATTTGTTCGAATATGTACATTGTTGGAGCTGTGACAGAAAAGCATATAACCTGTAGTAGTCTTAGTTTTGAACAGAAATAAAGTTGCTTTAAATGTTATGGCCCTGCTGCATCAAATTTTAAACATCAATGTGCATTACTAACTAACTAACTTACTCTCTCTCTCTCTCTCTCTTCGTGTGAAAACTATGAAATCCAGTGATATTATTCATGCATAGATGTGTATATATGCTTGTATTTGTATTTACGTGACATTTATATACTTATTATTACACCCTGGAATAAAAAATATGAGAACAAGAAAACTGCTTTATATGAGCCGTGCCCTAGCAAAAGGGGGCTTAATGCATCTCCGTGATGCATGATACCATGCAAGCCATCGCATAATTATGGACCCCCTAATAGCCACGTTTTTAACCATCGACTGGGACATGGGGTAGAATGGTCCTTGGACATACAGAAAATCGACCAATAGCGAAAAGTTTCGGCCAAGGTCAGCCTGCGCGGACTGCGCAGGCTGACCTTGGTCGATACTTTTCGCAGATGCATTAAGCCCCCTTTTCACAGAGCACGGATCAGTTATCATATTTGCTTTCCATGATGCCTGTATTGAAATAAACTGTTTATCTTGCTAATCTGATGCTTTATTTTCTCTTTTCTTTAAAACCACTGAATGGCGTACAGGACTTGAGAACAGGAGGTCGCTGGTTCGATCCCCGGCTTGGCCAATTTCTTTCCGAGGATTGGTGATAGTCATTGCGACAGGATTCATTCCTCTGTCACCGCTGACCATTGTTTCGACGACGGTTATGTGGGAAAGCAGCCAGTGGCTTGGAAAGAATATTGTGCGGAGTACTGGTAAAAGAAACTCCAGGAAAGCATGGATATGTGCACTGGCCGCCGCGATATAACTGAAATAATGTTGAAAACGGCGTTAAACACCATACAATCAATCAATCAATCAATCAAAACCACTGAAACTGTACCTGTGGCGATCCAAACAGCAAAAATGACAACGCCTTGATGTCGTATTGATCGCAGACAATAAACTACCGACCTGTTGCTGAAAAAAACAAGGCAAAAAAAAAAAATCAAATTTATATTCAGCGCCTTGTAGAATTATTGACTGCAGGCTATAAACTAGCAAGTTGTTACTGAAGACCCAAAATAGCCCAAAGCGAAATCAGCGCCTTGAACTATTAATCTTTATCCTGCTAAATAAGTTAAATAGAATTATCAAGCCGAAAGAAAAAGCCCGAATAATGTTATTTCAAACTTATTTTTTGGAGAAAAACATCTCCTTATCGGACAGTGTAGTTCCAAGATCAGACTGCACGTTCTGTGCAGTCTGATCCTGATCTACACTGTCCGCAAAAGGTCAGAAAGTGACGCTTAGGAGCTTAAGGGTTAAACGGATTGCATTTGAAGAGATCACTTTAACAGCAAAACAACAACACCGTACAATTACAGAAACAGTTGTATCAAATCTAGACAGGAAACAACCATACTGTAACTGAAGGCGCTACCATCAAAAAGGGCAATTTTAAGCGCCTGGCCAAATAATGACGATATCAGCTAGCTTGACCATTGAATGCATACAGTATACAGCGACCTCAGACATTTCAGAAAAGTGAGCCAGGTTCTGTGAAAATAGGGCTTAATGCATTTGCGAAAGGTATCGATCCGCGCGAGCTGACATAAACCGAAACTTTTCCCTATCTTTAACTTTCTGCATGTCGACGGATAATTTTACCTCATGATTCAGTCGGTTGTTTGAGAAATGGGCTTTATGGACCCATCATTAGGCGATGTCTTGCTTGGTATAATGGATTACGGATATGCATTAAGCCCCCTTTTGCTAGAGCATGGTTCAAGCCATTTGACCTCACTCCCTCTCCACCCGCCACACTCTGTGGTAAACAGCTTTCCACCGTAATCTTAGTCACCGTACTAGAATCTATGGCATTATAAATTATACCTCAACAACGGTGGTATACTGAAATCAAGTTTCTCTGTTGTTCTTTCTGTCTATAGACGCAATTTTGAGCCCTCATCTCCGCCTACCTTTTTCTATCGATTGGGCTGAAATTTTAATGGAATCCGTCACGCCATGTGAATTTATGCATGTACCTGCACTTTTCATTCAGATTGCTCGATAATTACAAGAGTTATGAGTTATTTGATTTTTTTCCCTGATCCATTCACAAGGCAGCCGGTGGTTTTATCTTTTGCCAGCCTGCATCACCAAATCTTCTAGTAATGATTGTCTGCACATAGTTCAAGTGTTTGTTCATTTCATTCTAAATGCAAAGGTTAGAAGGCTGCCTATTCATGAATGCTGGCCAAAAGATTTAACACGTTGTTTAGAATTTTATGGTCTATACAAGTTTGTTAACTGTGTCACTTGACTTGGTGCAGGGATAGGAATTCGGATTGTTAGGTCTGTCATTTTTTGGGCTCTGGCCTTCTCTGGGTTTGAAGACTCTATGTACGAGAGATACTATTGCTTCTTCTCAACTCGACATTGAGTGCGGGTGTAATGCAGGGAAAACAAACGAGTGAGGCATGTTTAGAACGTCCTAATGGTGAAGTAAATGGCAGAAACACTGCAGACTCGCAGACATTTGTGCTATGCTCTGTGAAAAGGGAGCAAACTGCATCTGCGAAAAGTATCGACCCAGGTCAACCTGCGCAGGCTGACCCGGGCCGAAACTTTTCGCTATTGGTCAATTTCTGTATGTCTAAGGACCAGTCTACCTAATGATTAAGTCGGTTGTTAAGGAAAGTGGCTATTATGATAGATAGATTTTATTGACTTATACAAATACATGTATCTCGTCATATACAATAGCAAGCAATGATAAACATAAAACCGATAGTAAACCAAGGGCAATAACTGTTACATGTATAGATTATAAAACGTGAAGAATCTACTTTGTATGTGAAGCGGTTAATTTCGTATGATCTTTTTAATGTGATATTTCCGTCTCAATGTTTTCAAATCAACTTTTATAGATATATTTTCCTTTGTCTTTTTCGTATAATTTTGAACTGTAGAGAGTGAATATGAATATTATTATTATCTCCTAAACTGCTAAAAAGAAAAAAAGTGAGAAAATAAATGAGTTTTCATCCAATAGTAAAAACCAAATGTTTCAGTTTCAATTTCTTATCGTCTTGAACATTTCCTCCATCAGGCAGTGCTGATCATAGATCCAGGCGCACTTTATGTGCAGTCTGATCCATAATTATGTGATGGCTTGATTGGTATCTGGATCACGGAGATGCACTAACACTTTACCACACAATCCCGACTTTTAACACCCTTTGAGAAAGAAGCCTTTTGAAAACATTGTGGGAAAAGGAGAAAATGCTGGTAACCAGCATTTTCTCCTTTTCCCACAATGTTTTGTACCCTATCAAACAAAAATCACATCATTTGAGCCACATTGAAACTGTCGTCTGCAAATGCTTTCGATTTGGACAGGTATGAATTTTTATCGTGTGGTAAAGGGTTAAGCCCACTTTTGCCAGAGCATGGCTCATTTATATGCGCAGCGCTCTGGGAACAGGGTTTAATCCTTTACCACACGACAAAATTTCAGCCTTGTCCAAATTGAAAGCATTTGCAGACGACAATTTCACTGTGGCTGAAATGGTGCAATTTTGGTTTGATAGGATAGAAAACATAGTGGGAAAAGGAGAAAATGCTGGTTACCAGCATTTTCTCCTTTTCCCACAATGTTTTCAAAAGGCTTCTTTCCCAGGGGCGTCAAAAGGCGGCATTGTGCGGTAAAGGGTTTAAAAGCATCTCTGTGATGCATTGTACCAGACAAGTCATCACATAAATTATGGATCCATAAAATTCATTTTGTTTACCAACCGACTGAATTACGGGCTAAAGTGTCCTTGTACATGCAAAAAACTTCGACCCATGTCAGCCTGCATAGGCTTGCATGGGTCAAAACTTTTTTTTTTCAGGTGCATTAAACCCCCTGTTCACAGAACATGGCTCGGTTATCATGTAATGTTGAAACCCAGCATCACCTTGGTGGATAAAACTGGTCTTGATGCTGTGAGTGCCTGGTCTATTTTTTTTTTGTACTGAAGCCTGCAGTACAAGAAATGGTATTCACTAGTCTGTTATACGGTTGACTGTTTCTGAAAAACATCATGACAAGAGAACTTGCATGCTCGTATGAAGCATTTTTGGCTTTACCGCAATGGTTTAACGTGTATTCTTAACTCATATTTAACTATTTACCACACAATCACGGGTTGAAGACCCTGAAGAGGAAGCCTTTTGAAAACATTGTGGGAAAAGGAGAAAATGCTGGTTACCAGCAATTTCTCCTTTTCCCACAATGTTTTCTAACCTTCCCAAAACAAATTTCAATTTTTGAACCACATTTATTTTGTCGTCTGCAAATGCTTTCAATTTAGGCAAGTCTAAAATTTTGTCGTTTGGTAAAGGGTTAACAAAGGTTTTTGAATTCACCACTTGTAAATTAGTCTCTAGGGGTAATGAGACGAGGGTATTGGGGGCCCTGTGTGGCTCAGCAGTAAACTTAAGGGTTTCGTAATCCGGCTGTCGCTGGTCTGATCCTCTCTTGAGGCATTGAGCTTCTATGGGGGTGTCTTTGGGCAAGATAAGTCAGAGTCCGTAATTACCAACCATTCTTAAGAATATTCTTTGTCTAATTCGCAAGAATTTTCTAGATTTGACAGTAACGCAACGTCTGATTAGCTCAACCATTTTTTAGCCAATCAGAAGTCATGTTACTTTCAAAACCCATAATAAGACAGAGAATGTTGTTCAGAATAATGGGTAAATACGGGCCAAGCGCTTTGGCCTAATAATGGTGAAACTAAGGACTTACTGGTACAAGTGAATTGTCGCCGTTGTATGACTGAAATAACGTTTAGAACGGTAACATCATTCATTAAGTCTTATATTTTCGTTCAAATACTGATGCCCGTATAGTCAAAATGATTTCTCGGGTAACGGCATTCAAAAATATATCTAAACAAAGCGGCAAATTGTCGCAAGATACGCCCGTCCCACCGCCAGTTGTTGAGGGGGATAATAATCGTAAAAGGGCAGGTAGAGCAGAAATCATGTAAGTGATTGAAATAGGCATGAATGTCTCTGGCCAGAGCATAACTTTGTCATCTCCAGTCTGAACATCTTCAAATTTGGAATGCATGATTGTTGAAAAATTACGGAGTGCAGTGCACAAGAACCATAACTCTTCCTAGCACGAATTTTGAGTTATTTCCCCTTTGAAAATTTTGGAATGATATTTGACAAGGCAGTGCGAATCATACAACCAATCACCGAATGTAAATGTGTTTGATAATAATAAAATAGTTGTGGCTAGCGCCTTGACGAATATTACACTATTTGGTAAATGTATCATCATATCCAATGGAAGTGATGTCCATAACTGTGTAATATCATGTAAACATTTTAAATTGTTTCCATTTATCTACATATTAACTTCCATTTACATAAATATAAACTGTCATCTCTGCTGCGCCCATATAATATTTGTGCAAAGCAAGCTACATCCAACGTCACAACAGTACTGTTGTACAGGTTCTAAAAACACTCAGATACCTACTTGTATAAAGTTTGACACCCACTGCAAACTTGCACTGCTACAAAATATGCCTGGAATAAATCTTACTCAGAATTGTTTACTAAGAAAATAGTGAAATAATTAAAAAACTACAAATAAGATGTTTAAGTTATGCGGTACGAAGATCAAAGGGGGAAAAACTCAAAATTCATGCTAGGAAGAGTTATGGTTCTTGTGCACTGCACTCCGTAATTTTTCAACAATCATGCATACAAAATTTGAAGATGTTCAGACTAAAGATGACAAAGTTCTGCTCCGGACAAGCAAGAAATGCTGTGAAAAATGAAGATGATTGATTGATTGAATGGTGTTTAACGCCGTTTTCAACATTATTTCAGTTATATCGCGGCGGCCAGTGCACCTATCCATGCTTTCCTGGACTTTCTTTTACCAGTACTCCGCACAATATTCTTTCCAAGCCACTGGCTGCTTTCCCACATTACCATCGTCGAAACAATGGTCAGCGGTGAGAGAGGAATGAATCCTGTCGCAATGACTATCATCAATCCTCGGAAAGAAATTGGCCAAGCCGGGGATCGAACCAGCGACCTCCTGTTCTCAAGTCCTGTACGCTACCGACTGAGCTACGGGGCTCGGCAAAAAATGAAGATCAAAGGGGGAAAAACTCAAAATTTGTGCTAGAAAGAGTTAGGGTTCTTGTGCGCTGCACTCCGTAATTTTTCAACAATCACGCATACTAAATTTGAAGATGTTCCGACTAGAGATGACAAAGTTATGCTCCGGACAAGCAGAAAATGCTGTAAAAATGACAATCAAAGGGAAATAACTCAAAGACAGCATGAGGTAGAATAATGGTTCCTTCGCACTGCACTTGGTATTATTGCAACAAACACAAATACCAAGTTTCAAGTCAATCGGACTGAAGATGACAAAATTATGCTCCGGACAAGTAGAAAATGCTGTAAAAATGACAATCAAAGGGAAATAACTCAAAGACAGCATGAGGTAGAGTTATGGTTCTTTCGCACTGCACTCGGTATTATTGCAACAAACACAAATGCCAAGTTTCAAGTCAATCGGACTGAAGATGACAAAGTTATGCTCCGGACAAGCAGAAAATGCTGTAAAAATGACAAAGGGAAATAACTCAAAGACAGCACGAGGTAGAGTTATGGTTCTTTCGCACTGCACTCGGTATTATTTCAACAAACACAAATACCAAGTTTCAAGTCAATTGGACTGAAGATGACAAAGTTATGCTCCAGACAAGAACTGGACGCCGGCCGCCCGCCCGCCCGTACGCCATGGGTGATCCCATAATACGGCCCGTCTTTGACGGGCAAATAAAAAATGAGGATCCGGCATTAATAAATAATCAACTATACCTGTGATTTTGATTTTTTATGACATTTATTCTTGTTCTGACTTTCCCGTGTTTTAACACTTAATTTCTGCTACTTATACCACCAAAATTATACTAGGAACAATACAATACTAATTACATGACCTATGCTCTGGGAAAAAGGGATTTAATGCATCTCCGCGATGTATTATACCAAGCAAATCATCACATAATTATGAATCCATAAAATACATTTATCTAACAACATGAGGTAAGTCATGAGGTAAAACTGGTCCTTTGACATGTAGAAAATTGATCAATAACAAAAAAGGCTGGCCTGGGTCGATACTTTTTGCAGATGTATTTACCCTTTCCCAAACAAGCCCTGGTTTTCACGTGTCTGCAGTACAAGTCTTTTGAAAACACTGTGGGAAAAGGAGAAATTGCTCGTGACGAGCAATTTCTCCTTTTCCCACAGTGTTTTCTACCCTTTTTGATAACTTTCTGCCATTTTCATCAAATTTAAAATTGTCGTCTGCAAACTCTTTCAATTTGGACCAGTCCAAAATTTGTCGTTTGGTAAAGAGTTAAGCCCCCTTTTTACTGAGCATGGCTCACATGTAATATCCACTAAATCTTCTCAATCAGTCTATCACACAAAAAGTTCTATCTCCATCTTACATTGATTACTCCCTGCTCTCAGAATGAAATAAACCTTTTCTAAATGGTATATTTATCTCTTTGCCAGGGCCCGTATCCACCAACCATTCTTAAGAATATTCTTAGTCTTATTCTCCAAGATTGTCCAAATTTGAAAGTAACACAACTTCTGACTGGCTAAACCAAATGGTTTAGCCAATCAGAAGTTGTGTTACTTTCAAATCCAGAAAATGTTGGAGAACAAGACTAAGAATGTTCTTAAGAATGGTTGGTGAATACGGACCCAGATGACAAAATGTTACACTGGTCCAATTGAAAGCATTAGTACTTTTTCAGTAGACAACAATTTCAGTATGGCCCAAGTAATATGGTATGACTTGGAAGGGATAGGAAAAATTGTGGGAAAAGGAAAAAATGCTGGATACCAGCATTTTCTCCTTATCCTCCAATGTTTTTTAAAGCTTCTTCGGTGCCGTAAAAAGTACAGGATTGTTTAGTAAAGGTTAATTACCATAAGTTCACTTGACAAACACACATCTATACACTCAACCATTCATCTAAATTTGTTATTTCTTTGAACTGATTTGCTACATCAAATATTTTCAAAATCAAAGTAATTTAAACGATTGATGTTTTGCTTGATTTGAGCCAGAAAGTATACATGTAGTTAATCACCAAGATGATGAAACTGCATCCAACTTCCTACATACTTAATTACTGTGTATATACATGACTATTTGTGCCCCATCAATTGAAAGCTTTGGAATTCCAGACACTGACGTTCAGGATTTGGTTATTTGCCTTTTTAACGACGTTTTCAATATCATTTCAGATATATCATGGCGGCCCGTGCACCTAACCATGCTTTCCGGGAATTTCTTTACCAGAGCTTTGCACAGTATCCTCTCCAAGCCATCGGCTGCTTTGCCAAGTAACATCAATGCTAGGAAAGAAATAGGCAGAGCTTGGGATTTAAACTGGCCACCAGTTGGTTTTAAGCCCTGTATATGACCAACTGAGCTACAGGACCGGCACACTGAGGCAAAGAAGCAAATGCTTCTACTTTAAACATAGTGCCTATTCTCACCATCTTTTCCACACTGCTAAAAAAGAGCAATTCTATCCTCACCTTCCAACAGCTATACTTTATGCAATTTGTAGAGCGTTTCTGTCTAACACAGAATGCTTCTATCATAGGAACTTTTTAAACCCATGAAATGCCAAATAAACCCCGTGGACATTTTCAGTTTAGGAACAAGGCCCTGATAATTGCAATTTCTTGGTTGCTTTCTGTCTCCAGTGTTTCAGAAAAGCAGACAGTGTAGATCAAAGATCAGACTAAAAGTTTTGTGCTGACTGATCTTGATTTAAATTGGCCTCAATGGCAACTATAGTAGCGAAAAGTGCTTTAGGAGTTAACAGTAACAAATTTAATGTACTTGGCACAGAAAATTTGATCAGATATCGACTGTTTGAAAAATTTTTGTTCAGTCAATATGCCTACAATGAATCACCAAACCGTTATAGTAATACACATATTTTCACAGCACAATATTCACACAACCACATACACAACCACTCAATCATTATTTTGCTGCCAGTTTACTGAACACATGAACAAAAACCTGGAAACACATGAGATCTTAGATCACATCAGACGACACATTTTTTCTTAGACTACCTTTTACCTTATGTAAAAATGAACTGCCTTAGCTTGGCTACAGTAGGGTAACTGTATTTGCCGAGTTTGAGAATCATACCTTCTCATACTAAAAAATAAATCTCTACTTCCTTCTATTAATTTTTAACCCAATAAACCTCAACCTACACTGTTTCATTTGGTATTCTTTGCCTTTTTACCAGACAACAAATTTTTTGACTGGCCCAATTCCAAAGCAGTTGCAGGTGACAAATTTACCACAAAATTCATTTGGACAAATTTAAAATTTTGTTGTTTTGTAATGAGTTCAAAATGATTCAATGACATGAAAATTTTCTAATGTACACAACATTTAGAGCTTAAAGATACATCTATACTTGATTTCAGATAGTTTTTAAGCCATTTCATCTTTAATTAATGAAACTAAAGACACTCTTGTATATTCATGCAAAATATTGCCTCTGACAGTTGCAAGATTGCACAGATAGGACAGAAAAAGGGCATTTCATTTTCTGAAAGCCTTCAAAGAAATCTCCATTATTGTTTCTGGTTTCAAATGAAGACATATTCCTCGAGTTTCTTTATTCCTTACACCATATATATATTGATAATTTATGTATCTTTACACAGCTGACTAACTTCTGAGCCATTCTGCACACTATCAAGTTTTAACACTGTTTTTTTTTTTCTATCTGGCCATAAAGATGTATCTTTAAGTATTTTGTGCATTACAGTTATGCCAAACACAACTCTACATCTTTTTCTATCTAAAATTAACTTGAATTTGTGTTGGTTTGATGAGAATGCACGTTGATTAACTAATTCAATGTTTAAGAGCAATTGCATACATGTGAGAAGTTCAAATTTGCCGAGTTCAAAATAAGCTTCCCAACATCAAGTTGTTACACTAAGTTGTTCCACATTACACACACACAAAACATAAACAAAGATATCTAAATGTAACATCATTACAACTCTTTTACATCCATGTAAGTGGTGGCTTTTGAAAACAATGTAGGACAAGGACATAGTGCTTGTGAAAATCAGCTGCTGCTTCTACTTTCTATTGAACAATGGCCTAGTTCCATCTAACCATAACACTGTAACAAGGACAAGGGTTGCAAAACCTATTGAATAATTTATCTTTTATCTACCCTTCTATGGTTATCCAAACAGTTTGGATTTATCCACACTCTCCCTGGATGAAAATAAAACAGGGTAATTTTTTTTTTTTTTAATTTTGCCTAAAATCATACCATAACCAGCTTGTAAAACTGGGAAAGTAAACAATTGCGAAAAAAAAATCAGTCTAAACCCTTAAAGCACCTTTCACCAATACATTTGGTTTTGCAGCCAGTGTAGATCTAGAACAGACAGCATAAAATGCGGTCAGGTCTTTCATCTACACTGTCCACTTTGCTGAAACATTATGGTATAGACAAAAAGCAATCACAAAAATGGAATTTTTGTGGTCTTTATTTTTCAACTGAAAATGCCTGTTAGCAAAAAGAACCTTAGAACACTTGGAGACAAAGTTCTGGTTATACCAAGCAGATCTATACAATGTAATAAATATACAAAACAATTACATGTATGTAATACTTAAAAAAATAAGTACATGTATAAATGGTAAGCCATATTTACTTTTTCAAGGTGACAGTTAAATATTAACATACCCATTGTTTCTTTGATGAATAAAATATCTACAATCTTTTTGCATGTAATGGATAACTGATTGTTTAGAAGTGAGACTGAGGCACAATTAAACTCTTTACCAAACACACAAATTTAGACTTGTTCAAATTGAAAGCATCTGCAGACAAGTACAATACATGTATTTTATTCAAAGTATAAAGGCCTCTGACCCATAATACTAATGACATACATATCTAAATACATGTATATTTAGAACAACTAATTAAGTGTTACTCAAAACATGAGATTTGTCTTTCAAAGGGATAAAATATATTGTTAGAAAAGGAGAATAGGCTGGCTACCAGCATCTTTTCCTTTTCCTACGATGTTTTCAAAAGTCTTCTTCATCAGGGTCAATAAAACTGTTTGGTAGAGGGTTAATTTTGGTGATGAGTGCCCAAATCCATTTCTTTCTTGGTTTTTTGAATGGCAAACCCATGAGTGAAAATATTCAATTTCAGTATCCCTGGATGCTACATATCTCAGTATTATGTCAAAGCAGAATTTTTTTTTTTTGCATGCTAAGAAGTTATTTATCTTTTAAACAGACAGAATAGCTTTTTAATCATTTACAGAGGATTAGGTCATATACTTGATGTCAACAATATGATACCACTTCTTACTGAAACTTTTAGAAGCCAGAACATTTTTAACCCTTTACAACAAAATCTCGTGTTTTAACCCTTTACCACACAATCCCAAGTTTTAACTGCCCAGACAAGGTAGCCTTCTGAAAAGTTGGTGGTAACATGCATTTTCTCCTTTTTCCACAATGTTTTCTACCCTATCAAAGACAAATTCCATCATTTGAGCCATACATAAATTGTTGTTTACAAATGCTTTCAATTTGAACAAGGCCACATTTTTGTTGTGTGGTAAAGAGTTACAGCCCAGAAGAAGAAGGCTTTAGAAAACATAACGGGAATAAGAAAAAATGCTTGAAACCTGCACTTTCTTCATGACCATGAAGAAGATAGCTTTTGAAAACAATGTGAAAAAAGGAGAAAATGCTGCTTAACCTGCATTTTCTCCTTTTCCCATAATGATTTCGATCCTATCAAAGACAAATTCCATCATTTGAGCCACATTTTAATTGTTGCCTGCAAATGCTTTCAATTTGGCTGAGTCCAAAATTTTGTTGTTTGGTAAAGAGTTAAACGGCATGTGAAAAAAACCTTAATTCAGTGATAATCATTTTTAAAATTTGTTAAGATTACAAAATCTGAACAGCTCCCTTTCATAATAATAAACTTTTGATGTAGAGAGTTAAGAAAATACAGATATACATGTACCTATCACAAGCAATTTCTCCATTTGTGCTGTCAATGTTATCAGATTTTGCTAAAGTATTTCATGAACTTCTTATTCATTGTTTCTCTCTCTTATCCTCATGCAAAACCTAATTTCTCATATAATACTCTGTGTTCTTCATCATATGCCTATAAAACAAATAAATAATAACACCAGTACCATTTGCCACTTATCCTATTTTGATGGACTTTATGGACTATTCCAAATTTCTTAATCCTTTACCAGACGACAAAATTTTAGCCTTGTCCAAATTTAAAGCATATGCAGACGACAATTTCTATGAGGCTCAAATGGTGCAATTTTTCTTTGACAGGGTAGAAAACATTGTGGAAAAAGGAGAAAATGCTGGTTACCAGCATTTTCTCCTTTTCCCACAATGTTTTCAAAAGGTTTCTTTCCCAGGGGCGTCAAAAGGTGGCATTGTGCGGTAAAGGAATAATGCTAAAAGTAGACATGAAGAACCGTCTTCACATGTGTCTATATTTACAGATATAATTTATAAATAATAACATAAAAAATACAAAACTGCTGCAATTATTACTGTTAAAAATGCAAGTAAATAGTAAGATATTCTATTTCATAGAATAAAAATGACGTAGTAAATAAAAATTCTATCTATTCAAATAAATACAGCACCTCCCTGAATGTTTATTTACATTTTCTTTCTGTACAGGTGAATTCTATTTCTTATGAATCCTCAAGAATTCCAGTTTTTTTTATCCCATGAAAACCTAAAATGTTATTTGAATGATGTCACTTTTTTGTCCGTCACAAACATATGATAACAAACATATATATGTGTAGATTTGAATATGTCATCATCTTTCAACAAATCAAACAAATGGTACAAACCCTTTTCAAGGTCTAATTATACACAATTCATAGCAAATGATAATATTTAAAAAATTTTTGGTCATATTTTAGATACATGAAGAAGACGGAGAAGATCTAAGAACAGACCTTAACCCTTTACCACACAATCCCATGTTTTAACGACCCTGGAGAAAGAGACTTTTGAAAACAATGAGGGAAAAGGAGAAAATGCTGGAAACCAGCATTTTCTCCTTTTCCCACAATGTTTTCTACCCTATCAAAGAAAAATTCCACCATTTGTGCCACATTCAAATTGTCGTCTGCAAATGCTTTCAATTTGGACAAGACTAAAATTTTATTGCCTGGTAAAGAATTAACATCCTGTGCAGTCTCATCTTAATTGACAGCATCCAATTAAGCTACTTATGTTATAAAGTGAAAGGGAAGAGTAACACATTTCTTGTCCAATTTTTTGACCTTTGGAAACAAGATAAAATCTATAGAAAACATGTGATTAATATTTGTGCAGAATCTGCAGAGTTCAACTGTTTGAAATTTATTATTTTACTGCAAGTTTAACAATTTTTCAGTCTATTAATATAGTGCGAGTTTTCTTATTCATGCGCTTCCTGCATGCAATACAAAACATTTTCTTTCTAAGCAACTGTTCTTTTTCAGTGAAATGAAGTCAGATTTGAAAGAGGATGTACCTATACTCTTGACCTATTGCCAAAAGTGATACTTCAGACAAGTTAGGCATTTTGACTCCATCTGCCCCTCTTACTATAAAAAAGCAAAAACCTTTGATTTCTCCAATCCATAATATTTTAGACTTGTCTATATTGAAGGTATTTGTAGACACAAAATTTAATCAATAGTTTAACGGAAAAGCAACCATTTTCTCCTTTCTCCACAATGTTGTCAAGTCTTCTTTAAGGTCATAAAAACAAGGAATTTGTAGTATAGGATTAAAATAGGTTACTTTGTCAAATAGAGGAATTTCTCTCATTGCTTAAAAACTTTTCAATGGCTCGCTGACAATCTGGGGAAGGCCATCTATCTAACAACAGATTACATTCTGATTCATTTGTGTGCTCTAGTTTGGACCTCTGCTGACTGCGCATTAACAGCTTTGTGGTTTCCAGAACCTAAAATACATCAATAAATATTCAACACTTTATCATCACATCTCAAAGCATTAGTTTAGAAATACAATAAAAAAGGGATAGGCAAAACTATATTTTTGAGCACTTTCAAATTTTTAGCTCTACTGGCTGTAAGCCAGCAGAGCTTATGTCATGGCGTGCTTTCTGTCGTCCGTCTGTCCGTTAGTCTTTTTCTTTTTTACGCGATGAAGTCCGAATTTGTGGTCGGATTTTCGTGAAACTTGCTGAGTTTGTTTATCTTATCAATAGCTTGAATCCTATTGAATTCGAAAAAAATCTGACAATCAGTGTAGGAAAAGCAGCCATTTAAAGTTCAAAATTTCAATTTCTTGTTTACGCGAAAAAGCCTGCATTTGTGGTTGGATTTTCGTGAAACTTGCACAGTTTATTTATCTCATCAATAGCTTGAACCCTATTGATTTTGGAAATAATCTAACAATCAATGTCGGAAAAGCAGCCATTTAAAGTTCAAAATTTCAATTTCTTGTTTACGCGAAAAAGTCTGCATTTGTGGTCGGATTTTCGTGAAACTTGCAGAGTTTCTTTATCGCATCAATAGCTTGAACCCTAATGATTTTCAAAAAAAATCTGACAATCAGTGTAGGAAAAGCAGCCATTTAAATTTCAAAATTTCAATTTCTTGTTTACGTGATAAAGTCTGCAGTTGTTGTCTGATTTTCATGAAACTTGCAAAGATTGTTTATCTCATCAATAGCTTGAACCCTATTGATTTTGAAAAAAAATCTGACAATCAATGTAGGAAAAGCAGCCATTTAAAGTTCAAAATTTCAATTTCTTGTTTACGCGATAGTCTGCATTAGTGGTCTGATTTTCGTGAAACTTGCAGAGTCTGTAAATCTTATCAATAGCTTGAATCCTATTGATTTTGAAAAAAAATCTGACAATCAGTATAGGAAAAGCAGCCATTTAAAGTTCAAAATTTCAATTTCTTGTTTACACGATAAAGTCTGCAGTTGTGGTCTGATTTTTGTAAAACTTGCACAGTTTGTTTATCTCATCAATATCTTGAACCCTATTGATTTTTGAAAAAAATCTGACAATCAGTGAAGGAAAAGCAGCCATTTAAAGTTCAAAATTTCAATTTCTTGTTTACGCAATTAAGTCCGCAGTTGTGGTCTGATTTTTGTGAAACTTGCAGAGTCTGTTTATCTTATCAATAGCTTGAACTCTAATGATTTTGAAAAAAATCTGACAATCAGTGTAGGAAAAGTAGCCATTTAAAGTTCAAAATTTCAATTTCTTGTTTATGTGATAAAGTCTGCAGTTGTGGTCTGATTTTTGTGAAACTTGCACAGTTTCTTTATCTTATCAATAGCTTGAATCCTATTGATTTTGAAAAAAATCTGACAATCAGTATAGGAAAAGCAGCCATTTAAAATTCAAAATTTCATTTTGTTTACATAATTTAATCTGCAGTTGTGGTCTGATTTTTGTGAAACTTGCACAGATTGTTTATCTCATCAACACTTTGAACCCTATTGATTTTGAAAAAAATCTGACAATCAGTGAAGGAAAAGTAGCCATTTAAAGTTCAACATTTAAATTTCTTGTTTACGCGATAAAGTCTGCAGTTGTGGTCGGAATTTTGTGAAACTTGCACAGATTAATATTAATCTCATCAAAAGTTTGAACCCTATTGATTTTGAAAACAAGAGGGCCATGATGGCCCTGTATCGCTCCACTGGCTTATAAACCATAAATACTAAACATGTCAATTCTGAGCCAAATGGTTTCAAAATGAAGACTTACAAAAGTTTTCTCTGTAAAAGCCCTTGTGAAAGTTGAGACCCGCAAGGCAAAGCCATTTTTGATCCCAGAGCTATAATTACTTGAATCCTGGTAGAGGTCCACAAGATAAAGCCACATGCCAAAATAATACAAGTCTATGCTGTATGGTTATAAATAAGGCGATTTTCAAGTTTTGTCCATATGAAGCCTCTGTAAAACATAAGACCCCTAATGCAAGGCTAATTTCAAAAAAAAAAAAAATCAAAACAGGAAGATTTCTTAAGTTGTCACTATGTAAGCCCATGTAAAACTTGTGACCCCTGCGGCAGGGCCGATTTTGACCCCAGGGCGAAAATTTTGGCCTGCTTGGTAGAGGCCCATTAGATATAGCAACATGCAAAATTTGGTAGCTCTAGGCCTTATGGCTAGGTACAGGAAGATTTTTAAAGTTTTCTCTATATAAGCCTATGTAAAACTTGTGACCCCTGGGGCAGAGCCAATTTTGACCCCAGGGCTATAATTCGAAGAAACTTGATAGAGGTCTACTACATAAAGCTACATGCCAAATTTGGTAGCCCTATGCCTTATGGTTCCAGACAAGAAGATTTTTAAAGATTTCCAATATTTTTCAGTTTTGTTGCCATGGCAACCAGAGTTTTTGAAGGAATCAAATTCTTTCAAGGAATTCTGAAGAGGACCATGCCAGGATCATTTCTGTGAAGTTTCATGAAAATTGGATGGGTAGTTTCAGAGAAGAAGATGTTTGAAATAAAAGTTAACGCACGGACGGACAGACGGACGGACGGACGCACGCACGGACTGACGGACGCACGACGGACACCGGGCCATGACATAAGCCCGCTGGCCTTCGGCCAGTGGAGCTAAAAATCTGACAATCAGTGTAGGAAAAGTAGCCATTTTAAGTTCAACATTTCCTCTTCTTGTTAATGGGTTTTAGTCTACGTTTGTGGCCAGATTTTCGTGAAACTTGCACGGTTTGTTTATCTCATCAATAGCTTGAACTCTATTGATTTTGAAAAAAATCTGACGATCATTATTGGAAAAGTAGCCATTTAATGTTCAAAATGTTCATTTCTTGTTTACATGATAAATTCAGCATCTGTAACTGGATTTTCATGAAACTTGCACAGTTGGTTTGTATCATCAAAAGCTTGAACACTATTGATTTTGACAAAAATTTGACAATCAGTATTGGAAAGGGAGCCATTTAAATTAAAAAATTAACATTTCTAGTTTACGCTTCGACTTGGCATTTGTGGTCGAATTTTCATTCAACTTGCAAAGTTGCTTTATATTATCAATAGCGTGAACTCTATCGATTTTGAAAAACATTCAACAATCAGTATGGGAAAAGGAGCCATTTAAAGTTGAAAATTTACATTTCTTTTTTACGCAATTAAGTCCGCATTTTAGATCCACTTCTTTTGAAACTTGCAAAGATTATTTGTGTCATAAAGGTATTGAACTCTAATAAAAATAAAGAAAATCTAGCAATCAGTTAAGGAAAAGCAGCCATTTGAAGACCAGGGATTGTTTACTCAACACAGTCCACATTAGTAGTCCATTTCTTTGAAATCTGCAAGGATTGTTTAACTCTTTACCAAACAACACATTTTAGGACTGAACCAAATTGAAAGCATTTGCAGACGACAAATTAAATGTTGCTAAACTGACGATTTCTGTCTTACATAGGGCAGAAAACATTGTGGGAAAAGGAGAAGATGCTGGTTATCAGCAGTTTCTCCTTTTCCCACAATGTTTTCAAAAGGCTTGTCCCTAGGGGTCGTTAAAACTCTGGATTGTGTGGTAAAGGGTTAATATACAGTGAGTACTGAAACCTACATGTATCAAATTTGGCTGGATTTCAAACAGTTGGTTTTGAGAAATTGTACTTCAACTTTTTTTTTCACTATTTGTTCAATTCAACATGCCTGCTTGTGCTTTCTTAGTGGGTTCAAGCCTAGTTGCAACAATGCCCCCATTTTTCTTTTGGGGGGTGGGGGGGGGATGTTTGGCTTTCATCTTTTTTGCATTATGAATTCATAATGTATGCTAGAAAAAAGCCAAACTCACTGCCAGTAGAGCAATTTCAGGCCCTCAAGGGCCTCTAGTTACAGTGTATTTTTGTAGTTATTCAAACAAAATAAATGTAACACATTGAACTTTCTGGCTGTTATGAACAGTCAACAGAAAAGAAATAGGATCTGGAAGAGCAACATAATATTATCAGGGCTCGAAATTAACACTAGCAAACTCGCAAAATGCGAGTGGAAAATTGATTTTGCGAGTAGATTTTATGACCACTAGCATTTTTTTGCGAGTACAAATGAAAATTTGTTTGCCAACCGTAATGACCCAGTTGTGACTGGTTTGCGCTATTATACCATGCCGACTGGTTTACAATCCTAATCTTAGCTCTTACGGTTCCATTCAGCTATGGAATTTTTTGCAAATTGTAAACCAGTCTATTTTTAGCAGATGACAACAATGTCTAAGCGGTCGATTTCCAGTTTTTTTCAGCCAGTTAGCCAGGCTTCTTCAAGTAAAGCCGAATCTTCCAAATCTCCGGAGAAAAAACAACCCAAGAGTAAAATGCCTTCTGAAAAAACAGTAAAGAAGTAGGAGCATGATCTGCACATATCTCTCCGTTATGAAAGTGACAGCGAGGGAAACGTTACGAAAATCTACTGCACCGATTGTTGTCTATACAATCCTGATCAAACGTCATCGGTAATAGTAAAACATTGTTTTAACCATAAATATTGAAAGATATTATAGTGTATTTCTTACAGTTATTAATAGCTTGGAACACTATAAGTCTCGAGTAGGAAATAATGATGATTCGTACCAATTACAATTCGTACACAGCCTGTTTTCACATTTTTTTCATTTTATAAATAACATCATGAGAACCTACTCAGTTAACAGTATTACAGAATATTGAATACATCATCATCCCACTGGGCACCAACAAATCTTTCTATCTTTTTGACATTCATTTTAATGAATGTTAAAAATTTAGCAAAATTTGCTAGTGAGCGTCAATTTTTGCTAGTAAAAATTTTGTCCACTAGCAAAAATTTGCTAGTGGCAAAAAAAGTTAATTTCGAGCCCTGATTATGATCATTGGATCAATACCCAACTGCCATAGTGATATATTTATACCTTTCCTGACAGAAGAGCCATGTGTTGTACCCGAGGTATGACTTCTTGCATCATACTAGTGGGCCAGTACACTTGGGAAACAAGACCAAGTTGACAAGCTTCTATTGCTGTTATTTTCCTTCCACCAATCAAAAGCTCATTGGCCTGAGATTAAAAAAAAAGGGCAACTTTTCATAGTTATAAACTGTTTAACCCTTTACCAAATGACAAAATTTAAATCTGTCCAAATTGATAGCATTTGCAGATGACAAAATTAACCCTTTCCCAAACAACAAATTTTGGACTGGTCCAAATTGAAAGAGTTTGCAGACGACAATTTCAAATTTGATGAAAATGGCAGAAAGGTCTCAAAAAGGGTAGAAAACACTGTGGGAAAAGGAGAAATTGCTCGTTACGAGCAATTTCTCCTTTTCCCACAGTGTTTTCAAAAGACTTGTACTGCAGACGCGTGAAAACCAGGGCTTGTTTGGAAAAGGGTTAAAGTGCTTGGAAAATTGAAAATTGTTTTGTGAAGGGTAGAAAACATTGTGGGAAAAGGAGAAAATGCTGGTAACCAGCATTTTCTCCTTTTCCCATAATGCTTTCAACAGGCTTCTTGCTCAGGGTCATTAAAAGTCGGGATTTTGTGGTAAAGGGTTAAACTTGTTGCATACAATATATTTCTCAACAATTAACATGTATTCTCTAATCTTACATAACAAACTGGCATAAACTTATAGAACAATATACATGTACTGTCAATCAAGTTTCCCTGCAAAAATGCTGAAAACAACAGCATTCTTTCTACTAAAAAGAAGGAGCCTTGAGAACTTTTGGGGACAAGGTGTAAGAACTCTACTTTAAAAGTGTTTTCATAGTAAAACATCTAATAGACAATGTGTCCACTTTTTCATAGGAAAAGATCATCAAACTTGGGCTGTACTGGACCAATAATAACAAAAGCATTTCCAATAAAGCAAATGTCCTACAGCAAGATTTCTTGATTTCCTATAGGGACACTCTCCATGTAAAGTTAGGCACATTCATCACCAAGGTGTCAACACTGACAAGCAAACAGTGAACAGCTGAACTTCTGCAAGGAAGGGACACTTTTCAATATGAAACAGCTAATCACAGATTATCTGAAGGTGGTTAAAAAGTCAGTAATTTTCTGTATAACCATTTCTTAACCCTTTCCCAAACAAGCCCTGGTTTTCACGTGTCTGCAGTACAAGTCTTTTGAAAACACTGTGGGAAAAGGAGAAATTGCTCGTAACGAGCAATTTCTCCTTTTCCCACAGTGTTTTCTACCCTTTTTGAGACCTTTCTGCCATTTTCATCAAATTTAAAATTGTCATCTGCAAACTCTTTCAATTTGGACCAGTCCAAAATTTGTCATTTGGGAAAGGGTTAAAATGCTTTTTAAATGTACATACCATTGCAACCCCAACACAATTAGGTAGTGTGAAGGATGCACAACCTTCAGGGGTCTGAGACAGTTCAGCATATGGCATATAAAATGAGGCCTTGTCACTTGCGTAAACAATGTCACATAATGGGAGCAGAGCACAACCTAACCCAATGGCTGGACCTGTCACCACAGCAACAAGCAACTTTGGGAATGTGATAAACTTCTTTACAAGATCCCTGAAAATATCAAACAAGGAGTCTAAGATGTCAGATAAATCTATATCAATTTTTCATCCTTTAACTCTTTACCAAACAACAAAATTTTGCACTGGTCCAAATTGAAAGCATCTGCAGATGTCAAATCAAATGTGGCTCAAAAATTGAGGTTTGTTTTGGGAAGGGTAGAAAACATTGTGGGAAAAGGAGAAAATGCTGGTTACCAGCATTTTCTCCTTTTCCCACAATGTTTTCAAAAGGCTTTTTCTTCAGGGTCGTTAAAAGTCGGAATTGTGTGATAAAGGGTTAAAAGATATATCTCATCATTTCAGTTACATATGAGTTGTCATCTGCAGATGCTTTCAGTTTTAAAGAGTCCAAAATTTGTCGCTTCAGGAAGAGTCAAGATTGTAATTTAGTTTCTCTTTCAAGAACTGTTTGACAAAATCTGAGCAATTCTGACTACAAAACTTTGCCATTACAAAATATGAGTATGTGATTTTGCTTACCTATAAGGTATAATATTACTATTTACATTGCAGCTGAGTTATATTCCTGTTGGTCAAAAATAAACTTTAAATTCTGTCCACTTAATCTGTTGCAATTACATGTATGTAAAAACAATCATGAACTCTTTACCTAGATGACAAAATTTTAGATTTGTCCAACTTCAAAGCATTTGCAGACAACAAATTATATGTAGCTAAAAATTACTGGATTTGTCTTTTGAAAGGACAGACCAGCATTTTCTCCTTTTCCCACAATCTTTTCACGTCTTTTTTTTCCCCTCAGGGGCAATACAACAGGAGATTCTTCAGTAAAGGTTGAAACTTTTTAAGTCACCCTGATAATCCTGATTCAAATATTTAAAAAAAAAAAAAAAAAATGGCACAAAACAAAATGTAAGTAATTCTAGCATACCTAAGAGCTTCTGACATTTTTCTTGCTGCCGACTTTTTGTCCCCTGAAGTCAGATAATGTAGATCTATCCCAGAACAGAACACATTATCCAGTCCACTGAACATTACCAGATTGCTGTCATCATACTTGGCTGCACCGAGGGCCGAGATTATCTCTTGTATCACCTGAAGCAAAAAACAAGGTACCAGTCTTTTCTTTATTGTTTGATGATAACCCAGAAGTCTAGTTAAGAGGTTGTATTCTTATTTTTCAATTCATGTATCAAGTTCAAAAACCTTTTTTGTTGGTACATACTGGAGTACTTTCAAAGAAACAATTTCAATGCCTACCCACATCATTGGTTTCAGTGGATAACTCATTAAATTTCAACACTGATAAATGTGTACATAAAAAATTCTCTTTTTTACTCTTTACCAAACAACAAATTCTAAATTCTATCAAATTCAAAGCTTCTGCAGACAACAATTTCCAAAGTGACAAAAATAAATTGAAGTTCTTTGACAGGGAAGAAATCCTTGTGGGAAAGGAGGAAATGCTGGTTACAATTGTTTTCTCTATTTCTCACGTTTTCAAGAGCCTCTTTCCTGGAGGACTTTAACTCTTTACCACACAATCCCAACTTTTAACGACCCTGTGAAAGAGGCCTTTTGGAAAGGGGGGGGGGGGGGGGGGGGGGGGAGAAAATGCTGGTAACCAGCATTTTCTCCTTTTCCTACAATGTTTTCTACCCTTCCCAAAATAAATTTCAATTTTTCAATAAAATTTATTTTGTCGTCTGCAAATGCTTTCAATTTTGACCAGTCTAAAATTTTGTCGTTCGGTAAAGAGTTAAAACTTCAGACTGTGTGGTATAGGGTTAAAACCTTTACCTGTTTGCAAGAAACAACAAAATTGTAATTTATATATACCAAGTTTCATCCATCTCTTGCTTCAAAACCCCCTCTGTACTGTATCACAGAGCTGTGAAACATGAAAGACAGAATTCAACTTCACTGTTTTGAGATGAAATTTGTTTTTTCAGTGGATATTCCTGATGTTAGATACTCTCTACCAAGTAAAAACTGAAAATCAACTTACAGTCTTATAATCATAGAAATGTTATTGTTTAAGAAACGTAACAGTGCTAACTAACCTGAGGATTCAAGGCATTTTTCATCTTTGTATGTGTGTTCAACCAAATCTGTGTATATCTATTGCACTTTTTAATCAAAATCTCCTTATATTTGAAAGCGCATTCAGTCGCTCTCACACTTAGTCTTCTCTCCACATCTTCCAAATCCTCTTCCCCATTTCTTTTACTTTTTTTTGGATGCAGTTGATGTGGGAGGTTTTCAAGGAGAACTTTGTATGACATGGAAGCAGGACTTATAGGTAAACTGGCCTGACAGTCTGTGTTGGGGTGGACATTGCCTTCCTGAGGTGAGGTCCAGTTCAGATGTGATTGACTGGGCTGGGAGGATGTTGGTATGCCTGTAGTTAATGGGCCTGTATGCTTGACTGTTGTGTACAGTAATGTTGGAGATACTGGGCGCACTGTGATTGAAAACAAAATAGTAAACTTGCAGAAAAACTACGAAATAACTCTTTTATTCTCCCTCAATTTATTCTCAACTCTCAAAATTCCAAGTATGACTTCAAGTGGATAAAGTTGATGAATATTACTCCCTGCATTCACTAACTGTTCAAAATTCAATTCTATTGTGAGATTCTAAGGACCTCCCTCTTTTTAAACCCTTAACCCTTTCCCAAACAAGCCCTGGTTTTCACATGTCTGCAGTACAAGTCTTTTGAAAACACTGTGGGAAAAGGAGAAATTGCTCATAACGAGCAATTTCTCCTTTTCCCACAGTGTTTTCTACCCTCTTTGAGACCTTTCTGCCATTTTCATCAAATTTAAAACTGTCATCTGCAAATTCTTTCAGTTTGGGCCAGTCCAAAATTTGTTGTTTGGGAAAGGGTTAATTGAATCCAATTCTAAATTCAGAAAGTAACAAAACTTCTGACTGGCTAAACCACATTTGGTTTAGTCAGTCAGAAATTGTGTTACTTCGAAATTTAGAAAAAAGACCCCTGACTTAGATCATACCGGTAGTGATTGTTCCATATTTAGATTTTTTTTCCAAACAATGATTCATAGTAAACTTGATTGCAAACTTAGATGGCAAATACTGAATCAGTCATCTTCAAAGTTGATCATTTTCATTACCTGTGGTTTGCCAGCAATCACCTTAATTTAGTGATATTTTTAGATTTGGTAAGATTATAAAATCTGAGTAGCTCCCTTTTGATGTGGAGAGTTAAGAAAATACAGGTATATATTTACCTATCACAAACAATTTCTCCATTTGTGTTGTCAATGTTATCAGATTTTGCTAAAGTAGATTTATGTGTCACTGTCAGAAGTTACAGACAACTATGTTTCAGACAAGGTTAACCCTTTACCACACAATCCCGACTTTTAATGACCCTATGAAAGAAGCCTTTTGAAAACATTGTGGTAAAAGGAGAAAATGCTGGTAACCAGCATTTTCTCCTTTTCCCACAATGTTCTCTACTCTTCCCAACACAAATTTCAATTTTTATGTCAAAAATATTTAGTTGTCTGCTAATGCTTTCAATTTGGATGAGTCTAAAATTTTGTTGTTTGGTAATGATTTAAATTATTCTATTCATAACTATAGTAAGTGGGTGCACTTACCAGGTTTATTTGAAGTTGTTTGTTTCAGACTGTCTAACAGTCTGATTTTCTTTGATTTACTACTTTTGCTGACAAGATCAGTAGCTGATGCTGACTTTGACTTCTTTGCTTTCTTTTCCTCTTGTTCAACCTTTTTGGTTTTGAGTTTCTTAGCCGATGTGTCCAGGTCTCTTTTCACAGGTGCTAAACTGTCTATGTTATTTTCAATGCTATGAGCAAGTTCCAAGTCTGACAGTGAATACAGAATGTCATCATCATCATCAGAATCTTCATTCTCAGTTGTTATGCTAACATTTACCTTGTCTGGTGAATCTTTTCTAACTTTTGAAGCCTTTGGAATTTTATTTCTTGATTTTTTACTGGCATCATTAGGTTTTTCATTATGCAAAATATCTTTATTGTGGTCCATTTTCTTTAATCCGATCAAATTTGCTACAGACAATTTTAACTGCTCCTTCTTTTTCTTATTAGGAGAGACTAAGCTGACTTTTGAAGTCTTCTTAACTGAGAGCGAAACAGAGATCATTTGCTGTTTGGAAACTTTAGTTGTGCTTTCAGCTGCCACATGCTTATTTTCCTTTGGTTTGGGTGATGGTAAAGTTTTTTTCACTTTATCAGTTTGCACATTAGAGGTCTTTGAGACATCAGCTGATGGTGATACTGCTGCAATCTTGCTTTCTTCTGTTAATGTCTGGTTTAGAACATCATCTTTCCTTTTCTTTACACTTCCAGGTCTATTGCGAGATTCTAAGGACCTCCCTCTTTTTATACCCTTTGATGCCAAGTTCATTACTTTTTTATTTATTCCTGACAATATTTCAGCTGATTTTAATTTTGCAGCTTTTATGTTCTTTGGATCAACAGTTTCCTTTCTTTTATCTTGAGTGTGTGTCAGTTCTTCATGCTTATTTCCACTTTTTTCTTTTCCTGCCGTTTTCAACACCTTGATATCTGCAACTACTCCTGTTTTTCCTACTTGTTTCCTGTTATGTTTGGCTTTTTTGTCTTTATTACCAGTACTTTTATCTTTATTCTTGTTCATATTAGAATTTATTTCTTTTATCTGCTTCATATCCTTCCCTGTTTCTGTCTGAACATTACTAGTACCTTTCTTTTTTGAAAGCTCTATTTTAGCCCTAGATTTTTTGGCAGGCACAGATGTTGACTGAGGACTAGATTGAGAGACTGCATGACTAATATCAGCTGAAAGTGGAGCTTGAACCTGGTCTGCTCCTTTACTTGATTTATTCTTACTTTTCACATTTCTATTTGTTTTTAATATTATCTGCGGTTTTGTGGATTTGGTCAGAAGGGCCTTCTGTAGTCTTGGTTTCTTCCTTATCTTCACAGGCAAAGTTTTCATAGGTCCTCTTTTTGCCATTTTGGTTTATTCAGCCTCTTTTACAAGCTGGTCTGATAGCGTTTCCTTCTTGCTGTCTCTCCAGTTACTGTGTGTTCCTTTGGTTGAAGAGAAAGAAAAACCCTTTAAAGATGGCCTGCCTTTTTTCTGGATTTGAATGAAGGTTTAACCTCTTCCATGCAGTTGATCCACCATGTCCTTTGCCCTGTCAGACAAAAAAGCTGTTATTAATCTATGAAAGTAAGGAATTCAATATTTTGAAATATCTTTTAAGAAATGTAACAGTATGGTCATGGTACTTGTCGGACAAACTGCCTTTGACTCTTTAGTAGACAACAAAAATTCAGACAAGTCAAAATTGACAGCATTTGCAGATGACAAATTAAATGTGGCTCAAACTATTGACCTGTCTTTCAGAAGTCCGAAAACACTGTGGGAAGAAGGAAATACTGTGTACCAGCATTTTCTTGTTTTTTCATAATGTTTTCAAAAGCTTTCTTTCTTGATGTTGTTAAAACTCAGGATCATGCGGTAAACAGTTAAGTTTGGCCTACTAGTATCTAACATTTGATACTAATTATAAAATTGTATACATGTCATGTACTTCAAGAAATACTTTAAGGGTTTAATGATATAAAGGCAGCTTTAAGGTATTGACATCCTATTTCAAACTGGAAAATACAGTAGTATAATTGGCTATAACTTTCCTGCAGAACACTGAAAAAGAAACGAAAATCCTCATTTTGATACCTTATTGACAGGTTTTTTAAATGCTACTTTCATTGTAATTTCAGCCATATCACAGCAACTGCTAACTTATGAATGAGTACTTTGCGTAACCTGGATTTTACCAATACTAGGCTGGGAATCTGAAATGCATTACCAAAGGTAACACCCAAAAATAAAAGAACAGTGCCAATGCCCTAGGTAAGGATCAAATCCAAGGCCTCTGGTCCTGGATAACTAATGTGACTTCTTGTCTACTCTGCCATGCAGGACCCCTATTGAAAAGTGCACAAATGTACAAACAAAACTTCAAAACCTTTTTGCTTTAAATAATTAACAAGGAAGTACATAAAATGTTAAGCACAGAAAAACAATCAAATCTATTCATTTGACATCCCTGGTCAGGGACAGTTCATTTTTTAAGAACAGACAACAACTTTTAATAGTTTACCAGATGACAAATTTTTAACCCTTTCCCAAACAAGCCCTGGTTTTTATGTGTCTGCAGTATAAGTCTTTTGAAAACACTAGGGGGAAAGGAGAAATTGCTCGTAACAAGCAATTTCTGCTTTTCCCACAGTGTTTTCTACCCTTTTTGAGGCCTTTCTGCCATTTTCATCAAATATAAAATTGTCGTCTGTAAACTCTTTCAATTTGGACCAGTCCAAAATTTGTTGTTTGGGAAAGGGTTAAACTTTTCCACCTTCTGGAATTGATATTTGTCCATTTCGACATTCCTATAGACTGAGCATGTTAACTCTTTACCAAACGACAAAAGTTAAGACTCATCCAAATTGAAAGCATTTGCAGACGACAAAATAAATGTGACTCAAAAATTGAAATTTGTTTTGGGAAGAGGAGAAAACATTGTAGGAAAAGGAGAAAATGCTGGTTACCAGCATTTTCTCCTTTTCGCACAATGTTTTCAAAAGGCTTCTTCCTCACAGTCATTATTAGATTGTGTGGTAAAGGGTTAAAGAACATGGCATAACTTGGGATGGATTTTGTCCTGTATCTTGCACAGTGTTTCTACTCACATCTTTTTTGGGGTACAAGTTTGAGCTTACCCATATTATTTTTAAGAGCAGATGACTGCAGAGTGACTCATCAAAACAAATTTTCAATACACCATACCCTTACTTTCCTCCATAGAAGCTCTAAAATTGTCATTATAAAGTGCATCCCTAGAATTTCTCTTGCACTCTTGACCAATTGACATGATTCTTACATGCAACACATAATCTTTATGTAGTTGACATTTCAGCATAACTTTACAGTATGCTGAAATTCACTCTTAATTAAGAAGTTACAGGCCATACACTAATATAATTCCCCCCCCCTTAAAATTCTTTATTTTTACACATCTGACCTTGCCATGACCTTGACATTTGACAAACAGACATGGTTCTTACGACTTATCATTTTTAAGTGCTTGCCAGTTCTACAGTTACACTGAAATTCATTAACACTGAATTAAAAAAAAAAAAATGTAATTGGCCGGACACAAACATAACCCCCCCAAAATGTCTCTATTGAAACATACTTGTCCTTGCTGTGACCTTGACCAACAGTCATGCTTCCTGCATGCATCACATTGTCTGTATCATGTATATGGTGACAATTCTGCAGTTATACTGAAATCCATTCATTAACTTAATATGTTACAGCCCAGACAAACACTACCCCTCAAAAACACACTTGACCTTACTGTACCTTGACCTTTGACCTACGGACAAACATGACTTGCATGTGACACTTCGTCTTTATGTGGTTGACAGTTGATATTTGTGTAAATTGTAATGTTATTTTGAAATTAAGTATACATAATAGTGGCAAAAGTTATAATCCAGACACAAAAATGTCACCAAGGGACCAACTAAACAAAAACTAAATGCACCCGATTTTTTTTTTTTTTTGGAGTGGGGGGGATAAAAAGGGGGAAGATTGCTTGTTAACAGCAAGTTCCCCTATGTTCTTTATGTCACTTCAGTTCCCTTTCTAAATTCGGGTTATTCCACTGATCATGGCTTTGGAATCTTTGAATAAGCTTTATGATTTAGCACTGAAGAAATGGGTATATGCATACGATTCTAGTAAAGAATAATCAAAATTTTGTAACAAAGGAAAAGCCCATTCACTTTCCAGGTTTGTGCAACGGAACCTTACTTGAATCGGGGGAAATCAAGACATTTGAATGCCTTTCATACTACATAAGATATTTGTTAGTCTAAATGCTTACTTCGTCACTCAGTTCTTGCTAATTCGTGCCATTTTCTTGGAGGAATGCCGTTAAATTAGTCGACAAATTTCTTATATCGGGTTGAAACTCAGAGGCCCGCCATGTTGGATATTTCTGCGGACGGCCACCGGTCTCCGATAGAGGGCGTAAAAAATCCAAGATGGCATCTTGCATGTGCCGACAGACGATATCTCCTGTGCGAATGTAAGAAACTTTTAAAAGATTCTAACGCTACAAAATTCCATGGAAATTCTGTCACGCTGCAGTTGTGTTTCGTTTTTCTGGTAATAATTAGGCGACTTAAAGTTAGGGCTACAGCACAATTCAGATCATTTAAATTTTGCTCACAGGCTCTGAAGGATCCATCGTTACAGATAATGACCTTTGGCCCAAGACTCTGCCGTTACCTTACCACAAAATTAGTGATTTGTCCATAGCGAAACAAAGGTAGCCAATTAGATGTGACTCAAAGAATGCGATATATATTTATGAAAGTGTAGAATACTGTCATAATACCAGCAACACCCCACCACTTTACAGTTCTGGTCACCAGCATTTTCTCTTTTTCCCTCACTTTTCCCAAAGCAGTGTCTCCAGGTATAGTACCTCTTGCCCCAGAGGCTAGGGGTATGGTACCATAGCCAGAGACTCAAGGGATAGGGATATGGTACCATACTTGCAGACGACCATGGTAGTATGCCAAATAAGTTATCAAATACTTGTATCTGATTTCCAGCTCATTAACTCTTTACCACAAAATAACGAGTTTTATCGACCCTCAAGCCTTTCCCAAACAAGCCCTGGTTTTCACGTGTCTGCAGTACAAGTCTTTTGAAAACACTGTGGGAAAAGGAGAAATTGCTCGTAACGAGCAATTTCTTCTTTTCCCACAGTGTTTTGTACCCTTTTTGAGACCTTTCTGCCATTTTCCCAATACAACCAACCAACCAACAATCTGCCATTTTCATCAAATTTGAAATTGTTGTCTGCAAACTCTTTCAATTTGGACCAGTCCAAAATTTGTCGTTTGGGAAAGGGTTAAGAAAAAAAACACTTTTGAAAATATTGTGGAAAAATGAGAAAATACTGGTAACCAGAATTTTCTGTGTTTCCCACAATGTTTTCTACCCTCCCTAGAACAAATTTCAGCTTTTGAGTCACATCTATTTTGACTTCTGCAAATGCTTTGAATTTGGACATGTCTAAAATATTGGTAAAGAGTTAAATGTTTGACGATATTGTTTGTATCGATTAGGCAACACAATAATTGATTCACCTTTCAAATGTACAAGTATGTCATTGTTGGTAAGAAATAAGTGGAAGCAAAAATTTATTGCGGGATTGCAGTTAAAGGCCTAATATCAGCCAAATGTAAACAATGTGGATGTTAAAATGCATTTATAATCCCTATTTAATTACCATTTTATCACAACCTCACATCAATTTCAGTATTTTCAAGATCTACACCTTTGAAAAGTTACATAATCTACCCAAAGGTTGACTTCCTTGCAAAAATGGTGAAATTTAGATACAGAATATTGTGCTGACTTTTCATGTGCAGAAAATTAGTCAGATACAAGTACTTGATAACTTATATTGCCATACCCAGAGCCAGTCCTACTAGGGAGTAGAGTTGTCTCCAGGTACAATCCCGTATTCCTATTCCTTGAGTCTCTGAGGCTAGAGTAACGGTACTGTACCCAGAGACACTGCCTTTCTCAAAAGACTTCCAAGGATAGAGAAATCTTTTGCAGTGTTTTGGTCATTTATTCAAAGTACCAATTCATGTAGTAAGAAAGGGTAAATGATAAAGATTTTTAAAAGTGTAAGTGAGCTGTATTCAATTTACACTACAGATGAAATGGATTGTTCTATTGCTGTTCTGCTTTCATGAGAGAAATATGCAGACCAAAAGGTAACCTTAATGACAGGGTAACCTTGAGATCAGATCACACATTCAGGGTAGCTTGGTGATATCGTGTATACTCTTTTCATTAAATATGACAGGCTTTATTCCACCTCTGTCCAAAATGTGAGATGCTTTAACACTAGTAAAATGACAATGGGAGCGTTTGATGCAGAGTTTAACAAAGCTAAAGAAAGACTGAACACACTGAAAGAGGACCCAGGAAATGAAGTCAAGCTACAGATATATGCCCTGTTTAAGCAGGTCTGTCTTCTGTTTGTGTATTTTTGAGTCCTTCAATATACTTCAGTATACTTTTGACTTTGTTGAACTCTTTACTATACCTTGGTCTAGAATTAAGGAAAACATGCTTCAAAAAGAAGCATCTTCTTTCATTTCCATAGTGTTTTCTAAAGTCTTCTTCCTGAAGGAACTTTCAACAAGGGGTTTCTGGTAAAGGGTTAACCCTTTACCAAACAACAAAATTTTAGACTAGTCCAAATTGAAAGGATAGAAAACATTGTGGGAAAATGCATTTTCTCCTTTTCCCACAATTTTTTTGAAAACATTATTCCTCAGGATTGTGTTGTAAAGGTTAAATTGATTTGTACACCAGTATTTGAGTCATACATGTATTATGGAAACTGCCTGCCCATTCATGTCTTTTCTGAGTTTTAACACCAATTCTCAGCTGAAGTTATGCTCTACCCTGCCAAAGGACTCTTAATATGATCAGGGTAGCCAGTTGGAATTAAACCAAGATTTCCTGACTACAAAAGCCAGTGCTATTAGTGATAAGCTACAATTTAATGTCACAAAGGACCCCATACTTTGTTGAAGCTAATGACTACCTGAGTTAGGGAGTTCAAAGGAAGTAAATTAATAATACATGTATCACATGCTAAAAAATTTGTGCATTACTGTGTACTGACTTGAGATTCTTATTACTTCTCTCTCATACCTATTTACAAAACAACCCAGTGTTTTTACAAGTCTAAAGTCTGAAGAAAGGTTTTGACAACACTGGAAAAAGGTAACCAGCATTTTCTCCTTTCCCTTCAGTAATTGCCCCTCTTTCTAAGACAGATAACATTACATGGAATAGAGCTATGTTGATTTTGTTGTCTGCAAATGCAATTTTGACAAGCCCAATACAATCATGTACTTTGTTGTCTAGTAAAATTTAATAGGTTACTCATTACTTCCTAAAATGAATTTGTAGCACAAAGCTTTAAAAACATCCATGTAAAAGATGGGTCATCAACATGAATTACAGTTTAATATGTAAGTTCATGTGAAAACATTATGGCAAAAGGAGAAATAGCTAGTTACTATCAATTTCCTCTGTTGTCACTATGTTTTTTAGATCGGTCTTATTCTTGAAAGATAAAAAGTTGTCAACAGGTGTGTGTATTTACTAGATGACTAAATTTAAGACTGATCCTAATTGAAAGCATTTGCAGACAATAACATAAATAGGGCTCAAATGATGGTATTTGTTCTAGCATTTTCTCCTTTTTCAACACAGTTTTTGATAGCATTCTACCTCAGGGTGGTTAAATAGAGGATCGTTTAGTAAAGATCTATTGCAGATTTGATTTTATTTATAATTTCATTGCAGGCCACAGTTGGTAAATGTAATGCGCCTAAACCAGGTATGATGGATATTGTGGGGAAGTATAAATGGAGTGCATGGAATGATCTAGGAGACATGTCACAAGTAAGATAGTCTGTTTAGCAATTTCTGACTGACTTAGACCAGTAATTTTTTTAGCCATTTATTTTCTCTCCCCCCCCCCCCATTTCATGACACTATTTATTTGTTACCAGTGTTTTCTCCAGCTGTTGTCTAGAGTGCGCCCAAAAGGGCCCACTCCAACAAATTTAGTGAGCCTTTTATAAAGTTAGCGGGCCAATCAGAAAAATGGGCACTTTCGAGGAATACCACATAAGAAAACTAAATCCCACTTGAACTTACTAGAACTGGGATTCTTGAAAATATTCATGGATATTTTTCATTTTTATGTCTGATGCAGACAACGTACGATATCAGCAAATCAGTACGGTCAGTGAATAAAACGCCATTTGCACCATGTACTCTTTGTCCCGGTGCGTGATTGAAATGCTCCTATTTGGCAGTTGGACATTACTTTCCTTTTGTGTAGTGGTCTACAATAAGAATTTATAAAATCGGATGTATTAATGTCAAATATTTTACCAAAAAGTTATTGTCGTACTCAACTTACCTGTTGGGTGCTTGAAGTAAAATTTTATACTGTATCCAGCCCATATCTTCTAGATACTTTCAAATGTGCATAGAAATTGATAAGTGCCTGATTAATCCAGTCTTGATTTTGTAGACTGGAAGCAATGCGTTATAAATAGTTCTGGGTAATGTGTACATGTAATAATGTGTAAAAAGATAAAAACAAGTCTCACTTTCCTATTTACAAGGTCAAAGTTAAAAATCTCAGTTGAGGCATTTAACTGCACCCCAAAAGGCCCAAACTGCACATTCTAGTGTGCCTTTTGTAATTTTACAGTGCTAAAAAATGCAAAAAGGCAGGCCTGAGAAAACACTGTTGTTACTATAGAGTTCTATGGTTAACTCTTTACCAAACAACAAAATTTAAGACCAGTCCAAATTAAAAGCATTTGCAGATGACAAACTCAGTGCTGCACAAATTCAGAAATTTTTCTTTCAAAGGGCTGAAAAAATTGAGAGAAAATGCTGCATACCAGCATTTTCTCTTTTTTCCACAACATTTTCAAAAGTCCTTTCATAAAAAGCTGGGATTGTGCGGGAAAGGGTTAAAGAATGTTTTGTTTTCAGTCATTATAATTTAACTTTATGTTTTACACTATGCTTAGGTTTGTATCAAATCCGCTTTTTGATCCAATTCTTTAAAATTTTCCATTGATTTATGATTTATGTTTTTCAGCTTGAAAATCTGTGGAACTTTTTTCATCAATTAGTGTATCCCTTTGATACACAATCCCAAGGTTAAGCAACCCTGGGAAAGTAGGCTTTTGAAAACATTGTTGGAAAAGGAGAAAATGCTGGTAACCAGCATTTTCTCCTATTCCCACAGTTTTTTCTACTGGATCAAAGACAAATTTCATCATTTGAATCATATTAAATGCTTTGAATTTGGATGAGTGTAAAATTCTGTTGTTTGGTGAAGAGTTTAGCTACAGTTTATTAATATTTTATGTGAATGATCAAATGTGCAAAACATGCTTTGTTGAAATAATCATGGCATGCCATAAAGTAAGCCTTTTTTGGTCTTTGCTTATTTTTTTGATGAAATGTTGCATAACAGATTTCAGATTATTATCATTGTCCATGCCAACTAAGGATCACTTGTCTACAAAACGTGTCCATTGTGGTTAGCAAGAACTTTGGCCTTATAACCTAAAGGTCCCAAGTTCAACACCGGGCAGCGGGTGTCAACTTTAGGACTGTATATTGGCCCACACATTTAGCGCTAGTACTGGTGTAGTTTCCAGGAAGCAGAATCAAGAGAAATCAGTATAAGCTGCAAGAACTTAGTTTCTCAATTGATGTAAGATAAATATGTTTAACTTGTCTACAAAGCAGTGGTCAATACATAGCCTCTTGTTAATTCATGCCTTCAAGGACCTTTTTTTTTCTGCCTTTGTTAAACGTCATAGATCTATTTACTTGGGTATGTGCACATTTCAAATAGAAGTAAACATGGACCCAGCATGGCATTGAGGCTGAAGATGGTAAAGTAGGAATCATGTTTGCCCACTATTTATTTTATGAAATAAATGAGAATTTTCTTATTTCCATTTTCTTTAAATTTGTCTAATCTCGACTAAGACTAAAGTATACAAGATACTTACCATGGCTTGCAACCTACAGGTGTCATTCTTGTCAATTTGTTTACTGAGAAAATATTATTTTGCGCCCTTATTATGAAATACTTTACTTTATGAGGATGAGGCACAGAAAAAATACATAGATCTTGTAAACACCTTAGCTGGAGCAGCAGAAGAGCCTGCACAGAGTACTTCTGAGTCAACCGAAAGTTCTGTGTTTGAAACTCTTGCAGTAACAAACAAGAACGGTATATACAGCATCACACTGAACAGACCAAACAAAAAGAATGCCATAAATTTTAAGGTAAGAGTCTCTTTTTACTTTTTTGCCAAGACTGATCCAAATTTTAGACTCATCCATTATGAAGTATTTGCAGTCTACATGTTAAGTGTGATTAAACAAAATGAACACTGAAGAGGAAATGCTAGTTATTAACATTTTCTCACCATGTTCTCACCATGTTCTCAAAGGCCTCCTTTTTTGGAGTCATAAAAAGACAGATTTGTCTAGTAAAGGGTTTGCACTGCAGCATGAAAATTTTAACCCTTTACCACACAATCCTGAGTTTTAACAACCCTGAAGTAGACAGCTTTTGAAAACAGTGTGGGAAAAAAGAGTAAATACTGTCATTATATTTGGTTTGTCTGTAAAAATCTTAATTTCTACCTTTAACAACAAATAAAGGGATACTGAAGCTTGAATGTTTGTGATCTGATAAAAACACTCTCTATTAGGTGCACATTTCCTCTTTGTTAACATCTTATTGCAATACACTTTGGAAAGTTACTTTACATGGTTGTTAGATTTGTCTTGAATTCATGTGTTTCTATGTCTTATCTCATTACTACACAAATATGATACATTCATTTCCATAAAGTAGACCGCTCTCATCATTGGGGGAAAGGCATAATTGCTTGTTGCAAGTTGTTCACCTTTTCCAATGATGTTTCACCTTTTTTAAACAAGGTATTTTTCTTTCCTTCAAGCGTGTCTTTTATTGCAAGTATTTAATTAACTTAATTTTAACCTGTCTGTTAAAAATATAGGTCGTTATCTCCTTTGAGACTATCATTGTAAAATAATGTTAGGTATCATAAAGTAAGGTTTTACTAAAAATATTTTGGCAAAAGAAATCAGTATGAGAAGTTTCTTTTCTCCACTGTTTTTTTCAATCCTTTACCAGATGAAAAGACAACACACTAAATTTGGCTAAGATTATGTGATCTGTCTGTGAAATAGTAAGAAATATTGTGGCAAAAGGAGTAAATGCTGGTCACCAGCATTTTAACCCTTTGCCACAAAGTTTTCAAAAGGCCTTTTTCTCAGAGTCATTAAAATGTGGGATTGCAAAGAGTTTAAGTGGTTTTGCCTGATGAAGAATAGTTGTATGCAGATTATAATGGGGTGATTGATACCAGCCTAGTCAACATGGTTACACCTAAATCATCTAATGTTATTTTATCTGTAGATGTATGAAGAGTGGGGCCAAGCATTAAAACAAGCTGCAGATGATGATTCTGTTGTGTTGGCAACTGTTAAAGGTGAGCTGGTGACAATGCTTCATTAAAAGTGTCATTCTATTGCAGAATTGTATTTAGCACTCTGAGCCTCACAAATTGTCAAGTTTTAAGATCAGTCTTTTTTTATGTAATACACGTGGAAAGAGTGTTGTTTATTGTGAGTCGTACAGATAAAGAAAACTCCAGAAATCCATGTACCTAGAAATGCACAACTGCAATACTTGAATAACAGAACTGTTTTTGCTCCCAAAAGATTTCAAGATCAATGATGATAAATATTGTTTGTATGGAGAAAGGAAATATGTTCACATGAATGATACAGATGGAAAAAAAATGCAATAGTATGCTCAACATTCAATTGTGTATGCAGATTTTCTTTTCCTTTCAATATATTGAGGATATACGTTTGTTTCTGTGTGAGATATAGGTCCACTGAGGGAACGATAAAAAATTATGTTTTCTTGAGTATTGAAGCAACAAGTGATAAAGTTGGATTTCGGTGATTTTGAATGAAATATCTGAACCTTGAATCAAAACAAGCAATTTTCCTTTCTATTACATGCTTAACTCTTTACCACACAATCATGAGTTTTAACTACCTTGATTGAAAGGGCTTTTGACAATATTATGGGAAAAGGAGAAAATGCTAGTAACTAGCATTTTCTTTCTATTCCACAGGTTCTTTATAAATTCATAAACAAAAAATTTCATTGAAAGAATATTTAATTTGTCATCAGCAAATGCTTTCTGGACCAGTCTATAATTTTGCTGTGTGGTAAAGATGTAGTAAGAGTTAATGCAGAAAAAAATGAATTTTGATCTATTCACCAATGTATGTCTGCTAGACGACGCTATGGCTTTAATAATGTGAGTATTGGTGTTATTTTCCTACAGTCAAAAAAGAAAAAAAAAAAATTTTTCATTGAAATAGACACAAACCTTACCAAATCTCAAAAATAGTCATTTATAGTCATGAAATAATCATGCCGTAACGCACTGAGGTATTTCTACAATCCAAAACTAACATATAGGAAATGTGAAATTTCAGGTGCTGGAGATTTTTACTGTAGTGGAAATGATCTTGGAAATTTTATGAATGTTCCCCCGGATGGAGTAGCAGCTATGGCTGAACAAGGTGGAGTGATTCTAGAGTAAGTTGCACAGCCTGATCAAGTGATTGTAAGGTATAAGTGGTGAAGTGCTCTTGGGTATTTAGACAAATCCATACAGAAACCTTTCGCAGATGACATATTAGATTTTGCTCAAATAGCAGGATAAGTCTTTGTAAGGGTAGAAAACATCGCAGGAAAAGAGGAAAATGCAGACTACACTCATTTTCTTCTTCACCCGTGATGGTTTCCAAAGCAATCAGTCTAGCACAGTTTGATAGAGGGTGAAAGATGTAACAGGCAACAAGTCTAATTTTGCTCCAATAATGGACTTTCATCCCTCAACTCTTTACCAAACGACAGAATTTTAGCCTTGTCCAAACTGGAAGCAATTGCAGACGACAATTTCAATGTTGCTCAAATGGTGCAATTTTTCTTTGACAGGGTAGAAAACATGGTGGGAAAAGGAGAAAAGGCAGGTTACCAGCATGTTCTCCGTTTTCCACAATGTTTTCAGAAGGCTTCTTTCCCAAGGTCGTTAAAAGTCGGCATTGTATGGTATAGAGTTAAAGGGTAGAACACAGTGTGGGAAAAGGAGTAAGTGCTGGCTGCCAGCATTTTCTCATTTTCCAATGTTGTTCTGAAAAGTATTCTTCCTCAAGAACATAAGAACATAGGATCATTTAGTACATGTGTAGACAGTTGTAATGAATTTAGAGATGTATTCATTTTAGCTCTATTGAAAAACTGCTAGATTTTAAAGCTTTTCTCATTTTCTTTACTTGCACATGTATACTACTTTCACTACATTTTCTTTAATTAAACTAACTTTAGTAGTGTCTAATCTATATCAAAGACTAAATTCCCTGTAAAATTAAATTTTTGTTTACATAACATTTATATTATTGTTTTGTAGGAAATTTGTTTCAGCTTTTATAGACTTTCCCAAGCCTTTGATCAGTTTAATAAATGGCCCTGCTGTAGGTGTGTCGGTCACTGTTCTTGGACTTTTTGATGCTGTCTATGCCAGTGATAGGGTAAGTTAGTTATTTTGGGTTGCCATTTTTGTTCAATTACTGGTATAAAATCTTTTCATAAATTGATGTTAGACCAGGGTTTTATAATCGCAGACAGTTCTAAACATTGTTTATATTGTAAATCCCACGACTAGCCATTTTATTGGCTGAATTGTTCTGTCTCAATCAATAAACAGGCTTGCTTGAAGTTAAGAATTACAGGTTTGAACTAGAATTGATTGAATACGACCTCTAAAAATTTAGTTATGTGGGATATATGGCTTCTGAAACAGAATATAAAAATTAAATACATGTACATGTATGTGTACTTAGCTCAAGAAATTCCATCCAGCGTTTGATTAATTTTTTTTGGAAACAAAGTCCATCATATTGCTCTGCAAATGAATGTTTTTAACCATATATGACAATGTGGGAAGGCAGTCAGTGCCTTGGAAAAAAACGGGAATTTGGTTCAAAACTGATAAAAGTCTAAATACCACTCTTTCTATTCCAATAGACTGATTGTTTGGTAAAGATTAATTGGGATTATCAACATAGGTTATGGTCAGCTGTGATGGAGAAAAAAGTTAAAACAGAAGATATGAAAAAAAAAAAAGATATAAAAACAAAGACCCACATGCCAAAAAGCTGGTGAAAAATACATGTTGTTAGAAATGGTGAATGCCATATTTGAACTCTGTACATCCTACATGAAACTTATGTTTCTTTTTCTGACAGTTAGTATCAAGATCAAAATGCACATTAAATCAGACAGTGCAAAATTTGCAGTCAGATTTCGATCTATTGTGTCCAAACAAGAAAATCTGTAAAATCATACATGTATTTTGATACTGCAGTCTTCTCATATGGCTATCAGGTGTCTGTTTCATTTGTTGGGCAAGCAAATAACCAGCATTTTCTCCTTTTCTCACAAAGTTTTCTACTCTAATTTTATTGTGCGGTTAAGCATGTTTTACTGGAGGTTATATCTCTTTTTGGTTGTAGGCTACGTTTCACACACCATTCTCACAGCTTGGACAGTCTCCAGAAGGATGTTCGTCCTACATTTTCCCCAAACTTATGGGCACAGCTAAAGCAAGTGAACTGCTCTTGTTCAATAAGAAGATTTCAGCAGCAGAAGCCTTCAATCGAAACCTTGTAACAGAAGTTATACCTGATAACTCCTTCCAGAAAGAAACTCAGATGAAAATAGAATTACTATCTAAGTTACCAAAAGAGGTCAGTGGGGTTAACATAAACTTTGGCTTTGGGGGCATGAAAATGAGTTGATTATACCCCCGCAAACGAAGTTTGTGGGGGGTATACTGGAATCAGCCTGTCGGTCGGTCGGTCGGTCATGCGATCGGTCGGGCGGTCGGTCTGTCCGCAAAGTTTCTGTCTGATTCACTTTAAACTTGGCAGAAGTGTTCATTAGGAGCTGTAGATGTGCAAGACACACATTTTGTGAAAATTCCATCAAGAATTACTGAGTTATTGCCCCTGATTTGACTTAAAAATGCTTGTCCGGACAACTCCTCCTACAGTTTCTGTCTGATTCACTTTAAACTTGGCATAAGTGTTCATCAGGAGTTGTAGATGTGCAAGACGCAACTTTCGTGAAAATTCTATGAAGAATTAATGAGTTATTGCCCCTGATTCACATTTAAAATGCTTGTCCCAACAACTCCTCCTACAATTTCAGTCGGATTCGCTTTATACTTGGCAGAAGTGTCCATTTGGAGTTGTAGATGTGCAAGACGCAAATTTGGTGAAAATTCCATCAAGAATTACTGAGTTATTGCCCCTGATTTGACTTAAAAATGCTTGTCCGGACAACTCCTCCTACAGTTTCTGTCTGATTCACTTTAAACTTGGCAGAAGTGTTCATTAGGAGCTGTAGATGTGCAAGACACACATTTTGTAAAAATTCCATCAAGAATTACTGAGTTATTGCTCCTGATTTGACTTAACAATGCTTGTCCGGACAACTCCTCCTACAGTTTCTGTCTGATTCACTTTAAACTTGGCATAAGTGTTCATTAGGAGCTGTAGATGTGCAAGACACACATTTTGTAAAAATTCCATCAAGAATTACTGAGTTATTGCCCCTGATTTGACTTAAAAATGCTTGTCCGGACAAGTCCTCCTACAGTTTCTGTCTGATTCACTTTAAACTTGGCAGAAGTGTTCATTAGGAGCTGTAGATGTGCAAGACACACATTTTGTAAAAATTCCATCAAGAATTACTGAGTTATTGCCCCTGATTTGACTTAAAAATGCTTGTCCGGACAACTGCTCCTACAGTTTCTGTCTGATTCACTTTAAACTTGGCAGAAGTGTTCATTAGGAGCTGTAGATGTGCAAGACACACATTTTGTAAAAATTCCATCAAGAATTACTGAGTTATTGCCCCTGATTTGACTTAAAAATGCTTGTCCGGACAACTCCTCCTACAGTTTCTGTCTGATTCACTTTAAACTTGGCATAAGTGTTCATTAGGAGTTGTAGATGTGCAAGACGCAACTTTCGTGAAAATTCTATGAAGAATTAATGAGTTATTGCCCCTGATTCACATTTAAAATGCTTGTCCGGACAACTCCTCCTACAATTTCAGTCCGATTCGCTTTATACTTGGCAGAAGTGTCCATCTGGAGTTTTAGATGTGCAAGACACACATTTTGTAAAAATTCCATCAAGAATTACTGAGTTATTGCCCCTGATTTGACTTAAAAATGCTTGTCCGGACAACTCCTCCTACAGTTTCTGTCTGATTCACTTTAAGGAGGTCTTTTCTGTCATATGTATAGTTGGCCAACATTATGCGAAAAGGCACCTTTGGACATTTGCAACAAGCGTGGATCCAGACCAGCCGCTGTGTCTCAGACATATTGTCAGATCATGGTCTACACTTTTTTACACTCATTTAGTTTTGTGTCCAATTAAATTGATACTTTGCAGTTTGCATAAATATTCACCAGGAGCAGTAGAGGTTCAAGATGCATTTTTCTCAAATGTTTGCCAAATTAATTACCCCTGAATTTACTCAAAACTTCTTGTCCAGAGAACTATTGCTTCAGTTTAAGTCTTATTCACTTGATATTTGTCATGATATTCACCAGGAGCAGTAGATGTGCAAAGCACAAATTTCATGAGTGTTGGCCTAATGATTACGGAGTTATTGCCCCTAAATTGACATTGCAGAGTTATTGCCCCTCTGACATGAAATATAGGGGCGGGGGTATTTATCACCTTTAGTGATAGTTATTCTAGTTTTTACAACAGTTAAATGATCTACTTGAATGCTACCAAGAAGTTTCAGTAAAATTACCATAACCAACAATTTAACTCAATTTAGCTTTATCATGTATCATTGCAACAGCAACAAAGATGAATAAATATGCAATACTTAGCTTCCTTGTCACACTGATTTCAAATGCCTTTTGAACTTTTACCTGCATCATCTGATATCATGCTGGTATACCAGTCCTTGTGTGAAATTCGTACAGTAAAAACCTTTAGATTGAGATAAGTGGGCTTCTTCTGCTCCCAAAATGTGTCTCCTTTATTTACTCAGCATTTTATTTATTATTTCTTATTTTTATCTGTCAGAGTCTGAAGTTTTCAAAGACACTGATCCGTGAAGCAGAAAGAGAAAAATTACATGCAGTGAACAAAGAAGAATGTAGAGTGCTTGTCGGAAGATGGCAGTCAAATGAGTGTATGACAGCTATTATGAGCTTCTTTCAAAAGAAAGAATCCAAGTTATAAAACAAATGACTACATAGAGTGAAAAAAAAATATTTATAAATTGTTTTAGAATGATATAAATAAAATTAATCTACTTGTATATTGTAGATTTGCTTTTCTTTGTCAGTGTGAGGACTCGGGTTCTGTGTGGCTGCGAAGCTGCACTTGTGTATTTCATAGATAGTGTGCAATATCACAGGCCGTTGAAGCTCCATTGGTCTGACATGGAATACTAAAAGTTTCCTTGGTCGATCACTTTTGCATATTGGTGCATCGCCTGTATATCACGGAATACTCTCGGTTCCATTTACACCGTTACTATAAATAGCACATAAGCGACTGCCTCTATATTGTACATACCAAGACAACAAACTGGTACCCGTTGCATCTCCCGTAACCATCCGATAGATACGAAGATCGATAACAGGTTGCCAGTTTAATATATACGATATAGAGGCAGTCGCTAATGTGCTATTTTATAATAATGGTGTCCAATAAGGAAAATTTCGTGAGTGCGTAAGAGACCAATTGAGTTTCAGTAGCCTTATCAGTATGGTAATATCAACTTGTCTTTATATACACGGTTCCAAAAGAAACGATACATAGATAATGAAAGCAGAAAATATTTTGTAAATGCAACAGCAAACCTTAATTGTTTCATATATTGAAACTGTAACACCATTTGGCTAATTATGCCCCCCTTCAACGAAGTGGGGGTATATTGCTTTGCACATGTCGGTCGGTCGGTCGGCAGACCTTACCTTGTCCGGATAATAACTAGACACAGAATTGACCTAGGTTCGTCAAATTTGGCACAGACATGCGTCTCGGAGTGTAAATGATCCCTATTGATTTTGAGGTCAAATGTCAAGGTCACAGTGACCGTCAAGGGGTCCTGCGTGGCTCAGGGGTAAAGTGTGGGACTCGTAACCTGGAGGCCCCGGGTTCGAGCCCTGCCTGATCCGCTGGGTTTTTCGTGGGTGTGTCCTTGGGCAAGACACTTCAGAGCCCTAGCCTAGTACTGGTAAAATCCAGGAAATACATGAATATGTGAGCTGTCGCCTTGATATGACTGAAATAATGTTGAAAGCGGCGTAAAACACCATTCAATCAATCAATCAATCAGTGACCGTCAACATGTTGATATATAGAACAAACCTTGTCCGGATGATAACTAGACACAGAATTGACCTAAGTTCGTCAAATTTGGCACAGGCATGCGTCTCGGAGTGTAGATGATCCCTATTGATTTTGAGGTCAATCAGTCAAATGTCAAGGTCACAGTGACCGTCAACATGTTGATGTATAGACCAAACCTTGTCTGGATGATAACTAGACACAGAATTGACCTAAGTTCGTCATATTTGGCACAGACATTCGTCTCGGAGTGTAGATGATCCCTATTGATTTTGAGGTCAAATGTCAAGGTCACAGTGTCCATCAACATGTTGATATATAGAACAAACCTTGTCCGGATGATAACTAGACACAGAATTGACCTAAGTTCGTCAAATTTGGCACAGACATGCGTCTCGGAGTGTAGATGATTCCTATTGATTTTGAGGTCAATCAGTCAAATGTCAAGGTCACAGTGACCGTCAACATGTTGATATATAAACCAAACCTTGTCTGGATGATAACTAGACACAAAATTGACCTAAGTTCGTCAAATTTGGTACATACATTCGTCTCGGAGTGTAGATGATTCCTATAGATTTTGAGGTCGAATGTCAAGGTCACAGTGACCGTTAACATGTTGATATATAGACCAAACCTTGTCCGGATGATAACTAGACACAGAATTGAACTAGGTTCGTCAAATTTGGCACAGACATTTGTCTCGGAGTGTAGATGATCCCTATCGATTTTGAGATTAATCCATCAAAGGTCAAGGTCACCGTGGCCTTCAACTTAATGATATATAGACCAAACCTTGTCCAGATGATAACTACACACAGAATTGACCTAGGTCCTTCAAATTCTGTACAGATATTCATCTTGGAGTGTAAATGATCCCTATCGATTTTAAGGTTAATCCGTGAAAGGTCAATTATCAGTTTATGAACTGTGCCACTTCCTGTATCAATGTGGCAGTAGGGGGGCATGACTGTTTTACAAACAGACATTGTTTTATAAGCAATACTGTAAGGTTCCCAGTTTGCCGCTGTTGTATATAGTGTATATTCTTTTAAACCACACACTTAAATTTTCAGTTTTTGATGGCTCATCAATTGGTCAATCAAAGTTTCTCTGTTTGAAGGTGTTCTATACTGTGTATTGCCTAAGCCGCACTGTCACACTTTCACCCTTAATCGACACAAAGGGAGAGTAGACATGTCACGGTCGCCTTGGAAAACCGATACAGATATCCGCCGATTTCGCCGCTCCATTCAAATTGCAAGTTCTTAAACGGAATGTCAGAATTCTTACATTTTCATTGCACGGACTACGCCTTTTTCGTGAAAATATCGGGGCGGCGATCGCTGCCCCCGACGCGACGCCACTGTTTGTGACCCATACGTGATTACAAGCAGTATCACGTCAGCCAATGCAAGTTAAATTTGACGTCAAATTTAACTTGCATTGGCTGACGTGATACTGCTTGTAATCACGTATGGGTCACAAAACAAAGTCCACAAATTGTCTTTATCGTTTGAAGGGCATTCTTTGCATTTCTCAAAACTGAAGAGTGACGAGTTTACAGGGCATACGCATGAACTTCTTTCTAAGGGATTACGGTCCATCTTATTCCATATTGAGTCCTAACTAGCCTAGCATCACTTTCTGATAGCGTCTAACGTTACATATGGAATATTACAACAGTCTGCATTTCTGCGTGGTCGGATCATGTCGAGTTGCGTGTGTAAAGAGATGCGTATCGGATGAGACCGAAGGTCGAATCCAATGCGCATCTCTTTACACACGCAACGAGACATGATCCGACCACGCAGAAATGCAGACTGCTGTAATATTCCTTTTATTATATACCTCACCACTATAACTGAAACATGAACAAAATCAATACGAATAACCAAAAAATTTGAGAACTACATTTTATTGTAGATATTTATACAATATTTATGAATGGCGGATGAATAAACATAGATAACGCTAAGTCTGCATAGATCAGGATGCATTTAAAAATCGCGGTCGCTGTCTGAGCCGCTACAAGAAAATAAACAACAACTGTGCCTTAAAAACTATTTCTTAAACAATGAAAAGGTACTCGGTGGTTGTTATTCACTGTCATTGTCAAGAACAGTACATTTTTTTTTCCGTTTCAATGCAGGATTTGAGTCAATCTTGTGATTATTAATCGCGATGCCGAAACCACGTGTGTACTGTACAGTCGCATTTGGAAATACCCTTTCGAAACAACACATGTAAAATATGTAATAGGCATTGATCAATATCGGACAAATTCAAGTTCTGCATAAAAACGATTTTTGAAAAAAGTAGATGACAACCAACAGTCTAAATATCTATAAATACACTGATAAATGGGGTTTTCGTGCTTTGCCATGCTAGCCGTAAAGGTTGAAAGTCCCGAACGTTATTACACAAAAGTAGTTCGTGTACACGATTATGCTGTACACACGTACTAGGCAGATACGGAAAAAATTTCCCTGAGTTGTATTGTGAAGTTAGATGACACCCGTATTTTACTCGGATCATTTATAGGTATATAATAATCAAAGCGCTGAAGGCATGGGCATTATCTAGAACGGGAGAAGAGGTAAGAAGATGAGGCCAAGAAGCTTAAAGTTGCTATCACATTTGTACAGGCTTAAAAACTGCTATCACATTTGTACAGACTAATAAAAAATATCTGCATGTCTCAAACTGACAGTCTCTGGAGTTGACAACAGAGTGGAAAAACATAAATTTGTAAAGGCCAATATAATGAGTACTTTTGCATAGCCTTGGCCTCATGGTCTTTATGGATTGAAAGGAGATAATTTTCAAAAGATTTTCTGTTTCCTATTTTCTTCCTTTACGCTGCTTTGGCAACAAATCAAAATGGTAACAAACCAAAGTGAGCTGCGTGCAAAAAATTGCGGAAAGAAGACATGTCCAGGGAACATTTCTGGAAAAGACAAAAAATCCACAGTGGCCAAGCAATGAATCACATTTTTCTTTCATTTTACCATACTCGGTCTTTAAGTTGAAATAGTAACCATGTCCTTTGAGCAATGACAAGGAAAAACAAAGTTTTTAAAGGCTAATATCACAGAGCATGATTTGGTGACTGAGAAGACAATTTTTTAGGTATTTCTTTTTACTTTTCCATTTTGATTTCTTTTGCAACAAATAAGAAGGGCGCCAATGCACGGCAACAGTTGTGTTTGGTAACAAGAGCTCCATATGCAGGTACCACCCTCGGCTGCAGTTGCTTGACTTTCAGTGAAAACACGAAGTTGGAAAAGGCGCATAACTAGATAGTTATTTACCCGTTTTTTCCCTTTTGATAGTTAACAACTCGTCCCAGTTTGAAGTAAACATCTTCAGTAATAACAGAGATATTGTAAAATGTCAAAAGATTTTTCACGACGACAATGACGCATAGGCTTTGACAATAGCTTGACGTTTTCTTTGTAAACAAATGAGCTAAAGACTACCAGTTGAATACCAGACGACACAAACGACGAAGATGATGGCACTATGGCTATAAAAATAGCATGTCTCTAAAAACAGCCGAGTCTTAGTTCTTACCTGCCTCTGTTGTACTGATATAAATTCCCCTTTTAATAGTTAACAAAAAGTCCAAGTTTGAAGTAAGTATGTTCATTAATGACATAAGATAAAATGTCAAAGGTTCTGAAAATTCAAAGTAGTAAAAAAGGCGTAACTGTTTAAAAAATATTTTGATGGTTACCCGCCCCTGTTATATGGGTACCCTTTTTGACAGTAAATAACTTTTCCAGGTTTGAAGTAAATATCTCCAGGAAGAACAGAGATATTATAAAATGTCAAAGTTTTTTTGACGACGACAATGACGCATAGGCTTTGACATAGCTTGACGTTTCCTTCGTAAACAGCTGAGCTGAAGACTACCAGTTGAATAAAAAATCATATGAATGATACAAGACTGTTCAAGGAACATTTCTATAAAAGTTTTGTCAAAATGTCTGATGTAAATGCCACTTTTCAATTTTCCCCATTGAAAGTCTATGGAATCTCTAAGTTGCCATGATCAACCAAGTTGGAAAGCCGATTTTCATGAACAAGAGGGCCGTTGGACCTAAAGCCCTCATCTGAGTAAAGTCATCTTAAATTTGAAGAGCTTCTGGTTGTGATTATTGAAAACACAAATGAGCCATGCTCTGGCAAAAGGATGTTTAATGCATCTCCGTGATATATCCTTCCAAACGAGCAGTCATATATTTATGGATCCATAAATCCATTCTGTTGAACAACCGACTGAATCATGAGGTACACTGGTCCTTTGATATACAGAAAATTTGCTAAAAGCAAAAAGTTTCGACCCAGGTCATGCTAATTACCTATGGAGATCAAGATCAGATTGCACTGAATGTCAAGTCCGATCTTCGATATAAAACGCTAACCAGTTACTTCACTCTTTACACACAATCCCGAGTTTTAAGGACTTTAAGGATATAGCCTCATGAAAACCTTTTGGAAAAAGAAGAAAATGCTCTCTTTTTTCGTACAAAGTTTTCTGCACTTTCACAGCCAATAACCAACATTTCAGCTAAATCTAACTTCCCGCCCGCAAATGTTTTCAATTTTGACAAGTTTAAAATTTCATCGTTTTATAAAGATTAACTTGTTTTCGATGGCTCATGTTACAAACTTTAATACACTGTGTAATGTTACATATTTGATATTGTATGCGCCGAGTTTGCTATGGGTCGAAATGGTTATGGGCCGAGATGTCATATCTGGACAACTCTGACAGGAAGAAATAAGGTAATATACCAATCAAATACATAGTTATAACTTCAGACACGACGTGCACAGTAATTTTACGAAAATTAAAATCTTACCGAGGTTTTGAGACACCTTTTTCAGAGAAAGAGCACACCGTCTGCGTATAATACGCTATGATTATTTGTCATTCACATGGTGTCTAGAAAAAAGGACAAACGAAAGATCCCGATTAGTGCTCGGCAACAGCACTCGTTACAGCTCGGTCGATTACGTACCTACATATAAAAGTAGTAGGGGTTTTACCAATTAGAAAATATTCCGTCTCATACCGTCTCATACCCCCTCATACCCTCTCATTCTAGAAAACATTAATGCCTACACACGCTAACCCCCTAATTTTCATTTACCCAATTGCCCACATCAGCGGCAAATAAAAATTATAAAAAAAAAATAAAAAAAAATTATAAAAAACCAACGCATCAGCTAACCAACGCAATAGCTAACCTGTTTATGAGTTAGTGGGCAGCTTAAGATTTTTTGATAAAAAAAATTAAAAAATTAAAAAATTAAAAAACCTGCTAACCAATTAACACGCTGCGCCTTCGGCCCCGACGTGCCACTAACCAATCTAACCAACTAACCAGCTAACCTACTAACCAACTAACCAGCTAACCAACGCACCAACTAGCCAGCTAACCTGCTAACCAATTAACACGCCGCGCCTTCGGCCCCGACGTGCCACTAACCAATCTAACCAGCTAACCAGCTAACCTACTAACCAACTAACCAGCTAACCAAAGCACCAACTTACCAACGCTGCATAGTAGTTAGTAACCTAGTTATATAGTAACACGGTAACTTAGTAACCTAGTAACACGGTAACTTAGTAACCTAGTAACACAACAAAATAGTACCATAGTAATGTAGTAATCCAACAATACAACAAACCACCAACTTACCAACGCTGCATAGTAGTTAGTAACCTAGTTATATAGTAACACACTAACACAGCACCATAGTCTCTAATCTTCTTTGTTCCTTCCTTTTTTTTTTCTTAATCTCCATATCTCCATATTCCCATAAGTATTTTATTTTACTCTTATGCAAAATAAAATATAATAATTTTTTTCTTTTTACATTTTTTCCATTTCTTCTATTTCTCCTTTTCTTAATCCTACAACTTCTACAATTCTATCTTTTGCTTTATTTTTATTTGTTTTATGTATCCCTACTTTTACATGCAACGGCTCCAACATATTTTTTAAATCCATCTCTTTTAGTTTTTCTTCTAGAAACATACCATAAACCACCCCTTTCCAGTCTCCATTTTCCTTTTCTAACTCTGCTACTATTCTACTATTGTTTTTATACATTCCAAAATAGTATTTTTTACATATATAGCTACCTTCATCTATATCTTTTATTTTTTGATTTTTAGGCCAGCATTTCCATGTTACTACTTCTTCTCCCTGCAAAGTTTTAGGCTTTCCACTTAAATCTTCCATTTTCTTCCTGTTGTTTTCTATTTCCTTTAAGATATCCACAATTTTAGTATAATTATGATTTATAAAGTATCTGCTAGGGCTATAAGAAAATTTTAAATTATGTGGTTTATTTCCTTGTAATACAATACTATCCGCTACCATAATATAAATAGGGTTACTTTTTCCATCTCCATATTTTTGGGGTAATTTTTCAAACGCTAACTTTTTAATTTTTCTTAAAACTTCCTGTACATGTTCGTTAGCAAAGAAAGCATAAAAATTTTCTTTATTATCTTTAAACACTACTCTGGTGCAAGTTTCATATTCTCTAAATGCAAATATTTCCACTTTTCCTTTACAACTTTCTAACAATTCTAAAGTAATTTCCCGGTTTGATTTAATTCTTAAAACTGCAACAACTTTATCTATTCTTTCTCTATATTTTTCTAATTCTATATTTGCCTGTTTTATTTTTTCTATCTCTTCCTTGTTTTCTTCTTTTATTTTCTTTTGTTCTTCTCTATCTTTCTCTAAAATTTTTATAGTTTTTTCTTCCCATTCTTTAAATTCATAAGTTTGCCTTATTTCCAAAATTAACCTTTCTCTTTTTGCAGTAGAAAGTAAAGACACAACCTTTTTAGTTTCTATCTCTTTTAAAATATGTTTTGTGGTTTCTGTACCAATACTATGGTTAACTTTTTCTCTTCTAAATACTAATTTTATATGTTCTGTATCTGGAAGGTAATTGTTTGCATCTTTTGCTTCTGGAGGGTAGATTTTTGTTGGTTTTGAACATACTGTTAAGCATGTAGACCCTGTTTTTAAAAAAACATCTTAATGTTGATAATTCTACCTTTGGTTTTTTTTCTTCTTTTGTTGTTTCTATTTCTAGTAGATAAATTGGTAATCCATTAAATCCAAATTCTCCTAACATCCAAAAAACTGCATTATTCCATTTTTTTAGATTATGTCTTATATTTTCTTTTACTTCTTTATGTATACCACAATATCGTTTTGTTAAAGAATTACCATATAAAGCATGAGTAATTTCTCCGGTGCTTCTATTTGCAATACAAAAACTTTTATCTATCTTTTCTGTTAATCTTTTCCATTGTTCTGCCCCACTTTGTATATGAAATATTTCCTCATTTTTTATTTTATTAAATTCTGTTTCTAAAAGATTTCTATAATCTTTTCCATAGTTAAAACCTTTTATAGATATCTCTAATCTTGTAAGTCCTCTTTCCTGTACATCTGGATGGTAAAAAGTTTTTCTTAAATGTTCATCTGTACAAAATGCATAATCTGCTAGATGTGTAGAATGTTTATTTCTAACATCTCCAGCTTCAAAATTACCAACTATTTTATTATAATATTTTACCCAGTAAGTCGGATATCTATATTTTAAAATATTTTTACCTGCTGTAAGTTCTACTTCTCTTCTATCCATTAAAAAACCTGTATTTTCATCCATATCCTGGTAATCTTCTGTAAAATTTACCCCTTTGTTTAAAAAATTAAAAAGTCTATCTCTTTCTAACGTTCCTGAAAAATCTCTAGTATAATCTATAGAATATAAACCAAAATCTCTATTATTTAATTGTTTTTCCATAGATGGTAACGCTTTTAATACATCCTCTAGTAGAAAGTTAGAAGTATGCAGTTTTATTAAAATTATTGCAAAAGGTTCTTCTTTTGTATTATGGTGCTTAAAGTAACTTTTATAAGTTCTTTTATTTGTTTGTTCTCCTATAATCTCTATTATTTTAGATATTTCCCTAATGGTTGACGTTCTTACAGTACTAACTATTTTATGACTACAATAAGATTTTAAAGTATCTAATATTATACTATCTATAAATTTATTTATACTTTTCCCTATTTCATCCTTTTTTGCAACTACAACATCCCCAGTTTTTTATTAATATCTACCTGTTTTCGTGGGAGAAATCCGTAAAAATATAAATCGTCTATAAATGGAGGTAATCCATCTAAAGGTTTTAAAGATGTTAATCCTATACTACCTTTTAAATAATCCACTTCTGTAATATCGCTTACAAGATTACTATCGTGTATATTATCTAAAATTATATGATTTAAAGCGCTCTTTTCTGCATGTAATCCTAACTCTTTTAAATCTTTAGTAATAGTAGCAGTAGTTATAATTTCATTTTGTTCTTTGTTATTTTCATCCATTTTTTCCTATTTTATAACTACTATTTTTTACTTAACTTATGTTTGATTTTTTTTTTTTACTTAAGTTTAAAAAAAATATCCTATATAAAAATATGGAACAAGAAATACAAAATATTAAAGAAATTTTAAAGGTTTTAACACAAAAAATAGATAATCTACAAAACACAAAAGCATACAAACAAAATACTAAATTAGAAGAATCTCCCCCTTTATGGAAAAATGAAGAAGAATTTGACCAATTTGTAGAAGAAAGTTTTAATCGTTTATTCCCAAAAACAAAAGAATTTTTTATGGATTACGATGAATTTTAAGATTTTTAACTTATTATCTTGTAAATGGATAAAATTTAAGATTGTTTTTACAATAATATTAAATTATTTACTTGTTTGTTACTACCTTTACTTTATTAGTAACTTGTTTATCTTACAACTTTGCTTAATTTTGTTTTTGTTAGTCTTCTACAACAATAATTAACTAGTTTGTTAGTTAATTATTTAATTTTTGTAACGTTTGTAAAAACTATTTTTTATCCAGGTAGGTATACAAGTAAAAAAAGAAATATGGAAGAAGAAAATGAAAAGTTAAGCATACAACAAGGCCCCTATTTATGACTATTTTGAACAAGAACGATTACAAAAAATTGCAGACAAACTAATAGAGAAATTTAAAAAAGAATTTTTAGATGGAGAAATAGTTCTATCTACTACTTTCTTATTTTTTTAAAAAAAAATAAGAAATTATGGATAAAACAGTAACAAGACATCCTTTTTTTTTACTTAAAAACCGATGTTGTTGGTTTTTAAATAGTATTTTTTTTCTTAAAATATTTTTTATTTAATTTTCATGTTTAAAGAAAAGTAAGATTAAATCTTTCTTGTTACTCGATTATTTTTTTAAAAATTAAAACTATTTTTTATCCAGGTAGGTATACAAGTAAAAAAGAAATATGGAAGAAGAAAATGAAAAGTTAAGCATACAAATAGAAAGAAGAGTAAGATTAAAATGATCTTGTTACTATCTTGTTTTGTTTGCTTTTAGAAATTAAATATTTAATATTTTACAAGAAAAAAAATATTAAATATCTTTCTTCATCTTAGTTTGTTAGTTCTTAGTTTAATATTTATTTTTCAACAAGAACCAGGATTTGACAAACAAGGCAATGACAAAATACAAAACAATATTTTTAAATTAAAGATATTATAGCATTAAGATAATCTTGTTTTTAAAGTATACAGTTAGTTTATAAATTACAAGGGTTAGTAAGATATGCAACTTAGTATATCCAGTTTAGTGGATAATACTATTAAACATAATCTTAGTTAATTATATTTTTTATAAATTATTTTGGTTAATCTACACGATGTAAATACTATTTTGTAAAAAGGATAAACTAGATGGATTAAATTATTTACTCAGTTTTTATAAAAATCTTACTAAATTATTTAACAATTAACTAGTAATATTGTTAATTTTAAATAATTACCAGGTTAATCATTTATTTAGATTCTAGATAAACTAATTATCTAAGTTTACAAAGAAAAAATAATAATTTTGTTTGTCAAAATTGAAAAAGTTTTATTAAAATCGTCTCGTAACTCTTGTTTGTTTGCTTAAGAAATTAAAATATTTAATATTTACAAGAAAAAATATTAAATATCTCTTCATCGTTAAAGTTGGTTAATCTTGTTTGTTAGCTTGTCACTTAATCCTTTCAATCCACAACAAGAACCAAGGAATATAGTGTTTTACACTTTCCATTTTTAGAATAGGAAAAATTAGGAACTACAACAAGCTATTACGATATTTCTACAATGTTCGAGATTTAAAATATCTTGTCTATTTAATTCTTTACAGATACGTGCAACTTCTGCGATTACCTCGATATCCCCAGCTTCTTCGCTATCTATTAATTTTTCTATTTTTTCTAGTAGTTTCTTTGTGTCTTTTGTGGTTATATCTTCGAGGCCTTCCCCAGTGTTTCTATCTTCTTCTATTTTTTCTTGTATCTTTTCTCTACTATGGTTTTCTAAAGCAGGTTTTACATAGTTTATATACTTCTTACCTCTATTACTCTTTACCTGTAGAGTAGGGTTGTTATCTCTAAATGCTACATTGCTTTGTATTACCATTTTTCCACAGTTTTCTCTATCTTCTGGTTCATATCTATTTACTCTTGGGCTTTTGGAAAAAAGTAACTCCTCTAATCCATCTGTAGCAGGGTAGGCAGTATCCTCTAAACAATAATACTTTCCATCGTAGCAAACAGGTTTATCTCCAAGATAAAATTCTCCGTCTACCCTTCTTATACCATAATTATTATCTATCTTACCACTATATATTTTAAGGAGAGTATTGTATTTTTTCTCTAATAATTCTCTATTTTCTTCCTCGTCTTCTTTTGTAATCTGTTTCGTAGCTTCTTGTTTATCGACAAGGTTTAATTCTGGTAATGGTTTTCCTCTTGTTAAAATCATTTTTTAAAAATGAAAACGGAAAACTTAAATCCGTTTTGCTGGGAAAACAGAACAGATTAACAGACAAAACAGAACAGATTAACGGACAAAACAGAACAGATTAACGGACAAAACAGAACAGATTAACGGACATAACAGAACAGATTAACGGACAGAACAGAACAGATTAACAGACAAAACAGAACAGATTAACGGACAGAACAGAACGTAAAACCCGTTTAGAGCTGTTTGATGTTTGGTGGTAGAGTAGAAAAAAAAACAGATTAAAAACTATAATTTATAAAAAATATAATTAACTAAGATTATGTTTAATAGTATTATCCACTAAACTGGATATACTAAGTTGCATATCTTACTAACCCTTGTAATTTATAAACTAACTGTATACTTTAAAAACAAGATTATCTTAATGCTATAATATCTTTAATTTAAAAATATTGTTTTGTATTTTGTCATTGCCTTGTTTGTCAAATCCTGGTTCTTGTTGAAAAATAAATATTAAACTAAGAACTAACAAACTAAGATGAAGAAAGATATTTAATATTTTTTTTCTTGTAAAATATTAAATATTTAATTTCTAAAAGCAAACAAAATAAGATAGTAACAAGATCATTTTAATCTTACTCTTCTTTCTATTTGTATGCTTAACTTTTCATTTTCTTCTTCCATATTTCTTTTTTACTTGTATACCTACCTGGATAAAAAATAGTTTTAATTTTTAAAAAAATAATCGAGTAACAAGAAAGATTTAATCTTACTTTTCTTTAAACATGAAAATTAAATAAAAAAATATTTTAAGAAAAAAAATACTATTTAAAAACCAACAACATCGGTTTTTAAGTAAAAAAAAAAGGATGTCTTGTTACTGTTTTATCCATAATTTCTTATTTTTTTTTAAAAAAAATAAGAAAGTAGTAGATAGAACTATTTCTCCATCTAAAAATTCTTTTTTACATTTCTCTATTAGTTTGTCTGCAATTTTTTGTAATCGTTCTTGTTCAAAATAGTCATAAATAGGGGCCTTGTTGTATGCTTAACTTTTCATTTTCTTCTTCCATATTTCTTTTTTTACTTGTATACCTACCTGGATAAAAAATAGTTTTTACAAACGTTACAAAAATTAAATAATTAACTAACAAACTAGTTAATTATTGTTGTAGAAGACTAACAAAAACAAAATTAAGCAAAGTTGTAAGATAAACAAGTTACTAATAAAGTAAAGGTAGTAACAAACAAGTAAATAATTTAATATTATTGTAAAAACAATCTTAAATTTTATCCATTTACAAGATAATAAGTTAAAAATCTTAAAATTCATCGTAATCCATAAAAAATTCTTTTGTTTTTGGGAATAAACGATTAAAACTTTCTTCTACAAATTGGTCAAATTCTTCTTCATTTTTCCATAAAGGGGGAGATTCTTCTAATTTAGTATTTTGTTTATATGCTTTTGTGTTTTGTAGATTATCTATTTTTTGTGTTAAAACCTTTAAAATTTCTTTAATATTTTGTATTTCTTGTTCCATATTTTTATATAGGATATTTTTTTTAAACTTAAGTAAAAAAAAAAAAAACTCAAACATAAGTTAAGTAAAAAATAGTAGTTATAAAATAGGAAAAAATGGATGAAAATAACAAAGAACAAAATGAAATTATAACTACTGCTACTATTACTAAAGATTTAAAAGAGTTAGGATTACATGCAGAAAAGAGCGCTTTAAATCATATAATTTTAGATAATATACACGATAGTAATCTTGTAAGCGATATTACAGAAGTGGATTATTTAAAAGGTAGTAAAGGATTAACATCTTTAAAACCTTTAGATGGATTACCTCCATTTATAGACGATTTATATTTTTACGGATTTCTCCCACGAAAACAGGTAGATATTAATAAAAAAACTGGGGATGTTGTAGTTGCAAAAAAGGATGAAATAGGGAAAAGTATAAATAAATTTATAGATAGTATAATATTAGATACTTTAAAATCTTATTGTAGTCATAAAATAGTTAGTACTGTAAGAACGTCAACCATTAGGGAAATATCTAAAATAATAGAGATTATAGGAGAACAAACAAATAAAAGAACTTATAAAAGTTATTTTAAGCACCATAATACAAAAGAAGAACCTTTTGCAATAATTTTAATAAAACTGCATACGTCTAACTTTCTACTAGAGGATGTATTAAAAGCGTTACCATCTATGGAAAAACAATTAAATAATAGAGGTTTTGGTTTATATTCTATAGATTAAACTAGAGATTTTTCAGGAACGTTAGAAAGAGATAGACTTTTTAATTTTTTAAACAAAGGAGTAAATTTTACAGAAGATTACCAGGATATGGATGAAAATACAGGTTTTTTAATGGATAGAAGAGAAGTAGAACTTACAGCAGGTAAAAATATTTTAAAATATAGATATCCGACTTACTGGGTAAAATATTATAATAAAATAGTTGGTAATTTTGAAGCTGGAGATGTTAGAAATAAACATTCTACACATCTAGCAGATTATGCATTTTGTACAGATGAACATTTAAGAAAAACTTTTTACCATCCAGATGTACAGGAAAGAGGACTTACAAGATTAGAGATATCTATAAAAGGTTTTAACTATGGAAAAGATTATAGAAATCTTTTAGAAACAGAATTTAATAAAATAAAAAATGAGGAAATATTTCATATACAAAGTGGGGCAGAACAATGGAAAAGATTAACAGAAAAGATAGATAAAAGTTTTTGTATTGCAAATAGAAGCACCGGAGAAATTACTCATGCTTTATATGGTAATTCTTTAACAAAACGATATTGTGGTATACATAAAGAAGTAAAAGAAAATATAAGACATAATCTAAAAAAATGGAATAATGCAGTTTTTTGGATGTTAGGAGAATTTGGATTTAATGGATTACCAATTTATCTACTAGAAATAGAAACAACAAAAGAAGAAAAAAAACCAAAGGTAGAATTATCAACATTAAGATGTTTTTTAAAAACAGGGTCTACATGCTTAACAGTATGTTCAAAACCAACAAAAATCTACCCTCCAGAAGCAAAAGATGCAAACAATTACCTTCCAGATACAGAACATATAAAATTAGTATTTAGAAGAGAAAAAGTTAACCATAGTATTGGTACAGAAACCACAAAACATATTTTAAAAGAGATAGAAACTAAAAAGGTTGTGTCTTTACTTTCTACTGCAAAAAGAGAAAGGTTAATTTTGGAAATAAGGCAAACTTATGAATTTAAAGAATGGGAAGAAAAAACTATAAAAATTTTAGAGAAAGATAGAGAAGAACAAAAGAAAATAAAAGAAGAAAACAAGGAAGAGATAGAAAAAATAAAACAGGCAAATATAGAATTAGAAAAATATAGAGAAAGAATAGATAAAGTTGTTGCAGTTTTAAGAATTAAATCAAACCGGGAAATTACTTTAGAATTGTTAGAAAGTTGTAAAGGAAAAGTGGAAATATTTGCATTTAGAGAATATGAAACTTGCACCAGAGTAGTGTTTAAAGATAATAAAGAAAATTTTTATGCTTTCTTTGCTAACGAACATGTACAGGAAGTTTTAAGAAAAATTAAAAAGTTAGCGTTTGAAAAATTACCCCAAAAATATGGAGATGGAAAAAGTAACCCTATTTATATTATGGTAGCGGATAGTATTGTATTACAAGGAAATAAACCACATAATTTAAAATTTTCTTATAGCCCTAGCAGATACTTTATAAATCATAATTATACTAAAATTGTGGATATCTTAAAGGAAATAGAAAACAACAGGAAGAAAATGGAAGATTTAAGTGGAAAGCCTAAAACTTTGCAGGGAGAAGAAGTAGTAACATGGAAATGCTGGCCTAAAAATCAAAAAATAAAAGATATAGACGAAGGTAGCTATATATGTAAAAAATACTATTTTGGAATGTATAAAAACAATAGTAGAGTAGTAGCAGAGTTAGAAAAGGAAAATGGAGACTGGAAAGGGGTGGTTTATGGTATGTTTCTAGAAGAAAAACTAAAAGAGATGGATTTAAAAAATATGTTGGAGCCGTTGCATGTAAAAGTAGGGATACATAAAACAAATAAAAATAAAGCAAAAGATAGAATTGTAGAAGTTGTAGGATTAAGAAAAGGAGAAATAGAAGAAATGGAAAAAATGTAAAAAGAAAAAAATTATTATATTTTATTTTGCATAAGAGTAAAATAAAATACTTATGGGAATATGGAGATATGGAGATTAAGAAAAAAAAAGGAAGGAACAAAGAAGATTAGAGACTATGGTGCTGTGTTAGTGTGTTACTATATAACTAGGTTACTAACTACTATGCAGCGTTGGTAAGTTGGTGGTTTGTTGTATTGTTGGATTACTACATTACTATGGTACTATTTTGTTGTGTTACTAGGTTACTAAGTTACCGTGTTACTAGGTTACTAAGTTACCGTGTTACTATATAACTAGGTTACTAACTACTATGCAGCGTTGGTAAGTTGGTGCTTTGGTTAGCTGGTTAGTAGGTTAGCTGGTTAGATTGGTTAGTGGCACGTCGGGGCCGAAGGCGCGGCGTGTTAATTGGTTAGCAGGTTAGCTGGCTAGTTGGTGCGTTGGTTAGCTGGTTAGTTGGTTAGTAGGTTAGCTGGTTAGTTGGTTAGATTGGTTAATGGCACGTCGGGGCCGAAGGCGCAGCGTGTTAATTGGTTAGCAGGTTTTTTAATTTTTCAATTTTTTTAATTTTTTATCAAAAAATCTTAAGCTGCCCACTAACTCATAAACAGGTTAGCTATTGCGTTGGTTAGCTGATGCGTTGGTTTTTTATAATTTTTTTTTTATTTTTTTTATAAATTTTTATTTGCCGCTGATGTGGGCAATTGGGTAAATGAAAATTAGGGGGTTAGCGTGTGTAGGCATTAATGTTTTCTAGAATGAGAGGGTATGAGACGGTATGAGACGGAATATTTTCTAATTGGTAAAACCCCTACTACTTATAAACATTTGATCAACGTTCACCCGAGGTTTGCCAACTGTTTCTTTCACTGTTAAGCGCAGGAATTTGCAGTTATGAATAAGCTCACTAGGGCCCAAAGTTCTCAGTCGACACTTTCGTACGATTAAAATCGCACATCTGTCAAAGTTTGTTGTGAAATTTAACCTTATTATGATCTAAATATTTTTATTATTTTAAGGGGTCGTTTCTTTCAGCGTAGTGAGATGGATTGTAGGCGGTACTTTTCACTTTCACTCGGGTATTTCCGTAAATGCTTGGATGGGGTTGAAATTCTGATACATGCATACGATTCCTATGGCCTTGGTCTTGGCAAGCCAAGCCCAGGCCAAAAACTATTATCCCATAGATGCTCTAAACATGAGAGATCTGGCGGTTCTCTGCGCTAAGAAAGAACGTTCATTTGCTGCTGTTGAAGAATTCCAACACAAATTTAAACAGCGCAACATAGCTGTGTAATGGCGTTTATCAAGGGAACCAACCAAAGGTTTGCACGTTGTACTGACGTCTGGCTGTCTTTACTCAGCGAAATTCTCGGCCAAATTGCACATCACAAGTTTCTCTTGTTCTTGAACCTTTATGTCTTAGCAACAGTTGCTGGTGCTGTCGAGAGCCATTTACGTATGGTAAATGTGACGTCCGTATGTAGCCATGCCGACCACATTGTTTCAGCTAGGTCCGTATAAAAGGAGTCAGCCAGCAGATTATCTTTATGTTCTGCAGCGTCCTACTTGGCGGAGTGACAGTTATATGCGACACATGAAAATGAGCCTTGACGTCACAATGACGTCGACCATATTTATGCATCTTTTACCCATCTTTATCTTATCGGCTCCATTGATTTAGCTGGGAATTTCCGCCGGACATTTCTTTCGTTACACTTGTGTTTTTGCTTTTGTTTAGGTAATGAGCCCTTTTAATACACTACTGAAGAATTTTATCCTGTCACATCCTATAAATTCCACCGTATAACAGGGGGTCATATAAACTTGGTGATATACGGTCACTTGACCACGTGACTAGGTTTGTTATGTCAGTTGGTCTCGTGATCAAGGTTTATTAGGCTAGTTGGTCATGTGACCAGCCGGAACTCCTTTTTTAGAAGCCGGTACACGAAATGAATATTTCAAAGTAAAATTATCGCTTAAAATTCGATGCACATGTTGATTTTTCTTATTATTTAAAATAAATTAGAATTCTTCGCCACAACATTCTTCTCAGGGTTTACGTCACGTTTATGACGTAGTCAATATTATTCATGACGTCATTATTACAGCTGCATACCAAAAGCGCTTTGCACAGTTCGCCATACAAGTGTGTTTTTTTTTCATAGTGCGAAAGATGTCAATACGTGCCTTAATTTCGAGCGAAATATTCTATCTAGTCGGATTTATGTTTGTAAATGTGAAACAGGATAAACAGAATAGTGTCGTGGATTGGAAAATTTGAAGAATAGACAGTAGTGTCTTTGATTCCAGGAAATTTTGTCAGGCTCGGCTTGGGAATTTTATGGTATCAGTACCATTAGATATTGAATAAAAGGTATGTAGTCTTTGTATCATGTCTGTTTTTTTGTTTTGTTTTGTTCATTTACTGTGCGTGACAGGATAAATAGAATAGATGATTGGTGTCTTGGATGGTTTAAGTTTATCGGGCTCGGCTCCGGAATTTATCCGGTTCGCCTTCGGCTCACCAGATAAATTCCTCCGCCTTGCCCGATAAACTTAAACCATCCAAGACACCAACCATCTATTCTCTATTTATCCCGTCACCTCCTATAAAACCCGTCGTATAACACGGGGTCATATAAACTTGGTGATATACGGTCACTTGACCACGTGACTAGGGTTATTATGTCAGTTGGTCACGTGATCAAGGTTTATTAGGCTAGTTGGTCATGTGACGAGCCAGAACTACTTTTTTTAGGTGCCGATAATCAATATATTACAGTAAAATTATCCTTAAAATTCGACGCCTGTGTAGATTTTTCTTATTTTTAAGATGTAGTAAAAGTCTTCGCCACAACATTCTTCCAAGGGTAAACGTCACGTTTATGACGTAGTCAGTATCATTCATGACGTAATTATTGCAGCTGCATATCCAGAACGCTTTACACAGTTCGCCATTTGTGTGTGTGTGTGTGTGTGTGTGGTTTTTTTTTTACACAGTAAGAAAGATTTCAATACGTGCCTTAATTTCGAGCGAAATATTCTATCCAGTCGGATTTTGTATTTCGGACTGAAAATGAGAAACAGGATATATAGAATAGCGTCTTAGATTGGGAAAGTTGTAGAATAAATGGTAAGTGTCGTGGATTGGGAAAGTTTATCGGGCTCGACTCCGGAATTTTATGGTATCAGTACCATAAACTATATAATTAAAGGTACGGTATTTATATCAATATCTGTTTTTCGTTATTTTTTTTTTCTTGTTTTACAGTGCGTGACAGGATAAATAGAAGAGATGGTTGGTGTCTTGGACGGTTTAAGTTTATCGGGCTCGGCTCCGAAATTTATCCGGTTCGCCTTCGGCTCACCAGTTAAATTCCTCCGCATTGCCCGATAAACGTAACCCATCCAAGACACCGACCGTCTGTTCTCTGTTTACCTAAAAGTGCAGTCGTCGGTAGTCTTCAAGTCGGGTTACACGTCTAAACCTAAAAAGAAATGACGATACGGAGAAACGGATCATCCAATATGAATCTATATCAAGCGCAGCCATGCGAGAGCTCGTACACAACAATGTTTGATCCGATTTTAATCATTTACAAAGCAGTTTTGAAAATGTACGGTTTCAAAGTATGTATCGTTTCTTTTGGATGGTATATATATTATAGAAAATTAATATATAATCCAAAAGAGACTATGGTCTTCCTCGGGTCAGTTCAACGTTTCCCATCGACTGGCAGTGTGTGCAGCTAACTTGAGGAAAATGAAGATGTTTCTTGTCTGAAACTAAAAACCGTAGAATTTATTGTGTAGAATGACGTTTTGGAGTCGCCAGGTTGCGTAGCAACCAGGCTCTCATTGTTATCATCCTGATCTATGAGGTGACGTAAGCATACCTCCGGCCTTGTACTGCTTCCTGTTCCAAGTTCCGGTTTACGGGATAAAACATAGTTTTCTAATTATTCGGTAAACAACCCAGTTTCTGTTGTAAATAACTTGCAGCTGAGCCTTTGTGATAATGAATATGTCTATAAAGACTGAGCTATTTAACTGTTCAAACCTTTGAAACAACCATTTCGTCCACAAGGGTACGCCATAGCCTATCGCTTACACAGATATCAGCTCTAAAAATAGCGCATTATGTATGTATCTAAAAATAGCTGTCGTGAACTAAACAAGTTAAGGGACACGCTGAAACATACTCTTCGACGACAGCGTCTTTACAACGGCACGCTTGTATTTGTTGCCAATTCTCAGTGAAAATGATAATTACCCATTTAAAGTACAGTCTTAATCTTAAAATCTGTCCCTAATTGTAAGTCTTATTTCAATTCAACACTCAACCTATGATCGGAAAGAGAAAGGCGATACCAAGTTAACATGGAAGCTTTCAATGGAGATTTTTCTCAACAGTAGGATTTTTTTTTTTGACAAATTTATAACGGCTTGGAAGGGTTGCGTTGCCTTCTTAGACATTCTTACATGTTGCTTCTTCAGAGCTTTGTATTCTATACTTTAAATACTTTGCACACCCGTATTCTAGGTGCACAAGCAGAGATCGTACATGCAGTATGCAGTGCGCACGAATCTAGGCTGTACCAAGTCATCGCTTAACAGGTGCTTTCTGGAATGTAGCTGTGCGACAAATATAGATCTTATAATCACGTGACGTATAACGTCATTTGCACCACGGAATTCTCTATAAATTTATGAATCAGTCACTGAACGGGCCTTCGTTTTCAGCGTACACCGACCTAGCGCTTCACCGATCCATGCAAAGAGAGTGTTTTAAATTACACTGTGTTTGATTAATTGTTTTTCGTTTTTTTTTTTTTTAAAAAGAGGCGAATTTGTGAAAGTCTGCTGTTGTTTTTTTTTTCTTAATGTGGGATTAACCTAGGTCTGGTATATATGAAACAACAATTTATTACTGCGGGTGTCAGAACGCAAGGAAAATTGCACCATTTGGGCCACACTGAAATTGTTGTCTGCAAATGCGTTCAATTTGGACAAGGCTAAAATTTTGTCGTCTGGTAACGGGTTAAATAGGTGTGTTATTTAAACAACCTAGCATTTACCGGAGACTTTAAAAGTTGGCTGCTGCATGAATTATAATTAAGAAGTCCGGTTTAAGCGGTTGTGTTATTTAACCCTTATCCTGCTACATAAAAGAAACGAAACTTTCAAGCCAACAGTAAAACCTCAAATTGTCCTATCTCTGGAGAAAAGATATCTCCCTATCAAATAGTGTAGATCCAAGATCAGACTGCAGTTTGATCTTAATCTACACTTTGGTGGGTAAAAGAGCAAATGCTGGGTACCAGCATTTTCTTCTTTTCCCACAATGTTTTCCAAGGTATTCTGCCTTACGGCTGTTAAAATTTGGGATGGTGTGGTAAAGTAAAACTCATTGGGAGTATTGATAGTAGTCAATTATTTATCTCTCTCACAGCTAAACTTTTTTTCCAACAGAGTTTATGTCAGAAAGTGGCTAGAGTCCAATAGCTCAGGCCATAATGTACAGGGTTTGATATCAGGGTATGGCTGGTTCCAATCCCCAGGTCTGCCAATTTCTTTCAGAGGACTGATGATAGTCATTGCTACAGTATTTGTTTCCTCTCATCACCGATCATTGCTTCAATAATGGTTACGAGAGAAGGCAGCGAGTGGCTTTGGAGGAAAATATACGGAATATTGGGAGGAATATATACAGAATATTATGTTGTAGTAACTTTCCTGGTGCTTGTATTTAATTCGAGCAGCATGAGAAAATTTGATATTGCGTGAGACCGAAGGTCGAACGAATTGTCAAAATTTTCTTATGCAGCGAGAAGTAGATACAAGCATCAGGAAAGTTACTACAAAATAATATTCCTTTTATTATATACCGACAACTTTCAATGGCAAAATTTTGCAGTTCTTGATATTTTATTATTATTATTTTTTTTTTTAATTGGTAAACGAAATAAACAATGGTGTAGTAGCTAGTAACCTCTTTTTTATGAATGGCGGATATGTGATGGCATAAATTTTGACCAATCAAATCACAAATCATTACATATGATTTCCGCGGGTGAGTTACGTCATCAATACCATACATGTATTTGGAACTGTATTTCACAGTATAGATGGATTTTTTTTCTGTCATGTGTTATTTTTCCCGCGTGTGACGCATGTATTTGAGCCAGAAAAATTTCAGGTATATAATAATGTGCGAAGTACTTGTAGAAACTCAAGAAATGCATGCAGTTGTGGACTAAAGTCTGTGATATGACTGAAATAATGATGAAAACAGCATTAAACACCTAATAAACAAATCTTACTTTCAAGGTAACCTGTATCATTTGAAAGCACAAATATCGTCCATGAAATTGCCGCTTTGTGCTTCTCTATATTCCCTCATAATGTAATCGTTTACCTAAACAATCCCATTTTTTTACGACCCTGAGGTAGGAGATTCTTGAAAACATAGTAGGACAAGAAGAAAATAATGGTTATCAGCATTTTCTCCTTTTTCAAAATCTTTTCTACCCTTCACAAGAAAAATCCCATTGATGGAGCTACATTTGATATGTCGTCTGCAAATGCTTACAATTTGGACAAGTCTAAAACTTCTTATCATCTGATAAGGAGTTAACCCTTTGCTGCACAATGTCACCTTTTGACGACCCTGGGAAAGAAGCCTTTTCAAAACATTGTGGGAAAAGGAGAAAAAGCTGGTAACCAGCATTTTCTCCCTTTCCCACAATGTTTTCTACCCTATCAAAGAAAAATTGCACCATTTAAGCCACACTGAAATTGTCCTCCGCAAACGCTTTCAGTTTGGACAAGGCTTAAATTTTGTCGTCTGGTAAAGGGTGAAAGAGTTATCGTTAAGGAGTAATTGTCTGATAAGGAGTTAAGCAAGGGAGACTGGCATTTTTTCTTTTCTCACAATGTTTTCTATATGTTTCAAAGAGTAGTCCCATGATATGATATGACTAAATTAATAGCACAGACAAATCAGTTTGAAAATGTTTGTTGCTGGGCCCCACTTTCAACATCATATATCACATTAGCCAGTGAACCTATCTATGCTTTCCTAGAATTTGTTTTACCAGTGCTTCGCATGATATTCTTCCAAAGCAACTGGCTGCTTTCCTACCTAATAATTGTCGAAATAATGATCAGGGGTGAGGGAGGAATGAAACATAGTGGAAAAAGGAGAAACCACTGATAACCAGCGTTTTTTCCCTTTCCAACAATATCTTCTTCCCTTTAAAAGACAAATTCCATCATTTGAGTCACATTTACTTTGTAGTCTGCAAATTTGTTGTCTCATAGAAGCTCCAAGTCAATCTGTGTAATGAAGGGAAAAACAACCATAAAATCAAGACATGTTCACTGTAGAAAAAGCAACTTCTGCTTTGACTATTTACTAAGCAATCCCAAGTTCAAATGACTCTGTGGCAGAGGACTTTTCGAAACATTATAGGAAAAGGAAAGAATGCTGTTAGCCAGCATTTTCTCCTATTCCACAATGCCTTCAGCTCTTTCAAAGATAAATCCCATGACATAAACTATTGATTTGTCTGCCATAAATTCTTTCAACTTGTATAAGTGTACTGTTATTTTGTTTGGTAAAGGACAAATTACAAAATAAAGCACTAAATTTTCACATTATTATATCAATTTATCAAGTGGTAGTTCACCCACAACCATATAAGCCATTCTCTGGCAAAAGGGGGCTTCATGCATCTCCATGATGCATTACACCAAGCAAGACATCACCGAATTATGGATCCATAAAATCCATTTTGTCAAACAACCGGCTGAATCATGACATCAAATTATCCCTTGACATGCAGAAAATTTAAAGATAGCGAAAAGTTTCGGCCCTCAGTCTGTGCAGGCTGACATGGTCGATATTTTTCGCAAATGCAATAAGCCCCCTTTTCAGAGCATGGCTCACATATATATATGCATACATGAGACACACCATTCGCTAGTGTACCCTTTTGCTGTACAGTATGTGCATTCCCCCTTGGAACTCATTGGTTGTTTACTAAACAAGTAAAATCAAGTATGTATTGTTGGACACAAAACATTGCTCAATTTGATTAAACAACATAACTCTGGATGAAAAATCTAACTGATCTGTTATCATAAGACAACCTCCTTTTGGAAATCTTGTGATAAATAGCCCCGTTTTAACAACATTGAGGAAGAGGGCTTTCAGACAAATTGTGGAAAAAGGAGAAAATATTTTCTTCCTTTTCTATAATGTTTTCTACACCCTCTAAGACAAAATATCAATGTTTGAGTCACATTTAATATGTCACCAACAGCTGCTTTCAAATTGGATAAGTCTGAAATTTCGTTGTCAGGTACAAAGTTAACTGGCCAGTTTTGTTCTTGAGATATCATCAGAGTAGCTAAACACACATCATCATTGTGAAGAAAACACTGCTTTTGCCATATTTAAAAAAATGTCTAGAGCAGTGATGTGAAGAGTGTTATGGTGGTTGCTGGATCTGTACTTTTTACACTAGTATAATGTACATCATCCATTGGTTCAATTTACAAAAATCATCTCGGCTTTGCCTTCCATATTCTGTCTGTGTTGTTCTACTTCTGTACTTTACCTAAAATTGAAACAGAAATAGAGGTAAGGAACAACAACCACATCCTTAAGTAGGTCAAAGTTATCATTTGATTTAGCCTATTGCTGTCAAAGAATTACAAATTTTGAAGACAGATACGAAAATCTATTTATGTGAAAATTATTGGATTCCTTTCCCTTTAAGCCGACACAATATTGCATTCTGTATCATACACCAAACATACAACCAGACAAGACTGTTCACCTAGCACGGTGTGGCCAATATTTTAGGGAATGTATTATGGGCATGTTCATGGTCATTTTTAAAATGATGCTCATTTTGGTGTCGGCTTTGCAATGACCATTCTTCTCTCATTTTTGGATCACGATCAGATGTTTTCAGACATGCCCTGGCCTAACAGTCTTTTATCAAAAGTATTAACTCACTACCATACAGACTTTACTTGTTAAGCCCCTGAAGAAGATCTTTCTTTGGGAAAAGTAGTATTTGCATATTCAAAAAATTTTTTCCTCTCTCCTTAAAAGTTTTCCTGTTTGTTAACTCTTTTACCAAATGACAAAATTCTAGACTAGTCCAATTTAAACACATTAGCAGATGTCATATTTTCATAGGTTCGAATGAAAAGTTTTTCAATGGAAAGGTAGAAAACAGTGTGGGGAAAGAAGGAAATGCTGTTTGTTGGCATTTTCTTCTTTTCCCACATTGTTTTCAAAAGTTTTTTCCTCAGGTTCATTTAAATACAGGCGTGTTTGGTAAAGGGTTAAAAAGACATTACTTTCAAATGTTTCTCAGCTGTGTTTCTTTTCTCATAGATCATTACAAATAGTTTGTATGGTAATAAGTAGAACCCATTACCTAACAAATATGCTGACATAATATCTAATGTTTATTTTATACACTCCAGACATCAGACAAGACTGTCCACCTAGCACGGTGTGGCCAACATAGGGAGGAGCATTTTCTCTAGGCATGTCAATGGCCAGTTTCTTATCTGCTCAATACAATTTGGGTGTCAGCATGTTAATGGCCATCTTGCTGTCACTTTGGGGTCACGATTACGATGCTTTCGGACATGCCTTGGCCTGACAGTCTTTATATGAAAGACACATGGGCCTGTTTTGAAGAAGTAAATATTTGGGATGAGGTTTTGAATCAGACTTGGCAGAGATCCTATAGTCTCTATAGATGATCTCCGCACCAGGGTTGCCAACACACTCCATGACAGTACCATCTTAACCTACAAAATACTTTGTAACAGAAAAAGCATAAGGCCCTATATCCTTTCTGTACATTGGCCATATCGGGTACATTTTTGCAGGCCGGTACCTAGGTTATCAATGTGGTGATAGCACTGTTCACAAAACCTCTGCAGAAGTTTGAAATTAGCATGAAAAAATGTACAAACAAAAACAATTTTGAATTCAGAAAATTATTAGAGTTTGTTATATAGAGGTTTTCTGGTATGTTTTATTTCATTCATTTTGACATAGCATAGCCTTACAAGACAACAGTCCAGATGCAAAATTAAGAAAGATGTAAGACATTCACAGTGTTGGCTTGAAGTGTACAAAGTTTGATTTTGACAAGGGCATTAATTCTTTACTTTCAGACTCGTCTATAGTGAAAGCATTTGCAGATGGCAAATCAAATGTAGTTTAGACCATGGGAATTTTCGTAAAAAAACAAAAAAATATTGTTAGAAAAAAGAAATAACTGTTAGTCTAATGAATTCAGCTGTTTAAAGGAAATTTCTGTAAGTATGAGTTTTATCAAAGAACTTTAACCCTTAGCACATGGCAAAATTTTAGACTCGATCATGTTGAAGGTATTTACAGAGTAACATTCAAATGTTTTTCAAATGATAGTATTTGTCCTTAACTACATAAAAAACATTGTGCGAAAAGGAGAAAATGCTGGTAACAAGCATTTTCACCTTTCCCCACAATGTTTTCAAAAGGCTTCTTTCTCAGCATTGCTAAAACTCGGAGTTGTGCAGTTATGGGTTAAACCTAACGCTAAGATATCTACCGGTTAGTTTTCTTTTTACTTGGCACCATGATATGCATTTCACCTGTTTACAAAATAGTTGACAAAAGGTATTGCCAGCAAACTAATAGCTGAAATTGCCTTCTTGGTTGTAAAACCCCTGTCCCTGGTCACAAAGTATATGAAGGAAATTCCAGCTGTTAGTTAACTGAACCCCACCTTTTTATAGTAATTTAACTTATGTACAGAAGTTGCTTAAGTGATCTCTTTTTTGATGATATTTTGTACCTGGCCCCTGTATAAACATTTGTACAGTGAAAATTCTGTCTCTCAGTTAACTTAAGCTTGCCTTCTTAGGGGCATTTAATGATAGTGCAAAGGTTTAATAAAGTGACTGAAAAGAACTTTATGGTTTCATACTTAATGTATATTTGATGTATTACATATGATTTGAAAGTGGTATTGCAAGCAACCTGATAGTTGAAACTTTCATTTTGTTCTATAGAGCCCCTGTCCCAGGCCACAATGTATTAACTGGTGATGGAAATTCCAACTGTCATTCTGCCGATAACCACATGTCTATACAACCTTAATGCTTTATGTTTTATGTAAGAACTTTTAAAATTAATCCTTTGATTTATATATAACCTAGCAGTTTAAATATTTATACGTTATAGATGGGTTTTTTTAGAACCAGACTCAAATATTAACCAAACTTGCTAAGATTTGTATTTAACCTAACAGTTTATGTAATTCAAAGAGGATATTTTCAGGAGCTAGATTTTGCAGCCTGTATTTAGTCCAGAGCTAAATTCCGTAATGAAAGAACATTTTATTGTCTACTTGAGGTATATTTTACCTGTTTACAGTTAAAGTATTACTAGCAACCTGGTAGTTTAAACTTGCATTTGTGCTTTATAATTCCTATCATCAGTTAAATGAATCTCACTTGTTTACTTTAAAACATTTTATTATAAGCTGACTGGAAAGAATCTTTGGTGTGTAATTTAAAAATACATGTTCAAAAGCTTCTAGATACAAATCATTGCAAACATTCTCTTTATAGTTATTGAAAAGCTTCTATACTGTGAAAAAGTTCAAGTTTTTTCTTATCGTTTTAGCCATTCCCAAACAACAAAATTGTAGACATGTCCAGAATGAAAGCATTTTCAGATGACAAATCAAATCTGCATCAAATAATGATTTTTGATATGATAGAAAACACAGAAGGAAAAGGAGAAAATGGTGCTTACCATCATTTTATCCTTTTCCCACCATGTTTTCAAAAGCCACTTTTAGTTAAAGCTCAGGATTTTGTGGTAAAGGGTTAGCCTATAATCTTCACAGTTATTCAGGTAACTGATGGATGCAAAGCTACACAAAAATATAATACAGAAAATAAAAACCTTGTACAATGAAGATGAGTATGAATGTCTTGCACCCAGTACTCTTACTATTGCATCAGCACTGCCAAAATGAAGTGCACTGCAGACAAGGATTTTATGCACAAAATGATGAAATAAGAAATACACTATAACCTTCTCTAGCTCTACTGATGGAAAGTTCTATTGAGCCAAAGTAATATGAATTTAGAGAAAAATATTGAAAACTGACAACTTTGACCTACCTCCAGTCCATGACCATGCCAAAGTGTCCTTATCAGCTAGTTAATTTCCTCCCTGAAAGAAATTTAAAAGGAACAATGAAACACTGAAAATAAAACTGTTCATCATCTACATATACAAATTATATGATTAACAAAATTCAACACCTACTTTAAAGACATGTACCACAATGAATGAATGAATGGTGTTTTATAGTGTATTGGCTACGGTATTCTAATACCTAGGAACAGATTTAATGATTAATTGATTAAATGGTGTTTTTCACTGTTTCAACATCATTTCAGTCGTATGACTGTTATATCTCACATATTCCTGTAAGTCCTAAGGTTTCACTAGTACTAGGCTAGGCCTATGAAGTGTCTTGCCAAGTAAACTCTGACAAACAACCCAGTGCTATCTGCGAGGATCAAACGTGGGGCCTCCAGGTTATGAGACCTATACTTTACCACTGAGTCATGCAGGACCCCACGTGAATTGGAAATTTAAAACAAAAGGATGAAAAACTTAAGAAAAAATAAAGGTTGTAAAGGGAGGTCTACATATGAGCCATGCTCTATGAAAAGGAAGCTTAATGCATCTGTAAAAAGTTTGGACCCATGTTGTGTTCTTACCTCCCATGGGTGTTTGAAAAACCTTTTGGGAAAAGGGGGAAAACGGTAACCAGAATTTTCCTTTTCCACAATATTGTTTACAATAGAAACCTCATCATTAGAGCAACATTTGTTTTGTTGTCAGCAAGTACTTTCAAAATTTTGGACAGGCCTAAAACTTTGGTAAAGAGTTAACTCTTTACCAGGCAACCAAAGTAAAAATTTTAGATTGATTAATTGTATGGTCTTTAATGCCATTTTCAACATTATTTCAGTTATATCCCAGCAGCTATCCATGCTTTAATGGAGTTCCTTTTACTGGTACTATGCATTATATTCTTTCTGAGCCACTGGCTGCTTTCCCACATAACCATTGCTGAAACAATGGTCAATGGTGAGAGAGGAATAAATCCTGTCATAATGACTATCATTAATCCCCGGAAGAAATTGGCCGAGCTGGGGATCAAACTAGTGACCCCCTGTTCCCAAGTCCTGTATGCTACCGACTGAGCTACCAGGGCTAGGCTACAAAATTTCAGAACTGTTGGTACTGAATATACATTCAGGCAATGTACTTAACCAAAATCTGAAATTTGCTTGTGAGAGAGAAGAAAACTTTGTTGGAAAAGGAGAAAATGCTGGTCACAATGAAGAGTGTTAAGCAAGCTTTCAGGGACTTGCAATTCCTGATGAAATATTTTTGGATTTTCTGCAAAATAGAATCATGTTCTTTGGAAAATATTGTGGCTAAAGGTGTATTCCTTATTTAGCCAAATTCCATTCGACCTAAATAAATGCCAGTAATGCCTATTTTACAAAAATATTCTCATAGGTACCTGCATCAAATTTGTTTCAGGAGTTTGCTTAATAAACACGGTGGATATTTTCAGTTAGTTTAACCCTTTACCACACATCATTTTCTACTTTCACCACAATGTTTTCTACTGTATCAAAGACAAAATCATCAATATAGCAACATTTGTCATCTGGAAATGCTTTCAGCTTGGACCACTCCAAAATTTTGTCATTTTGTAAAGAGTTAACCCTTTACCACACAATCTCAAGTTTTAATGAGAAAAATGCTTTTGCAAATATTGTGTGAATAGAATAAAATGCTTGTAACCAGCATTTTCTTCTTTTCCCTAAATGTTTTCTACCCTTTCAAAGGCAAATCCATTTTTTGAGCCATATTTAAATAAGTTGTCTGCATATGCTAATAATTTGGACAAGCTTAAGAATAGATGTTTGGTAGTCAAAAGACTTTCCAGATATTACATTTTTATATACTGGTATTACATCGGAGAAACAAGAGGGCCATGATGGCCCTGTATCGCTCCACTGGCTTATGAATACAAACCATAAATAGCAAACATTTCAATTCTGAGCCAAATGATTTCAAAATAAAGACTTAAGTTTTCTCTGTAAAAGCCCATGTAAAAGTTGAGACCTGAGGGCAAAGCCATTTTTGATCCCAGAGCTATAATTACTTGAACCCTGATAGAAGTCCACAAGATAAAGCCACATGCCAAAATAATACAAGTCTATGCTGTATGGTTATAAATAAGGTGATTTTCAAGTTTTGTCCATATGAATCCTCTGTAAAACATAGGACCCCTGATGCAAGGCTAATTTCAAAAAAAAAAAAAAAAAAAAAGGAAGATTTCTTAAGTTGTCACTATGTAAGCCCATGTAAAACTTGTGACCCCTGCAGCGGGGCCAAATTTGACCCCAGGGCTAAAGTTTTGCCCCACTTGGTAGAGGCCCACTAGATATAGGTACATGCAAAATTTGGTAGCTCTAGGCCTTATGGCTAGGTACAGGAAGATTTTTAAAGTTTTCTTTATATAAGCATATGTAAAACTTGTGACCCCTGGGGCAGAGCCAATTTTGACCCCAGGGCTATAATTTGAAGAAACATGATAGACGTCTACTACATAAAGCTACATGCTAAATTTGGTAGCCCTATGCCTTATGGTTTCAGACAAGAAGATTTTTAACGATTTCCAATATTTTTCAGTTTTGTTGCCATGGCAACCAGAGTTTTTGAAGGAATCAAATTCTTTCAAGAAATTCTGAAGAGGACCATGGCAGGATCATTTCTGTGAAGTTTCATGAAAATTGGATGGGTAGTTTCAGAGAAGAAGATGTTTGAAATAAAAGTTAACGCACGTACGGACGGACGCACGGACGGGCGGACGCATGGACGCACGACGGACACCGGGCCATGACATAAGCCCACTGGCCTTTGGCCAGTGAAGCTAAAAAAATCACAGTGTAGATTTAAGATCAGATTGCATATTCTGTACAGCCTGATCTTAATCAGAACAGAACATTGTTTAAATTCATGCATTTAGTCACAAAGTCATGATTTCTTCATTTTACTACTTACATTCCAAATGGTATATAATCAGATACTGAATAAGTGAAATGGATATTAATATACCTAATCCATGTTAAACTTTCCATGTAGATGCTCTGCTGACTTGTTGATTGTTCACATAACTGCTTTGGGCAATGTGTCTGTCATCATCTTTTCCAAGTACTATCACTTCAAAGCCATGGTATCTTAAATTGAAAAAAACAACAAAAAAGGAAAACCTTTTTTTTTTTTTTCTGGGGTGGGATGGGGGGTGGGGGAAACAGCTAATTGTAGGGAAGGAACACTTTTTCAAGAAAAATTCATGTTACATTCTCATTCTTCACCTTTTTTTACATGTCTGTTTTTCAAATTTTTTTTTTTTTTTTTTGTAGTGTGTGTTTTTATCATCTCAATATGTTGCTGTGGAAAGCTGACTGTATGCATTTTCAATGTGTCAGTTTCATTTTATACATTCCACAAGTGTTTCTTGCTAATACATGTGTTTGGGAGTGAGAATGACCTGCTGCTATAGAAAGCTGTGTGCATATCTAACTTGTCAATTACACCTTTGCTACGTAACTTTACCTTTCAAGTAAATATAAAGTAGAGTTTAGTTCTTTTATGTTAATATTTTCATTTTCAATCACAGATTTTTTTTTTCTTAAAGTAATGGAAAGTTTTAGTTTATACTCCATATGCAGTTTCATGACTGTTGATTTACAGTTTAAATATTTTTTAGAATCTAAGTTTGTATCTAAGGTAATTTTTTGAAGATTCCTTTGTTGTTTTAGTTCCTTTTGAAAATTGTTGTGCAAATTCCTTCCATTACTCTTACAATTAAGATTTAATGGAAAATGCTAGCTTCTGATACTTATTGCAATATTTTTGTCAGGGACAGGGGGTATCAGAAACAAACATATCCCAACTGAAATTCCCTACATTTTTTCTTAATCCTTTAATACTTCATTTTCTGTTTTTGATTTCAATTTCTCTTTTTATGATAATATTTTTCTTTTCATGTTATTTCTTTTTATTCTTTTTCAATTTATCAATTCTTTTATTAAGATTTCTTTCAGGTTGTTTCTGTTTATTTATTTATTTATTTATTTTTTTTTACTTATTTTTTGTTTTTGTTTTGTTATTTTTCTTTTTTTTTTTTTTTTTTTTTCTTTTAATACAATTTTTATTCTTTTTATTATGTTGTTAGAATTTTCTTTTTTTTTTTTTTTTTTTTTTTTATAGTTTCTTAGTTTTTCTTTTTATTTTTAATCATTTTTGTTTACTATATTATATTTTTGTTTTCTTTTGTATATTTTCCCATGGTTTTTTTTCTGTTGATTTTGTTTTTCATTCTTTTTATTTTCTATTTCTCCAGTTTTATCAGTTTTGCTTTCATTTTAAATTCTTTAATTTTTTTGTTTAGTTATTTTTTTCCTTCATTCTTTTCATGCTTCTTTTTCTGTTTTACATTTTTATTTCACTTTTTATGGGTTTTATTTTTCTTTTCATGTTATCTTATTTCATTCCTTTTTCAAGTTTTTCATTCTTTTAGTAACATTTTTTTTTCCTTTTTTCATCATTTCTGTTATAATTTTATTTTCTTTGTAACTTTTTCTCATATTCTTTAAAGTTTTCATTAATTTTCTTATCATGTTATTTCTTTTTATTCTTTTTAATGTTTTTCATTCTTTTGATAAGATTTTTTTCAGTTCTTTTATCATTTCTTTATATTTTTTTCTTTTCTAGTATTTTCTTATTTCTTCTTTCTTTTGGTCTTTGTTCTTTTGTTCTAATCTTTTGTCTTTTTCATTTTTTACACATTTTCTTTAAAAAAAACTGTTTACTTTCTTCTACATTTGTTTAATTTGTGTTTTTGTTTTGTTATTTTTTTTATACAATTTTTATTCTTTTTATTATATTGTTAGAATTTTCTTTCTTTTATTTTTTTATAGTTTCTTAGTTTTTCTTTTTATTTTTAATCATTTTTGTTTACTATTATATATTTTCCCGTGTTTTTTTTTTTTTTTTTTTTTTTTTTCTGTTGATGTTGTTTTTCATTCTTTTTATTTTTTAGTTCTTCAGTTTTATTGTTTTCATTTTAAATTCTTTAATTTTTTTGTTTAGTTATTTTTTTCCTTCATTTTTTTCATGCTTCTTTTTCCGTTTTTCATTTTTATTTCTCTTTTTCTTTTTTTTTTTTTTCATGTTATTTTATCCCTTTTTCAAGTTTTTCATCTTTTAGTAACATTTTTTTCTTTTTTTTTTCCATCATTTTTGTTATAATTTCATTTCTCTTTGTAATTTTTTCTCATATTCTTAAAAGTTTTCTTTATTTTTCTTATCATGTTATTTCTTTTTATTCTTCTTAAAGTTTTTCGTTCTTTTGATAAGATTTTTTTAAGTTCTTTTATCATTTAGTTATAATTTTCTTTCTTTTCTAGTATTTTCTTATTTCTTCTTTCTTTTGGTCTTTGTTCTTTTGTTCTAATCTTTTGCCTTTTTCATATTTTACACATTTTTTTTAAAAAACTGTTTACTTTTTTTTTTACATTTGTTCTTTGATCATTTTAAGTTTTGGTTATTGACGTTTTCTCCCCTTTTTCTGTTGATGTTGCTTTTCTTCATTTTTTAAAAATTCTTTCCATAATTTCTTATTCTAAATTTTGCCATTTTCAGTTGTTTTTTTACATGTTTGTTTTACAGACTGTTTCTTCCTTTTTTTACATGTTTTTAAATCATCTTTGTTTATTATTATCATATTCTAATTGTTTTTCCTTTTTTCTGTTGTTGTTGTTTCATCTTTTTTTCAATTTGTGTGTTTTTTCCCACCCAGATTTTTCATTTTTTACGAGTTTTTATCTCTTAAGATTTTTTTTTCTTTTTTTAATTTTGTTTTAATTTTTTTTCCTGAAATTTCCATTTTTTTTCCCCCAACTTCCTATTAATAAGATTCTTGTTGGTTTTTGCTTTAATCAATTTATTTTGTTTCCTGTCTTTTGTTTCAAGATTTGTCCAATTGCATTAAACAGAGTAAAACCTTTTTTTGTGTCTGTGTTTTGATCCTTTTCATGTACTACCCTGGTGAAATATAACCATGTGTGTAACATTTTTGGGAATAAAACATATTCATGAACAACCCAGATAAAAATAAAAATCACCCTTTACAGAAGTAAGTAACAAATTCATGTCTTGGGGATTGCTTTGGTAAATTGTTTGGCAAGATATGGTATTTGCTTTAAAAGGAGAATTTGCTTTCCAATCTGTCCCCACTGTCAAGATTTCATGTCAGAATTTGCTTTCCAATCTGTCCCCACTGTCAAGATTTTATGTCAGAGTCTCAGTATACTTGTGTAAATGTCCCTAGTATATTATGGAATACTATAAGCCCAGACAAATTGGATGGGAACCAGGTTACTCAAAGCTGAGACAGCTCTGTTTCATGTTGTGTGCTTTTGCTATTTCCAAAGTATGTTTGTAAAGAGATATATTATCAATGTCCTTGATCTACTATGACCTATACTCCACCAAATGCTTCTCACAAAAACTCCAAAGGATGATTAGAAATAACTACCCCTGATTACCCATTAAAAAGTTGATTTTGAAAAAGTGTTGCAAAAATGAAGATGGAATTTAGGAGATATTTATTGAAAAGTGCTTGAATTATGCTGTTTTTTAATGTTACTGACACAATTTAATGTGTAGTGTACTGGAGTCATCCAGGCTATGAGTTCATGTGAAATAAGCTAATGTTCCTAGGGTTAACAAATGTTTCTAGGCTTGCCAAAATTGTAGAAACCAAGACAGTTGTCATTTATCCTCATATTTGCATTTGAACTTTGAAATAGCACTTGAACTTTGAAATAATCAAGCAACACTTAAAAATTGTGATGTCTTTGTTTTCTAAATGACAATTTGATACATCACAGGAAAAAACAATACATGTATGTGACAAGTTTCCTCAAACAATTAAGCCTGTAATATACAAATTTGGACCATGCTGGTAAACTGATGAAAGTATTATTGATTAAAGACCATGGGGATGGTCTTGAAAGGTTGCACTATGTATACTTTAGTGTAAATAATTAGCATCTTGATTTTGATCAGTATTTCTACTAAAAACCTAAGCATTTAATTGAGAAATTCTTCTTTCTCAGACATCCCTTCAATGCTCATAGATACTTAAATAGTGAAGTTGACATTGTGTTCAATGCAGTTCAACCATCTTCCCCTATATCAAACAAACAACAGCAAAAATACTTAAATTCCTTGCAAATACCAAACAACTTCATAAAACAACTTCTGTAGATGAAAGTGTAAAGACCAAGCTTATGAATATGATAGTAATTGTCAGATTTAACCACAAATATAAATATCAGGGCTTTGCTGAAGTATTTGAAATCAGGCATACATTTTTTATCTGAAGTCCTGTATTTTTAAACAAGATATCTTTCTGTTTTGATTTAACAGGAAATAATATTATTAAAACATCATTCAAATCATTTGTTGTTTTGGCTTTGTGGCTGGTTCCAGTATTCAAAAGTATTCCATATGCGGATTTGCATGCATTCCTGAGTTGAAATCAAACAGTGTCAATATATAAATAGAAAGCCAACAGATGAATCTTTTAAAAGCACAAAGTCTTGGATTTTCCTCAATATCTGTTTGATATTGTTTCCCCAATTAAATCTAAAGTCTTTTCACAGACCACATCTTTGACATTTTTTTAAAAACCAACAGGGATTACATTCATGTGGAAAAAAAAATGACTACTTCTCATCATGAAATACAGAATACAACCTAACTATGATAAACATTCTATATTAAAAGGTACATCATTTCTAAAATTGTGTACCTCCTTATATAAAAACAACAAGTGCATGGCATGCGGGTGGCAACGCTCGGCTGAAGTTGCTTGATTTTCAGTGAAAATTCGAAATCGCAAAAAGGGCATACCTGTGTCAAAATATTCTAGTGATTACCTGCCCTAGTTCTATGGCTTCCCCTTTTCATAGTCAACAATTTGTTCAAGTTTGAAGTAAATATCTTCAGTAATATCAGAGATGTTATAAAATGTCAAAGTTTTTGCACGACATAGAGACGGCGACAGGGCTATGACAATAACTCGACCTTTTTTTGAAACAGCCGAGTTAATAATAAATGAATATCTATTTTTGCTTGTGGAAATAAGATCCTTAGCCTACAACATTGTGCCAGGCTCTCAGCAACTTAAATGGAATATGAGGCATACCTAATTGTAGAGTGTGATCTGAAGTCTTACGTGAGTGGAAAAAAAGAACAGGTCCACTATTCTATCAGCACTGGATTTAATTTTAAACTTAAAATTGCCCCAAAGCTGTTTTACAGTCAATGATCCTATTCAACCGGAGCACTTGCCTTCACAGGATGCATTAATAGACAGTCAGATCACACAAAAGCAAAGCTTCCATACTGAGAAATAACAAACTTGTTATTATAAATCAAAATGAATGAATGAATAAATGAATGAATGAATGAATGTTGTTTTATGATGCATCAATTGACGGCTGTGGTAAGTAAGTATGCATGTCTGTATTAAGAGATGTTAAAGTAGAATGGTTGCACTTAAGAAGATTTGAACAAAATGATGAATTCATGGCAAAAAAATTAAATGAAGTAAGACTGTATAATGCATAAAAGACATTACTGAGTGGCTGGGCAGTCGCTGCCTACTCAAAAAGTTTTCAATGAAAAAGTCAAAATTGAAATTAAAAACATTTGAACAAAGAAAATCTAAAAATAAAAGCAAAAAAATATCCATACACACGTTGCAATAACTACATAAATAAATGTACCATTAAGCCCTACATATCTATTGGATAAAACCCTTGAAGTGCCAAACAAAGTGAACATGGACCAGATAAAATGTCATTATGAGACTGAATTTTGCAAGCCATGTCTATCCATAGTATGCTGTGTAGATCTAAGAGCAGGCTGCATTGTGCAGTCTGAACTTGATCTGCACTAGCCAGAAAAAAAACAAAACAAAAAAACTATTGTTGTTAAGGCGCTTTGCTGGCTAAGATCTTTCTCATGAACCTTTCAGAGATTGACACACAAAAAAAACTGTTGTGTGGTCTTAACCCATTACCAAACATTCCTGATTTTTATTTTAACAACCTCTTGAAGGGAGGCTTTTGCAAACATTGTGGAAAAAGGAGAACATGCTGGTTACCAGCATTTTCTCCTTTTTCCTCAATATTTTCCTACCTTTCAAGGGCAAATCCTATCTTTGTGCCATATTTGGTATATTGCCTGAAAATGCTTTCATCTTTGACTAAAAAACTTTGTTGTTTGGTAAAAAGCTAAGTCTTTTTTGAGTGGACAAAAAAACAGTACCTTTCACAAATAAAAAGGTAAGATAAATGCATTCACATAACTTTTGAAAATGGTCTTAGGAACCGATTAATTATTTTTCAGTTACATGTACTTGGGTTTTGACAAAAATGCTCAGACGAGGTTAACTTTGCAGATGAAACACAGTTGCTGCCCCTGAATAGACCGACAAACCTTTCTGGATTGCCTTGATCCATCATTGGTAACAGTTTAATCTCTATATTTTTTGTTTGTTCATGATTTAAAACTTTTGAACAAAAGACAAATCTTTCCTGGATCCCACCCAGTAATAAACTCTGTCTACATGTATCTTTCTGTGTTTCCTGGATACTAACCAGTCCAGTGCATGGGTAACCTCTCTGAGCAATGAATTATAAAAATACTTTTGTTTCATAAATGCAATATTTTTCACCTATATCTTTGCCAAAGTAATTAGTTTACTTTATTCAAGCCATTTTCAAAATTTATATGAACAGATTTAACTTACTAATCTAACTATAATTCAAATTTGCTTTATTTAAGATCACTCTTATTATTTGCATGAGAAAATTAGTTTTTTCATTTTTTTTTTAAATTACTTTTGGATTTAAGATCCTTAACATCAAACATTGCATGAGTTTTTCTTTTCTTTTGGATTTAAGATGCTTAACATCAAATAGTGCATGATATAATTTTTTTTTTTTTTTTTGAATGTAAGATCCTTAACATCAAACATTACAATGAGATAATGAACTATTTCTTCTTTACTTTTGGATTTAAAATCCTTAACATCAAACATTGCATGAGATAATAAATTATTTTCTTTCTTACTTTTGGATCAAAGATCCTTAACACCATAATAATTTCATAGGTTTTGGTTTAAAAAGAACTGCAGGGTTCATTTCAAATTGAATTTGTGTACAAAAAAAGATGCTTTCATAACAGTGCAACAAGAAAGTAACCCTTAAAGTGCCAAATAAACCCAATTGTCATTTTCATTCTACAATAAACCAATATAATTGCAAATTCATGGCTACCTTTTGCCCGTTTTAACATAGCAGACAGTGTAGATCAAAGATCAGGCTGCATGTTTAGTGCAGCCCGATCTTGATCTACACTGGCTTCAAAGGCAACTATTTTAGTGCCTCAGTGTTGCTACAATGCAGGATCATTTGGTAAAGGGCTAAATAAAGCAAATAGAATTTTTAATAACAGAACAGAAAAATATACTTAAGTAATAAGAAATTACATCCCTTTTCATTTTTTATCTGATATACATATAGGATTTAAGATTCTCAACATCACATAAGGTATGCTGACAATACTTTAGTGGCTATTACAACTCCCTTTGGTTTACAAACCCTCAAACATGTTTAAGTTAATGTGTGTCTGATAGACACACATCATGTAAGGATACTTCAATATGTATCACACCTACCAATTTGATAGACATGGTGCTGATTCAAAGGATTCATCCATTGTTAACGTTATGCCATTCTGTACTTCTCAAGTAATGAAATACTTTGAATACACAGGCCACAAAACTAAAACTTAAGAAACTCCTATAGGACTTTTTTTTCTGCTCTACTCTGAAACTGAAGCCTTTGAGCAAAAATTTTCGGAAGTCAAATCCAACTAAGAGCTAGTCAGAATTACAATTTCAAGAGTAATACCCTATGCAAATTTTTGACATACTGGCCCCCTTGTATGTAGGTGTCAAACACTGAATGAAATTTGTTGCTGTTTCTGATGTTTTTTTATTTATTTAAGGACAACAACTATGTAACTCATACTTTATATGATGCAGACTAGCATTGGGGCAACAAACATGTTCTTTACTGATCTGTTACTAGCAGGAAATCAAAGTTATATTTAAGTGTTGACCTGATTGGTCTATGATTGGTCTAAAATATTTTGTAAACTGACAATAAATTATTATGTGATTAAAAAAAATTAACAAATTTCAGTCTAAATAACCGTTTAAAATCATAAGTGATGTAGTTATTATATCATGTGTGATATAAAGAGTATGCTCAATTATTTCAACTGTCCCATCCACATAGCCCCACTTTAAGATGAATTCTTAGACATATACAATGTGTAAGAACAAACACATTAAACCTATAGCAAGCCACTTTTGAGTTGTTTTGTGAAAAATAGTGTGACCTATAAGTGAATGATAACCAACACCGACCTACAAGATTAATGTAAAGTGATTGATCCCTGATAATGTTAGATTATTGAAAGCTGAATGAATTAATAATTGTCATTTTATGGCACGATGACAGCTCAGGTAATTTAGCGCACATGTATGTATTAAAAGATAATAAAATGCGGTTTTTGTGCTTAAAAAGATAAAAATAGTAGGAAAAAGCGTTAAATTAAGAAAGATTATGTGTATTCCGTATTTGCATAAAAGACATTATTGATTGACTTATTGAAAGTTATTGTTCCTACCATACTTCACCTAATTAATGCGCTGGGGCACCATTCAAAACACCAACAGGGCACTCTTAGTCCATAGCCAATTTCCCGAAATTTTCACTGCCATCACTTAGAGTAAGTATGGTACTTTGATCTGAGTTTTAGTCAGAGCCCAGTGCAGAGTGATTGCCATTTTGAAAGACTTCCTGTAATGCAGTAATGCAGAATATTGATTTTACCGCCGATCATGATTCATTTAGACATTTAATAGCATTCACGATTAGTATGGGACACTGAAATTCAATACTTCACCTTTTTAATGTTCTTCCAAGTTAGTTGACAAATTTTGTTCTACGGGAAGTTTATAATGTTATTGGAAGTGTATGTGTATTCAGACAGTCAGCTGTTAATGACATTGATTGCTGAAGTAATTAGGATTATGTCGACGCCGTACCTGTAAGTTTGTTTATAGATAATTGGTCATTAGTCATTTTCATCAGTCTGTGTTTGAAAAGTTTTAGTGAAGTTATCTTGCGTTTGGAAGTTTGTCACGCCAGTTGTCGATTTCAAGGTTAAGGTTGGGTATGGGTGGGGGTTGTCTGGAAGCGTTTGGAGTAAGAAATAATAGTGTGTGGGGGGGGGAGGGTGTGCTACTATTAGGGAGGGAGCATTAATTAGGTGAAATACAGTATTTTATCAAAGCATCATTGCAAAATAGTACCGGTCATATTGACATAATAATGATAAAAATAAAGTATGCAGTGTTTTTTGTTGATGACTGGGGTGTACCAGGAAGGGGTTGGTCAAGGAGTATTACCAAGTTTTCACTTTATAGTCTTAAAACCACAAGAGATGTTACCGGATATCCGAGGCATTATGTAAAGATATGCATAAACTGATGTCATTGGGGTCAGAATATATTTGGAACTGCTTGAAGATGGTTTGTCTTGGAGACTGTTAATGTATCACATGTTTCAACTCAGCAGTCTGAAGGTTTCGTAAGGCATTATTTGTTGGTAAATTTGGTTCTTTAGTACATGGGATTGGTCTGTGTTGATTTATTTGGTATATTTGAAATTACTTTAAGAAATAAAACACATTGGTCTGGCAACAATGTAAGTTTAACATTCATGACACTATGCCCTTTTTTTTTTATCAATGCAAACTTCATACTAATATCCATACTAGCTTATGTTTCTGTCAAACTTTGGACCTATATAGCTGATTCCAGGGCTTAACCTCATAAAATGAGGCAGAATGCTGTACTTTGAGGGCAGTGCATGCCATCTTAGTAAAATGGCTTCATTTGTGTGTGGTTCCTATTTTGAAATTACATACAAACTTTCTCAGTTTGCTACCTTTCAACACTTTATGGCAACCATAATATTATTGTCTTACACCTTTGACTTCATGGCAGACGATCAGTTTCTACCATGTTATATTTGAAATATGACTTTTAGGCAGGTAAAAAACATCAAATTCAAACCTCCATGTTTTGTAATATACATATCACAATTTTTTACAAATTTTTATAAATTTGCCCATCATTAATTTGACAGACTTTGTATAATTTATCATGCACTTATTTTAACCCTTGATTACCCAATGTTAAGTGACTCTTACCTTAACAAAGTCCAAATCTGGTCATACTGTAAATCTACAAAGATAAAGATAAGTTTATGTAGAATTATTAACAAGTAACATAAGCACCAAGTTGTTCCAGGTGAAAAAAATTATTTCTAAATAAATGTGTATATTTAATAGTGTTACCACACCATCCCAACTTTTAATGACCCTAAGGAAAAAGTCATTTGAAAAAATTGTTGGAAAAGGAGAAAATGCTGGTAACCAGTATTTTCTCCTTTTCCCACAACTTTTTCTATTCCTTAACAAATTACATCATACAAGTCACATTCAATTTGTTGTCTGCAAAGTCTTGCAATTTGGACCAGTAAAAAGTTATGTGGTCTGGTATAGGGTGATTAAAACACTTATTATAATTATACTCTTTGGCTTGCCTCGGTATGCTGTAATGGCCTATAGGTGTTTTGCTACCCTAAAATATTTAATTCTGCGCTGAACATAGGCCCAAGAAATTCCCAGAAACATTCCAATGCTTATATGACCTTGAGTAGGTTGGATATTGAAAACATTGTTGGATAAAAACAAGAAAAAACTCCTTTTCCCCAACATTTTCTACCTTACAAAAGATGAATACCACTATTCCAATCACAATTTGTCGTGTGCAAATATTTTCAATTTAAACAGGTTCAAAGTTTTATTGTAAAGAATTAAAGCATAATCACCCACAGTTGACTTTGGCCTTGCTGTATACAACAATAAAAAAATAATGTGGCAAAGGAGAAATTGTTGGGAATGACCGAATTATATTGCATTTTGCCACAATATTTCCACTTGTATTTATGTCTCAAACATTATCATCAATATTTCAAGAGGACATTTTTAAAATCCTCTGCCACAAATTTCACCCAAAGAGGTTAAGGTATGTTAGGTTTTCAGTCATCATGTAAGTTCTTGATTTCTGGATTTTCTTCATTATTTTTTATTTTATTTATTTTTTTTTATATGGTTCAATCCCTTGATGATACAAAAGAGTTGGATAAAAAAAAATGTTGATTTTATCAAGTAAACACGATATGTAAATTTTCAACTTTAAATGGCTACTTTTCCCTTACTGATTGTCAGATTTTTTCAAAATCAATAGGGTTCATGCTATTGATTAGATAAACAAACTGTGCAAGTTTCACGAAAATCCAAAAAAAATGCAGAATTTATCATGTAAACAAGAAAAAGATGAACAGACAGAGTGATGGACTGATGGACGACGGAAACCTCGCTATGACATAGGCTCTGCTGGCTCTCAGCCAGTAGAGTGAAAAACTGAAATGGGTAAAAATCTGGCTGAAAACAAGTAAAGATGTATTGGGTTTAGACTATACCCACTATGTAGTCTGATCTGGGATTTACAATGTGTGCACTATATTTTGCAATACATCCTGACCAAGACTGTCTTTAGATTTTTATCTTATAATGACTAATATTTTCAATTAGAAAAAAAAGAGACCTAAATGCTGTATTCAAGGCTTCTTTTAAAAAATATTTCACAGAATAGCAAGTGGTTCAAATCATTATTGGATAAAAAAAAAAATTAGACTTGCCTAAATTGAAAGTGTTTGGAAAACTACAAACTAAATGTGGTTTAAATAATGTAATTTATCTTAAACTCTTTACCAAACGACTGGTCCAAATTAAAAGCATTGCAAATGGCAAATCAAATGCAGCTCAAAAATTAATTTTTTTTGTAAAAGGTAGAAAACATTCTGGGAAAAGGAGAAAATGCTAGATACCAGAATTTTCTCCTTTTCCCACAATGTTTTCAAAAGGGTTTTTCTTCAGGTTCGATAATAGTCTGGATTGAGTGGTTAATAATAAAAGTGGTAGAAAACCTTGTGGAACAAGGAATAAAACATTGGTAATCAATATTTTCTCCTTTTCACCACACTTCAGGCTTCTTTATTAGGGTCATTAAAACTTGGGATTGTATGGTAAAAGGTTAAATCCAAGATCATGTATTGCCAAAGATGTTTAACTCCTTACCAAACGACAATCTTTTGGACTTCAACTATATTGAAAGCCTTTCACACATAACATACTAAAGGGGACACAAAAATTGAAAACTGTTTTTGGAATGATAGAAAACATTGTGGGAAAAGCAGAAAATGCTGGTTATCAGCATTTTCTCCTTTTCGCACAATGTTTCCAAAAGGCTTCTTCCAAAGGGTCATTAAAACCCAAGTGTGGTACAGGGTTTAGAGAGGGAAATAACGTCCTATGAACTAGAGCAAATACATGTTTTTGTTTTTAAATAAGCTAGACAAATGCAATCAATACTTATTCTGAAATGAAAAGAGTGAGAAATGCCAATCTGTGTGCCTTATGATGGGACATTATCGCAGAATACCTACCTTGATAAAACATTTAATCCTTTAGCAAACGACAACATTTTAGACTGGTCCAAATTGAAAGCATTTGCAGATGACGAAATAAATGTTACCAAAAAATTGAAGTTTGTTTTGGGAGGGTAGAAAACATTGCTGGAAAAGGAGAAAATGCTGGTTACCAGCATTTTCTCCTTTTCCCACAATGTTTTCAAAAGGCTTCTTTCTCAAGGTTGTTAAAAGTCGGGATTGTGTGATAAAGAGTTAAGATCACACTGCATGTTCTGTAGTCTGATATTGAATGAAACTTTTTGCCAAGACATATAAAGCTGTCCTTAGTTCTAAAGGGGGACTATTCAGATTTTTAATAATCTCAACAAACTTAAAAAAACACTACATCTCTAAATTAACCAATGCAATAGCTGGCAAACCATCAGTTAAAAAAAGGATGTATGTAAGAAAAAACATTTTTCTATCTATTCCTTGATAGGCTATGTAGAAAAGAGTATTTTGTGGTACTTATCAGTGTTAAACAAAACAAGAAATAAACAATTTGCAGCAAAAACAACTTAAGAAGACCTCTTTACTTTTTATCACACAATCCTGACTTGGAGTGTACAGATCAAGATCAGACTGCATACAACAAACACACAGTCTGATTTTAGATCAAAACAGTCCAACATAGGGAGATTTTCCTGGCAAAGAGAACCTTGAAATCACAATAAATCTGTTGGATTTTTCTTTTGCTATCAACAGGAAATTTCTCCTTTATTTATTTAGCAGCTTAAGGATAAACGTTCGATAAGAAATTCTGATCTTAATGGATTCACGGTATTGCTTTCTCGAAGCAAGGATCATACAGTATGTAGACATGTCTACTTACTGTACTTACTGTATGTAGGCCATATGTCTATGATCCCTACACTAAGCAATTTTTTTACTTTCCACAATGTTCCCCTAAGTAGTAAATGCCGGATGTATAAAACTATATCTCCATGCACTAAAGAATGAACCCATGACAACAAGATGCACATTTTTATGCTCCTTGTGCGAAAGGCTACGATTCCCGCTCACACCAGTGTTCCCATTTTTTTTCTTTTTTTTTTTAAATTTCTAAGATGTCTGCGATCTCCTAGATATTCAAGGAAAACTTTGTTTCAAAACAAATTTCAAAAAGATATGCATATTAGAGCGACATTTTAAGAAGGAAATCGGGAGGCGGGCGCAAACATAGGCACAAAGACGCTGGCGTTTTACAAATGCGAGGGAAAATTATACGAAAACAATCACAAATTTCAACTACAATGCCAGATCTAGATATACATACATGTACTTTACTTATTCATGGAAGACAATACAAAGATTACGAAAGAAAAAGAGACTTACTTCATTTTTTTCCCCGGATCAACCTGCTTGGCTCTTTGTTTGAACCTCTATTTTGCCCGACTAAACGTTGACTGAGTTCACACTGAGTAACAATCACCTGGGTGGATTAGGAGTCACGTGATAGAGGTCAGCCTAAAATCCAAGTGACCAGTCGGAAACAGGAGCAACGATTGGCCCTTAGGCACCGTGACAATTATAGTTGCCAATGCGGCCGGAATAGGTCGAGATCAGACTGCATAAAATTGCAGTCTGATCTTGGATCTACACTGTCCGCAAACAACAACTTAAGTCGGTTCCAGCGCTTTTTGGATTAATAGTTTAGGTGAATAATTTAGGTGGTGTGTTACGCCCCTTTCAACAGTATACACTTATATCACGGTCACTCGTATTCATGTCTTTGCTGGGTTTCACCAGTACTAGTTCTACCCTGCCAGGGCACTGTGCACAATGCGCCTTGTACCCTGCGTTTTCTCCTTTTCCCACAATATTTTAAACCTTTCAAAGCCAAATCTTACAATTTTAGGTACATTTTATTCGCCGTCTGCAAATACTTTGAATCTGGACGCTTCCAAACTTTTGTCGTCGGGTAAAGATTTTAACGCAGGGGTCAGGGACAAAATGACGTCGTGTTCAATTCTATAGGTTTCTGCGGGATTTTGGAAGAGTTGAAAATCCGAGAAAACGATTTATATCTTAAATCTGTTTCTGCCAAATTTCTCCCTGGCCAGTATTGGAAAAAGATAAAAACTCCGAACTTCCTGTCCAAGAAATGTCAAGAAGACTCAATAGACATAAGGTTTGACATTGCTATGACAATTGCATCCGGATGTTTCGTAACAAAGTCTGAACGAACTATAACTCTTTCAGCGCCGTGCTTATCATATAATAATCTGGACCTCAAAGAGCAATCTACTGAATCTCTGAACGAATTTTAGCACATAGTCTTGAATAAACAAGCGGAAGGTATATATCTACGATCAGAACGTACGTTCTGTGCAGTCTTATCTTCATCTATTTCGTAGGCGAAAGTTTCTCTATGGTGCTAGAATTGCAGACTTTTTTTTTTTTTTGAGGGCGGAGAGGGGTGGGGTGGCGGGGGGTTCCTTGTACCTTTGAGATTTTTTCCCGTTTTCAATAGTATTTTAATTGTTATCAGGGCAACATTTTACTTTTCTGATCGTTCTATCAGTTGTAGGCTTGGATTCTGTTCCGCCCCTGCCCTCAGATCATTTTGCCGCCATATTAATCAACTCATTTTCAGACACGATAAAAATAAATAGACTCGTTTATATTCAAAGCATTTGCAGACAACAACTCATTCGTGGATCAAATCTTTGGATTTAGTTTAACCGAAAAAAAAAAACATGGTGAAAAAGGACCAAATGCTGATTAGATCTACAAGAAGTCTCTTAATTTGGCACTTTTGTTTTCAAACGCATTGTCTGATAAAGGTAAAAGGAAGGTAAAATATGTAAATAACATCGAAATTCATAAAATTAAGAATGGTAAAAACGCTGGATTAAATTAGCACTCTCATGGCCAAATGAAGCAGTTCGTGATTTTTTATGGGAGGGGGACGGCGGAGAGGGGAAATATACCGCGAGTGCCAATACAGAGACTAGGCTACAGAAGGGCTGAAAAAATGTGTTTCCATAGCTAATGAAACTACTTTTTGAATAATGAAAATACAATTCTAGTTAAAAAAAAACAACTTTTTGGTGTCTGAAAACAGGGCCTACACATTTCCAATGCAAAGGAAAAGACCTTTTTTAAGACTGAAGAAATACATTTTCCATTGAACGGCGAGGCAATTTTTTGGACTCGAAATAGACCTGCTTCCCATATAGAGATGTATTTTAGAGACACACAATGCGATTTAATTGACTCTTTACCGCGCTTGAAAAATTTAGGGTCATCCAATATGCAAGCAGCTGCAGAGGACAAATTAAATGAGCCTAAAATGAGGATTTCGTCTTTGAAAACTTAAAAGACAATGTAAGTAAAGTAGAAAATGCTGATCACCAGCATTCGTAAAGGGTTAAATCTAAAGAACAGATTACTTGAGGACCGAAATACATTTCTAGCGCTGAGTTGGAGACCTTACGTGGACTGCAGACTAAATGATCTCCTGAGACTCAAGATACATTTCCACTGCCAACAATGCGACTTCCTCAGGAATAAAAATACACTTCCATGGTAATAGAAGGGACATTGTAAAATCTGAAAATACATCTCTACTGCAAACGAAGGGACTTTTAGGGCGTTATCTCCCGCTGGGTGGCATTTTTCAAATACATCATCTTCGAAGAATATGACATGCGCAGACAACGCTTTTGGGGACTCAAAATACATTCCGTCTGTAAGCAAGGAGACTTTTTGTGGACTGCAAAAAAATACAATTTCAACCTCCAACGGACAGTACTCGTACATGAAAAGAAGATACCTCTTTAGGGAGAAAAAAAATGGTACAACTGCCAACGAAATGATTTGTTAAGGACTTGGAGTATATTTTTATGAATATGAACATACTACCTCCCCTCCACGCACTTACGCAGATTTTTTTTTTTAACATTTTACCAAGTAGATCTTTTTTTTATTATTATTTCTGGGTTCCGTTTAAGACATTTTTGACTGTTTCCCTTCTTATTGTTAAGTGTTGTGGACAATTGCAATTGCTACCAATAAGTGTAATTTGCTTCTTTGAACAGATATCCTTTTCGCCATTATCGAACGCCATGTTGAAAAGCGTAAATTACACGTACCCAAAATCACTTTACAAAGTTACACATTGCTGCTTCTGGTAAAGACTTTTGTTTCATCGCCAGTGAACGAATTGCAGACTGCAAACCGAAAAGAACTTCTCAACAGACGCGAAAGACGAAATTTAAGAGAAGCAGTTTGTAACGACGATCTTAACTTTGGTGGGAACAGAAATCTCGTGGTTAGTTGCATTGCCTTCATTTTCGTCATTTTTGCTGGGTCTCTCTGCGACACTTAGGTTTGGTTTGTACATGCTTTTTATTTTCTTCATTAGATGACCCGTATATTAAGCAGTTGGCGTTTTGATAAATTGACCCGGTTCCCCACGGTCCAACAATGAGGGTACGCAGGGAATAAATTAATTTGTTTTACTTCATTAATCTAGTATCAAGCAAAACAAATAAATTTTATGAAATTTGAATCCTTTTTCTATAGATCAAGATCTAGCTGGCAAAATGTGGTCTGATCTTGATCGTTATCGTCTGATATAAAAAGAAATGAGAAATGCTATAGATCTATTTAGATTTTTTGAGTGGTCTGGTTGCGTACCAACCAGGCTCTCATTGTTATCATCATGATTCATGGGGTGACATAAGCATGCCTCCGGCCTTGTACTGACTTCCGGTTTGCGAGACGTTGCGTAGTTCATTTGTAATGTTGCATTATCCTCAATGCTTCTATTGTACATAATTTTCAGTTGCTAAATTTTCAGATATATCGAAGACGTCCCTTACAGCTCAAGTATTCAAATGCGTAAATATTTGAAATAATTGTCTCCTGCTCTAGGATACACGAACACTGAACTTTCACACTAAAAAATCAACCCCCTCCTCCGAAAAAGGGGTGTGTGTGTCAAAATCTGGTTTAATGCCCCTTAAACTTTCAAACAACTAAGCAACAGGCGACTCTCAGGACTATCAGTCCTTTGATTCCTATTTGTCCTAAACCTAAATTGCCTCTTCATTATTTCTATTTTAGTTCCAAATTCATGCCCCTCGCTATGAAGTGTTTATTTTCTCGGTGTGTGCATGGGTCACTGTGTGTTTGTGTGTTTCCAGACTCGTTTCCGGTGCTAACTTTATCCTACATGGTCGAATTCGAAAATTATTTGATACAATTGATAATTATGACAGCACAATATGTGACGTAAAAGCATCTTGTCACTTTCTGCAAGGTCAAAGTCATACTTCGGGTTTAAGATATGTGCATAAGCTGTAGTGGAAACATGTTTATGTCCGGCTATTAAAGCTTTCCTGCAAGATGGAATTTCAAAATTATATTCCACTAATGATCATCATGACAAGATGATGAGTCGTGTGTAAGAACCTTGTCGCTAGCTCGGAGATAAAGGTAACACTGGGTACGTCAACTCTGTGCATTTCTTTTATGTTAACATGTTTGTGTCAAACCCATAACCCTGTCCTGCATATTGGGATGTCAAAATTGTTGTGCATTAATGATTATCTTGACCGGAAGTGTGCATTGTATTAGACGTGGGATTCTATACAGTGATGGTCTGCCACTTGGTGTTAAAAATTGTATTCACACGGTAAGTCAAGCTGGTACTTTTTCATTTATTTTGATAGTTATTATAAAATATTCATGTCCAGTTATATGTTTGTTATGTATAGACCGTATCAGGAACACGTATACATGTGCGCTGTGGACCTTAGAGGAAGGGGATGTCTTGATCATTTGACTGTGCTAAAAATACAATGATTTTGTCCCAAAACAATGTTTTTACTCGATTTCTCAGCGTTAAAACCTGTTCTCAATGGAAAATGTATGAACAATTTCTGTCTTCAGATTTTTGTGAAAACGTGTCAAAGTTTGGTAACAAAGTCGACTGCATTATTCCTTATGGATCCAACGTTTAAACAAAATAACAGAGAAAGCATCAGCTTCACTTGCCGTATGAAAACAATTTTTGTAAACACGCAATTGACAGAACGTCACTGTACAGAATCCCAAGTCACATACAATGCATACTTCCGGTCCTACACTGTGATCATGGAGATGCATAAAACCCTCTTTTGCCAGAGCACGGCTCAGTTGTTTTTACCCTTGTCCTGCTGAATAAATGAAATGAAACTTTATAGTAGATAGTAGAAGCCGAAAACTTTCTTCTTTCAAAGGTATTTTTGGAGGAAAGATACCTCCTTATCTGACAGTGTAGATCAAAGATCAGACTGCACGTTCTATGCAGTCTGATCTTGATCTATGCTGTCCGCGAAAGGTCGGTGGGTCGCGATAAGCAGCCTAAGGGTTAATTGTCAAGGAGACGGGATAGTGCAATATGTGACAAAAACAAAATTCATTGAAATCTACTTGAACTCCACTGCCAACCATTCAGCTCTTACCCAACGATATAATTTTAGACTCGTCCATTTTCAAAGCAATTGCAGACGACAATTTAGATTCGAGTCAAATATATAGATTTGTCTTTAAAAGCGTATAAAACATTAAAAGCGTGGAAAACGGAGAAAATGTTATAAACAGCATTTTCTCCTTTTCCCGCAAGGTTTTCCAATAGACTTTTTCCACAGGGTCGTTTAAAAACTTAAATATCCTGTTTGATAAAGAATTCAGTAAAATAAACTGCTCCAGGTGAGGCTCGAACTCACAGCCTCCGCATAGCCACATCCCTCGATTTACAAGGGGAAGTACTGTCTATAAGTACGGCGCGCTAACCGATTGCGCCACTGGAGCAGGACAAATATATGCGATCTACTTTATCACTAAATTTCATATACTACACTGAAGACTATTAACGCTTTATTTTATTTACTCTTTATTCTCTCTTAATATTCGGGTTTTTTTGTCTAGTCTTCTAATTGTGACTAACGTGATTTCTCAAAATATAAGCTTAATTATATTAATAGATATATATGTACAATCCGATATAGTGTACATTACATGTATTACTTCTAAAAATGGATAAATCTGCATTTGTTTGTTTGTATGAAAAGGTTATTTTCTGTTTTGCTTCTCTTCCTCAATTGGGAAAGAAAGACCGACCTTCAGACAGACAGACAAACAGGATTACATACATACAAACGTACAGACAGGCAGAAGCATTATACTTGAACCATTCGTTTATAAATAACTCATATGAAACTAAGCTACGAAATCGATGGATAAAAATAGCTGACGCATAGGCCTACAGCGATAGATAAAATACCATGTATATTTTCACAGGTTTACAGATCCTTTCCTTCATCCAAATCTCTCTCTCTCTCCCTCCTCGTATTTCTCTGACCCGGAAGAGTTTTCGGTTTATTTTACAACGCAATGCTTAGCAGTCCATGAACACATTATAACTGATTGAATGGTGTTTTACGCCACTTTCAACATTATTTCAGTCATATCACGGCGACAGCTCACATATTCTTGTATTTCCTAGTTTTATCAGTACTAGGCTAGGGCTCTGAAGTGTCTTGCCCAAGGACACTCCCACGAGAAACCCAGCGGATCCAGTGAGGCTCGAACTCGGGGCGGCCTGGTCACGAGTCATACACTTCACCACTCACCACTTATTATAAACTTCGCACTCTCGGTTCACGAGTTTTAGTAGTGTAACCGTCCGACCGCCTTTCAATATGTTTGGTGGCTTTTGCGGACTATGTAGATCAAGATCAGGGGCCGTATACACCAAACTTTCTTAAGAACATTCTTAGTCTTTTTATCTGAGATTTTGTAAATTTGAAAGTAACACAACTTCTGTTTTGTTACGTTCACGTTCAAAAGTTTTGTTACGTTCAAATATAGAACATTCTGGAGGATAACACTAAGAATATTCTTAAGAACAGTTGTTGAATATGGACCTAGACTGCACAGAAAGTCTATACGATTTTTTTTTTTTTCCACTTTATTTAACCCTTTCAGAACCATAGGTAAAAAAGGAGTTGTTGTGGACGGCATAGGACAGGCTCAAACTTCACAGAAGGTAAGTCTGGTCTTATATCTAAACCTTTTGTCAGTTTTGCAGCAGACGACTTAGAGGAAATTTGTGTCAGATTAATTGCACATTTTGAGGGTTATTATATAAAAAGAAGTTAAAACATAGTGGTAAAAGGAGAAATTGCTTGTTACAAGAAACTTTTGTCACACTGATTTCAAAACTAGTTTGAATAGCACTTCCGGCACCATAGACTAGCCGAAAACAGGGGCTTTTGCGGACAGTATAGATAAAGTAAGACTGCACATAACGAGCAGTCTGATATTTAATCCATATCGCCCGTTTGTCAAGCCAACAAGATAAAAATTTAAGTACTCGTATCAGTAATATGTACTTTCGCACTCGTATCAGTAATTTGTACCTTCGCACTCGTATCAGTAATTTGTACTTTTGAACTCGTATCAGTAATTTGTACTTTCGCACTTGTATCAGTAATTTTCACCTTCGCACTCGAATCAGTAATTTGTACCTCCGCACTCGTATCAGAAATGTGTACTTTCGTTCTCGTATCAGTAATTTGTACCTTCGTACTCGTATCAGTAATATGTACTTTCAGCCACCAAAAGAGGTCGGGTTTATATTTTTAGAGATGAAAGTGTGTGTTAAAGATTCCAACAGTTGTGTGTAGGATGCAAAGATTTGGATTGTATTTAGAGACCTCGGTTCATTCCGGTTTACCAACAACATTCCACCGGGGCCCAAGCCGGAACAGGAGAATAGGGATTAAAATCCTTTACCACGCAATTCCGATCTTCTGCTGCTGCTTTCAATTTGGACCGGTCTAAAAATTTGTCGTTAGGTAGAGAGTTAAGAATTTCGTTTGCCACCTAAATAGATATTGCTTAGAACAGGCTTTGTTTTAAGGCAATGATATAAGGAACAAATCTTAAAATATATACAAGTTTAGACATAATTTACAGGGCTTGAAGTTAGTCATCAAAGAAGCTTTGCTTAGAACAGGCTGTATTTTATACAAGTATAGCCATACATCTCTGCTATCGTTTCCAATGGTGTCTTTTTACACAGAACTTGAGATAACATCTTAAAATACAAGTGTGTTTAGACATAATGGACGAAAAGTTTTATTTATATCTATGTAATTCTAGAAAATCATGCCATCACCACATGAATAACGGAGATTTATCGAAATATGACAAGATACACAAACAGTCCAGTAAAATCAGCATGTTATCAAGTATAGGCCCATGTCCCAGGATTCTGCCCAATAACATCCTAAGGATCACATGCTCATGGAGGCCAAACCCTTCCACCGTATCCATGTGCGGCGCTTCCTTCATCAGCCCGTATTTATTGACCATGTCTTGCGTGAAATAAGAATGTACATCTAAATCGTACCCGAATGGTTTTAAGGTTGCTAGTACGTGTTCCAAACGTTGTTGCATTTCTTCTTCAACTTTTTGTATATCATCAGGGTTGGATTGGCTTTTCAATGATGCCTCTTTCCTGATTAGCTGGTTTATATTTACAATGCTGTATCCGTAATATCTGAAAATTAATCGTATTTTTTTTCACCTACTGACGACTTTTATTTATTTTTTTTTTCTTCTGGTACTTGTCTACTTTCCAAAACATGGCGGCAAAAGGAGAAAATGCCCATAGAAAAATGCTGGTTACCAACATTTTCTCCTTTTCCTACAATACATTTTCAAAAGCCTACTTTCTCAGGGTCGTTAAAAGTCGGAAGTGTATAGTAAAGGGTTAAACATTTTGGTCAGTATTCACCGATCATTTTTAAGTGCATTCCTCGTCTAGATCTATATTTTAAGAGTAACACAGTTTCTAATTGGCCAAACTGTTATTTGATCCAGGCAATCAGACAAACCATTACTATGAAATATAGAAAATTCTCGAAAATCGGACAAAGAACACCGCCTAGAATGGTTGGTAAATACGGCCCCTATTCTACTTGAGCCATGCTCTGGCGAAAAGGGGGTTTAATGCAATTCCATGATACATTATACCGAGCAAGTCACCACTTCATTATGGATCCGTAAAGGGGATCCATCTCCGTGATGCGTCTCCGTGATACATTATACCAAGCAAGTCATCACATAATTAGGGATCCATAAAGGGGTCTAGTGGGTGTGTCTCCGTGATGCATCATACCAAGTAAGTCATATAGTTATGGATCCATAAAATCCATTTCGTCTAACAACCGACTGAATCATGAGGTAGACTGGGCCCGCATTCACCAACCATTCTTAAGAACGTTCTCAGTCTTATTCTCCAGGGTCCGTACTCACCAACCATTCTTAAGAACATTCTTGGTCTTGTTCTTCAAAATTTTCCAAATTTGAAAGTAACACACCTTCTGATTGGCTAAACCGTATGGTTTAGCCAATCAGGACTTGTGTTACTTTCAACTGTAGAAAATTCTGGAGAACAAGACAAAGAATGTTCTTAAGAATGGCTGGTGAATACGGACCCACTGGTCCCTTGAAACGCAGAAAACTGACGATTTGCAAAATGTTTCGACACAGGTCAGCCTGCGCGGATGCGCATTAAGCCCACGCCCCCATTTCAAACAGTATGGCGCAATTCTGGTTTCCTAGGCTAGATCTAGCCAGCTGATTGCTCGACAAGTTCTGTCTCGACTGGTTAGATGGATTATGGATTTCTTTAGTAATTGGAATTAGCCTTGTATTCAGGACTAAAATTACCTTGATCGTTTTTTTTTTTTATCAGTTGAACTCCTTTTCTGTCCGATAACTAATTCCATAATGCGTCGATCCAACTGGAACGCTATCTCGCCCACAAGTCGTCCGCTTGGTTTGGAACGTAACGCCATACTGGTTGTAAGCAATGTGACATTTGGGGTATATCCAGTCAGGGTGTCAACAGGGCGGTAAAGTACAGAATTCACTGATAATGAAAATAAATACAATTAAAATTAAGAAAGAAAAGGGCAAAAAGAGGGTTCAAGCTGTTCGGTTGTAGGTTAAATATGAACTATTCTAAACTGAAGATGAGATAACAATTCTTCATGGATTGGAAGGCAACGCCATACATATGTACAGTATTGGTTGTAAGCAAAGTAACATTTGTCTTATATCCGGTCAGCGAGTCGACAGGACGGTAAAGTGCAGACTTTTCTAATAGTAATAAATAAAATCAACTAAACGTGAAAAAAAAAGCATCAGCCTGTATTCCGCATTATTTAATGTATATGAACTTTTCCAAACTGAGAAAGAGACAATCCTGCTTGGATTTATTTGGAACGGTATGATGATTGTCGTCAGTGTGGCGCAATGGTTATATCACGTCAGCTTGTCGACGGAGGTGGTACTAAATTTGAAAAAGGAAAATCAATGTGAAAAATGACAAAGGCGGGGGAATTATTATTGTTATAGGACGTAACGAGTTAATCCCAAAAATGCCCCATTTATCATCACCTTTGCTTATTTTCTACTCTACAACCATTGAGATAAACTATGAAATGCAGTAAACTTGTGTATAAATGTAACTGACTATTCAGATACATATTCAGTTTTTTAAGCAAAACATACCAATTTCACTTCTTCCTAGTTTTGGATGTGCCTGACCAACTACCTCGGCTAGGGATTCGTCAAATTCTTGTCGATTACCTGCCCAATAGAGATATTGGAAATTTTTTATTATTCGAGGTGTTAATTTAACTACTGTATATCGGTTTGTTCGAAGTAGTTGCTCGCACACACACACACACACACATTTTTTTTTTTTTTTTTTAAGCAGGGATTCTAGGACCGTATACACCTACCCTTCTTATCTTTGCTCTTAATTATATATTCAAGACTAGATATCTGATTGACTTAGACTCCCTGTCTCATGTTGCTAGTCTTTGAATTTTAAATTGGAACACCGTACGTTGGATAGCCCTGGGCAATGTAATCAACAGCAGGTGAAAAGACAACTTAAAATAAGACGGCCATAATAGCTCACTTGACAAAATATTCAGTTTTTTAACAAGGTTATCAAATATATTCATCAATAAGCCTATGTAAATAACTGAAACCGGGAAGCCGGCAGTTTTGACCCCAGGACTTTTATTTGAACAATTATAGTAGAGGTAGAGCATTAAATAATGCTACACACCAAATGTTACAGCTTTTGGTCGAAAGGATTGGATTTTTCTAATTTTCTCTACATCTAAAGCCCGTTTTAAATCTGTTAGCCCTCCCCTGGGGAATCTTTCATTGGGTCCCCGCCAACACCAGGCAAGACAACTGCATCGCCGAAGAGCAATCCGACAGCAAGCGTCGCGGAAAGGAACTGATCCTTGGAACAGTAAATCGCCCGTTCTTTATTAATCCTTATCCTGCTAAACAAATGAAATTAAATTTTCAAACCGGTAGTAAAAACCCGAATAATGCTATTTCGAACTTATTTTAGGAAATACATTTCTCCTTCTCGGACAGTGTAGATCCAAGATCAGACTGCACATTTTGTGCAGTCTGATCTTGATCCACACTGTCCACAAAATGTCAGTGAGTTGCGCTTAGCAATCTGGGGACTAAATTTCAAAGTTTCGAGACTAGTTATCCAGCTGGCTGAATCGTTCTGTCACAGCCAGTCAGGTGGAGAGTCTTGCAATTAAGAATCAGAATAGTATTTAGAACTGTACGTAAATACGGCTCCTGTTCTTTGGAGTGTGAACCTAAGGCAGTCCAGCTCGACGGGAACGGATCCAAAACAAAATATCAATTTACCTGGAAGATGTCTTACCTGTCGAATCGATTTCAGAAGCATTCTTTGATGAGACATTTGACATCTTGGCGGAATCTGTTCTCGTATCAAGGGCTGTATCTCTTGGCGAAACACCAGTTAGATTCAATGCTTCGTTGGCCAGTAATTGTTCGCAGGTTTTATCTTTCAGCTTCGTGCTCAGTCTTTGGTCGATTTCATGAGCTGTGAAATGAGTAAAAACAGAAATTTCACAAAGATATGGCGTAAGTAAGAGAGATATTTTTCACTTTTTTGCCTGTTTCTTCTTGATGGTATACATTAAGCGTTAATCCTTTAAGAAAAAAAGTCTATAGGTAATGTCAAATGAACGAAAGATTATGCCTAACAATTATGTCAGGTCCATTTTATAGAGACAGCAATCACGTAAACACTGATTCACAATCGAACATGTAGTTCTATCACCAAGTAGATTACACGAGAGCAAAAGTAAGCCTGGATTAGGACCATATAAAATAGAGACCGGCTTACATTTGAAATTGGAAAATACCAGGTTTAGTAATGTGACAAAGATTCAAAGTATTTAATTTAGTGACATCTAAATACCAACCGGATATATCACGGACCTCCTTTTTCGTATAAGACTGTTTTGGTGTTGATGTATATAATGGTGGTTCAGTGACTTGAAAGTCAACGACTGTTGGCTGACCAGAGTCTTCTCTTTGTTGATGTTCGATTGCAGTTGTATAAACTTTGCTATCAACAGAATTGTGTGGATCTTGTCCGCTGTCGTGACCCTCAGTTAATACCCTTGCGCGCTGTGTAATATTTATCCATACTGACTTCTCGTTGTTTTCCTGGTTGTTTTCAGTTGACCTGTTTGTATCTCTTCCTTTGTAATTATTTGCAACTGTTTTGGAATGGCCGTTCAAAATTCTCAATTGTTCAGCTTGTGTTCCTATAATGCTTTCATCTTGTTTCATTTGACTTTGCTCTGCAATTTTTTGATTATCTTGTTCAATCACACGTTTCTTCAATGAAGACTTCGGTGATTTAATGATTACAGTTCCATTCCCATGGACTATCTCAAAATCTGATCTTTCATTGAAATTCGGGCTAGGTGGATGTCTCGTAGAAGGGTTGCAATCGTATCCAACTTCTTGCTGCCTAGTGTAACGCGATGCAGTTGGCGATGAATTTCTCAAAGTTTGGCCTGTACTAGTCTCGGAATTCACACAATTTGTTTTATCCAACATTTTTGAATCTATGAAATCCATTTCCTGGCGTCGACCAGAACTTGTATATATCGGGCTGGAACACTGACAAAAGCTATCGGCGTTTCCGGTAGAAGAACTGTGCATCTTGCCCTTATACACCTTTCTATCACCTGACCATATGATATTCGTGTTTTGCGGAGTAACATCGTTCATAGGTGCCTTGGGAAATCGTCCATCTTGTCTTTGATAGTTTGGTAGGCTTGTAGCTAGAGGTCTATGGCTTGAAGGATGCGTTGTAAATTTTTTATTCTCCATTTCGCGTGCTTCTAACGAATCATAAAAAGTAGTTCTGGGTGGTGTTAAAGAATATCTAGCAGGTCTATAGGAAGAGAACTTTGAAAGACGAGGGTCAAATTGTGTCGCACTTATGTTTTTTTGTTGAGAGTGAAAATGATCTCGTGTTTCATTTTGAGGTCGAGTTGGTGTCATCGTCCGTAAACTTTGTCTGGGAGTTGCCGAAAAGGAACGCATGAGCGGCTGGTTTATTGTCCTTGTATTCGGCATGGTTCCCTGTTGTCTTACTCTATTTGGCACGTTTCTTTGTATAGGTGAAAATTTTGTTCTATAAGTGGGAACTGATACTATCACTGGAGATTTGTTGGGATATTTATTTCTATATGCTACTTCATATTCAGTTGTGTTTTCATGCTTTCGTTGTTGTGCTGTGTCTTCAAGCAGTTCATTATAGTCCACTTGAGGAAATGACTGGCCATAGCTAGCGCTGTCATCATGCACGTATCTACTACGGCAGTGTTTGTTATCCGAATACTCATCGTGTTCATAAATACTTTTATATGATTTTGGGTATCTTCTGTTGTCAGTTGGAGACATGGAGATTTGATTGTCGTCATAGGCTTCAAGCTCACTGTAGTGTGTTTCCGGAAATGACGCACCATAACTCGGGGATTGCGGCTCTTCACGTTCTAGAATTGGTTGATACTTGTCTGGTTTTGAGTTCACTATGTACTGTGGCCTGGTGTCAACATTAGCAGATGGGACGGGTTTGCGTCCATCAGCAAAATTGTGTAAGTCTTAAATGAAAATAAAGAGAAGAATGTTCATGCTAATTGCAAATCAGTGCGCTTTTCAGGATGGTGTTGATCAACATCAGACTGCACAAAACTCTTTACCATACAACCCCGTGTTTTAAGGACCCTGAGGAAGATTGTAATTGACAGCATTGTGGAACAGGAGAAAATGCTGGTAACCATTTCTTCCTTTACCCACATGTTCCACTGTTGCACAAGCAACTCTTTTAAGTCACACTGTATTTGTCACCTGAAATTCCTTTTGTGTGAACGATTTTTTTTTTTTCGTCCGGTAAAGAGTTAAGGATTTAATTTTTTTAAGGGAGAGGAATATGTACAGTGTTTAAGTGGCATCAATATGTGGAAAAAATGAAGCACAGAGGACAAAGACATGTATGTGTTAATCAGTAAGCCGACCTTTAAACTGTACATGCATGCTTTAGAAGTGTCGATTATGTAATTTTGGAATAGTCCTACAAACCATTTTTATGTAAAGAATATAAAACAGAGAAACTGATGATCAATACTTAGTGAAAACCTAATTTGTATTTATCTTGCATACATATGCTACATACACAAATAGTTTATTTAAAAGCAGTTGGTTCACTTTTTTTTTCCAACACACACTAAAAAATTTGACAAGGTCTAATATTTAAGGCATTTGAAGACGAAAAATGAAATGCATGTTCAAATCATAGTATTCAGGCTCCTTAACCCTTTCCCAAACAAGCCCTGGTTTTCACGTGTCTGCAGCACAAGTCTTTTGAAAACACTGTGGGAAAAGGAGAAATTGCTCGTAACGAGCAATTTCTCCTTTTCCCACAGTGTTTTCTACCCTTTTGGAGAACTTTCTGTCATTTTCATCAAATCTAAAATTGTCGTCTGCAAAGTCTTTCAATTTGGACCAGTCTAAAATTTATCGTTTGGGAAAGGATTAAAAATGAACAGTATCGTCAGCAAAAGGAGTAAAATGCTGGTCACCAGCATTTTCTCCTTATCCCACACTATTTTCATATGTTTAATTCTTACTTGTTTGAAGAGTTAACTCTTTACCACACACTCCCGAAATTTAACGACCATGACAAGAAGAGGCCTTTTGAAAACGTTTTGGGAAAAGAATAAATAGCTGGCAACCCTTTCAAAGATAAATGCCATAATTTAAACTACGTTTAAATTATCGTTTTCAGGTGCTTTCCTTTTGGACGTAATGTATTCTGGTAAATAGGTAAAGCGACAGTATCAATCAATAACTGCCTATACCGGGGTTGCCTTTATAACCGTCGCCGAGATATAACTGAAATACTTTTGAAAGTGCTGTAAATATATCATTTACACAAATTAAGTTCAAAATACTTACTCGTAATGAATTCATTCAGTTTTTCATCGCACATTGCTAGTGCGTTTGTTATTATATCCAAAGTTTTAAGATCACAATTTTCTTTTTTCAAAAGCAAAAAGTTTCGAAGAACTTCATTTTCCCTGGCAAGAACTTGGTTGTCAGCTACTAGAGTATGAAGCGCCTTCCTGTAGACTCGAGTGTCCTTAAATGCTTCACTGGAAACATTATTAGACACGTGGCGTCCGTAAGGGTCGGTCCTTTCAATTCTATCATTTTCCAAGTTCTCTAGGTACAATGGTTCGGAACGCCATTGCAAGTCTTGCTGCATGATACAAGAAAAAGTTCTTGCTTACTACCCGTACCCGGCACACATGTTTTTAGGCAAGTTTACGCTGACAACGACGTCTGCCTTTACAGTATGACGTCATTTCCCGTGAAATGGAAAATATAACGTCATGACGTAACTTGACCCTATAAAATAATGAGCCATGTTCTGTGAAAAGGGGACTTAATGCATCTGCTAAAAGTATCGGTTCAGGTCAGCCTGCGCAGTCCGCACAGGCTGACCTGGATCGAAAATTTTCGCTGTCGGTCAATTTTCTGTGTGTCCAAGGACAAGTTTACCTCATGAATTAAAAAAAAAAAGTGGCTTTTATAAATGGATCTATGATTATGTAATGACTTGATCGGTATAATGCATCACGGAGATGCCTTACGCCCCCTTTTGCCAGTGCACGGCTCATTTATTATCTCTCCACCATTATTGCCCTGAAATTAAGTCTCTGCATATGATTTTTACGGTGAGTAAAAAAAAAAATGAAATACATAACTGAGAAAAAGCCTGAAACTTTATCTACTATAAAAAATCTATATATACAAGTGGCTCATGAGACGTTATTTGATATTACTAACAAACCATATTTTTCTAGCCCTCGCGTTACCACTGAGATAGGTTGGCTCGGTTTGTTTATGTAATAAGCATATATAGCATTTGGCCTAAAATTAGCTAAAATTTTATAAATTTCGAAAGAGTTGCCAGACAAAATTCCCATAACTTACTTTTCGTCAATATGATTAGAACAGTAAAACGTGTTAATTCAAGTTACCTGAATTACCCTTTGACATTCTGGGCTTAATAATATTTATCTTTTATCAATGTTTGACTCGTAAATACAATAATTTAGACACATTAGATGAAATATTTCACGATTTTACAACGAGAATTCTGAAATTTATCTTCTGATAGTAACACTATACCCCCCCCCCCCTTTTTTTTAGCCTCTGGCAGTAATTTATACCAATGGAGATCAACTTTACGTAATAAGTTCAATCCGTTTCGGGGACGCTCTGTTGACTTTACCTTCAGCTCATAGCCATCTGCGGAAAATCTTTGAAAATAGGAATTACCATGTACAAACCCTGCTTTTTATATATAATTTGGGGGGGGGGGGAATAAAGAATATAATTATAAATTTGATGATTTTGCGTTTGAATACTTTCTAGAGTTCACTTTTAGATGAACTGTCCTTGCTTTTTCACTTTCTTATCAGTTGGACGAAGTCGTAGCTAGACGAGATAGACCTACAACACCTGCGAAAAACATGAGGGTGAAAAAGGTTGCGTTGGGATAAGTGAGCCTGATTTGCATAGGTCACTGACTTAATTTACATGTAAGCAAACATCGATGAAAGCCATGATTAATTCTCATACTGAATTTAGAAAATAAGAGATAGGTCTAAACAAGTCGTTGTGCTTATAAAAAGGGTTTATTTTTTGCTAAAGTTTCCAAACATTTTCTATATTTCTCTTTCATTGTCATTAATTAATGGATACTAACACCATAATACCCATTCTGATGCCATTGAAAATCAAATTTTTAACTCTTTGCTGGACCACACGTTAATTGAAGCTATTTGCAGACTATATGTTTATTATGTTACTATAGAGCCGTGCACTACACAACTGTAATTGAATTCAGTCATTGCTAAAAACGCGATTTGTTCATGAAGAAGGGAAGAATATGAACAAAGAGTTTATTCTCGGAAAGATTATTTGAATAGTCTGATAGTGTTCACCTGTGTTCTTTCTGTTATAATGCATTTCGTAAAACTTCCTTTTCGTTGATTTTCATCATTGGGTACATACTTTTTGTCGGTTTCCGGTCATATTCTTCTCTGACAGTCGCCGGCAACATACGTCAATGAACTAATTTATGCCAATATATCTTGTAGAGAATCAAAACGTAAACAATGGCAACGCGAAGTCTGACTGAGGTTTTCATTTTAATGCGGAATAATGCACTGCAAAGTCGCAATATTTTCTCAGATCAAGTGAGTAAACGGTACACGGAAAGTGATGAAATTATGACTGAAAATGAAATGACAGATCGGGTGGTGAGTTAGACCATTCGAGGCAGAAGTGTTGTGGCTTTATGGAGTCCTTGCAGGCATTGTCTAGAGCTTGATATGCATAGAAAGCTTGTCGCACTTTTTGTTACATTTGTCATTTTTTGAATAAAATAGATTAGTAAATTTATACACTGCCCATTCGCATGCGGCGGGGGGGGGGGGGGGGGGGAAGAGAAGTTGTGGGTGTGGTGCAAGACTAGACTAGCCAAAAAGGCTTTAAGTAACTTTGGTACATTGCAAATGTGGCTATTTGATGCCATAGGGCATCAAAATGGTTGAGTTGAAAGGTAACTACATGTGGGTACTTTCAGTCTGAAGGTTCGCTGCAATGTTATTTTTGTGACTGTTTCTCTGCTCACCTTCATCTCAGCCATTCATAGTTCTATTCTGGAATGAAAGTTGATCATACCGTCATCTCTTCTAACAGCTGTTTGCGGCAAAATTATTGTTGACTGCCAATAATATGGGCACAGATCGTTAGAAAAATGATTAATCTTTACAAAAATGCCAAAATTATTAAAAATGTAACTGTAACCTCCTCGTGATTCCATGATTTTGAAGTGTAAATATTTGTGACCTACTTCCAAGGAAATCGAAACTAGGCTTTACATTTACTGCGCATGTTCTGGAAGTCATTTCCGGTACAGTAAAACTACTTTTTTTCACAATTTATCGGCTTCTGTTTTATCAGCTTGGGCATTGAAAGGAAAACTGAAACATACTGGATGTATTTCATTTACAAGGAGTCATAATTATCATTTAAAATGCCGATCACATGTCATTTTTTCAAATAAAAATGACCGCGCATGTGCAGTTAACTGAATTTATTATGAGTGTTTGTTTACAAATTGACCAGATGTATTTATGCCAAATAAAAATTAAATTACAAAAAAATTGATGACAACCTTGCACAACGCTTGGTGTCAATGTGAAGTTAAATCATATATCTATTGATTTATGTCCATTTCTATAGCTGACAAGTAGATTTAAGACACATTATGCTGACTGAAAGATGACCAGTAAGATTCTGAAATTTCCAGAAGCCCATAAAGAATGGCTGATATGAAGGAGTGCAGAGACCCCATTACAAAATAACATCGGAGCAACCCTTCAGACTAAAGGTAATGAAAGGGAATCCTACAGAAATCATACCCAATTCAGTTTGGGGACAATTTCTCGTTGGAAATTTTATCCAGGGGGCAAAATTTCTGGAGAAAGCATCCCCAAATACAATTTTAGAGGAATCAGCCCCATTTATGAGATCTGATTCCGATATGGGTTGTTGTTGACATGTTTGACGAGATGGTTAACAGTTGGTATTTACTATTATCTATAAGTGTTTGGTTGTGTTTTTAGAAGAACTTAAAAATCCTATATAAATTGCATCAGAAGACAAGAGATAACAGCTTTAAGTCAAGGGTTTTTTTTTTTTGCATGATAATTTTGATATCTCTTATCTCTCTTATGGGATCATATACAGACATACGCTTTCTCTCAAATCTGCTTCTCAGTATTTTCTGTGTGTTGAAATTGGTGAATCATCGAATGGGAAAAACTTGAATACATTACTTGGTTGGGCAAGAATGTGATTCTTTGTCCCAGAATATACACTTAGAAACATGTTTTGAATTCGATGTCTTTATTTGGAAATGTTTTTCTTAGTACTCTTGTTCTGTCAATGCTGGCCAGCCAAGCTGCTGAGCCCTAGCTCCAGTTTGGAAAGTCTTTGAAGCACATGAATGAGTGATATATGTCTTTCACCAGATTTCTGCAAACAAACTGTGAAGAGAAGTCTCTCACTCATTCATTTTTCTTCAGATTTACTTTCATGTTCTTCAAGGTTTATCCAGAACTGAACAAGAACCTAGCAAGGTTATGCCAAAGTACAGGGCCATGTGGCCAGCAGGAATGAACCAGAATGCTGTGAAATAAAAATTCAAGTAAAGTGCCATTTACAGCTCTGAAAAGGGCTCTGTTAACTTGTCATGAAATTAAGAAAATGAAAAACTTAAAATCAGCCTTTTTTTTTTCAAAGTTTCAAAGATCTTAGCAGAAGACTGGCATCTTACAGATTGTTGACAAGTGTCAATTTGGATAAGTACACAATGTCATCATCTGGTAAAGGGTTAAATCTGACAGCAGTGGATAGATCTACTTCGATGGGTTTATTCAGGCATCTTATTTTCTGGAGAAGTTCAATGCAGTTGATTAATCCATAGATTGCTATGCATGACTCAAAGGCCTTTTGTAGACAGTGTAGATCTAGATCAGACTGCAGATTCTGTGCAGTCTGTTCTTGATCTACACTCTCTGTTAGGGAAATGTTTCCCCCCCCACCAAAATAAACTTTGAAATAGCCAAATTCAGGTTTTTAGCTCCACTGGCCGAAGGCCAGCGGGCTTATGTCATGGCCTGGTGTTCGTCGTGCATCCATCTGTGCGTCAGTCAGTCCATCCGTCTGTCCATCCGTGCGTTAACTTTTATTTCAAACATCTTCTTCTCTGAAACTACCGATCCAATTTTCATGAAACTTCACAGAAATGATCCTGCCATGGTCCTCTTCAGACTTTCTTGAAAGAATTTGATTCCTTCAAAAACTCTGGTTGCCATGGCAACAAAAGTGAAAAATATTGGAAATCTTTAAAAATCTTCTTGTCTGAAACCATAAGGCATAGGGCTAACAAATTTGGCATGTAGCTTTATGTAGTAGACCTCTATCACATTTCTTCAAATTACAGCCCTGGGGTCAAAATTGGCTCTGCCCCAGGGGTCACAAGTTTTACATAGGCTTATATAGAGAAAACTTTAAAAATCTTCTTGTACCTAGCCATAAGGCCTAGAGCTACTAAATTTTGCATGTAGCTATATCTAGTGGGCCTCTACCAAGCGGGCCAAAAGTTTAGCCCTGGGGTCAAAATTGGCCCCACTGCAGAGGTCACAAGTTTTACATGAGCTTACATAGTGACAATTTAAGAAATCTTCCTGTACCTAGCCATAAGGCCTAGAGCTACCAAATTTTGCATTTAGCTTGATCTAGTGAGGGTCTACCAAAAATGCCCAAATTACAGTCCTGGGGTCAATTTGGCCTCATGCTGGGGGGTTGGGGGGAGGTTCACAAGATTTACATGGGCTTATATTGGGAAAACTTTTAAATTTTGGTGTACATAGCCATAAGGCTTACTAATACCAAATTTTGCATAATTATAGCATTATCTAATGGACAACTACAAAGAGGGCCCAAGTTACAGCCCTAGGATCAAGTTTGGCCCTGCACCAGGGGTCACAAGTTTTACATGGGTTTATGGAGTGAAAACTTCAGAAACTGTCTTGTTACTAGCCATAAGGCCAAAAACTCCCAAATTTGGCATGTTATTCTTCTAATACACATATTCCCCATTTAGTCTGACTGTAGCCCTGGGGTCAAAGTTTTATAAGGGCTTATATAGTGAAGACTTCTCGACAATCTTCTTGTTTCTAACCATAAAGCATGGGACTAACAAATTTGGCATGTCTTGAGCCTTGGGATCAAAATTTGTCCCACTCCAGGGTTCACAAATTTTAGATAGGCTTACATAGTGAAAACTTAAGATATCTTCTTTTATCCTTACTGTAAGGCCTAGGGCTATAAAAATTTGGCATGCCGATTCATATTGTAGACTTCTACCAAGATTGTTCTATCTTTTTCATTGAAACCACTCTTCCAATTTTGACCAACTTGCCATGATGTTCTTCAGAATGTCTTCAAAGACTTAAGTTCTGTTAAAAGCTATGGTTGCTACAAAACTACAAAGTATTGAAAAACCTTTAAAAATCTTTTCCAAAAGCTTGTATTTACTAACGTTATTGTAGCTCATGAAAAAGATACTGCCTTTTTAGCTCCACAGGCCTAAGGCCATCAAGCTTATCGTCTCTGAAACTGCTTCACCCAATAAGTCACAAGCTTTACATAGGCTAATATAGTGAGAACTTAAAAGGTCTTCTTGTTCCTTACCTTGAGTTACAGCTGTAATATTGTATGAGTGTAATCTAAATAACCTCTTCCAAAGTTATTCAAGTTATGTCAAAATTAGTTCTATCTCATAGGTCATAAACATGTGCTTATAGCATGAAAATTCAAAAAATCTTTTTGCTCCTAACCGCAAACCCAAGGGCTACCAAATCTGGATCACTTTTGATTTTTTTTTGGAATTAGCCTTGCATCAGGGGTCTTATGTTTTACAGAGGCTTCATATGGATGAAGCTTGAAAAATCACTTTATTTATAACCATACAGCATAGACTTGTATTATTTTGGCATGTGGCTTTATCTTGTGGACCTCTACCAGGGTTCAAGTAATTATAGCTCTGGGATCAAAAATGGCTTTGCCCTGCGGGTCTCAACTTCCACATGGGCTTTTACAGAGAAAACTTTGTAAGTCTTCATTTTGAAACCATTTGGCTCAGAATTGAAATGTTTAGTATTTATGGTTTATATTTTTAAGCCAGTGGAGCAATACAGGGCCATCATGGCCCTCTTGTTACAATTGGCTTAAAAGTTCCTGTCTGTAAAATTTGGACAGCATGCTACAGAAGCACTTAGTTACAAGTCTGCCGAGTACTGTACAAAATTTTCAACAATGGTTTAACCTTTTGCCAAACAACCCTGAGCTTTAATTATCCTAACAAAGAAGGTTTTAACTTTTGAAAACATTTTGGAAAAGGGAGAAAATGCATGTAACCAGCATTTTCTCCTTTTCCCACAATGTTTTCTATCCTTTCACAGACAAATACCATCACTTGAGCCACGTTTCAATTGTTGTCAATATTGATGGGTCTCTTTTTTTGTTCCAAATGGCAAAGAGTTAATTATACTGATGCTCCCCAGCACCTACCAGTAATTTCTCCAGTTTCTGGATCAGGCTTACTAAAGCTACTGGATCAACTATTGCTCAGCAGTGAAAGAAGAATCTTGTGGTATTTGAGCTCACAACCTTTTAACTCTTTACCAAACGACAAAATTTTAGACTAGTCCAAACTGAAAGCGTTTGCAGACGACAAAATCAATGTGACTGAAAAACTACAATTTGTTATAGGAAGGTTAGAAAACATTGTGGGAAAAGGAGAAAATGCTGGTAACCAGCATTTTCTCCTTTTCCCACAATGTTTTCAAAAGGCTTCTTTCACAAGATCGTTAAAAGTCCGGATTGTGTGGTAAAGAGTTAAGTTGCCAGCTGTGCTTCTGCAAGTAAATGTATAATTGTATAAATCTACTGACAGCCTTTTGCGGAGAAATTGAAATTCATAATACATGTATCATGACGGCATGACATGAAGGTATTTACTTGTATGTTTGATAACTAAAGCCATTTTCAACAGTTTTTCAGTTATATGTAGTCTTCCAGTGCATCTTTCTATGTATTTCTGATTTCTTTGACAAGTGTTACTTACAATCAAGCATAAAATGGAGCCAAAACAATGTTTGGCAAGCTTAGGTTTGAACTCAAACAATTATGTTAGATGACTGCGATACTTGATTTGCTTTTGTTGCTAAACCTGTTGTATTATTCTGCTGACAGCCTTTTGTACAGTGAATTGATTAACTGATTAATTACTTTTTAACACAAAAGCCTTTGTAAAGATATAATAATTTCTGTTGTATGTAGATGGTTGTCAGGCACCATGTTTTATTGATTTGACTATAATACCTGAATGTTCGGCAGAAATCCAGATAAGTGTGGGTATAAATTACTTACTACTGAAATTTAAAAAAAAAAAAAAAAAGTATAACATGTATATCTTAACAAAATTACATAGTCTCGGTGCTCATTAAAGTTATTTCATCAAGATGCTTGTTAGCACCAAAATTGGACCATATGTTTGATTCTGGGTGGTCAGATTTTGGACCTCAGCAAATTGCAAATTTTCTATGATGATGTTGCCCCTATCCCTTGTGCAACCACAAGGCTTTTCTCATTCCCTGACAACATCCAGGTCCTTTAGTTAGCAGTCTAAGGTTTACCTCTTGGCATTCCTAGGGCAACATAAAGTCCTCATCTGGAGGCAGTGTAGTTCAAGATTAAACTACACAAAATGTGCACTCTGATCTTTGATTTACACTGTCCAATATTGCGATAGAAATTCTGGTCAGAACTCTCCAGAAATTGCAACGAGGATTTGGTCTAGTGATTGTGATGATTGTACTTTCATATAGCATTCCAAGACTTTAGTGCTAAAATGAATTAGATGGCATGTGCTGCAAATGCTTTAACTCTTTACTACACAACAAACTATTTGACTCCACAAAATGAAAACATGTCCAGACAACAAAATTAATTTGGCTTTAATGATGATTTCTGTCTTTGATAGGGTAGAAAACATTGTAGGAAAAGGAGAAAATGCTGGTGACCAGCATTTTCTCCTTTTCCTACAATGTTTTTAAAAGCCCTTTTTTCTCAGGGTTGGTAAAAGTAGGGATTATGTGGTAAAGGGTTAAAATGCAACCCTACAACTGCATGAAACCCTTTTCCTTGATGGTGATAGGTTTTAATTATAGATGATTGCAGTTAGTTAGACATGTACAGTGTCAAAAGGAGGCATGAAACCTGTGCAATAATCAATGGCAATTCATTGTTTATCCCTTCACAAAATTGATCCTGTGTTTTTATGATCCTGAGGAGAATAATAAAAATTATGGGTAAAGTCAAAAATCCTGGAAAGCAGCATTTTCTCCTTTACCTCTCTCCCCGCCCCACCCCCCACAATGTTTACCTTTGTGTCAAAGACAAATTCTATCATTTGAGCCACATTTAATTTGCTGTCAATATGGCAAGTCTATGATCTTGTTATAACTGTATGATAAAGAGTTCTCCATTATCCAGTAACTTTATGCTGTGGAGCAAATTGCTACAGTGTGTTAGATGTTTTAGAAAGGAGTGCAGGTATTTAACTCTTTACCAGACAACACAAAATCTAGGCATCTACATATTGAAAGAATTTGCAGACAACAATTTAAATATGGCTAATGTGATAAGATTTATTCTAGGAAGGTTATAACACTTTGTGGATAAAGGAAAAAGTGCTTTTCTTAAGTTTTCATCAGCTTTCCTTGTCAGGGTCGGTAAAACAGGGTTGTATGGTAAATGGGTAAACAATGTATGTAGTGCAAATTGTGAATATCTGTTTGATGCTTCCTAAGGGATTTCATGTATTTAAGTGTTGTATAAAATGTCGAACGAAACCACCTTTTATGGATCTATAGTGAACAGTGTCAAAACGTTTAATGATAATGCATCAAACTTTAAACTCTTTCAAAATGGAGGTAAAAAGGAAAGAGGGAGTAGAAATGCAGTAAGTTACAGCTTTATAAGAAATTTCCCTTTTAAATGATGTTTTCCAACAACATTAATGTAGATAGTTGTATTTGTATAGTAATAGGTTAGTTTGGGAACTTTTTTTTTTTCATTCCTTTCACATAGATTCATTGATTTTGTTAAGCTTTCTGGCACACATTTCTAGTATTTTAATCTCTGAAAAGTGATCACAAGTGTATCATAGTCGGTCTTTGACACTGAAAGAATCATTTTGTATGATTAAAACAAATAATCGGGACGAGGGGGAGGGGCAGTAATGAGACTTGCAGACATTTGGTATGTACAAAAGGAGGCAAACAATAATGCAAATCTTTTAATCCTTTTCTGAAAAATAACAACTTTTAACAACCCTGGGGAAAAGGGCTTTTGAAAACATTGTGGGAAAAGGAGAAAATGCTTGTAACCAGCACTTTCTCCTTTCCCACCATGTTTTCTACCCAGCTTATGACAAATCCAGCCATTTTCTCATTTGGTGAAGAGTGACATAAATGATAATTAATATTTCTTAGTTTTGTTGCGGTTGATTCCTGATCATCTAAACCATTAGGTCTTAACCAAATGGTCCTGTTTTCACCACCCTGAAGGAGACAGCTTTTGAAAACAAAGTGGTACCATAAAAAGAGAAAATGCTGATATCCAGCATTGATAAATATATCAAACCCACATACATGTAGTTCTAAATAAACATAAGACATTATTGGAAGGTGATGAGACCAAGAATTTAGATATTTCAATATCAAGGCAGTTGTTTTCAGAAAATATCAAAATTGGACATTGTAGATCCAGGATCAGACTGTACATTCTGTGAAGCCGGATCTTGAGTAAAGTGGCCTCAAAATCAGCTTGTGCCTTGTATTTATAGATATATATTCCTGTATTTCAGCTTGCAGATGACAGAATGGCTCTTGTGTCTGGAGTCAACATAGATCTGGAGTCGGGCTCTGTGAATACACGATCTTCAAGGCTTCCCCCTGAATGGTGACACAAACTTTATTACTCATAGCCTTATATCTTTACAAAATGACAAAAGATTAGACCCATCCACATGGAAGAATTAGCAGAGACCAAATTAAAAGTGCCTCAAATAATAGGATTTGTCATTCAAAGGGTTTAACATTGCTGGGAAAAGATGAAAATGTTGGCTACCAGCATTTTCTCCTGTTACCAGTATATTTTCAAACACTTTATTTCTCAGAACTATTACAACATTGGATTGTTTGGTTATTTATCTATTTTTGGTTTGCAAACTGATAGCTTGATATGTCTATGTTTTGGGCAGAGCCCTCATAGCTTTTTAATGGACTGAATGTTTAATCAATTACTATAAACTTGTATTAGTTACACAAAGGGTCATCTGCGATTTATAACCAATTTTTTGCAGGGCTAAACCCAAAATAATAGAAACTGTAATATTGCAGGGTGGATGGGGTAGAAGAAGTACAGTATGAACTCACAAGAATAAAACAGAAAAGTATGTAGTTCTTTTGACAAGTTTTTCTTTAAAGAGAAACATGTGTCTTTTGCAAAGCAATATTCTAATTAGATTCAACTTTATTTTCTTTATATGTTAAGCCCTGTAGTGCTAAATAAATAAAATACCATCAACCAGTAATGACAATGCAAATGTTGCTTTTTTAAAGCATTGTTGTCAGAATATCTGGTATGTAAGGAGACAATGCAAATCAAAGATCAGACTGCACATTTTGTGCAGTCTTATTATGATCAACACTGTCTGCTTAACCCTTTACCACACAATCCAGAGATTTAGCGACCCTTAGATTGAAAGCTTTTGAAAACATTTTGGGAAAAGGACAAAATGCTGGCAACCAGCATTTTCTTCTTTTCCCACAATGTTTTCATTATCTGAGCCAAACTTGCTCTTTGGTCTGCAAATGCTTTCAATTTGGATGGGTCCAAAATTTTGTTGTATGGAAATGACTTAAGCAATATAAATCTGGGCTTGTCACTACAGTAGTTAAATCCGTGTCAGAAGCTGTTACTTGAGAAGTTCCCTGGAAGTGGTAAATACTTTCAGAGTTACATAAAGTGAATATGGAACATAAAAGTGATATTTAGCCCTTTGATGTTTTTCTATGAAATTAACCTCATATGAAACTGCATGTTGAAATTTGATCCTGTTTCTCTTTTTTCCTGTGATTTATAAAAATTAATACCTTACTAAAACAATAAATTTATTTTAAAAAAAAATGATCCATTTTTTAACCTTTTAGCAGATGATAAAATCTTGGATTTGTCAAAATGGAAAGCATTTGCAGATGACCAGATTATATGGTTTAACTCTTAACCTCACAATCCCGACTTTTAATGACTCTGAGGAAGAAGCCTTCTGAAAACATTGTGGAAAAAGGAGAAAATGTCATTTAAGCCACCTTTAATTTATCATCTGCAAATACTTTTAAGTTGGACCAGTCTAAATTACTGTTGTTTGGTAAAGAGTTAAAAATCTGTATATGTTTTGGAAAGGTCAGAAAAGATTGCTTGAAAATGAGAAAACGCTGGTTACCAGCATTTTCTCTGAATAGGGTCAAAGGTCAAGGATGTGTAAACACGTTAGAATTTTTGCTCGCTGCAAATTTGGGAAAAAATAAATAAAAAAAGGTACTATTTAGACATGAACATGCTTATAAGTGTTTGTGAGTGAGTGAGAAACAATTCTAATGGGGAATAACAAAGAAAATCAACAGAACAAGCGAAAAAATAGCAGCCAAAGTAAGGAATCAAGATCTACTAGGGGAAACAAAGGCGCAAAAAAAGGCGGGAGAGCCAACAGATGGACAAGAACAAATCGAACGGTCAGTATCTTTGCAAATTGAGATTGTAAATAACGAGCAATCTTTCCTGTCAAGTCTATTGGGAACTCCAAACATATTTTACTCGTTTACAAATTCTGATACGAATAATACAAACAGTCAAATGATGCAAATGAATGGTCAAAACCAGACCAGAAGTTCACCTCCTTTTGTAAACATGGCAAATATGGGGCAACCAACAACCCCTGGTTTTATCGGCATGAACAATCCATATAACAGTCAGCCAATTAACGGAAATTTACAGACAAATCAGTGTTACTCAACACCTGTCAGGCCGTTGGTAAATAATGCATATCAGACGGGATCATCAGCGGCGAATTCCGAGCTAATGAAGTTTTTGAATATGAAATTTGAGGAGATTGGGACACGCCTAGATAAGATAGACTCCTTGGAGAAGAAAGTTAGCGAATTTGACATGAAGATAGAAAAGCTATGGACTGAATTAGACAAAAGGGTTGTCAAAAATGCAGAGAATATAACGTCCATCACGGAGAGGGTTGAAATGAATGATTTTGAGATAGAAAAGGCCCGGGAAGAGGTTCAGAAATTGAGTGAAGAGAACGGAAAGTTGAAACAGTCGTTAAATGATATTCAGTCAAAATCTATGATTAACAATTTGATTATCGGAGGAATAGAAGAATCCGATCAGGAATCTGAAACACAGTTAGAAAATTCAGTCAGAAGTTTTTTCAGTGACCAATTGAAAATACCAGAGGAAAAGGGAAATGATATTCAGTTTGAAAGAATTCACAGAACGGGGGTCAAGCGTGCAAGTTAGCCGAGAAATATAGTGGCAGTGTTTAGGGCAAAAAGAGATAAGGATTATGTAAAGTCAATGAGGCCCGGCCTGAAGGATACGTTTTTTTACATGCATGACCAATATCCGACAGAAATATTGGAGCAAAGCAAAAAATTGCTCCCAATCTTAAAAAAGGCCAAATCAGATAATAAAGATGCCTATATAAAGTACAACAAACTGATAATTGATGGAAAAATTTACACAGAGGGTCCTTATGGGAAAGTATAGGAAATCGATGAGAGTATAGTAAAAGTAGGTGTATGGAATTGCAATGGCTTAAGTACTGATAAGCTAGCTACTGAAGAATTTTGTAGTATATTAGATCAATTTGATATCATTTGCTTACTAGAATCATGGACAAGTAAGAATAGCGATATTGAGATCAATGGATACAAGAGTTTAAATTTTTATCGAAAATTTCAGCATAGAAATGCACGACGGAATAGCGGGGGCATTGTTGTTTACATCAAAGAAACTATTTTTCCAGGTATTAACATTGTCAGAAACCACTATGATACAATTATTTGGTTAAAATTGAACTGTGAGTATTTTTCTATAGAAGAAGACATCTACTTGGGAATAGCGTATATGTGGGGATCTAGCTCCCCTGCGTATGATGTAATTAACTGTGATCTATTTAATATCTTAGAAAATGACATATCATATTTTGATCGTTTAGGAACGGTATTAATTGCAGGAGATTTTAATGGTAGGGTGGGTTTAATCCCTGATTACATAATAAATGATAATCACGTGGAGGACATTGACTCTATAAGTTATATAGCAGATACAGCCCCTAGAAGAACCTCAATGGACAGGCAATCAAATGGTCAAGGTTTACAGTTAATTGACCTTTGCAAGATGACGTCATTAAGAATTTGTAATGGTCGATTCCTGAACACGGATTCCTTTACATATTACGGACATGGGGGAAATAGTGTAATCGATTATTTATTATGCAGATATGAGTGTTTTGAAATGATTAGCTCGCTTCGGGTCAGCGATTTTAACGAATTTTCGGATCACGCATTATTACAATTTGAGATAGCGGTGAATAAAAACATAGGTGTGAATCATGATTACAATCAAATAAGACAAGTTAGTAAAATAGAGTGGAAGGAGGATAAAATCCATGAATTCAGGAGAGGCATTATTGCAGACTTACCACAGTTTAATGAGCTTTTGTTGAATGATGAACAAGAATCTATAGACAGAGAAAATATCGACAATTTTGTGGAGAAGTTTGTGAATCTTATAAATAAATCGTCACACCCTTTGTTCAAAAAAGACACATATACTAGAAAAAAGACAGGCAGAATCACGAGGTCAGCCTTTATTCAGTCCGAATGGTTCGATGAAGATTGTCGCGTTAAAAAAGGAGAGTACATAGAGTGCTTAAAACAATTCAATCAATGTAAAAGTACCGAGAATTGAACGAAACTTTGTGAAAAAAAGCGAGAGTACAAAAGTGTAATTAATATGAAGAAAAGGCGGTATAAGGTTATGAAGAGCAAGGAAATTGAAAGTCTCAAGTCGAAAAGTCCGCGGGATTTCTGGAAATTTTTTTCCAAAAGAAAGCAACAGTGCGGAGAAAACATCACAATTGAGCAATTTTATAACTATTTTAAAGACATATCAGAACAATTCGATTCGGCGCCAAATCCGAGAGCAGACGACTTCAATACGCGCGACATGTCGCAGGATATCCCAGCTTTTGAGGAGTTAGACAGTTACATAACGGCACAGGAGGTCCTCGGGGCAATTAAAAACTTGAAGTGAAACAAAGCGTATTCAACTGATGAAATGATTTATGAATACTTTATCTCGACAAGTGATATACTAGCAGGCCATTTAGCTGATCTTTTCAATAAAATTTTTATGTCCGGAATTTTTCCATCTAGTTGGATGGAAGGTATCGTCGTCCCATTATACAAAAAGGGTGAAAAGGGTGATGTTAACAATTATCGCGGAATTACGCTGACAAGTTGTTTATCAAAAATATATACTGGAATTTTGAATAAGAGATTAAGTTGTTGGAGTGCAGAGAATGACGTCATATCCGATGCCCAGTTTGGTTTTAAGAAGGGGTTTTCCACAACGGATGCTATTTTTAGCCTGCACTGTCTCATAGAACATATGATAAGTAATGGCAAACGGTTGTACTGTGCTTTTATAGACATGAAGAAATGCTTTGACAGTGTCAATAGAAATGCTCTGTGGTACAAACTTTTTCATTTAGGCGTTAGAGGAAGGATGCTGCGAACGTTGCAATCTATTTATGAAACCGTTAAATGCAGGGTTAAACACTGTAATACATTATCTCAATTCTATGAAATAGCGGTCAGCTTAAAACAGGGAGAGTTGTGCTCACCGATATTATATTCTTTTTTCGTGAATGACATAGAACTGTTTTTGTCCACGAACGGAAGCAATGGGATAAGTATCTATGAATTATCATTGGTACTTTACCTTTATGCAGACGATATGGTCATTTTTGGTGAGACAGTGACAGACTTACAGAATAGTTTAAACGATCTTAAAGTATACTGTGACACTTGGGGTTTAACAGTTAATACCTTAAATACAAAGGTAATGGTATTTAGAAAGCGAGGGCGATCGCGACCTAACGAGCAATGGACATATGGTGATGAAAATATTGAACTCGTAGATGAATTTAGTTATCTAGGTGTCCTTTTAAGATATAACGGGTCGTTTAAGCAACATCAACAGCTAGTTTGTGGTAAAGCGCTGAAAGCCATGGGTGCTCTGTTTAACAATACAAATGAATTTCCTTTCAAACCAAAGGTTATGTGTCAACTGTTTGATGCCTTTGTGGGTTCTATGCTGAATTATGGTTCCGAAATAGCAGGTTTTTGTTCTCAGAAAGAGGTTGAACGTTTACACCTAGGATTCTGCAAAAGAATCTTAGGAGTTAAACTTTCAACCAGTAATTCAGCAGTCTATGGTGAGTTGGGTCGGTTTCCCCTTAGTATAAGCAAATATATTAGGATTTTAAAGTACTGGTTCAAAATCCTAAATACTGAAAACTGCATAATCAAAGGTGTATGCACGTGCTTAATGGACGATTTAGATAAGGGTAAAATGAATTGGGCTGGAAATGTGCGAACAATGCTCGGTGAAAATGGTTTCCAGTATGTGTGGGAGAATCCATTATGTGTCCAGGAGAAATATTTTGTTAACTTATTTAGACAGAGATTAATAGACAGTTTTGTGCAGAAATGGAACGGTGAATTGCGAGAAAGTAGAGTATTAACTGTGTATAGAGCTATAAAGTCAAATCTCTATTATGAACAATATTTAGATTTAGTAGAAAATAGGTATGATAGGCGCGTTTTTAGTCAGATCAGACTGTCGGCACATTGTCTACATATACAAACCGGTCGCTACAGTGGAAACCGGGTAGACAGAAATTTGAGACTTTGTAATATATGTCAAAACGGAGATATAGAAGACGAGTTTCATTTTATTTTTATTTGTTGTAAATATGAATTCATAAGAAAGCGATATATTGATACCTTTTATAGAATAAGACCAAATATGCAAAAACTTTGTCAACTGCTTTCATCAAATAATAAAAGGACCCTCCAAAATCTTATTTACTATTTAAAATGTGCATTTACCATCAGAAAAAATGAATTATTCGGATAATCAGTCTCACAGATTATACTCTCAATATATGTGTTTATTTAACACATATATCATTGCGTATGATCACTTTCCCTATTTATTATTTATTAATTACTAATTTCTAATATTTATGAATCTATTTATACAGACCTTTGAGAAATGTTATAATAATCTTGTATGGATGAGAAACATTTATGTTTAAATCCAATAAAATATTTGTTCTGTTCTGTTCTGTTCTTCTTCCCACAATCTTTTCAAAAGCTTTTCTCTTAGGGTAGTTTAAACTCTGGTTTGTGTGAAAAAGAGTTAATTATATATGACAATGTCCAGTCGGCTGAGCCCCAAAGCTCTGTGAAATCCATCCATAGTTGCTAATAGCAAGATATGCTTTCAACACAGATGAATTTTGAAACATTGTGTCAAATAGTCCTGAGTATGGAATTGTCTAAAATTACAGCTTGTGAAGACAAGAGTTAGACTTTCTATAACATCATGGTGACTAAAGGGAAACTTGCTCATATGAAGAAATTCGTTAAGATTTCATTCTCTTTGTGTTTTGTCTAACAGTGAAAGAACTAGCATTACTGCATGATAAACATCTCACCAGGCCAGCATTTGATGAAAGTATAGATGAAGAACATGCTATAGAAATTCAAACACAAGAAATTACACAGGTAAAATATGTTCTATATGATACATGTAGATTTACATATTTTTTAACGTTTTTCTTCATACAGTCAGTGTTGAAGGTATTGTGGTAAAGGTAGAAAGTGCTGGCTATCAGCATTTTTTTCCTATTTCATTTGATGGTTTTTAAGCATTTCAAAGACGAATGTCATCATCTAACTCATTTAGGCTTGCCCAAATCCAAAGTATTTCCAGATGACACAACAAATGGGTTTTGCCTGTGAAAGGATAGAAAACATTGAGGAAAATAAGAAAATGCTGGTTACCAGCATTTTCTCCTTTACTCACAATTTTTTTAAAAACCTTATTCCTCAGGGTCCTGGAAACAGGAGATTATTTGGTGGAAGGTTAAGGAGATTGTAAATGCAGGTCACTTTCTTTTTCAGATGTTTTCCCACTGCCAAAGACTTATACAACAGATAACAGCTAAAAGTCGGAAAGGAACTGACATGGAAATGCAGTTATCCAAAAACATAGTTATGTCCCTTGTTAGGTCTGTCCAGGAACTCTCCAATAATTTTAGAAAAAGCCAGTCTACGTACTTAAGAAGTAATTTATTTTTTATTTATGTTATTTTGAAGGAAGATGTGTGTATCTGAACCAATGCATTGAATTGAATTTGTTTCAGTTTTATTTCATGTACTAATTCTTCACCAAAGGCCAAAATTTTGGATTTGTCAAAACCAAAGCATTTGCAGGCAACACATTTAAATAGTTTCTGAAAGGGTAGGAAATATTTTGGGAAAATGAGAAAATGAGCTTTTTCCAACAATATTTTTAAAGCCTCCATCCTCATATAAAAAAAAAAAATGGGATTGTGTGGTATAGTTCATGAAACAAAAGCTATAATCGTTTTCTTTCTCCGAAAGCATACCAGAATTATGTGGAGTGTTCAAGAAACTTCAACTCTTTACAGACTTTTAACAACCCTGTGAAAGAAGCCTATTGAAAACTTTGTGGGTAAAGGAGAAAAGCATTTTCTCCTTTTCCCACAATGTTTTCTACCCTTTCCAAAACAAATTTCAATTTTTCAATCACATTTGTTGTCTGCAAATGCTTCAGTTTGGACCAGTCTAAAATTTTGTCGTTTGTTAAAGATTTAAAGAGATATATAGCCTTTAACTCTTTAACCCTTTCCCAAACGAAAGATTTTGGACTGGTCCAAATTGAAAGAGTTTGCAGACGATAATTTTAAATTTGATGAAAATGGCAGAATGTTATCAAAAAGGATAGAAAACACCGTTACGAGCAATTTCTCCTTTTCCCACAGTGTTTTCAAAAGACTTGTACTGCAGACACGTGAAAAGCAGGGCTTGTTTGGGAAAGGGTTAACACACTACAAAATTTCAGTCTGACCCAGTTTAGAAGCAATTGCAGACAATATATTGATTGTGGCTTAAGTCTTTACCAAACGACAAAATTTTAGACTGGTCCAAATTGAAAACATTTGCAGACAACAAATTAAAAGTGGCTCATAGGACGAAATTTGTCCTTGATAGAGTAGAAAACATTATGGAAAAAGGGGGAAATGCTGGTTACCAGCATTTTCTCCTTTTCCCACATTGTTTTCAAAAGGCGTCTTCTTCAGGATCGTGAAAAGTTGGGATTGTGTGGTAAAGGGTTAAATCGTGGAATTTGCTTTTGAAAATGGATGAAACATTGTGGGAAATGGAGAAAATGTTTTTCCACAATATTTTCAAAAGGTCTCTTTCTCAGGATCATTAAATCTCAGGATTGTGTGGTAAAGCATTATATGCTTTATGAAAACCGGTGCATAAGCACACGTATGACTTCTTTTTCTTTAAATATTGTTGGCAAATTTTTTATTCAGAGTGTGTTCAAAATCGTTGTACAAAAGGCAATTGTACTTTGACTAAAGAATTGTAAATTGTAGAGCCTTCTTTTCAGGGTTGTCAAAACTCTGGATTGTATGGTAAAGAGTTAACAGCTCAAAGTCGTCTGCTGCAAGCTTGTTTCAGGAGGTTAACCCTTTACCGCACAGTGCCGCCTTTTGACGCCCCTGGGAAAGAAGCCTTTTGAAAACATTGTGGGAAAAGGAGAAAATGCTGGTAACCAGCATTTTCTCCTTTTCCCACAATGTTTTCTACCCTATCAAGGAAAAGTTGCATCATTTGAGCCACATTGAAATTGTCGTCTGCAAATACTTTCGATTTGGACAAGGCTAAAATTTTGTCGTCTGGTAAAGGCTTAAGAGTCAAATCATTGATATGTACCCATTCCCTATTTTCATCATATTTCAGAAATGCGCAGTAGAGAAGAAAGATCTCAGTTTTTTGACACAAGTATAGGACCAGATACTGGTTTGTTAGCTGATGATCTGTATGGCGAATCTGGAATGTATGAAAAGGTGCGGTAAATATTGTTTATCATTGTAATCCTTTACCCAAAATTTTCATGTTTAATGAACCTGAGGGAGAAAGCAGCATGCCCACTGGGTTTTCAATTTGGGAGTACATGCACCCTCCAGGTTTTGAATTGGGGGTACAAGAAAAAATTGGGGGTTGACAGTACCCCCTAGGTTCTGAATTGGGCCTACAAAGAAAAATTAGGGGTTACAGAGTAACTTTGGGCTGTTTCAGTTTTATTAATGAATTTTAACACCCTAGCTCCTTTACCATAATGGATGGGATCTTAAGTAAATTAATAAATAGTGCATTTTGGTGATAATGTGGATGCATCATATGTCTCCAGGGCATGTACATACTTAGATATAATCCCAACGGCTGTCAGGGTTTAAAAGCCGAACACGGCCATGATTTTTGATAATCGACCGCCTTTATGGAAGATTTTTCAGCTTTATTCCTTTCTCACAGTTGTGAAGTACATTAGAACTGCTTTAAAAAGGAAGCTTAGACAGATTGATGCTTGTTGTCCAAGATGATGTTCATAGATCTGGCTATTTTAAGATCACAGAGGAGCAGGCCGATTGGCTCATTGTAAGCTCAAACTCTGTCAAATGAAGGCCATGCCGTGTTGGGGCAAAATAAAACAAAATGTGTAATGGTAGAATCACTTGTGTAAACCTGCCTTTCTCAGATTTTGACGATGTAAAATATTTTAACAGCTTTTGTTGTGATGACATTTTTTCTGCAGCAGATGCCATACATACGAAAATTACACATTTAATTTGCAGCTCGATTTTTCAGCTTTCATATGTCAAGAAAAAAAAATGTGTTTTTAAGAATAACTGCGCACGATAATATTATTAAATGATTTTGATTTCTCAATAAAAATGAATAACCAGATTTCCTATACACGTGGCTGATTTTGACACCTTAAAAAAAATCGTAGCAAAAATTATTCAGACAGACAAGGGAGCCGCAAAACATATAATTATAGTGAAAATATTTGGTAACCCGCTCTTAAACTGGCAGCCTGTTATCAATTTTCGTATCAAAGGACAGTTATGGGAGATATAACGGGTACCAGTTTAACCTGCTCTATGTTGAGGATAGATTGGTTACCTCCCCTGATACAGCATGGGGTAATATGTATATCTACAGTGGGGACCAGCTGATGTTGAGGACTAAGCGTGGTACCCACTTACCAGGGAAACTACCTTCGTTCTGTTTGTTTGGCATACAATACAAAATGGTATCTAATTTGTACGTGCAGTGGACGTAATTACTTTAATTTTTGTATGTGCATACTTCAGGCAGTGCATGCATGCACGTAAGCACGAAAAATTTGTATGCGCAGAGTAGAATTTATACATTACATACTGCAGTACCTGATTGGGCACCCTGGAAAGCATTTAAAACTGAAAAATTAGAAAATTGGTGGTAACCAGTGAAGACAAATGCTATCATTTGAGCCATCCTCATTTTGGCCGTTGCAAATACTTCCTATTTGGACAAGTGTGAAATTTTGTTCTGGTGAAAACTTGACCTGTATATGACCAAGTAAACCCAGTGGACATTTTCAGTCTAGAAATAAGACCCAAATGATATTGACTTAAAGGTTGGTTTTGTCCAGAATGTGTCAGCAAAGCAGACAGTGTAGATTAAAGATCACTCTGCAAGTCATTTGCTGTCTGATTTTGATATGAACTGGCCGCAGAGGCAACTATAGTTGTGAAAGGCGCTTTAAGAGTTAATTATTCTGTTGATATTATAAATGGATGTATACCCAAAGAAAATGGTGAGCCCCCGTAGCTTAGTCAGTAGCGTACAGGACTTGAGAACAGGAGGTCGCTGGTTCGATCCCAGGCTCGGCCAATTTCTTTCCGAGGATTGATGATAGTCAGTGCGATAGGATTCATTCCTCTCTCACCGCTGAACATTGTTTCGACGGTGGCTATGTGGGAAAGCAGCCAGTGGCTTGGAAAGAATATTGTGCATAGTACTGGTACAAGAAACTCCAGGAAAGCATGGATAGGTGCACTGGCTGCTGTGATATAACTGAAATAATGTTGAAAACAGCGTTAAACACCATACAATCAATCAATCAACTCAAAGAATATAAATGTTTTGGGGGTAACATTTGTACAATGTACCTGTCTGTCTATCTCTCTATGCACATAACAATTAAGTATATTTAGCTTCTGTTATACATCCCAAGTACTGATACAGCTTTTAACCAATTACAGTAGTTGAGCAAGATGCTTTTTTTTGTTATTTGAAGATTTATGTTGGTTAATCAAATGAACTTATCTCATTACCATACAATCCCAAGTTTTAACGACCCTGAGGAAAAAGCCTTTTAAAAACATTGTGGGAAAAAGAGAAAATGCTGGTAACCAGCATTTTCTCCTTTTCCCACAATGTTTTCTATCCTATTTAGACATATGCCATTTTTGAGCCACATTTAGATTATTGTCTGTAAATGCTATCAATTTGGACCAGTCTACAATTTTGTCATTTGGTAAAGAGTTTAAAGATCAAGGATCAAATACTTCTGTACATCTAGAAACGTAGCATGTGTTGTTCAGTGGTTTTTTTAGTGTGCAGTTTGTGTTATAAAATTGAGCCATGCTCTGTGAAAAGGGGGCTTAATGCATCTGCAAAAAGTACCGATCCAGGTCAGCCTGCGCAGTTCGCACAGGCTGACATGAGTCAAAAATTTTTTCTATTTGTCTATTTTCTGCAATGTCAACGGACCAGTGTACCTAATGCTTCAGTTGGTTGTTATACAAAATGGATTTTATGGATCCATAATACTGGGATGGCTTGCTTAGTATCATGCATCACAGAGATGCACAGAGAAGCGCTTTTTTTGCCAGAGCATGGCTCAAATGTATGTTTTATTCTGTCTAGGGATTCACATCTGCACAGTTACAAATGGTAGAGGATACTTCACAAGAAGTACAACACAGAGCGAAAGAGATCGCACACATAGTGAGATCCATACAAGATCTGAATGATATATTTAAAGACATGTCTAATATGATTGTAGACCAGGTTAGTTTTCACTGTAATTTAACTTTGTTGTTTCTCATCTGGTCACTTGACAGATTATTTATTATGAGCCATGCAGACTGTGTGCTGCGTGACCTTGGCTAAACTTTTTGTTATTGGTCGATTTTCTGCATGTCCAAGGAGCAGTCATTGATGATAGTCATCACGACAGGATTCATTCCTCTTTCACCGCTGATCATTGTTTCGACGATGGTTATGTGGGAAAGCAGCCAGTGGCTTGGAAAGAATATTGTGTGTAGTACTGGTAAAAGAAACTCCAGGAAAGCATGGATAGGTGCACTGGCTGCCGTGATATAACTGAAATAATGTTGAAAACGGCGGTAAACACCATACAATCAATCAATCAATCAAGGACCAGTCTATTCTATGATTCATTTGGTTGCTATACAAAATGGATTTTATGGATCTATGATTATCTGATGTCTTGTTTGGTATAATGCATCACTGAGATGCATTGTACCCTCTTTACACAGCGCAAGGCTCATATCTTTTGATACCCCAACAATGACCTTTGGAGTGGAGGGGAGGGGGGAATATACTGGATTCATGTTGTCCATTTGTGGACCCAATTTGGTGTCATCTTTTCCTTCTACAGTTTTAAATCAATATGGCTGAAGTGTTAGTGGAAGCCTTTTTACAATGGGAAACTTGTGCACCTATAACTTTTGATGTGCTTTTTCAACTGTTAAAGAAGTTATGGCCTTTAGAATTGTTTTCCTGATCCAGTGACAAGGTAACTGTTGGGTATGACTCCACCAACTGACATATTGGGCCAACTGATACATTTCGATGTTAGAAATGTATCTTTCCCTTATTATGCAATATTGTTAACTAATGGAATAAGAAATTTTAGTGTAAAAATACAAAAATTGGGTTATTCCTTGTGTTTTCTATATTGAGCCATACTCTTTGAAAAGAAGATTTAAAGCTTTTGCAAAAAGTATCGATCCATGTCAGCCTGCGCAATTCGTGCAGGCTGACATGGATCGAAACTTTTTGCTATAGGTCAATTTTCTGCTTGTCCAAGGACAATTTTACCTTACAATTTAATCAGTTGTAAGACAAAATGGATTTTATGGGTCCATAATTATGTGATGACTTCCTTTGTATAATGCATTACGGAGCTACATAAAACCTATTTTTCAAGAGCAGTCTTTGTTAAGATTTTCTTTAAGTAGCAGTCTTTGTTATGATTTTCTTTAAAACTTGCCAATTAAAATCTGGTTTAATGGCTCTTTAACTCTTTACCAAACAACAAAATTTTAGCCTTGTCCAAATTGAAAGCATTTGCAGCTGACAAAATAAGCTAGACTTTAAAACTAAAATTTCTCTTTGGAAGTGTAGGACATTGTGGGAAAAGAAGAAAATGCTTGTTACCAGTATTTTCTCCTTTTCCCACAATGTTTTCGAAAGGCATCTTTTATAGGGTCATTAAAATTTGGGATTGTGTGGTAAAGGGTTAAAAGGTAGAAGGAAAATAAATCAGCCATGGCTGTGTTTGTCAGATATACCACAAAATATTTGATAGAGTAGATCCAAGATAAGACTAAACATTCTCTGCAGTCTGAATTTGATCATACTTGTCAGCAGTCACACATTAAGTTATGATATACATTTCTAAGGGTCTCTGGATATATATATTGTCTGTATTTGCAGGGCACTATTTTAGACCGTATAGACTACAACATAGAACATGCTTCAGTGCAAGTAGAAAAAGGACTTCAGCAGTTACATAAAGCAGAAAAATATCAAAAGAAAAATAGGAAGATGTATATAATTATTGTTTTAGCTTTACTTATTATAATTATGATAATTATTTTGGTGGCTACAAAAACTTAGCAGAGTGTTATTTTTGTGCAATATTAAATGTATGTGTTAACTTAATTTTGATCGTCCATTTTCCCGTTCAGACACATTCTGATCATTCTGCTTCTGAAGTCATTGTAACTAATGGAGAAGTACTTGATAGTGAAGAATTTGTTGTGGGGTAGAAAACAGTGAAGGAAAAGGAGAATATTTGTTTCTTTTTCCCCCTAAATGTTATCAAAATCCTTCCTTCATCAGGGTTATTAAAGCTCTGGATTGTGTGGTAAAGTCTTAGTTGTTTGTCCTTTGAGGATTAAATAATATAATGAACAAACAAACTCATGTTTGTTTGTGGGGAAACTCATACACGCTATAGATTCAAGGCTGCTTGGCCAGAGTCACCCACCCTGAATGTTTGGGAAAATGTAGATTCATCTTTATATACATTGTATGCTAAAGCAATTGAAACTGGGGCCAGTAGGCAAAGGGGAAATGTAGATTGTTGTGTACAATCAGATTGTTATTGAATTAAAAAATACTGTAAGTAAATGCATGAAAAGTAATGATCTTCCTTTTCTTTTGTGCTTGTCAACGTTTTGTGAGCAAGCCCCAAGTCCTCAGTTGGTAGTTCTACTAGAAATTGTAGCAGGGTTACAATTTTTACTCTGGCTTTGTCAATAACCTTTATGAGGTTTGCCCAAAGTTTGGTTGAAGTTATTGCAATGACGGTCAGTATGCAGTTTTGGAAGTTTCTCCGTCACACATAAAGTGAGTTTTAGTATACTTGCATGTAGACAGAGGGCAAAACATAGCTTGCACACCCTTAGTGGCCTCTTGTTTAGCTCGAGGAAAAAAATGGGCATTGAAACTAATCAGCAAAATGCCATATCTTTTTATTTGAAAGAATCAAATAGTAATGGGAACAGGGCAGACGAGTAAAATGCAGTAAGATTTTATTGCATTTGATGGACACTGAATATTTTAGGCCAGTCTGCTTGAGGCCTTCCCAACTCTGCTCCATTCCTTGCAAATCTTTTTCACATCCGCCACTGGCTCTTAATTAATATTCCTGTGCACTTTATTACCTTAAATTGGTAGATGGTAGCGAATTGATTGATTTATTAAATAGCATTTAATCCTGCTTTCAACATTATTTCGGTCATAGGTCGGTGACAGCTTGCTTATTTATGTATGTATGCGAGGGGTCCTGCTTTGCTCAGTGGTAAAGTGTAAGATTTGTAACCCGTAGACCCCTGGTTTGAGTTTCACTGAACACACTGGGGTTTTCATGGAAGTGTCCACGGGCAAGACACTTCAGATCCCTAACCCAGTACTGGGGAAACCCAGGAGATACATGAATATTTCAGCTGTGGCCGTGATATAACTGAAATAATGTTGAAAGCAGCATTAAAACCATTTAATCAATCATTATTCCAGTACTAGGCCTGGGCTCTGAAGTGTCGTGCCCAAGGGCACTCCCACACTCCAAGTAAAGTATAAAGACTGATGCAGAAGATGACATTAAATATCAAAATGACAATAACAATAGAAGCGGGAGACATTTGGCCAGCAGTAGATTGTCAGCCTTGGGAACAATTGGTTCTAAGTTTGAGCTTTGTTATGATCTTTAACACTTTCCCAAACAACAAACTTTGGACTCTTGGAAATTGAATGCATCCCCAGGCGACAAATCTCAAAGTAGTGCAAATACACTGAAGATCTTTAACAAGATAGCAAACATTATTGGAAAAGGAGAAAATGCTGGTTACCAGCATTTTCTCCTTTTCCCACAATGTTTTCATTAGTTTCAAAGACGGAAATCATCTTTTGAGCTTGAGAGCATTTGTAATCTACAATGCTTTCAATTAAATTGAGTCAAATTTTCTCATTTGGTAAAAAGTTAAGGGTTTTATTATTGGACACATAAAATTTGAGACCTAAACATTGCTTTGTTTTAAAATTTTATTTTAGAAATTCTAAACACAAATATATGTACAGTAAAGAGACTGGTCTAGAAGATGACAAAAATATCAAAATGACAAAACAGAAGCGGGAGACATTGGGCCAGCGGTAGGTTGTCAGCTTCGTGTACAATTGGTTCTAGGTTTAAGCTTTGTGGTGATCCTTAATGCATGCCATTTTCTGTCAACTCAATTTCAACGTGTGTAAACCATCAGTTTCAGTCACTGTCTTTTGTACAAGGTGCAAGACTTTCTGTAGCAGGAAAAAGTCGCTATACTCCCGCACTTTCTGCATTCACCTGACCTTACCCCTTATGAATTGTTTTTGTTTCCAAAGCTCAAAAATACCTTTCAGGTCGAAAATTTGTTCAGCGCAAACACCTGGGTTCTGCAATATTCCAGTGTCTTCATAGTATACCTAAAATAGACTACGAAAATGCCTTCAAAGATTGGATCCCGAGACTGAAACTTTGTTTATCAGATGGAAGTGAATACTTTGACGGAAAAAGATAAAAATTTCAGTGAAACCTATGAAGAATCAAATTTTAGGTGCTTAGATGCATTCATATTCAACACACCTCGTACTACCCCATTTGTTCATGTGTTGTACTATATTGCTTTCACAAGTCAATTTTATCTTCAAAAATGATCTCGATTTCTGCTGAAAAACTAGAAACATTGGTTCAGTCCAGCAATGAGAGACCAACTCTTTCTTTATATGATATACCGTGACTGCATTTAGCTTTATATGAATTTGGTTCCGCAATCCTTACCTGAATGTTCAATAGATTTCGTGGTAATGGCATTCTTGTACCAGTATTTTCATTTGATTTACATTTTTGTAACTTACGTTGGCACGTTACATTTTTGTAGTTTGACAACTACACCTCTTCTTGCTTTTCTGAAGTTTGCAATGGTTCCAGCGGTGGATACATGGGACCTGGGGTAACGGAAATGGGAATCGCTTCCGGTACCATTTGTTGATAACCGGCTGAATTAGACCCTGTCTCATCTACACGCCTTAGCCACATATTGTGTACAATTTCGGCGACCAGTAACTCTGAAGAATTTTCTGCAATGAGTTTTAATGCCATAACACCATCCTCACCTACCCAGTCTGCAAATCTATCAAGGTTTAGCGTTTGTATTTTACCGCTCTCCTGGCCAACTTGCAGGCATCTACTGATGTATCTGAAACGAAATTATTTCATATGTAAATTGCAAAGATTTTTTTTCCTCCGACATCTGTTTTGCATTCGAAAAGTGATCAATTGATGACAGGTAAAGCAAACGTTCTTTCTACATTGTTTTGGCTAGCTGAATTACCTCTCCTGAATTAGTGCAAATAAACTATGCTCTGGCAAAAGGGGGTTTAATGTATCCCCGTAATCCATTATACCAAGCATGTCGTCACATAATCCTTGTTCCATAAAATCCATTTGTCTAACAATTGATTGAATCATGAAGTAGACTGGTCCTTTGATTCGCAGAAAATTTACCAAAAGCAAATAAAGTCGACCCAGACTGGCTTACCTGTGTCGATACTTTTTGCAGATGCATTAAACCCACTCTTCACAGAGCATGGCTGAAATGGAATAGCATTTGCAGACGACGAAATAAACTTGACTCAAAAATTGCAATTCGTTCTTGGAAGGGCAAAAAACATTATGGAAAAAAACGTGGAAATTCTGGTTACCACTACGTTTAGAAAGCTGTCTGCCCAGGGTCGTTGAAACTCGGTATTGTGAGGTAAAGGATTGATGTCTGCTAAAAGTTGACAGAATGTTTTTCTAATCAAAAACTGAATTGTCTTTCAAACTGGGTATGTTTTGGTCAAAAAAATGATCAAGTTAACGAATAGTGTTTTCTACGCCGCTGAAAGTCAGACGTCTTATCAATTATCATGAAACTGTTAGAATGTTTGTGTTTTTTTATAGATCAGGTTTAACCTTTTGCCGTACCTGGGTGAAATTTTGAGCATAGTCATGTGGGGTCCATCGCATGTCCACTTAAATAATAAAAATAAAACTTGCAGAGATCATAGACACCATATCTTCAGCCAAATAAACTTTGTTATATTTTTTCTTCTTCTTCTTTTATTTATTTAGGATGAATTGTAAAAATCATATGTTTACAAGATACAAAACTAGGTCAGTTGGTCAAAGTTGCGATAACTGTTGTTTAGAACACATATTCATCCAGTCGTTATGACTTTTTCTCATAGTGCCTTTCTGCACGGTATTTTAGTTTTAAACTGAAAAAAAAACATGGGTAATAAACTAGGTCTGAAGACCAATATGAAAAACAATTTATAATGAAAAAACGAATAAAATACTGATGGTTTTTCAAAGGAATTTTTTCTGAGGGAACTCCTATGCCAATCGAAAATTCTCTAGATTTAGTTATCATCCCATTATCACATGGCTTTGATCTCTGTTGCACAGAGGCTTTCTGTGGCATTTTGATCTATGTCTTTAGAAACTTAATGTAACGATTCCATAGTAAATGAATCATTGTCCGGAGAGCTGAGAGTTGGGGACAAAAAGAAGGTCTAGATACACTAAGTCCCAGAGTAACTGTAAGTACAATATAGATACCTGCGTCTGAAGACTGGTAATGCCACTCTCAAAATCCAAACTGCAAAACTGATGGGTGTTATCACGGAAACAATCAGAAACCACACCCACAAGAAAATGTAGACAGCTTCCGTGAATTCATTCACTGGTAATTGGCACTGAACAGTATACCGATGAATGTTCACAATTTGCCTAATCGAGAAGTCACAAAAGACTTTCCGTGGGAATTTCGGGGACTGTTTCCATAGTGATCCATTGTTGCTGAAGAGGTTGTCTTTGATGACGTCACCATATGATGTAGAATTGTCGTATGGCGGATCGGTGGTGCGAAGAAATGAATCGAGGTAAAACATCTGAGTTACAATGTTGATAATAAACAATATTTTTGTTATCAGCCAGGCGAATGTAAGATATCTCCATGGAAACGGACATTCGCACTGTTTACACCAATGATAAATATAGCGACTGATTTGTTTGGCAAGAGAGCTTCTTTCCGCTACATTTAAATTGCTGTACCCGTCAGTTAGACCTGAAAGTTTGTTGAAGCTGATCCCGGAATAACCGTGGGCCAAATAGAACAGTAGATTCGGCAGTTTGAACATCAGAGCTTGGAACACTAAATACAAAGGTAGCCATTGGTAAAATGTTGTTGTTGCGGATGTGAGCCAGAGAAGGTCTTCGTCGTAACTTGCATCCGACAAGAACGGAAGAAGCATGTCCATGGGGCCTTGAATGCTGGTGTTTATTAGTTCAGCGGCTTCCTCTATGTCCCTGGGGTACTGTATCGTGTGTTTATTCCAACATTCTGTATGTACATAATCAATGAAACTGTTGGTAAACTCAGCAGGCTGCCAGCATCTAATTGGGTCACTGACCCCTTGTTTCCAGCTTATAATGGCGGCGAACAAAAGAAGTAAAGCGCATGTCCAGAAATGACTCAATCTGTCCGCGAAGTCCTCTAAACTCGCCCCTCGATGGAAAATCCAGCGATATATTCCTTGTGAGACAGTCGGCATGGCTTTTCAACTGTAAATGTACTTGTCTGTAAAAAACAGAGAAGAATATAGAAATACATTTTTGTAAATACCTGAATGACTACTGATATATCAGAAAAACTCTAACGTTACATACCTTATAATTATCTTTACGTGGCGCATCGCAACTAGGGACATTAATCACGCATTGCAAATAATGTGCATATAGTTATAATTGGACAATAGTTTTGAAAGGTTATTTTATAGGAATTGCTTGATTTTAAAAAGATATTTGCAAAAATATTAGGCTCATAGACATTGAAAAAGATATGAGTCATGCTCTGAGAAAAGGGGCTCAATACATTTGCGAGAAGTATCAACCCAGGTCAGCCTTAGCAGTCCGCGAGGGCTGACCTTGGCAGAAACTTTTCGCTATTGGTCTATTTTCTGTATTTCCAAGGACCGTTCTACTTCATGATTTCAAACAGTCAGTTGTTAGACAAAATGGAATTTAAGGATCCGTCATAATGTGATGACTTGCTTGGTATAATGCATCACGGAGATGTATTAAACCCCTTTTTGCCAGAGTTGGGCTCATATTTCATGAAACCGTTTAGGAAGTAAAGATAATCTTGTAATACAAACCTTCAAATTAAGTAAAAAGCAAGCGGATACAGAGTCTGAATGTAATTGAACTTAACACTTCGAAATTGTGGAGCCCTCAAGTTTAATCAACACACTCCAATTAAAGACATGTCTCCATTTAGATAAAGTGCTCCCACTGAAGAGAGTGAATCCTTCCACGAGGAGAAACAAACAGAAGAGAAAAGGGAATTATTAACTGGTATTAAAAGTAAATTCAGGCGAAAGGTCATAGGTCATAAAAAAGTATTGCAGATTGATGTAAGGTCCATTATCTTTGGTGAAGATAATAATTGAATCAAAATTTACTGCTTCAAAGAAAGAGTGCATATTGTCAACATTGAAATATTTTTCACATACAGGGTGAAATACAATGCAATATATTCGGTATGAGTATAAAAATCTGAAACCATCTTTACCCTTAGGCTGCCATTAAGCGTGACTCACTGACCTTTTGCGGGCAGCGTAGATCAAGATCAGACTGCACAGAACGTGCAGTCTGATCTTGGATCTACACTGTCCGATAGGAGATACTTCCGAAAGCCCCATAACTTTGAAATACCGACAGTTTAGATTTTACCATAGGCTTGAAAGTTTCATTTAACTCTTTCGGCGCCAAATAAACAAACTCAGCTTCTTTTGAAGGCTTTTAATGGAATCAACTGAGTCTCCGGAAGATTTTTATCATATAGGCTTGACCAAACAAGCGGAAGGTATAGATCAAAGATCTGACTGCACGTTCTGTGCAGTCTGATCTTGATCTATACCGTCCGCAAAAGTCCTTGTTTTCGCCTATGGCGCTGAAAGGGTTAAGTTATTTGGCAGGATAACGGGTTAAACAGCGGCGCCATGTAGGCGAAAACATGGACTTTTGCAGACGGCATAATCAAGATCAGACTGCACAGAGCGTGTAGTCTGATCTTGGATCTTTACCCTCTGTTTGAATATTTGAGCCTATCAGGTGAGAAAAAAAATATGTCTGTCTTTCAGAGGATTATATTACAGCCGTCGAAAGGGGTCTAGTTTGTATATTTGGCACCGCTATGTAAAAGGGGGTTTTGTGCATCTGCAAACAGTATCGACTCAGGTCAGCCTGCGCAGTCCGCGCAGGCTGACCTGGGCCGAAACTTTTTGCTTTCTGTCAATTTTCTGTATTTCAAAGGACCAGTCTACTTTATGATTCCGTCCGTTATATGACAATAATTGATTTTATGGATCCATAATTATATAATGACTTGCATGCTATTATGGATCACGGAAATGCACCAGGGTCTGTATTCACCAACCATTCTTAAGAACGTTCTTAGACTTATTCTTCAAGATTTTCCAATTTTGAAAGTAACACACCTTCTGATTGGCTAAACCGTACGGTTTAGCCAATCAGAAGGTGTGTTACTTTCAAATTTGGAAAATTTTGAAGAACAAGACCAAGAATGTTCTTAAGAATGGTTGGTGAATACGGACCCTGGTCCCCTTTTGTCAGAGCATGGCTCAGATGCATTTGAGTCCTGCTCTACTTTGAAACAAATCGGCCTCGACTCAAGGGCGAACAGTGCAATCCCGAGTTTTAACGACCCTGAGTAAGAAGCCTCTTGAAAACATTGCTGGAAATGGAGAAAGTGCTGGAAACCAGCATTTTCTCCATTTACCAAAATGTTCTCTGCTCTTAAATAAAAATAATTTTCGAGCCGAATTTTATTTTTCGTCTGCAAATGCTTTCAGTAGGGACAAGTCTCTTCGTGTGGAAAAGAGTTAAGAGAATACAGTGATGATGATGATGATTTACTCGATGAGAAAACATAAGTCGTGGAAGATAGGATTACAAAAGAAAGAGAAAGAAAGACATAATGATGAAAAAAAAGGAAAAGCCAGAAAAGAGCATCTCAAAACTGATGGTAAAAAATCGCGATGTTTGACAGGAAGGTAAGATAAAAACCATACCTCAAGTTAAGTGGTGTTCAGCGATTTTCCACCTGAAATTTAACCGCTCCCTGTTTTACTCGCGTCTATCTTTTGCGATTTTTATACCGAGAGAGGACGGGGCCGTTCAAAAATTATGTTGTATACGTCAAATAAGCGTCTGTAAGCGGTATAACTCTACACCACACAATCCCGACTTTTAACGACCCTGAGAAAGAAGCCTTTTGAAAACATTGTAGGAAAAGGAGAAAATGCTGGTAACCAGCATTTTCTCCTTTTCCCACAATGTTTTATAGCCTCCCAAAACAAATTTCAATTTTTGAGTTACATTTATTTTGTCGTCTGCAAATGCTTTCGATTTGGTGTGGTCTTAAAATGTGTCGTTTGGTAAAGAGTTAATATGAACCGTGCTCTGGCAAAAGGGAATTTAATGCATCTCGGTAATGTATGATACCAAACAAGACATCGCATTATTAGGGATCCATAAAATCCATCATGTCTAACAACCGACTGTTTCATAACGTAGACTGGTCCTTTGACATGTAGAAAGTTGACCAATAGCGAAAAGTTTCGGCCCAGGTCAGCCTGCGCGGACTGCGCAGGCTGACCTGGGTCGATACTTTTCGCAGATCTATTAAGCCCCCTTTTCACAGAGCATGACTCATATATGTAAAATATGAAAAGTAGTAATTCGGCACTTTAAAATAGTGCTCTTTGAAATTATCATTTTAATGAAAATTCTAGCTCGAGCCTTTACAAGAATTACTGTAGGCCTACAGACTGTTTTCTATCCACCAAAAAGTTCCTTTTACGAAACAAGCCTTTTAAATTTTAAATCCAACGCTGTCGATTATTTGTTCATAAACCATTTTAATATCAAGCAGCGGATGGAGACAGCAGCGGAATTAGAGTAGTCTGACCACTGTATAAAAGTCTGATATGCACAGGCAGACTGTCTGACAGACTAAAAGCCAGAAAGAAAGGGAGATGATACTAAGGGGAGAGCTCCTGAGAGAGCGAGAGATAGTGGAACGTACAAATAGGGTGAAAAATAGATCTATAATGGAACGTATAAACAGAGAGTTAAAACGGCATCTCAATTTTCAAGCCGGTTGTTTTACAAACAGCCAAACAGTTTTTATGGCCCCAAGCGGGGCTCATAACAGTTCTTTTGGACTTTTTTTAGTTCTCATTTCAGCCTATAAGTGCCTATGAGCTCAGTATATCAGATATCTCGAATTAATTTTTATAAGTAGGGTCCAAAAATTGTTACTAAATAATTTATTGCATTGGCGACTTTCCTGAAACTCCGACTGCCACACCACAAGAGGTTGTGCGATTATATAGGGTAGACATTAAATTTATGAGTCCTGTAGCTTATCATTTCCGGCTGTTTCGTCCGCAGGCATGTTCCTTCCAAATTTGCTCTAGATATTACTAAGTGTACACATTAGGACTGCAATAAGCAGTGTAAGTAACGCATTACCACCTATCGGCCTGCGTCTTGAACAGAGGTAAAACATGAGGACCTAAGACAATGTGTTATAATGTAATCATTTTGTTTATTCGAGCCATTGGTTTCGTCACTCGCAACCTCGCAAGCAATACTCATACTTTCAGTTTCACAAAACAGTCTCAATAAAATCAGCTCCTCACTACATACGACCGTTTGTCCGGAGATAGTGTAGCTAATTACAGATTGGCAAACAAACGGTCTCTGAACAGTGCATGATTACTTATGTAACGTCCCTCCCTTCTCTACCACAACTGTTTTTCCAGAGGTTTTCTCGACAACAGCACCAGCACATAATAAAACACGTTGAAAAACAGTCATTTCGCAATATTCAAATTACTTTTTTCTCAGACCTGGTTTTTTTTTTAACCATCTCAGGAAACTACCGTGAACTGAAAAGGTACAGGCCAACTCCCAAAATTATTTCAAAACATACACTGCCTGAGTACTTAGCAAGCTTGATAGTCAAAAAAAGAATTCCACCACATGATTAATGAGTAGATGTACGGCTTTCACTGTAACTTGTTATCACTCAGAAGTTCTTCCCTCCATTTTTTTTTGTGTGGAATTTGTCGAAGGCAAAGTCACTATGAGTTCAATACGGTATGTTGAAAATCGCGTATCGGACTTTGTGCGAAACCGAAGGAAATAAACCCAATTAAACTCAATTTTTCTAGGACTAATAAGTGTTTCGATAGCACTCAGATATATATTTGACATTGGCGTATTAAAATAAACTGGATTAGGCCATCGATCATAGGAATAATTCTTTTTTTATTGAAAATATCTATACCCGCTATGGCCTTCTATTGGCGCAATGACACACACAACCTTTGTCTCCTTACCGTGTTCGTGCCAAAACCAGTTCGTCCATGGGTTTGTTCGTCCCTTGACTTGTTCATCTGGGCTTGTTCGTCCCACATTATTGTTTATTTTTCGATTCGTTTATTGATTAACCCACCAGTTGTTCTCAAATACATCTATCTTAATTATTTTCGTCGTTTTGGCTTTACATTGTTTTCAGAAATGATTAAATACCTATACAAAGACAACTGAATGATGACCATGTCATAAAAACCGAAGGCCTTAAACATTCAACAGCGTTGACTTTCTTGGAATGGAACGTGGGAAATTTTGTGTCTTGTATAGAACTTCTTTTTCAAGTTCGATTATTTACTCACGTTTACAATCTACCCCTCCCTCTCTGTCTGTTTGTCTATCTGTCTGTCTGTCTATCTGTCTGTCTGTCACGCGCTCTCTCACGTGCTGTCACGCTCTCTCTCTCTCTCTCATGATTCAGTCGATTGATAGACAAAATGAATTTTATTGACCCATACTTATGTGATGACTTACATGGTTTAATGTATCATAGAGATGCACTAAACCCCGTTTTCCTAAAGTATAGGTCATAGGCAAACAAAGACAATGAATTTTGATGAAAATATTATGGGACTTAATTAACCCTTTACCACACAATGACGCCTTTTAACGCTCCTGGGAAAGAGGCCTTTTGAAAACATTCTGGGAAAAGGAGAAAATGCTGGTAACCAGCATTTTCTCCTTTTCCCACAATGTTTTCTATCCTGTCAAAGAAAAATTGCACCATTTGTGCCACATTGAAATTGTTGTCTGCAAATGCTTTCAATTTGGACAAGGCTAAAATTTTGTCGTCTGGTAAAGGGTTAATGATGTTACACAATACGAGTATGTCATGCTATGCTGAGGAACAGGGCATATCAGCCCTTTTATTAGCTCTTATCCTGCTAAATAAAAGAAATGAAACATTCAAGCCGACAATAACAACCCAAATTTTCCTATTTAAAGGTGATTTGGGGGGGAAAGATATCTCCTTATCGGACAGTGTAGATCAAAGATCAGACTGCACGTTCTGTGCAGTCTGATCTTGATGTACACTGTCCGTAAAAGGTCCTCGAGTAGCGCTTATCAGCCTAAGGGTTAGAGGAAAATGCACGCATGCAAGAAACTCCGAAGGCAATAGATTTGGAAAGATGAAAAATGATGTTAATTCCAGCTAAATTCCCCGAAAATTACCCCTGTAAACCACATACTATATTATATTGAGATCACTCCCAGCGAGTTGTCTGATGTTTACAGATGTTTATTTCAACCCTTTGAGCGCTTAGCACAAGTTTGTGTATACACTGTTTATCAAGATCAGACTTATTCGGACAATGTAGATCCTAGATCAGATTGCACAGAACATGCCGCCTGATCTTGGATCAGCACTGTCGTCTTTTTCATGAAATATCTTGGGGGGAAACATATGCTTGCATAATTTGGATCTTTTATCTCGACTGAAAAATCCATTTGATTTATTTTGGGCTGCGCGAGTTAATACATGTAAAAACCTGCTGCGGATTCCATCAATCCTTAGGCTGTTAAACCTGAATTAGTGCGCTGTTGAGTATAGTTTCTATCAAGATCAGACTGCACAGAACGTTCAGTCTGATCTTGATCTACAATTCCGGATATGATGAGATTATTGTTGTAAAATAAGCTTTGGAATCGCAATATCTTGATTTAAATCGACTGAAAATTCTAATCCAACTGTTTTAGCAGTCAAAGGGCTAATTGGTACAGGGTGTACTTAAACATAAGTTCAGGGCCACAGAGAGATACAGGCAGTGATATATGAGAACGCTGTGGTTTGATTTTGGAAGTGATTGTGCTGTGTGAATGTCTTTTTCAACAATATTTCACTTATATCACAGTGACCATTGCACCCATCTTATCAGCTCCTAGGGTTTCATTTACTATCGCTATACTCTGTCCTTAACCAAGACTCTTTTCCCAAATAAACGAAGGCGATGCTATTTTTAGCGGTTGCAACGGGAATGAATACTGTCGCCAAGGTCTTTGTCAATCTCGGAAAGAGTTTTGGCAAATTTAAATTTAGAACTCACAACCTCTGGATTATCAATCCTAACCATTATCTCTAAGCCGTTGCTCGCCCTGGAAGGAGCACTGCAACCGGTAGCGTACAGGACTTGAGACCGGGGTCTCTGGTTCGAATACCCAGCTCGTCTAATTTCATTCCGATGAGGGCTTTTAAAAACATAGTGGGAAAAGTAGGGAATGCTGGTAACCAGCATTCTTTCCTTTTCCCACCATCTTTACTACCCTGTTCAATTCAAATCCCACAATTAAAGTAGCATTTCATTTTAACCCTTTTCCAAACAATCTCGGGTTTTAAGGACCCTGGGAAAGAAGCCTTTTGAAAACATTGTGGGAAAAGGAGAAAATGTTGGTAACCAGCATTTTCTCCTTTTCTTACTATGTTTTCTACTCTGTCAAGAACAAATTCCACTGTTTGAGCCACTTTTAACGACGTGTTGTCTGCAAATGCTTTCGATTTGGACAAGTCTAAAATTTTGTCGTTTGGGAAAGGGTTAAGCCTTTACCACACAATCCCGACTTTTAATGATCCTGAGAACGAAGCCTTTTGATAACACTGGGAAAAGAAGAAAATGCTGGTAACCAGCATTTTCTCCTTTTCCCACAATGTTTTCTACCCTTCCCAAAGCAAATTTCAATTTTCGAGTCACATTTAATTTGTCGTCTGCAATTGCTTTCAGTTTGGACCAGTCTCAAATTTTGTCGTTTGGTAAAGAGTTAATTTTGTTGCCTACAGACTGCTATCAATATAGACCAGACTAAAATTCTGTTGGCTTGAAAAAGAGTTAGAGACAAACTTGGAAAAGATAAATGAGGTAATGATGATTAAAAATGTCAAGTTTCAAGCCTTAGAGCCACATAGAAATTTTAAATGAATGTTTCCATTGTTTCAACGATGGTTATTCGGGAACGCAACCGGTGGCTTGCGAAGAGAAATGCGCTGTAGTGGTATTAGAAACTCCAGGAAAGCAAGGACAGGTGCACTGGCCGCCGCGATATAACTGAACATTGTGAACGGTGTTACTAAATACCATACATACAAACAATGGCCCTGGAAAGATCATGAGTACATAATATTGCATTCGAAAAAACGCACCAATAGCGCCCGTAAATTACTCTGACTGACGTGATACTGCTTGACTCCTTTACTAAACATTCGCAACTTCCAACGACCCTGAGGTAAGAGACTTTTGAAATCTATGTAGGAAAAGGAGAAAATACTGGAACCAGCATTTTCTCCTTTTCACGTATTATTTTCTACTTTTTCAAAAACAAATTGCATGTTTTCAGCCACATGACAAATGCTTTTAAAGTAGGGCATGTTTTGATATTTAATCGTCTTGTAGAGGAGTTTATACTGTTTTCCTCATCACAAAACGATAAAATTTAGATCTATCCCAATTGAAAGCGTTTGCAAACCACAAATTCGATTTTATTGAAATGATGTGATTTGCCTGTTTGAAGGGTAGGAAACAATGTAGGAAAAGGAGAAAATGCTGGTTACCTGCATTATTCGCAATTCCCATAATATTTTCAAAAGCTCTCTATCAAACGGTCGTTAAAATTCTGAATGATGTGGTTAAGGGTTAAGACGGCCTCATTTCCACGAAAACAAAACAAACAAACCACCAAAATCACTTGAATGACCACATCTTGTAAAACCCACCGGTATCGTTGGATAGGGCAACTGTATATTACGAAATTTACACTTTTAACGAATTGCCTCCTGTAACAGACGGTTTTTGAAACACCATCAGAAAAAGTGGACTGATCAACCTCAAGTATACACTAATGGGCCATGCTCTGGCAAAAGGGGGCTTAATTCATCTCCGTGATGCATGATACCAAGCAAGCCATCACATAATTAGGGATCCATAAAATCCATTTTGTCTAACAACCGATTGTATCATAAGGTACACTGGTCCTTTGACATACAGAAAATTGACCAATAGCGAAAAGTTTCGGCCCAGGTCAGCCTGCGCGGACTGCGCAGGCTGACCTGGGTCGATACTTTTCGCCGATGCATTAAGCCCCCTTTTCATAGAGCACGGCTCATCTTAATGCACCAAAAAAAAAAAGGAAAAAAAAACACGGTTGCAAAGAGAGGAAACTGTTCGTTACGAGCGATGCCTCTCATTACTTGAATGTTTTCCAAAATGTCGTCTGCTGCAAGACGAATGCAAGTGTCTGCACATTAGTTAACTCTTTGCCAGAAGATAAAAATTTTAGACTTGTCCAAATTGAAAACACTTACAGACGACAAATTAAATGTGACTTCTCTCTTTACCACACAATCACGGTTTTAACGACCCTGAGGAAGAAGCCTTTTGAAAATATTGTGGGAAAAGGTGAAAATGCTGGTAACCAGCATTTTCTCCTTTTCCCACAATGTTTTCTAATCTTCTCAAAACAAATTTCATTTTTGGAGTCACATTTATTTTGTCGTCTGCAAATGCTTTCAGTTTGGACTACTGTAAAATTTTATCGTTTGATAAAGCGTTAAATCATGGAATTTGTCTTTAAAACGGTAGAAACGATTGTGGGGAAAGTGAGAAAGAGCTGGTTACCCGCAATTTCGCCTTTACCCCACAACGTTTTCAAAATGCTCCTCCCTCAGGGAACCGTCAAACTCGGGAATGTTTGGTAGCTTCGATTATAGTAGCCGTTTTCATATCAAACTCCAGGTAGCAGTGTTTATTATGAATAACGTAAACAAAAGTTCACAGGTTCAAATTTCCAATTGAGTGGTGCCAACTGCTGAAACCATCCAGGTCGTTGGTGGATATGTTCGCGGGCAAAAGTGCTATGTAAAAAGGGCGTTTATTTCATCTGCAAAATGTATCGATGCATGCCAGCCTGCGCAATGCGCGCAGGCTGGCATTAACCATTTCCCAAACGAGCCCTGGTTTTCACGTGTCTGCAGTACAAATCTTTTGAAAACACTGTGGGAAAAGGAGAAATTGCTCGTAACGAGCAATTTCTCCTTTTCCCACAGTGTTTTCTACCCGTTTTGAGAACTTTCTGCCATTTTCATAAAATTTAAAATTGTCGTCTGCAAACTCATTCAATTTGGACTAGTCCAAAATTTGTCGTTTGGGAAAGGGTTAATGGAAACTTTTTGCTGTTTTTGTGGTTTCTGCATATCCATTCCCCTTTATGATTCAGTCGGTTGTTAGACAGATTGGAATTCATGGATCCATAGTTATGTTATGACTTTGAAAAGTATAACCTGTAGCTTCCTTTCTCCAACAAAGTACAACTTATTGGGACTGGGTTTGTTCTGATTTAGATAGTTTTTAAAACACGATAATAACTGTTAGAAAGGTAGTAAAGTATAGTTCATCAATGTTAACGTTAAAGGATGCTCATTAAAGTAAATTTTGCATGTAAATATTATTTGCAATTCCTCAGTGTTTATTATTATGATTGTATTTGAAACTGTGTATTATCGGCCATTGGCCTTAATATTGTATTTGACGTTTTGCTTGTGATATTCGATGTTGAAGTGCCTGACACAGTCGTGGGTGTGTACTGGTTTTGAATAGGTAATGTTACTTTAGGCCTACCAGTTCATTCCTTTGTCAGCAAAAGTTTGAGTTATAATATGTGTGGGTGCATGCTTACACAAACGGATGGATGGACGAATTAATGACTTAATCACCCTTTTTGCCACACAGGTTAACATACAAAATTTCTCCGTTCGTATCAGAATGGTGTAAACAGTTTATTACTGGCACATACAAGTGCGGGGTAAATGTACAAAATTTTAAACCGGAAAACCTAAGGTCATAACTTCGATATAAAATTCTATACACAAATATATATAAGAACATACTTAAAGAAAGCGACTATTATCGTGGACAACACAAAAATACAGGTTAACAGGTTATGTTTTATCAAAAGAAAGAAATGTTCATTACTATTACACAAAATAGCCTCATTATAACACCAGACTTGGTAAATCTTTCTCATTGGTATCCTTTTTGACACTTTCGTAGACGACCAGATACTTCTCCTTGTGTCTTGATGTTTTGTCTTACTGCATGATTTAATTATGCGTTAATTATACGTTCTAAAATCATTTTGATTTCTCAAATTCCGACCTTGATTCAGACAGACAATTCTATGCTAACACTTATAATATGAACCATGTTCTATGAAGAGGGGGATTAATGCATTTGCAAAAAGTATGGACCAAGGTTAGCCTGACCTGGGTCGAAACTTATTTTGCTATTGGTAAATTTTCTGCATTTCCAAGGACTACTCAACCTCATGATCCAGTCGGATGTTAGACTAAATAGATTTTATGGATCCATAATTATGACTTGCTACACGTTTAATACAGCACGGAAATGTACTTAACTCCCTTTTGCTAGAGCGCCGCTAATATATCTCGATATAGGCCTCCATGTATATATGACTACACAAAAATTGTGCCAGTAATTCTGACCTGAAGATTCAACTGGTTATGTGACATTCTTGTACCAGTATTTACAATTCAGTTTTATTTTATCTGGATTTGCACTTAAATCTCTTTTTGCTTCTCCGGTGTTTGCTGCACTGGCTCCAGTGGTGGATACATGGGACCTGTGGAGACCGAAAGGGGAATCGCTTCCGGTACCATTTGTTGATACCCGGCTGAATCAGACTCTGTCTCATCTACGCGCCTTAGCCACATATTATGTACAATATCGGCTACCAGTAACTCTGAAGAATTCGCTGCGATCAGTTTTAATGCCATAACACCATCCTCGCCGACCCAGTCTGCAAATCTATCAAGGTTGAGGGTTTGTGTTTTACCGCTCTCCTGACTGACTTGCACGCATTTACTGATGTACCTGAAATGAAATTGTTGTCTATTTTAATTGTTAAAGATTCTCTCCTAGGACTGGGTCAGGGCAAGTGTTAGTTTTTGCATTCGAAAAATTAGAACATGATATACCTTCTACCAAACATTCCGACTTTTTAAAACTTTTTTTAAAGTGTTTACGGAACAGAATCAAAGGTCTTAAGATAACGAGAAGAATTTCTAAAAAGGCCTTCTGATACTGACTGTTAATCCAAAACGAAAATAATTAATTCTTAAGCTGCTAAGCGCAAATCACTGACCTTTTGCGGACAGTGTAAATCACGATCAGACCGCACAGTCTGATCTTGGATCTACACAGTCCGATAAGGAGAGATTTTTCTTCAAAAACCAAGTTTGAAATAACATTATTCGAGTTTTTACTATCCGCTTGAAAGTAGTTCTATTTAACCTATTTAGCAGGATAAGGATTAAGTTAAAATCTAAACAAAAGTACAACTTCTGGAGTGGCCTGTTAAATTCTAAACAAAAGTACAACCTCTGGAGTGGCCTGTTAAAATCTAAACAAAAGTACAACCTCTGGAATGGCTTCTGTTGCCTACAGAATTTAAGTGATAGACTTCTAGCTATTCTACATTCTTATTCTTATTTATTTCTTGACTGAACCCTTGAGGGAAAGTAACCTAGAGTCTGATACTGAAATGCCGTGTTTTTTGTTAGAATATCGCAGAGAAATAACAGTCAGCACAGACTCACGACTGTGCTTTCTGTTCTGATGTCCCACCACTATTTAACCTATTTTATACGTACCACTGATGAGTTAAATTTGCTTGAGAAAAGAAACATCCGAAATAAAGACCTTTTTATAACTCTTTCAGCGCCTGAGATAAAAACTTGACCTCACTGAAATGCACTCAAGTGAAACCCAGAAAGATGGAATAAATCAAAGACCAGGGTCCGTATTCACCAACCATTCTTAAGAATATTCTTAGTCTTATTCTTCAAGATTTTCTACATTTGAAAGTAACACAACTCCTGATTGGCTAAACCATTTGGTTTAGCCAATCAGGAGTTGTGTTACTTTCAGATGTAGAAAATTCGGAAGAACAAGACAAAGAATATTCTTAAGAATGGTTGGTGAATACGGACCCTGATGGCACGTTTTAACGGTTTTTAAAAGTTTGCCAACTTTCAGACCATCTGTTGTTGTAGTAACAAGCAGAGTTATGCATGGAATTTAGTTTTAAACAGCTTTGACAGAGCTTGACCAATAATAAGCCTTGTAGTTTGGAAGGGGAATATGTTCCACTTAACTCTTTCACTGCTAATGTCGCGCCTTGGACAGCCTCTGCGGACGGCGTAGATCAAGATAAGACTGCACAAAACGTGCATTCTGATCTTGGATCTACACCGTCCGCCAACCCGAAACAAGTACAGATCAGAAAGGTACTTAAAGGCCATGAGAAAAGTCGGCTCCATTTAGTTGGCAGCGAAAGAATTAAATTGTATGGCGGGCACTGATGGACATTGACTGATAAAGCTTCTGATGAGCACTACGTGCTTAGGTTAGCTAAAATCTGGAAGTCCCACAATAGATTTACGTACATACCTTCGTCTGAAGACAGGTAATGCAACTCTCAAAACCCAGATTACAAAACTGATGGGAGTTATCACGGCAACAATCAGAAACCACACCCACAAGAAAATGTAGACAGCTTCCGTGAATTCATTCATCGGCAACTGGCATTGAACATTCCATCTTTGAATGTTCATGAGTTGCCTAATCGAGAAGTCACAAAAGACTTTCCGTGGGAACTTCGGGGACTGTTTCCATAATGATCCATTGTTGCTGAAGAGGTTGTCTTTGATGACGTCACCATATGATGTAGAATTGTCGTATGGCGGATCGCTGGTGCGAAGAAATGAATCGAGGTAAAACATCTGAGTTACAATGTTGATGATAAATAATATTTTTGTTATCAGCCAGGCGCATGTAAGATATCTCCATGGAAACGGACATTCGCACTGTTTACACCAGTGATAAATATAGCGACTGATTTGTTTGGCAAGAGAGCTTCTTTCCGCTACATTTAAATTGCTGTACCCGTCAGTTAGACTTGAAAGTTTGTTGAAGCTGATCCCGGAATAACCATGGGCCAAATATAACAGTAGATTCGGCAGTTTGAACATCAGAGCTTGGAACACTAAATACAAAGGTAGCCATTGGTAAAATGTTGTCGTAGCGGATGTGAGCCAAAGAAGGTCTTCGTCGTAACTTGCATCCGACAAAATTGGCAAATTCATAACGTTCATACCAACTGGACCAGGAACGCTCATGTTTAGTAATTCAGCGGCTTCCTCTATGTCCCTGGGATACTGTATCGTGTGTTTATTCCAACATTCAGTATGGACATAATCAACAAAACTTTTGGTAAACTGAGCTGGCTGCCAGCATCTAATTGGGTCACTGACCCCTTGTTTCCAGCTTATAATCGCAGCGAACAAAAGAAGCAATGCGCATGTCCAGAAATGATTTAGCCTATCGGCGAAGTCCTCTAAACTCGCCCCTCGTTGGAATAGCCAGCGATAGATTCCGTGTGAGACAGTCGGCATGGCTTTTCAACTGTAAATGTCTGTTAAAAGAAACAGAAAAGAAAAGGCGTCAGGAAAATTATTACTGCTTCTGGGGCTGTTGATAGAGCTATAATAAAACTTCGACCCATACGCTGCAACCATTTCTATTTCATCGACGAAACCAGTGGCTTTTTGCGGACGAAGGAGATCAAGGACGTGTTTGTTTAATCAAGCCTGTAAGATAAAAATTCTCCCCACTTTCTTTTGATTGCATTTTCAGCCTTATCTTTATACAAAATGGATTTTATGGTTGCATAATACTGTGATGACTTGCTTGGTATCACGCATCGCAGAGATGCATTAAGCACCCTTTTGCAAGAGAATGGCTCAATTATGTAACAGAAAGGAGAGATGTTCTAATATTGATGGCCGTTCATTAAGATGTAAGATCATCTCAGAAAATATAGTGCACGTACAAGATCAAACTACACGTCCTGCTCGGTCTTATCTTTACGTAAAATGCCGTTTACATGTGATTTTCTTTCCGAGACATTTTTCATGATTTCGAATAAAATATGTACAACAGCTACACTCATCCAATAAAAAAAGATTTTCCAGTTATTGTGTATGCAAGAACGCGCGCGCGCGTGTGTGTGTGTGCGTGTGTGTGTTTTACAGAGAATCTCAGAAATATCGGAAAATGTAGATAAAAGATCAGACCACACGCTCTGTATGCACGTTTTTTTTTTCAGTCTTAACATCAAAATCACACTCCCCATTGACTGCAGTCTTATTCTGATCTACTCTGACTTTAAAAAAAAAAAAACTTAAAAAGTAAGAGAATGAAAAAAAAGAGATAGAATGAAAAAAAGAGATAGAATGAAAAAAAGAGATGGAATGAAAAAAAAGAGAAAAGAATAAAAGTAAAAAAAAAAAGACGGTACAAAAGGAAAGAACTGATGCATCCGCTGGGAAAGAAAGATCGGAATGTTTGTAAAGGAGATATCTAACATACATACCTCTAGTACAGTGCTTAAACTGAGCTCCACCTTAAACTATGAAGGGCAGATTTATTAACAAGAAGCCTCTTGTTTTACTCGCGCCTATTAAACGCTGTTTTGATATGAGGGGCGTTCAAAAATTATGATAGACAATGAACATTGGAGTTTACATTTCGAAATGTTACTTTATTTCGAAATAAAGGGATTGGGTGTCCGTTTTATTTGAAATCGCACTCGTCTAGTCAAATACAACATATCCGTGTTTATAAATGATACATGCTCTGTAAATAGGGGGTTTAATGTATCTTCAAAAAGTCTCAACCCATGTCAGCCTGCGCACTCCACGCAGGCTGACCTCGGCCGATACTTTTTGCTATTGGTCACCTTTCTGCATGCCAAAGCACTAGTCTACCTCGAAATTCAGTCGGTTTTCAGAAGAAATGAATTTAATGGATCCATAATTCTGTGATGACTTGCTTAGTATAATGCATCACGGAGATATCTTAAGCCCCCGTTTAACAGGGCATTGCTCAAATACTTATTTGAAACAGCATTTCGCAATGTAGATCCTTGTTAATGATAAAACAATGGACTATTTATGTGTTTGTTTTTTTTTTAAGTGAATATTTCCGATAAAAGTACAACAGAAGTGTTAACCGTTGCAAACTCGGTGGTAGTTCTCAAGTCAAGAAAGAAAATACCAGAAGCATTTCAGTTACAAGAATGTATTAACATGAATATTTATCAAAGCATCTAGAGTGTAGATCGGAGATCAAACTGGACGTTCTGTGCAGTCTGATCTTGATCTACACTGCCCGCGAAAGTCAGACTGATTTTGATCTAAGGTGTCTGCATAACAACTGAAGTTCTGCTCAGCCATATGAGTGTTAAAGGGGGAAAGAAAACAACACTTTTTAATTAAGATATTCTAGCTGTGCTCTGGCAAAAGGGGGCTAAATGCATCTTCTTGATCCATAGTACCAAGCAAGTCATCATATAATTCTAGATCCATAAAATCCAGACATGACGTCATCGCACGTGTCTGAATACGATTGGCAAGTGTTGTTCTAGTTATACAAAACGTTTTCCTGCAAGCAACTGAAACTTTGACAGAATGCAACTCATGATAATATTCATACTTCTAAATGGTAAGAAATTAAATTTGTTTGCATTATGACTCACGTATTGTATACAGTACTTTTTGGCTCTAGTTTGTCTTTAAATAACACAAGGTCTGGCAGTAAATTTCACGGACACTTCTGATGTCTTTGTACCATTTCTGCACATGTACACTGTTATCTCTTCCGGCCCGAGCCATGCAAGCTCGCAGCGCTGACCAGCGGAACTCTGTAAATACGTGGATAGGCGTGTGCACTTGTTCCCATGCCATAAATGATGTTCTATTGAAAAGGTGGTTAAAAACCTAAGCTTTTGTCATGTCATGGCTCAATCTTTCTCTACATTGCCTTGAACTTGTTATGTTTAAGTACAGCGTGTACCAGTTAATGACTTCAACAGCAGGTTTCATGCATTAATGTAAACATCATTTTCTCTCAAAAGAACTCACTGAGTAAGATCTAGATCTTACAAAGTATGTAGATTTGAGGGAATTTTTTGGACGTTTATCTGGAATTAGCATCATTTTGTTTGGTTCCAATTTCGTTGATACTGCTTTCTCGCATACACGCACTATCTAGTGATAAAACGAACTGACGCTGTGTTCTTGAGAATTGAATTTGCCATGTTTCTCATTCGTTACATGTGCTGGATTCACCGAGATACATGTATTTTCTTAAACTCTATTGTTTTTTTTTTTACTTTTTCACTGCCATGGTTAACATAAGTAGTTTCTACCTTTGGCATATATCAAGATCAGACTGCACAGAATAAATGTCTGATCTTGGATCTACACTGTTCTCCAATTAATTCTACAATACGAACGAAGGGAATCTTCGTTTGTCATGAAACTTTGTTTCTAGAATCGCAAAATTCCACTCTATCAATTTAGCAACATGATTGATTGATTGATTGATTGGTTGATTGATTGATTGACCGACCGACCGACCGACCGACCGACCGACCGGTCAATGGATTGCTTTAAACGTTATACCTGTATATCAACTGTCAATAATGTTCATGTGAACACGTGAAAGCATGTAGCAAAACGAGAAATTACTCGACAGGAGTTATTTCTCTTCTTGCCACTATGTTTTCATTAGTGGTATGTGACACGAAAGATGTTTGCAACTAGCAATAAATTATGTTCATAAATTAATATTTTCTATTGAGACAATTTCAATGTATTAAAGCTGACAGACAGACAGACAGAGGCAGAAAGATTCCTGTTGTAATGGCTTTCACCAAAATAACAGTAGCATTGTGATCTTGTTGGGATTCAACCCTGAAGCATTTGTGCTGAAGAAACTCTGCAGGTTATCGACTGAGCTAACATGTTTTACCGACCCTGAAGAAAAGCTTTTGAAAACATTGTTGGAAAAGGAGAAAATGCTGGTGACCAGCATTTTCTCCCTTACCCACAATGTTAACCCTTATTGGATTTGTTTTCTACAACTGCTTTCTATTTGGGAATAGCCCATAGTTTTGTTGTTCAGAAGTAAGTTAAAATCTTCGGGGAAAAAAGAAAGCTTTCTGAATCAGCTGTACCGATATCACAAGAGAAAATAAGGCATTTCTGACCTGAGGTTATATATGCGATCTAGATAAATTCCCCTCGAAGATTAAATTTAGATAAATTGCCCCATTAAACTGGTTTTACTCTGTCAGCGCTTAACCTTTATTTATCCTGCTGAATAAGTTAAATGAAACTGTCAAACCGATAGTAAAAAAACAAGAACAAGAGGGCCATGATGGCCCTGTATCGCTCCACTGGCTTATAAATATAAACCACGAAGAAAAGTCTTCACTATATAAGCCCTTATAAAACTTTGACCTCATGGCTACAGTCTGACTAAATGGGGAATATTGTATTAGAAGAATAACATGCCAAATGTGGGAGTTCTTGGCCTTATGGCTGGTAACAAGATGGTTTCTGAACTTTTCACTCCATAAACCCATGTAAAACTTGTGATCCCTGGTGCAGGGCCAAACTTGATCCTAGAGCTGTAACTTGGGCCCTCTTTGTAACTGTCCACTAAATAATGCTATAATTATATGCAAAATTTGGTAGCCTAAGCCTTATGGCTATGTACACCAAGATTTAAAAGTTTTCCCTATGTAAGCCTATGTAAATCTTGTGAACCCCCCCCCCCCTCCAAGTATGAGGCCAAATTGACCCCAGGACTATACTTTGGACACTTTTGGTAGACTCCAACTAGATCAAGCTAAATGCCAAATTTGGTAGCTCTAGGCCTTATGGTTTCAGACAAGAAGATATTTAAAGTTTTCTCTATATAAGCCTATGTATAAAACTTGTGACCCCTGGGGAAGAGCCAATTTTGACCCCAGGGCTATAATTTCAAGAAACATGATAGAGGTCTACTACATAAAGCTACATGCCAAATTTGGTAGCCCTATGCCTTATGGTTTCAGACAAGAAGATTTTTAAAGTTTTCTCTATATAAGCCTATGTAAAACTTGTGACCCCTGGGGAAGAGCCAATTTTGACCCCAGGGCTATAATTTCAAGAAACATGATAGAGGTCTACTACATAAAGCTACATGCCAAATTTGGTAGCCCTATGCCTTATGGTTTCAGACAAGAAGATTTTTAAAGTTTTCTCTATATAAGCCTATGTAAAACTTGTGACCCCTGGGGCAGAGCCAATTTTGACCCCAGGGCTATAATTTGAAGAAACTTGATAGAGGTCTACTACATAAAGCTACATGCCAAATTTGGTAGCCCTATGCCTTATGGTTTCAGACAAGAAGATTTTTAAAGATTTCCAATATTTTTCAGTTTTGTTGCCATGGCAACCAGAGTTTTTGAAGGAATCAAATTCTTTCAAGAAATTCTGAAGAGGACCATGTCAGGATCATTTCTGTGAAGTTTCGTGAAAATCGGATGGGTAGTTTCAGAGAAGAAGATGTTTGAAATAAAAGTTAACGCACGGACGGACGGACGGACGACCGGACGGACGGACGGACGACCGGACGGACGGACGGACGGACGGACGCACGACGGACACCGGGCCATGACATAAGCCCGCTGGCCTTCGGCCAGTGGAGCTAAAAACAGAACAATCTTCTTTCAAATTAATTTTTGGTGAAAAATGTCTCCTTATCACCTTATGTCCTTACGGACAGTGTATATCAAGATCAGACTGCACGTTCTGTGCAGTCTGATCTTGATCTTCACTGTCCGCAAAAGGTAAGTGAGTCACGCTTAGCAGCCTAGGGGTTACTGCATAACTCGATCTCCTTCGACGGGTGGATATACCCACAGGCGTTCGTTTTGTGACGAACTTTGCCAACATCTGTTTTATATATTACATCATATAGTTGGCAAAGTTCGTCACAAAACGAACGCCTGTGGATATACCATCCACTGAAAGTCAGAAAGATGTTTTAATGTCTAAATAGATACATCCCAGGTCAGGCTGCACATTCTGTGCAAAATTCAACCTGCATAGAATGATATAGTCTGGTCTTGCAGATACACTGACCGATACGGTACGATACAACCTTTCAAAAATCTAATAGATCTACAATCATTTTAGACAGATTGGTTGTCTGCTAAACCTTTCCATATAGACATAATCTACAATGCTAGCGTCTGGTAAAGAGTTTACCCTTACGGTGCTTTACCTTTTGGACCACAGTGTAGATCAAGATCAGCCTGCAAAGAGCGTGAATTTTGGAGACATACTGTCCGATACTTTATGGGGTACTCATATTCTTCCCCCCCCCCCAACACACATACCCCGAAAAAAAGACTTTAGATTTGCAATACGCGAGTAATTTTTACCTGCTCATTAACCCTCAAGCTGCTAAGCGCGACTCACTGACCTTTCGTGCAGTCTGATCTTGGATCTACACTGTTCGCTTGGTTTGGTTAAAACTGCGAATTAAATGTCGAAAAAGACATACAGAGAATGGGCACACATAATCAGTCAATTTTGCATACTTCCGTCCAGGGCTTGCAGAACAGCTTGCAGTCTTCGTCTCATATCTCTCACAAGAGGCTGAAACAGCTCGATCAGTAGCCGCTGCCATGAGGTCGGGGGATACCTCAGTTCAGTTCAATTCAGTTCAGAGGCAACAGACTGGCTTGTTCGTGTATATAGCAGCCAGCTGAGCCCCCCCGTAGCTGAGTCAGTAGCGTACAGGACTTGAGAACAGGAGGTCGCTGGTTCGATCCCCGGCTCGGCCAATTTCTTTCCGAGGATTGATGATAGTCATTGCGACAGGATTCATTCCTCTCTCACCGCTGACCATTGTTTCGACGATGGTTATGTGGGGAAGCAGCCAGCGGCTTGGAAAGAATATTGTGCGGAGTACTGGTAAAAGAAACGCCAGGAAAGCGTGGATAGGTGCACTGGCCGCCGCGATATAACTGAAATAATGTTGAAAACGGCGTTAAACACCATACAACCAACCAGCATCAGCCAGATTCTAATTTCTAAATCAATGTCATATCATTCACACCAGAAAATCAAACCCTGTATAAACACTGGAGGTACAACACTATTTTTACTATGTATAAATACAAACGCAATACAGTCTACATCACTACGATAAAGTGTATTCTAATACAAACCAATACCGCTCGTCACAACTCGGCCGATTCCGTACCTACATCTAACCTCGTCTGTATTAGGGAGGCTTCCATTTTGAACTACCAATCACATGATCTTAAACATGGCGGCGCCCCTGTAGATCGCTTAGCAACGACATGAACAACCACTGTGAAGTTATTCACTTCTATCGATCTGTCGATGAAAGCTCCTAACGGAATTGATAAACCACGCTAAAACCTGAATGTACAAACTGTTTGCCAACTCAAATACTCTTAGAAAGATAACGACAGAAAATTTACTTAGACGTTCTTTCTAAAGAGGAGCCTTACAATTACAATAACGGTAAAGCGGTGTGCTTCCGGAGATGTGCGAAATGTACCGTGTAGGTGCATATCAAGCTACGTGATACAGCCGAGGGATTTGATCACCGGATCACCCGAGGTATGCCGAATGAAACCAATACATGCGAATACCATGTACAATACTTGGTACGCCAAAGCACGGAAAACTATTTCGAAAAAAAAAACTGTACATTTTTTACACCAATGTTTGAGTCATGCTCTGTGAAAAGATGGTTTAATGCATTTGCGAAAAGTATCGACCCAGGTCAGCCTACGCGGACGCGAAGGCTGACCTGGCACTATACGTTTTGCTCTTGGTAAATTTTCATGAATGTTAAAAGACCATTCTACCTCGTAGTTTAGCCGGGTTTTAGATAAAATGATTTATCTTATCCAGCAATTTGCCTGGCATGATGTATTAAAGGATGTATCAAACCTTTACCAGACAACAAAATTTTAACCTTGTCCAAATCGAAAGCATTTGCAGACGACAAATACAATGTGGCTCGAATGGTGCAACATTCCTTTGATAGGGTAGAAAACATTGTGGGAAAAGGAGAAAATGCTGGTTACCAGCATTTTCTCCTTTTCCCACAATGTTTTCAAAAGGCTTCTTTCCCAGGGTCGTTAAAAGGCGACATAGTGCGGTAAAGGGCTATACCCCCATCTATAATACAATACAACCTATAACAAAATAATTACACATGACAATATAAATTAAAGCAGGTATAATAGATCCCTGAATAAAGCGAGGTCCTACAAGGTCGTAAATGAATCCGAGATATTTTTTTCAGTAAAAAGCTTCTGCCTATAAAACACATTTATCACCTTAACAATAAATCCAATATTAGTCAAATATTGCACTGCAAGTCTTTTGCCTTAAATAGGGCTATATAACACTTTCAACATTTTTATCTCTTCCGACAGTTTGTTCTGTCTGGTATGTGCACCAGTAAATTGCACTGTATAAAGTACTTTCCACCTTTTCATGCCTGGATTTCTCCGTCCGTCCGTCCGTCTGTCTGTCTGTCTGTCTGTCTGTCTGTCTGTCTATGCTTATATAGTTTATACACGCTACATCCTCGTTATATTTTCGTTTCTGTGTCGTCCAAACCAGGATACATTGGAGGACTGGACTGTGAAGGCTGCTGTGCCGGTGCTGAGGCTACAGATGGTAGCATAGGGCCTGCTTGCATCGACCCCTGGTGCATTGGCATAGGGGATGGTCCTTGGGGAACGAGTGTATACCCTACTTGACCATGGTTGGAAGTGCCCGTTTCATGCTGTCTTCGTTTCCACATGTCGTATAACACGTCGCTTGCAACAAGTTCGGAAGAATTACTGCTGATGATTTTCAAAGCCATCACTCCGTCCTCCCCGACCCAGCTTGCGAACCTGGACACTTCAAAACTATGTAATCCAGATAAGTCTTCGTTAATACGGAGCAACCGTGATATATACCTGTTGAATAAAAGGAAACGATTGAACTATTCATGTCTATTCCCACAAATAATTAATACACATGAATGGAGGAATAAAATATCATGGAATGAATCAATTCATTCATTCATTCATTCATTCATTCATAATTACATGTATATGTAAAGAAAAAAAAGTAGAACGCGTAGAAAATAGAGGTCTAAATGGAGTTCTATGTCTATATACCCGGTTTACTTTTTTACAGCAGCAATTTATTTGTAATAGATCTAACAACTGAACAACATGCAATCATTTTATTTCTTATTGCAAGTCTTAAAACCACATTGATAAGGGCAAACGAGGCTGAAGTTTAAGACTAGATTCAAGTTGTCATCAGACGCGATTCCCCAAAAGAAGGGAAAGGTCTATTGCCGAAAGATCGAACTTACCTCTGTCGAAACATTGGTATAAATATCCGCATCAACCACGTGACCAAGCTCAAACCCGTAACTGTAGTAACAATGAGGAACCACACCCACAGAAACATTAAAGCAACTTCCGTTAATTCATTCATCGGCAGGTCACAGGTCACTGTATAGTGATTGTTCTTGTTTGCAAATTTACGCACTATAAAGTCGCAGACAACTTGTCGCGGAAACACCGGAGAAGTTTTCCACGCACTTCCGTTGTTAGCGAATAAATTGCCAGTAATGACGTCAGCATATGACGTAGAATTGTCAAACGGTGGATGTGTGGTTCGGATGTAATAATCTATTTGTCCAAGCTGCATGCCGATATTGAAGCAGTACAATATCTTTGTCATCAACCAGGCGCCGGTGAGAAATCTCCATGGTGACACAATGCACAGCTGATTACACCAATCGTACATATACCGGCTTATTTTTCGGCAAAGAATGTTTCTTTCATGCATGTTGAGATTTTCGTAACCGTAGGTTAAACCCTTTAACTTGTCAAAACTTAGACCAGAATATCCGTGGATTAAATACAGAAAAATACTTGGAAACTTAAACGCAAGCGCCTGAAAGAAAAAGATAAGAGGAATCCATTGATACAACGTTGTCGTAGTGGAGTAAAGCGTCATTAAGGTAGGTTCATCCGGGAATTCGAACGACACAACCGGTATATCGAAGTTTCTCTCGGATCTCGGTGAATCCGGAAAAAGAATTTCTTCAGCTTTATACCTGTGCTTTGGAAGCTGAATGAAATGACTATTCCAGCAGTGAGATGCCGTCCAAGCCACCATATTGTCAGTAAATTCAACTGGTGTCCAACAATGTATTGGTTCCCAAAGGCCTTGTCTCATACCAGTAACAGCGGCAAGTAACAGAAGCAATCCGAAAGTCCAGAAATGGCTTAGTCTGTCGGCAAAATCCTCGATGATGGCTCCGCCATGGAAAACCCAGCGATACAACCCTCTAGAAATCGTCGGCATATTGTCTAGCTGGACGTCTTTCGATCTGAAATTTAACAACAGTGTTGTGGTCAAGAATTTAATATGAGTTTAGTTTCAACCATTATTGTATGGCTATTTCAGATCCATCAAAAAGTTTGTTAATAGTGACAAACAAAAGAAACATTTAAATTCAATTTTGCAACTTTTCCTTTTTCAACGATACGTAAAACATCGTGGTTAATGAAGTAATAACTTGTTACCAGCAGGCGCTAATTTCTTGGAAATTTCTTGCGATGTTCTTGTGACCTGATGGTTCGATTTGGACTTCTAGTGTAAAACTGGCTGAAAACGTTTACCTCTACATTAAACACTCTGTGAGTTACCATCGTAGCCATTGCGTTTGCCTATCAGTTTCCTGAGACTAGTTCTGTGCCCAATCCGTGTTACCAAGCAATCACGACCCTGGTGAAGAAGGCTTTGGAAAAAACTGGGAAAAGGAGAAAATGCTGGTAGCCAGCATTTTCTCCTTTTTCCACAATGCTTTCAACCATCTTAAACACCATTTGCATCATTAGTGCAATATTGGCATTGTCGGCTGCACACGCCTTCAATATGGAAGAGTTTAAAATTTTGTCATCTGGTAAAGAGTTACCGATATTACCTCATGCAGACATTTTTTATCAACGTGAATAAACTTCGAGTGGTTTGCAGACCATTAAAACATTGCTTGTTTAGTATCACGATTTATCCTTTCATGTAGTTATTTCACCAGAAAGATAAATAGATCATCAAATAAGTAGATATATAGGCTAAATTACGCTGATCATTGATTTCTCTTTTCCTACTGATTTTTACCTCAATTTTTTGCTTTCATAGGCCTACTTTTCAAAAATAATAACCCAAACACTCTGTATGTTAATAGCCTTTTTTTTTTTTATTGTTATCAACGAAAAATGCTTAACTCTTTCACTACTAATGACGACTTGACTACCTTTTGCGGACAGCATAGATCAAGATCAGACTGCACAGAACGTGCAGTCTGATCTTGATCTATGCTGTCAGCAACTATATTTTTAAACTATGATGAATGTCGTTTTAAATGGCAGTGGAAATCTATTTTTAGAGCTCGGAAAAAACATGTAATTTCTGGAGTTAGTAGTGAAAGAGTTAATATGATCCGTCTACACCCCCCCCCCCCCCCCCCGCCCCGCTTCCTAAAAAACAAGCTCGCTAAAAAAGTCAATTCGTCTGCCGTGAATGTGTCAAATGTACAAGATCTCATTCACGACGCAGCTACGCCTATGTAGACTATGTACATTGACATAAATTAAACCTCGATTTCTTCGTTAACAACTTAAGAAAGTCTTACCAGTGATCAGCCTAGGTAAAGCGCAGATATGGTTCAAGCACTTAAGGTTGAAAATTATTGATTCCGAGATAAAATGAAAATTAGAAACGATCGATTAACCGTTTTCCAATTAAACTGTGTCAAATAAGCCAATCTACATGGAGTGAATCTCCGCCATGTTTAAGTAGAATACCCTCCAAGTACAGTAGCATAGCAAACCGATCAATAAATACACTTGCTATGGGAAGAGTTTGTCCGCGCAGTACATTGTATAACTTGTAACGTTATTAGGCATATTTTATAAAACCTTTTACCGAGTGATCCCTAAGAACGGGGACTTTGAAATATGGTGAGAAAAGAAAATGCTGATAACCAGCATTTTTCTTTGTTCCACAATTTTTTTCTTCCTATTCTGTCATTTTTTGAGCCACATTTAATCTGTCTACTGTCGAACGCGTTTGTCGAGTCTAATTCAATGAAATTAATTCCCAAACAAATTTTCGGTAGGCAGAAAGCATTGAAAACATGTTTGTAAAAATGAAAAAAAAAATCTACATAAAATGAGCGCCGCTCTGGCAAGAGGGGGCTTAATGCATTTCCATGATGCCAAGCAAGTCATCACATGATCATGGATCCATAAAGCCTATTTTGTCTCACAATCGACTGTCAAATCATGAGGTAAAATGTTCCTTTGACGTAATGAAAATCGACCGGTAGCGAAAAGTTTCGACCCAGGTCAGCCTGCGCGGACTGCATAGACTGATCTGAGTCGATACTCCTTAACTGATGTATTAAGCCCCCTTTTTACAGAACATAGCTCAAATGTAAGTTTCATACACGAACACTTATGAAAGAAGACGAATAAAGCGAAATTGCAAGTTGTGAGAAATGTTTCCCTGAAATTACAACATGAAGGCCTACTTTGTTTTCAGAAGTGGTTTGAGTCAAGACGACAGCTGGGCTATTATGTCAGTAAAAGCAAGGAAATGAAGGTAGAGAGGGGTCAATTTGTTTCTGTGTTAATTCAACTCTCTGTATGCAGTAATTTGTCGACCTAGTTTCTATGTTGCACTCGTACCCTTATCAACCATTAGGCTGCTAAGCACGACTCAAGGACCTTTGGCGGACGGTGTAGATCAAGATCAGACTGCACAGAACGTGCAGTCTGATCTTGGATGTACACTGTCCGATGAGGAGATATTTTTGCCCCCCCCCCCCCAAAAAAAAAAATTTGAAATAGCAACATCTGGATTTTTAGTATCGTCTTGATAGTTTCTTTTAACTTATTCAGCAGGTTAGGGATTATTTTTAGAGCTTAAACTATAAAGGACGAAATATCTCTTGGCCCTCTACCCAGACGATCTCATGTTATAACGACTCTATGATGGAAATGGCGTTTGAACACACCGTGGGAACAGGAGAAAATGGTAGTGACCAACATTTTCTGCTAGTCCCAGAGTGTTTTCTATCCTTGTAACTCTTCACCAAACGACAAAATTTTGGACTCTAACAAATTGTAAGCATTTGCAGACAACAAATTATTCATGTATGTAGCTCAATCGATGATTTCTGTAATCGATAGGGTAGAAATCATAGTGGGAAAGAGAGAGAATGCTGGTTACCAGCTTTTTCCCATGGTATTTTCAAAATCCTTCTTCTTTAGGCTCTTTAAAACGTAGGAATTGTGTGGTAAAGGGTTAGTTTCCAATTCCTTAACTTTAGCCATTTAATTTGTCGTCTGCAAATGTTTTCAACACGGACGAGTTTAACCCTCTACCACACAATCCCGAGTTTTAACGACCCTGAATAAGAAGGCTTTTGAAAACATTGTGGGAAAAGAAGAAAATGCTGGTAACCAGCATTTTCTTCTTTTCTCACAATGTTTTCAACGATCTCAAAGACAGATACTGTCTTTTGTGCCCAGTTTTATTTGTCGTCTGCAAACGCTTCCAATTTGGACTGGTCTAAAATTTTGTTGTGTGGTATAGAGTTAAAATTTTGTGGTTTGATAAAAGTTTAGACATATCCAATTGAAAAATGAGTCGTGCTGTAACGTTATGCTTCTGTCTAGATCGTATAGCGGATTTTTCCTTTAAACAACCAAGTCAAAGGTTTTCACAGACAACATTCATTTTAAATATTGTCTTCTAACGTTTTTTTTTTTTTTTAATCCTTCTTTCAAGATGTTTTCTCTAAACCTGATGGTATCAATCTCTCTGTCTTCACATCTCTCTCCACAAGATTTTGTCACGCAACCTGATGGTACCAATCTCTCTGTCTTCACATCTCTCTCCACTAGATTTTGTCACGCAACCTGATGGTACCAATCTCTCTGTCTTCACATCTCTCTCCACTAGATCTTGTCACGCAACCTGATGGTACCAATCTCTCTGTCTTCACATCTCTCTCCACTAGATTTTGTCACGCAACCTGATGGTACCAATCTCTCTGTCTTCACATCTCTCTCCACTGGATTTTGTCACGCAACCTGATGGTACCAATCTCTCTGTCTTCACATCTCTCCCCACTAGATTTTGTCACGCAACCTGATGGTACCAATCTCTCTGTCTTCACATCTCTCTCCCCACTAGATCTTGTCACGCAACCTGATGGTACCAATCTCTCTGTCTTCACATCTCTCTCTCTCCACTAGATCTTGTCACGCAACCTGATGGTACCAGTCTCTCGGTCTTCACATCTCTCCCCACTAGATTTTGTCACGCAACCTGATGGTACCAATCTCTCTGTCTTCACATCTCTCTCCACTAGATCTTGTCACGCAACCTGATGGTACCAATCTCTGTCTTCACATCTCTCTCTCCACTAGATCTTGTCACGCAACCTGATGGTACCAATCTCTCTGTCTTCACATCTCTCTCCACTAGATCTTGTCACGCAACCTGATGGTACCAATCTCTCTGTCTTCACATCTCTCCCCACTAGATCTTGTCACACAACCTGATGGTACCAATCTCTGTCTTCACATCTCTCTCTCCACTAGATCTTGTCACGCAACCTGATGGTACCAATCTCTCTGTCTTCACATCTCTCTCCACTAGATCTTGTCACGCAACCTGATGGTACCAATCTCTCTGTCTTCACATCTCTCTCTCTCCACTAGATCTTGTCACGCAACCTGATGGTACCAATCTCTCTGTCTTCACATCTCTCTCTCCACTAGATCTTGTCACGCAACCTGATGGTACAAATCTCTCTGTCTTCACATCTCTCTCCACTAGATCTTGTCACGCAACCTGATGGTACCAGTCTCTCTGTCTTCACATCTCTCTCTCTCCACTAGATCTTGTCACGCAACCTGATGGTACCAGTCTCTCTGTCTTCACATCTCTCTCCACTAGATCTTGTCACGCAACCTGATGGTACCAGTCTCTCTGTCTTCACATCTCTCTCTCTCCACTAGATCCTGTCACGCAACCTGATGGTACCAGTCTCTCGGTCTTCACATCTCTCTCTCCGATCGCGCATCTCGCACCACATTTATAGGGAGTGAAAACACTCCCACTATCAATATCAATATTCATAAGGTATCAATAGCCAAAATTCTAAGCAAAGTAGACTCTCAAAACACACGCCTATCTGGAGAGCCATAGAGTTGTTGATAACTGAGTTTTCACTCATAACGTTACAGTGCACTGTGAAAAGAAGATTTAACTCATTACCAAACAACAAAATTTTAGACCAATCCAAATTGAAAGCATTTGCAGACGACAAAATAAATGCAACTCAAGAATTGAAATTTGTTTTGGAAAGGGTAGAAAACATTGTGGGAAAAGGAGAAAATGCTGGTTACCAGCATTTTCTCCTTTTCCCACAATGTTTTCAGAAGGCTTCTTTCTCGGGGTCGTTAAAAGTCGGGATTGTGTGATAAAGGGTTAATGCATCTCCGTGCTCCACTATACCAAGCAGGTCATAACATAATTCTTGATGTATAAAACATATTTTGTATTACAACCAGGTGAATCATAAATAGACCGGTCCTTTCACACGCAGAAAATTGACTAGTAGCCGAAAGTTTTTACCCTGATCAGTCTGCACGGACAAGGCTGACCTGGGTCGATACTTTTTGTAGATGCATTAAACTCTCTTTTCACAGATCACGGCTCATTTATCTAAAGTATGCTTCCACAGTGCTTAGTTACAAACTGAACAGCCAAATTCAAAGTCAGGATTAAAAGAAAATGTATAATGAAAAAATAAAATATTTGCTACACATTCTATAGAGCTTGTGCCAAGGCCCACACTGAGGCAGATTTGTAAAACTACATACATGTTTATTCGTGAGACCGGTCCCTGATCTATATCAAGTTTTACAAATCAGTCTCAATGCTGTTGTTTATAATATACAAGCCAAGCTCTGTGAAAAGGGTGTTTAATGCATTTGCAGGAAGTATCGATTCATGTCAGCCTGCGCAGTCCACGCACGCTGGCCTGTGTCGAAACGTTTTGCTGTTGGTCAATTTTATACACGTCAAGGGAACATTCTACATCATGATTTAGTCGATTGTTAGACAAAATGGATTTTATGGATCCATAATTATGTGATGACTTGCTTGGCATAATGCAACAGGAAGATGCATTAAACCCCGTTTTGCCAGCGGCTCACATGTATTATCATTATTATTGTATCATACCCTGACAGCATTCCCTCAGAAATGTTTCATTGTAATGTTTCATTGGCATTGCACTCTGTACCCATGTTTCTAGATTATGAAAGGACTTGTCACATGTAGCTTTACACTAAAGTAGATGATTGGTACAAAAGTAACCGAAAGTAAGAACAGGGTCCGTATTCACCAACCACTCTTTAGAACTTTCTACGTCTCATTTTCCATATTTTTCTAAATTTGAAAGTAAAACAACTTTTGATTGGCTAAACCCAATGGTTTAGCCAATTAGAGGTTATGCTACTTTCAAATTTAGAAAATCTTAGAGAATAAGACTATGAATGTTCTTAAGAATTTTTGGCGAATACAGACCCAGGACGTAAGAGACAGCAAAGGGAAACAATTACCTAAATCACAGTAGATCTACATATGTAAGTTTCCGCCCTTGTGCCATTCACAAATTATCTGCAAAATGAATTCAATTGATATTTGCTAAAGATCAGAAAACCTATAAACATTTCCATTTTACAGACAAGATAACCCGATCGTCGAACTGAGTTTTGCCATGCTACGATTCGAATTCAGGACCTTGGTTTACTTGCCCTGTGGGTTACAGCAAATGCATCTAAAACTCATCTTTGGCACTGAAAGGGTCAGTTTCGGACTTTTCAGCGTCCTACTTAATACCAGAGCGTCTACCGTACTTTGATTCTTTCTATCATGACATTGTTACTAGTTAAGAATAGTGTCGTTTCGTACATGAGGCAGTTTAGGCTAACTGTCCCAGATTACAATATTTAGTACATATTGATTTAGTATCTACATGCAGGTGGAATGAAATCTTTTCATAGTTCTGTGATGTTCATAAAAACTGCGGACTGTCAAGAAAGCAAGAAATCGTTCGATATAAATATGACAAATATTTTGACTACGCTCTCCTTTGTAGAGAGTATTTAACAGGTGTCCGGCTCGTATTTGCGTGAGCATCAAGTAGGGACCAGTAGTGTAAAAAGTTCATTCTGCGGATATGTGGTTGACGTTTACACGGTGGGGAATCACGTGACACAACAACAACAACAATGGCGGACATTTGAAGAAATTCCCCCGCTTCAGGTAAGAAAATCTTCAATAATTCTGTCAATACGTGACCGATTTGAATTTGGTTTGAAGCAGAGAAGGAGGAAAAACGCCAGGGATTTGCTGGATGTGGTAGATCTTTTAAACAACACCTGACATCGCAAAACAACTTAATTGTTGTAACTAAATCACCATTTCCTATATCGCCATTTACTGCAAAGAAACGGAACCGTTCACCGTTAAGATCCCCGTTGACAAGAGTAAAGGTCGAAACATCCAAAAAGCGGAAGTGGTCACCTTTAAAATCCCCTTTGACTAAAGTCACAGTCAAAATGTCGCCTATATATCGACACTCACCTTTAAAGAAAAGGAGTTAGAAAAACTCTACGAGGTCTTTATTTGGCTCTGATATTTTAACATGTACTCCTATTCTTGGAGAAACTGACCAAAGCCATGATGGTTTTTTTAACAGATCTTGAAGTTACAGATAACTCACTTCTCCCTGAATCCACAAATGGGTGTCACAATATGTCGGATCAAAGTCAACAAAGTTTTCAATTGTGTAAGACATCTGAAGCTGAACATAAGACAGATAAAGCATCAGAGGATTTAATACTTCAGCATATGCTTGAACTTACACCTGCTGTCATTGATAAATTAAAAGAACACAACATGGGTGGTATAAGTGCCGGACTTGTGTCGTAAAAGATGTCTGCGCTAAAAAATTCTTATTCCACGTTCAACGCCAGGAATGTCATTGAATGTGTCATTTCAGAGCCCAAGCCTTGTATTCTTGATAACAAGGATATATACGAATAGGCTAACTTTGTTGTAATTACACTGAACAAATGTGTTTAAAACAAACAATTTAAATACCATGCAACAAAATACATAATAAAAAAGAGCATATTTCTTCATCTGTTAACTGAATAAAAGCTCTTTCACACATCGAACAGCCCGTAATCAGTACTAAATAAGAATACATTTTGTATATGCTTTAAACAGCTACATACGACACGTAACACATTTAAATATGGCTAAAATCAAGACAATTTCATAATTTTAAGTATGCATTAACATGATATTCAAGACAACATGACGCAACTAAGGTGATGAAATATGTATATTCTATATTCTACTTATGACGTGAACGTTATCATAAAAATTTCCTGACGTGAACTATATCCTTTTAGAAAATAAAGTTGTTTACCTAGAAAATCGTATTCAAATAAAAAAAGTATTGATAGTGACAAGACTTTTTATTCATGCTCTCCACATTTTATGCATACGGGGACACAATAAATGCACTAAAAGAAGAAATGTGGCCTGTTTGTGTGTTTTATTTATTTTCGACGTGAACGTTATCCAGGGTAAAAATTTGTTTGCACGTCAATAACTTTTTTATCAGGTGTTGTTTAAAAAATCTACCACATCCAGCGAATCCCTAGCGTTTTTCCTCCTTCTCTGCTTCAAACCAAATTCAAATCGGTCACGTATTGACAGAATTATTGAAGATTTTCTTACCTGAAGCGGGGGAATTTCTTCAAATGTCCGCCATTGTTGTTGTTGTTGTGTCACGTGATTCCCTGCCGTGGTTTATTCGGCAGCCCTGTAAAGCCATTTGAGATCATAACATTTCTCTCAACAGTATTTCTCCTCCAAAAGAATACTGTATAGGCGAAATGCGCATACCTACATGTATATCACTGAGAGAAATGAATAGTTTTCGGTTCAGATTATGAAATGAAAAAGTTAGATCTTAGAATATTTAAATAATAGCTGTCACGAATAGTATAATGGAACAACAGCAACAGTAACCTTTAAAAATGTTCCCTTTATATTTTCGTAATGTTGATGATGATGGTGGTGGTGGTGGTGGCCGCGACGACAACGACGACGACGATGATGATGATGATGATGATTACTTCTTTTGAAATTCTTGTAGGTGGCGCAGTATTGACTACGGGTAGTATTAATTATCGCATAGTGATTGAGTATGAGGTGATGAACATAGATAAATAATCTGAAATTAATCAATATCCTTACATTCTACAGTTTTACTTTTGAATATTTTCAAATCTGCCTTCTGTTAGAAAAGAGAAAGAATGTGTTTATGGGGTAAATATGCGGGTAAATGGGTGTCGTATTATGTATTATATTGTATAAAGCTGATGGCCCTTTGAAGGATAGGTTTTAACCGGTCACGGTCGGGATTTTGATGGTTGTTTAAACGAGTTTACATCGCTTAAAACAGTATTTCAGTCAAATTACGGCGAAAGCTCACTTTTCATTGCTTTCCCGAACCAGTCCAACGGTGCTTGGCTTTGGCTCTTGCCAAATAACACTCCCAAGTTACCAGAGCTGCCAGCGAGATTTGAACCAGTAGATGCCTTAACTCTTTACTAAGGGACAAAATTTTGAAAAGGACCTTTTTGTCAGCTTAACTGCTAACAAGGCAAAGTTAGCTGTTAACATCCGTGAAGTCGATATTTTCTGAAAAAAAAATAATGGGGAAAGGTGCAATTTCTTGCAATATGTTTGCACCTTGTTTCCATAACTGGAAAGCAGCCACTAGCTTGGGAAGAATGTTTAACAAAACAGTGGTTAAGAAAATTCTGGAAAGTACAGATAGGTGCACTAGCCGCAGCGACATAACTGAAGTAATTTTCAAAACGGCGTGTAACACCAAACAAGCAAACAAATCCCTTAAACAATGCATGAAATGAATGAGCAGAAGTTTTTTGTACTTCCAAAGTAAATTTCATTTAAGTTAAAATACTTGGACAATTTACATGTGAAAAAAAGGCGTGAAAATATTGCAAGAAATTACTCCCATCCCTAAACGTTAAACTGAAATAATGTTGAAAGCGGTATTAAACATCATACTAACAAACAAACAAACAAGCCAAAGGTACAGGGAGTCTGCCAATGTAACGGGTTAGCCCGCCATCAGGGAGTTTAGGACAGGAAAATTTATGTTCTTTATCAATATGGAGGAATAATTCCGTGCATAATTGCATCTTTCCGTAGGAAAATAAACTCTTTGTCAACAAATTCTGTTTAACGACTATTTGAAAAGCTTTTGAAAACATTGCTGCAGACTTCCTATACCTTTCGCTTGTTTATTTGTATGATGTTTAACACCCTTTTTTGAATGTTATTTCAGTTTTCCCACAATGTTTTCTACCCTTTAAGAGAAAGATCTCAATTTTAAACCACATTTGATTTGTAGTCTGCAAAAGCTTTTAACAAGGATAGATCTAAAATCTTGCCATCCGGTAAAATATTTAGGACATGTTCATAAAGAAGATACCGTAAAACCTCGCCCCCACAAGATGATTTCTTGTTCATTTTGTAGCAGATTAATTCAAAATCATTGCATGAAAAGGAAAAAACTGCTGGTAACGAGCAGTTTCTGCTTTTGACATAATGTTTTTATCTGTCTCCGTGTGTCAGAACGTAATTAACCCTTAACCTGCTGAATAACTAAGAGGAAACTTTCAAGCTGATGGTAAAACCAATATGTTGGTATTGCAAAGTTATGGAGGTTGGGGAAATATCTCCTTATCGGACAATGTAGATCCAAGATCAGACTGCACGTTCTGTGCAGTCTGATCTTGATTTACACTGTCCGCAAAAGGTCCGTGGGTCGCGATTAGCAGCATAGGGGTTAATATTTATTCTCCATATCTTTCAAGGATGCGTGAAAAGTTGTCTAGTGCATTTGTTTCAGGTGGCAATGCGTTTAATGGGTGGAAAAAATGGATGAATAGTATTTTGATGCAGAGCAGGGATTTTTTTTTAGTAAAAATGTAACAAATGTGTAACAAATGGAGAAAAAAAATAAACGCTACCAGCAATTTCTCCATTTGTCTAAATGCTTCTAACTGGTCTCCTCCGGTAAGTGCGTTAAGCATGTAGTAATGAACTGAGTGCCATATAAAAGTGACATCCATAACTTTCTATTAATGATTTTATCCGCGGTTTTATCTTTCTCCCTCGAGAAAAATCATAAATCGGCGTTAATGATTCCGTAAATAACGGTGTTTACGACAAGTGCTTTTCTACTTGTCCTGATTTGATATGCTATGGCTGTATTTAATTCTGTTTTGCATACTGTGACTGCATCTCTTTCTCTCTCTCTCTCTTTCGCTAGGTCGCTCGCTCAATCACCCAAAGAGAATCGAAACCAGAATTCATCAATTAAAAATCTTAAAGACGGCAAACGAGTTAGGAAACACACAGACAGAGAGACTGCTGCAGAGATAAAGAGATATAGATGGACGGACAGGTACGGACAGATAGAATCACAGGTATGAACCCAGGTTGGCAGGCAGGCAAACAGGCAAGCTTTGACTTTTAACCCTTAGGCTGCTTATCGCGACCCACTGACCTTTTGCGGAAAGCGTAGATCAAGATCAGACTGCACAGAACGTGCAGTCTGATCTTTGATCTACACTGTCCAATAAGGAGATATCTTCCCTCCAAAAATCCCATTGAAACAGGAAAGTTTTGGGCTTATACTATCGGTTTGAAAGTTTCATTTCTTTTATTCAGCAGGATAAGGGTTAAGGAAAGGATTTTTTTCAAGGATAAGCCTTTTGGATGATAGATACATGTAGTTACTTTTTACGAGTAATATGTTCTCCTTTCAGGTCCATTTATACTAAGTAGGGCAACGTGGAAAAAATACCACCAGCATCATTAATGTTTCAGCAATGCGTCGTAATTTGCCGTTTGGTTCCTTCCGTTCCCTCTTCTTTCACTACGTTTTGTTTGGATTACTGGGCGTAAGAGAAAAATAATGAAATGGTGATGAACCCTTCAACTGGTAAGTAGATAGAATGAAGATTTTCAGCCAATAGTATAAACCGAAACATTGCGATTACGAAGTTCTTGATGCTGAGGAAAAAAAAAACTCACCGTTTCGGACAGTGTAGATACAAGATCAGACTGCACGTTCTGCGCAGTCTGATCTTGACCGTTGCGGACAGTGTAGATACAAGATCAGACTGCACGATCTGTGCAGTCTGATCTTGATCTTCACTGTCCGCAAAAGGTCCTTGAGTCGCACTTCGCAGCGTAAGGGTTAATTATGACGAATAAGAGACTTGGGTTTATTGTTCCCATAGTTGTTAATGATTATGAAAATAATGGCAAAATTGGGCGTCGACGTTGTTGTTGTTGTCGCCGACGATTATGTTATCATCATCGTTGTATGACGTCAATATGGCAAGTATGATATCTTAAAGAAAAAAAATATATAGAGAATCACATAATATGGCCGTGATCACGAACATTTCAAAACATTTTTCTGGTTCTCATTTAAAAGTCTAGCCGTCGACTTAAACAAGACACTCTGTCACAGCGTACCTGACGATTTGTCTTGGGATTTATAATTAAAGTATTAACTCGCTACCAAACGACAAATTTTGTACTCAACCAAATTGAAGGCATTTGCAGACGACAGATTAAAGGTATATCACATGATGACTTTGATCTTTGATAGGTTAGAAAACATTGTGGGAAAAGCGGAAAATGCTGATAACCAGCGTTTCCTCCTTTTCTCACAATATTTTCAAAAGCCTTCTTCTCCAGGGTTTGTGTGTTAAAGGGTTAGGCAAGGGCTCGTAAAAGAAACTCAAGGAAATCAAAATTTACCAAACGACAAAATTTCAGAGTTGCCCAAATTGAAAGCTTTTGCAGCCGAGAAAATAACTGTGATTGAAAAATAGAAATACGCTTTGGAAGGGTAGAAAATATTGTGGGAAAAGGAGAAAATGCTGGTTACCAGCATTTTCTCCTTTCCCACCGTATTTTCTAAAGACTTCTTCTTCAGGGTCGTTAAAAGTCGGGATAGTGTGATAAAGGCTTAACCCTTTCCCAAGCAAGCCCTGGTTTTCACGTGTCTGCAGTACAAGTCTATCGAAAACACTGTGGGAAAAGGAGAAATTGCTCGGAACGAACAATTTCTCCTTTTACCACAGTGTTTTATACCCTTTTTTAGACCTTTCTGCCATTTTCATCAAATTTAAATTTGTCGTCTGCAAACTCTTTCAATTTGGACCAGTCCAAAATTTGTCGTTTGGGAAAGGCTTAAAACAGCTATGCTTACTACAGGTACATTTCAACATTATCAGATTCTATACCTTCTTTAGGAACTCGGTATAGGCCTGCAGAATAAATTTGTTGCTTGCTTAACTCTTTACCACACAACAAAATTTTAGACTTGTCCGAATTAAAAGCATTTGCAGACGACAAAATAAATGTGGCTCAAAAACTGAAATTTGTTTTGGGAAGTGTAGAAAACATCGTGGGAAAAGGAGAAAATGCTGGTTACCAGCATTTTCTCCTTTTCCCACAATGTTTTCAAAAGGCTTCTTTCTCAGGGTCGTTAAAAGTAGGGATTGTGTGGTAAAGGGTTAACTGTATACCAGACGACAAAATTTTAGCCTTGTCCAATTTAAAAACATTTGCAGACGGCATGTTACATGTGGGTCATTGCACGGAATTCGTTTCTGAAAGGGTAGAAAACAGTGTGGAAAAAAAGAGAACATGCTGGTTACAAGCATTTTTTTTTTTTTTTTTTTCCTTTTTTTCCACAATATACTCAAAATTCATTTCTTAGGGTCGTTAAAACAAGGGATTGGTTGCTAAAAGGGGAATAGAGGTGGCCACTTTGACAGGAATTTACTATATATAACAGAATTTAGAACGCTTTGGGAACTGTGTATAGTATGACGTAGGGTGCCAACTTTGTCAGAGAAGATGTGTTTTGGTTCCTACAGGAGTTTTTTGTCATTGTCGATCCTTCCTACATTGCCATGGCAACACGGCAGCTTCCATCATAAATATGATTTAAATAACTACAAAGCATGGGAGAGAGTGGCGAAGACAGATATTTAAGTATTTAAGTTTAAAAAAAAGGGGGGATTAAATGATGTCTAGGAGCTGAGGAAAATATTAACTGTTAACTCTATACCAGACGACATTTTTTTCTTTTCTAATTTCCCTTCCATTTTGAATAAATCTCCAGACGAAGAGTGAAATGTGATCAAAACTTCTGCATTCGTCTGTGAAAAAGAAGAAAACATTGTGGGAAAAGGAGAAAATGCTGGAAACCATGATGTTTTCCAAGCCCAGTTCTGTACGGTCGTTAAAACAAGGGGTCGTTTGCTCAAGGATTAAAAGCACGAAGTAATCGATATGGACTTTAACCCTTAGGCTGCAAAGCGCGACTCGCTGACTTTGTGCAGACAGTGTAGAGCAAGATCAGACTGCACAGCAGTCTGATCTTGTATTCACACTGTCTGATAAGAAGATAATTTTCTCCAAAAAAAAAAAAATAAGTTTAAAGTAGCATTATTCCGGTTTTTACTATCGGCTTGAAAGTTTAACTTATTTAGCAGTTTAGGGGTTAAACCTCTTTTCCAGACGACAACATGTTAGACTCGTCCAAATTGAAAGCCATTGCAGACGACAAATCAAATTTGTCCAAAATATTGATTTGTTTCCTTGAAAGTAGTAGAAATCGTTGCAGAAAAAGTACAAAGTTGATAAAAAAAAAACAACACTTTTTTTCCTCATAGTCACTTGTTTGGTAAAAGGTTAAAGATTGATTGATTGTATGGTTTTTAACGCCGTTTTCAACATTATTTCAGTTATATTGCGGCGACCCGTGCTCCTATCCATGATTTCCTGGAGTTTCTTTTACGAGCCCTTATCACTATATTCTTTCCAAACCTCTGGCTGCTTACCCACATATCCATCGTTGAAACGAATTTCAGCAGTGACAGAGGAATGAATCCTGTCGCAATGATTATTATCAATCCTCGGCAAGAAATTGGCCAAGCTGGTGATTTGAACCAGCGATCCCCTGTTCTCAAGTCCTGCACGCTACCGACTGCGCTATGTGGGCTCAGACAAGGGTTAAAGCACCTCACAACTAGATTTTGTATCGATATTTTACGGGAACAAAACATCTTTTCAGACAGCGTGTTAACTAAGCTAATGACAGAAATTTGACTCGGAGACCACCATGGATGTTCCGATTTTAACCCTTATCCTACTAGATAAGTGAAATGAAACTTTCTAGTCGATAGAAAACTCCAATTTTTGCCCTTTCAAAGGTATTTTTTGGAGGGTAAGTATCTCCTTATCGTACAGTGTAGATCCAAGATCAGACTGCACGTTCTGTGCAGTCTGATCTTAATCTACACTGTCCGCAAACGGTCCTTGAGTCGCGCTTAGCAGCCGAAAAGTAAAGGGGTTTTTTTTTTGTGATTTTCTTTTTATCCAATTAGTCACGGGGTAGCCATTAAACCTTTAACAAACACAATTTTTTTCACGACCTTGAAGGAGAAATTTTTTCAAAACATTGTGGGAAAAGGAAAAACGTTGTGGGAAAATGCCGGTAACCACCATTCTCTTCTTTCACCATAATGTTTTTTTTTTTCTTTCTTACAGACAAAGAGTTACATTCAATATGAAGTCTGCAAATGCTATCGGTATGGAAGAGTCTGAAGTGTTACACTGAAAAAATGTAGAACACATTCAGTCACTACAAAGACATCAATATTCAGGGTTTTTTTTCTAGAAAAGTCAGAAAGACTTTCGGGCATGAAATACGTGAGATCAGACTGCACAAGACGTGCAGTCTGATCTTCATGTTTGGGATTTCCAAAGACACTAATATACACAGAAACTTTAGTGACTATTTTTATTGAGTTTAAATGAAAAAAAAAGAGGGGGTAAGCCGGTTCAGATCGATTAACAATTCAGCTGCTAAGCCCGACGCAAAGACCTTTTTGCGGACAGAGTAGATCAAGATCAGACTGCACAGAAATATCGCCCCCTCAAGCAAAAAAAACTTTGAAACAGCAACATGCAGATTTTTACTATCGGCTTGAAAGTTTTATATTAGTTATTTAGCAGATTAACTCTTTACCACACAACAGTATTTTAGACTGGTCCAAATTGAAAGCATTTGCAAACGGCGAATTAAAGTTGGTCAAAATGATGAAATTTGTCATTGAGAGGTTAGAAAACATTGCAAGAAAAGGAGAAAATGCTGGTTACCAGCATTTTCTCCTTTTCCCACAATGTTTTCAAAAAGCTTCTTTCTCAGGGTCGTTAAAAGTCGGGATTGTGTGGTAAAGGGTTAAGGGTAAAGAACTGGAGAGCCCACAAGCAATAACAAGGCAACTTTGTCGGGCTATTGTTACAAATATTGAACAGAGTAGATCCAAGATCTGGCCGCAATTAATATACCTCTGAAAACATTCTAAATCAATGGAATATACATTTTCAGATTGTACTATTTATAACTTGGAGCCAAATACAATAAAGCCTGCTGTAGTAGTCATCTCTATTAGCCCGTATCCTGATAAATAAGTGAAATGAAATTGTCAAGCCCATTGTAAAAACCCGAATTTTGCCAGTTCAAAGGTATTTTTTAGGAAAGATATCTCTTTATCGAACAGTGTAGATCCAAAATAAGACTGCACGTTCTGTGCAGTCTGATTTTGATCTACGCTGTCCGCAAAAGGTACCTTGAGTAGCCCTTAGCAACCTAAGGGTTAGAGGCCCAATAACGACCAAAAAATAAGCAACTCGGGAGTCAAAAAGCATGCAAATTAATTCAAAGATTTCAAAATTTTATTAATTACTTATATGTATATACATGCATTGCGTAACATACACATTCATGTTATAAATTAATAGGTCATTTCAAATAATGAATATTAATAATCAGATGCAATAACAAGACACGAGAGAGAAAATGCCGCTTAAAAGCCTGTTTATTATTATGAGTCAGAAAATGTGTCTCTACAGTCTGTAAAGTTCCAGTCTCTGGCAATAGAAATCAAAGCGTTGAAAACGCTGGTGTGGCATTTGTCAAGGGAGCCATTGTGTGGAATTAATAATTTGAAAAATAAGCAACAAAAACAGTTTCAAAATATTCGCTTGAAAGTCAATCTACTATATAGTCATGCAAAATCCGATAGAGAAGGGTGCAATATTGTGGGACGAACAAGTCAGGGCGAACAATCCTGGGACGAATAAGCCCAGGAACCAACTGGTTTTGGGACGAACAAGCACGGTATGTGTGTGTCATTACGCCACTATAGAAGGCCATAGCGGATCAAGCTATTTTCGATAAAAAGGACGTATTTCCACGATCGATGGCCTAATCCAATTTATTGTAATACGCCATTTTCAATTTCATATCTGAGTGCAATCGAAATATTTATTTTTCTCCGAAAAATTGATTTTAATTGGGTTTACTTCCTTCGGTTTTGCACAAAATACGATACATGATTTTCAAAATGTCGTATTGAACTCATAGTGGCATTGTCTTCGACAAATGCCACAAAAAAAAAAATGAATAACAAAACTAGAATTAAAATTTTCCAGTTTTTTAAAAACCCTATACCACACAATCCCGACTTTTAACGACGCTGAGAAAGAAGCCTTAAGAAAACATTGTGGGAAAAGGAGGAAATGCTGGTAACCAGCATTTTCTCCTTTTCCAAAATCGTTTTCTACCCTTTCAAAAGCATATTTCAATTTTTAAGTCACATTTATTTTTGTCGTCTGCAAATGCTTTCAGACTGGTGTAAAATTTTGTCGTTTGGTAAAGAGTTAAAGTCTATTTTTAAGATTTGACAGACATTGGCAGCTAGGGGGTGATAATCACCGAGAAGACTTAGGCAGAAAAAGCTTTTGGATCCACATTTGCGAATTAAATTTGAGCAATGCTCTGTCAAAAGGGGGCTTAATGCATCTCCGTGATCCATGATACCAATTAAGCCATCACATAATTATGGATCCATAATAGCCACTTTTTTTAACAACCGACTTGATCATCAGGTCCTTGGACATACAGAAAATTGACCAATAGCGAAAAGTTTCGGCCCAGGTCAGCCTGCGCGGAGTGCGCAGGCTGACCTGGGTCGATACTTTTCGCAGATGCATTAAGCCCACTTTTTACAGAGCACGACTCATTTATGAAGAATTCACTCTGGAATTTATCTCGATACAGAGCCCCATAGATGTCATGTGTGACATAATTTTTTCGTTATAACGAAATGCTAACTCGATGTGACGAACCATTAAATTCGTTATAACGCAATGCTATTTCGGCAAAACGAAATGGCAATTCGTCATTTTGAAATAGCTTTTAGATAAAAAGAAATAATGTTGTTTTTTAACGAAATGATAATTCGTTTTAACCCTTGAAGTGCCTTTCACGACTAAATTCACCCTTTGCAGGCAGTGTATATCAAGATCAGGCTGCACAAAACGTGCAGCCTTATCTTTGATCTACACAGTCCGCTTTGCTGAAACACTGTAGACAAAAGCAACCATTAAATTGCAATTATTTGGGTCGTATTTCTACATGAAAATGCTTGATACAGTTATTCGGCGCTCTAAGGGTTAAGGTAACCCATTATTCCTTTCGTCTGATTTCGTGTTTCAAACACTAATAATCCTTTGACCTTTTTAACCGTTAAGCTGCTGATCGCGACCCACTGACCTTTTGCTGACAGTGTAGATCAAGATCAGACTGCACAGAACGTGCAGTCTGATCTTTAATCTACAGAGACCGTTACGGTATTTTCTTTCCGGTGAAATCAACTTTGAAACCGCAATGTTTGGGCTTTTAGTATTGAGTAGAAATTGGGTTTCATTGATTCAGCAGCTTAAGTGTTAAAAGACAAGATCGCGTTCCCGAAACTTGAACTCCCCTTTCTTTTAAAAATTCTTTTAGCAGTTCTGTTGTCAAACTTTGCTCGTGAAACGGTTGATGGATTTCTTTTTCTTTGCTGTCTTTGTTGGCCATCTTCGAAAAAAATTAGCTCACCGGAAGTAGTTTTCTGATAAGGGGAGCTAATCGTTCCAAGGGAGATAAAAACATTTTTCGGAAAGACTTATTCCGATAAAGCGAAACAATACTCTGTCCACGTTCAGTCGATTCATGGCGGACGAAAGCTAATGAGTTTGCGAACATACCTATTTTGTTTTCTCGATGCAAGCATTTCGAAAAAACAAATTGATCAGTATTTTTATATCCGAATCAGCATTTCGTTAAAATGAATAATACGATAATTTTCTTCGAAATAAGGTTTCGTTATACGAATTATTACTTCGTTTTATTGAGTTAGTATTTCGTCATAAAGAAATGAAAATATGTGACACATGACTCCTACGGGGCTCCGAATTTCGGCGACGGTAAATTTGCCTACTAAATGATAAATGGCAAATCTCCATGGGAATAACTCAACAAAAATGGAACAAATGTATTTTTTTTTTTCATCTTGTACTTCATCTTTTTGTCCTTTCAACAATTTGTCGCAAAAAAATACAAATGCATTTTGTCCCAGACCAGTTTTTTTTTTTTTTTTTTTTAACGAGCTCTTTCTTCTTTTGTCAAAATGTATTTTAAAATGTATTTATGTGTTTTAAACATAAGGTTTTAATCTATGATGATCCATATTTTACAAGAATGTTTTCAAAGCTGTCTGCAACAAATTTGTTTCAAAATACTGTCTTAAGTAAGACGCCTTTTGAATACATTGTGTGAAAAGAAGAAAATGCTGGTTACCAGCATTTTCTCCTTTTCACACAATGTTTTCTATCCTTTTTAACTCTTTACCATACAATGATGAGTTTTAACGCCTCTTGGAAATTAGACATTTGAAAACATCGCGGGAAGAGGAGAAAATGCTGGTAACCAGCATTTTCTCCTCTTCCCACGATGTTTTCAAATCTTTCAGAAACCAATCCTATCATTTGAGCCACATTTAATTTGTCGTCTGCAAATGCTATGAATTTGGACGAGTCTAAAATATTGTCGTCTGGTAAAGAGTTAAGACAATGCCAACAACTTTGTCTACATTTACTTGTCGTCTGCAAATGCTTTCATTTTGGACGAGTCTACAATTTTGTCGTCAAGAAAAAGACCTCAGTTGCTAGGCAATTATTTTATCAGTTTAACCCTTTGCCACAAAATCCCGACTTTTAAAAATCATTGTGGAAAGAGTAACCAGCATTTTCTCCATTTCCCACAATCTTTTCTACCCGTTCAAAGACAAAGCCGATCAGTTGAGGCACACTGAATTTGTCGTCTGCTAATGCTTTCACTTTGGACAAAGCTAAAATTTTGTCGTTTGGTAAAGAGTGAAGGTTAAGTCACAAGAACAGACCTTTCGGCAAGTTTTCTCCTATTTCTTGGGACTAATATCTGAACTGCACCTGAGGCTCTTGCGCTGTAATTTCCCTCCATCTTTGACAAACCAAACAAGTCTGCTAGACTGGCACGTTATTTTGATAACGCTAATTACGCGGAATTTAACTCCGTGCCAGATAATTTGGAGTGCAACACACGAAAAGGGGCCTTCGGACATATGCGTAAAAGTTTGTCGTCCCAGATCAGCCTGTGCAGTCTGTGACTAATACGAGACCACACTTCCCGTTTTTGTGCAATTTTCTGTTTCACGAAAGTCTACTGTATGAAAAAAAATCTTATGTAGTCGTAAAGTGCCGTCTCGGATTAGCCTGCGCAGACTGCGCAGGCTAAATAGCCTGCGCGGACTGCGCAGGCTAATCCGGGACGACACTTTACGCAAATGCCCGAAGGTCTCATTTCGCATGTTGCTGGCCATATATAAACTCGATCCCTTTCGACGGCTGAAAATACAATTCACCGAAACTCAGAAGTATTTTATCTTAAAGGGCTTGACCAAACAAGCGGACGGTATATATCTAATATCAGTCTGATCTTGATCTATGTCGTTTGCAAAAAGAAAATCCTTCTTTTGACATATGGCGTCCAAAGGTAAAAATGATTTTTGCTTTTATAAACTGTTGCCCCCATACAAAACGCCGCAAAGGGCATTGCTTGTGCTAGGAATAGATATATTTTGCTGCAGCAAAAATGCAAAAATTCTCTGGGAGTATTGCAACTGCAGAAAAGCCTATCCCTCTGCAAACGCCCGCTCCCTCCAACATAATCGCATCATTTTTTTCTAGAGAAAATCTAAAAATAAGTTTTAAAACAAACCATCAGCTGACCATGTGATAGCAAAACTGTTTGGCAAAACAGGTTTAAGCATTTGGTTTAGCCAATCAAAAATTATGTATTCATATTTAGAAAATCTTGGAGAACAAGACTAAGAAGGTGTAAGTAGCTGGAACAGATTTAACGTTACCAAACTACAAAATTTTAGACTGATCCAAATTAAAAGCAACTGCAGACGACAAATATGCTGTGGCTCAAATGGTGGGTTTTGTCTTTGATGGGCTAAAAAAAAACATATCGAGAAAAGGAGAAACTGCTGGTTACCAGCAACTCTCCCACGTTTTCGAAAGGCACCTTTGGCAGGGTCTTTAAAACTCGGGATTGCATTGTTAAGAGTTTTTTACAGCGAATTTCGAACATTACAGAGACCACAGTTTTTTTTTTTTGCGGCAATTAGAGTACGATTTTTCAGATAAAGGCAGCCTTTATCAAAATCCCGCCATATGAACAACTTTTCATTTGTCGTCTGCAAATGCTTTCTATTTGGACAGGCCTGACGCGAAATTATCATCTGATCAAGGGTTAGACCGCTGTTGACATCTGCTCCCCTATAACTGTGATTCCATTTCTTGCCATCTGATACTGTGCTCTTGTCGCCTCTCTACACTTGAATAATTCAACAACTCGATTGTCACAAATACACAGTAAAATCCCTACAGCAAATCCTTTCAAACTTTGTATAATCATAAGAGAACAGTCCGAGCCTCGTTCATCAGCAACATAACGAAAGGCCAATGCTATATAGTAAGCAAACAATGCTGCACATAGAACTAAAATGCAGTTCACTTTGACTCTCAAGTCTGCCAGTTCCATCAAAATGGCCGGTTCTTTGTTGATATGTAGAAGAAATAAATGCCTGTATTTAGGTAAACGGAATCTGGCAATCACTGCGCAAACGACAGTACAAACAAACGGAAACACTTCATTTCCGTGTGTGGAATAGAAATGGATCGTTTCCGTTATGTCGTCCCAACAACCGTCAATAAACTGGAGGCTGTATTTCGTTTTAATCATTTTAGCCATTATCAGATATAAAAGACAGCTTGTACAGGTCCACACCAAGGTGGTACAGTGAGACAAAAATTTTGCCTGAAAGGAATAACATTTAGCAGGCTTGATGGTCATCGTCATGTAAAATCCGGTCAGGACTAAAAACCACATCATGAAAAATGTCGAAGTAAATGACGATAAGAACCTCAAAATAACGCAGGGACTTGAATCATCGAAATCTGTGAGTACTACATTGTACTTAAAATGAAACACAAAAAACATAAGTTGATCCAGTGCCGCTGAGAAATGAATCCACATACGTAAAACTACTGCCCGACTTTTGGTATCTGTCCGGCTTACAACTCTTGTGATAAATAGGCACACACACTGAAAACACATAGATATCATTAAGCATATCAAACCACTAATATGGCCCGCATCTATTTCTTTTCTTTTCATTCTGAGCTTTTGCAAAGTTTCAATGTACTGTATAATCAAGTCCCCCCTTATGCAGGTAGCGAAAGTTACCTTTTTTTCAGGCAGCGAAAGTTACCTGTTTTGCTTAACAAAACTTCTGTGTGTCAGTTAATGACCATGCTTTTGCGATTCCTTCTCGAACGTTTTCTCACTTCTCGGTTACTTCATTAACAACAGTAAACTGCCACTCTTTCCAATACTGAGTCAGCAATTCCATTCCTAGAACTTGTATAGAGTTCTCTTTCAACAGATGAGTTATAGGCAAGACATACATTCGACTTGTCCAGTCTCAAATTTTTCCAAAATTATTCCAAATATACGTGTTTAAACAGGTATTCAGCAACTCTGCTCATGTGATTTTTTACTCTTTATTGTAAAGACATTTCGAAGATCATTTTATCTCTTTTTTGTCCTCTCGCTTCTATCTTTTTAATTCATTTTCATTTTAATGCTTTTTATCTGATCATCTTATTATGTTTTCATAGATCCATAATGAACATTTCACATTCAGAATTATCCAAAATCTGTCTGTTAAGAGTTTTCCTATCCAATCCAGTATTGTTTTATTTCGAAATCATTCTTGAAGTTGTCCTCAAATTCCTTGTATATGATAGCCTCCCATACATGAAGACCACTTTATATTACTTCGTAAGTCGTATTCCTCTTCGGAATTGCTGTATTTAATAATCTGAAATGAAAAATTACATTCTTGTTATTTCTTTCATTGCCATGGGGGAGGGGGAATAATACAAATGAGCCATGCTCTGGCAAAAGGGGGCTTAATGTATCACCGTGATGCATTATACCAAGCAAGTCATCATAATAATTATGGACCCATAACAACAATTTTGTCTAACAACCGACTGTAACATAAGGTAAGCTGGTCCTTTGACATACAGAAAATTGACCGATAGCGAAAAGTTTCGGCCCAGGTCAGCCTGCGCAGACTGCACAGGCTGATTTGGGTCGATACTTTTCGCAAATGCATTAAGCCCCCTTTTCACAGAGCATGGCTCAAATGTATAGTTTTTTTGCTCACATGAGTTTGGTCCGCCTTGGATCCACACAGTTTACAGACTGACCCTAAGCTATAACCAAAAAATTCCTCCAACGCCGTGGAATTGTATTTTCCAACTGAATAAGACACGAATATGTTTATTTTGAAGCGAGATGACGATGTTGTCTGCGAACTTCCCCGCCAATCATTTATTTGCCTCGGTAAAAGTTCTCGTTTCCATTCGATAAATTATGTGGAAAATCAAACAGACAGCTTAAAATACACACTGGGTGCACTCAAGAGACTGTATTGCAATTTGCATCAATGTAAACAATTGCAATCCTTTATGATCAAGTACGTAGTTGTTTATGTTACTTGCATATGGAACTCCACTCTCTGTCCGTCCGTCTGTCTGTCTGTCTGTCTGTCTGTCAGTTTATGTGTGTGTGTGTCTCTCTCTGTCTCTCTCTCTCATCCCTCCCTTTGTCTGCCTATCTCTCTCTCTCTCATCCCTCCTTTTGTCTCTCTCTCTTTCTCTCTCTCTCTCATTTCATCCCTCTGCCTCTTTCTGTTTCTCTCTCTTCATTCCTCCGTCTCTATCTGTCTCTCTCTCCCTCTCTGGCTGTTCCGTCTATCTCTCTCTCCCTCTCTCCCCTTCTCTCTCCCTCTCTCCCTTTCCAAAATAAAAAGTACCTAACCCCACCCACGATTTAGAAATACCATTTCACAATGGGATTGACTACAAGGTATGTTTAATTGGTTGGTGTTTAACAACGTTTTTAAACATTTTTTCAGTTAAATCAACGTGGTCCTTGCACTTATCCACTGTCATTCCTACCCATGGCCACCTAAAATAACTAATTGTCTCTCGGATGATAGATTAAAACCAAAGACCCGTGTGACGGTGCTATTCGCTGAGCACATTGGTAAAAGGTACCAGACGTAACTCAGAATGGGATTCGTTCAGTATCTTGCACTATCCCTAACAAAACTAGCAGGCTTCTTGGGGCGTCGCAGTCGAGAGCGACGATAAATATACGAGTGCATAGTGAAAATAGTGTCGCACACCCTGTGTTTTTGCCGGGTTTGATTTTCTGGAGTGAATGATATGAAATGGGGTGGAAATTAGAATGTGCATACACTACAAGAAACTAGTCTGTTGCCTCTGAAATGGACTGAACTGTGGTATCCCCTGACCCCCATAGCAGCGGCTACTGATCGAACTGTTTCACCCTCTTGTGAGAGGTATGAGACGAAGGCTGCAAACTGTTCTTCAAGCCCTAGGCGGAAGTATGCAATATTGCAATATTGACTGATTGTGTGTGCTTATTCTCTGCAGATCACTTTCAACCTGTCGTTAGTTTTATTTCGATATACAATTCCCAGTTTTAACCCAACTTAAAAGCTTCTCATTTTTCTTAAATTTGAAAGCAATATCTAAGCAAAATATTCTTACTTACCATGAGGTCAATGGGATACCTCATTTCATAGGTAAAAAATTGGTCTGTTGGTGTATGCAGCAGCCGGAGTTTAATTCCTGACCCATTTTATATTATTCACGCCAGAAAATCAAATTTGGTAAAAAAACATGGGGAGTGAAGGGCTTTTTTTACTGTGTATAAACGAAAATCAACAATCCTATCCACGCCTTCCTGGAGAATCTTATTTACCAACTTGTACTGCAATCTTCCCTAGACACTGTCTGCTTGTTAACTCTTTACCAAGCAGCCCTGTACTTTAACCACCCTATGCAAGAAACATTTCGAAAACATTGTGGGAAACGAAGAAATTGCTGGGAACCAGTATTTTCTTCATTCCCCGCAATGTTTTCTACCCTTCTATCATTAGTGCCAATTCCGAATACAAATGTCAACTGCAGATGCTTTCTACCGTGAAGAGTATAAAATTTATTGTTTGGGAAAGGGTTAACCACACATAGACTATCGAAACAATGTAGAATGGCCAGAGAGGGACGGATCCTGTCGCAATGACTATCATGAATTCCCGGCAGGAGCTTGTATCCGAAACCATGACCCTAGATTTCAAGTCCTGGCCGTTACCGTCCCAGCCACCAGGCTCAGCGATGGCTAGTAAAACATAGAGTATAATACTCCTTTTCCAAACAGTCCCTCCTTTAAAACAGCCCGGGGGTGTTTATAGTAACATTGTGCGAAAGCAGAAAATGCTGGTATCAGCATTTTCTCCTTTACCCACGATGTTTTTTACCCCATCAAAGACAACTTTCATTAATTCGGCCACACCTTGTTTTTCGTCTGCATATGTTTTGAATTTGGACTAGTCCAAAATTTCAGCGTCGTTCGATATAGTGTTGATACTTTTACCTGTAGCAATACACATGTACTTGATTTATCACAAGATTAACAAATATTGTCAGGTGTTAATGTTTTGCTAGATAATCTGTACCAGCAAATCAATGTGCTTTAATTCTTTACCAGACGACAAAATTTTGCACTCCAAATTGAAAGCATTTGCGGACGACACATTTAGTGTGCCTAAAATGGTGTAATTTGTCTGCGCAAGGGTAGATGATATCAGAGACATACAATACACATCTAATCTATGTCTCTGATGATATTGTGGGAAAAGGAGAAAATATCGGTCAGCTGCATTTTTCTCTTTTTCCCGCAATGTTTTCGGAAGTCAACCTTCTCAGAGTCGATAGAAGTCGGGATTGTGTAGTAAAGGGTTAAACTAATACCAAATCATCCCTTGATTTTACGACCCATTGCGGGAAGGCTTTTGATGGGGTCTGTTTAGCTTTTATACCGTGAATTAAGATTTCTTGTTTAACATCGATGAATACGATTTAGATATGAGCCGTGCTCTGTGAAAAGGGAGCTTAATGCATCTGTGAAAAGTATCGACCCAGGTCAGCCTGCGCGGACTGCGCAGGCTGACCTGGACCGAAACTTTTCGCTATTGGTCAATTTTCTGTAGGTCCAAGGACCATCGTACCTCATGATTAGGTTGTTGTTTTAAAAAAGTGACTATTACGAATTGATAATTATATGATGGCTTGATTGCTGTCATGAATCCTGGAGATGCATTAAGCCCCCTTTTGCCAGAGCATGGCTCATAATTTTTTCTTTGCAGTCGTATCAACTGTAAGATTACATTCACTGATAATGTGCTACATGTATTTTGCTTAAAAATTATATACGGGATAGGGCGTTTTGCAATCGATAACTCCGTCAATTTTCATTTCCACGTCGTTATAATGATTTGAATCCTCATAATCGAGGCCTACTAACAATTGTCAACATTAAATAAATTTGAAAGTTTAATGACAACAGAAAATAAAAGAAATATTTTAAATATATCTAAGTATCTCTATAATGCTAACTTAAAAAGAAAAAATGCACTTAAGAGCAGTTAATTTGTCAAATTATCATACTACAGAGCTTCTTGACACTGTATATATTTTTTCACCATACGTTTTATTTAATTAGCTTGGCATCTTGCTTTTGTACTTATGTGTACATTTATGGCAAATAAAGTATTTTATTGTATTGTATTGTATTGTATTGTATTGTGTTACATTCTCGCAAGTCTATGCCAAACTGTAGCTAAGTATAAAACTGCCCGAGGAAGCTACGTAGCCCGTTGAGGATTTACAGTCGACAGAAGTCGTACGTTTGTCTTTCTTTACTGATGTTTTCCTAGCTGTTGCCTTACTTAATTCGGTGGCATCATTTATCTAAGTTTGGTTAGATTATGAAACTCTAAATTTTTCCCTTTAAAAGCATTGTGAGAAATTGGGAACATGACAGTAACCAGCGTTTTCCTCGTTTTTTTTCCTACCAATGTATTCTTCCCTTTCAAAAGAAATTACTGTCACTTGAGACACGTTAATTTTTTCGTCTTAAAATGCACGCAATTGGGACATGTCTACATGTTTTTGTTCATTTTGTACAGGTTTAAATTAAACCATGAGCAATCAGTCCAGCCTTGTGGAGTCAACCCCTGACTGGCACAAACATTTGAGCTATGCTGTATGAAAAGAGGGCTTAATGCATCTGCGAAAATTATCAAATCAGGTCAGCCTGCGCAGTCCGCGCAGGCTGGCCTGGGCCGAAACTTTTCGCTATTAGTCCACTTTCTGTACCTCCAAGGACCAGTCTACCTTATGATTAAGTCGGTTATTTAAAAAAGTGGCTATAATGGATCAATAATCATGTGATGGCTTGATTGGTATCACACATCACAGTGATGCATTAAGCCTCCCTTTGCCAGAGCATGACTATTTTTTTCTTCTCCTTCTTAACTCTGTAACAACAACCTTTTGGACAAGTTCCGATTCCAAAACATTATCAGGCAATAAATGTGGTCAACTAGTGAAAGTTAAAGCCAGTGGCTTAGAAAGAGTGTTGTGCGTTGGATATATGCATTTGCTGCCGTGATGTGGCTGAAATTGGAAATAATACAGAGCGAACAAACTATAAATTTGTGAGCTTGTTTTTACTTCTCAGAAAATGGAAAGATCGAACTACATGTAGCAGCATATCGATATCTGAATTCTAATTTACATGTTTATGTCAAGAAACAAAACTGGGTATATTCTTGTCACCATAAATTATTTACGTAAATATCCTCATTCAGATTAATTCGCTTTGTAAAGAAATTCAGATTTTTTTTTTTTTTTTTTTTCCTAAAAAAGCACGCAACAATTTCAACAAGAATTTGAGATTTCACGCTAAAACGGAGCAGGACTTTTTCCCCACCACCCTGGCTAAGATATTTAATTGTATGTTTTTATTTATCAGTAGAAAACCATACTCACTGTCATACCTATTTTTATATCCGAAAACCAAAACACTTAGAAAAGAAATCCACATTTTCAGATTAAGAGCGGGAAACCACTTTCTTCTCCTTTTGCCACGACGTTTCTTTTAAACCTTTCAACCCGGGGTTTTGAAAAACACAGTACCGTTTTGTAGAGAATTTTACACTCAAGACAGACTGGAGTAGAATTTAAAATTTTATGATTAAGAATCGAGCCTTGTAATGGTTTTACACTCTAACTAGAGGTTCATTAGATAACAAAAGCGGAAGCCGGTCGATGGCAGTTAGTTTAATATTTCCAGTCTGGCTACGAGACAACAAATTTCCGATAACTAACGTTAACCCTTAGGCAGCTAAGCGCGACTCAAACACCCTTTGCGGGCAGTGTAGATCAAGCTCAAACTGCACAGAACGTGCAGTTTGATCTTGGGTCTACACTGTCCGATAAGGAGATGTTTTTCCCTAAAAAAATACCTTTAAAATTGGCAAAATTTGAGTTTTTACTATTAGCTTGAAAGTTTCATTTCATTTATTTAGCAGCTTAGGGGTTAACTCTCAATACAAGGTGTTTTGCGGACAGTATAGATCAAGATCAGACTGTACAGAACGTGCAGTCTGATCACTGATCTGCACTGTCCGACATTATAGAGACATTTTGTCCAAACTGCCCGGAACTTTCTGCAATGTGGGCTATGTCGACGAGATACTGATAGTTATGCTTCATTCACATGTACCTCATAGGCTAAGATTTAAATGTTGTTTTAACTTTTTACCTAACGACAAAATTTTAGACTGGTCCAAATTGAAAGCATTTGCAGACGACAAAATTAATGTGACCCAAAAATTGAAATTTGTTTTGGGGAAGGAAAGAAAACATTGTGGGGAAAGGAGAAAATGCTGGTTACCAGCATTTTCTCATTTTCCCACAATGTTTTCAAAAGGCTTCTCTCTCAGGGTCGTGAAACCCGGGATTGTTTGGTAAAGGGTTAAGTTCTTACACAGGACAACAAAATTTTAGACTTGTCCAAACTGAAAACATTTGCGAGATTACATATATGGCGGCCAAATATGACTCAACTTACAGGATTTCTCTTTAAAAGGATAGAAAACATTCTGGAAAATGCTTGTTACCACAATCATAGGATTATATTCCCCCTTTTTTAACCCTTTACCAAACAACAAGATTTTTGACTGGACTAAATTCAAAGTATTTGCAGTGGACAAATTCGTTGTAGCTCAAATAATGATATCTGTCTTTGGTAGGGTAAAAACATGACATTGCAGAAAAAGTAGAAAATGCTGGTTGCCGGTATTTTATCTTTTTTCCATAAAATTTCAGCAGCCTTCTTTTTCAGGGTCATTAAAAGTAGAGAAAGAGTCAAAAAGGGTAGAAAGCATTGTGGGAAAAGGAGACAATGCTGGTTACTAGCATTTTTCCCTTTTCCCTCAATGTTTTCAAAGGCATTTTTCCTAGGGGTCATTAAAACACGGGATTACTTTGTATTTGGTGAAAAGGTTCAAACTGCGTCTCATTAACAAATTACTCGGATGGTAAAGTCTGAAAGAACGTATAGACAATCCACTCCAGTCTTTCTCAGCCCCTTGCCATACAGGCCACTTTCCTGGATCTCTACCGGTAACACAGGCGACTAAAAATCCAGGAGCGGTAGGCTCGAAACCCAATCTAGTCTGAATTGCTTCTAGGAATTTACAGAAGTCACTGAGCCAGGATTCGTCGCTCCCTTAGCCATATTTTCACTCTGTTTGTGATAGAAAGCTGCCGCCGCTCGGGAAATGTCAGTTGTATGTAGTGCAGTCAATAGAAAACCCTGGAATGTGTGGCGGCCTCGATATAATTAAAATACATGTGCCGTATAAAACGATTTAAAACGCCAAATAAACAAGCAAACCATTTCCTGTCCTTTCAAATGACCTTTAGCTTATTTCAGAGAAATAACTTTGTCTACAGACGGACAGAGAGACGGGAAAAAAAAAAAAACAATTTTATAGTAAAAAGAATCGTTGTAGTACTGCGGTAGCATCGTAAAAATAAGCCATTGCTAACTGTGGATACCTCACCCTAAAGCTGCTGGATGAAATGAGTAAAAAATTCCACCCGCCGGTAAAAAGCCCAATATATTGCGATTCAAAGGGTCTTTTTGCCGGAAAAATTCCACCGTATGTGACAGTGTAGTTCCAAAATCAGACTGTACGTTCTGTGCAGTCAGATACTGACCTACGATATCTGCAAAAGCGCCTTAGGGAGCGCCTAGCAGTTTATGGGTTATCTCTACCAAACGACATAATTTTAGACTACTCCGAATTGAAAGCGGTTGCAGACGACACAATAAATGTGACTGAAAAACAGAAATTTGTTTAGGAAGGGAAGAAAACATTGTGGGAAAAAGGAGAAAATGCTGTTTACCGGCATTTTCTCCTTTTCCCACAATGTTTTCAAAATGCTTCTTTCTCTGGGTCGTTGAAAGTCGGGATTGTGTGGTAAAGAACAGTATACGGCGTTCTGACGAAATTCCGTACTGCCTTTTGGCAACATCAACTCTGAAGCGAACTGAAAAAAGACAGCAATGGATAAGTTTCATTTAGTATTTTAAACAAAGTTACCACTGCAGTTTTTGGTAAGGAGACCTCACAATACAGCTGACAGTATACATAATTTTATGATCAGACAGCAGGTTCTGTGAAGTCTGATCTTAGATCTACTCTGACCATAAGAGAATATTTGTTTTTCCTTGGCGTTCCAATTGTTAATTAAACTTTCTGGTTTGTAATACATTAAGTTTTCGAAAAATCCTCATGTAACAGATTGTTTTTTAACGTTTTCTTCTCTTTCTTTACAGTTGCATTTTTTTTTTTTTTTTTTACTGTTTTTCTCTAGATATACAACAACAACAATAACAACAACAACATAATAGTAATCATCATCATCATCATCATCATTAAAAAAGTGCATAATGCTTACAATAAATAGAGAATGCAATGCGTACGACCTTAAAGTACCAACCCTAAAAACTTTGTATCAGAAGAAAATATCCGGTCGATTTCCATTTTTTGCCATTTCAAAAGCCGTGCATAGTTGAGTCTTATAACCCACGAATAGTTGGGAAAAGTGTGCCAAGATCAGCTTGGACGTCCATGCAGTCTAATCTTGTTCTGCTCGCTTATGTACCCATTGAACGGTATAACGCTTTACACAAAATGCCGAGTTTTAACGACCTTAAGGTTGCAGGCCTTTAGAAAACATTGTAGGAAAAGGAGAAAATGCTGGTTACCAGCATTTTCTCCTTTTCCTACAATGTTTTCTACCCTTAAAACGAGACAAATTCCAGCGCTTGAGCCACATTTGAATTGTCGTCTGCAAGTGCTTTGAATTTTGACAAGTCGAAAAAATTTGTCGTTTGGAAGAGAGTTAGCCTTCATTTCACCCTCTCGAAATGAAGAGGTGGATCCAAACAACGCTTGTTTCCTGTAATCCTCCCAGTGCTATAAGTTTAACTCTATACCAAACGACAAAATTTTGGACCAGTCCAAATTGAAAGCATTTGCAGACGACAAGTTAAAAGTAACTGAAAAACTGAAATTTATTTTGGGAAGGACAGAAAACAATGTGAGGAAAGGATTCTCCTTTTCCCACAATCTTTTCAAAAGGCTTCTTTCTCAGGGTCGTTAAAACCCAGGAGTGTGTGTTAAAGAGTTTAAGTCGAACTTCTTCGACGACTGAAAATACAACTTCCTGAAAAAAAATCTATCAGTTAGGCTTGCCTAAACAATCGGACGGTATAGACTTCAAGATTAATGTGTTTAAAAGCATGATATATGTCTTCGAAAGGGTGGAAAACGTTCTGGGAAAAGAAGAAAATGATGGTTACCAGCGTTTTCTTCTTTTCACACAATGTTTTTCTCAATGTTTTTCATAAGATCTGTGTATAATGGTTTAGTGAAACACAGAACAGCGTGGTAAAAGGATAACTTTTATTTCACCCATCCACGGGTCAAGAAAGGGATTCCCCAACTATTCTTGGTTCCTTTCTTTTCTAGACTTCAAAATTTCAGAACGAAAGTATTTGAGTCATGCTCTGTGAAAAGGGGGCTTAACTCTTTACCAAACGACAAAATTTTAGACTAGTCCAAATTGAAAGCATTTGCAGACGACAAATTAAATGTGACTTAAAAATTGAAATTTGTTATGGAATTGGTAGAAAACATTGTGGGAAAAGAAGAAAATGCTGGTTACCAGCATTTTCTCCTTTTCCCACAATGTTTTCAAAAGGCTTCCTTTTTAGGGTCGTTATAAGTCGGGATTGTGTGGTAAAGGGTTAATGCATCTGTACACAGTATCGATCCTGCAGTCCGCGCAGGCTGACCTGGATCGAAACTTTTTGCTATTTGTAAATTTTCTGCATGTCAAAGGACCATTTTCCCTCAGGATTCAGTCGGTGGTTAGACAAAATAGAGGCTATGGACCCGTCATGATATCCATGGTATAACGCATTACGGAGATGCACAAAACCCCTTTTTGCCAGAGCATGGCTCGTTTACAGACGACGAAATTAAATTAATTTGACAGGACTTGTTTTTTTTGAAAGGGTGAGAAACGTAGAAAATCTTAATTACAAGCATTTACTCTTTTACCCACAATATTTGCAAATGTATTATTCTCCAGGGTCGTAAACGCATGGTATTGTTTAGTAGAAAGTTAATTCGTTTACCTCAGTAGACTTGGGTTTTCTTTATAAGAATCTTACTTTGATGGAAGATATGAGATCAGGAAGAGAGGCTGCTGTTTTTCCTTTGCAGATGAAAGACAATCTGGCTTTGGCAGGAAAATACTTGTAAATGAAGGTCGATGAAGTATCCACCTAATTAAGTTTCAGAACGGTCGAAATCTAATTTTCTCTACAAATCTTAATTAATTCCCAAGGTTGTTTTCTTGTCGTTTCCCATTCCATGAATATATTTCAGCCGCGAAAAACAGTTTTTAATCATTTTTTTTTTATTCTAGCTATTGCGTACAGACGGGGAATTAACCTTTTACCAAACTACAAAATTTTAGGATAGTCCAAAATGAAAAGACTTGCAAACGACAAATTAAAGGGACTTGAGAGACCAAATTTGTCTTCAATAGCAAAATAGGGTAGAAAGTATTGTGGAAAAAAGGAGAAACTGATAGTTAACAGCATTTGTCTCCATTTCCCACAATATTTTCCAGAGCCCTAATCTCCAGAGTCGTTAAAACTTGGAACTGTACAATAATGGGTTAAAGTGACAGAGAACCTACTTTCATTAATCCCTTCCTTCCTTCCTTCCTTCCTTCCTCCCTTCCTTCCTTCCTTCCTTGGCCATAACCCTTTACCACAAAATCCCGTGTTTAAACGACCCTGACAAAAAAGACTAGAAAACATTGTGGGAAAAGGAGAAAATGCTGGTTTCCTGCATATTTATTTTTTCCAACAATTCTTTCTACCCTTTTAGAGGCAAATCTTTTCAAAGGGACACAATTAATTTGTCGTCGGCAAAGTTTATACTTTCGATGCGGACGTGTTTAAAATTTTGTGGTTTTGTAAAAGGTTAAAACACTGTACGCAAAATACCGTAAGAATGTTGTTTCGGAAACACTGCTTTTTAACTATTTCTCTACCATTTTAATAAATTTGAACTTTTTACAGGTCAAACAGTTACAGTTCCACTACAGTTTAGATCAGATTGCACAGAACATACATTCTGATATTGGATCTGCATCGTCCGCAGAATCGTAATACCATACAACCTTCCTGGCTTTAAACCTTTATCAAACAAGCCCTGGTTTTCACTACCCTGGAAAGGAAGGCTTTTGAAAACATTGCGGGAAAAGGAGAAAATGCTGGTAACCAGCATTTTCTCCTTTCCCCTCAATGTTTTCTACCTTATCAGAGGCACTGATCATCATTTGAGCTTCATTTAATTTGTTGTCTGCAAATGCTTTCAATTTGGTGGATCCCAAAATTGTGTTGTTTGGTAAAGAGTTAAATGGGACTACAAGAATTAGTGATAACGTCTCACTGCTGGTGGAAAACCCGTCGTTAAATGCGATCTATCACCATAAAACGACAGACAATATTGACATGACGTAAAATCCTGGACAAACTAATCCTATTTTCAAGGGCGTAGCCAGGAATGAAACAAAGACGAAGTCCATGCTAAATGCGTGACTTGGTACTTCTTTAATTTTTTCATCTTCCCATTCATTATTTATCTGTTTTTCCTTTTCGTCAAAGGTGCCTGCTTACAAAAATAGTATGAAAACCAAGGCTCTGGGGTTCTCTCATTTTCGAAAATACAGGAATTACCCTGCATTACATCCCGATCGAGTTAGAGAGTGTTTATTTAACTCTTTACCAAACGACAATATTTTTGACTGGTCCAAATTGAAAGCATTTGCTGAAGAGAAAATAAATGAGACTGAAAATTTGAAATTTGTTATGGGTAGGGTTGAAATATTGTGGGAAAAGTAGACAATGCTGGTTACCAGCATTTTCTCCTTTTCTCACAGTGTTTTTAAAAGGCTTCTTTTACAGGGTCGTTAAAACCCGTGATTGTGTGGTAAAGGGTTTTAAAGAATCTGTTTATAGCTGGTCATTGGGTCTATCGATCTTGTAAGTTTTTTTTTCTTAATGTTCTTCTGTCTAACCTTATAGTACAAAACTTATCTATATGGATTTCACGAAGCACTTTCGAGAGAGCATAAACTGAAGATTCACAAGAAGAGACCATCCTTCACCATTGTCACCCAACCCGAAACAAAGAAACGTGTACAATAGGCCTCGAACTGACTTGTATTAACCCTTACCCAAACAAGCCCTGGTTTTCACGTGTCTGCAGTACAAGCCTTTTGAAAACACTGTGGGAAAAGGAGAAATTGCTCGTAACGAGCAATTTCTCCTTTTCCCACAGTGTTATCTACCCTTTTTGATAACTTTCTGCCATTTTCATCAAATTTAAAATTGTCGTCTGCAAACACTTTCAATTTGGACCAGTGCAAAATTTGTCGTTTGGGAAAGGGTTAAATAAGTGAAGTCATTACCCCGTAGAAATCAAATTCAGTATAGTTACGCTTTTGGAAAAATTCATTTTACGTTAACTAAGGATAATTAATTGAACAAGATTTGACACGTGAAAACATACGAGTCATGCTCGTGCAAAAGGAGGTTTAATGCATTTCCATGATGCATTATACTAAGCCAGTCATCACATAATTATGGATCCATAAAATCTATTTTTGTCCAACAACCGGCTGAATCCTGAGACAGAATGGCCTTTTGACATGCAGAAAAATTAGCAAAAGCAAAAAGTTTCGACTCAGGTCAGCCTGTGCGGACTGCGCAGGCTGACTTGAGTCGATACTTTTTTTTTTTCCCAGATGCATAAATCATGTACACGAGCAATTTGTCTTTTTGCACTGTTGTTTAAAAATGTTGCCTGCTGCGAGCCGAAATCTATGCAAGTGATAGTATATAACGACTGTGACAAAAATGGGGATGGGTTAACTGTTACTCTGCTAAATAACTTAAAATGAAACTTTCGAGCCGATAGATAAAACGCGAATAATACTATTTCGAACTTATTCTCTCGAGAAAAAAAAATCATCTCCTTATCGGACAGTGTAGATCCAAGATCAGACTGCACGTTCTGTGCAGTCTGATCTTGATCTACACTGTCCGAAAAAAGTCAGTGAGTCGCGCTTAGCAGGCTAAGGATGATGGAAGATAAAAGCATAAAGATGCAAGAATGTGGACGGCGTGTTTAATTTTGTACCAAACAATCTCGTGTTTTAATGACACTGAAGAAAACGGCTTTTGAAAACTGTATGGGAAAAGGAGAAAATGCCGGTACCCAGCATCTTCTCCTTTTCCAACAATGATTTCTGCCCCTCGAAAGACAAATCCTTCCATTTGTGCCACATTTTATTTTTCGTCTGCAAAAGCTTTAACCCTTTACCGCACAATGCCGCCTTTTAATGACCCTGGGAAAGATGCCTTTTGAAAACATTGTGAGAAAACAAGAAAATGCTGGTAACCAGCATTTTCTCCTTTTCCCACAATGTTTTCTACCCTATCAAGAGAAAATTGCACCATTCGAACCACATTCACTTTGTCGTCTGCAAACGCTTTCAGTTTGGACAAGGTTAAATTTTTGCCGTTTGGAAAAGGGTTAAATTTGGACGGGTCTAAAATATTTGTCGTTTGATAAAGAGTCGCCACACAATAAGTGGCTAAATTCGGGACCTAACCGAGATGGGACTATAACACCCTCCCAGCTTGATATCGCGCCATACTTGGTTGTTTAGTACCCGGATGACAGCATCTGATAATCGCATACTGTTTGATCACGTGATCATGCGATGAAGAATACTTTACTCTGTACCAAACGAAAAAAATTTAAACTCGTCTGTATCAGAAAGTAATTGCGGACACCATATTGAATTTGGCTTTAATGGTGGAATTTTTCTTTGAAATGAAAGAAAATTTTCGTGAAAAAAAAATACGGGCTATCAGCATTCGTTTCATCTTCAAACAAAGATGTCAAAAATCGTCTTCCTCAAGCCGGTCGTTTCTTCGGTAAAGGGCCAAAAAAGACTAGGTAACAATAAAACGAAATGTGTCCGATAATTGGTTCGATAATAAGTATTTTATATCCGAATACAATCGCATAATAAGGGGGACAAGAAACCTGCTTTCAGAACATCCGAAATTTAAACAGCTTTCATCGTGCTATAATTATCCCATGGTACAGTTTCCTTCAGCCTACTGTTCCGAAATCCAAGGGATTGTCAAGAGATAGCCAGCAACAATAGGCATAATAAGGGGGACAAGAAACCTGCTTTCAGAACATCCGAAATTTTCTCTCTTTCTTTCACTGTGTTATTTTCTAATCACCATCATCTCAATCATCACAATCTGTGTCTGTGTCTGTATCTTGTCTCCGTATCTGTCTGTCCGTCTGTCTGTCTGTCTGTTCTTATTTTCTTAACTTCTCAAGACAGCTAGATTCTCTTTTTTATATTTTGTTTTGGTCAAGAAACGTCCAGCGCAAGGACGTTGAAGCTCTGTACGTCTGCTATGAAGGGTCAACACTTTAATGAAATGAAAAATGTCGTGCTAATAGCAGCTTGCTGTGCTTTTGCATATAGTGTAGGTCAAGATCAGATTCCTTCAAAAGTTGAAATTTCATCTTTTTTTTTTTTTTTTTTTTTACAAATGAAACATTGCCCACATGTTTTCGCGATGCCTTATGTTTTTCTCCTATCATAGGCAGAGTTTGGCACACCGAATATACATGTAACCAGAGTTCCAGATAGAGGGAGTGATTTTGATTTCAAAATTGAAAATATTACTTATTATCCACTAAACCCTATGTTATACGTACACATTAGAATCGTCTCATTGAGACGATTCTAATGAGTACCCACAACATAGGGTTTGTAAGAGAAATAATGGATTTAGAATACCATCACTCCCTCTTATCTGGAGCTCTGATGTAACTACTCCCCTCAGCGCAAAGCAAAGAAACTTAAGGATTCCGAAAAACGCAATTTGGAGACTTTTACTCCTCATTTGTATTTTAACTCTTTACTAAATAGTCCCGAGTTTTAACGATCCTGAGCAAGACAGCTGAAAGAAGAAAATCCTGATTTCCATATTTTTCTTGGAAAGATCCAGCCAATTAACTCAGATTTTATCCCTCGTCAGCTTTAAAGTTGGATAAGTTGAAAATTTTGTGGCCTGAAAACGAGTTAAACAGGTATACTTTAGAAGTTCAGAACGGTATGAAAACACCTAGGTAGATAAAATATTATGTTATTAGGAAAATTCAGGGACAGTATGATTGTAGTATTTTGATATTTTCTTCTACGATAATTTTGAAAATTTGCATAATTATTTAAATTTTTCCATTGTGAAATAAGACAGAGAGTTGATCTCTTCTGTCATTTTGGATTTGTTGTGCAACAAGGGAAGTCTGTGTAGTGTAACTCTGGTAGTACTCCTCTTCTTTTTCAGTCAACTGAGCGAAATCAAGTTTATTTATGTCAGCGACTTTCAATCATTTGTAATAAGTAAATTAGGCAGAAATATAAGTATTGTAAGAATTCGAATTAATACGTTTTCATGGAAATCCAATCAAGATAGTACACAGCCTGAAGTAATTACTAACACAAAAGCTAACACGAGGCTAACGTAATTTTTTTTCTTGGTACAAATGATTACAAAACATTTTTTTTTTTTTTAAAAGAGTAAATGAATCGTTAGAAAATAAGTAGAAAACGTACAATTCCTACTATAATTGTCCCGCAACATACCAAATGAGACCTTTGGACATTTGCGTGTTGTGTCGGATTAGCCTGCGCAGTCCGCGCAGGATAATCCGAGACGGCACATTACGACTACATAAGATTTGCTCATACAGTAGACTTTCGTCACACAGAAAATCGCACAAAAACGGGAAGTGTTGTCTTGGATTAGTCACAGACTACACAGGCTGATCTGGGACGACACACTTTTACGCATGTGTCCGAAGGCCCCTTTTCGTGTGTTGCACGCCATATATTCCTGTCTCAGTCAGTTCCTACATCAAATCTTCACTGGTTTATCATTAGTATTATATTTTGTTGAAATGTTTAAGTTGAAACTACCATTTTATATACATTTGTGTTATTTTGCGTTTAGTATACATTTATGTGATTTTGTTCTTATCTAAAAGCCAAGAATGAGAAAAGATCATCATCATCATCATCATTATTATCATTATTATTATTATTATTATTATAAGTAAGAGTTTTCAGAAATAATTCTGAATATTTTCATCATATACATAGTAAAATTAGTGTTGCACCCCCTGTGTTTTTTACCGGGTTTGATTTTCTGACGTGAATGAGATAAAATTGGGTCGAAATTAGAATTCGGTTGCTGCATACACCAACAGACTCGTCTTTTGCCCATAAAATGAACTGAACTGAGGTATCCCTTGACCTCATGGTAAGTGAGAATCTTTTGCCCAGATGTTGCTTCCAAGTTTAAGAAAAACGAGAAGCGTTTAAGTTTGGTTAAAACAAGGAATTTAATGTCGAAACAAAACTTACGACAGGTTGAAAGTGACCTGCAGAGAATGGACACACAAAATCAGGCAATATTGCGTACTTCCGCCCGGGGCATGCAAAACAGCTTGCAGTCTTTGTCTCACACCTCTCACGAGAGGTTGAAACAGCTCGATAAGTAGCTGCTGCCATGAGGTTAAGGGATACCTCAGTTCATTCCATTTCAGAGACAACAGACTTGTTTGTTCTTGTATACAGCAGCCAGATTCTAATTTCCAACCCATTTCATATCATTCACGCCAGAAAATTAAACACGTTAAAAACACAGGGGATGCAACACTAATTTTACTATGTATATATTCGTGTTACAAAAATAGTTCACACGTCTTTTAACTAGAAAGAAAAACTTTGACTTTTTCCAGCTACTGTTTATACAACTATACTACGTTTAAAAAAACAAAAACTGAAGCAGGGTCAGATGCCGCTACTTCAGTCTTATTTTGACAAAAATTGTTACATCTGTTATAATTAAAACTGTGCCATGCTATGTGAATAGGGGATTTAATGCATCTGCAAAAAGTATCGACCCAGGTCAGCCTGCGCAGTCCGCGCAGGTTGACCTGGCTCGAAACTTTTTGCTATCGGTCAATTTTCTACATGTCAGCAACCAGTCTACTTCATGAAAATGGACTTTATGGATCCATGATTATATGATGACTTGTTTGGTGTAATGAATCACGGAGATGCATTAAACCCCTTCTGCCAGAGTGCCACTCACCTATTATTGAGTTATTTATTAAAATGTTTTGGTCGCTTAAGAAAACACTGCAAACAACTTTCACTTTAAAGCAGTTTTAGAAGAAAATATTTTGCTCCCTTGCAAATGATCTTTTCTGTCAGGTTATCTTTTTTTTTCCATAGCCTATTTATATTTTGTCTACTTCGATTTATCGTCTTTGACTTGAAATGTTACATTTCAGAAGCTTCACCACGCAGATAAATACAGGTTCGCCGTTTATGCAAATACATTTAAAGGGGGCAAAATTTGGACGGTTAAAATACAGAGAAAATAGGGATGAAGACAGAGAGACTGAATTGTGCAGTATTCATTCTGTGTTGTGTCACATTCGTTCTACAAGCAGTGGGATATCTTGCCCCTGCTTGGTTCGTAAAAGAATACAAGGTGCGACATGGAGCTGAAGGCTTTCTCTTGGACGGTAAAAGATTTGTTTTGATTGGAAAAGAATCGATTGACAGCAATAAGGTAACACATGACTCGCTTCTTGGAAGTCCACATGATAGGGTGAGTCTTGGAAAGCGAAGCTTACCTCGGGATAAAGACACTGCAAATACAGGCGATGGTGTACAGCCAACAGAGGCTGATGAGGACAAAAAATCGGATACAGGTATGCCGATGCTATTGAACCTACAGTCCAATAATGACCCCAGTGGTGGTCCCCAAATAAATCAAGATACTGATAATGAAAATGAAAACGGGGATACAGACCTACCAATAACAAATCGTCGACCCAAACCAAGTACAAGTGAGACTGGTGAAAAAGGAGCTGTAAATGAAAATGATGGAGCCGTACCTCATAGTATTAATCCTCCAGCGGTTGACGAAAATTTGATTTTGAATTCCGATTTACATACAAACGTTCAATCAGCAGACCGTAGTAACGATCAAATTTCAAATACTGGAATGGTGAATAGTAATGAAGGTAACCCAAGCTTATCTGACACGCCTCATTCTATGGAAAAGGCAAGGATGATGGAATCGTTTTTAAACCATAATAGGATACTTCATGTTACTGCAGGTCTTTGGTACGGCCGCGCATGTGTTAACAGTCGGAATCTGTTGACTACTTCCGGTGAGAGTGAGGAGACTGAATGGTGTACTTTGTATATTAGAACTAACGAATCAACACTAGGTGAGTACGACGCTTTGTAATTGCAAGTATTTCCTCAACAGCGTGATTAGACCATCTTTGGTTTATTAAATACTAGCAATCATTGAAAATACAAAACGAAAGGCACAGAAAATCAAGAAACAGTGTTTATATAACAGAGAGAAAGACGATTAATAAACCTCGCCGAATTCTTAATTCAGATAACGAGGATCTTTGATCCAAGGTAACGACATTTCACTGCACGTCATACTTTTCAGCCATGCTCAAAGGGGTTTGATGTAACTCCGTGATGCACGATACGTTTAGCAAGTGATAGTAGAATTGTGGCCCCATAAAACCTGTTATGTATAACACCTGACTGAATCATGAAGTACACTGGTCCTTGGCATCAGAAAATTGACCAATAGCAAAAATGCTCGACCCAGGTGAGCCTAGTCGGACTGCGCAGGCTGACCTGAATCGATACTTTTTACAGATGCATAAGCCCCCCCCCCCCCTTTTTTTTTTTTTTTTTTTTACAGAACATGGCTCATTTCTGTTAATGTATACCTAGAAATTTTAGTAGCGACCTGTTTATGCCACTAAACTTCGTACAAATATTGAAATGACCTGATAAGTACTTCATGTTCTTATCTTATGAGAATATGGGCTCACTTATCTGATATATTAATGATGCATGCGGGATTCTGTATTGAAATTCAACCGAGCTCTACTTGCAGTATTAAATTACGTCCTTTTTATTTGGTCGACCATTCTAAATTTAATTGAACCATGCTCAGTGAAAACGGGGTGTAATTCATCTGCAATAAAGTATCGACCCATGTCAGCCTGCGCGGACTGCGCAGGCTGACATGGACCGAAACTTTTTGCTATTTGTAAATTTTCTGCATTTCAAAGAACCATTCTACGTCAGAATTCTGCCGATTGTTAGACAAAATGGATCAAGAATTGTATGATGACTTGCTTCGTATAATGCATTACGGAAATGCAGTGAATCCCCTTTTGCCATAGCATGGCTCAACTCTAAATTTCAAGTTCAAGACCAGCCATCTGGATAACTGAGACGTCTTGCATTTTACGTTATGTACCGTCATTCATAATAATAGAGAATTTAACTGCAAATTACCAAGTCTCGGGAATATACGTGCTTTGAGTTTCATTTATGTCGATCTTTTACAGACAACCAGAAAGATGTTTTCGAGTTTCGTATTGAAGCGTCTGTTGGACTCGGCATTTGTTTGGTGGGTTTGCTGGTTTCTAGCTCAGCTTGCTGCCTACAGTCACGTCAAGGAACCAGGATGGTGCTGTCATTGATATGCATGTTTATTTCAGGTTAGTCTCTCTGTTTGCATTGAAACCTAAGCAGAGAAATGGTAGCATCCCAAGCCTGTAATCCCGCGATTACGACTAAGAGTCTTCAGACCGACTAGAAAAACTCTTTCGGCGGAATGATGATCATTGCAATCGGGTTCATCCCTCTCTCAACACTCAGTTGTGTTTTAATTTTGTGTTGAAAGGTAGCTTGAAGCCTGAAAAGAGTGTTGTGTGTAGCACTGGTAATAAGAAACTGGCAATGCATGGATGGATATAACCTGAAACTGCTTAGAAGATCGTTAAATGCCGAATAAATCGAAAAAATCTTAACCACAACTTTTCAGATTCTATGTTTTCCTTTTTGCTGCAGGTTAAAATAGGAAACGATATGGAAGCATTTCTGTAAATTTCTACATTATTGTTATCTTGTCTTGTAACAAATGAGCCATGCTTTGTCAAAAGGGGGCTTAATGCATCTGCGAAAAGTCATGATCGACTGAGGTCAGCCTGCGCAGTCCACGCAGGCTGACCTGGGTCGAAACTTTTGGCTATTGAGGCAATTTTCTGTATGTCAAAGGACCAGTCTACCTTATGATACAGTCGGTTTTTAGACAGAAAGGATTCATAGTTACGTGATGTATTGCTTGGTATCATGTATTAAGCCCCCTTTTGCCAGAGCATGGCTCAAATTAAGTGGCCTCATAGAAAAATGACCCTCAGAATCACTTAAGTGGATCCTGTGGCCACATTTCAACCGGGAATCATTTTTCTTATTTTCAGGCAATAATTATAGCTCGTTTTTTTTTGTTTTTTTTTAAATGTATATGTTAAATCTGTATTTGATTTTAGATCAATGAATCACAAATCAAAGATTTCAGGTTCTGATAAACTTTTGTAGGTGCCGTAATGCTGGTTCCTGTCGTCCATATGATTGTGCAACATCAACAGTTGAGCGGACTGTTCCACAGACAGCGTGTGTGGTCACGTTTCATGGTCCATACCTATGTCCACCATGACCTGTTTGACCACTGGTCCGTGGTCCTTTGTGCCTGTGGAAGCATCCTATCAGTTCTTGGTTCAATCATTTTCACGGTTATCGGTTGTCAAAACAAGAGGCCGTCGGAAAACATATATGATATTAGTAAATCGGAGAAAGGGGCTGCTGTTGATGAAATACCGGTGAACTGGGCTCGAACCAACAAAATTAACGAACTGTCGGGCAAGGTGCATGTGATCGATACTCCGGACAGTTTAGAAGGTATGGCATAATGTGTCGACGCGTATGTTTGATTCTTTCGTTTGTGTAGGGTTTAACACCGTTTTCATCATTATTTCAGTTATATATCACAGTGGCAAGTGTACCTATCTAAGCAGTCCTTGAGTGTTTTCGCTAGTGCTACCCCCAAGACTTTCTCCAAGCCGGTGGCTACTTTTCCACATTTTCCACATAAACAAACTGAAAGATAATTATAAGCGTTGAGACAGACATTGATCCTTTCGCTTTTCAAATCCATGTACATTAATCCTTTACCACACAATCCCGACTTTTAACGACCCTGTGAAAGAAGCCTTTTGAAAACATTGTGGGAAAAGGAGAAAATGCTGGTAACCAGCATTTTCTCCTTTTCCCACAATGTTTTCTACCCTTTCCAAACCAAATTTCAATTTTTCAGTCGCATTTATTTTGTCATCTGCAAATGCTATCAATTTGGACAAGTCTAAATTTTTTATCGTTCGGTAAAGAGTTAAGGATTTAGGAACTCAAAGAATAGAATCTAAGATCGGACTGCACATTCTGCGCAGCCTCTTTTTGATCTACGCTGACCACAAGGCAACTATAGAAGTGTAAGGCGTTTTAACTCTTTACCAATACACCAAACTTTAGACTTGTCCAATTTGAAAGGATATACAGTCGACAAATTCAGTTTAGCTCAAATGATGGGGTTTGTCTCTGAAAGGGTAGAAAAAAATGCTGTTTAGCAGCATTTTCTCCTTTTGTCACAATATTTTCAAAAGCATGCTTTGCATGGCTCGTTAAAACTCGGGATTGTCTGGTAAAGAGTAAAGGGATAAGTTCTTCTCACTTTTGGTCATTACGTCATACAAACGACTTGTTCTTTGCGTAGATTGGAGATAGTGTGCATTAAAAGGATAAATGAACCAAGCTCTGTGAAAAGGGTGCTTAATGCATCTGTAAAAGTATCGATTCAGGTCAGCCTGGGCAGTCCGCACAGGCTGACCTTGGCCGAAACTTGTTGCTTTTGGTCAACTCTCTGCGTGTCCAAGGACGTTTCTACCTCAGAATTCAATCTGTTAGAGGAAATGGATATAATGGATCCATAATTATGTGATAACTTGCATGGTATAATGTATCACGGAGATGCATTAAGCCCCCTTTTCCCAGAACATGACTTAAATGCTTCGTAACGAAATTTAAACGCGTATTCTTATAATCAACAGTTATTCTTGTTGATAAGCGATAAGATCACGTGTATTTCAAAGCCACAGATTTGTTTCAAGCGGTAATATGCCAAAAAAAAAAGAGGGTAGTTTAATTCCATTTTGATGCAGAAATGACTCGTCTGTTTCAGCAGATGATTCTGACTATCATACCGAAACGAAGGAAGAAAATTGTCCAATGGAAACTTTTACACAGGATGGCTCGTCTTCAACGGAGGAGATCAACGTAGAAACCGGAAGCGGAAATGACGTTGTAAATATGGAGCAGACTGACGAGACTCCAGAGGCAGATTCTGAGGATGAGGTCGACTACTTCGAGACCGTCCTAGATGATGATTGAATAACTATTTACCGCAGACAACGTTTTTCCTCGTAGAACAGACGACTTAAATATATATCAAAAGGAAAATTGCTCGTGCCACAAAGTTTTCACGTGCATGTATTCAATTTTTAACCCTATACTACACAACCCCGAGTTTTCACCGCGACCTTAAGGTAGAAAGCTTTTGAAAACATTGCGAAAAAATGAGAAAATGCTGGTTACCAACATTTTCTTCTTTTCTCACAACTTTTTTTTTTTGGCTCTTTCAAACACAATATCCAGCTTTTGAGCCACATTTAACTTTTTACCAAATGACAAAATTTTAGACTGGTCCAAACTGAAACCATTTGCAGACGACAAATTAAAGATGGTCCAAATGACAAAATTTGTTTTTGATGGTTAGAAAAAATTGTGGGAAGAGGAGAAAATGCTGGTTACCAGCATTTTCTCCTTTTCCCACAATGCTTTCAAAACCCTTCTTCTTTGGGGGTCGTGAAAAGTCGGGATTGTGTGGTAAATGGTTAAATTTGCCATCTGCAAATGCTTTGGATTTGGACAAGTCTAGAATATTGTCGTTTGGCAAAGAATTTTTAAGAGTTTAACTCTTTCAGCGTCAGATATATTAACTCTTCGATCGCTACCGACGGCTGAAGAACTTAAAAATACTTTTATCTTATAGGTTTGACTATACAAGCGGACAGTATAAGATCCAAGATCAGTGTACGTTATATGCAGTTTGATCTTGATCGGATCTTGATCTTTGTCGTTCGCCTATAACACTTTAAGAACTATGGAAGTAGATCTTGAAAATGCCATAGACTATGATATGAGCAATGTTTAAGAAAAAGCCTACTTTTTATTCTTCATTACAATGTTTGAACTACATTTTCAAGAAACAAATTTTGTTTTGAGAGTGTAGGTCAATATCGGACTGCACGAAGCTTTTAAACATTCAATCTGATCTTCTGACCATTAGTCTACGCTGTTTGATACTTTGAATATATTTAGACCTGAACAGTTTGGATTATTTAATTCATTACCTGATTATTTAACTGGCTACAAGAGCACTTATAATATTTTTGACACTACGAATTTTGTATATTTAATATGTCATGGTTGTTGATCTTTAAGATGTGGATTTTTTTATTTTTATTTGAGAGGAACTCGGGCAAAAGGGGGTTAAATGCATCTCCGTAAGGGAAGTCTACCGCAAAGCGAGGACTTCGCCTTTTGGCTGTTATGTATCCGCTCATTACCACACAATCCCGAAATTAAGCAACCTTAAAGCAGACGGTTTTTGGAAATATTGTGGGAAAAGGAATAAAATGTTGGTAACCAGCATTTTCTACTTTTTATGTTTTCTTTTTTTTTTTTTTAACCCTTTCAAAAACAATTCCCATCATTTGAAATACATTTACTTTGTCGTCTGTAAATGCTTTTGAACGGGACAAGTCTAGAATTTTGCCGTCTGATAAAACGTTTTTACAACAGAATTCTGAATGAGATATAAATTGCTACAATTATATTATAAACAGCAATGAATTTTCAGGAGCTACATGTATGTAAAGGGGGATAATGCGTTGGCTTCGTATCGTTCCTATTTGAAAAAAAAAATGTTTTGTAAAATTAACCAGAGAAACTTGATTATTTGTGTACAAAAAAAAAGATGTTATTTTCATAGCGTTTTGTTTCTTTAATTGTTTCAGCCATTAATTCTTATGTCATACGAGTACTACCTGGATGCCCTTAATGGTACAGTTTTAAACCTTACCGGGCATTTAGGACAGTTTTGTCGCCTTTGTCGATGGCGTAGATTAAGATCGGGATCGCACAAAGAGTGGTCTGATTTTACATCTGCTCAGTCAGATTGTTAGATATACTGACAAAAGTAGCATCGATTTCAAATTATCGAGGTCCTGTTTTGTTATTTTTTTTCAACGACTGAATATCCATTTTTAAGCCATGCTCAGTGAAATGGGAGTTTAATGCATTTGCAAAGAGTATCGACCCAGATCAGCCTGAGCAGACTGCCCAGGCTGACCTGGGTCGAAAGTCTTTGCTTTTGGTCAATTTTCTGCATTTCAAAGGACCAGTGTACTTTGTGATATAGTTGGTTATAAGACAATATAGATATTATGGATCAATAATTATATATGGCTTGCTCGTTATAATATATCTCGGAGGTGCATAAAACCTCTTTTTCCCAGATCATGACTCATACAAGTAGGTCGCAGAGGATTTGTAAGCTTGCAACAATGGCGTGGAAGAAAATACCGGCGAGCGAGACCCGTCCCTCCAATTATCTCGAATAATTTTGTAGGTGGTGGCAAAATGTGTTTTGGTCCCCTCATTGTTCGGTACTATTTTTTCATTATCTTTCACTTTCACTAAACTTTATCTATCCTTTGTCGTGTGTGGATTCTGCCTAACTACTTTCAAGATGGAAAAGTTTTAGACTCGTCCATATTCAAAGTATTTGCAGATGACAATTCAAATGATTAAATTCGGCTAAAGTGTTGGGAGGTGCATTTGAAAGAGTAGATAACATCGTGGAAAGCGGAGGAAATGATTGTGTTTTCCACAATGTATCATTTCCCATCTACCTCAAGGTCGTAGACATATGGAATCTTTCAGCACAGACGGTTGAAAAAAGTCTCCCCTCTCCAATATTGCTCCCTATGCCCTAAAATCTGTTGGGTCCGTATTCGCCAAAGAACATTCCTAGTCTTATTCTTCAGAATTTTAAAAATTTGAAAGTAACACAACTTCTGGTTGGCTAAACCAAATAATTCAGCCAATCAGAAGTTGTGTTGCTTTCAAAATCCATAATTAGACCAAGAATGTTCTTAAGAACGGTTGGTGAATACGGAGCCTGCTGGTGTACACGCAGTGCTCCCTCTCCTAAAATTTCTTGTAATTATCAAATTCAGCGTGAATTCAGCAAAATCAGGAATGTGTATCGTTGTTTCTACAGGAGTAAATTATACGGTCATCAACTGGAGTAAATCTATCTTGGCTGGCCAACTTGGCCATGGATTCGTTAACCCTGTACCAGACAGCGAAAATTTACACATCTCCCAATTTGAAGCATTTGCAGGAAACATTTTGAGTGTGATCCAAATCAAAGGGCTTGTTTTGACAAGGTAGAAAACATGGTAGGAAAAGGGGAAATCCTAGTTACCAGCATTTTCTCCTCTTCCAACAACTCTTCGGAGTTGTTAAAACGCGGGCTGTTTTGTAAAGGGCTAGGCATGGCAGAATGTTTCCCCTTCTTTATGATTCTAACAACTATCAAGGTCGAACTTCTTCAATTTGGTTGGAATCTTTATGAGCCATGCTCTGGCAAAAGGGGACTTAATGCGTTTCCGTGATGCATTGTACCAAGCTTGTCATAACATTACTATGAATGCTTAAGATCTATCTTATAACAACTGACTGAATAAGGGGGTCGAATGGACCATGGACATGCAGAAAATATACCTAAAGCAAGAAGTTTCGACCCACGTCAGCCTGCGCGGACTGCGCAGGCTAACCTGAGTCGATACCTTTTGTAGATGCATTTAGCCCACTTTTCATGGAGCAAGGCTCAATTATAAACGTAACTCGAAATACAGAAGAATTCTCGATGTTGTTGGTTTTGCAGGTTATCCGATCGTCAGTAGCAGAGGTATATATGTCTAGGCAGGAAAACAAGACCATGCTTGTGTTAAAATTTCAAAAGTTTCAGTCCCTCTCCTGATTTCCTTGCTGTGATCAGCGACATTCTTAAACCGAGTTAGTATGACCCTAACATATAAGCCGTGCTCTGTGAAAAGGGGATTAATACATCTGCAAAAAGTATCGACCTAGGTCAGCCTGTGTAGTCCGCGCAGGCTTACCTGGGCCGAAACCTTTTGCTTTTTTGTAAATTTTCTGCATGTCAAAGGACCAGTGTATCTCGTGCTTCAGTTGGTTGTTAGAAAAAATGGACTTTATGGATCCGTGGTTATGTGATGACTTGCTTGGTACAGTGGATCACGGAGATGCATTAAGCTCCCCTTTTACCATAGTATGGCTCAAATGTATAACTCAGACAAGGGAACAACTGCGGCTGATGGGCTGTCATTAGCAGTACTTAAGAGATTTGTCTAGCCGAATCCAGTAGCTCTTTACGGTAACGCTAATGGTCAGTAGCCTAATCGAGAGGTTTGTAGATCGACTCCCAGCTCGACCAAATTTCTTTCTGAAAATCAGTGACAATTACTGCGACACAATTCTCCTCTCGCTTCTGCACATTGTTTTGGCGATATTTACGGAGGAAAACAGCTAGTGGCTTGGAAGAATGTTCACTGTGACGGCTTGCAAAAGAAACTCCAGGAATGCACAGGGATGAAATTTATGCTGAAAACGTCGTGCTATACGAAAAAAGACCAAGGCCAGCCCACGAATCATGGGTCTGTTACAATAGCGAAGGTGTCAGTAACAAATGCACTTGATATAATGCCCATCAAAAGTGGAAGATTGTGCTTCTGTCCGGGCTAGCCTAGGACCAGGCGGTAATCATTTGTTAAGCACTCCTTATGGCTGATACTGATTTTCAGAATTTTCTGCAGAACAAAAAGGTCCTTAGTCGGAGATAATGATTTAAAAATGCTCTTTTTTTCGAATCGAATATAACTGTTGATTTTTTTTTTTTTGTTTTCAACGGACCCAAAAGAGTTCAAGTCATTGATAATGCAAATAACAATAGACAATTTTAAGTTTCAAAAGAATCTTATAAGAAAACAATGTCACGAAACTAAATGGTACGAATCATCATATTGATAATTAACCAATCAAATTCGGTGTTGCATTTCATGTCTCTTCACAGAATTTCTACGAAGTTGCGGGAAAGTAAACTGAAGTTAAAAACAGTTTAAGCTATTCAAAGTCAGTGAAAATATTGAAATGCGTTGCACCCAACAAGAAAAAGACATTACTGAAGTTATATAGCCTAAAAACAATGGATTTACGTTTGGCTTAATTAGAAAAGTTGCTTAATTGAACAGGTAGGGCTTCAATGTTTCATTAAATGTCGTGGGAAATTTTGGTAATTTGACCCTTCTTGGGATGTTCAGAGGATTGCCATTGTTAAAATCATAGCCTAAATCTTTTCAAGGATAAATAATTTAATTTATTCTAAACTTAGATGATATTTTGATACAATCAGAAAGTTTTTACCAACTAATAGAAATGGTAACAGGAGATCTCGTCCCCTTGAGAAATCGTCCCCAAAGTGCTTAGAGTAATCGTCTCCCGCAGATGATTTCTGTGGAGAAATCGACCCCAAGTTATATCTTGGAGAAATTGTATTTACACACAACTTGATTAAAAAATAAACAAATAAGCTGACAGATTTTGATAAAAGTTTACTGTAACTAAACTTACTTCCAGAATGAAGTTTACTGTAACAAAACTTACTTCCAGAATGTTCAAGAAAATGCTAAGCCTAGTTTCAATTTCCCTTGGAAGTAGGTCAGCAGTTATTTACATTTTAAAACTTGAACTGAAAGCAAGTAACTGTTACATTTTGTTTGTGTTTTGTGCGAAAAATTGCACTATCGATCAAGGACTTCATTATCATCAGACAACAAAAACAGTGATGCTCAACGCTTCATCAAGAGAGGCCTGTTTGATTGGATTTCTTCTAGAACTAGAAGCATGAAAACATGGGCAGCAGTGGGGGCTAGTGGAGACACAGAAAAATGACATCAGAGCAAGCCTTCAAATCAGGGGTCGGTAGAACACTGAAAGGCAGGGGTCTTTGGTGTGGTCCTATGCTGGCAGATGTTTCTTCCTTTGGAAAGTTCCACAGTTGTATCCCAAAGTTGTAAAGATCATTACATTCTTAAGAAGTGGGGGTGTCGGGTAACTCACTCCCCAAAATTAGAAGGGAGTGGGGTGATAATCATTAGTGGTGATATGGAGCTCTCTTGGTTGCTCAGTTTGACAAGCATTCACCCTTAAAGCGACAAATCCTGGTTTTGAGTCCTGCACTGGCAGCTTATTTCTCCCTGACAGGGCTTTTTTTTTAGGGTTTGGGGAGGACACTGGATGCTGGTCAAAAGGGGAAAAAATGTGTGATAAAGCCATATTTGGGGAAATTTACTGCCTTTCTATATATGTTGGTTTACATTATTATACATGTTTATGATATACATTATACATTATGTACTATCATGTAATTATGTAAAACACTGGTATTAATCTTTGCAATAACACTCAAGCATATGAAAGTGAATTTAACTGTTTTGTGAACACAAAATATTTGTCTACAGAGGCATGTCTGTGTCCTTTTTGGACTTAGGAAGATCATCAAATTGAAATAATTTTTTCAAGAGTCAAAGAGAAATGTCCAAGGGTCAATTACTTGGTTATTATGCGAGATAAAGGTGAAATAAATACAATTTTTCATTTATTTTCTTTATTTATTGACAGAAATTAGACAAGAAAATACATCATCTTATGTACAGACCTGTTGGAATGAAGTGGATAGATGAATTTTAACTTGCAGTCCTAGCATGCAATTCATCTCTATGGATAAACGGAAAGAAACAACCTTTTAACTGTTTACCAAACAACAAAATTTTAGACTTGATCACGTTTTAGGCATTTCCAGACCATAATTCAAATGTGGCTGGAACGGCTTGATTTTTTTTATTTCCACAGCTTAACACATTGTGGAAAAGGGAGAAAGTAGAGGTGACATCCATTAAAGTGTTATTTCTTTAAATTTTAATCTTCATTTTTTTGGTCCAATAATTTCTTCCTTCAACTTGTTCCAGTGCTAATACTGTAAGACAAGGAGGCCAAGCCTCCATCTCCCCCCCCCCCCCGTCCCCCCCCCCCTATCTTATCTACAGGCTGTTGTATATTTTCAGTTGAAAAAAAAACCAAAGTTTTTCCTCAATATGAAACAGAGATTTCGGCTTCCACTTATTGTTTTATACAGAAATTAGTGTAAATTCACGGGTCCGACGAATCACCGAAATACCGAAATGCCACCGAAACACCGAAATACCCCAGATTTTTTTTTTTTTTTTGATTTTTGATTTCAAACAACTGAAGTTGTTGTGTTTGACACAAATTATAATCATACTGATGAAGGCGGGTTAGTTTAAAACCTAATGACAAAATAACAACATGCCACTGAAGCCCGACGTGAAGAATGTGCACCGGAATATCCCACTGGTACTATAAATGTTCACCGAAATACCCGCCCGGCATAGTAAAATTTGTCGATTCAGGGATTCTGCATCCGCAATCTAACAACAATAGCTGTGCTTGTGCACAAGGTTGATGTGTCTGATTTTTATCCATAACTATGGTGGCAAAAATAGTTTTCACTTTTATGTTGGATTATAGATGAAATTAAAAATCAAATCGGAAAATCGGCAGCCATTTTAAATCTGTGGTTATCAGGCGTAAATTGATAAGACAGTTATAATTTAAATTCCACCGATAAGATTATTAATAACCATGCCATTTTAAAAATCACAATGACAAACTTACACAAAATAAGTTTGATCATATCAGCCGAACGCCTTCAATTATGATTGCATCACTTTAACAGAACAGAACAGAACCGCGCTATTTGTGCGTTTCGATGGATCAGAGACCTACATTCTGATTTGGGTCTACTTCGTCCGCAAATGATTTTGCATGTGTGTTTATCATTCAAAGAAATAATAAGTTCATGTGATCATATGATACTGATAATTCTTCGGGTCTAGATTGGCGTAATCAAGATCGGGTATTTCGGTGTGTAACAGACCAGACACGCGAGTGTTTCGGTGATTGTTCTCCACGTAAATTAATGATGAATATATTAACAACATCATTCTTCTCATTAATGATTGATACTTTCATTGAGCGCATTTTCAGTCAAAGAAAAGAAAGAAAGAAAAATAGTGCAAACTAATATCAGTTATCTGAACTTAATATTGAAAAAAAAATAGGGGTATTTCGGTGTTTCGGTGGCATTTCGGTATTTCGGTGATTTGTCGGACCGTAAATTCGCTGTTTAAATTTATTGTCAAAGATGAATAGATAGTTTGAAGTGTCTCTGATTGGACGATGTCAAACTGACTTTTGTTGTGTCATGGGTTTTCGCGTTTTTCTTCTACGTTCTATTTTTCATGTTGGTTGATTTTTCCAGAAATATTTCAGCTTGTTTTAACATGAATTTGTCAATTAGGGTAGCAGATAACTTTAAAACCTGTCATTTGAAACTAGATAACTGGATTACCACCTGTATCATGTTTTCAAAAATGAATTGTCACTAGCCAGCTTGATTAGTTGTGATAAACAGAGCTGTGTGCATCTTTCACATTTGCTATACTGATCATGTTTATTACGATATTTATTTCTGCCGGATACATGCTAGCTAATTTATATGACACTTTAGCAGATAATCTCATGTGTCAGATTAACACTTAGGCAGGTTTTTTTGAGAGTCAACTACGGGCCATTTCGGGTTTCAAGCATCAAAAGTAGGGGTCCCGGGTCAAATGAGAACCCTGCAGTCTCAGTATTCTCAAAGTCTTCTCACAATTCATCTTGACACAAATTAATTCTCAGGAACAAAAGAAACCTGACTAGGGTCAAACTTTGACAAAGGATGTCAATGCCGCTTTTGTACTTTCGATTTCTTCAACAATTACACCGTCTGACCCAGGATCGTCGGGGATGAATTGCCTACATTTCGATTGTTCACCAGTCTCTCATTTCGATGATTTGTTGGATTTTGGCTGAGTTTTGGACCCCCAAAGAAGCATTGGTTTAGTATTCTTAACGTTTGATAGTTTCAACTTTTTATCGTAGCTATGGGCCAATTATATGACATCTTTTTACTTTCGACATTGCAGACAAAGTCACACGCCGCAAGACATTATTGGTTTCCATCTATTAGTTAACGTACCAATGAAAGCATTGATTACCAAATTTTATGCTGGGATACAGTGGTATTCATATTGTATCATGAGTGTGTTCGGAAAATTCCATGCAAAGAATGAATTTAAAATACGAAATCAGGCAATCAGTGACAGTTTTTTTCATGAACCTCAAAGGCGGATGACTCCTTAACCCTTTCCCAAACGATGAATTTTAGACTGGTCCAAATTGAAAGAGTTTGCAGACAACAATTTTAAATTTGATGAAAATGACAGAAAGTTCTCCAAAATGGTAGAAAACACTGTGGGAAAAGGAGAAATTGCTCGTTACGAGTAATTTCTCCTTTTCCCACGGTGTTTTCAAAAGACTTGTACAGCAGACACGTGAAAACCAGGGCTTGTTTGGGAAAGGGTTAAGCAACAAAAACATTACCCTCCTTGGTCATTTTTGCAGCCGATCTTTCGGTCTGGGAATGGGTCTATTTACTAAATCTTAGTACAATACTTTGTATTACAGTGGGGAAATGTGATTTCTTAAGGGGAAAATTGACTTCTCAGGGGAAAACTACATTTTTTTGGGAAAACTTCCTGAGGGGAAGGCGCCGACTATCGGTGTCACTTCTTAGTAAAAAAAGCCCTGCCTGGCCACCCTTATTTCCTTTTGTATCAAGTTTATGTACAGTGATTTAATATTAAGGTATCACAAGTAACTTTCTCCTTTTATCACAATGCATGGAATGTTGTAAAACCCTTTACCAGATGATAAAATTTTAGACTTGTCAGAATTGAAAGTATTTGCAGACAGCAATTTTAATGTGGCTGAAGTGATGGCATTTAACGTTTTAAGAGAAGAAAACATTGTTAGAATAGGAGAAATCTCTACTTTCCAGTATTTTTCCTTTTCCCACAGTATTCCCATAAGGCTTTTTACTCAGGGTTGTAAGAACACATAGTTGTTAGGTAAAGGGTTAATTGAATGATAAATGATACATTTACCTTTCAGAAAATGGAAGTTAGAGCTTCTCTTAATGCAGAAAACAATTTAGCCATTGTGACTGGTGAAGGAGAAAAGTCATTTGTGGAAAATGACAGTTTCTTTGCTAAAGCACCCCCTCAAGCTGCCTCAACTGTTGGTAGAACAAAAGCAAGGTAACTACTGTTTCAGGATTTTCTTAAACTTTGGTGTTCCGAGAGGATCAAAGTCACCTCCTAAGTCTACATCTTACAAGTCCATTAGCCCTTTACCACACAGTCCAGACTTTTAACAACCCTGAAAATGAGAGCTTTTGAAAACATTGTAGGAAAAGGAGAAAATGCTGATAACCAGCATTTTTTCCTTTTCCCACAATGTTTTCTTTCCTGTTAGAGACAAATTTTATCGATTGAGCTAAATTTAATTTGTTGTCTGCAACAGCCTTAAATTAGGACAAGTCTTAAATTTTGCCATTTGGTAAAGAGTTAAGCTTTTAGGTCTTATTTATTGGTATGAAAATTTAGCTTCTTTATGAGAGAAAGATGTTGCCTCTCACAACAAGATCCTGTGCAGCTCAGTGGTGAAGGTTTAGGATTCAAGACCTGGAATGTCCAGGTTAGATCCTCATTTGAAGCAGCGGGTATTTTGTGTGAGTGTCCATGGGTCAGACACTTCAAAACTCTTGCCTTATTCTGATGAAATCGAGGACATTTCATTGAAATTTCATACAAATAAATCAGAAAGTGAATACATGAATTTTGGCTAATGTATTTCTGTTAGCATTGAATAATTATTAATTTATTTACTCCTGAACCTAGACACTTTTTTACATGTTATGTTCACTGGATTTAATTGATGGCGAATGTTAGAATTGAATATTAAAAATTAATTTAGAATGTAGAATGGTTGGTAAATATAGCTTGACATTTTTAATACATCTAGGCGCTTCATGCAATATGACTCAGACATGGGATCCTTTCTGGATGACATGCCAGGTAGAACAATATCTCCCTTTGACACCCCAGCAATGAATGGAGCCCGGCCAAAAGTCACTGACTCGGTGGTAGGGGAGCAAGTCTTGGAGAGAAACAGGGAGGAACAGATTGGCCAAAACATTGACTGGTCAGTGGTAAATGCTTGGTGTAGGGATAATAAATCAGATTATGATAAGTAAGTACATGTATTCGGACAATAATTGCTAGTACAAAATAGGGGAGTATAGATTTGTATACTGAACTCTTTATCATACAGGCTATTTTTTGAATGAAGTAAAAGGTAGTCACCCTAGAGAAGAGATTTTGAAAAAAAAACAAAAAAACTTTATGTTTATCAACTTTTCTAAATACTCTTTCAGTCTAATAGATCTCAAATGGTCCCATGTTTCATGAGCCTTGTATAAAGGTTTTCTAGAGAATTTGAGAAAAGAGAAAATGCTGATAACCAGCATTTATTTGGCATTTTTTAGCTCACCTTAGCACAACGTGCTAAAGGTGAGCTATTGTGATCGCCCTGTGTCCATCGTCCATCGTCCGTCAACAATTTCTTTAAACATCTTCTTCTCCTAAACCACTGGGCCAATCTTGATGAAACTTGGCAGGGATGTTCCTTGGGTGAAGCTCTACCAAAATTGTTCAAAGAATTGAATTCCACCCACAACTTTGGTTGCCATGGCAACAAAAAGGAAAAAAAGGCAAAATCTTTGAAAATCTTCTTCTCTGAAACTAGAAGGCGCAGAGCTTTGATATTTGGTATGTAGCATCTCCTAGTGGACCTCTACCAAGTTTGTTCATTTGATGCCCCTGGGGTCAAAACTGGCCCCGCCCCGGGGGTCACAAGTTTGAGCATAGTCACAAAGAAGGAAAACTTTAAAAATCTTCTTCTCTAAAACTTGAAGGCGTAGAGCTTTGATATTTGGCATGTAGCATCTCCTAGTGGACCTCTACCAAGTTTGTTCATATGATGCCCCTAGGGTCAAAACTGGCCCCGCCCCGGGGGTCACAATTTCCAACATAGGAACAAAGAAGGAAAACTTTAAAAATCTTCTTCTGTAAAACTAGAAGGCATAGAGCTTTGATATTTGGCATGAAGCATCTCCTAGTGGACCTCTACCAAGTTTGTTCATATGATGCCCTTGGGGTCAAAACTGGCCCTGCCCCGGGGGTCACAAGTTTGAGCATAGTCACAAAGAAGGAAAACTTTAAAAATCTTCTTCTCTGAAACTTGAAGGCGTAGAGCTTTGATATTTGGCATGTAGCATCTGCTAGTGGACCTCTACCAAGTTTGTTCATATGATGTCCCTGGGGTCAAAACTGGCCCCGCCCCGGGGGTCACAATTTCCAACATAGGAACAAAGAAGGAAAACTTTAAAAGTCTTCTTCTGTAAAACTAGAAGGCATAGAGCTTTGATATTTGGCATGAAGCATCTCCTAGTGGATCTCTACCAAGTTTGTTCATATGATGCCCTTGGGGTCAAAATTGGCCCTGCCCCGGGGGTCACAAGTTCGAACATAGGAGCAAAGAGGGGAAACTTTAAAAATCATCTTCTCTGAAACTTGAAGGCGTAGAGCTTTGATATTTGGTATGTAGCATTGCCTAGTGGACCTCTACCAAGTTTGTCCATATGATGCCCCTGGGGTCAAAACTGGACCCGCCCCCAGGGGTCACAAGTTTGAGCATAGTAACAAAGAAGGAAAACTTTAAAAATCTTCTTCTCTGAAACTTGAAGGCGTAGAGCTTTGATATTTGGTATGTAGCATCGCCTAGTGGACCTCTACCAAGTTTGTTCATATGATGTCCCTGGGGTCAAAACTGGCCCCGCCCCGGGGGTCACAATTTCCAACATAGGAACAAAGAAGGAAAACTTTAAAAATCTTCTTCTCTGAAACAGGAAGGCATGGAGCTTTGATATTTGGTATATAGCATCTTTTAGTGGATCTCTACCATGTTTGTGCATATGATGCCCTTGGGGCAAAAGTTGGCCCTGCCCCGGGGGTCACAAGTTCGAACATAGGAACAGAGAAGGAAAACTTTAAGAATCATCTTCTCTGAAACTGGAAGGCGTAGAGCTTTGATATTTGGTATGTAGCATCGCCTAGTAGACCTCTACTAAGTTTGTTCATATGATTCCCTTGGGGTCAAAATTGGCCCTGCCCTGGGGGTCACAAGTTCAAACATAGGAACAAAGAAGGAAAACTTAAATTTTTTTTTCTCTTAAATGGGAAGGCATAGAGCTTTGATATTTGGTATGTAGCATCTCCTAGTGGACTTCTACCAAGTTTGTTCCAAATATGCTGCTTGGGTCAAAACTGGCCCAGCCCCTGGGATCACAAGTTCGAACATAGGAACAAAGAAGGAAAACTTTAAAATTCTTCTTTTCTGAAACCGAAAGGTGTGGAGCTTTGATATTTGGTATGTTGCATCTCCTAGTGGACCTCTACCAAGTTTGTTCATATGATGCCCCTGGGTCAAAACCGGCCCCACCCCGGGGGTCACAAGTTCGAAGATAGGAACAAAGAAGGAAAACTATAAATTTCTTTTTCTCTTAAACGGGAAGGTGTAGAGCTTTGATATTTGGTATGTAGCATTTCCTAGTGGACCTCTACCAAGTTTGTTCATATGATGCCCCTGGGTCAAAACTGGCCCAGCCCCGGGGGTCACAAGTTCGAACATAGGAACAAAGAAGGAAAACTTTAAAATTCTTCTTTAAAACTGGAAGGCGTAGAGCTTTGATATTTGGTATTCTCTTCTAAGTTTGTTTGCCCATCTAAGCGCAGCAAGTTCATTGAGTTCAAAATTGGGTCATCTTGGGTCATAAACTAGGTCGCTAGGTCAAATGAAAGAAATACCTTGTTGGCAATCTCGACGCCACATTATTTGCTCAGTTGCCTTGAAAATTAGTTAGAAAGTTTGTCTTTATAAAGTCTGACATAAGATTAATTTGGGTCAACTTGGGTCATAAACTAGTTCACTGGGTCAAATTAAAGAAATACCTTGTTTGCACTCTGGAGGCCACATTTATTGCTCAAATGACCTGAAATTTGGCCAGAATGTTTGTCTTGATGAAATACCAGATGAGTTTGGATTTGGGTCACCTGGAACCATAAACTAGGTCACTAGGTCAAAATAAAGAAATACCTTGTGGGCACTCTAGAGGCCACATTCTTTGCTAAATTGCCTTGAAAATTGGTCAGAATGTTTGTCTTTGTAAAATCTCACATGAGTCTGAATTTCGGTCAACTGGGGTCATAAACTAGGTCACTTGGTCAAATTAAAGAAAAAGCTAGTGGGCACTCTAGAGGCCACATTTATTATTCATTTGATTTGAAAATTGCTTAAAATGTTTCTTTGGATATAGTCAATGACCAGTTCAAATTTGGGTCACTTGGGGTCATAATCTAGGTCACTAGGTCAAATTAAAGAAATATCTTTAGGGCACTCGAGGCCACATTTTTTGCTCAATTGACTTGAAAATTGGTCAGAATGTTCGTCTTCATGAAATATGAGTTTGAAATTGGGTCACCTGCGGTCAAAAACTAGGTCACATGGTCAAATTAAAGAAAAACCCTTTAAGGCACTCTACTAAGGTGAGCGACCCAGGGCCATCATGGCCCTCTTGTTTTTTTCTTTTTGTGCAATGTTTTCTAGCCATTCAAATACAAGTCCTGTAACTGCTATCAGTTTAGCCACTTTAGACATAGGATCTGCAAAAGCTGGTAATTAGGACAGGTCCAAAGTTTTGTCTTCTGGTAACAGTGTTCCTATTCGATTTTCTGTATGTTGTCTTTTTTTCACCCCCGTGGACTGGCAAAATCTTAAAACTAGGGGTACACGGTAAAAACTGCGGGTGGAAGTTAGTGTTAAGTAATGTAGTGCATAGTTTAACTTCCATTATCAAACCATAGCGAAGAAAAGATATTCAGCCAGCTTGATTGAAACCTTTTCTCCCCAACCTCTCAGTGTATATTTTGCTGTACTTGTTATCTTAGTCATCTAGCATTTAACGTAGACGGCATTGCTGAAATCAGTATCTTCCCGAGTTCTGTATGCTTCAACTTGGATGTTGTTTTAAAGTTATTGATAGAAAACACAAAATGATGTTATTAAAAGCTAGCTGCAAAAATTTATATCTGTGTGTCTATAAATAATCCAGAGTGAGAACCAGTCTCTTATTCTCCTACTCTATAGTATAGCACTGGCACAAAAGCAGGGTACCAGTATCTAATTTAAGAAAAAACTGGGATTCCTTAATACACATTGGAAGTCTGAGGGGAAAATATCTCATAGAGGAATTGGCACCGAAATCGATTGTTGAGAATGTGTTTTTGCAAGCATGATTTCCTGTATGTGCACTGTATGAACAGATTGTCATATGTTTGATACTTTTTACACATTTTATTCAATTTGTATTTGATTCACATACATATGTCCATGAATGGAAACACGGGGTAAAAAGCTAATATTCGCAGGACCATTTTTAAAACTCAGTTTATACCCTTTACACTGGTGGCCAGGTCAGTTTAACCCTGTACCAAACGACAAAATTTTGGAGTGAACCAAATTGAAAGCATTTGCAGACAACAAATTAAATGTTGCTTAATTGATGATTCCTGTTTTGATGGGGTAGAAAATATTGTGGATAAAGGAGAAATGCTTGTTACCGGCATTTTTTCCTTTTCCCACAATGTTTTTCGAAAGTCCTCTCTGACAGGGTCATTAGAACTCGGGATAGTGTGGTAAAGGGCTAGATGGTATTTCCAGACATTGAGTTTAGATATAGGGGATATTTGTTTTTTTCGGTGAAAGATCGAAATTTATTTCATCGAGTGAACATCATCGGTAATATTTTCACAAGTGGCGCACAGCCACTCATGAAAATATTACCGATGATGTTCACGAGATGAAATAAATTTCGATCTTTCACCCAAAACAACAAATATTCTATTTATTTCATGCTTCTAACGCCTTTTTTTTTTTCGAGACTTCCATAAAAAAAAAAATCAGTATTCTCACTGGTCGTACCCTTGTAATATCGAAAAATATTTTCACCGCTATTTCTCGATATCCAACTGAAAAGCATGAAATAAAATCTCTTACTATAATTAGATCAAGTAGATAATTATAGGGGCTTTTGAACAAGAAGGTTAATGAAAGAAACATACTCCCCTGTTCTGTGCACTGTGTGGGTGACTAATAGTGACTAATAGTGTGTGTTATTTCTATGAACTCTTCACTAAGCAACAAAATTTTAGACGAGACCAAATTGGAAGGATTTGCAGATGACAAATGAGATGTAGCTCAAATGATTATTTGTCTTTGATAGAGTAGAAAACCTTGTGGGAAAAGAAGAAAATGCTGGTCACCAGCATTTTCTTCTTTTCCCACAATATTTTTAAAAGATTACCTGTCCAGATATGTTAAAAGTTGAGATTTTGTGATATAGAGTTAAACAAGTACATACTAGTATGACCAAAATTAACCTTGAAGTGCAAAAGGGGAAAAATAGCACTGCTTAAGTCTTTACCAGGCAACAATATTTAAACTTGTCCATAGCGTACAGGACTTGAGAACAGGTCGCTGGTTCGATCCCCGGCTTGGCCAATTTCTTTGGGGATTGATGATAGTCACCGCGACAGGATTCATTCCTCTCTCACCGCTGACCATTGTTTTGACGATGGTCATGTGGGAAAGCAGCCAGTGGCTTGGAAAGAATATTGTGCAGAGTACTGGTAAAGGAAACTCCAGGAAAGCATGGATAGGTACACTGGCTGCTGTGATATAACTGAAATAATGTTGAAAACGGTGTTAAACACCATACAATCGATAGACTTGTCCAGGTTGAAAGTATTTGTAGACGACATGGCAAATGTTACTCAAATGATTAGATTTGCACTTGGGTAGGGTATTAAACATTGTGGGAAATGGAGAAAATGCAGGTTACCTTCATTTTCTCCTTTTGCCACCATGTTTTCACAAGGCTTTTTACTCAGGGTTGTTAAAATACAGGATTGTGTGGTAAAGGATTAACTCTTTTGCCAACAATCTAATTTTTTTTCCGGCCAGGAGGGAGAATAGAAAAAAACAGTGGGGAGAAAAGAAAATGGTCATCAGCATTTTCTCCTTTTCTTGCTATGTTTTCCACCCTTAAAAAGACAAATCTCATCATTTGAGCCATATTTGATATGTCATCTACATATCTTCACTATCACCATTCAAAGTCTGAAATTTGTTGTCTGGTAAAGATTTTACCATTAGGATGCTAGCCATGACTTAAGTTGTCTTTCACAGAAGGAGTTACAGCAGATCATGATCGGCGTGCTTAAACTTCAAAATTTATATTACTAACATCACTTACAGTTGGTTGCATGCTGATACTCATATGAATTGCATGTTACACTTATATTGTTAAAACATTTTTTTACTTCCTATTTTGTTTTCACAAGCTACACCTTGTACTTTAACTCTTTACCAAACGACAAAATTTTAGACTGGTCCAAATTGAAAGCATTTGCAGATGACAAAATTAATGTGACTGAAAGATTGAAATTTGTTTTGGGCAGGGTAGAAAACATTGTGGGAAAAGGAGAAAATGCTGGCTACCAGCATTTTTCCTTTTCCCACAATGTTTTCAAAAGGCTTCTTTCTTGGGGTCGTTAAAAGTCGGGATTGTGTGGTAAAGAGTTCAAAGGATGAATGAAAGAAAGAAATGACAGAAAATTTCTGTTGATCTTTCTTTATATGTGTATACAATTCTTGTTCTTTGACTTTCATTAAAGATCCATAGTTAAGATGGAAGAAAGTAGTCGATAATGAATTTATGCTGTGAATTGCTATGAACCCTTTACCAAAAATGAAATTTTAGACCTGTCCAAATTAAAAGCATTTAACACTTCACCAAACAACAAAATTTTAGACTGGTCCAAATTGAAAGCATTTGCAGATGACAAATTAAGGGTGGCCCAAATGACAAAATTTGTCCTTGATAAGGTAGAAAACATTGTGGGAAAAGGAGAAAATGCTGGTTACCAGCATTTTCTCCATTTCCCAAATTGTTTTCCAAAGCCTTCTTCCTCAGGGTCATTAAAAATCGGGATTGTGCGGTAAATGGTTAAAGCAACAAAATAAATGCAACTCAAAAATTAAAAATTTTTCATGGAAATGTAGAAAACATTGTGGGAAAAGGAGAAAATACCGGTTACCAGCATTTTTCTCCTTTTCCCATGTTTTCAGGAGGCTTCTTCCTCGGGGTTGTCAAAAGTCAGGATTGTGTGATAAAGGGTTGAGCTATTTTTTTTTTATATAGGATTATATTGTTATTTTAGTGATACTGTTGAGCATTTATGAAGAATATTATAGAATAGTAATTGCTCTCGGTGGCAAAAAGAAGCTTTTTTAGAATTGTGACTCATTAAGACAAACTTTGCACAATTAGAACAATTATGTCCTCTTAGCCTCTCTAAAGAATTAGCCCATTTTTGGTGATTGTCATTGATGTTTGATGCTAGTATAGAACTACTATAGGTAAATGTATGTGAAAGTCACATGATATAGACATGCTTCTTTCTAATGAAAGGAGAGATATGAGTCGTGCTCTGTGAAAGGTGAGTTTAATGCATCTGCAAAAAGTTTTGACCCATGTTAGCCTGTACTGACTGTGCAGGCTGACATGGGTCAAACCGTTTTGCTATTTTTAAATTTTCTGCATTTCAAAAGACCATTCTGCCTCATGATTTAGCCAGTTGTTAGACAAAATGGATTTTATATGTGATGACTTGCTTGGTATAATGCATCAACGAGATGCATTAAATATCCTTTTGCCAGATCATAACTCATTTCTAAATATATGTATAGTTTTACATGTAATATAATTTTGCAAACCAACTATGTCAGTTCTAATCTATTCGTTTGCTATGCAAATCTGAGTTTTAACTCTTTACCAAATGGCAAAAATGTAGACTCGTCCAAATTGAAAGCATTTGCAGACGACAATTTCAATGTGGCTCAAATGATGGAATTCGTCTGTGATAGGGAAGAAAACATTGTGGGAAAAGGAGAAAATGCTGGTTACCAGCATTTTCTCCTTTTCCCACAATGTTTTCAAAAGGCTTTTTCCTCAGGGTCGTTAAAAATCAGGATTATGTGGTAAAAGGTTAAGGAGCCTGAGCTTTTAAAAACTGGGTGGGAAATGGAGAAAATGCTGGTAACCAGCAATTTTTCTTTTTCCAACAATGTTCTCAATGTTTGAGCCACATCTAATTTACAGTCAAACATGTATTCAGAGACTACCCAATAGAAGTACAATAAGTGGTCTTTTACAGTAGAAGGTCTTTTTACTCAAGTTCAGTGAAGTGAATTTAAGAGGGAATGTAGAATTTTGAACTCTTTACTAAATGACAGAATTTTGACTCGTCCAGATTGAAAGCATAATATGCTACCAACTCATTAGATGTTGCTGGAAGGATGATATCAAAGTTTGTCTTGGTAGAAAACATTCTCAGAGTTTTCTCCATTTGCAACAATGTTTTCAAAAGCTTTATTCCTTAGAGTTGGAATTGTTTGCTAAATAGTTTAAAACTGTAGTCTCTTGGCACATTGGATCACTTAACTCTTTACCAAACGACAAAATTTTAGACTGGTCCGAATTAAAAGTGTTTGCAGACGACAAATTAAATGTAGCTAAAATGATGGTTACTGTCACTGAAAGTGTATAAAACCTTGTGGGAAAAGGAGAAAATGATAGTTACCAGCATTTTCTCTTTTTCCCACAAGGTTTTCAAAAGGCTATTTCCTCAGGGTCGTTAAAACACGGGATTGTGTGGTAAAGAGTTAACAAAGGTGGTCTCTAATGCAGGGTTAACTCTACATGTATGTATGTTAATGTAATCTTTTGTTTCTCTCTGAACATTGACTATAATATATGAGCAGTGCTCTGGTAAAAAGGGTTTAATTCATTTCCATGATGCATTATACTGTCCAGGCTGGTCATCACACAATGATGGATCCATAAAATCCATTTTGTCTTACAACTGATTGAATCATGAGGGTATAATTGTCCGTGGAGGTGCAGAGAATTTGCAAATAGCCCAAAGTTTTGACCCATCTCAATACATGTACTTTTTGCAGATGCATTAACCCTTTACCAAACAATAAAATTTTAGACTGGTCCAAATTGAAAGCGTTTGCAGACGACAAAATAACTGTTACTGAAAAATGGAAGTTTGTTTCGGGAGGGGCGGAAAACATTGTGGGAAAAGGAGAAAATGCTGGTTACCAGCATTTTCTCCTTTTCCCACAATGTTTTCAAAAGGCTTCTTTCTCAGGGTCTTTAATAGTCGGAATTGTGTGGTAAAGGGTTAAACCCCCATTTCACTGAGCATGATTGGTATGCATGTAATCATACTACTAACATAATAGATCTAAGCGAGATTGAATGATATTTTGTAATCTAGATTGTTACTGGCCACAGGGTTGTTAAGAAAACCAGTGCTGTGGGCATTCATTAGAAATGCACCAGTGAGTTAATTTTTCATTTGTCAAAATGCAACCATCAAATTCTACACCGGCACTGAGGGAAAAGGCAGACAATGAAACAAACTGAAGTGAAATAAATTCTAGTTTTAAAATACAATGTTTTCTGTAATTGAAATATCAGTTCATTTCCTTAAATTTCTTAGGGGTCCAAAAAAAAAAAAGAAAAAAATAAAGCTTTTAATGCTGTTCGTATTTGATAATTAAAAGTCAAGATGAATACCAGTGTATTTGAAATTTTTTAGGTGTAACTCTTTCTCTACTAATAGCAATTTAGCAACACCTTTTGCAGATGGCATGGATCAAGACCAGATCGCATAGAATTGGCAGCCTTATCTTTGATCTGCACCTTTTGCTACTAGATAGGGACATTGGATCAAAGCCATCTTCAGTGTCAATGGAAATATACTTTTAGAATGTGAAAAAAGCAGAGTCTGTACCATTAGCAGCAAAAGAGTTAAACTTCTGTACAGATAGTTGTTGAGATATCAAAAGAAGGCTAGTGTTGGTTTGAGCAGGATATTGTAGTCACAGTCTCTTATACTTAGTCCTGCACACTTTCCATTGAGAGGCAATAAGGACATTTTTAGACTTTTTTTTTTGCACTATAATTTTCTTTTTACTTTTTTTTGTTAGTATTATTATTATTTTTAATGGCTTTTTACTATCAAAATGTTTTAAAAATATTTTTCTCCAATTTCAGGTCAAGCCAAGATGAGAGATCTTCTCTTGGAATTATAAATATAGATGAAATGGGTAAGTAATTCTTCACATACATGATACAGACTGTGTTTGTCCAAAGTTTAGCAAGCATAAGGCACTAGTGCATAGGCAAACCTTAACTCTTTAGCACACAATCCCGGCTTTTAAAGACCCCAGTGTTACGCTGGCCGTAGCGAAACATTGGGAGAGAAAGAGTTTGTGAGAGAGAGAGAGACTGAGGAAAATCAGGCACTAGTCTGTATGTATTGAAACAAGAGTTAATAAACTTTTAACTAAAATTTATTTATACCTCGATCATCTTTTTACAACAGTTCAGTAGTTCAACACAATCAGTTTTCTAAAATCGTTTAATCGTTTTTCGTTCTTTTTTTGATCCGTGAGCCGTTCTAAAGAAGAAATTCAGTAAGAATCTCTCTTTGAAATGGGCTGAGCCCGGTTTATATACTGACCGGGCAGGAGGTTCCGAAGAATATTGCGTTCGAAAACGGTCATTGTTTCAGCCAATCAAAGCCGAATATTGGTAAACAACTACAACCCGGTAAAAATATGCATGGAGCATTGTGAATATTGAAGAACGTGATCAAGAAGAATGACTTTATGACATAAATACGGTCCTGTGGACCTCATGCCCAGTACAGACTAAGTGTTCAACATACAAGCGAAGTATTTGAGTGACGGTTAAGTTGCTGCGTTTGACGACAAGACATACAGACTAAAATGAAGTGCAAGTTGGTGAATCGAGGACAAATTCAGATTGGCCAATGGTACACTGGGAAAGAAGCCTTTTGAAAACATTTTGGGAAAAGGAGAAAATGCTGGTAACCAGCATTTTCTCCTTTTCACACAGTGTTTTCTACCTTTCCCAAAACAAATTTTGGGTTTTGAGTCAGATTTGTCATCTACAGTTGCCTTCAGTTTGGACTGGCCTCGACAAAAAGGGGGATGCTGACTCTGAATACGCTTAGGGCAACTTTAAGTGCTTTCATAGATGGTTCAGATCAGGAATTTTCTTTGAAATACTTTTGTTTAACCCTTTACCACACAATCCTGAACTTTGACTACCTTGAGAAAGACAGCGTTGGAAAACATTGTGGGAAGAGGAGGAAATGCTTGTAACTAGCATTTTCTTCTATTCTAACAATTTTCTTCAAATCTTTTCAAAGACATACCTAATTATTTTAGCTATATTCAACTTGTCAACTTTAAAAGCTCTCACTTTGGGTAAGTCTGAAATTTTGTCACATTTTTTTTTCCCCACAATGTTTTCTGTCCTTTCAAAGACAAGCCTAATAATTTTAGCCATATTTAGTTTGTTGTCTCTAAATTCTTTCTCATTGTACAAGTGTAAATATTTGTCCCCTGGTTAAAAGTTAAAATCATTCATGAATTTGCAATTTCTGCTGGCAGAAAATTGCCAATTTATGTGTTGAGCAGCCTAGACTTAAAAAATCATTACTACCTAAAAAAAAAAATTGTGACACAAGACTTTTATAGCAACTTTGTAAAAAATAGATGTAGTTACATTATGCATGTAGTTAACTCTTTACCAAACGACAAAATTCTAGACTGGTCCAAATTGAAAATTGAAAGCATTTGCAGATGACAATATAAACGTTAGCGAAAAATGGAAGTTTGTTTTGGGAAGGGCAGAAAACATTGTGGGAAAAGGAGGGCAGAAAACATTGTGGGAAAAGGAGAAAATGCTGGAAACCAGCATTTTCTCCTTTTCCCATAATGTTTTCAAAAGGCTTATTTCTAAGGGTCGTTAAAAGTCGGGATTTTGTGGTAAAGAGTTAATAAACATTATTGAGCGTTTACCTTTTGGGTGCATAATCAAATGCTGTGACAAACGGAAAAATGGCAGGAGCAATTTTCTTTTTGTCTCAATGTTTTAACTCTTTCCCAAACAACAAAATTTAAGACTCAACCAAATTGAAAGCATTTGCAGATGATATATTAATTGGGACTCAAATTGTAATATATCTCTTTGATAGGATAGAAAACATTGTGGGAAAAGGAGAAAATGCTGGTTACCAGAATTTTCTCCTTTTCCAACAATGTTTTCAAAAGGCTTTTCTTTCAGGGTCGTTAAAACTCGGGATTGTGTGGTAAAGGGTTAAAAAGCTGTCTGCTGCAGGACAGGCCTGGCCGGGTAGTTTGCAGATGATATATTAATTGGGACTCAAATTGTAATATATCTCTTTGATAGGATAGAAAACATTGTGGGAAAAGGAGAAAATGCTGGTTACCAGAATTTTCTCCTTTTCCAACAATGTTTTCAAAAGGCTTTTCTTTCAGGGTCGTTAAAACTCGGGATTGTGTGGTAAAGGGTTAAAAAGCTGTCTGCTGCAGGACAGGCCTGGCCGGGTAGTTCAGTGGTTAGCACATTTGACTTGTGACCTGGTGCTTGTGGGTTTGATACTCAGTTGCAGCAAACTTTTTTTATAGGCGATTTTTTGCCTCTCACCTCTGGTGCGTGTGAGAAAGGTAACCAGTGGCTTGGAAAGAAAGTTGTGTCATTACTGGTGTGAGAAAGCACTCAAATACAAACAGCTCAGAAAGACACTGAAAGGCATCTGAAGGATATGATGTGTGAAAGAAAAGCGTCTATGCATTTTAATATTGGTTATAAAGCACAATGTTCGACCCAAAACTATTGAAATAGTTTGATGGACACACTATTGTATTAAAGTTGCTGTGGTATCATGGATATAAGAGTTTTTGTTTTTTCAGAATTGAAGTTTCAAACAAAGTTTTTGTTCACCATTACAAAATTCATTACGCTTCTATTTGGCAGACTTGTCTACTAACAACCTGTTACTAGAAACACCATTGGATGAACTGAGAAGACATGACACAGAAAAAGAATCATCAACTAGTGAGTCAAATAATTCAATTTTACCTTAATCCTTTACCACACAATCCCGACTTTTAACGACCCTAAGAAAGAAGCCTTTTGAAAACATTGTGGGAAAAGGAGAAAATGCTGGTAACCAGCATTTTCTCCTTTTCCCACAATGTTTCTACCCTTCCCAAGATAAATTTCAGGTCTTCAGTCGCATTTATTTTGTCGTCTGCAAATGCTTTCATATGGACTAGTCTGAAATTTTGTCATTTGGTAAAGAGTTAACCAAGTCCCTTTAACTCAGCGCATTATGTCAGGGCCAGTAACTCAGTAGAACTTAGTGAGTTTCACTCCCATTTCAGCCAAACTCTTTTGTCTGGAGAGTTGGGGGGGGGGGGGTCAACTCCCAGCCAAGTCATAAAGAAAAATGACAGAGAAATGATACTAATTGCTTTTCCTTTGAGCGCCTGATCCTTATTAGGGAAAGTGTTAATCCTGATCAGTGTGTTTCAAGTTGTTTTGACAGGTTAAGTTCTGCTTCAAAATCCTCATGGAAATAGAACTGTGAGAGTTACTTACCCCGAGCTCTTTACCACACAATCCTGAGTTTTAATGACCATGGAAGAGAAGCCTTTATGAAAAGATTGTGGGAAAAGGAGAAAATGCTGGTATCCAGCATTTTCTCCTTTTCCCACAATGTTTTCTGCCCGATCAAGGACAATCTTAGTCATTTGGGCTACCTTTGGTTTGTTGTCTGCAAATTCTTTCAATTTGGACCAGTCTAAGATTTTGTTATTTTTTATCTCCTGAATCTAATTTGAAGCAGTTGCCTTGAAAAAATAGTTTTACAAATGGGGGGATAATCATTATGAATGATGAGCTTAAGGAGAACTGTTTGTTATTTGTAATTTCATCTTTTGCCACATTGTTTTCATAAGTTGCATGCAGTAAGTCATCTTTGAAGATTGTATTTTCTCTAGACTGAAAATGGCCATTTCCTTTCACAAACACTCAGTATGTTAACACTTGAGCAAATGGTCCTGTGATTTGAGGACCCTGTAGAAAAAGGCATCAAAAATCATTGTTGGAAAAGGAAAAAAAAAAATATATATATTTATTTTGCTTTCCTGCAATCTTTTATACCAGTTCAAAAGCAAGTCATGTCATTTTAGTATGATATCTCTATATGCTTTCAAAATGCATGAGCTGAACATTTCGTCCTCTGGTAAAGAGTAAACCCTTTACCACACAATCCTGACTTTTAACGACCCCAAGAAAGAAGCCTTTTGAAAACATTGTGGGAAAAGGAGGAAATGCTGGTAACCAGCATTTCCTCCTTTTCCCACAATGTTTTCTACCATTTAAGGGACAAATGCTATGTTTTTAGCTAAATATAAACTGTTGTCTGCAAATGCTTTCAATTTGGAATGGTCTACATTTTTGTCGTGTGACTAGCATTTTTTCCTTTTTCCCACAATGTTTTTTATCCTGTCAGAGAACGTATCTTCTTTTCTACCATTTGTCATTTGCAGAGGCTGTCAATTCTGAAAGGTCTGAAGTTAGACAATTGAGAAAGAGTTAAACATAAGATGGAAAATAAATGAAAGAAAAGTGCTATTACTTAAATGAAGATTTATATGAATTTTATATCTTTTTTTTTTCACTCAGTTACAGGGGGTTCTTCGATACAAAGGAATTCCAATTCTAGTGAAAATTCTACTCTAAGAAATAACACACCTAGTGACCTGTTACCATGGAAACATGATGGCTCCTCCTCTAACAACAGTCATGATACAAAGCCAGACCAGCCATTTGCGAGGTCACAGATAAACACAGTAAAGAAAATGAATGCAAATCCTAAACTATCAGGTATTTACTAGCTATCACAGGTAATGTTGATGCCTCTTCAATGAAACCTTGTAGAAAACTGTCTGACAAACTGGGGAAAAAATGCTCAAAATGATAATGAATCATGAACCCTTTACCAGACATTCCTATTGTATTGAATCAAATATCATTAACCCCTCACCAGACAATCCCATAATAATGAATCAGATATCAATAACCCCTCACCAGACAATCCCATAATAATGAATCAAATATCATTAACCCCTCACCAGACAATCCCATAAAAATGAATCAAATATCATTCACCCCTCACCAGACAATCTCATAACAATGAATCAAATATCATTAACCCCTTACCAGACAAACCCATATTTTAAGAATGTGTTATCTGATCTTGAATTTACAGTGTCTGCTACAATGTTACATATTCTGGCCAAAACCAGCTGAAATCAAGTTTGGCTGTTTCACCTATTCAAAAAGGACTATTACATTGATTGAGAGTACAAAGGGCTAATTTAGAGAATGAGTTTGTTTCTGTTGCCTTTCTAGATCCCATAACAGCAGCAATTCGCCATTCACTATTTGGACAAATGACTATAGGAGAAGAGGGAGAGGAGAAAGATACCAGTGTGTACAATGTGGAACTCCAGGCTGAAGAGTTAAATGAGATTGACAATGATTTTGGTGAGATCAATCTGTCTGATAACAGTGATGATGAATCCAACACACCTGTTGCCCAAACTATACCAAAAATGACAGTTTCAGGTGAGTATTTGCCTTAACATTCTACCAGGGGACGTTTCAGACTTATCCAAATTGGAAGCACTTGCAGGTGACAAAATAAATGTGACCCCAAAAAATTAAATGTTTTTTGAAGGGTAGAAAACATTATGATGTGTCACCATGATGTTTTTAAAAGTTTTCTTTCTTAGGGTCACTAAAACTAGGGATTGTGAGGTAAAAGGTTAAGAATACATTTCACAACTTGTATTGAATTTGCAGGCAATGTAGATCAAGTTGATATTGTATGAAAGCACAGAAATGCAGTGAGATCTTGGTTCTTCTGTGTTGGATTTTTTTTTTTTTTTTAAAGGTTAGCCAATATAAAAGGGCTTGTCATTGCAATGCATTATATTTTGTGCACTGATGTGTCACTAGTGTGGGATATCGAATGGATATTGCCTGTTTAGCTGTAGCATTCCTTTCTCCCTAATCCTACATAGATAAGATCATTCAGTTAGCTTTCTCGATATTTTATTGATGCCCTGGAATAAATAAGTAAAGCACAAGTGAGAAGACTACATTGAAACGTGTCTTGTGGCAATCCGTTAACCCTTTACCACACAAAGAAATTTTAGACTCATCCAGATTGAGAACATTTACATATGACAAATTAATTGTGGCACAAAAGGTTAAAATTTGGGAGGAAAGGTTCTGGGAAAAAAGAGAGAATGCTGTATACCAGAATTTTCTCCTTTTCCCACAGTGTTTTCAAAAGCCCTTTTCATTAGAGTCATTAAAACAAGGCACTGTGTGGCAGAGGGTTAAGCATTCATGTTAAACAATTAAGCAAGTACTCTTTGGGAACCCCATGTGTTTTTTAGCTCTGCTGGCTATAAGCCAGCAGAGCTAATGTCATGGCATAGTTTTCCGTCGTCCATCTTTCCGTCTGTCTGTCCGTCCGTTAGTCTTTTACTTGTTTATGCGGTAAGTCCGCATTTGTGATCAGAATTTTGTGAAACTTGCACAGTTTGTTTATCTCATCAATAGCTTGAACCCTTTTGATTTGGAACAAAATCTGACCATTAGTGTGGGAAAAGTAGCCATTTAAAGTTCAGAATTTCAATTTCTTGTTTACGTGATAAAGTCTGCATTTGAGGTCGGATTTTCGTGAAACTTGCACAGTTTGTTTATCTCATCAATAGCTTGAACCCTATTGATTTTGAAAAAAATCTGACAATCAGTGTGGGAAAAGTAGCCATTTAAAGTTCAGCATTTAAATTTCTTGTTTATTCAATAAAATCTGCAGTTGTGGTCAGATGTTCGTGAAACTTGCACAGTTTGTTTATCTCATCAATAGCTTGAACCCTATTGATGTTGAAAAAAAAATCTGACAATTAGTGTGGGAAAAGTAGCCATTTAAAGTTCAAAATTTCAATTTCTTGTTTACGCAATAAAGTCTGCATTTGTGGTTGGATTTTCGTAAAACTTGCAGTTTGTTTATCTCATCAATAGCTTGAACCCTATTGATTTTAAAAAAAATCTGACAATCAGCGTGGGATAAGTAGCCATTTAAAAAATTCAGCATTTAAATTCTTATTTATACGATAAAATCTGCAGTTGTGGTCAGGTGTTCGTGGAACTTGCACAGTTTGTTTATCTCATCAATAGCTTGAACCCTATTGATTTTGTAAAAAAAAAATTGACAATTATTGTGGGAAAAGTAGCCATTTAAAGTTCAAAATTTCAATTTCTTGTTTACGCAATAAAGTCTGCATTTGTGGTTGGAATTTCCTGAAAATTGCAGTTTGTTTATCTCATATATAGCTTGAACCATATTGATTTTGAAAAAAAAATCTGACAATCAGTGTGGGAAAAGTAGCCATTTAATTTTCAACATTTAAATTTCTTGTTTACATGATAAAGTCTGCATTTGTTGTCAGATTTTCTTGAAACTTGCACAGTTTGTTAATCTCATCAATAGCTTAAACCCTATTGATTTTGAAAAAAAAAATCTGATAATCAGTATGGAAAAAGTAGCAATTTAAAGTTCAACATTTCAATTTCTTGTTTACGCCATAAAATCTGCAGTTGTGGTTGGATTTTTGTGAAACTTGCACAATTTGTTTTTCTCATCAATAGCTTTAACCCTCGATTTTGAACAAAATAAGACAATCAGTGTGGGAAAAGTAGCCATTTAATGTTTGACATTTCAATTTCTTGTTTCTTGTTTCCTTTTCTTGTTTATGCTTTTTAGTCTGCATTTGTGGTAGGATTTTCGTGAAACTTGCACAGTTTGTTTATCTCATCAAAAGCTTGAACCCTATTGATTTTGGAAAAAACCCTGACAATCAGTGTGGGAAAAGTAGCCATTTAAAGTTCAAAATTTCAATTTCTTGTTTACTCCATAAAGTCTGCAGTTGTGGTTGGATTTTTGTGAAACTTGCACAGTTTCTTTATCTCATTAATGGCTTTAGCCCTCTTGATTTTGAACAAAATCTGACAATCAGTGTGGGAAAAGTAGCCATTTAAAGTTTAACATTTTAATTTCTTGTTTACAAGATAAAGTCTGCAATTTGGTCTGATTTTCGTGAAACTTGTACAGTCTGTTTATCTCATCAATAGCTTGAACCCTATTGATTTTGAAAAAAAAATCTGACAATTAGTGTGGGAAAAGTAGCCTTTTAAAGATCAAAATTTCCTTTTCTTGTTTATGTGTTTTAGTCTACATTTGTGGTTGGATTTTCGTGTTTGTTTGTCTCATCAATAACTTTGACCTTATTGATTTTGATGAAAAACTAACAATCAGTATGGGAAAAGTAGCCATTTAAAGTTTAAAATTTACTTTGTTTACGCGATAAAGTCAGCATTTGTAATTGAATTTTCATGAAACTTGCACATTTGCTGTGTATCATCAAAAGCTGGAACCATATTGATTTTGACAAAAATTTGACAATCGGTATGGAAAAAGTAGCCATTTAAATTTGAAAATTTACATTCCTTGTTTACGCTATAACGACTTGGCATTTGTGGCGAATTTTCATGGAACTTGCACAGTTGCTTTGTAGATCCAATCCTTTTGAAACTTGCAAAGATTATTTGTATCATCAAGGGATTAAGTTGTATTTGAAATGAAGAAAATCTAGCAATCAGTTTGGGAAAAAGTATCCATTTGAAATCTTAGTATTGTTAACTCAACACAGTCCACGTTATTAGTCACATTTCTTTGAAATTTGCAGGGATTGTTTAATACACTGAGTACTGAAACCCTATCAAATTTGGCTGGATTCCAAACAGTTGGTGTTGAGAAATTTTACTTCAATGTTTTTTTTCACTGTTTGTTCAATTCAACATGCCCACTTGTGCTTTCTTAGTGGCATCAAGCCCAGTTGCAACAACACCTCCTTTTTTTGGGGTGGGGGTGGGGGAATTGTTTGTCTGTCACCTTTTTGCATCATGAATTCATAATGTATGTTAGAAAAAAGGCAAAATCACTGCCAGTAAAGCGATTTCAGGCCCTCAAGGGCCTCTAGTTTTTTTTAATACAAGCTTGGCTATCGTAACTCTTTACCAAATGACGCTATTTTAGACTGGTGGAAATTGAGAGCAGTTTGTAGATGACAAACCCATAAATTGTGGCTCAAATGATGAGAATGATCTCTGAACGGGTAGAAAACATTCTGGGAAAAGGAGAAAATGCTCTATACCAGCATTTTCTCCTTTTCCCACAATGTTTTCAAATGCCTGTTTTTTTCAGGTTCATTAAAACTTGGGATTATACGGCATAGAATTAAGTAACCTATTTGATTTATGTTTCTAACAGGTGATGAAATTAGACTGAATTCAGTTTACTTCAGGCCAGGAGTAAATGGGGAAGAACAAACAGCCAGCAGTCTGCCTTTCTTGAGTAAAGTCAGTTTGTTTGAAGGTAAATTCCTTAAACCTTTCCTAGACGACAAATTTTGGACTTGTCCAAATTGAAAGAGTTTGCAGACGACAGTTTTAAATTTGATGAAAATGGCAGAAAGTTATCAAAAAGGTAGAAAACACTGGGGGAAAAGGAGAAATTGCTTGTTACGAGCAATTTCTCCTTTACCCACAGTGTTTTCAAAAGACTTGTACTGCAGACACGTGAAAACCAGGGCTTGTTTGGGAAAGGGGTAAATCCTGATCCAAATTTTTAATTTTGCATTATACTTTAACTAATCATTTTCATGTTTTTCAACTTCCATACAGGGTAAGAGGAGAGACATGTCGTCTTAAATCAAATTCTGAATTACAATGATCGTTACATATTAACCTATTAAATATCCATGCATACAATACATCATCAAGGTTTATTCTGGCAAAAGACGCATGACAGTACATGGTACAACATAAATTCACACACATAAAAACAGAATTATCACAACGTATGGACTAGTTACCATGTCTGCCTCATCCATACCTAGGATAACACAAAAAAAAAGAGATAATGTTAATCTCTTATTTTCATTGAGGTCATAGGCATGAGTGTGGCAGACATAAAGAGGCATGATGTGGTACATGTATGTTCTATTAAATGTATCACAAGCTGCAAAATGCATATACCAATTTCTCAGAAATATACACAATTTGACTTAACTCTTTACCACACAGTCCTGACCTTTAATGACCCTGAGAAAGAAGCCTTTTGAAAACACTATGGGAAAAGGAGAAAATGCTGGTAACCAGTATTTTCTCCTTTTCCCACAATGTTTTCTGCTTTTCACAAAACAAAATTTCAATTTTTGAGTCGCATTTAATTTGTCGTCTGCTATTGCTTTCAATTTGGACCAGTCTAAAATTGTTTCATTTGGTAAAGAGTTAAAACATAACACAGGTTTAATTAATACATCAATATGGGTATATCACATTGTATCAAGCAGATGCCTTTAGATGCTTGTTTCAAACAGAGGAAGTGAGCAAATACTTTTGATCTGCTCCATCATTGCATCTTATTTTGAGATGTTCACCAAAGCATGTTAACCCCTTGGCAGCTAAGTGCACCTCAAGGACCTTTTGCAGACAGTGTAGATGATAGATTCAAGATCAGAGTGAACATTCTGTGCAGCCTGATCTTGATCTTAGATCGAGATCAGGCTGCACAGAATGTGCACTCTGACCTTGAATCTACACTATACAGCAAGTAGATATTTTTCCCTTCAAAAATAAATTTGAAATAGCAATACATGCATTTGGCTTATTACTACTGGCTTCAAGCAGTTTAAGGGTTAAGCAGGGGACCTCAGAGAAAAAAGAGATAGTGGCAGATAAAGAAATTACCTTTGATGAGTGCTTTTTCCTTAATTATGACTGTTTTACATGTCTTCAATGTTACCGGTAAGTAGTCTAACAATTGCTTATGTTGTGATAAGCAAGAAGACTTGAAATTTTGTTTTTATCATTGGTATCAGTGTGGCCTTCTATATTCCTCAGGTGGAAGTGGGAGTGAGATAGATACAGAAGATGAGTTGGAACAAGCTAGAAAGGTAGTATGTGTTATTAGCTGCTCATATTAACAATAAATTGGCTCCTCCTAAAATGTTAAGGATGACCCTAACACCCCCACCCCCACCCCAAAACTTACAGCTTTTTAACAACATGGTTGGAACAGGAGCAATTTCTCATAACAAGCAGTTGTTCCTTTCCCAACATTTGATTTCATAATGTTGTAAAAGAATGTTTTCCTTTCCTACTAATATTAGTCTTTTGATCTATTTTTTGAGAAAGACTGAAATTTTTTAAACCAGCAAAGCTATCTTGTATGAATTAGCTGTAAAACTTAGTGAGGTTTTAGCACATTGATACGAAATAAATATTTCCGATCTTTAGCAGTGTGAACTGACATCATTTGGAGAAAAAGAAAGATTTTAAATTAATTTTTAGCTCATGCTGTTTCCAAAGAAAAGGTTGAGGTATTGCCGTAGCCCTGGTGTAGTCATCTGCGTCATGCAAAAACTTGGACATTTTATAATATATATATATATATATATATATATATATGTCTTTTATTATTCATGACTCGACAACAAGACGGACAATTAGTACAGGAAGAAATGCTTTACTTACTCTTCCAGGTAAAATATAAACTCAAAAATCAATCAATAAAAATGTGAGAGAACGATCGACCTAATAGTTAAGTAGAAAGAAGGTGGCGTAAAGATCGTGGCTTAGATCGGCAGCACGGCGGAGTGAAACCAGCCCTGCTGCCTGTTGAGATTTCCAAGTAAACCTTTAACTACCCGCGCAAAGCACGCCAGAAACCCCCTGAAAAAACGGTTTTTTACTTCTCAAAGCGAGTTTCCGCTGACAACTTTTATTTTAGGACTAACTACTACGCACTGCACCTATAGAGGCCATCCGTGGTACGCAAATCGAACGGGTAACTCACGGAAACCTGGCAGTACGAACTAACAAACCTGTCCACCTTGAACACGGACTTGTAACACCTACAGTACTGTCAGTGAACGTGTAGCTTCTACAAACCATTTAAACACAGACAGCACTGTCCGGGAACGTGTAGCTTCTACACCCCGGGAACACACCACACTGCCCGAGACGTGCAGCCCTGCACCATTTGCGGACAGAGACAAAAAAAAAAGAAAACAACTTGAAAAGTTTAGCACCCCACTATTCCAGGTAAATCTGGACTAATAACACGAACACATACGGAGTGTCAGAACGGGGCATTACTCTATTATCGAACTGAATGGTACAGCTAGTTATAACACCAGACACGCGATAAGTACCCGGTAAAAACCACAAAAAACGGATTTAACTTGGGGGACTGGAAGAAAAACGCATTGAGTGAACGGAGAGTGCCGAGGCCCAGAACGTCCACTGCATTTATGGTTAACATACTGAAGCAATCAAATTTGACGTAATTGACTGCTTACTTGGTGTACTTAATATGTCTCACCTTGATCCAAGCCACGACAATTAGGTATTTTTTTCCTAACAAATAACAAACATGTAAATAAACCCGGAAGTAGGGCTTCCTACCCCTATATATACAATTTTGATTTAAATGACATTAAACATTACTGTGAAATGTAAATATACATAACTATGACTTGCGAACAACCTATATACTAACTTAAAGTAGGTAATTCTAAATGTTACTTGTAAATCTATTACAGAATTCATCTAATTACACAGTAATAAAGTGTTTGAGTCTTTAAGAACCGAAGGTAGCTGTGAAGCGGCCAGAGATCAACGCCAAGGTCGATTGTAGGTGATGTATGTTGTAGGATTTCATGAGCGGATCCCAGGTTACCATGGACATGATGACGATATTTATGGCCAGCTGAGTCTCAGATATATAGAGAAATCCTTTAAGTTGGACCATCGTACGACCTATACACTTTAAGAAAAGAAAGAACTGAATTAAGATATAACTTTATACATTAATACCAGCATTACCCATTAATTAACGAACACAGTCTGATCTGTAACTCATGACAGTACATAAAACAAACGGAATTAAACACCAGTTCAATATGATGGAACTATAGAACTACTCTGTAACCGGATTTAGAAAACAACTACCAAATATACCACCGAACCTAGTTATGGCTCCTGCATAAGTGAATGAGGCTGCAAGTACTTGACTGGGGGTATGGGCGGGAGGGTTTTTTGCGCTTGTCGAACTACCAGCCCATGTTGTAAGAGAGCGTGTCTGACAGCCGAGCACGGGCTTTTATACCAGCCAGTGACCTTATTCTGATTGGCTAAAGAAATCAAAACAACCACGTATCTCTATTCCACCGTAACCAAGGTAAACAATGACACTCGGCACTCGTCATCGCATCAATAATGATTATTATTTTTAATAACTAAAAATAATAATACTTATTCATGACTCGACAACAAGACGGACAATTAGTACAGGAAGAAATGCTTTACTTACTCTTCCAGGTAAAATATAAACTCAAAAATCAATCAATAAAAATGTGAGAGAACGATCAACCTAATAGTTAAGTAGAAAGAAGGTGGCGTAAAGATCGTGGCTTAGATCGGCAGCACGGCGGAGTGAAACCAGCCCTGCTGCCTGTTGAGATTTCCAAGTAAACCTTTAACTACCCGCGCAAAGCACGCCAGAAACCCCCTGAAAAAACGGTTTTTTACTTCTCAAAGCAAGTTTCCGCCACAATGAATTTATGCTCAGTAAAGCACTGAATTCATCCGCCAAACCTCGCCTCAGAAGACATGATGCAACGATAAGATATGACTACGTACTGAATACATAATCTTCAGTTGACATGCAGTTTTTAGCAGTGCTTCCGTAAAACCTCCTGCACAGAAAACAAATACATTTCCAAGCCCACGTTAGACAAGTGGATACCATCTGGACGATAAAAACCCGGTGTCTCCATATCTATGTCTACACTTAAAAGATCGAATTTTGGATGCAAGGAAGCTTGTTGCCGACCAAACCTATTTATACGCTTTCGTTTCTTTTCCATCGTCGCCAATGAGTAGTCGGGTGCATTCCAATTACACCTCTGTAAAACATCAACCCAAATGATAATGGAGTCAGGAACTGCCTCTCGAAGATAAATGAATTCCCGCTCCATGATGCTGCGTATGGATGACAAAGATGAAGACACCAGGTCATTACCCCCCAAATGTAGCAAAATGATTTTTGGTTGTGGACGCAATAAAACGTGGCATTCCACCTCATGCCGGAATTGCCACCAACCCATACCCCTGCGGCACCACCAGGCAACTCGAGTGTCGTTCGGCAACTTCAAATGCTCTCTTGCCGTCTGGCATGCTCTAACTCCGGCCCAATGCGGTATGGAATCACCAAATACCCAAATGTCTGAAGTTGAAAATGTGATAAAACAGTTATTACCGAATATAAAGTCTGTAAGCGTTTGATTTCCATCTACCTAATGTCATGATTGCGTCGCTACTTACGCCTGCAACAGCCAAATCGGACGCACGTCCGATGCGAGAACTGTGTGTCTTGTACGATTCAAGTCTGTACGCTGTTTGTGAAATGCATTTAGATAGTACTGCGGCGAATTGACTGTGAGTGACGGGTAAACCGTCCGCATGACAGAAAAAAGAACCATCGCCTTTAAATCTTACGTTCAAGAATGCATTCAACATACGTATCGGGCAAAGACTGGAATTTTCAGCAGGGATTTTTAAGATCGTAGGAAGGCCTGCTTGGTTTGTTTTGGACTTCCGCAATTTTACTTCAATAAACATACCATCGTTGGAAAAGATTATATCTGACCGCTGGACATGCGAATTTGGCATCTGCCTATTGGTTAGAACCAATTCACTCACCCGAAATAAACCGTAATACGCTAAAGTCCACAATGCCGTAAACAGCTTAACCTCATAGGAATCATAACACACGTAACTTAACTGACCCACGATTGCTGCCAATACAGGCATAGTAATAGGTGCCCTGTCATCGGTCTTATGACGTAATCGAGAACAGCCTTCCAGCATCTTACTTATTATAAATACACGACTTATATCCCACCAGCCGCATATTTTATGCCAGTAATTAATACCTGCCACATATGTTTTGATTGTACGAGGCGAAAACCCTTTGTTGAAGCAGTAAGATATAAACAGAAGTATTTGATTTTGCTCAGCTGGCCATGCTGCTACCGAATTGTACTCGCTGCGGAATTTTGAAAATGCATTGATAGCAGTACCATACGTTAGCCTTGAATTCATTGCGAGGCCTGCCTGCAGTAGCTGTTGGGCTCTACATTGTAGATCTTCCAAAGGTATTCTGGAATTGGGGTGGGATCCGGATTGGCTTCCGGTGCTAACTCTCTGAACCTGGCGACCTGAAAACGGGACAATGCATCGCACACAGAGTTAGATACGCCTGCAACATGTTTTGCTCTCAAGACGATGTTGTGCTGCAAACATTTGAGTACAAGGGGTCTGATTAAATTCATGACCGTTTCAGATTTGGTAGAAGTAGAATTTAAAATATGTACCACAACCGAATTATCGCAGTGAAACATTATTTTTTTGTTAGCCAGGTTAACCCCCCATAAATGCACTGCAACTAGAATTGGAAATAGTTCTAGGAATGTTATATCCCGAGTTAAAAGTGAGTCGTGCCATGACACAGGCCACTCAGCCATGCACCAATGGCCTTTGTAGTAAATACCCATGCCCCGGCCAAAACCGCCGGCACTGTCAGTAAATAAATTCTCGTCAATGTTCGAAGACCAAAAACGGTCATTAAAAACTGAAATACCATTGTGGTTATCGAAAAAAGTCAACCACATGGAGAGGTCGGATTTCACTGCCTTAGTGACATGTATATGATGGTGGGGTTTTTTAAGACCGCAGATGGAGTTTATCAAGCGACGACAAAAGGGCCGACCCGCAGGAATTGCCCGACAGCAATAATTTAGCGAGCCAATCAACGATTGCATAGCCTTTAAAGTTATACGTTTCTTTCCGAGAGTCTCTCTGATTTTATGGGTAACTTCAGATATTTTTGGAACTGGAATGCGAACTTCCATTTTAACTGTGTCGAGTTCGAGACCTAAAAAACACAGAACTTCGGACGGCCCTTCAGTTTTTTCGTCTGCCAGAGGAACATTGAGCTCGCGCATACAGTTAGAGAATAGTGACATGAGAGCGACGCAATCTTCGTTGGTTTTATCTCCTCCTAAGAAATCGTCTAAATAGTGAATTAACTCGCCGGATGTCATGCGCGACTTAACAAAGAACTCTAAGAAAGACGAAAACATCTCAAACGTTTTGCAACTTACTGATGCTCCAAAAGGAAGGGTTTTGTCCACAAATAATTGACCTTCAAAATAGATACCTAACAATTCGAAATCTTTGGGGCAAATCGGAATTAAACAAAACACATTTTTAAGGTCCATTTTAAACAATTTACAGCCCTTACCCAATTTTTGAACCAAATGCACTGCCTCGTCGAAACTAGTATACTGAACAGAGCAATATTCGCGAGCAATGCCATCATTAATAGATGTGCCCTCAGGATAGGATAGATGATGAATTAATCTATATTCGCAAGCGGCTTTCTTGGGCACGAGGCCTACTGGTGAGACTATTACGTTCGAATAAGGTTTCTCTTGAAACGGACCAGCCATTCTTCCTGACGCAATTTCTTTTTCTAATTTTCGACGAACAATTGATGGATTTTCGAATGCCGATTTAAGGTTTTTGCTTAATCTTGAAATTCTCGGACCCTTGTAATGTAAATCAAAACCATTTTTAAAACCATTCAAAAGTATTTGTGCGTTCATATAGTCTCCTTTCCCTAGTATATGTTCTAGAACTTCTATCCTAATTGGTGAAGGAGCTAAATCTAAACTCAAGTTGCAAGCTGCCCACTTAACTTCTTGGCAGATTGAAGTTTGAGGCTTGGCGGCCCCGGCTGGCCGCTGCATTGCTGCGAAAAGTATTATTGGACTGAGAAGCTGACGGCTGAGAAGATGACGGCCTATTTACAGCAATATTTTTTGTTGGACAGAGAGCTGCTGGATGGGGAAGGCCACAGTTCGAGCAAGCATGGCGAAACCTACAACGACGATAGGTACATACCGAGTCATTGAACAAGTTGCACGTGCCTTTCAGAAACGCTCTTGGGCTGGGTTGAGAGGGTGGGTTAAAAACAACTTGAACACACCTCCACCAGAGGTCTGGGTTTAGTTTATCCCATGACGATGGGCTTAAAGCTTGGCGTAGCCTGAACTGTTCATCGTACTCGCGCCAAACAAAACCACCCTGGCGGGCCGCGCACTCACGAATCGACCACATGTAGTGTAATAACTCATAGGTTTTGTCCGGGTGTGCCGCTAAATAAACGGACGCATAAATCAAAAATGCGTCAGTCCACTTTTCAATATTAGGAATTTTTTCCTTTAATTCTTTAGGCTTCGACTCCAAGGAGCCCGCGGCAGACAGTTCAAAAACCGAACATCTCGAGAAATTGTCAAGTTCAACTGCACCCTTGAGCATTAAAGCAAGATTAATATATTGTCCTTGGCAAATTTGTCTTTTAAGCGAGGTTGGGACATGGGCGGCTAAGTCTTCGTTCTGAAGTCTTAAAGGCTCAGGTCCTTGCCCATTAATGCAAGTAGGTTCAAATAAAGCAGGTAATGTACCCAATGGAGTCCGTGAGGAAACCGTAGGACTACAAGAAACAACATGAGTTGGGCTAAGAGGAGATGAAGCGACGGCCGGCTGCGCTGAAATACTAGCAGACGACGTGGCGGCCACGTCACAACTGTGAGGGGTATTTTGTCTTGGTAAAATATTAGCAGCCGAAATAATTTCTTCGAAGTCAATTACATTACAGATGTTGCCTAAACCGTGAGGGGGTAATATACCTGCGTCCGGCTCCAGTAGCCGTGCATTACCGCTGTCCTCTGCCTTCCTTTTCCTGCCTCGTTGCTTCGACGCCATTCACTCTGTCTTTTTTTGCGCTTGTCGAACTACCAGCCTATGTTGTAAGAGAGCGTGTCTGACAGCCGAGCACGGGCTTTTATACCAGCCAGTGACCTTATTCTGATTGGCTAAAGAAATCAAAACAACCACGTATCTCTATTCCACCGTAACCAAGGTAAACAATGACACTCGGCACTCGTCATCGCATCAATAATGATTATTATTTTTAATAACTAAAAATAATAATACTTATTGAAGATATTTGCTTCAAACTTGGACAAGTTGTTTATTATCAAGGGGAACCTATACAACAAGCGCAGATAACCATCAAAGTATTTTTGACAGTTATGCCCCTTTTTCAACTTACAATTTTCACTGAAAATCAAGCAGCTGCAGCCGAGGGTAGGCACCTGCATTTGATGCTCTTGTTAAGCCTAGAGTTAACAAGCAATTAGAATTTCCAGATATATTGTGAATGTGATGTGTTTCAGATACAAGGTGCAAGACATGAGGCTGCTGGAGAGGCCTCTGACAGAGAATCTTCAAGACCAGGTAATGCTGCAGGCAGATCTGAAAACATCCTTGTAAATTATGAAAAGTCAACACAAGATTTTTACTGATAAATACATGGCTAATAGTTGTTGGTTTGTGAGTTACAATCTCAGCTAAAGTCTTGTTGAAGATTGATGGCAGTCTTTGCCATTGGATTATTTTTTTCTGTCACCACAGGACATTGGTCCATCTGTTTACTTGAGAAAGCTGCTAGTGGTTTGGAAAGTGTATAGTGTTGGTAACAGGAAGCATAAAGCATGCATAAATAGTCTCTAGCTACTGTCACTTTACTAATATGCTGTTGAAAATAGCATTAACCCCGTTACCAGATGACAAAATTTCAGACCTCTATATTCAAACTAAGATGCATTTGAAGACAACAATTAATTGTTGCACAAGTGATAGAGCTTCTTTCTGATTGGGTAGAAAACATTGTGGAAAAAGGAAAAAATGCTGGTCATCGTTTTTCCTCATTAAAACGTCGGAATGTTTGGTAAAGGAGTTTCTGTGAATGACCATATACCAAACCTCCAGAGAAGAGGGAGTGATCGTATTCTAAATCCATTATTTCTCCTCCAAACCCTATAATGTGGGTACTCATTAGAATTGTCTCGATGAATGATTACCAATAACATAGGGTTTAGTGGAGAGTAGTTTATATTTTAAATTTGGAAATCAAAATCACTCCCTCTATCTGGAGCTCTGACCTTATACAGCCTTAAAGGGATGGAAAGGGATTGTTCAGATTACCATTCAGGAAAAAAAGATGTTGTTTGTTGTGCACAGACAGTCAATTACAGGGGATGTTGTCTCATCACCAATCCCTGGAGATGTGTTGAGGGGGGGGTTGTAATGGGTTGTAGACTGATGATGGGAGACTGTCTGTAGCAACCAACAGTTGTATTTCTATACTGTCCATATACAGTCAAGCCATGTATATCAGGGCTCCATACTTCCGGAATCTCAGGATCCGGACAAAATCATCAGGGAACGGATATTTTCTGTGCAAATTTTACTTTTTATTCTGGAAATCGGCATTCTGGAACCTGAATGAAACAATTGGGAATGAAGGGTTAAAAATTAGTACAAACCTTTTCTGATAAACCAGATGTGGCCTGACTGTGTATCACACAATTTAGAGTTGTTATTTTCCCCGGTACCATAGACTGGTTATCATGAATATAAATACAGTCTACTTCGAGCAATTTCGGACTTGTGCATCATGAATAACATGGGTATCACTGTAATTAGTGTCATTTGTTGCAGACGATTTTCAAAGGTTTTGAAGACATGTGTTAATTAGTAGTGTTTTCGAAAACTGTTAAATGACGTTTTCGTGCCATTGATAATTGTCAATTTAACAGATCATCCATACACATAGTACTGAAGTGACAGTTCCAGGCTTTCGTTGTTCAATTATTACTGGATCTACTTGATTACAGCAGTGATCGCTAAAAAATAGCTGAAATGTGCGCAAAGATTTTGTGGGCATGTTTAAACTCATCTTTCAGAATTAAAGGCAAAACTAAAATTTGAACATACCGGCTGCTTGCATATTCAATAATCCTTCGTTTCAAAAACAAATATTTTCAATTTAAATGGTAAACCATAAGGAAAAAAAACCAGTTTGATTCATGCATTACTTGAGATGTTTACGTTCCCAAAGTACACACAAAATGGCCGCCAAACACAATAAATTTCATTAGGTTTTTTGAAAACATTTTACTCCTAACAGACTATAAAGATGATTGAAAATATGTCTGTCTTTCATATTGAATCAATTGGCAATCAGTATCCTCAATTACTCTTTGCCATTTTACCACTTCGAAAGTACGATTATCATAAGTCAACAGAATGTGTACACCACAGCAACAGACAACAAATTCAAGTTTCGACTTTCATGAAAAAAGACATTTGTCAGTACAATGAAGACTATCCAAAAAACCACTATCACGGGAATTTGTGAACACGTCATGTACATTTAAAATACTGTGCATGTCATGTTTTCTTTTTGTTTCGCCCTTTTCATGGTGTTTTCAAAAGTCATAAATGTGCCAAGCTTTACAAGCGCACCTGTTTGCACACTAGGTATGCTGTAGATGTAGTTAGGAACAAGGAAAAAGTCATGTACAAAAACACAAATAACAAAAAGGCAAAATGCAAATTTATGACACCTTTATTTTATAAATCTGAACAATTTTAGGAGCAATAATGACATGCATACAAGTGCTTGTGTAAAACGTAGGTTGTTGTAATTCTTACGATGCATGGTGTCCTTTATCAACATGGAGGTTACTGACCTAGCTTAACTTGGATGCCATGCCAGCAATCCCAGTTCATTGATCCGGAAATACAGCTTATCCGGAAACGTTCATAGGAAACAGAAGTGTACAGATAAACGAGGCTCGACTGTATACATTTACCATTACACATCAGTGGCTCCTGATTTTCACTGGACAGCTTTCTAAAACATCCTTGCTAAAACAAGAATAATGAACATGAATTAGGGTTTGATAAATGGACACGTGAAAAACGGACAAGAGAAGAAATTGCTTTTTACATGCATTTCTCGTATAAAATTACTATAATAAAAGTCACTGGAGGTAATTAGATATCATGCCATGGATCTTGTTTCTTTGATGCTCATTTAGCTCTATACAATTTATTACTTTTATAGGGCTGGAAGGGGACTGTTCAGATGATCACTCAGGGAACAAAAGATTACCTATTACACAGAGACAGTCAGCTGAGGGGGATGTTGTTTCCTCCCCAGTCCCTGGTGATGGGGGTGGAGGGGGTGATGGTAGTAGTGGGTCTGAGAGTGATGATGGAAGACAGTCTCGTGCCACCACCAGTGGTAGGGGGAGTTCAGGATATGCCAGTAACTTGCCATCTAACAGACAGTCCCAGAATATCGAACAAGAGGTAAAATTTGATGTGTGAATATTTTAAAATTAGGCTGTATGTACTGGCTTTACATAACAAGTATGTGGCCTTGATTTTATGTTTATGTTGTTTCTATAAGAGTTATGCTTTGCTTTATTGTTCTGTGATTATTTTCTGTGGCTGAAACTAAACCAGTGATGAATTGCATTTTTCAGCTTACTCAAAACTTTGTCTTTTTGGAAATAGTTTTTTTTTTTTTTTCTCCAACATTCTGCATCTGATGATTATTTCCTTCTAGACTTCTAGAAAATCAGAAAATGTTTGACAAAATCATTAAATTTCTACTGACCAGCATAGACACATAGTTGTATTTGGATCAAATGCAAAGCGACATATTCCTTCATAGTATTAAATCATAATAATGAAAAAATATACTGTTGTGAACCTGAAGAAAATTGAACTGAAGGTTATGGTTACTTGTGAGTTTCTTGATATTAGAATATGTTTATTTTTTCCTTTCCAAGGAACAAAGAATAAGGCCCATGGGAGATGATTTGTTATCAGAAATGAGGTTCAGCAAATATGAGGTAATGTTTGAAGAACTTCTGAAAAGCTAAGGTCCTTTAGCCGTGATACATTTTTCTGCAAAGAGCTTGAGAAGGTAGGGGTTCTGCGTGGCTCAGTGGTAAAGTGTAGGACTCGTGACTGGAGGCCTGGGTTCGAGCCTCACTGGATCCATTTGGTTTTTTGTGGGAGTGTCCTTGCGCAAGACACTTCAGAGCCCTAGCCTAGTACTGGTGAAACCGAGGAAATACATGAATATGTGAGCTGTCTCAGTGATATGACTGACATAATGTTGAAAGAGGCATAAAACATCATTCAGTCAAGTTTGAGAAGGCTCTCAGATACATTTTATTTTTAGAGAAAGTCTACTACTCTTTGTAGGATTGTTTGCAATTCTATAATACTGTACCCAAAATGAGGTATTTTGATTCATATGAAAAAGATGGCCTGAAAACAAGAATTTGTAAAATAAGAATACTGCTTAAAAGGCCAGGTTTTAAAGATTTCACTTTGTTTCCAAGATCATATCCATATGGTGTCATTTTTTGGAGTATTTCTGTACATCCATCGAAGAAGTATTTATAATCATTCATCCAAACATATGTGATTTGAATAAACTGAATTGTTTAACCCTTACAATCCTGACTTTAAATGACCCCAGAGAAGAAGGCTTTTGAAAACGTGTGAAAAGGAGAAAATGCTGGTAACCAGCATTTTCTCCTTTTCCCACAATGTTTTCTATCCCATAAATGACAGAAATCATCATTATAGCTACATATATTTTGTAATCTGTAAATGTTTTCAATTTGGTCAAGTCTAAAGTTTTGTCATTTGGTAAAGAGTTATTATTAGGTAACAATTAACAGTACATTGTTATTATATATAACAAATATTTCCCAGGCTTCAGCCAATCGTGATTCAGAAGATACAAGACTCCACTCAAGGTACTTGGCTAGAATCAGTCCAGTAGAAGACACAAACCCAGATAGTATGATGATGGAAGATTTTCTTGAAAGTCAGAATCAGACAGGAGAGGAGGAAGATTTCTTCCCTGGGAATAGACTGGAGGCATCAGGCTTTAATGCAGATGACTTTCCAGTACAAAGTGTAAGATTTTCCTTGACTTAACCCTTTACCACACACTCCTGAGCTTTAACAACTGTGAAGAAGAAAGCTTGTGAAAAAATTATGGGAAAAGCTTGTGAAAACATTATGGGAAAAGGAGAAAAGAGTGGTAATCAGTATTTGCTCCATTTCCCTCCATGTTTTCAACGCTTCCGAAGAGAAATGTCAGTTATAGGGTCACATTTAATTTCTTGTCTGAAAATGCTTTCACTTTGGACAATTCTAAAATTTTGCTGTTTGCCAAAGAGCTAAAAGATATGATTGTTATGGAAAAGAACAATATATTTATGGAAAGAAATTGAACTATGGCATTCGTTTGTAAAGGGTAAGTGAAACGTCTTTCGAGCTTTCTTAAGCTTTATTGACTTCAAAGGGACTTCAGGTAAATGGTAAAAACCTGCAGAGTGAATGATGGTATCTTAACCCAAAAGAAGGCTCTTGAAAACTTGTGGGAAAAGTAGAAAAAGCTGGTAACCAGCATTTGCTTCTTTTCCCACTGTGAAAGACAAATGTTATGTTTTGAGTAACTTTATATTTGTTGTCTGCAAATGCTTACAGTTTGCATAAGGCTAAAATTTTGTCGTCTATTAAAAGGTTAACTCTTCTGTAGTTTCAGCAAAAGACAGACACAGGAAACAATTTAAATCCATTTGGCCAGTTTGAGTCATCCTTTGGGTCGTTTGGTTTGAGTCCAGGGCTAGGGGGTGCCAGCCAATTTCAAGGTGAAGGTCAGCCACACTTTGATTCAGGCCAACAGATAGATGGGGCAGTTGTAGAGGCAATGAATAGTCAAGGCCAGAGTTCACAGGAAAAGAAAGGTAAACTATTTACAGTTAACCCAGTACTGTATAATGATGGGTTTTTTGTATGGTCCTGTAACAAGCAATAGCTCAGTTTCTGACAATGTCATCTGTAACACTGAGAAGCAAAAGTTTTCTATTCTGGAAATGTTTGTCCTCAGTTTAACTTGTTTAGAATGTCCAAAATAAAAAATTTTCATATGCAGTTATGGTAAAGTTATGAAAAACAAAAAGCAACATAAATAATTATGAGCCATGCTATGTGAAAATGGGGCTTATTGCACCTGCAAAAAGTATCGACCCATGTCAGCCTGTGCAGGCTGACCTGGGCCGAAACTTTTTGCGTTTAGTAAAATTTCTGCATGTCAAAGGACCAGTATACCTCATGAATTAGTCGGTTGTTAGACAAAATGGGTTTTATGGATCCATAGTAATGTGATGATGTTTAGTATCATAGATCAAAGATTGCATTAAGCTCCTTTTTGCCAGAGCATGGCTCATATGTACATGCAAAACAGAAAATTTGGCTGAAGTATTTGCAAGGATGAACTTTTTTCAGTTCATTAGTATCCATTTTTAATTCTTTACCCTGCGACAGAATTTAAGGGTGGTCTTAATTGATAACATTTACAGATGACAAATTTAATGTTGCACAAATTATGAATTTTTCCACAGTGTTTTCAAAAGTCCTCTTCCTTGGGGTTGTTAAAACTTGGGAGTTTGCGATAAAGGGTTAATCTCTGCCAACAAGGTCAACTTGTATTCTCCCACAAGAAAGACACGTTGTAATTAGTCCCCTACCGGCGAAGCCAGAGGGGACTTTAGGTTTGCACTCTGTCCGTCTGTCTGTCCACCTGTCCGTCTGTCCGTCAGTCCAGCAATTCAGTTTTCTGGACTTTTTTTCTAAATGCTGGTATATATTGAGCTGAGTTTTGGTGTGTAAGTCAGCCACCATCACTTACAGATCAAGTTTGACTTTCTTTCCGGTCCACTGGTTTTTCACGGATTTACGGGCCTTGGACTTACAAAATTTCACTGATAAATCAGTTTTCCGGACTTTTTTCCTAAACGCTGGTACATACTGAGCCGAGTTTTGGTGTGTAAGTCACCCACCATCACTTACAGATCAAGTTCGACTTTTGTTCCAGTCCACTGCACGGATTTACAGGCCTTGGACTTAAAAAATTTCACTGATAAATCAGTTTTCCGGACTTTTTTCCTAAACGCTGGTAGGTATTGATCTCAGATTTGCTGTGTAACTCAACCACCATGACTTACAGATCAAGTTGAACTTTCGTTCTCGTCCACTGGTTTTTCACGGATTTACGGGCCTTGGACTTACAAAATTTCACTGATAAATCAGTTTTCCAAACTTTTTTCCTAAACGCTGGTAGGTATTTATCTCAGATTTGCTGTGTAACTCAACCACCATGACTTACAGAACAAGTTCGACTTTCGTTCCGGTCCACTTGTTTTTCACGAATTTACGGGCCTTGGACTTACAAAATTTCACTGATAAATCAGTTTTCTGAACTTTTTTTTCTAAATGCTGGTACATATTCATCTGACTTTTGCTATGTAAGTCAACCACCATTACTTACAGATCAAGTTTCAGTTTCGTCCCGCTCCACTGCTTTTTCACACATTTACGGGCCTTGGACTTACAAAATTTCACTGATAAAACATTTTTGTGCACTTTTTTTCTAAACGCTGCTACATATAAAGCTGATTTTTGGTGTGTACATCAACCACCATGACGTACACATCAAGTTCGAGTTTCGTCCCGCTCCACTGCTTTTTCACACATTTACGGGCCTTGGACTTACAAAATTTCACTGATAAAACATTTTCCGCACTTTTTTTCTAAACGCTGCTACATATAGAGCTGATTTTTGGTGTGTACATCAACCACCATGACTTACACATCAAGTTCGAGTTTCGTCCCGCTCCACTGCTTTTTGATGCATTTACGGGCCTTGGACTTTAAAAATTTTACTGACATGCCAGCGATACATACGGCCGGTAGGGGACTGTGTATTGCTATGCAATACTATCAGAATGCTTGTTTTAATTTGGATCTAGGGTCTGTATTCACCAACTTTTTGGTTTAACCAATCAGAAGTTGTGTTACTTTCAAACTTTAGACATCTTGGAGAATAAGACTAGGAACATTCTTAAGAATCCTTGGTGAATACTGACCCTGATGTCATCTAGTTATTTTTTTTCACAACACCGCTATCCCAGTATTAATTATGCACCCCTTCAACGAAGTGGGGGTATATTGCTTTGCACATGTCGGTCGGTCCGTCAGTTGGTCGGTCGGTCGGTCAGTAGACCCTATCTTGTCTGGATAATAACTAGACACAGAATTGACCTAGGTTCGTCAGATTTGGCAAAGACATTCGTCTCGGAGTGTAGATGATCCCTATTGATTTTGAGGTCAATTGGTCAAATGTCAAGGTCTCAGTGACCGTCAACATGTTGATATATAGACCAAACCTTGTCCGGATGATAACTACACACAGAATTGACCTAGGTTCATCAAACTTGGCAAAGACATTTGTCTCGGAGTGTAGATGATCCATATCGATTTTGAGATTAATCCATCAAAGGTCAAGGTCACAGTGGCCTTCAACTTAATGATATGTAGACCAAACCTTATCCAGATGATAACTAGACACAGAATTGACATAGGTTCTTCAAATTCTGTACAGATATTCATCTTGGAGTGTAAATGATCCCTATTGATTTTGAGATTAATCCATCAAAGGTCAAAGTCACAGTGGCCTTCAGCTTAATGATATGTAGACCAAACCTTGTCCAGATGATAATTACACACAGAATTGACCTAGGTCCTTCCAATTCTGCACAGATATTCATCTTGGCGTGTGAATGATCTCTATCGATTTTAAGGTTAATCCGTAAAAGGTCAAGGTCACAGTGATCACCAGATGATTCAGGGCCCGCGCTGCCATTCGCCACTTGAGCCATTTGCTAAAAAAAAATTAAAGTGTCTCAAAAATTACCATATGTGGCTCAACTTGTGGCTCCAACAATTTATTCGCGTATTATCGGGGACGTAGTAAGCATCGAAGTCGACTGGGAAAAAGCGGAAGTCGAACGCGCGTGCCGAGTAGAAAATTGATAACCCAGTCTGTGTATTGGAGACTGTTTACAATCTTGTATGTATACACGCGGCAATGTGTATAATTATGCGAACTGTTGACAGATTATCATGTTTAACAATTGAAGTGGGCTATAAATCAGACAATTAAAGGATGTTAATTACTTGATTAGCTATTATTGCCGACGCATGTCGGTACTTTGACCCATCTCCAATTAAAGATGGACTTGTCAACAAATTATCGGCAATTAAAGGATCGAATTATGTGGATGTTTTTTGGTGATTGATATCAGTTTATGAACTGTGCCACTTCCTGTATCAATGTGGCAGTAGGGGGGCATGACTGTTTTACAAACAGACATCTTGTTTAGATAAAAGGTCCAGTGCAGAACAGTCCTGGACACAGCTAATTGGATGTACAGGAAACAGCATTGGTAGTAAAAAGAGTAGCCTGGGATCTGAACCAAGAACAAGTGGGGATATAGGACCCTCAGCCAGCCTATATGAACAGACAGATTATGCCAGGCTTGGTTCAGAAGAGAGAGGTAGTTTGGGTCGTAGTTCAGGATCAGGCAGTCCATCAAGGTATCTTTGTTTGAAACTTGACCAAACAATCCTCTGTGTGTGTGTTTTTTTGAGGTACATTGAGAAAGAAGACAAATAAAACATTGTCATTGGTGGGAAAAGAGAAAATTCTGGATACTAGTATTTTCTCTTTTTCTCCCAATGCTTTCTACCCTTTCTCATATATATTGAAAAATTTAAGCAATTTCATCAATATGAACCATAGAGTCTATTGTCTGCACATGCTTTCAGGATGGAAACATGTAAAATAGAGTGAATGGGAAGAGAGTTACTATTAAAATAGGAAAGTAGCTTGTCATTCCATGGATGGCAAACCAGTTTAGTTTACCTGTTTATAAATGAAAAAAAAAAAATTGTATGTTAAGTAAATATTCACCAGATTTCTAGAAAATTTATTTTTCCATTACTTGACTTCGACATTGTGGAACACAGACAGTTCATTTTCCCAGCCTCAGGCTTTTGTTGGCACTTTAGTCATTGTCACCCAGAAACAAATTTGTGGCAACTTTGAAAAGAATTTTGGATAATACTGATAATAAACATGAGTTTCGATTTAATTCGTTTGAAAAATCTGTGGCAAAAGGTGAAATTACTTGTGTCAAGATTGTCTCCATTTGCCTCAGTGTCTTAACCCTTTAAAGGACAAATTTTACCCTTGTCCAAATTGAAAGCATTTGCAGGCGACAATTTAAATGCAGCTCAAATTATGCAATTTTTCTTTGATAGGGTAGGAAAAAGAGAAATTGCTGGTTACCAGCATTTTCTCCTTTTTCCCTTAATAATTTCAAAAAGCTTCATTCCCAGGTTTGTTAAAAGGCGGCATTGTGCGGTTTAGGGTTAAAAAAGTGGTCTGGTTCAAGATAAGAAAAAAGATGTCTGCAAAGGTAATGAATGGAACTTTGTTTTCAACTTTAAACAGAAGCTTTTCTGGTAAGGGAATGACAGTTCAATCAAACACCAGCAGTGTCTCTTTGAGTGGGTTCAATGCAAATTTGAGAAAATCTGGAAGTAAGTCTGAAATGAAGGACAGCAGTATCTTCAAAAAGCCTTTCCTTCCAGCACCCAAAGCTGCGGCAGTATTTACAAAGTCTGTAGGTAAGTGTATACAGCAGAACAACATTTCTGTCAAATCACTGAGGTTTTCAAAAAGAAAGCAGTTTTTTGAGTCTGTTTTGTAGAAAAATCCTTATCTCTCCCCCTTGAGGAAAATGGTCTGTGGCAGATAACTTTGGGCAACAAAAGAAACCTTTGGAGAAAATAATGGCCCAACCATGACTTGAACTCTGAACTGCTTCCTCAGATAATCAAGCGCTGGTTGAGTTTTCAGCTCATGTCGATCCCATCTATTGGTTTAACCCTTTACCGTACAATCCTGGATTTTTAACAACCCAGGGAAATTTGACTTTTGAAGAGATTGTGTGAAAAGTAGAAAATGCTATTAACCAGCATTTTCTCCTTTTCACAATGTTTTCTAACTTTTAAGAAACAAATCCAATCATTTTAGGCACATAAATCTTGTCATCAGCAGCCCTTTCAGTTTGGATCAGTCTAAAATTTTGTTGTGAAGTAAACAGTTCATTTTAGGAATACATAGCTGAACTACATACAGATATGGGGAGTAGTTGTAAAATTAACCAGTAATATCTTTTTAGTTGTCTAGATCTGTGTTGCATGCACTAATAGTTCTGACAGTTCTTATGATTTGTTACCACAACATAGGTTTTGGTGAAGAAATAATGTTTTCAGAATTGGATGGCATCCCATTAATTTTGTACACCCATGCACATTATGTTGTACATGTTGGATTGATTGATTGATTAACATTGGGGTAAAGGAACTGTGATGTTTTAACCAAATTTAAGACTCTGTCAGATTCAAAACATCTGTAGCCTATGAATTCATAATTGATGTCAATTTAGTCTGATAGGGTAGAAAACATTGTGGGAAAAGGAGAATATGCTAGTTACCAGCATTTTGTCCTCTTCCCACTATATTTTCAAAAGCTTCCTACCACAGGATAATTAAGATTCCGGATTTTTTGCTAAAGGGTGAAATAGAAGTATATAGTTTAGATGACTATAAATATAAATATTGTAAAAAAAATAGTTTACTGCTAGATTGAAAATTGTATGCAAACAAAATCAAGATTTTTCAGAAATGTAAGGCTGTTTGTCAAATAGCGGTGCAAACAAGTCAAAATCTTTACGTTTATATTCAAGAAATTTGATAGTTGGACAAAGTGCTTTATTTCATAAGTCTGGAAACCTGCATTGAAATGGCTGATTGTTGAAACTTGTTGTCTTCATAAAATTGTTTCAAGTTATCATGTCCAGCCATTAATGACTACCTCCAGGTACAAAAGTGAAATAGATGAATTGGAAAATGTGTTTTAAAAGATTAATTATTAGTAGGAAAGTTTTTTTTTTTTCTATCCATTACCAAATGAGAAAAAGTTTGACTTGTGTCACTTGAAATCTTTTTCAAATGACAATTTAGATATAGCTTGAATGATGGAATTTGTCTTTGATAGGGTAGAAGACATTGTGGGAAAAGGAGAAAATGCTGGTTACCAGCATTTTCTCTTTTTCCCCCACAATGTTTTCAAAAGCCTCCCTCCTCAGGGCCATTTTTGGTTCGTTTTTCTGCAAATTCTTTCAACATGGAAGAGTTAGAAATTTGTCTCTTATTAAGTGTTAATGTGTTCAAATGCTGTCTGCTTTAAGCACATAAAAAATGAATTTGTGCAGGTATATTATAGTTAACATATTAGACTTTGACCTTTTAGCCAAACCAAAGACCTTTCAGTCTGGCAGTTACCATAGTAGCAGTGGCAAGGCTAGTGGACAGTCCAGTAGCAGTTCTGTTAGGTCCGAAATGAGTGACTTCAAAAATGATCTTGCTTTCCGACTTTCCTTGACAAATGAAGCAGAGGAACAGAGGATCGGTCTAAAGAGGGTGCCAAGTGTAGGAGAAAGTAATACAATGGACCTGACTGTGAATGATGGAGATTTCTTTGATAATGGTAATGCTGAATTTACTCCATGCCAGCTAAAGATGATTTTTATTTGTCTTGTAGTCAGCATTGTTCAAAACAATAGTTTTTGACTTGCAATTTCTCATTTTGACACAAATTTTCACATCATTATATTCATTTATCAACTCTTAAGCACTTGATCCTGAGCTTTATTATTCCAGAGGAAAGAGTCTTTTAAAAACATTGTGGGAAAATGAGAAAATGCTGGTAACCAGTATTTTCTCCTTTTCTCACAGTGTTTCCTCTATTTTCGAAAGCAAGATTTATCATTTTAGTAGAATTTAAAATGTCATCTGTAAATTTTTTGAATTTGGACAAGTCTAAAACTTTGTTGTCTGGTAAAGGGTGAAACAAATCAATGTTCACATCGAGTTGGTCAGGAGCATTATCATCATTTATGTGAGATTGTGATTGAGACCTCATGGATTTCTTTTTATATGAACACAAAATGCTTACTAACTGTTCTTTATTTCAGCTGATGCCCTAGCTATGTTGGATCAGGATGAAAAACAATTTGAGGAGGAAAATGTTTTTCGACAGGTGAACACACTTTTAACACTTTTACCAGACGAAAAATTTAGACTAGTCCAAATTGAAAGCATTTGCAGACGACAAAATGAGGGTGACGGAAAAATTGAAATTTGTTTTGGGAAGAGTAGAAGACATTGTGGAAAAAAGGAGAAAATGCTGGTCTCCAGCATTTTTTCCTTTTCCCACAATGTTTTCAGAAGCCTTCCTCAGGGTCATTAAATTCAGCAAAGTGTAGTAAGGGTTAAGCCATTAGTTACATTAAAAATGGCTTTTTTTTTTTCCTCTCTCACTTTAATTATCATTTGAGAAGTTTACTTCAGAGATTTAAACTATTGACTGTTAATTTGAAATTGAATAATACAGGTTGAATGCTTGGATCTGTGAAGAAGAAATGACAAAAAATACATAATAATGACATATGTTGTGCTTGTATCCACTTTGCATTTCTAAATCATTCTCGGTGTAAATCCATTTCAAAATTATAGAAAGACAGACATTTGGCACATAGCTGGTATTATAACTGTTTAAAACAAAATGCTTGTGTATCATTTAAGAAATCTTCTTGCTATCGGGGTTTGTTGTTCGTAAACCACAGTAACTGTTGTGAGTTATGAGGCACAATGAATAAACCAAAAGGGCGACAAATGGGCCTCATAATTCACAACCATGCTTTATTGAATGACCAACTAGGATTGAAAGAAGATTATTTCGATTTTAACATGACCAACACTTGATCAAAAGGAAACAATTTCAAAAAAGAGAAATTTTTGTCCTCATTTTACACAACTTTTTCCCGTGGGTAAAATTCAGGTTCATGATATAATCATACATCCTTTATGATGTCATTTATCCAGCCATATATACAGTATATTTTAAGTAAACAGTTATCTTTATTCTCCCTTTCAAATGACAAAAAAGAACAAATTTAGATGTACATATTGTTGATAATCATGAAATGACACATGACTTTCATTGATAAAATATCCAAGTGCAGAGACATGGAACTGCCACGCACGACCTACTTCATTTAGAATGACATCGATTTTACCATGCTTCTGTTGCATTGTAATATAGAGCCAAATTCATGTGTCGTGTTAGAATTGTATTTTATCTATAGTAATATAACTTGTATGGAGAAAGCTTTTGCATCCATTTATGGTGGTGTTTACACACTTCATTGTCCATGACTAGAATGCAGCAACAATCTTAAATATCTCTCTTTTTGGTACACACAAACCTAGATGATGTTACTATGTGCCAATAATTTCTGTTTTTTTCCTAAGGATGATGCTATGGTAGATAATGCTTCACCTGGTGAAAGCTGGGCGTACAAAAGCATTATGTCGATTGCCCGACCTTCCTGGCTGGATGATCTGTCCAATGAGGAGAAGGTAGTTGTGAGAATATCTGTGGGATCCTACATGAGGGGCAGGACTGAAGCCCTAGGGTCTTTGGATGGGGATGAGAATGTGAAAAGGGTATAAATTTTTTTTTCAGTCTGCAATACTTTGGAGACATGTAAGAGTGCATATGAACTCATGTTGTTTAACTCTTTACCACACAATCACAGGTTTTAACAACCCCAAAGAAAAAGCCTTTTGAAAACATTGTGGGAAAAGGAGAAAATGCTGGTAACTAGCATTTTCTCCTTTTCCCACCATGTTTTCTAACCCTCCCAAAACAAATTTCAATTTTTGAGTCACATTTATTTTGTCATCAGCAAATGCTTTCAATTTGGACAAGTCTGAAATTTTATTGTGTGGTAAAGAGTTAAAATGTTTTTTTCCAATTTCACCGACATTTTACACAACAACCAACATTTACACTATGTGTGATTGCCTGTACGTCTGGATCTAAATTACCATGTGTATGGTTACAGGCAGTATGACCCCAAATCATATACGCTAGCTGCCAGGTAAAAATGATACATTTTATGTAGCAACCAACATTTATACTATATATAGTTGCATGTAAGTTTAGACCTCTAAATTAACCTGTGTTTAGTTCTGGGCAGTATAACCCATCATCAAACATGCTAACTACCAGGTAAAAGGGACACAACAGAGAAAATTGCCAAGAAAAAGAAGCTGCTATTTGTAACAAATTATGGATCCCTTTCCCACAGTGTAGCTGACATCTTTACCCAACAACAAAATTTCAGAATCAACTAAATTTAAAGCATTTGCAGACGACCAATCACATGTAGCTTTAATGATGACTCCTGTCTTTGATACGGTAGAAAACATTGTAGGAAAAGGAGAAAATACTAGTCACCAGCATTTTTAGCTCACCTGAGCACGAAGTGCTCATGCTGAGCTATTGTGATCGTGCTGTGTCCGTCATCCATCGTCAACTTTTTACCTTGTGTATGCTCTAGAAGCCACATAGTTAGTCCAGTCCTCATGAAACTTGGTCAGAATGTTTGTCTTGATAAAATCTTGGACGAGTTTGAAATTGGGTCATGTGGGGTAAAAAACTAGGTCACTAGGTCAAATCTTAGAAAAACCTTGTGTACGCTCTAGAGGCCACATTTTCAGTCCAATCCTCATGAAACTTGGTCAGAATGTTTGTATTGATAAAATCTGGGACGAGTTCGAAATTGGGTCATGTGGGGTTAAAAACTAGGTCACTAGGTCAAATCTTTGAAAAACCTTGTGTGTGCTCTAGAGGCAACATTTTCAGTCAGACACTTGTCAAATTTGGTCAGAATGTTTGTCTTGATAAAATCTTGGACGAGTTCCAAATTGGGTCATGTGGGGTCAAAAACTAGGTCACTAGGTCAGATCTTCGAAAAACCTTGTGTATGCTCTAGAGGCCACATTTTCAGTCAAATACTTATGAAACTTGGTCAGAATGTTTTGCTTGATAAAATCTCACTTAAGTTCAAAATTGGGTCATGTGGGGTCAAAAACTAGGTCACTAGGTCAAATCTTTGAGAAAACCTTGTGTACGCTGTAGAGGCTTCGTTTTCAGTCAGATACTTGTGAAATTTGGTCAGAATGTTTGGCCTATTGACTCAGGTGAGCAATCTAGGGCCATCATGGCCCTCTTGTCTCCTTTTCCCACTGTGTTTTCAAAACCTATCTCCTTCAGGGTCCTTAAAACTCAGGGTTGTGTGGTAAAGCATTGTATCTTTTAACTAGGGATGTCAACAGTTAACCAGTTAACTGATCGAATGATCGGTTACCCAGTTAGAAAATCGGTGACCGGTTAGAAAAATAGATAAGACAAAAAAAAAACAAAATTACCAAAATGAACTTTAAAAAGTTTTAAAAATTGACAGCTCCTCATTGGCCGTTCATATTATGCATTGTCTACACATCCATATCGCCACTTGCTGACTTAGCGAAGGTGTGATACACATGTATACGGTTTGACAGGTCTGTGAAACAAACAATGGAGAATGACAGTTGTTTGTCTTTTTTTAATCCGCTTAGTGGGCCCCGATGACAATAAATAAACTATCAACTGCAGGTATTCTGTTGTAGTCAAAGGCATGCAATTTTACAGTTTGGTCGTGATTGGTTTGTTTGCCCACCCTCATTACTTAACACTCAATGCAAACAGACCAGTCACGTTAGACTAATTGAAATTTATTATACAAATTACATGTATTATATATCGATTGGCCTTCTTTCATTATCAATCTATCTGTATGGCAGGCAGCATCGAAATTTATTATAGAATATTTGAAATTATAAAAAAAACAATGCCTCCAGCTACGTCAGTTGTTTGGAAGTTTTTCAAATGTAACGTCGACAAGAACTCCGTGAAATGCATGGTGTTCATGATAAAATAATCAGAAGTTTGTATATGTTTGTGAGAAAGAAGGAAAATTTGTCCGTTTATGACATTGTGTCTAGATTTACTGTACAGCCTTAAACGACCCGTCATATAAATAATCAAACAAACACAAAAGCATTGTGGGAGAAACAATTCCTCATGATTTTATCATGTACAAGGGTTTGTGAAAGATAGGTATCAAGACAGTTCCCCGACAAGACAGTTCTCCCGACACAAGTTTTCGAGACATTCCCCCGACAGATTTGAAGACGGGTCCCCAACACTTTTGAAGACAGTTCCCCGACACTTTTGTTCTATTTCAAACAACTTGTTACTGATAATTGTGATTGATAATCATGACAAAATTAGAAATATTTGTAAAGAATGGATGTATATTGAACTTATTCTCTCATGGATGAATTCACGATGATTCACGATCATCATGAAAATAAGTGACTTTATCAGAAGACTTCCCCTGCATGAAAGTTAAAACCATTTGTTTGGGTAGTATTTGTAGTTTGTATATTTCTATAATGTGTTTTTGAATTACGTTAAAGAAAGGGAGGGAGGAGGGGGAAAATCATAGCCATTCCACAATCGCAATTATAGAAAATTACGGACAATCTCACAGTGGTCAAATGTACTTGTCAATTACAGGTACAAACGTTTCAATCAATCGCAATAAATCATTTATCCATAAAATCACTCATCAACCAATTTTACCACGTTTCTTGTCATTTGACATTGAACAAAAGTGTCAGGTAAGTGTCTTCAAATGTGTCGGGGAAGTGTCTTCATATTTGTCTGAGAACTGCCTTGTCAGGGAACTATTCCCGAGAGAGAGAATAGAGAGAAAACTTGTCCGTTTATGACATTGCGTATAGTGCCGCGTTCAGTTATAACGTATTTCATGGGTATGTGTATCGTACGCACCGCCCTTCCTCCTTCCTGTCGAGAGCAAAACATAGTCCCATATATGAAGGTATTTCCAATGATAGATAAATTGACAAAGTTCTTCGTTCGGTTAACCGGTTGAAAGATTTACCAGTTAACCGGTTAGTACTTTTACTAACTGTTGCCATCCCTACTTTTAACATCTAAGTCATATAAATTACCGTTTGCATGTTACTAGTTGCAGCAAGGCTTGTCAGGTACCAGTTCATAGCATCAAGTTACTGGCTTGAATTACCTCTATTTGATGCAAGCAAGAGCACATAGAAAAATATGATTGTATTTTTTCCACCCGAATAGCCTGACTTTGGTATGACTGTTACTTCACCCGAAAAAGCCGATGAAAAACCAGCACGTCTGATTGAAGAAGATGATGTGTTTGATGAAACAAGAACATCTGGTGTTGGGCAACATTACAGTGGTAATTATCTTGTTAGATTTAACGAGAAAACAGTAGGGGCTTTACTCTGCAACAAGGATTTGTCCTTTTTAGAGTAGAAAATGTTGTGGGAAAAGGAGAAAATGCTGTTACCAGTATTTTCTTTTTTTACCCACAATGTCTTCAAAAGACTTCTTCCTCAGGTTTATAAAAATATTGGATTGTTTTGTTAAGGGTTAATTCTGTATTTGAATGCTTGCACACTGATTGGACGAGACAAAGCATCCAGGCCGTTTAGGTTACTGTTAAGTTTGGAATGATTCATGAATACACACCCTGGTGCTGGGCAACGTAACATGTATAACTGTGTTTGATTATTTTAATGGATAGAATTGGAACTAGGGATGGGACCAAATAATCCAATATTCGAATACAGTCGAGCCTCATTTATCCGGACACTTCTGTTTCCTATGAATGTTTCCAGATCAGCCGTATTTCCGGATCAACGAACTGGGATTGCTGGCATGGCATCCAAGTTAAGCTAGGTCAGTTCCCTTCATGTTGATAAGGGACACCGTGCATCGTAAGAATTACAACAGCGTAAGTTTTACACAGGCACTTGTGTACATGTCATTATTGCTCCTACGATCGTTCAGATTTATAAAATAAAGGGCGTCATAAATTTGCATTTTGCCTTTTTGTTATTTGTGTGTTTTTGTACATGACTTTTCCTCGTACCTAATTACATGCACATGCATACCTATTGTGCAAACAGGTGCGCTTGTAAAGCTCAGCACATTTATGACTTTTGAAAACACCATGAAAAGTGCGAAACAAACAAAGAGAAAACACGACGTGCATAGTATTTTAAATGTACAAGACGTGTTGTCGAATTCCCGCGATAGTGGTTTTTTGGATGGTTTTCTTTGTGCTGACAAATGTCTTTTTTCACGAAAGTTGAAACTTCAACTCGTTGTCTTTTGCTGGTGGCGTAGACATTCTGTTGACCTCTGATAATCGTGCTTTCAAAGTGGTAAAATGGCAAAGAGTAATTGAGAATATTGATTGCCAATCGATGCGATATTAAATACAGGCACATTTTCAATCTTCTTTATAGTCTGTTAGGAGTAAAGTATTTCCGAAAAACCTAACGAAATTTATCGTGTTTGGTGGCCATTTTGAGTGTACTTTAGGGAACATAAACATCTTGAGTAACGAATGAATCAAACTGTTTTTTTTTAATGGTTTACCATTTAAATTGAAAATACTTGTTTTTGAAACGAAGGATTGTTGAATATGCAAGCAGCCGGTATGACCATATTTTAGTTTTGCCTTTAATTTTGTAAGATGAGTTTAAACATGCCCACAGAATCTTTGCAGACATTTCAGCTATTTTTCAGCGATCGTTACTGTAGTCAAGTAGATCCAGAAATAATTAAACAACAAAAGTGTGGAATTGTCACTTCAGTACTATGTGTATGGGTAATCTGTTAAATTGACAATTATCGATGGCACAAGAACGTCATTGAACAGTTTTCGAAAACACTACTAATTAACACATGTGTTTTCAATACGTGTGAAAATCGTCTGCAACAAATGACACTAGTTAGACTGATACCCGTGTTATTCACAACGCACCAGTCCGAAATCGCTCGAAGTAGACTGTATTTATGATATTTATGATAACCAGTCTATGGTACCGGGGAAAATAACAAGTCTAAATTGTGTGTAAACTGGTAGCCTGTTATCAATCTTTGTATCTATCAGACGGTTACGGGAGATACAACGGGTACCAGTTTAAATTGTGTGATACACGGTCAGGCCACGTCTGGTTCATGAGATAAGGTTTGTACTAATTTTTAACCCTTCGTTCCCAATTTTTTCATTCCGGTTCCGGAACGCGGATTTCCGGAATAAAAAGTAAAAATTGTACAGAAAATATCCGTTCCCTGATGTTTTTGTCTGGATCCTGAGATTTCCGGAATTATGGAGCCCGGATAAACGCGGCTCGACTGTATTCTACAAACTGCTGAATATTCCAATATGAAGTTAATATTCTAATATTCCATTTTACTTTTATATGCTTATAAATTTGTCAGCTTAAGGTTTTCAAGCAGAGATATGATCATGTATGTAGTCACTTAACTCTGTATTTGTCAATGTGTTGTTAACATGTGTCAAATGGTTTCTGACACCTATTAAATGGCACAACACCTCAGAATGGACTTCCATTCATCTGACTCTGTCAACACTGTCAATATCTCATCTTCATAGGTCAAACTTGACAACATTAGATTTGCAGACGTTACACATCACATGTTAGGAGTATACAACAGTGATAAATGAATTGATGAATAACCTGGACTAATTTCACTATACTTGTAAAATGACTCTGTTTGAAAACACTGGGAAAAGAGGAAGATGCTGGTAGTTTGCACTTTCTTCTTTTCCCACCGTGCTTCTATCCTGTCAAATACAAATTCCATCATTTGCGCAGCATTTAGTTTGTTGTGCGCAAATGCTGTAAATTATGGACAGTTCTAAAATTTTGTTGTTTGTTTAACAGTAACAACTATCATTATTTGTAAGAAAATAATAACCCTTTTGGAAACATTGATAAAAGCTGAAGACTAAGAATGTCCCTTTAATTGCATGTCTCATTTAGCCAGTCAGATATTGAGAATATAATTTATTTAACCCTTATCCTGCCATTCACGACTGTAATAATATTTTTGCAGAGAGTGTAAAGTAAGATCAGCTTGCACCTACAGTCTCCGCTACCTCATCAGTCGTTTTGGTCATATAAACATATGTCATTACCAATAAACTTAGTGGGGTCTATTTATGTAATCGTCAACTACTTAAATTTGGCAGGATAAGGTTAAAATTCTACAATTTGTATGTAGTCCACGATGTTTCAAATGCTTTATTCTTCTGGATTGTTAAAACTTAAAATTGGAGGTCAAATGGAAACTGGTGTAATTTGAACCAGTTATTGGAACACCTTTATTACTAAAATCAGAATTGCATATTTTTGTTGAGTAGAATGTTCCTATTTAGACTATTTGTATCATGACAGATTCCCAGAATAGACCCTGTACACCAAACAGAAATGAGAAGATAGCACCAGCAACTTCAAAGAGGATTGATAGTGAAGATGTTGATGATTGTCCTTTAACCATGGACTCTCTCATGAAAACTCCCAGAGCTGACCCAAATATCACTGATGCTACAGGCTTATACACTGATAGGTCTATGGCTGTTGGAAATGCAAGTGAGTTCTTAATTACAGCGAGAGACACTTTATTCAACTTTCATGATGTATGCTTACTTCCTTTTAGGGCTTTTATGTGCATTCAGTTCCAAGAGCAGTAATCTGATTGGCTGGAATGCCTCAGCCAACCAGATGGCTAGTCTGCAGATACCTCAGCAAATCAGATGGCTTATCTTAAAATACAAAATTATAGCTTTATTCACATTGGTTAGTATATCTAGTTTTAGTTTAGTACCTGTATAGTATAGAAGACTATGTAAACAGAAAAAGAAGATTTGTTATCTTTTACCACTGCATTTCATGTCATCCAAGCTAAATGACCTAAAACTGTCAGTGCACAATAAAACTAGATGCATTCACAGGAGACAATGGATTATGACCATAATTTATCTTTTCTTTTTTGTTCTTCAGTTTTGGAAGTATAGGGTTTCGGTTCAGATGTGAGGATCTAGTTTCTAGTGCTGATAATTCACATTGACGTCTTTCTCATGCTGATCTGTGTCGTCCACAAAAGCCATCTAAGTTACCAATAGCAGTGAAAGAGTAAATGAACAAGATAAAGATCTGCTAAGTCATATTAGATTTCTCATTTCTTCAAAATGTTTTTTTTTTTCACAGCATTGACTTCAGAAGTGAGTGCCTTTCTGAAAAGAGACTCTGACATAAAGACAATCTACACAAAGTTTATGACCTCACAACCCAAAAACCAAGAGACGGGGAAAAAACAAGCATCAGAGTGCACTCCTGTGTCACCATCTAAGTCATCACATCTTCCCATCAGAAAGGGTTCTACTTTAAAACAAAGTTTGCAAACCAGTGAATTGAATCAAAAGTTGGGGTATTCTACAGAGAATTTGTCTCCAAAATCATCAGTAAACCAGAGAGCTTCTGGATTCAGAGATGATAAAAAGTCCTCAAGAAAGGTGCCCCATGAAAATACAGAAAAATGTGTTTCACCCAAAGCCTCCTGTCCAGATGACATTCCAGATAATATATGGTCATCACCAAATACATCCAATTACCGCATGCCTCATGATGGGCTGTTTGATAGAATGGATGAATTCCAATTTTCTGGGAATCATCAAAGTTCTGAAAAGTCAGATCTTAGTGGGCAACAGCTACAAGATTTAAAGGAAACCTTGAAAGCCCAATACTCCCTTGCAAGAGTTTCTAGTGGTAATGTACGAAAAGATCGTGAAAAGACTCCACCTCCTGATGGTGAGGATCGAAGACCACATCAGATTAAAGGTCTACAAAAGAATCTCCAGACTGAGTTATGTAAAGTGGAAAATTCAAAGGCTGGAAATGAATCTCATGTTGTGGAAACCTCAGTATCGAGAGACATGAACGGTACGAAAGCATTACCTTCTATAAATGAGAAAAGAATTCAAAGAAATATTTTAGGATTTGATCCCAGACAGGATATCTCCCAGAACATAAATGATACATCCAGATTGAAAAATAATTCAACTGATCATGGTTATATGCCTGGACATCACATTCCTGATGGTACAGCATACAGTCAGAGATCTGACTACTCACACATGGACCATAAGGGAATGTCACGTGAGGATGTGGCAGGTGTTGATGATGTAGGCCTAGCTGAGTCAAGGGGTTTTGATATGTTACAGAGAAAAGAAAGCGAAAGAAAGTCTCAGAATGTAGGAACAAGCGAGCATACTTCAAGAAGTAATGATTCTGTTTATGGTGTGAAGCCAGTACAAAGTTTTAACTCACTTCCAAAAGATGTTACTAAGCAATCTGTTTTAATGTCACAGACAGGTTCTATGACAAATCAAAGTGTTGGACCTGATATTACTAAAGATGAAGAGACCCACACTAAAACTGACACTAATAGATTAGAAAGTTGGACACAGACATCATTAGTGTTTAGTCAGGGTAATGAACTTCCACAAGATTCTTTTGTTCCACATTCATTTAACAGAGAATCACATTTGAGCTCCAGTTCTCAAAAGGATGGTAATTTTCAGTCTCTTCCAACTGACTCATTTAACATGACTGACAACATGAAAAGCCAGCATTATTGTAATCCAAATGTGTTGCAGAGTGAGCCAGAAAAACTTCATCTCCTAACAAAGAACACATCACTTTTAAAAACCAAATTTGCTCAAGATAATCTGAAACGGAACTTTGGTATTGAAGTTATGGATAAAATTTACTCCAATAAATCAATTCCGGACGATGTTCCAGATTTTCCCTCTCAGACAGATGATAAACGCTGGTCATTTCAGTCTGCTGCAGACTGGACACATTTACAAGGCCACCTGACAATGGATGCATCTCACATGCGGCTCAGTGATGTAGGTAATGTTCATCATCGGTTACCATCCGCCCAGTCTACACCCATGCCTAATACAGTCCAGGGCTCACTTCCTACCTCACAGTATTCAATGTTTACTACACTACCCACTGGTGATAACATGACCCAGTTCTCCATTTTGTCAACCACCGACAGCCATTTGTATAAAACACAAGGTAATGCATTTTTTGGCTTGCTCCTAACACCTTCTCTGGGAATGTACATAGCCTAGGATGATTAAATGGTCATTGAAAGGGCCTATTTAGTTTTTATGCCAAAAGTTAAATTTGTAGCAAAATACAGCTGGGTATATATTTCTTGGCATTTGTAATAATCGTACGGTTACATACATTTAAAAGGAGAAATTTTGGGCTTTCTAATAACAGGATGGTCGTTATGCAGTTGGTGACTCCGTCTATTTTTATTACATCAGAAATGACATCATACTGATTTAAATATGAATCCTTGTAATCAACCAGTGTTATAAGATCATGTGACATTCCCACAAGTATTTGTGAAACTCTGGCGTGAAATCGTAAAATGCCTGAAGAGGCTACGTAGCCCATTAAGCAAATACCGTTAAAAGATATGTTTTTGTTAATTTTTGCTTTCATCTTTACTGATAATTTACCAGCTTCCAGCTTACTTAATTCAGTGAAAAATTACAATGCGTAGGAATATTTATATGGAGTTCTCTTAACCCTTTATAAAAAAATCTGGACTATTAACAACCCTGAGGAAAAAAGCTTTTAAAAACATTGTGGGAAAAGGAGAAAATGCTGGTAACCAGCATATTCTCCTTTATCCACAATGTTTTCTACCCTCTCAAAAACAAATTTCTATTTTTGAGTAACATTTATTGAGTTGTCATGCTTACAGTTCGCCAAGCCCCATAGCTCAGTGTACAGGATTTGAGAACAGGAGGTTGCTGGTTCTTTCCCCGGCTTGGCCAATTTCTTTCCAAGGATTGATGATAGTCATTGCGATAGGATTCATTCCTCTCTCACCGCTGACCATTGTTTCGATGTGGTTATGTGGGAAAGCAGCCAGTGGCTTGGAAAGAATATTGTGCGGAGCACTGGTAAAAGAAACTTCAAGAAAGCATGGATAGGTGCACTTGCCACCGCGATATAACTGAAATAATGTTGAAAACGGCGTTAAACACCATACAATCAATCAATCAATGCTTTGAATTTGGACAAGTTTAAAATTTTATCGTTTGGTAAAGACTTTAGGTAGCACTGATAAAGGTCAGACTGCAAAGAACATAGCATGTGATATTTTAACTGCACTGTCCATTGTGCCTCAAGATACTCTGGCTGAAACATACCTTGAATTTGCAATGACTTGACCATTTTCATGAACTGAACATCACCATTTCTTTTTTTTTTTCTATGAGAGTTAACTAAAAGCAGATTAGGGAAGTGTTAATGAACCTTGGTTTTATGTGCAAGTCAATTACCTTATTTCGATATGTAACTTTATCCTTTATTTAAGTATAGATAGATTTTAACGTAAAACATTTGCTATTGACATTCAGGGAAAAGTGTGTGTTAAACGGGGAAGCTTTTTGATTCCCTGCCAAAGGCGAGGAGATGTAGTTTTTGCATTGTTCGTCCGTGCAGACAGATATCTTCAAAAATTCCTTGACAAAATTTGATGAAACTTCATACATGTGTTCCTTATGATAGTCCACCAATATACTTTTTTTTTTTTTTTTTTTTTATGTAATGCCGTGTCATGGAAAAAGGGGGCTTTTTTTGGTGGGGAATATCATTTCAACGAAATAGCTTGTTTGTCACAGTTGTGGTAGACACTCAGATTTGTATTGTATTGCCTATTAATTGAAAAACTTGAACACAGACTTACCTGAGTCGATACTTTTTGCAGATGCATTAAGCCTTCTTTTCATTTTTTGTTAATATAGGTAGAGTCACACTATGCCCAGTAGAATCTCCAGGAGTCCTGAAATTCAGAGATGCTTGTTGTGTTGGGATATCTAAAACAGAAATTTTGCCCTTAAAAAATCCTACAGACAGATGGATGGAATGTATCATACAGGTATTTGATCCAAACTTTTAATTGGCATTATTTATTCATCAGGGTCATTAAAAGACAGGATTATTATTTTCTTTCAAAGGTCCAGGTCATGGTAAAATCAAATGTGTAAATTTTTTTTTTCTTTCTTTTTTGTTGGGGGGGGGGGCGTGTGTTCATTTTCCACCTCCTACTCTTTTTATTATGAATGAATTTCAACGTAACTGTGAAGTAATGTCAACCACCTAAAGAAATTTCGTTGTAAGTAAGAATCATGTTTAGGTCAAAGGTCAAGACAAGGACGAATGTGTTTTTAAAAAAATGAAAATTTTGGGGGGTTATGAATGTGTCCAGCCTGTAACTTCTCTTAATTAGCAAAAAAGAATTCAGTAAAACTGAGCAGAAACATCAACCACATTAAGACGATGTGTCACATGCCAAGTCTGTCTGTCAAAGTCAATTATGTTGAAAGGAAATTTTGGGGGATTAAGATTGTGTAAGACCTGTGACTTTTTTCTCTTTAATTGGAAAAAATGATTCAGTATTACTGTTCAGAAACGTCAGTCATGTGTCAGGTACAGTATGTCCATAGGTGAAAAGTCAACATCATGGCATAATCAGAAGTGTTTGTAAGTGTTGTGTTCATAGTCATTGTTCATGTTCACAGCTCACAGGAAAGCGCTATATTAACTTCTCAGTGACATGTCTTTTTTTTTTTTTTACAGGTGATAAGTTTGGAGATAGATGGTCAAGCATCATCAATGGACAATTTTCCATTTGAACTAAGACAGAAGAAGATAATCATTGATCCATACAAACTGGAAAATGTTGATGTAAGATGTTGGGTTGACTAACACATTACTATCACATGCACATGAATGATTTTCCCTTTCAGAAGACCACTTTTGAAAACAATGTGGCTAAAAGTTACTAGTATTTTCTCTTTTTTTCCAAATGTTTTCAAAAGCATCTATGCCCAGGGTCGTTAAAACTCAGGATTTTTTTTTTCCAGTTTGATATTTATTAGATAATTAAAATAATCACCTGTTACTGGTTCTCACTTTTTGAAAGTAAATAAAAATGTTAACTTAAGGGCCTAAAAAAGGACCCTTTTTACATCAATTATGTTCCTGTAGTAGCAATCAGATTTTGTGCTTATAATGCAGTTAAGTAGGTCATGTGTTGTTCAAGCATTTTATTAGTAATGAAACTTGTCAAAAAAAATTGGAGCTCTTTTTATTTAACAGTATACTGTATACATATTGATCTGTTGGAGTCCTTTAACCCTTTCCCAAATGACGAATTTTGGACTGGTCCAAATTGAAAGAGTTTGCAGACGACAATTTTAAATTTGATGAAAATGTCAGAAAGTTCTCCAAAAGGGTAGAAAACACTGTGGGAAAAGGAGAAATTGCTCGTCACGAGCAATTTCTCCTTTTCCCACAGTGTTTTCAAAAGACTTGTACTGCAGACACGTGAAAACCAGGGCTTGTTTGGGAAAGGGTTAAGGAAAAGAAAGCTTGATTCAATCTTATATAAGCTATGTTCTGTGAAAAAGGGGGTTTAATGCATCTGCCAAAAGTATCAACCTAGGTAAAGCTAACCTGGGTCAAAACTTTTTGCAATCGGTCAATATTGTGCATGTCGAAGGGCCAGTCTACCTCATGATTCAGCTGGTTGTTAGACAAAATGGATTTTAGGGATGTATAATTATGGGATGACTCGCATGGTATAATGCATTGTGGAGATACATTAATTCCCCTTTTGCTAGAGCATGCCTCATGTATTTATGATTGTTTGTTGTAAACAGATCATATTCTTGCCAAAGAGAGCAGGTGCTTATGTAGCTCAGGTACAGATATTTTCACGAGCTTTTACAAAAGCTGATGACCTCAGAAGAGACACAATACCAGTCAATGTGACATTCCAGGCTATTGCTGAAGAACCATGGATAAAGGTACCCCCCCATTCTATTTGCTTTCCTTCCTTAATTTAGGAGTTAAACTAAGATTATTTGCTATGGAGACAGTTCAATGAATTTGAAGTGAATGGGTCTAAATATGCTGTCATCACAGATACACAGAAGAAAAACAAATGAAATTTTTTTTCTTGATTACAGTACATTTTTTTTCACATTCTTTTTGTCTTCATTTCCCATAAATTCCTCTTGATGCAGTTCTACACCTGTAAATGATAGCTTTTGAAATACGTGATAAAGAGCAAATGCTTGCTATAGGCAATTGATGCTTTTTATACGCCCGTCGAAGACGGGACGTATTATGGGATCACCCGTGGCGGGCTGGCATCTGGGCGGGCTGGCGGGCGGGCAGGCTGGCGGGCAGGCTGGCGGGCGGGCATCCGGGTGGGCGGGCGGCGTCCAGTTCTTTGTCCGGAGCATATCTCCAAAACTATACTACCTACGGTTATGAAATTTCATGCGTGGATAGATCTTATCAAGGGGGAGTGCAGCGCACAGGAATCATAACTCTTGCTTCCTTAATTTTTGAGTTATTGCCCTTTCTTGTTTTTCATACTTGAATTTTATCCGGTGAATATCTCCAATACTATACTACCTAGGGTTATGAAATTTCATGAGTGGATAGATCTCATCAAGGGGGAGTGCAGTGCACAGGAATCATAACTCTTGCTTCCTTAATTTTTGACTTATTGCCCTTTGTTGTTTTTCATACTTGAATTTTGTCCGGAGCATATCTCCAAAACTATACTACCTACGGTTATGAAATTTCATGCATGGATAGATCTCATCAAGGGGGAGTGCAGTGCACAGGAATCATAACTCTTGCTTCCTTAATTTTTCAGTTATTGCCCTTTCTTGTTTTTCATACTTGAATTTTGTCTGGTGAATATCTCCAATACTATACTACCTACGGTTATGAAATTTCATGTCTGCATACATCTCATTAAGGGGGAGTGCAGTGCACAGGAATCATAACTCTTGCTTCCTCAATTTTTCAGTTATTGCCCTTTCTTCTTTTTAGCTCACCTGAGCACAACGTGCTCAAGGGGAGCTTTTAGGGTCACCCAGTGTCCGTCGTCCGTCGGTCGTCGTGCGTCGTGCGTCGTCAACAATTCTTTAAACATCAACTCCTCCTAAACCGCTGGGCCAATTTGGACCAAACTTGGCTGGAATGTTCCTTGGGAGGTCCTCTTTAAAAACTGTTCACAGAATTTGATTCTGTCAAAAACTCTGGTTGCCATGGCAACAAAATGGAATTTTTTAGGAAATTCTTTAAAAATCTTCTTCTCTGAAACCGCTGGCCAGATTTTAAAATAATTTCACAGAGATGTTCCTTGGGTGACCCTTTTCAAAAATTGTTCGCGAAATTTTGATCCGTCAAGAAACATGGCTCTGGTGAATGGGGGCTTCTTGCACTATACAGAAATGAAGGAATTCTTAAAAATTCTTCTTCTCTGAAACCGCTGGTCAGATTTTGAAATAATTTCACAAAGATGTTCCTTGGGTGACCCTTTTCAAAAATTGTTTGCGAAATTTTGATCCGTCAAGAAACATGGCTCTGGTGAATGGGGGCTTCTTGCACTATACAGAAATGAAGAAATTATTGAAGATTCCTCTTCTCTGAAAACACTGATCAGATTTTGAAATAATTTCTCAGGGATGTTCTTTGGGCGACCCTTTTCAAAAATTGTTTATGAAATTTTGATATGTCAAGAAACATGGCTCTGGTGAATGGGGGCTACTTGCACTATACAGAAATGAAGGAATTCTTGAAAATTCTTCTTCTCTGAAACGGCTATTCAGATTTTAAAATAATTTCACAGAGATATTCCTTGGGTGACCCTTTTCAAGAATTGTTCGTGAAATTTTGATCCGTCTAGAAACATGGCTCTGGTGAATGGGGGCTATTTGCACTATATGGAAATGAAGGAATTCTTGAAAATTCTTCTTCTCTGAAACCGCTGGTCAGATTTCAGAATAATTTCACAGCAATGTTCCTTGAATGACCCTTTTCAAAATTTGTTTGCGAATTGTGTGTAAAATTTTGATTCATAAAAAAACACGGCTGTAATGGGCGGATCTTATTTTCACTATGGGTGCTAGAAGAAATCCGTTGAAAATCTTTTCTGAAAACACTGGAGTAATTTCAATCAAATTTGGGTGGATTGATTTCTGGGTGGCCCTCTTGAAAAATTAGTAGACTCTAGTGAAATTTTGATTTTGTGAAAAAACATGGCACAACTGGGCGTGATGTATTTCCACTATGTGTTCACATTATGTTGTACAACACCAGTGAATATGCTTTATATCAAATTAATCAGTTTCTGTTTCAATTTAGAAAAAATTCTTTAAGAATTTTCTTCTTTGAAACAAAATCCAACCAAACTTGACTGGATTGATCCCTGGCCATTTTTGGGGGACTTCTTTTGTCCCTGCAAACTCGAAGAAGTTCTTTAACCCATTACCACACAATCCCGACTTAACGACCCTGAAAGAAAAGCCTATTGAAAACATCGAGGGAAAAGGAGAAAATGCTGGTAACCAGCATTTTCTCCTTTTCCCACAATGTTTCTATCCAAACTAAAAACAAATTTCAATTTTTGAGTTACCTTTATCTTGTCGTCTGAAAGTGCTTTCAAGGAATGTTCCTAGGGTGACCTTTTTAAAAATTGTTAGGATAATTTTTATCCGTCGAAAAACAACAACCAATTGTTGGCACCTGCATGTGGTGCTCTTTTTTGACTTTTGTTTTTTAGCTCACTTGAGCACAAAGTGCTCATGGTGAACTATTGTGATCGTGCTGTGTCTGTCGTGCGGTGTGCGTCGTCTGTCGTCAGCTTTTTACCTTTAGTACGCTCTAGAGGCCACGTTTTTGGTCCGATCCCCATGAAACTTGGTCAGAATGTTTGTCTTGATAAAATCTGGGACGAGTTCGAAATTGGGTCATGTGGGGTCAAAAACTAGGTCGCTAGGTCAAATCTTAGAAAAACCTTGTGTGCACTCTAGAGTGACCCTGGAGTGAAATTTCGCCTATTGACTCAGGTGAGCGATCCAGGGCCATCATGGCCCTCTTGTTCATACTTGCATTTTCTCCGGTGAATATCTCCAAAACTATACTACCTAGGGTTATGAAATTTCATGCCTGCATACATCTCATTAAGGGGGAGTGCAGTGCACAGGAATCATAACTCTTCCTTCCTTAATTTTTGACTTATTTTCATACTTGAATTTTGTCTCGAGCATATCTCCAAAACTATATTACCTATGGCTATGAAATTTCATGCGTAGATAGATCTCAACAACTGGGAGTGCAGTGCACATGAACCATAACTCTTGTTTAATTTTTGACTTATTGCTCTTTCTTTATTTTGAAACTTTAATTTTGTCCAGTGCATATCTTCAGAACTATACTAGCTAAGGATATGAAATTTCATGCGTGGATACATTCCATCAACGGGAAGTGCTGTGCATATAAATTTCAACTCTTGCTTGCTTAATTTTTCAGTTATTGCCCTTTCTTGTTTTTTTTTCGAACTTGAATTTTGTATGATGCATATCTCTCAAACTATACTACCTCGGGTTATGAAATTTTAGGGCTGGATACATCTCATCAAGGGGTAGTGCAGTGCACATGAAATATAAATTGCTTATTTTTTATGCACCGGCATTTTCTCCTTTTCCCACAATGTTTTCTACCCTTTCCAAACCAAATTTCAATTTTTGAGTTACATTTAGTTTGTCAACTGCAAATGATTTCAATTTGGACTAGTCCAAACTTTTGCTGTGTGGTAAAGAGTTAATAGTAATACAATAATAAACAAGAGTTCCGTCAACACAAATACACTGCCATTATCTTCAATCAACAGTAAAAAAAAATATTCTGCACTACTATTTTTCTATACCTCCCCTTTATCATTATTATGCCCCAACTTTACAACTTGGGGTAAGACGGGCGTATCTTGTGACAAATTGCCGCTCTTGTTCCACTATGTGATCCATACAAATGAAAAGAAAAAAAAGTTTTTTCTTTTCTTCAAATATTTATCCTTTGTAATAGTTTTGCTTTTTGGAATGCATAATAAAGCCTTTGCTGTAAAGGTGTAACATCAAGCAAAGCTTTTGATCTGTAATTCCAGGTTCAGTGTGAAGATGACCTTGGAGATACTCTAGACTTTGGAGAAATGGAATGGGGTTCTTGCACTGAAAAGACCATTAGTTTAAAAAACATGGGCTATGCCACAGTTCCTCTACGACTTGCTATTACCTCGGTATGTCTGTTAAATTGCTTGCATTATGTTTACTCCATGTAAATGCCCTTTTAGTTTCACTGAAGAGACTATAGATTTGCCGTCAAAGATTTAGATTCGGGTTAAAATTCCTATGCGTGGTAATGGTTAGATGGCACTATGTAAGTGTAACAGATAATTTCAACTTCTAAAATGACTCAATTATGGCAATGTCAATGCAGTTTTGGCAGAATATCTCCAATTTACACCCAAGATTAGACTGTACAGAATGTGCAGTTTGATCTTGATCTGTACAGTCTTCAAAAGAAATTACAGTGGTGCTTGGCACGTTAGGGTGTTACATAAAAGGTCGTCTAGAAAGTATGACATAAGTCAGTAAAAATGAGCCTCTCTTTTTCAGACTAAAGGTTGGCATTGTTTCTGCTTTGAGCCAGAGAATCGCATGTCAGATGTTTCCATCATATCTGGCAGGCATGTTCAACAATCAGGTCAGGGTAAAACAATAGTGAACCTCAGTCTGTCTGGGTGTAAAGAACACTTTGATTACCATACTGTGAAAGTTTGGTGTCGACCACCAGAAAAACAGTGTACCAGAAGTAAGTTGCTGCCTCTGTACGACCCTTTTTGCTGAGCGATACAGTTGAATGTAATTGTGGAAGCTGATTTGAAAAACATTGTGAAAATGGCAGAATTGCTCAAAGTGATCAATTTCTATGTTTGTAAAAAGGTTGTCTACCTTTATTGTCTTTGATATTTCTCCGATAAACATTCTCCTCTTGCTTTTCACTGAATGAATGACTTGAAATCATTTTGTGTCCAATATCCAAAACTCTGAGGTGTACATCTCTCAGTGTGTTTCTGAGATAACTGGGCTGCTGCAGCTACAAGACTACACTCTGTTTAATCTACTGCTTTTTTTGAACCTATTCATCCATTACTGTCCAGGCTTATATTATAATACTGCTCATAAAAGAGTTAGAGGGAGAGGTGTACTGGAATCATGTTGTCCCCCCATAGACACATATTTGTGTCCTCTTCTCAACTTGCAGTTTACAACTAATTGGAATGAAATTTTAATTGAAGCTTTTCCACCATGGAAACTTGTGTACCTGCAGATTTCCTTATCATTGATCCACTGTCACAGTACTTGTGACACTTGGATTTTTTTTCCCCCACTATCCAGTGACATGGTGACCAGTGGTAGTAAGTGCTTGTAACAGTTCAAACCAGCTGTAAACTACAGGGGTGAACATAGTTGTATCTCTTCAGTAAGCGCTTAACCCTGTAGTAAAGAACAAAGTTTTAGAATTGTCCAAATAGACAGCATTTGCAGACGACAAGTTAAATTTGACCCATATATTGAAATTTGTCTTGGAAAGGGTAGAGAACATTGTTGAAAAAGGAGAAAATGCTATTTATCACAATGTTTTCAAATGCTGTCTTGGTTAGAGTCAGTAAAACTCAAGATTGTATGGTAAAGTTTTAAATAGTAAATAGATAGCAAGAAAGTGTCTGTTTTAGCGGTGAAAGTCATATATTTGTTTGATTTGTTTGATGTTAAATGAATACCTCAGACGGGGGTTGTAGATATGAGGCCCTTGAATTTAATTGAGTATCTTTTTGTGATAAGTGATGTTTGTGGTAAAATGCTTTTTTCTTTACAATATACAATTCTTTGTAAGACAACAAATTTTATGTTATTGATATTGGAAGTATTTGCAGGCATGAAATTATATGTGGCTCAGATCATGAGATATGTCTTTGAATGAGCAGAAGAAGGTGTGGTTGAAAGAGGAAATACTAGTCACAAGCATTGTTTCCTTTCATTATATTGTTTTAAAATGGGTTCAGGTCATTAACCCTTTGCCACACAATCCCAGGTTTTAACGACTCTGAAAGAAAACGCTTTTGAAAACATTGTGGGAAAAGAAGAAAATGCTGGTTACCAGCATTTTCTTCTTTTCCCACCATGTTTTCTAACCTATCAAAGACAGAAATCATGATTGTTACATATATTTTGTCGTCTGCAAATGTTTTCAATTTTTTCGAGTCCAAAATTTTGTCCTTTGGTAAAGAGTCAAACACTGGAGAGTTTGCTAAAGAGATAAAATGATCATTTTAGTGATGGCCCGGCAGCCAGCGGAGCAACTATCATGCAATATTGATGTAGAAGTTGATATTCCCTGTTGTAAATTTCCAAAACTGGCATCGCTTAGAATGAAAGCCACTGTGGGCGTGAAGAAGCTTCATATACAGTCCAAATTAAAAGTATGTATGAGATGATGAAACTTGATATTTGTTAAAATGGAAAATGTTTGCACACAAAAAGATAGGTGATCTCGAATGATGAGATTCATCTGCATACTAAAAAGCCCAATCATGGCAAATTTCTGGTCATTTTTGTCATTTATATGTTTTTACAAGGATATCTCACAAGTGAGCCATGTTCTGTGAAAAGGGGGCTCAGTGCATCTGCAAAAAGTATCGATCCATGTCAGCCTGCGCAGTCTGTGCAGGCTGACCTGGGCTGAAACTTTTTGCTATTTTTAAATAGTTTGCACACAAAAAGATAGGTGATCTCGAATGATGAGATTCATCTGCATACTAAAAAGCCCAATCATGGCAAATTTCTGGTCATTTTTGTCATTTATATGTTTTTACAAGGATATCTCACAAGTGAGCCATGTTCTGTGAAAAGGGGGCTCAATGCATCTGCAAAAAGTATCGATCCATGTCAGCCTGCGCAGGCTGACCTGGGCTGAAACTTTTTGCTATTTTTAAATTTTCTACATGTTAAAGGACCATTCTACTCCATGATTTAGTCCGTTGTTAAACACAATGGATTTTACGGATCCATAGTTACGTTATCATTTGCTTTGTATAGTGCATTGCAGAGACATATTAAGCCCCCTTTTGCCAGAGCATGACTCTAATATATTGGACAGGGTAGATCAAAGGTTCTACTTTATGTTCTGTAGAAAAAAAGCAATACCAGTCATCTTCAATCTGATTCTGATCAATGGATTGTTTTAAATTGAACATGATTACACAAAATGTTGTAGTAGTGAATACAAGGAACAAAGTTTTTCATTTTTAATGGTTTCTTCTCCCTCTTTCAACTCATTAACTGCTGAAGCAAATTTACCACAGGCAACTTGGAACACATCCATGTAAGTTAACGATCTTTAACATGAATGAAGGTTTTATACAAAACTATATGAAAACAGTGTGACAAACAGAAAATTTGCTATTTATGAGAAATATTGTTAATCTTTATGTTCTACATTCATTAAACTGTTACTTGTCATATGATCAAAATTAGCTTAGCTGTGATGCACGTAAGGAAAAAAATGTTCTTTTGTTCTTTTCTCGCAGTTTGAATGACTATCTTTCTTCAGCTGCATACATGTTGGATTTAAAGATGTTACAAAGATATGAGCCATACTCTGAAAAGGGGGCTAATGCATCTGCGAAAAGTATTGACTAAGGTCAGTCTGCAAATTCCACACTGGCAGACCTGGACTGAAACTTTTCGGATTCACCTGAGTGAATTTTTTTTGTTTACCTTGTTGACTTTCTCCATGATCCCATGTTTTTAAATAAATATATAGATCTATACCATTGGGGAAAATGTAGTATACTTTGATATTGTTTGGCATTTTGCTTTGAAAGGTCGTCAAACTGTCCCATCAAACAAAGCTGAGTTATAGAGAATTATAGCCATTCCACAATTGCAATCAGAGAAAATTATGGACAATCTCATGATGGCCAAATGTACTCATCAGTTACAGGTACAAACATTCCAATCAATCACAATAAAACATTTAACCATAAAATCACTTTTTACCACGATTCTTGTTATTTGACATAGAACAAAAGTGTCGGGGAACTGTCTTCAAATTCGTCGAGAAACTGCCTTGTCAGGGAAATGACTTGTTCCCGAGAGAGAGGAAATAGGGAGAAAACTTGTCCGTTTATGACATCGCATAAAGTGCCTGGTTCAGCTTATAGTGTATTTCACGAGTATGTGTATCTTATGCACCACTCTTCCTCCTTCCTGCCGAGAGTAAAACATCGTCCCACATGAAGGTATTTCCAATGATAGTTAAATTGACAAAGTTCTTTGTTCGGTTAACCAGTCGAGAGATTTATCGGTTAACCGTTTAGTAACTTTACTAACCGTTGCCATCCCTAGTTATAATGTTATAGCTTGATTGGTACAACACAATACGGAGATGCATTAAGCCCCCTTTTGCTAGAGCATGGTTCATATTTTAATTTCAAGATTGATTACTTGTTCCTTATTATATTCATGTAGGTTTATTTTTCCTTCATTTTTCCAGGAAATCCAGCTATCAGCCACACCGAACTCTAGTACAGAGACCTGTGTTAAGTTATTTAATGCTGGAAATCTCAATCTAGATATAACATTTGGTTTCACTGAGCACAAGAGTCTGTTTACAGTGGTACCAGCTCGTCTTCACATATCACCTGGCGTAGATGCTGAACTGAAGATTGGGTTTAAACCTACAGAATACAGTTCATCTAAATTCTCGTTGTGAGTAAAGTTTGTTTTTGTGTAAGATCGTGGCTGTTTCAGTTTTTTGTTTTGTCTTTTTAATTCAGAGTTAGGGCAACGTATGAAACAGGATGCATTTGAAAAAAAAAAAAATTTTCTTATCGTAGCCTTTACCAGATGATACAATATTAAGACTTTCAAATTTGCGAATGACTGAATATAACACAAAAGATAGTATATGTATGTGACTGTTTAGAAAACTTTGTGGGAAAAGGATCAAATGCTGGTTACAAGCATTTTCTCCTTTTATCACAATGTTTTCAAAAGCCTACTAGCTCAGCACCTTGAAAACATAGTATTGTTTGGTAAACGCTTTACCAAACAAAATTGTAGACTTGTCCAAATTGAAAGCATTTGCAGATGACATATTAGAGTTGGCTAAAATGGTGGTATATTTCTGTGAAAGTGTAGAAAACCTTGTGGGGAAAAAGGAGAAAATGCTGGTTACAAGGTTTTCAAAAGGCTATATCCTCAGGGTCGTTATACGTCTGGATTGTGTGGTGAAGTGTTAATGGTTGAAAGTAGAGTTTATTGCAGGGAAAGAGCACGACATGAAATCAAGATGTTACGAACATGTTTCAGGTTGTTGCTGATGATGGTGTTGCCACAAGGGCCAATGTTTGAACTTAAGCTACAGGGCAGTGTAATTCAGAAGAAATCAATCCCCTATATACTCTGTGACTGCACTGATATGGACTTTGGTGGGGTCGCAATTGGAAAAGCAGTGTAAGAAAGGATCTTGCCTTAAACCATACTTTCTAATTTTATCTTTACTTCTATTGCATTATTTTTGTGAATCTGAAGTTTTGAGCTATTTTTTTTAAACTCTTTACCACATGAGAAAATTCTACACGCGTCCAATTTTAAAGCATTTGCAGACATATTCATTGTGGCTCAAATGATGGGATTGTGGCTCAAATGATGGGATTAGTCTTTGAAGGGGTAGGAAACATTGTGTGAAAAGGAGAAAATGCTGGTTTCCAGTAAAAGGTTGAATGAAAAGGGAAGAAAGCCTGTTTCTTTGTTGGTTAAATACATATATTTTATTTCGATTTGTTTGAAAGTAAGTCTAATTTTTAAACTAACAGACTTTGACAAAAGTTTAGTGGCTACCTATCATGTCCGAAACACCATTTAACCCTTAGCCACCCAATCCCAAGTTTTAAAGATCCTAAGGAAGATAGTTATTGAAAACATTGTTGGAAAAGGAGAAAATGCTGTTAACCAGCATTTTCCCCGTTTTCCACAATGTTTTCTAACCTTTCAGAGACAAATTTCATCATTTCAGCCACATTTGACTTGTCATCTGCAAATGCTTTCAATTTGGACTTGTCAAACATTTTTAGCTCACATGAGCACAACGTGCTCAAGGGGAGCTTTTAGGATCACCCGGTGTCCGTCATTCATCGTGCGTCGTTGGTCATGCGTTGTCAACAATTCTTTAAACATCATCTCCTCCTGAACCACTGGGCCAATTTGGACCAAACTTGGCAGGAATGTTCCCTGGGAGGTCCTCTATAAAAATTGCTCACAAAATTTGATTCCATCAAAAACGCTGGTTGCCATGGCAACGAAATGGAAATTTTCTAAGAAATTCTATAAAAATCTTTTCTGAAACCGCTGGTCAGATTTTGAAATAATTTCATAGGAATGTTCCTTGGGTGACCCTTTTCAAAACCTGTTCGCGAAAATTTGATCTTTCGAAAAACATGGCTCTGGTGAATGGGGGCTACTTGCACTATACGGATATGAAGAAATTCTTAAAAATTCTTCTCTGAAACCGCTGGTCAGATTTTAAAATAATTTCACAAAGATGTTCCTTGGGTGACCCTTTTCAAAAATTGTTCACGAAATTTTGATCCATCAAGAAACATGGCTCTGGTGAATGGGGGATACTTGCACTATACGGAAATGAAGAAATTCTTAAAAATTCTTCTTCTCTGAAACGGCTGGTCAGATTTTGAAATAATTTCACAGAGATGTTCCTTGGGTGACCCTTTTCAAAAATTGTTCATGAAATTTTGATCCATCAAGAAACATGGCTCTGGTGAATGGGGGCTACTTGCACTGTACAGATATGAAGAAATTCTTAAAAATTCCTCTTCTCTGGAACCGCTGGTCAGATTTTGAAATAATTTCACAGGAATGTTCCTTGGGTGACCCTTTTCAAAAATTGTTTGTGAAATTTTGATTTGTCGAAAAACATGGCTCTGGTGACTGGGGGCTACTTGCACTATATGGAAATGAAGAAATTCTTAAAAATTCTTCTTCTCTGAAACGGCTGGTCAGATTCTGAAATAATTTCACAGAGATGTTCCTTGGGTGACCCTTTTCAAAAGCTGTTCGCGAAATTTTGATCCGTCAAGAAACGTGGCTCTGGTGACTGGGGGCTGCTTGCACTATATGGAAATGAAGAAATTCTTAAAAATACTTCTTCTCTGAAACGGCTGGTCAGATTCTGAAATAATTTCACAGAGATGTTCCTTGGGTGACCATTTTCAAAAATGTTCGCGAAATTATGATCCGTCAAGAAACATGGCTCTGGTGACTGGGGGCTACTTGTATTATATGGCCATGAAGAAATTCTTAAAAGTTCTTCTTCTCAGAAACGGCTGGTCAGATTTTGAAATAATTTCACAGAAATGTTCCTTTGGTGACCCATTTCAAAACTTGTTCACAAAATTTTGATCCGTCAAGAAACATGGCTCTGATGGGAGGGCTACTTGCACTGTGCGGACATGAAGAAATTCTTAAAAATTCTTCTTCTCTGAAACTGGTGGTCAGATTTTGAAATAATTTCACAGAAAAGTTCCTTGGGTGACCCTTTTCCCAAATTGTTCGAGAAATTTTGATCCGCAAAGAAACATGGCTCTGATGGCTGTGGGCTACTTACACTATAGGGACATGAAGAAATTCTTAAAAATTCTTCATCTCTGAAACTGGTGGTCAGATTTTGAAATAATTTCACAGAAGAGTTCCTTGGGTGACTCTTTTCAAAAACTGTTTGCAAAATTGTGATCTGTCAAGAAACATGGCTCTGGTGGTGGGGGCTATTTGCACTATAGGGACATGAAGAGGAATTTCTTAATTTTTCTTCTCTGGAATGGCTGGTCAGATTTTGAAATAATTTCACAGAAATGTTCCTAGGGTGACCTTTTTCAAAAATTGTTAGGGAAATTTTTATCCATGGAAAAACAACAGCCAATTGTTGGCACCTGCATGTGGTGCAGTGTGCGTTGTCCGTCGTCAACTTTTTACCTTGTGTACGCCGTAGAGGCCACATTTTCAGTCTGATCCTCATGAAACTTGGTCAGAATGTTTGTCTTGATGAAATCTTGGACGAGTCTGAAATTGGGTCATGTGGGGTCAAAAACTAGGTCACTAGGTCAAATCTTAGAAAAACCTTGTCTGTGCTCTAGAGGCCACATTATCAGTCAGATACTTGTGAAACTTGGGCAGAATGTTTGTCTTGATAAAATCTTGGACGAGTTTGAAATTGGGTCATGTGGGGTCAAAAACTAGGTCACTAGGTCAGATCTTAGAAAAACCTTGTGTGCGCTCTAGAGGCCACATTTTCAGTCAGATACTTGTGAAACCTGGTCAGGATGTTTGTCTTGATAAAATCTCGGATGAATTTGAAATAGGGTCATGTGGGGTCAAAAACTAGGTCACTAGGTCATATCTTAGAAAAACCTTGTTAGCGCTCTAGAGGCCACATTTCCAGTCAGATAATTGTGAAACTTGGTCAGAATGTTTGTCTTGATAAAATCTTGGACGAGTTTGAAATTGGTTCATTTGGGGTCAAAAACTAGGTCACTAAGTCAAATCTTAGAAAAACCTTGTGTGTGCTCTAGAGGCCACATTTTCAGTCTGGTACTTATGAAACTTGGTCGGAATGTTTGTCTTGATAAAAACTCGGATGAGTTCGAAATTGGGTCATGTGGGGTCAAAAACTAGGTCACTAGGTCAAATTAAAGATATACCTTGTGGGCACTCTAGAGGCCATATTTTTCGCTCAATTGACTTAAACATTGGTCAGAATATTTTTCTTAATTAAATCGCAGATAACTTTGAAATTGGGTCACCCGGGGTCATAAAGTAGGTCACTAGGTCTAATTAGCTCTTTACCAAACGACAAATATTTAGCCTGGTCCAAATAGAAAGCATTTGCAGACGACAAAATAAATGTAATTGAAAAATTGAAAATTGTTTTGGGTAGGATAGAAAACAGTGTGGGAAAAGCAGAAAATGAAAGGTTTTCAAAGGACTTCTTTCACAGGGTTGTTAAAAATCGGAATTATGTGGTTAAGAGTTAAAGCAATACCTTTTGGACACTCTAGAGGCCACATTTTTGGCTCAATTGACTTGAAAATTTGTCAAAATGTTTGTCTTGATTAAATCTTAGATGAGTTTGAAATTTGGTCACCTTGGAAAATAAACTACCGTAATTTGCTTAAATTTTGGGACAGTAAAAAATAATTAATTTTTTTCGTGTCCCAATACTTTGGTCTACAAAAAATAATTATTTTGTCAGGTGTCCCAAAAATTATGGTCAAACGAGACAATCTGTCATACTGAAAGTCACTCGCCGCTAACCCGTTGAATATTGCCGACGTTGAAATATTGGAACGTCACTGATGTCAGGTTTGCAGGGTGATCTATTTTTAGACAGATTGGAATTCCACCGATCAATTTGAGCACTAAGAGTTCAAAACTTTGCTTTTTCTCATTATTTTTGTTGATTATTAATTTGTCACTCATTATTGTCTGCATCTTTGGATCGCGATGAAGATGTTATCTTGCGTTTATAGATAAATTCACAACATATCTTACCTCCTTACATGTACGTGAGGCGAACGACGTTAATTCCACTTTGACAAGTACCTGCTCCGACCGATCTCAAATTTGATTGGTTCGTCGATCTTCGATCGATAAACCTTGGATAAAACTGTGTACCTTGATTTCTATTTATAAACATTGAACTCGATTGACCATGAATTACACGCGTGTCAACTCTGTCAACTTCGGATGTACGGTACACACGTTATTATACACGTTATGAATCTTGGATGGAAGTTTATCACACCCTTTTTACACTTACGTCGGATTTCTTTTTTATTTAGGGTTTAAATTAGACTGTCAGGTGATCGTTTTTTTTGTCTTGAATCAGGTAAGTCCCATTGAAATCGTGAGGGTTGGGAAGCATGCAAGCTTACGACGTTAAGTGTGGAGAAATAAAACTACATAGATCTACGCGAATTAGATATTTGCAAACAAAAGTTTTCAAATGGATTGAAAGAATTTTTTTTTGTCTCTAAATAGATAATCACTGTCCCAATTCTTTGGAACAAAAAATTACCGATCTCGTTTTGCAATTTTTAATATGTCCCAAATCTTTGGGTCGTGAAAAATAATTATTTTCGCGATTTTTGATGGTGTCCCAATTCTTTGGGTGTCCCAAAACATACGCAAATTACGGTAGGTCACTAGGTCAAATTAAAGAAATACCCTGTGGACACTATAGAGGCCACATTTCTTACTCAGTTGACCTGAAAATTGTTCAGAATGATTGTCTTGATGAAATATTGGATAACTTCGAATTTGGGTCACCTAGGGTCTTAAACTAGGTCACTAAGGTCAAATTAAAGCAATACCTTGTGGGCACTCTAGAGGCGACATTCTTTGCTCAATTGACTTGAAAATTTATCAGAATGTTAGTCTTAATTAAATCTTGGATGAGATTGAAATTGGGTCATCTGGGGTCATAAAGTAGGTCACTAGGTCAAATTAGAGAAATACCTTGTGGGCACTCTAGAGGCCACATTTTTTGTCTTGATGATATCTCAGAGGAGTTCAAAATTGGGTCACATAGGGTCATAAACAATGTCACTGGGTCACATTGAAGAAATACCTTGTGGGCACTCTAGAGGCCACATTTCTAGCTAAATTGACCTGAAAATTGGTCTACATATTTGACTTGATGATATCTCGGATCAAATAGAAATGTATTGTGGGCACTGTAGAGGCCACAGTTTTTGCTTAACTGACCTGAAAATTTGACAGCATGTTTGACTTGATGATATCTTAAATGGACTTGAAATTGGCTCACATAGGGTCATAATCAAGGTCACTAGGTCAGATTACAGAAATACCTTGTTGGCACTCTAGAGGCGACAGTTCTTGCCCAATTCACCTGAACCTTGGTCAACAAGTTTGTTTTGATGTCTCGGATGAGTTTGAAATGTTCACATAGGGTCATAGACTAGGTCACTAGGTCAAATTGAAGAAAGACATTTTGGACACTCCGGAGGCCACATTTTCAGCTCAATTGACCTGACAATTGGTCGGAATGTTTGTCTTAATAATATCTCAGATGAGTTTTAAATTGGGTCATTATGACCCTGGAGTGAAATTTTGCCTATTGACTCAGGTGAGCGATCCAGGGCCATCATGGCCCTCTTGTTTTGATTGGCAAGGAGATTAGCCTTTCAGCACAATAGGCATATAAATGGTTCATTGTGGACTGCATAGATCAAGATTAGACTGCACAGAATATGCACAGAATAAGCAGTCTAGGCTTCTGCTTGATTAACCAACCGTATAAAAGATAAAAACCTTTCTGAGTTCAGTGGATTGTTCTCTAACACTTTACCAAACGACAGAATTGTAGACTTGTCCAAATTGAAAGCATTTGCAGACGACAAATTAAGTGTTGCTAAATTGATAATTTCTCTTTTTCGTAGGGTAGAAAACATTGTGGGAAGAGGAGAAAATGCTGGTTACCATCATTTTCTCCTTTTCCCAAAATGTTTTCAAAAGCCTGTTCTTTCAGGGTCGTTAAAAGTCGGGATTGTGTGGTAAAGAGTTAAAGTTGTGTTAAGTATTTGTTTGCCAGTATGATCCAGGGGCAGGGGGATTAAGTTTCGAGCTAGCTGACTAATTATAATCTATACTTTCAGTGTCAAAAGGTACAGACTGATCAACAAGGGTGATGAACCTTTAACAATGACAGCAGAGGCCAGAGTGGATGATATAAAGGTGAGGGAAACAAGATTATTGAAAGATTGAGTCAAAGTCATCGTTCCCCTGCAAAATTCATATTTTTGGAGTCTTATGATAATCAGCCTGCCTGTCCTTGGACATGCATTTAGGTATATTTGCCAGCTCCTTTCTCAGGTTTGCTGTCATGGTGTAAAAATGTAACTCTTTACCAGATGACAAAATTTCAGACTTGTCAGTATTGACAAATCTTGCTCGACTGATTGAGTTTTTACCTATAGAAAACGTTGGAATTTTGGAGAATGCTGGTTACCAGCCTTTTCTCCTGTTCTCACAATATTTTCAAAACTGATCCTCCTCAGGGTCATTAAAACTTGTGATTGTATGGTAAAGAGTTAAGATGTCTGCTAGTAAACATTAAAGAACTATCTCCCCTTCTAATTGAATATACTTACACATAATGATCTGATAAAAGGTAGGTGGAGTTCCCAATTCCCAGAATGACAACCTGCATTATTTAAACTCAAAAAATGCACCTTTAACCCTTTCCCAAACGACAAATTTTGGACTGGTCCAAATTGAAAGGGTTTGCAGACGACAATTTTAAATTTCATGAAAATGACAAAAAGTTCTCAAAAAGGGTAGAAAACACTGTGGGAAAAGGAGAAATTGCTCGTTACGAGCAATTTCTCCTTTTCCCACAGTGTTTTCAAAAGACTTGTACTGCAGACATGTGAAAACCGGGGCTTGTTTGGGATAGGGTTAAGCTGAATTCAGCCATCCAGTTTCTTTACACTTGCAGAGAAAGATGCATTTTGTATTATTTATTGTTGTTACATGAATAACTGATTAATAGAAAAAAGTCTTTACCACACAATCCATTATCCTGACATTTAACAACCCCACAACCCTAACAGAGGGGGCTTTTGAAAACATAGTGGGAAAAGGAGAAAATGATGGTAACCAGCATTGTCTCCTCTCTCCTCTATGTTTTCTGCCCTATCAAATGCAAATTCCATCATTTGAGCCACATTTAAATTGTCGTCTGCAAGAACTTCCACTTTGGCAAAGTCTACATTTTTGCCATGTGGTAAAGAGTAAAATGGTAAGAAAAATGATTGCATATCTTAATTTTGTTTTTCTTTTATTTGCTTGTAGTTATTGCTCTCACCCAACCCATCGTCGATTGGAAATAAGAAAATTGAGTTGTATCTACCTCCTGGAGAAACCCTGCCAGTTTATGCAGAGTTCTCACCTACACAACCGGTGTCTTTAACTGGTAAAATTGTCATGAAACCAAAGGATGACATCACAAAATATGTGGTAAGGCATTTTTTTTTTTTTTTTTTTAGGGGTATGGCATATGTTATAGTTATGTGCAGGATGCATGTTTGACATTATTCTTTATCAGGTGAGAAAATTTTTAGACTTATCCAAATTTTAAATGACGAAAGTGACTTATATGATGGGATATGGATTTTAAAGGATAAAAATATTCTGGGAAAAGGAGAAATTGCTAGCAACCAGCATTTTTGCCTTTTCTCACAATGTTTTTAAAATACAGGATTGTTTGGTAAAGGGTTAAACTGGCTAATGCTGACAGATATCTAACCTCTGCCAGAACACATACTCTGTTTAAATCATTATCTCGGGATAGTAAGTAGCATACAGAAGGCAACTTCAAAAACATTGTTGGATCATATATGAACGTTTTATTCTTGAGTATTATGTAAAAAGGTTATGGCAAACGGAGAAATTGCTTGTGAACCATTTCTTCTGTGAAGAAGTTTTCAAAAAGTGCTCTGCTGCAATATGCAAAATATTGTGTACAGCAGGAAATGTGTTAATGTTTGTCTGAAAGTCATCCACTGCAAGTTCTTCAGATTTGTCCACGTGAGGTAAAGACTACCTTCAAAAAGTTCAAATATGTCTTATATAAAAAAATTGAATTAATTCTTTCATGTGTTTGAATGTATTTCAGGTGAAGGTGCGTGGGTATGGTGGAGTGAGTAGGTTAAGTTGTCCAGACTCAACAACAAACATACAGGGATATCCATGTGTGTGTTTGGATGATACAAGGATGAATGAACTGTATATACGTAACATTGGTGCTCAAGCAGCTAATGTGAAATTGGCTTTATATAGTGGTAACTTTGTAGTTGCTGTTTCTTCCATATCCTATTCTATTTGTTTTTATTTTGCTGATATTTGCCGAGCCCCAGTAACCCAGTCGATTGTATACAGGACTTGAGAACAGGGGGTCACTTGTTTGATCCCTGGCTCAGCCAATTTCTTTCCAAGGATTGATGATAGTCATTGCGACAGGATTCATTCCTTTGTCACCGCTGACCATTGTTTTGACTATGGTTATGTTGGAAAGCAGCCAGTGGTTTGAAAAGAAAATTGTGCATAATACTGGTAAGAGAATCTCCAGGAACAGGGATAGGTGCAATGGCCTCCGCTGTATGACTGAAATAATGTGGAAAACGGCGTTAAACACCATACAATCAATCAATCATTTTGCTGATATTGGCAAATACATTGATCGGTTTGGGTAATTATGGTAATTTCTTGTAACTCAACTGAACTTTTGTCAGTTTTGATCAGCATTTTCTCCTTTCTCTACAATGTTTTCCACCCTTTTGAAGACAATTTCTATTGTTTTAGCCACATTTAATTTGTCATCTGCAAGAGGTTTGGATTTTGACATGTCCAAAACTTCGCCATTTAGTAGATTTAAAGGGGGAGTGGGGAGATTCATTCAGAGTTTCGATCAAGATATGACCTAAGCTGTTAAACTGGCGTTAAACTCCAATACAAACAAACAAAGCATTCATAGTTTATTATCATACAAAACTTCAAACATCTCTGAATTTAGTAGGGCAGTGGTTTGCAAATCATTCATAGATAAGAAAGGGAAGTGCATGGGAAATAGTATATTTTCATCAAGTGATACATAGCCTCATAACCCTTTGCCAGACATTCCTGTGTTTTGTCAACCCTGGGAACGAATAATTTCGAAAATATTGTGGGAAAGAACATACTGGTATCCAGCATTTTCTTCTTTGCCCACAATGTTTTCTTCCCTATCAAAATGTACCTTGATTTGAGGCACATTTAATTTGTCATCTGCAAAATGCTTTCAGTTTGGTCAAGTTTAGAATTTGTTATCTGGTAAAGAGTCAACTCTACCAGACCACAATTTTAGACTAGTCCATATTCTAAACTTCTGTCGAACATATTTGAGGTAGCTCTACCTTTTTTCTTTGGAAGGGTAGAAAATATTTTGGGAATAGAAGAAAGTGCTGGTGACCAACATTTTCTCCTTTTCCCATGGTATTTTCAAAGGCCTTCAACTTCAGGGTTGTTTAAATTAGGGATTGTGTGGTAAAGGGTTAAAGTATTTTTAGATTTATGCCAGAATTTCACAAAGGCTTATACACATTTTACTTGCAGTTTAATATTAACACTTTCAGATCTCAAATGTTCCCAGAGACTAACCAGTGGTCAGACTGTGATACAACCTAGTGAATTTGTGATAGAAGCTCAACAGAAAAAGGTACTAGAGCTAGTAACCAGTCTGTCTCAAAGGGAACTAGCAGCAAAATGTGATGCAACTGGACTTTATGCTGTGGTCAAGTTATCATATAAAGATGTGGTAGATTCAGCAAAACCACATGGGTGAGTAATATTATGGTGTGCTAATTTCAAGTAAGTTGTAATATATGAGTGGTGCTCTGGGAAAAGGGGTTTTAATGCACTTCCATGATACACTACACACCAAGCAGGTCATCACATGATTATAGATTTAAAAATATTTAACTACGCACTGGATCATGAAGAAAATTTACTAATCTATGTCGGCCTGCATGGACTTTGCAGTTTGACATGAGTCGATACATATTACAAATGTGTTGAAACCCCTTTTCACAGAGCATGAGTTGTGATACATAAATTTACAAAATACCCTGCCAAATTGATATTAAAGAAATGACTAAAATAAGAGCAAATTATGTCAAGTATATTGGTATTTAAGTAGGGTTTTAATGTCTTAACTCTTTACCAAATAACAAAATATAAGACTTGTCCAAATTGAAAGAATTTGCAGATGACAAACAAAAGGTGGTTCAAATGATGGAATATAAGTCTGAAAGGATAGAAATCATTGTGGGGAAAGGAGAAAAATGCTGGTTCCCAAAATTTTCTCCTTTTTTTTCACTGTGTTTTCAAAAGCCTTCTCTGTCAAGGTTGTTTAAACCTAGGATTGTGTGGTAAAGGTTTAACAGGGATCAGAGAAGCAGACAATGTAGACAAACATCTCATGTGTTTGTAGTCTGATCTTTTTGTGCACTTACAAGCATACAGTCATGTATGGCAGATTATGACTGAACTGTCCTCCTAAATATTTTGTTTGAAGTGTTACCTTGAATTAATATGATCTTAGAGTTAATTAAATCTGTTTGAGCCATGGGGTTTAATGCATCTGCAAAAAACATCAACCCAGGTCAAGCTGAGCAGTTGGCACAGGTTAACATGGATCAAAACAGTTCGCATTTGGTTAATTTTCTGCATGTCCAAGGACCTTTCTACGTTGGGATTCAGTTGGTTATTTGACAAAATCGTTTTTGTTTAATACATAATTATGTGATGGCTAGCTTGGTACAAGTATAATAGATCTCGGAGATGCATTGAACAACCTTTTGTCAGAGCACGGCTTATTTCTTTTATGCACTGCAATGGATTTTTGTTATATACCTAAACACTTGTGCCAGTCTGCCTTGCCTTCTTGCCTTTTGCTGTGATATATACAGAGAGGATGAAAGGGCTTCTTGATGGGTACTTTCAAACATCATGATTTTTGGTTTTATTCCATGGGCATGTGTCAGTAGATACTGTCAAACCTCATGCTTTTTGGTTTTATTCTGTATCATGCGTTTGTTAGTTTCGATAACAATTTTCAGATCTGATTTGATTATTGGAATACTTCTGAACAATCAGCCAGCAGACCAGGTTTCCAACACCTACACACCTTGTAAATCTACCCAGAGATTTCCCCAGTCATCAAGAGTCTCACAACCGTTAAAGGATACAACATCATACAGGTATGTTTCCCTTAACTTCTTAACTCTTTTACAAAATGACATAAATGAAGACTTGTCCAAACTGAATGCATTTGCAGACGAGAATTGAAATGTATCTCAAATGATGGAACTTCTCTTCGACAGGGTAGAAAACATTGTAGGAAAAGGGGAAAATGCTGGTTACCAGCATTTTCTCCTTTCCGACAAAGTTTACAGGAGGCTTCTTCCTCAGAGTCATTTTGTGGTATAGGGTTAAAGCCTTCCTTTAATTTCAAGGTTCCCAGTATCTTAATCATCAATGAGCCAGCCCTTTACCAATTCTGAGTTTAATGATCGGAAGAAAGAAGGCTGTTGAAAACGGTAGGAAATGGAGAAAATGCCGACAGCATTTTCCTCTTTTCCTATTATGTGTTCCATCCTCTCAAGGACCAATCCCTTTATTTCAGTAATATTCATTTTGTCATCTGCAACTGCTTTCAATATGGAGGAGTCTAAATTTTGTAACTGATAAAGGGTTAACCAGAGTTCCAGATAGAGGGACTGATTTTGATTTCAAAATTGAAAATATTAGTTATTCTCCAATAAACCCTATGTTATGGGTAGGGTTTGGAAGAGAAATAATGGATTTAGAATATCATCACTCCCTTTTATCTGGAGCTCTGGGTTAACCCTTTACCGTGCAGTCCCAACCTTTAACGAAACTGAGGGAGAACCCTTTTGGAAACATTGTAGGGATAGAAAAAAATAGTAGTTACCAGAATTTATTCCTTTTCCCTCAATGTTTTCTTTCCTTCATGTGAGAAATTTCATGATTTAAGTAACATTTATCACTTGTAAATGCTTTCAATTTGGACAAAGCTAGAATTTTGTTGTATGATAAAGGGTTAAATAATAATGTAGGTGCTGGTAATAATTGTAAAATTTCAACTAGTTTTATACAGCACAACATTTATTAAAAAATTCAAATTAACTGTTTCATGTAACACAAAGTAATACATGTTTTTTGTACAATGCTCATTTTGAATCACTAAAAGAAATTAAGTTTGGAAAGAAGCTTTAAGGTTTAAAGATCTTAAAGATAGATTTATTAAACTTTCCATGGTGAGAGATCTTGATCTGCAGATTATGTGAGTACCTTTTGCTCATGGTAGAGAAAGAAAATGATCAAAGTAATTACATATGTTTAGGTACATTGATGATGACACAGTGGTAATGACATGAGTGATATTTTTTGATAGAAATTTTTTTTTACTCCACAATCGTACCAGAAGTCAAACAGTTGCTCATAGATTCTTTATCCAGTGGCGAATGATTTTCTAAGTAGACCACATACTTAAACTATAGACTCAGGTGGAAAAGTTTGTTTTCTTTTTACTATCAGCTCTATATAAGTTACCTGACAAGCCGGGTAGCTGAGTCGGTAACATACTTGGGTTGAAACCAGGGGTTGAAGGTTCCAATTACCATCTTAGCCAATTGTTTTGATGATAGTTATTGTTACAGGATTCATTCTTCTCTACGCTGATCATTGTTTCAACAGTGGTTGTGTGGAAATTAGCCAGTGCCTTAAGAAGAATATTGTGCAAAGGACTGTTTAAAGAAACTCCATGAACACATAGATACCAGTAGGTGCACTGGCCGCTGCAATATAAGTGAAATCACGTTGAAAAAACAAACATACCTAAATTGTCTATTAAATGAATACTGATTTGTTCTAGTCATAACTAATTTTTTGTATTAAATATTTTCTGTATTTAACAGAACTATGGACAATGTCAGCTCAGTCAGTTCAGATAATGATTCATGGAATGTTACACCTCAGGATCTGATTTTATACTGCTCAAAAAAAGGTATGACAATCTGTGTCTTTGTCCTATTTGTGTGTAGTTAACACTATACCGCACAAAAAATTTTAAGTGTCTTAAGTTCAAAGCATTTGAAGACAAAAAATAGAATGTAGCTCAAATGATTGGATTTATCTCAGAAAGGGTAGAAAGCAGTGTGGGAAAATGAGAAAATTGAGTTACTAGCATTTTCTCCTTTTCCCACAATGTTTTCAAGAGCTTTGTTCATCAAAGTAGTTAGAACCTGGGATTTCATGGTAAAGGGTATTACTTCTTACGGTCACCTTCTTGTGCCTTGCAGCAGAGAATATTTGAAAGGACAAATTACTTGTAATGATTGCTTGAACTGAGAAAGTTTTCTCTCTGCCATAATGTTTTCACATGTATTCATGTTTTAATATTAAATCTTGATAAAAGTTGGTTTTTCAAAGTATATGAGGATGTTTTCAAAGTCGCCAGCTGTAAATTTGTTTCAGGAGCTGATTTTTTTAGAATGAAAGAATTAAGAATTAACATGAAAGCAAAGCTGGTAACCAGCATTTTCTCCTTTTCCCATAATGTTTTATTCTCTATCAAAGATAAAGTTTATGTTTTGAGTTGCATATAATTTGTCATCTGCAAATCCTTTCAATTTGGATAACTCTAAAATTTTGTTGTTCATTAAAGAGTTAAGCAGTTTGTTTATAGAAGGATAAATACCGAGATATAGACTATTTTTTGGATCATAGTGTACTTTAACTCTTTACCAAACGACAAAATTATAGACTTGTCCAAATTGAAAGCATTTGCAGACGACAATATAAATGTGACTCAAACATTGCAATTTAGTTTTTGAAGGTCAGAAAACATAGTGGGAAAAGGAGAAAATGCTGGTAACCAGCATTTTCTCCTTTTCTCACCATGTTTTCAAAAGCTTCCTTTCCCAGGGTCATTAAAAGTCGGGATTGTGTGGGAAAGAGTGAAGCTAAAGCAGTAAGACTATGACTGTATTGACTATATTTTAGGAAGTTGTGATCAAACGAGAATGTGCAACATTATCAACAACACAAACAAGGATCTGAGGTAAACCAAATTTTTTTATATATGGTTATACTTTACATGTAGTTAGTAATTGGTATACCCCAACAAAACATGTTTTAAGTGTATACAGGCTGTCCTGTCTATCCATCTTCATTATGCAGTGAGTGCATTTCTGTTGTGAACTGTTCTCACAGTTTTGCTGTTACGGCATTTGTCATTAATTTGGCCTTGAAAAGCCATTTATACAGTACATGTACATGATTTTATTATAAGAAAAATTCATATAACTGTTAGTTGACATTCGGCATTGTGCGTGCCACCATGCACGAACAAGCAGAATTGTTGATCTTTCATTTGTGTTGAATGATTTTCTCATTTAAGAGTTATATTTCCACATATGTCTTTTTATATTTGTAAGAGTGTATATCAGAAAGTAGCTGGTGATTTGAAAGAGTGTTGTGTATAGTGCTGGTTTAAAAATTCTAGAAGCACATTGATGGGTGCAACAGTATTATTGAAACACGGTAAAAAATCATGTTAAAACCAAACCAACATTTTGATGGTCTATCAGAACAAAGAGATTTTTCATTATTGCTGAAAAACAAAAATTATAATTACGAGCCATGCTCTGTGAAAAGGGGTCCAAATGCATCTGTAAAAAGTATCAATCCATGCCAGCCTGGGCAGTAAGCACAGGCTGACATAGGTCGAAACTTATTGCTTTAGGTCAATTTCCTGCATATCAAAGGACCAGTGTAGCTCATGATTCAGTCAGTTGTTATACAAAATGGATTTTATGGATCCATAACACTGTGATGAATTGCTTTGTGTAATGCATCATGAAGATGCATTAAGCCCCCTTTCCCCAGAGCATGGCTCATCGATTGGCTTCTTCCACCAACAAGTAGAGCACCTACAAGTACGTCTGGGCTTCAGTGAAGAAAAGTGTTAAAGTTTTGTATTTTTACAGGTTTGAAATATCATGGCCTGGTGACATGCTTTCAGTTGTACCTGGACAAGGCTTGGTAAAACCTAGGTATGTGCTAGATCTCTTTATTTGATTAATACAGAAGGAGCTATTATTGACTTTGACCAACCAACTGTATGTCATGGCTTTTACTCTTTGCCAGAAGACAGATTTAGACTTTTCAGAATGAAAAGTAGATGCAGACAACAAATTTTATCTGCCTCTGATGACTGGATTCATTTTTGAAAGAAACAATATGTAAAAAGGAGAAAATGCGGGTTACACAACCAGCATTTTTTCTGTTTCTGACAATGTTTTTGAAAGATTTCTGTATGGTCATAAAAGCAAGGGCTTATCTGGTAAAGAGTGTTTATATTAGCTTATGAAATATCTAAATGCAATGGCCATGTTTCGTTATCTGTGTTAACCCTTTCCCAAACAAGCCCTGGTTTTCACGTGTCTGCAGTACAAGTCTTTTGAAAACACTGTGGGAAAAGGAGAAATTGCTCGTAACGAGCAATTTCTCCTTTTCCCACAGTGTTTTCTACCCTTTTTGATAACTTTCAGCCATTTTCATCAAATTTAAAATTGTCGTCTGCAAACTCTTTGAATTTGGACCAGTCCAAAATTTGTCGTTTGGGAAAGGGTTAAGGGTTATAAAAACTCATTGCTAAACTTAATCTGGTACCACAAAGTCACCAAATATTACACTTTGTATATTCTTTGCACAAACTTTCCATGGAATTGGTTTGTCTTTTTCAGAGAGAACACCTATGTACAAATATTTCCATCTAGTAAAGCATCCAACATGTTAGACCAGTTACCCTGGTCCGGCAAGGTAGCTGTTATGTCAAATGATGTTGTAAAGGTGCGTATCCGTGTTGATTCCTTTCTATGAATTTTTTGGAACAAGTGAAACTTGCAATCATATCACTATGTTTGAGATACATTTTTTTTGTTTGGTCTGCAAATACTTTCAATTTGGACTAGTCTTAAATTTTGTTGTTTGGTAAAGGGTCATTACAGGTGGTTTCTGAGACTAGTATCCTGCATTTTCTGATTTTCACACAATGTTTTCTACCCTGTAAAAGACAAATCCAATCATTTGAGCCATATTTAATTTTTCATCTGCAAAATCTTTCAATTTTGAGAAATCTAAAATTTTGTCATTTAGAAAAGAGGTACATTTAATCAATTAGTGTTATGTATCCCTTTTTTTTCCTACACAGATCATAAAAGTGAATTTAAGACATGATTCCTCTGGGGATGAAAATGAACCTGTACAGGAAGACTCGAGACTGGTTCCTGTGTCCATCAGTATTCCACAGACTGGTTCCAGTTCTAACAAACTGGGTCATCTTGAAGTGTCAAGGACCAAGGTCATGTTTACACAGACATGTGTTGGTAAAGTCTCAGAGGAATCACTCTGGTTAAAGAATGATGGACCAGATATGTTGAGATGGATGTTTTCATCGTTTGCTAGTCCTTACCTTCAAAAGGTGAAGAGTTTCTTTTTGTATTTCTGTGATATGTTGACCTAAAGTGTGTGTGTATTTCCTTAAGTTCCTGGGGTCACTGTAGATCAAGATCAGACTACATATTTTAGTCAGATCTTTATTATACCCCCGCAAACAAAGTTTGTGGGGGGTATACTGGAATCAGCCTGTCGGTCGGTCGGTCATGCGGTCGGTCGGTCTGTCTGCAAAATCTTGTCCGGACAACTCCTCCTACAGTTTCTGTCTGATTCACTTTAAACTTGGCAGAAGTGTTCATTAGGAGCTGTAGATGTGCAAGACATACATTTTGTAAAAATTCCATCAAGAATTACTGAGTTATTGCCCCTGATTTGACTTAAAAATGCTTGTCCGGACAACTCCTCCTACAGTTTCTGTCTGATTCACTTTAAACTTGGCATAAGTGTTCATTAGGAGCTGTAGATGTGCAAGACACACATTTTGTAAAAATTCCATCAAGAATTACTGAGTTATTGCCCCTGATTTGACTTAAAAATGCTTGTCCGGACAACTCCTCCTACAGTTTCTGTCTGATTCACTTTAAACTTGGTAGAAGTGTTCATTAGGAGTTGTAGATGTGCAAGACGCAACTTTCGTGAAAATTCTATGAAGAATTAATGAGTTATTGCCCCTGATTCACATTTAAAATGCTTGTCCGGACAACTCCTCCTACAATTTCAGTCCGATTCGCTTTATACTTGGCAGAAGTGTCCATCTGGAGTTGTAGATGTGCAAGACACACATTTTGTAAAAATTCCATCAAGAATTACTGAGTTATTGCCCCTGATTTGACTTAAAAATGCTTGTCCGGACAACTCCTCCTACAGTGTCTGTCTGATTCACTTTAAGGAGGTCTTTTCTGTCATATGTATAGTTGGCCAACATTATGCGAAAAGGCACCTTTGGACATTTGCAACAAGTTTGGATCCAGACCAGCCACTGTGTCTCAGACATATTATCAGATCATGGTCTGCACTTTTTTACACTCATTTAGTTTTGTGTCCAATTAAATTGATACTTTGCATAAATATTCACCAGGAGCAGTAGAGGTTCAAGATGCATTTTTCTCAAATGTTTGCCAAATTAATTACCCCTGAATTTACTCAAAACTTCTTGTCCAGAGAACTGTTCCTTCAGTTTAAGTCTTATTCACTTGATATTTGTCATGATATTCACCAGGAGCAGTAGATGTGCAAAGCACAAATTTCATGAGTGTTGGCCTAATGATTACGGAGTTATTGCCCCTAAATTGACATTGCAGAGTTATTGCCCCTGTGACATGAAATATAGGGGCGGGGCTATTTATCACCTTTAGTGATAGTTATTCTAGTTCTGTCTGCTTTGTTGGGATATTTTTGCCATAAAGGACCCTTTTTGATTCGAAGGTTGACCCATTTCTATTAGTAAAGGCCAGACATTTGAAGATAAAGAAAAACACATTTTTTCCACTTACAGAAAACACTGTGGGATTTGGAACAATTGCTTTTTACAGTTGCTCCCTTTCCCACAATGTTTACTCAAACTGTACTCTGTATGGGTGTAACAGACTGTTTTTTATGCCATAGTGGATTACTGGAAGAAGTTGTGTTTTATGGGGTTATATAGTTTTTTTTTCTTCTTCATTGAATTATTGTTGCCCTTTTATACTTATAATAGAAGATTGATAATTTCTTTCATTTTTGTAATCTTTTATTCTTTTGAGCCATGTTGTGTGAAAATGGGGTTTGGTGCATCTGCGCAAAGTATCTATTCAGATCAGCCTGTGCAGGCTGAACTTGGTCATCAGTTTGCTATTGGTCAATTTTCTGCAAGGCAAAGGACCAGTTTATATTGTAATTTAGTTAGTTGTTGGACAATATTGATTTTATGGATCCATAATTTTGTTTTCACTTGTTTGGTATGATGGATCAAGGAGATGCATTAAACCCCATTATCCCAGAGCTACTGCTATTTTTTGTCTCCACAGTTTACATTTGTGGTTGATCGAAAATTTGACAGTAAGCTGTCTTTCACATGCTTGAGACTCTTACTTAGATTTTGTTTAACCCTTTACCACACATTCCCGACTTTCAATGACACTGAGAAAGAATCTTTTTGAAAACATTGTGGGAAAAGGAGAAAATGCTGGTAATCAGCATTTTCTCCTTTGCCCACTATGTTTTTTATCGTTCCCAAGACAAATTGCAATTTTTGAGTCACATTTATTTTGTCTTCTGCAAATGCTTTCAATTTGGACTAGTCTAAAATTTTCTCGTTTGGTAGAGTTAAGCTGTCTCTCCCTTCTCCCATCTCATTTATTCATTTATTGTTCTCTAATATACAGACTGCTGATAAAACCAAAGAGATGTTCCGTGTTTCTTACAAAGTGTTTGATTTCTCAAGGCAGTTTGGTAAACTAAATGGTCATGATACAGTACAGGTAAGCAGAAATATTTTACCTAAGTAGTCCATTCCAAAGCTTATTAGTCCCCTACTGTCCGTCTGTCCGTCAGTCCGGCAATTCAGTTTTCCGGACTTTTTTTCTAAACACTGGTACATGAGCTGAGTTTTAGTGTGTAAGTCACCCACCATCACTTACAGATCAAGTTCGACTTTCGTTCCAGTCCACTGGTTTTTCACGGATTTACGGGCCTTGGACTTACAAAATTTCACTGATAAATCAGTTTTCTGGACTTTTTTCCTAAACGCTGATAGGTATTGATCTCAGATTTGCTGTGTAACTCAAACCACCATTACTTACAGATCAAGTTCGACTTTCGTTCAGGTCCACTGGTTTTTCACAGATTTACGGGCCTTGGACTTACAAAATTTCACTGATAAATCAGTTTTCCTGACTTTTTTTTCTAAATGCTGGTAGATATTCACCTAACTTTTGCTGTGTAAGTCAACCACCATTACTTACAGATCAAGTTCGAGTTTCATCCCGCTCCACTGCTTTTTCACGCATTTACGCGCCTTGGACTTACAAAATTTCACTGATAAAACATTTCTCCGAACTTTTTTTCTAAACGCTGCTACATATAGAGCTGATTTTTTGGTGTGTACATCAACCACCATGACTTACACATCAAGTTTGAGTTTCGTCCCGCTCCACTGCTTTTTCACGCATTTACGGGCCTTGGACTTACAAAATTTCACTGATAAAACATTTTTCCGCACTTTTTTTCTAAACGCTGCTACATGTAGAGCTGATTTTTGGTGTGTACATCAACCACTATGACTTACACATCAAGTTTGAGTTTCGTCCCGCTCCACTGCTTTTTGATGCATTGGACTTTAAAAATTTCACTGACATACCAGCGATACATACGGCCAGTAGGGGACTGTGTATTGCTATGCAATACTATCAGAATGCTTGTTAATATTAACTTCGAGTCATACCTAGACAATGGGCATTCTAGTGGTATGTTAGAATGCATATACCTTGTTAGAGTTAACAGAATTCCAGTTTAAATTTTATACTGGCTACTTGTCTTTTAAAGGAACGCTTAGCCTTTACTATGACAGTAACAACTGGGCTTGAAATATGGATGATCAACATATATTAAGGTCAGTTCAATGAATACATTTGAATACATTGTTACCAAGGGAGAAATAACCCACTAATTAATTTAGCTCAGCTGTTCTCGAAGCAAAAATGAGGTATTTTCATAGCCTTGTGGTTGTCTGGGTCTGCATTGTCGTGTGAAAACTTTTTCACTAATCTCTTCCAATATTTAGTATTTTTGCTTTATACTTGGTCGAGTTGTTAATTAGCTAAAGGAGAACCTTAACAACAAAGGCAGGTAACCTTTGAACAGTTTTGACACAGCTATGCCTCTTTTTCAACTTAGTTTTCACTGAATAAAGCAACTGCAGCCAATCTTTGGCACCTGCGTGAGGTGCTGTTGTTTCAACAATTGTCCAATAATGTTTTCAACAGTTGTCTGTTAAAAGGTGAAATAGGTAGTCTGCAGGTGATAATATGCTTGTTGTCATCATTTTGAAAGCTAAATTTGAGAGAATGGGTAGAGAAAATAGTTTTCTGAATGAATGTCAAAATTATTTCAGCTGACAGTTCAGTTTATGCCAAGATCATCTGGGACTTTCTCACAGTATTGGGACTTACAGTTCACCGGAAATTCTGGTGGTTCTAACACGGCACACAGACAGGACTTTATACGCATTCATTTGACTGGAGAGGTAAGAAAAATATACATTCTGTTGATGGATGGAATGGAATTTGACCTTGATTAAGACTGATACAACCCTTGATCAAATGACCCATGTTTTAAGAACCCTGAGGAATAAAGGGCTTTTGAGAACATTACAGTAAACAGCATTTTCTCCTTTTGCCACAATGTTTTCTACCCTTTTAGAGACAAATCATTTGAGCCATATTTCATTTCTCAATCAGCAGATGCTTTGGATAAAGACAAGTCTAAAATTTTTTTGTTTGAGTATCGCTTCAAAGGCAAATCTACAAATACCGTACCATGTTTGATTTTTCATCGACAAATGAGCCATGCTGTGGCAAAAGGGGGCTTAATGCATCTCCGTGATGTATTGTGCCAGGGCCAGGTAAGCCATCACATAATTATGGATCTATAAAGTCAATTTTGTCTTACAACCGGCTAAATTGTGAGGTAAACTGGTCCTTGGACATACAGAAAATTGACCAATAGTGAAAAGTTTCGGCCCACGTCAGCCTGCGCAGATACATTAAGCCCCCTTGGCTCAAATGTTTTTAATTTTGAAAAGTTTAAAATTTTATTGTTCTGGTAAAGAGCTGTACAATTACAATGAAGCCTAATTTTAGACCTAACATCAAACCTTTACCAAACAACAAAATGCTAGACTGGTCCAAATTGAAAGCATTTGCAGACGACAATTTCAGTGTGGCTCAAATGGAGAAAATTGTCTATGAAATTGTAGAAAACATTGTGGGAAAAGGGGAAAATTCTGGTTACCAGCATTTTCTCCTTTTCCTACAATGTTTTTTAAAAGACTTCTGTCTTAGGGTCGTTAAAAGTTGTTATTGTGTGGTAAAGGGTTAAACCCTTACTACACAATCCCAACTTTTGACAACATTTGGGGAAGAGGAGAAAATGCTGGTAGCCAGCATTTTCTCCTTTTCCTACAATGTTTTTTACCCTTTCAAAAACAAATATCAAATTATATTGTCTGCAAATGCTTTCAATTTGGAAAAGTAAAAAAAATTGTTGTTTGGTAAAGACTTAACCCTTTACCAAACAGTCTGGTATTTTAATTACGCTCAAGAATAAAGCTTTTGAAAACATCATGGGAAAAGGAGAAAAAGCTTTTAACCAGCATTTTCTCCATTTCCCGTAATGTTTTCCATCCTATCAAAGACAAATGCCGTCCTTTGAGACATATTTAATTTGTGGTCAGTGTCTGCAAGTGCTTTCAATTGGGACAATTCTCTCATTTTGTCATTTTGTAAAGGGTTAACTAGTAAAACTCACAAATAAACTGTCCACAGGAATTGAAACTTTCTCTTGTTTTATATGGAAAATACTGTGTAGATAAGGAGCAATTGTTTGTTGCATACATGTCAGGGGTGTGGAAATACTATGCCCGACTCGTCCGACTCGGGGAAAATTCAGCGTCGGACAAGTGAATTTTTTCAGTCTAGTGGTCTGCAGACAAGTAGAAAATATGAGGAAAATTTTGAAACAAGAATCTGTTGTATATACATATCCAGTGAAATATGTATGCTCTCACTTCGTACAAAATGACATTTCGAATGATTAACAGTGTCTTGAGATGATCCCTGACTTCTGGAAACCCAAAATACACATTTTGTCTATCTCCGCTTTCACCACATTAGACAAATCGGTAAAATATGCGGCTGTTGTTGCACGTCGATTTTTTTGAAAATGTGTAAACACCTTCAAGATCATCATTATGGATTAAAATAATTTCATTGGTATGATTTTAGCACCGATTCAGAGATCTTTGATGACAATGTCGCACACGTGAAAATTTTAGCCTTTAATCTGATTTAAACAGCTTTGGTGCGAAATGGGCTGTGATTTAACACCTCTGCCGGAAAGTTGTCTCAGTATTCAAAAGTTTTCGATTCAGCGATCAGTTTGTGCGTAAAATTGGAGAAAAATCAAATTTTCGATGCAAACGGAAGTGGGAAGTCTGAGACTCTGAACCATGTGGCGGCTCCAATCGTAAAAGCAGACCGTGACAAGAAATATGACAAAAACATTTTTTTCAATGAGGCATTCTTGAAAGAATTCCCATGGTTGAATGCAGACGATCGTAACAATATTTTTTAACGTTTGTGGAGAGTATCCCCATGTTGCAGACATGTCACTTTATGTGTACCTTTTAATTACAATAATTTTATTTCGGACAAGTGAGCCACACTGGCGGACAAGTAGATTTTTGTAATTTACTTGTCCGTGGACAAGTAGAAATTTCTAAGTTTTCCACACCCCTGCATGTTAACTTGTGTTCTGCTAGGACGTTAAACTGTATCTTATTTTCATGGTAATAAGTTCATACAAGTGTTTGACTGTATTTCAGAATATTTTTTCTTTTTCATAGGCTTTTGAAGAACCAGAATCCCAGTCTAAAGCAGCAAGTATTACTAAGGACATAATACAAAGGTAGACAGCATTAGTAGTTTTCCTGTTACAATCAGTAATGTAGTTTCGAAAGTGCACAGACCATAGTTCTATCATAGATACAGATAGTTTTGTAGGCATACCATTCTTTTTTCGGTGTTTCTGTTTGAATAAAATTTTACTGAGTCCATGGGACCCGGTGCAGCTGCAAAAAATGAGTCCCATTGTGTTCCTTCTGAGTCCCATTTTTGCTTGCATAAATCATCTGTTTATTAAGGCCAAGTTTGGCTAATACATAAAAAGAAGAAGCTATTTCATATGACTTCATTATGGAACCATTCGCAGATTTAATGTTGTGCACACCAGTGACCGTCGCTCGAAATAGTATGAATCTTACGTCACGATGGAACTTCCTTGAAATTCCATGTAAAAAAAATATTGTAAAAACCTTATATCTGCTTAGTTTCGTAACAAATCAAATACATTTACACAAACAGAGGAATATAGATGAATTTCTCTTAGTATCTAATCTTGGAAGGCAGGATCTTTCAGCCATTGGTCTTGGAATGAATATCGTCATGCAATACTTTTTCTTTTTGGCCGGGGAAGCCATCTTCAGGAAAGAAATGCAAAACGACAGCTGTTTTCCTACGATCAGTTTGCCGGAAAAGACAATATGCGCACAACACTGGTTGCCAGTCGAAGTGGAAGACAGAGATATATTTTTATCTTTCTCTGTTATATCTTGGCATACCAAGATTATTTATAGACACTTTGGAATTCTGATGGTCAGTTTGCACAAGAAATATTAAATTTTCGTATTGGTATTTTGCATTGTTTTCATTATTGATGTAGATCTAGTTAACCCTTTCCCAGACGACAAATTTTGGACTGGTCCAAATTGAAAGAGTTTTGCAGATGACAATTTTAAATTTGATGAAAATGGCAAAGGTCTCAAAAAGGGTAGAAAACACTGTGGGAAAAGGAGAAATTGCTCAATACGAGCAATTTCTCCTTTTCCCACAGTGTTTTCAAAAGACTTGTACTGCAGACACATGAAAACCAGGGCTTGTTTGGGAAAGGGTTAAATCATTGTTTTGACTCATTTTTGACTGTGTGCAAGGGACGTGATCAGCTTTGATATTTGGCGTCGGAGCTGATTTTCACGCGTATATAGATACTTTTGCGTTGTAAACGGAAACCCTGTTTTCTGAATACTTTTAAATGTGTTAGCATCAACTTCTGTTCAGCAGCCCTCAGTATTAAATCTTTACCACACAATCCCGAGTTTTAACGACCCTGAGGAAGAAGCATTTTGAACATTGTGGGAAAAGGAGAAAATTATGGTAACCAGTAGTTTCTCCTTTTCCAACAATGTTTTCTACCCTTCCAGTGACAAAGTTCAGTATTAGAGTGATATTAATTGTGTTGTCTGCAAATGCTGTCAATTCAGCCTTGCCCAAAATTTTGTTGTTTGCCAAAGATTTAAACGACAAATAATTTAAGTGGCCAATCAATGTCTATAAATGTTTCTCTAGTTTGCTCCAGTTGTTGATAGGTCTAACATTAGCCATGCAGTAATAGGTTGAAATCAACATAAAACTACATTACTTTAATATTGTAGTTTCTCCAGTGATGCCAGAAGACTGATCCTCTGTAATGACAAAATGACATTTTCTCAAACTAGACCAGAATCCTGTGTTATACAGAAAGTTGAAATCAAAAACACTTACATGGAAGATGTGAAGGTATGCTAGAAGCTAGAGGATGGTATAAAATGTAGAGCCATAAAAATGAAGAGTTTCTAGATGATCTAGGCATTATACGTCTGAAGACCTTCACTTAAACCAATGCCGAAAACATTGATTTCAGTGGAGAATTCAGAGCTCCACATAGAGGGAGTGATTTCAGTTTCAAAATTGAAAATATTAATCACTTTCCACTAAACTCTGTGTTATGGGTACTCATTAGAATGGTCTTATTGAGATGATTCTAATGAGTACCTACAACATAGGGTTTTCAAGAGAAATAATGGATTTAGAATACAATCACTCCTGCTCATATGGAGATCTGAAATTACTTTTCTTGGAATTTGATAACCTACTATTTAATATTGTTATCTGGACCTCTAAGGCATACTGAGTTGAAATTTTTTCTCACAGGCCTTTATACCTTAATATCTTACAGGACTTATGTAATGTGAATATTTTGAATTTTAAATGAAACGGTGATCATGATCTGACATGCTAAAATCATTTATTTTATATAGCTTGGGCATCAAGTGTTTTGTATCCTAAATTTACAAAAGTTAAAAGTTACAAAAATTTTATAAGTAAATCACTGTGTCCGAAATGATTTCAAACTAGAATTACTTTTACTTAAGAATTCTTTCATTGTATTGTCTGTCTTACCCATTTCAGGCTGAGGTGATTGCACCAGCACCACCTTTCTATGTTCGACATCAACACTTTACTGTGGCGTAAGTGTGTTTGGGTTCATAATTTTACCCTTTTGATGCATAGTTTATCTTCATATTAGGACAAGGGTGCATACAATCATACTTTACCTTTCCACTGAGAAAGGAAAAATTAATCAACGTAGTTGCTGATTTTGCTGACAACATAGGTCAAAAACAGACAGCATAGACAATATGATCAGTTCTTGGGTCAGTTTGATCCTATTTTTTTCAGAGATATGCTAGCCAGTAAAACCCTTTAACCCTTTACCACACTGCAAAAATTTAGACTAGTCCAAACTAAAAGCATTTGCAGACAATCATTTAAATGTGGCTCAAATGACAGTATCTTTTTCTGAAAGAGCAGAAAACATTGCGGGAAAAAGGAGAAAATGCTGTTCACCAGCATTTTTTACTTTTCCCACAATGTTCTCAAATGCCTTCCTTTCTGAGGGTTGTTAAAAATTGGGATTGTGTGGTAAAGGGTTAAATAGGAAAATCAAAAAAAAGGGTTTAAAAAAAAAAAAAAAAAAATATGAGTGGTGTTCTGGGAAAAGGGGGTTTACTGTATCTGTGTTGTGCAATATACTATACATCACATATTTATGGATCCATAAAATCTATTTTGTGATCAATGGAACAAATCATAAGTTAAAAGGTCCTTGAACATGCAGAAAATTTACAAACAGCAAAAAGGTTCAGCCAATGTCAGCCTGCACAGACTATGCAGGCTGCCATAGGTTGATACTTTTTGCAGATACATTAAACCCCATTTCACAGAGCATGGCTTGCATATATTTTACCATAACCAATTAAAAATTCTGGACAAATCTTGTTTCATTTAGCAGCTATTGAACACAAATTTATATGTTTACAAATACATGTATATTGCAGGAAAAGGCGGTATTTGAGGTTTCCAGTTGAATTCAGACCCACAAGACTAGGAAAGTTCACAGACAAAGTGAAATTTCAGAGTTCCAAGGGTGACAACTTAATCATGTACCTGTATGGAGAATGTAGTTGATAATTCAACACAGTTTATACCATGCTGTATGTAGTGCTTGAAGTCCAGCCTTGTAATGTGTAGTTCATCGCTCAACTCTTTGCTAGAGGATGAAATTTTAGACAGGTCCATATTGAAAGCATTTGCAGTCAATGAAATATGGCTGAAAAGAGGCAGTTTGTCTGTAAAATTGTGGAAAACTTGGTGGGAAAAGGAGAAAATGCTACTTTCCAACGATTTCTCCTTCCCCCCCCCCCCCCCATAATGTTTTAAAAAGCCTTTTTGACTATTGTTTTTAAATAAGGAATTGTTTGGTAAAGGATTAACTCTTTACTACAAGATCCCGAGTTTAAATGACCCTTAGGAAGAAGGCTTTTGGAAACATTGAGGGAAAAGGAGAAAATGCTGGTAATGAGCATTTTTCTCCAGTTCCCATAATGTTTTCTAACCTTTCAGATACATTGTACAAAAATCATTAATTTAAAGACAATTGATATGTCATCTGCAAGTGCTTTCACTTTTGACCTGTGTAAAATTTTACACTTTGGTAAAGGTTTAATGTGCCCATTTTCATGATTCACTGAAAGATTGCTGAGCAACAAACATTTTCAATCAGTAGATGAGATACACTTGTAGCAGTGTCAAAGCTGACTAGAATATCTCTCAAAGTATCAGACATTAAAGATCAAAATCCAAGTGCACATTCTGTATTCTGTGCTGCCTGATTTTGATCTACGCTGTTCTGAGCAGCACCATATTTTGGCCTTAACATGCCTAAGGATAAAATGACTTGCAGAGATAATAATAACTTAAAAGTTTATGAAAGCAGATCTTGGAATTTTACAGTCTGACCATGCATCTTAACCCTTTACCACATAACAGATTTTAGACTTCTCAAAACCCCAGACAATTGCAAATGATTATATGAAATGTGGCTCAACTTTTGTTTGTTACTTCATGATTGGGTAGAAAACATTGTGGGGAAGGGAGAAAACGCTAGTTTCTACAATGTTTTTCGAAAGTTTTCTTTCTTAAGGTCGTTAAAAGTGTAAATTGTTTGGTAAAGGGTTAACTCTTTACCAAACGACAAAATGTTAGACCAGTCCAAATTAAAAAAGCTTTTGCAGATGACAAAATAAATGTAAATCAAAAAATGAGATTTGTTTTTGGAAGAGTAGAAAACATTGTGGGAAAAGGAGAAAATGGTGCTTACCAGCACTTTCTCCTTTTCCCACAATGTTTTCAAAAGGCTTCTTCGTCTGGGTCGTTAAAAGTCGGGACTGTGTGGTAAAGAGTTAAAGAGTACTTTTTTGTCCCTTGAATGACAGATAGAAAATTGAAATGAAAGAGCCTTTGAGTCACCTATACATTTTGTAAAATTTACTTGTAAGTTTTACACTCGTATGGAAAGTTGAAAAGCAAATTAGTTTCAATGAGAAACAATAGATTTAAAGGGAGACAGAACATGGACTGAAATTGTCTGTTATCCTTTCTAGGTGAAATACTGTGTAGCAACTTGTGTTTTCTGACCTGTGATAATTTTAATGAATGTGATAGGTACAAAGGTAAAATGTGTGAATTAACAAGCTGAAAAACTGAATGGTGTATTGTGTGTTAAATTTAATTTTTTGCTTTCAATTGCATGACATGATTGGAGTTATTTTGAAATTCTGCACATCACATATGGCAGTTTCTGTACAGAAAATAGCCTATTTGCATTCAAAGCACATTGCTAAAATTGTCTTTTGTATGTTCCATAATTGAGAAGGGCTATGATTTTGAAGGAAGTATTCCCTGCAAAAACATTTTTGACTCTATACCAAACAATCCTAAGTTTTACAACGCTGAGGAAAAAGCTTTTGAAAACAGTGTTCAAAAAGGAAAACATGCTGGTTACCAGCATTTTCTCCTTTTCCCACTTTGTTTTCTTGCCTTAGAAAGACAAAGTTCAGTTTTGGAGTCACGGTATTTTGTTGTCTGCAAATGTTTTGAGACAAGTCTAAAAATATGTCATCTGGTAAAGAGATAATTTATTTCAATAGATAGCTTTGTCTTTGTGTATTTTTGTTTTCTGTAATTGATGTTTTTTATATGAAGAAATTTGTAAACATTTTTCAGATATATACAATAAGAGTTTTCATGAATTTATCAATAGAGAGATTTCATCCCTGGTCCTAAAAAAAAGAAATCAGTTCCAGGTGGTTTAGAATTTATTTTAGTACATGTATAAAGCTGTCATACGGTCAGACACATCTGGAATATCACTTTGGTTCTTAAGAATAATTGACCATAAGTCTTTAGTGCAGACAACTTTGAGCTCTTAATAGTAATTATTTGAAGTGATGGCCAATAAATGTATGTAATTTTGCATTAGCATGTAAAATACTGTGGGAAAAAGGGCAATTGATTTTCACACACAGTAGCTCCTTTTTCTGCAATAGAAAGTCATATTTGTACAGAAATTGGTTAACTGAGATTTATTATTGGATACCAAGGTTAGATAATTTCTACCTTTGTAGCAATAGACTTTGCAAATGTAACTGAGCCTTTCGAAAATACTGTAGATGGTTTAACTCTTTCATCCCCAAGTAAATAAACCTGACCTTATTCTGTGGCTGACAATACCATTCATTGGATCCTATAAAGATTTTTAATCTTATAGGCTTGACTAAATGAGCAGATGATGTACATATAGTCTTTGGTCCATATTCACAAACCTTTCTTTAGAATAATTTTTGTCTGATGTCAAGAATTTTCTTTATTTGAAAGTAACACAACTATTTAGCCAGTCAGAAGTTGTGTTACTTTTAAGCTCAGAAAATTCTGGAGAATAAGACTAAGAACGTTCTTAGGGATGGTTGGTGGATATACACCCTGATCTTGATCTATTCTGTCTGCAATTGCGGCTGTTTTTGCGTAAGGCCTTAAAAGGTTAATGGATACCTTATATCAGCCTTTCTATCTGGACATTTGCCAAGATTGTTTTGACATCTCCTCCCTCAGTTGTATGTAAGTCACTTATTTATGACAGTTCTAGATAAGTGTACATGTATGAATGTATGATGTTTGGTGTGTATATATATATGTTTTACCAGTATTGCATTTAATGTCTATTGTGTAGATATTATTAAATAGACCTGTAGAATGCTAGTTTAATAATACAGCCCTTTTCATGGTATAAAAATCCCCCCCCCCCCCCCCCCCCCATTGTAATTTCTTTTCAAAAAGGATACATGTAGAGTTGCCTCTTGTATGCTTGGAAATTATTTCTGACTGAAGTTAGACATTTACCAAACAATTCCATGTGTCAAAGATCCATAGGAACAAGGCTTTTTAAAACATTATAGGAAATGGTAGGAACAAGCCTTTTCATTTTTTCCCAAAATCTTTCCTGAAACAAATTCCAGTCCTGAGAATAATTAATTTTTCTTTTTGCATTCATCCTTTACTCTTTGTAAGCATATCATCACAAACTACTGTAGATACTTTTTGAAACACAATTTTTGCAAATGAAGAACTCTTCAATAGGAGTGATTCCCTTTTTGTCATTCTAATTGTCTGTTTGCCAGAATATCAGATTTTCTTGGGGTTTTCTCTGACATTTAGAGATACTTATTTACTTGAAAAGTGTGGAAGCTGCATATGAAGGAAAAGGGAATGGTCTTTATGTAAAATATTATTTTAATTCTATTTCAGATTAGTAATCAAGCAAATACATTGTGCTGTGCTTACTGATAAATGAATTATGAAAAGCACTTAAGGTGAGCTTTTGTGATCATGATGGTTCCTGTGCTCTTTGTCACCTTTTACCTTTAGTGGACTCAGAGGTCACATATTTCATTCCAATGTGCATGAAAATTGGTCAGTGTATTTGCTTCGAATACACTGGGGATGAGTTTGAAAATGGGTCAACAGGTCAGTTCTTTGAAAAACCTTGTAGGCACTCTAGAGACAACATTTTCAGTCCAGTGTTCATAAATCATGCTCAGAATCTTTGTCTAGATGATGACTTGATCAAATTTCACAGAGTCAAGTCTATGAAAGATTTTTGTACATCCTGTAGGCCAATTTATTGTTTAATTTTCATGAAACTTGCTCAGAATGTATTGGTAGTATTCTACACTGATTTGAATATGGGCGATTTCTGATTAAATGTAGGTCACTTACTAATAAAACCCATGTACACTCTAGAGGCCAGACTTTCAGTCCAATGTTCATACTTGGTATATTTGTCTTTGGAATATCTTGGAAGTCTTTTTTTAAATGAGTCGCCTTAGGGCAATAGGTGGATCATTGAATTAGGTCAGTAAGTTGTACTGTAGATAAACCATGCATGCACCACAGAGGTTAGATCAGATATGAGGAAAACTTTAGCTGCATGGTAGAACCCACATTGCTTCTCTGATGTGAATGAAACCATGTCAACATGTTTCTAGTAGAGTCCTAAACACTCCTAATCTGAGTATCTTTGGTCAAAAAATAGGTTGCAAGCAAAAATCTTGAAATACACCATGCACTTAAGAGGTTACAATTTCAGCAAAATGGTCAGGAAACTTTCAAGTGATGATGTCGACTACAAGTTTCAAAATGGGTGATCTTCAGTAAAAAAAGTAGGTCACTTTAACTCTTTACCGTACAATCACAGGTTTTTACGACCCTGAAGAAAAAGTCTTGAAAACATTGTGGGAAAAGGAGAAAATGCTGGTAACCAGCATTTTCTCGTTTTCCCACATTGTTTTCTAACCTTCCTAAAACAAATTGCAATTTTTGAGTCGAGTTTATTTTGTCATCAGCAAATGCTTTCAATTTGGACAAGTCTAAAATTTTGTCGTTTGGTAAAGAGTTAGGGAAAAAAATGTGAGCACTTCAGAGGCAACATTTGTGCATGATGTTCATGAAACTTGATCAGAATGTTTGCTTTATTTCCTTTTGACATAAATAAATGAGTCCAGCTATATGAAAAGGTGTTTTAATATATCTGCAAAAAGTATCAACCCATGTCAGCCAGGGCAGTCTGTGGAAGGTGACTTGGGTCAAAACTTTCTGCTGTTGGTTAATTTTCTGCTTGCAAAAGGAGCATTCATGATACAACTGGTTTTTGGACAATATGTATCCATATGATGCAACAACTTGCTTGGTGTAATGCATTATGAAGATGCATTAACCCATTACCACACAATCCCAACTTTAAACAACCCTGAGAGAGAAGCCTTTTGAAAACATTGTGGGAAATGGAGAAAATGCTGGTAACCAGCATTTTCTCCTTTTCCCACAATGTTTTCTACCCATCCCAAAACAAACTTCGATTTTTCCGTCACATTTATTTTGTCGTCTGCAACTGCTTTCCATTTGGACCAGTCTAAATTTTGTCGTTTGGTAAAGAGTTACACACCCAATTTCAGAGCTCTGCCCATAGTAGTGTTCAAAGGTTCAGCTGAGCTATCTGGAGCCATCATGGCCCAGTTGTTTTCCACATAGAGCGATACTTGAAGTAAGACATTTATTACCAAATCTGTTAACTCTTTACCAAATGACAAAATTTTGAACCTGACCAAATTGAAAGCATTTGCAGACGACAAATTAAATGTTGCTAAAATGAGGATTTCTCTCTTTGATAGGGTAGATAACATCATGGGAAAAGGAGAAAATGCTGGACACCAGCATTTTCTCCTTTTCCCACAATGTTTTCGTAAGCCTTCTTTCGTAGGGTGGTTAAAAGTTTGGACTGTGTGGTAAAGAGTTAACAAAACAGTTACATGTAAGCACAAACACAAAATTACCAACAGAAGTGTGAAAAGGCTGCATCATGTTGCTGCTTTCTTTAGGAAAGAAAAGGTGAAAGTTGTAATAATAATTAAATAGCACTGTTTGACATAACACTGTTTGACATAATATTATTTTTGTATTTTGTAATATTAATCTTTTGACCTTGATAATGTGATATATTTATGAAATAAAACAACTTGTCTCATGATGTCATTGTTCTGCTGGTTTGTGTAAGCTTTACTTAATATCAGATGAAAAATATAAGACCTGTCCATAACACGTTTGCAGAGGACTAAGTAATTGTGGCTAAAAAATTTGGATTTGTCTTTGACAGGGTAGAAAATGTGGAATGAGGAGAAAATACTGGTAACAAAATGCTGGTAACCAGCATTTTCTTTTTTCAACAATTTTTCCAGGATCTTTTGGTAGAGTTATGAGCAGTACAAGTTACCCAGAGGTCATGAGCTAGAATCCCTGGCTCTGCTACAAATCTGTCATAGAATTGATAAAAGATTTCTTTCACTACTTGGCATTATGTCGACTTTATGTGAAAAAGCAGCCAGTGGTATGGAAGGAATAATGTGCTTAGCACTGGTTAACTCATTCCCAAATGACAAAATTTTGGACTTGTCCAAATTGAAAGCATTTGCAGATGACAATTCTCATGTGGCTCAGATGATGAAATTTGTTTTTGATAGGACAGAAAACGTTGTGGGAAAAGGAGAAAATGCTGGTCACCAGCATTTTCTTCTTTTCCCACACTGTTCTCAAAAGGCCTCTTCCTCAGGGTCATTAAAACTTGTGATTGTGTGGTAAAGGGTTAAGAAACTCAAGCAATGTTATGGATAAGTGCACTTGCTGCTTTGATTAAAATACTGTTGACAATGGTAAGAAATAAAACACATGAAAACAAATGAGCTATCCTCTGACTAAAGAGGGCTTAACCCTTTACCAGACGACAAATTTTTAGCCTTGTCCAAATTGAAAGCATTTGCAGACGACAATTTCAGTGTGGCTCAAATGGTGTAACTTTCCTTTGATAGGGTAGAAAACATTGTGGGAAAAGGAGAAAATGCTGGTTACCAGCATTTTCTCCTTTTCCCACAATGTTTTCAAAAGGCTTCTTTCTGAGAGGCATCAAAAGGCAGCATTGTCTGGTAAAGGGTTAATGCATCACTGTGATGCATAATACCATGCAGATCATTTAATTAGGGATCCATAAAATCCATTTAGTCTTAACAATCAACTGAATCTGGAGAATGGTCCTTTTCCATGCAGAAAATATACAAATAGCAATAAGTTTCAACAGACGGCATAGGCTGACATGGGTTGAAACTCTCTGCGAATGCATCAACCCTTTCCCAAACAACAAATTTTGGATTGGTCCAAATTGAAAGGGCTTGTAGACGACAATTTTAAATTTGATGAAAATGGCAGAAAGGTTTCAAAAAGGGTAGAAAACACTGGGAAAAGGAGAAATTGCTCGTTACGAGCAATTTCTCCTTTTCCCACAGTGTTTTCAAAAGACTTGTATTGCAGACACGTGAAAACCAGGGCTTGTTTGGGAAAGGATTAAGCCACCTTTTCATGAAGCATAGCTCAAATTCTTGTTTGCTAATTCTTAATCCTCCAAGCATAAATACAATTACATGATCACATCATTTTCAAATAGATTCACATTATCACAGATAATGTTTTCCCAGCTTTGCAAGGATTAATAAAAGACATTGTGACATGAGTTCATTCCTCTCTCACTTCAGATCATAGCTTCGACTTTCCTTATGTTAGGTATTGTTCAACCCATTATCACACAGTCCTAAGTTTTAGAGAACCTGGGAAATTAGACTTTTGAAAACATAGTGGGAAATGGAGAAAATGCTGGTAACCAGCATTTTCTCCTTTTCCCACAATGTTTTCTAACCTGAAAACCTTTCTACACCTAGACTACTGCCTCAGAAACTGACCAGTGGCTTTGAAGGAGCCTTGTGTGTTACACAGGTTAAAAAAAAGTCCAGGAACTCATGGGCAGGTGAACTGGCCGCACTGTTGAAAATGGAGTTAAACACCAAACAAAGAACAGATTAATGTTTTCAGTTCATCACAAACACACCAGATGTCATCCTTCTCTTGCCTTATTTCTTAACCCATGCAGTACTGAAATTGGCTTTATTCACTTATACAGACCATGTACATGAAGATCAAACTGCACAGAAGTTTACACACTGTGATATTGGATCTACACTGTCTGCTTCTTTGTTAAATATTCTGACAAAAAAGCCCTAGAATAAAAATAACAGTCTTTCATACTGACTGAGAATGTCCAGTTCATTTATTTAGCACAATAAGGGCTTATACATGTACAAGTTAATTATAATGTGTCGCAAACATCTGTGAATACCAATCGAGGGGTGAATGCGAAATTATTCCATCTGCATTACAAGAGAGGGGAAAAAAACTCAATTCCATGAAAAGCGTTTTTAGATCGTCTTGTTTAATTATGTTGTGCTGAATTCATGCTCTCAGCTCAACACAACATATCTAAACAAGATGATCTAACTTCTTTTCAAAGAAATGAGAAGCGTTTTTCCCTCTCCTGTAAAATTTTTCGAAACGCAGATGGAATAGTTTCGTATTCACCCCTCGCAATGTCTTGATAACTTATCCATTTGTAAAATTGTTTTCACATGTGTTCATATTTTAACCCTCTCAGCACCATAATTTTGCAAAAACGGGATTTTGTACATTTTATGCATGTCCAAGGACCATTCCTCTCCAATATGTAGTCAGTTGTCAGACTGAATGAATTTTACAGATCTATACTTATGTGATGTCTTGCACTGTATAATGCATCATGGAGAAGTATTACACCCCCCTTTTGCCAGAGAATATGAACAAGAAAAAATATTAATCCTTTACCATACGACAAAATTCTAGACTGATCCAATTTGAAAGCATTTGCAGACGACAAAATAAATGTAACTAACATGATGATTTCTGCCTTTGATAGGGTAGAAAACATTGTGGAAAAAAGGAGAAAATGCTGGTTACCAGCATTTTCTCCTTTTTCCACAATGTTTTCAAAAGGCTTCTTTCTCAGGGGTGTCAAAAGGCGGCATTGTGTGGTAAAAGGTTAATCCAAGATCTTCCTGTGCTAAATAAATCATAAATACAAACAAGCAATATTTCTGTACAAGCACTTTTACTTCATTTCTAGCATCAATAAAAATATTCAACAAAAGCACCGATGCAAAAGCATTTCTGTAGTTTATAAATAAAAACAAAGACGGTGAATCCCAGTACCTTCCCCACTTTGTGCCCTCTATCTAAAGCATACAATTACTGGTATCTCTTCCAAACAATAATTTTAGACTTGTCCACGTCCAAAAACATTGCAGGCAACAACTTAAATCTGGCTCAAGTTGCTGAATTTGTCTTTAAAAGGGTGCTGGTTACCAACATTTTCTCCTTTTCCCACTATGTTTTCAAATGTGCTCTTGCTTGGGTTTAAAAATTTCTGATTGTTTAGTAAAGGATTAAATATCTGCATGCTCCGTTGACTGAACATATTTAAAATTTTTACTGTTGTCCGATTGGTATTGGATAGACAAAAGTTTGTGGGATTGTCTATATGAGTGTTAGCAAGTGGCTATATCATACAGACAGTACCACAGGCTTTTCTCTATCCGACTTGGACCACGTAGAATAACAAAGCCTTGTGCAATAAATACAGACCAAACACTGAGCCCTGATAAGCTAATGTATCGGAACCATGGTCTAACTAAACACACCGTGAAACCTTTAACAAGACATTAGTTTATGGCCCTGTAGAAGATGGCTATTGAAAACTGAGGGAAAAGGAGAAAATGTTGGTACCCCACTATACTCTTTTGACATACTCATACAATTTAAACACTAAGACTTCCAAATAAAGAAAGTGAACATTTCCAGCAAAGTAAAAAAAAGAGCAGTTTCAAGACTGATCTCAGTCTGATCTTGATCTAAGCTGTTCTCAAAAGCAACTTTGGACGTCGTGACTTGTGCTGGTGGAAGTAGTCTACAAAACATTATACATGATATGTAATGGCAAGGAATGCACTGAACTCCAACAAAAAGCAAGAAACATTTTCTAACACTATTACATAAGATGATTTGCAACCTGGTTACCTATCTACATTAACAGAATAGGTAACCAGGTTGCCAATAACATCATTATCATCGAGATATTAAATTTTGATACTATTGTATTAAATGTCAATATCAACATCATGCTACAGTAAATTAGGAATCTGTAAGCGTTTAACCCTTTACCAAACAATCCCAGGTTTTCACAACCCTAGGAAAGAAGGCTTTTGAAAACATTGTGGGAAAAGGTAACCAGCATTTTCTCCTTTTCCCACAATGTTTTCTGCTCTATCAGAGAGCTTAAGCCTGTTTGTTCCAAAGCTGAATTCGGCATCTGAAAATGCTTTGAAATTGGACTATTCTAAAATGTTGTTGTGTGGTAAAGAGTTAATATCTAAATCATTTTTGGTAAAGGTCTTAGCAGTTTATCAATCTTTATTATATTGCTGTTGGTGAATTACTGGAATTTCTCTCAAGTGTATTATTTTTTTCACAATGAGTGACACTACTAATGATGATATCATCACAAGTAATATCATCACTAGTGATGACATAGTTTTAGAAATTGGCCGGAACTACTTTTCACCTAACTGCTCAAAATCTGATGCTTCTATCACTCTGCTTCAAACTTCTTTAGTAAGCAATGGCACACTGATAAGACTTTAAGTAAAACTGAACCAAAAAGAGTTTTGATGATCCTAATGGAGAAAGCTTTTGAAGACATTGTGGGCAAAGGTGAGAGTTGAAAAAAGGGGAAAAATACTTATAACCAGAATGTTCTCCTTTTCCCACAATGTTTTCTATTGTATCAGAAAACTTAAGCTCATTTGAATCAATTTTGTATTTGTCAGCTGCAGATGTTTTGTATTTGGAAGAGTCTACAATTTGTCAAGTGGGAAAGGATTAGATATTGCACCTTTATATTCAATATGGCTTGCTTTGAAGTGCAAAGGTACAGAATAATGCGTGCCTTTCACACAGAGAGATATACAATATAATTTACGTTCAGCTTTTATGCTAAATCCTCAGGCTTGACATCATCTTATATGTTAGCTGCTTCTGCCAAAAATGGGTACTGCATGTGTCGGGGGGCAAAATGTTTCTTGTTATTTAAAAACAAAGAATGAATTAGGTATATAATATGTAGAATAATCAACTTGTTGTGTATGATATTAAAAATGGGGTTTGATGTTGTTAAAAAACTTGTCCTTCTGACTTGTTTTTCAACTGCATCACACCCATTCTTGTGGACGATTTTTAATGTCACACACATCAAGTAGTACCCATTATGTACTTTTTACTGTTTCAAATGAACAATAAGCAGCACCATTGGTGGAATGTAAGTCCCTTGTGTATGTGATAAGACTCTGCTCAGTATGTCCTTTGATAAAGAGAGCCATAATTTTTGTTCCAAGACCCCTCTTGGTATGTCCTTTCATAAAGAAAGACATTATCTTTTGTCCCTAGATGCCTCTTTGTATGTGCTTTCATAAAAAAAAGACATACTTTTCATCCCTGGACCCCTCTTGGAATACCCTTTGATGAAAACAGTCACATCTTTGGTCCCTTGACTCTTTACCAAACAGCAAAATTTTAGACAAGTCCAAATTCGCAGAGACCTCTTCAAAAACTGAAAATTACCACTGGTAGGGAAGAAAACACTTGTTGGAGAAGAGAAAATGCTGCTGGTCAACCAGCATTTTTCTCCTTTTCCAACAGTGTTTTTAAAAAACTTTTTCCGAAAGGTCAGTAAAGGATTCATCATTTTACCACACGAAAACGAATTTTAATGACCCCAAAAAAGGCACTTAAGAACATTTTGGGAATAAGAGAAAATTCTGGTAAACAGCATTTTCTCCTTTACGCAGAGTATTTTCAAGCCTTTTGCCTCATTGCCTCATTTACTGTTTCCACCACTGCTTTCCATTGGACAGGTCTAAATTTTTGCTGTCTGGGAAAGGGTTAATTGTGGCGGTTGATTGAATGATTGAATGGTGTTTTATGCCGCTTTCAACATTATTTCAATTATATCACAGCAACAGCTCACAAATTCATGTATTTCCTTGGTTTTACCAGTACTAAGCTAAGGCTCTGAAGTGTCTTACCCATGGACACTCCCACCAAAGACCCTGTGGGGGATTCTGAAGCAAAAACATGATATGACATTAAAAGAATGATTTAGAACATTACATGTATGTACAAACAAGCTATTTTGTGGTGTATGATGAAATACCTACATGTGGTCATCATTATAATGAAACTAGAGGCCATTGAGGGCCTGAATATCTCTACTGGTGTTAATTTTGCTTATTTTCTAGCATACATTCATTATATAGGCATTTTATTGGGTTTAAATTCCGTACTTATTGTATTAAACAATCCCTGCAAGTTTCAAAGCACTGACCAATGATGTGGACTGTATCAAGTAAACAAGACTAAGTCATCAAATGACTGATTTTCTTCATTTTGAATAGGGTTCAATCCATTGGAGATAAAAATAATCTGTACAAGTTTCAAAAGAATTGGATTAAAAATGCAGACTTTATTGCACAAACAAGAAATGTAAATTTTCAACTTTAAATGGCTACTTTTCCCTTACAAATTGTCAGATTTTCTAATAGGGTTCAAGCTATTGATGATACATGTATAAAGAAACTGTGTAAGTTTCACAAAAATCTGATCACAAATGCAGACTTTATCACGTAAACAAGAAATGTAAATTTTCAACTTTAAATGGCTACATTTCCCTTAGTGATAGTCAGATTTTTTAAAAAATCAATAGGGTTTAAGCTATTGATGATATAAACAAACGGTGCAAGTTTCACAAAAAAATTACCACAAATGCAGACTTTATCACGTAAACAAGAAAAAGACTAATAGTCGGACAAAAAGATGACAGATGATGGAAACTACGCCATGACATAAGCCCTGCTGGCTTTCAGCCAGTAGAGCTAAAAACAATCATGAACAAGACAAGCTGATTCAATGGGATTTTCCACATTACCATCTACAAATGACCCTTTAGTCTGACAGCATACAACTATAAACTCTTTACAAGAATTGAAACTATTGGCAGATGAAAAAATAAATGTGACTCACATATTGATTTTTTTTTTTTTTTTATGGAAAGGTAAAAAACATTGCAGGAAAAGCAGAAAATGCTGGTTTCTCCTTTACCCACATGTTTTTAAAAGTCCTCTACTTTATGGTTGTTTAAACTCTAGACTGTGAGGGAAGGGTTCAAGAAATGAAAGTGATGAAGAGAGATTGTTCGAAATGCCTACAGTGGTATTGCATGTGTCAAACTTATATTTATTTTAATGTTCCTCATTTGCAAGGATTCTTTTAAGTCATATAAATTTGATTGGAATGGAAATGAGTAAATGGTCAGCTATGAATGACTGAATTGCAAGAATGGCTCATGGTAAGAGGTTAGTTAACCCTTGTAGTGCTAAATAAATAATTGCTCTTGCAAAAGGGGGCTTGATGCATCTCTGTGATGTATAATACCAAGCAAGACATCAAATAGTTAGGGATCCATAAAATCCATTTTGTCTAAAAACTGACTGTGTTATAAGGTAGACTGGTCCTTTGACATTCAGAAAATTGACCAATAGTGAAAAGTTTCAGCCCAGATTAGCCTGGGCGGACAGTGCAGGCTGACCTGAGTTGATACTTTTTGCAGATGCATTAAGCCCCCTTTTCACAGAGCATGGCTCATATCATGACAATCTCAGTCAGTAATAAAGATCCAGATATTGATATCTGGCACAGAAACAGACACTGTAGATCCAAGTTCAGGGGCCGTACTCACCTGCTATTTTAAATTACATTCTTAGTCTAAACTCTCAAGAATGGAACAAAATATCTGACAGGCATATGGTTAAGCCACTAGGACATTTTGTAACTTTCAAATTTTGAAAATTCTTGAGAAATAAACTAAGAATTTATCAAAATGGATCATAAAAACAGAACCAGATTGCACATTCTCTGCAGTCTGATCTTGATCTACACAGTCTGCATAAGCTATTTAACTCTTTACAACACCACAAATCTTTAGCCTGGTCCAAATTGCAAGCATGTGCAGATGACAAATTAGATGTTATTCAAAACATAAAATTTGTCTTTCAAAGACAAGAAACCATTGCCTGAAAAGGAAAAAGGCGAGTTACCAGCATTTTCTCCTTTTCCCACAATGTTTTCAAAAGCTTTTTTTTTCTCAGGGTCGTTAAAAGTTGGCATTGTATGGTAAAGGGTTAATCCATTTTCAGTACTACAAGTGTTAATAAATCAGATAACCCCTAGAAAGGGAAGTTGGACTCAATGTAGATAGGCAAAACAATCAGTTGAACTTGACTGGGTGAAATAAATAATGGCAGTGACTTCTACACAACAGTATTGTTTCCATGCTGAGTGAACTTCCTAGCAAATTGTTTGTGTTTCTCAACATCCTCTGGTTTAAGGCTTGGCTTTTGTGTCCGCAAAGCAACCAGAACATCACACTATGAAAAAGTAAATGATTTAATTTTATCTCAACCCAGTCAACAAATGCAAAGTTTTAGACCTGTCCATATTGAAAGCATTTGAAATCAATTAGATGAATGTGGCTCATACGATTGCATTTGTTTTTGAAAGGGTAGAAAACATTGTGGGAAAAGGAGAAAATGCTGGTTACCAGCATTTTCTCCTTTTCCAGCAATGTTTTCTAAAGTCTTATTTCGACAAATGACAAAGTTTTAGACCTGTCCATATTGAAAGCATTTGAAACCAATTAGATGAATGTGGCTCATATGATTGCATTTGTTTTTGAAAGGGTAGAAAACATTGTGGGAAAAGGAGAAAATGCTGGTTACCAGCATTTTCTCCTTTTCCAGCAATGTTTTCTAAAGTCTTATTTCGACAAATGACAAAGTTTTAGACCTGTCCATATTGAAAGCATTTGAAATCAATAAGATGAATGTGGCTCATACGATTGCATTTGTTTTTGAAAGGGTAGAAAACATTGTGGGAAAAGGAGAAAATGCTGGTTACCAGCATTTTCTCCTTTTCCAGCAATGTTTTCTAAAGTCTTTTTTTTCGACAAATGACAAAGTTTTAGACCTGTCCATATTGAAAGCATTTGAAATCAATAAGACAAATGTGGCTCATATGCTTGCATTTGTTTTTGAAAGGATAGAAAACATTGTGGGAAAAAGAGAAAATGCTGGTTACCAGCATTTTCTCCTTTTCCAGCAATGTTTTCTAAAATCTTTTTTTGCGTGGTAAAGGGTTAACCCTTTACCAAATGACAAAGTTTTAGACCTGTCCATACTGAAAACATTAGAGCAGAACAAAGTAATTATGACTTGAATTATGGTATTTGTCTTGGAAAGGTTAAAAAACCTTGTGTGAAATGGAGAAAAAATGCAGGAGACCAGTTTCCAGCATCTTGTCATTTTCCCAACAATGTTTTCAAAACCTTTCTGCTCTAAGGTTGCAAAAATTCAAGAAAGTTTGGTAATGGGTTAAGACAGAGCAAAGCTCAAACCAAATTAAACTTAGAGATACTTTGTGTATATTGCTTTTATGTGGACTTTTTCTAACACATTATCTTTGTATTACAACCTACTTGAAAATGTTGGCTCAGAGTAGAAATGTCTGCAGGGAAGGAAAAATCATTTTCTAATTGTATACAAATATTATGGGAAAATAATCAATTATAACAAACAAGCAACAGCTCTGTTTCTTCAATAAGCATCAATTGCAGAGATTTATAATGCAATATTAGTATTTGTATGGTAGTAAATAAACATTAACACAGGCAGAATTCTAATCATTTCACTTAACCCTTTACTACACAATCCCAAGCTTCAACAACCTTATGGAAAAAGGCTTTTGAAAGCATTGTGGAAAAAGGAGAAGTGCTGGTGACCAGCACATTCTCCTTTTCCCACAATATGCTTTCTAGCCATTCACAAACAAAATAAATCATTTGTGGCACATTTATTTGTTGCCTTCAAATACTTTTATCTTGGACACTTGTGAAATATTGTTGTCATGTAAATTAAGAGTTAAATTTACATAAATTGACATGCTTTTAGATTTTTTTCTTGCAGTATGAACAGTATTCTTTCTAAACCCATACAAAAAGATGCCTTTCCCATAAAAGGTACTGTATTATCTAGCAGACCTTCAGTATTAGTCAAACCCCAACTAACTCATCTCTTAGACTACCTTTTTCAACTATAATTGTCTCTGGCAAAAAATGAACAATGAAAGGTAAACTTTCACCAAAAGAGGAAAAATTAACTGATGACCTACCAATCGAATGGCTGGTTCTAGCAATTTCTTTTCTGGAACTTGAGTCCAGTCCATTTCTATGGCTCCATTTTCTCCTGGACTGCAAGGCATAAACATGTCTGTGTAATGACTGGTTACTACATCTCTTGAGGTTACCTGATAACATAAATTTCTGACTTTACCACTGCTTATGTCTGAGAGAGAAAAAGAAATATTACTGCAATTAGAGAATATCAATAGAGAATAAACAATAAGCATGGAAAGTAATTTTTACCAATGAATACTTAACTCATTTGGAAAGTTGAAAACATTCTGGCAGGGAGAAATTGCTGATGCCTAGCAATTTCTTCAGCCTCAACATTTCTACATGTATCAAAAACAATTTGTGAGTCAAAATCAACTAAAGATCTGATAGTACACAGCCATACCTTTTTGAAGTATGTAGCATCCTGTATTTTACGTACTGACTGCATTAGTGTTTCATTGACAACTGTAATAATATCAGCACAGGAATATCCCTCTGACCAGGCACCTAGTTCACTGAAAATAAAAGAAATTACCTTATCAACAGTATTATTATTACCTTATCAATAAGAAAAGCTATTATTAAGAGGAAACAATGTGGAGTCATCTATTTTTTGTTATCTGCAGTAGATAAATCAAGTACAGTCTAACTGTTATTCAGAGACCACCTACAGGGAGTAGGAAAAAATGGTCTCTTTCAACAGGTGGTCTCTAAATACAAGTTCAGTAGAGGTTAAGAAAGGATGCAGGATCATAATAATGGTCTTTTAAAGCAGATGGTTGCTTCAAAACATGGTTTTAAAGACAAATTCGATTTTACTCACATAAAATCTTCTTCTGTCAAATTGTGTTGTGTTTGTTCGAGATTCTCACGGAACAGCTCAGCTCTAGATGCTGCAGAGGGTAATGTTATAAAGATTCTCTTCTCAAATAACTCAATCACTGACTTGTCAAGTAACCATGGACAGTCAGATATGCCAACTACCAACAGACCTGCAGTTAATCAACAGAAGGATTTATTTATAACTTTGCCACAAGATAGAAATGAACTACCCTTACAACAGCATGAGCACTTGTATTGGTTTCCAGGAAGCTATCTTAGATAATAATTATTATATAGAATATGAGCCATGCTCTGTGAAATGGGGCTTAATGCATCAGCAAAAAGTAGTGACTCAAGTCAGCCTGCGCCCTCTGTGTAGGCTGACCTGGGCTGACACTTTTCATTATGGGTCAATTTCCTGTATGCCCAAGGACTTTCTACCTCAGGATACAGTCAGTTGTTTGACAAAGTGGATTTTATGGATCCCTAATTATCTGATGACTTGCTTGGTATGGTGCTTCATGTAGATGCATTAAGCTCCCTTTTCACAGAGCTTGGCACATATAGAGTTTGTTTCAGAATAAATATAGAGTAAATATTTGTAAAATAAAACTAACTAAACCTTAACCCTTTCCCAAATGACAAATTTTGGACTGGTCCAAATTGAAAGAGTTTGCAGACGACAATTTTAAATTTAATGACTAGAATAACTATCACTAAAGGTGATAAATACCCCCGCCCCTATATTTCATGTCACAGGGGCAATAACTCTGCAATGTCAATTTAGGGGCAATAACTCCATAATCATTAGGCCAACACTCATGAAATTTGTGCTTTGCACATCTACTGCTCCTGGTGAATATCATGACAAATATCAAGTGAATAAGACTTAAACTGAAGGAATAGTTCTCTGGACAAGAAGTTTTGAGTAAATTCAGGGGTAATTAATTTGGCAAACATTTGAGAAAAATGCATCTTGAACCTCTACCGCTCCTGGTGAATATTTATGCAAAGTATCAATTTAATTGGACACAAAACTAAATGAGTGTAAAAAAGTGCAGACCATGATCTGATAATATGTCTGAGACACAGCGGCTGGTCTGGATCCAAACTTGTTGCAAATGTCCAAAGGTGCCTTTTCGCATAATGTTGGCCAACTATACATATGACAGAAAAGACCTCCTTAAAGTGAATCAGACAGACACTGTAGGTAGAGGTGTCCGGACAAGCATTTTTAAGTCAAATCAGGGGCAATAACTCAGTAATTCTTGATGGAATTTTTACAAAATGTGTGTCTTGCACATCTACAACTCCAAATGGACACTTCTGCCAAGCATAAAGCGAATCGGACTGAAATTGTAGGAGGAGTTGTCCGGACAAGCATTTTAAATGTGAATCAGGGGCAATAACTCATTAATTCTTCATAGAATTTTCATGAAAGTTGCGTCTTGCACATCTACAACTCCTAATGAACACTTATGCCAAGTTTAAAGTGAATCAGACAGAAACTGTAGGAGGAGTTGTCCGGACAAGCATTTTTAAGTCAAATCAGGGGCAATAACTCAGTAATTCTTGATGGAATTTTTACAAAATGTGTGTCTTGCACATCTACAGCTCCTAATGAACACTTCTGCCAAGTTTAAAGTGAATCAGATGGAAACTGTAGGAGGAGTTGTCCGGACAAGCATTTTTAAGTCAAATCAGGGGCAATAACTCAGTAATTCTTGATGGAATTTTTACAAAATGTGTGTCTTGCACATCTACAGCTCCTAATGAACACTTCTGCCAAGTTTAAAGTGAATCAGACGGAAACTGTAGGAGGAGTTGTCCGGACAAGCATTTTTAAGTCAAATCAGGGGCAATAACTCAGTAATTCTTGATGGAACTTTTACAAAATGTGTGTCTTGCACATCTACAGCTCCTAATGAACACTTCTGCCAAGTTTAAAGTGAATCAGACAGAAACTGTAGGAGGAGTTGTCCGGACAAGCATTTTTAAGTCAAATCAGGGGCAATAACTCAGTAATTCTTGATGGAATTTTTACAAAATGTGTGTCTTGCACATCTACAGCTCCTAATGAACACTTCTGCCAAGTTTAAAGTGAATCAGACAGAAACTGTAGGAGGAGTTGTCCGGACAAGCATTTTTAAGTCAAATCAGGGGCAATAACTCAGTAATTCTTGATGGAATTTTTACAAAATGTGTGTCTTGCACATCTACAGCTCCTAATGAACACTTCTGCCAAGTTTAAAGTGAATCAGATGGAAACTGTAGGAGGAGTTGTCCGGACAAGCATTTTTAAGTCAAATCAGGGGCAATAACTCAGTAATTCTTGATGGAATTTTTACAAAATGTGTGTCTTGCACATCTACAGCTCCTAATGAACACTTCTGCCAAGTTTAAAGTGAATCAGACGGTAACTGTAGGAGGAGTTGTCCGGACAAGCATTTTTAAGTCAAATCAGGGGCAATAACTCAGTAATTCTTGATGGAATTTTTACAAAATGTGTGTCTTGCACATCTACAGCTCCTAATGAACACTTCTGCCAAGTTTAACGTGAATCAGACAGAAACTGTAGGAGGAGTTGTCCGGACAAGCATTTTTAAGTCAAATCAGGGGCAATAACTCAGTAATTCTTGATGGAATTTTTACAAAATGTGTGTCTTGCACATCTACAGCTCCTAATGAACACTTCTGCCAAGTTTAAAGTGAATCAGACAGAAACTGTAGGAGGAGTTGTCCTGACAAGCATTTTTAAGTCAAATCAGGGGCAATAACTCAGTAATTCTTGATGGAATTTTTACAAAATGTGTGTCTTGCACATCTACAGCTCCTAATGAACACTTCTGCCAAGTTTAACGTGAATCAGACAGAAACTGTAGGAGTTGTCCGGACAAGATTTTGCAGACAGACCGACCGCCCGACCGACCGCATGACCGATCGACCGACCGACCGACCGACCGACAGGCTGATTCCAGTATACCCCCCACAAACTTCGTTTGCGGGGGTATAAAAATGGCAGAAAGGTCTCAAAAAGGGTAGAAAACACTGTGGGTAAAGGAGAAATTTCTCAATATGAGCAATTTCTCCTTTTCCCACAGTGTTTTCAAAAGACTTGTACTGCAGACATGTGAAAACCAGGGCTTGTTTGGGAAAGGGTTAAATAGAAAACATTCAATGTTCATTTAATGCAATCAACAATCAAATATTTAAAAACAGATATGCATTTGAATAAGGACATGTTTCAATTCTTATCTTTAATGAGAGTTTATAGAATTGTTAAGTCATTCTTTGCCATAGACAATACAAGAAGCTTTGGTGAACAGAGAGTGCAGTTTGATCTCTGATCCATTCTGTCCACTACTTTTTGCTAAATTATGACTGAACTGTCTCTTCATCTTCCAGATGAACTGTATTTTAGCAATTGGAAAAGTGTAGTTTATTTACTTGGTAATGAAAGACTTTATACAGATTTTAATTGTTTTCCTCTCTAAACAAAGAATAGGAAAATGTAAAATTAATGTTGATACCAGTATTTTGACTTAAAACTTGATGTTGCAAATCTGCTGGTCTTTTCACCATATCTGCAAACAAATTTAAGATCAGTGATCAGACTGCATGTTCTGTATAATCTGATCTTGATCTACACTGATGACAAAAGCACATCTTATTACCCTAAACACCCTTAGAGTTCAATAAAAAAATTTGCTAACTTACTCTTACCTTCAAATTCTTTCTCTGTAGAAGACGCCATTTGTGTGTGAAGTTCTCTAATTTCACTCGCTGACAAGCCTTCTAAATGATCAATAATGATAACATGTGGAACATTTTCTCTGGCTTTTTTAAACATGGCTGTCACAGCATTACCACTGGAGAAATAAACAAATGATGACAACTACAATTGTTCTTTTTACATTTATATAGCTTTAGATACACAATACATGTACTTAACCCTTTCCCAAACGACAAATTTTGGACTGGTCCAAATTGAAAGAGTTTGCAGACGACAATTTTAAATTTGATGAAAATGGCAGAAAGGTCTCAAAAAGGGTAGAAAACACTGTGGGAAAAGGAGAAATTGCTCGTTACGAGCAATTTCTCCTTTTCCCACAGTGTTTTCAAAAGACTTGTACTGCAGACACGTGAAAACCAGGGCTTGTTTGGGAAAGGGTTAAAACCACCTAGCACATGAACAAAAAAGAATTTTAGCTTTCCTTTTGAGTAGCTAGTATTTAACCCTTTACCAAACAATCATTAATGACCCTCAGGAAAAAGGCTTTTGAAAACATTGTGAGAGGAGAAAATGCTGGTAACCAGCATTTTCTCCACTCACAATGATTTCTTCTCTTTTAAAAACGAATCTTATCATTTGAACCACATTTGTCTTCTGCAAATGCTTTCAAATTGGACTAGTCTAAAACTTTGTTGCTTGTTTCAGCGTTAATAGATCTAATCAAATTTACAGTTAGAACAATCTGCCAAGTAAAACACACCCAGACAAATACCAGGTAGAAATACTTTTGTAAAACTTTAAACATTTTGGGGGTTCTCAAGTTGAAATATATCGAAATACATGTAATAAAAATATTCTATATCAAAAGCATGGCATTACAACCCGGTGATTACTGTAAGAAAAAAAAATTCTATTCACTTAAAAATAAGATGCAAATGTTTACCTGTAACTGTTTAGAGTCATGAAGGTTTGTAGAGTACAATATGAATGTCCTATCTCCTTGGCAACGGCAGTGGCTAAACTGGCCTTTCCACTTCCTGCTGGCTGTAACAATAGAAGTTGAAATTGCAGTTTAGTTTTGCATGCAATGTCAAGTTTTCAATTTGAGTGCTTTCAGGAACAGTGTAGATTAACTCTTTGCCAAACGACAAAATTTTAGGCTCATCCAGATTGAAAGCATATGCAGACGACAAAATAAATGGGACTCAAAAATTGAAATTTGTTAGAAAACATTGTGGGAAAAGGAGAAAATGCTGGTTACCAGCATTTTCTCCTTTTCCCACAATGTTTTCAAAAGGCTTCTTTCTCAGGGTCGTGAAAACCTGGGATTGTTTGGTAAAGGGTTAAGATCAAAGCCTGATCATTGATCTACACTGTCCTTCGGTTAACTTTTTACCAAAAGCTGTTAAAACATTAAGCAGCAAATAAAATGTGGCTCAAATGATGGATTTTTATTTTGAAAGGGTTCAAAGGAAATGCTGGTAACCAACATTTTCCCCTTTTTTTCTGCAATATTTTCAAAAGCTTTTTTCCCAAAAGTCTGTATAAAAGTGGATTGTTTGGTAAAGGGTTATTCCTTTTAACCCTTTACCACACAATCCCGACTTTAAACAACCCGAGTAAGAATTTCTTTTGAAAACATTGTTGGAAAAGGAGAAAATGCTGGTTACCAGCATTTTCTCCTTTTCCAACAATGTTTTCTACCCTTCCCAAAACAAATTTCAGTTTTTGAGTCAAATTTATTTTGTTGTCTGCAAAGGCTTTCAATTTGGACAAGTCTAGAATTTTGTTGTTTGGTAAAGAGTTAAAATGTAAAAAGATACACAAACTATTCTAAACTGAAATCTTTTTCTAACCCTCAAAAGTTTCCTGAATTTCAAAAGAACCCAAAAGTAATATGATAGGCACTGACAAGGTACTTGAAAATAACAGGGTATTTTAGCTGTGGTTGTTTGGCTTAACCCTTTACCACACAATCCCAAGTTTTAATGACACTAAAGAAGAAGGCTTTCAAAAACAGTGTGGGAAAAGGAGAAAATGCTGCTTACCAGCATTTTCTCCAAATTTTCCATGATGTTGTCTATCCTATCAAAAGACAAATTCCATCATCTGAGCCACATTTAAATTGTTTTCTGTAGATGCTTTCAATTTGAACAAGACTAAAATTTTGTTGTGCGGTAAAGAGGTATATTAATATCTGAAATTTCAAGTAAATTTTTTTTCATAAGGGTTACAAAGCACTACAATAAACCCCTGTTAAACTTGAAGAAAAGAAACTGGAATGTTTATACCACAGATATAAGACAAAGACAGACAGACAGACAAACTAAACATTCTGTACTATACTTTTTTGGCATTGTTGCCTACAATGAATGTTTACCTACTTCTTGACTAGTCTCAAATAAACAAATAGAAATATGCGATAATTATTGGTCAAAATGTGAGTACTTCAACAAGAAGAAAAGAAGGTTAGTATAGAATAGGCCAATGTTTGACAATTACATGTATATTTGTACCAGTACAGTCACCTCATTGTGACATTTATCTATTTGAAGTTTTACATTATGGCAAAGCAGATGTTAACCCTTTACTGCCTTTTAACAACCCTGGGAAAGAAGCCTTTTGAAAACATTGTGGGAAAAGGAGAAAATGCTGGTAACCAGCATTTCCTCCTTTTCCCACAATGTTTTCTACCCTATCAAAGAAAAATTGTGCCATTTAAGCCACATTGAAATTGTCGTCTGCAAATGCTTTCAATTTGGACAAGGCTAAAATTTTGTTGTCTGGTAAAGGGCTAAGCAACAAATTTTGTGTTTCAAGGAAGTACCTGCAATTTCGCTCTGAAATTTTTACCATACCCCCTTTTTATGTGACCCTGGTAAATTAAAGAAAAAAAAAACACAGAAAAACTGAAAAGAATCAAGAACATTTTAGAAAACTGCCAAAATTGATATTCTTTTAAATGTCTAAGTACTCACACCAAATAAAAGCAAACCCCTCCATGCATGACGTTTCCCTGAAAAACAAAAACAACATCTCATAAATAATTCATAATGTATTTAATACTATCTATATAATTACATAGGCAGAATTAAATTCATTACATGATAATGAGTCATAAAACTTCACTTCATGTTGGCTTTTTACTGGTATAAATACTCTTAAATGCCTATCAAAACTAAAGTTCCTGTTAAAGACTGTATGGATTATGATAAGACTGCACACAATGTGCAGTTTGATCTTGGATCTATTCTATCCAATATTTCATGTATGGTAAAAATAGAATTAAAACTGCAATATTTTGGTCCTTTGTTTTTTGCTAACTGAAAAGGTCCATTTTCACAAAAAGGGTTCATCAACCAAAGTAAACAGCATTTATATGCATCATGCAAAAATTTTGAAGGCAATGATCTGTATATGAGCTATGCTCTGGCAAAAGGGAGCTTAATGCATCTCCATGATGCATTATACCTATCAAGCCATCACATAATTATGGATCCATAATAGCCACTTTTTTCAACAACCGGCTTAATCATGATAATCATGAGGTAGAATGGTCCTTGCACATGCCGAAAATTGACCGATAGCAAAAAGTTTCCGAGGTCAGCCTGCGCGGACTGGGCAGGCTGACCTGGGCCGAAACTTTTCACAGATGCATTAAGCCCCTTTTCACAGAGCATGACTCATTTACATTTGTGGATTTACTAGTTACTTATTTCCTAAAGGTTGTTATTGCATGATAACAACATGAAATAAATTTCAGTCCTACATGTACAGTTCTTGTTAGAGTCTAAATACCTTAGCATATACCCTGCATTTTGATGACCCTTGGGAAGAAGGCTTTTGAAAACATGGTGGAAAAATGAGAAAATGCTGGTGACCAGCATTTTCTCTCTTTTCCCCGTACTGTTTTCTTCCCTTTCAAAGACTAATTTCATGATTTTAGCCATATTTATGTCATCTGTATTTGCTTTGAATTCGGAACAACCTTTTATCTTGTCGTTTGGTTGACATTTAAGATGTAAATGATGTATTGGATAAATATTTTTAGCATTTTAATACACCTTTCAAATTTCAAATTGAATTAATAGTGGGGAAAAAAATTCTGGGTGTGCTAAATCCACTGAGATAAGAAATTGGTTTTAACCCTAAGAAAGCCAAACAAATCTAATTAGACATTTTCAAACTAGAAGTATGACCCAAATAATTTCAATTTCATGGTCACTTTTGTCTACAGTGTTTCAGCAAAGCCGACAGTGTAGATCAAAGATCAGGCTGCACATTTTATGCAGCCTGATCTTGATCTGCACTGGCCGCAAAGGCAACTATAGTCGTGAAAGGGGCTTTAAGGGTAAATTATAATTTCTGTCATGAAGAGCTATCAATTGACTACCTCCAGCAGACAACCTTTTGTATCTTACTCATAATGATAAACCTTTTTTTCCTTTTGCCACTAAATTATTACACATATTCATTTCTAACCTTGAATAATTTGATTATCTACATACTACAAGGAAGCTATCAAACTTGTCTGCTGAAAATTGTTTCAAGAGGTAATAAATCAACAGTAGATTGATTGATTGATTGATTGACTGTATGGTGTTTAACGCCGTTTTCAACATTATTTCAGTTATATCGCGGCGGTCAGTCCACCTATCCATGCTTTCCTGGAGTTTCATTTACTAGTACTCTGCACAATATTCTTTCCAAGCCACTGGCTGCTTTCCTGTTCTCAAGTCCTGTATGCTACTGACTGAGCTACGGGGGATTGGCAAATCAACAGTAGAAGAGAGAGACAAGTTATGTCTTCCCTCTGTATGAAAATATTTTAAGATATCTGAATTTGAGGTCTTTATAAAACATGGTTACAAATACATGTATGTAAATGAATCATGCTTTGTGAAATGGCTGACATACGTTGAAACTTTTTTGCTATTTGTAAATTTACTGCATGTCCAAGTGCATGTCATAATTCAGTCAGTGGCACTGCTCATATACAATATTCAATAGATCTCTGTTTGACAGATGATGATATCGGAAGTGTCTACAACAACGTACTTGGTGAGTACTTGGGGGAGTCTGTCTTTTACCCTTCACCAGACAACAAAATTTTAGCTTTGTCCAAATTGAAAGCATTTGCAGATGACAATTTCATTGTGGCTCAAATGGTGCAACTTTTCTTTGATAGGGTAGAAAACATTGTGGGAAAAGGAGAAAATGCTGGTTACCAGCATTTTCTCCTTTTCCAACAATGTTTTCAAAAGGCTTCCTTGCCAGGGGCGTCAAAAGGCGACATTGCGTGGTAAAGGGTTAAAACTTTACCACAGAAATACAATTGAGTCACACTCTGGCAAGAAAGGGTTTAATGTATCTCCGTGATGCCTTATACCAAGTAAGTCATCACATAATTACAGATCGATAAAATCCATTTTATTTCAAAGAATCCATAAAATCCATTGTATCTCAAAGCCAACTGAGTTGTGAGGTAGACTGTAGTCTGGTACCCCACCGTACTACAAGAGTAGTGGTAGGGGCAGGTAATCCAGACTAGGTAGACTGGTCCTTTAACATGTAGAAAATTGACCAACAGCAAAAAGTTGCACACTCTGTACAGGCTGACCTGGGTTGATACTTTTTCGCAGAAGCATTAAACTCCTTTTTCACATAGCATGACTCATTTCCTTTTTATCCATGCAGAAGAAAGCTTTAGAAAAAAAAAAAACATTGTGGAAAAATGAGAAACTGCTTTAGACATACTCTGACAAATACAAGTGATAAGTACATGTATATAAAGAGGAAATATCTGAAGAGAGGAATTATCTTTTCTAAATAAGCATTACTGAATTATCGGAAAAGTAGCAACAGTTGTGTGTTAACCCTTTACCACACAACAAAATTTTAGACTTGTCTAAATTGAAAGCATTTCGATGGGTGAGTGCAACACTATCCTAAGTGCCTATACTGATGGGTGAGTGCAACACTATCCTAAGTGCCTATACTTTGTATGGGCACTTAGGATAGTGTTGCACTCACCCATCGATTTGCAGACTACAAATTAAATGTAACTCTCATCATTCAATCTATCACAGGGTAGAAAACACATTTAATATAGGGTACAAATATATAATATAGGGTAGAAAACATATAATAATATATAATATAGTGAGAAAGAGAAAATGCTGGTTACCAGCATTTTCTCCTTTTCCCATGATGTTTTCAAAAGCCTTCTTCCTCAGGGTCATTAAAAGTCTTGATTGTGTGGTAGAGGGTTAACCCTTTACCAAATGATAGAATTTTCGACTCATCCAAAATGAAAGCATTTGCAGATGATAAATCAAATGTGACTTAGATGGTGGGACATTTTTATGATAGGTAAGAAAACATTGTGGGAAAAGGAGAAAATGCTGGTTACCAGCATTTTCTCCTTTTCCCAGGATGTTTTCAAAAGCCTTCTTCCTCAGGGTCATTAAAAATCGGGATTGTGTGGTAGAGGATTAAAGGCAATTTGTTCTGTTCCCACAATGCCTTCAAGAATGGTCTTCTGTGCAATGTAAACCATCTTGCCTATGTAATTATGAGCCTCTGTGAAAGAGGAATGAAATTTTTACTTAACCCTTTACCACACAATCCCGACTTTTAACGACCCTGAGAAAGAAGCCTTTAGAAAACATTGTGGGAAAAGGAGAAAATGCTGGTAACCAGCATTTTCTCCTTTTCCCACAATGTTTTCTATCCTTTCCAAAACAGATTTCAATTTTTAGTCACGTTTAGTTTGTCGTCTGCAAATGCTTTCAATGTGGACTAGTCTGAAATTTTGTCTTTTGGTAAAGAGTTAAGTCTTTACCGAAAAATAAAATTTAGGACTCGACCAAATTGAAAGCATTTGCAGACGACAAATCAGATCTGGTGCAAACGACGACTTTCCTCTTTGATAGGGTAGAAAATATTATGGAAAAAAGGAGAAAATGTTGCTTACCAGCATTTTCTCCTTTTCCAACAATGTTTTGAAAAGCTTCTTCTTCGGGATCCTTAATACTTGGGATTGTTAACCCTTTACCACACAATCCTGAATTTTAATGATCCTGAATCCAGCATTTTCTTCATTTCCCACAATGTTTTCTAACTCATTGAACTACATTTAATTAATCGTCTGCAAATGCTTTCAACTTGGTTGGGTCCAAAATTTTGTTGTTTGGTAAAGAGTTAAGGATATGAAACATATTTACTTTTAGTACACAAAACCAATTTGCACAAATTTCAAGGCCTTTTTGACCAGGATATCAAAAAAAATATTGAACAGAGTAGACCTGTGATCAACTTAATATTCTGTGCAGTCTGATCTTGAATACACTATCTGCAAGTTCACCGCCTTGCCAAAAGCAAACTAAGAGTTCACTCATGTATAGAAGTATTCAAGTGAATGAGAAATAAATTTGAACCAGACATGTCATTGAATAGAATTATAAATCTGTGACATACTGTACTTTTATCAGTGTACCGCACAACAAAATATTAGACTTGTCTATATTAATTCTTTACCAAATGACAAAATTTTACACCAGTCCAAATTGAAAGTATTTGCAGACGACAAATTAAATGCGACTTAAAAATTGAAATTGTTATGGGATGGGTAGAAAACATTGTGGGAAAAGGAGAAAATGCTGGTTACCAGCATTTTCTCCTTTTCCAACAATGTTTTCAAAAGGTTTCCTTTTTCGGGTCGTTAAAAGTTGGGATTGTGTGGTAAAGGGTTAACCCTTAAAGCTCCATTCACTAATATAGCTGCCTTTGCGGCCAGTGTAGATCAAGATCAGGCTGCACAAAATGTGCAGCCTGATCTTTGATCTACACTGTCCGCTATGTTAAAACACTACAGGCAAAAGGTACCATTGAATTTGAAATTATCTTGGTCTTATTCTAAAATGAAAAATGTCCACTGGGTTTATTCTGCGCTTTAAGGGTTAAAAACATTTGCAGATGACAAATGGTTTGTTGCTCAAATGATGAACTTTGTCTTTAAAAAGGTAGAAAACATTGTGGGAAGAGGAGAAAATGCTTGTTACCAGTAGTTTGTCCTTTATCCACAATGTTTTCCACAATGTAGGGTTGTTATAACCAGTATTGTTTGATGACGCCTTCAGAAGGGTTAATTTCTTTTGATTTGTATAGGTATATGTTCATATATGTTTATATCACATCAAAACTACTAGGCCGTACAAAATATGTGCATGATTTAAGTTTCGCTTTTTAGTTGAATGAATAAACCTATAGAGCTCTGAACCTTTTTCTTCAGGTTGATTTTTTCGCCATTTACAGCTGAAGACTTTTTAACCCTTTACCAAACAATCAGACATTTTATTTACACTAAGAAAGAAGGCTTCTGAAAACATGGTGGGAAATGGAGAAAATGCAGGTAACCAGTATTTTCTCCTTTTCCTACCATGTTTTCTATCCTTTCAAAGACAAATACCAGAATTTCAGCCACATCTCATTTGTCTGCAAATGCTTTCAATTTGGACCAGTCTAAAAATTTGCCATTTAGTAAAGACTTAAAATACTTGAACGGCTCTGAAATGATCTTTGTATTAAAAGGGAAACAAGAATTTTGATCAAATAAATAAACACCCATTATGAGCAACTTCTTTCCTTTTTCCAGAACATTTTTAAAAAGTTGCTAGAAAATCATTTGCTTCAATTCACAGTTTTCTTGATTGCTTTTAACATGCACTTTATAACTGCTCATTTTCAATTCAATTCTTTGCTTGACTGTGCCGTTCTTAGATTTATTTTAAAATGAAGAATTTCAAAAGTTTTTCACACACTTTACTGCCTTTACAACTTGAAACATTGTGGCAAAGATACAGGGACAAAATGAAAATCATTATAAATAAAAAATCATATGTGCATAAAAGGCTGAAAACTATCAATCTACTTTATAAAGATTTTCTGATTTTGAAAAGCTAGATTACTTAACTCTATTAGTCCATTCTGATTTTATGGGTGTTTTTTTTTTATATATAATAATTGATATGGTAATTTTTTAAACAAAAGGTAAACTAGATCTTCATACCTGTAAATAACTGGGGAAATTTTGTAGGTATCAAAACTGTTTCTTTTACAGCATTTTTCTCTGGTCTTGTTCCCAAATCACTATAACTGTTTCGCCTTGGGGTGATGACAGCTAGAATAATGTAAGTTAACCCTTTACCAAATGATAAAATTTTATACTTGTCCAAATTCAAAGCTGTTGCAGACGAAAAATCAAATGTGGCTCACTGGATGAAATTCATTCTGAAAGATCTGAAAACATTGAGGAAAAAGGAGAAAATGGTAGTTTCCAGCATTTTCTCCTTTTCCCACAATGTTTTCAAAAGGCTTCTTTTCTCAGGGGTCATTAAAACTCAGGACTGTGTGGTAAAGGGTTAACCCTTTTCCAGACGACAAAATTTTAGCCTTATCCAAATTGAAAGCATTTGCAGACGACAATTTCAATGTGGCTCAAATGATGCAACTTTTCTTTGATAGGGTAGAAAACATTGTGGAAAAAGGAGAAAATGCTGGTTACCAGCATTTTCTCCTTTTCCCACAATGTTTTCAAAAGGCTTCTTTCCAAGGGGCGTCAAAAGGCGGCATTGTTCGGTAAAGGGTTAAGTTTAAATATAATTTGTGCTGAAAAGGAAAAAAAATGTCAAAAAATACAGTACATGTATTAGATTCTTTTTCAAATTTCCCATTTTTTTCTTCCTGACAACTTGGCAGCAAGCCAGAAACAGAAACCAGTCATCAATTGACAAAAACATCAGAATAAGTCTGTATGACAGAATAGCCTCAAAATAACAATCCCAACTTTGAAAAACCTTCAGAATGAAGGCTTTTGAAATCTTTGTGGGAAAAGGCGAAAATGCTTTTAAGTAACCAGCTTTTTCTTCATTACACACAATGTTTTCTACCCCTCCAAAGGCAAACAATTTGATCCTCATTTAATTTGTCGTCTGCAAATGATTTGGAAAGGTCCAAAATTTTGTTGTTGTTATTAGCTGGTTTGTTTCAGTCAGGCTACTTCGTCCCAGTCCAACTGTCTTCCAGAAATTTCACAAGTTTTCTATTAGAACTAATAACCAACGACAGGTTTACAGCACGAAAGCAACACAGAAGCTCACCCTCCCTTGGGAGATTTCAAGTGATGCCTCATCTACAAATTTTTAAGCGTTTTGGAACAGAAAATAACAGGTCTAGGCAAAGCATGAAAATTGTACCTGATAGCCGCTCTCTTGCACTACGGATCATTCCCATTCATGTATGGTGAGAGTAACGAACGACAACTCTGCTCTGCCTAATAGCCTGTACCTGATACGTACATCGTTCAAATGTAATTATTTCGGCCATTGGGCGCATAAATCTTTGTCTTTCTCGTAACCCAACTCCGTGATAGTTTGGTATATGTCTTAAACTTTTTTATCAAGTGTGACTAAAATCTTAGAACTGCGAAATCCGATTTTCATTTTCCACCCTTGGTGGATTTTTCCCTTTCCGTGTTTCTATAAGTCGTCTGCGTTTTTAGTCACTGCGCTTAAATACTCTCTACAAAGGAGAATTTGAAAGATTTCTGTAAACGATACTCTTGTAATTTTTGCGTCATATCAGCAGCCATATCTCATGTAATAGAGTTAGATGTAATTTGTTTTTCTATCGAATGTTGAGGACGATGTATTCGTCTCAATAAGGAATTAATATGAATAACAGAATCTCTTGAAACTTCTAAATCAAGTGCGCCCTTGAATCTGTTGCCATACAATAACATCGGTACGAACCAAGGTATGAAATCTGACTAAAGAACAGATGTTGAGCAAAGTAACGGAAAGAAACCTTAAATGCTTGTATGGTAACTTGCAACAATAAACTAGATGCACTGTGTTATGCATGGTATAAATGTGACACATTTAGCACGCTTGGCATGCTCCGAGCTGTGAAAGAAGGAAACTATTTCATAGAGACTTTTAAAAAAGTACAAGTAGCTGGCAAGCCTAGTGAAGGAGAAATGTTTGTATGTCACGTATATCGAATAGGTCAGTACGAAATAAGAGTGAGAAAAAGTAAATTTGTCACAAAAAGGGGGATACATTGAAATGTACTGGAAACTGGCATTCTAACATTTGATCTCGGTACGCTTACAACACACCGTGTGCATAAGTGAGCGGTCTGAAATATTTGATCCATGCTCTGGCAAACGGGGACTTAATGCATCTCCGTAATGCATTATACCAAGCAAGACTTCACTTAAAGAAGTATCCATAATTGACTAGATACTGAGATAAAATGGTCTTTTAAAATAACATGCAGAAAATTTACGATCCATGTCAGCCTGCGCGGACCGCCGACATGGGTCGATATTTTTCTGCAAATGCATCAAGCCCCCTTTTCACAGAGCATAGTTCATATTGAATTTTCATTTTCTACCCATAGAAAAAAAAATGCCCCCATCTCCTGTGTGTTATCGACTCCTGCTGTTTTACGACTGATCGAACACTAACTAATTTGTAACTCAGGCCTCTCTTCGTGTCACCAATGACCTGGAAAATCGTCCATGGTCATACATGTGTCATGGCCTACTTTTCTACATCGAGTAATCGGCTATCAAAACGACGACGTGTATTCATCAATCATTTTGAGGCGTATCGTATTTGAAATTTCCAGCTGGCCATGCTATTGATTGAGGAAAAAATAAAACCCAAACCCATGGCATTTCAACCCTTGAATTTCACATAACTATATCTGAACATGGGGGGGGGGGGGGGTCCTGCGTGGCTCAGCGGTAAGGGTGGGACTCGTAACCCGGAGGTCCTGGCTTCGAGCCCCACCTAATCCGCTGGGTCTTTCGTGGGAGTATCCTTGGGCAAGACACTTCAGAGCCCTAGCCTAGTACTGGTGAAACACAGGAAATACATGAATTTGTGAGCTGTCGCCGTGATATGACTGAAATAATGTTGAAAGCGGCGTAAAACACCATTCAATAAACAATAATAATCTGAACATTGGTGGTTAGGTCGGACACTGTCCGGTTTGAATAAAAAACGTATGCAGTGTTCTTGTTCGACTTTAGGATAATTTGTAGAAAATAGTTCGTGATGACTGCTATCAACCTTTAGAAATTTTACCCTTTAACACACAATCCGAGTTTTAACCGGACCTTGAAAAAGAGGGATTTTGAAAACATTTAGGGAAAAGGAGAAAATGCTGGTGTCCAGCATTTTCTCCTTTTCCCAAAATTGTTTTCTAACCTGTCAAAGATAGAAATCATCATTGGAGCTACATTTATTTTGTTGTCTGCAAATGACTTTAATTTGATCGAGTCCCAGATTTTGTCGTTTGGTATAGAGCAAATCCAATGCACATAAATCGTTTCAAACCTCTCGACGGTCAGTGGTCAATTGGTGATTTTGAAAATTTGTATTCGGAAAAAGCGTTAGACATCACTCTAGTAATGAGATTGTCATGAAAAGATAGAAAACATTATGAGATAAGGAGAAAATGCCGTTTCGCACATTTCCTCCTTTTCCAACAATGTTTTCAAAAGCCTTTGCCGCCAGGATCTTTAGAATACGGGCTTTTGTGGTAAAGGGTTGAAATAAAACGTACCTCTTGTGGTCTGTGGTGGTAACGTTTTACTCTCAATCGTGATAACTGGCTTTTCTTTCTTTACTAAACCGTTCCTTGTTCTAGGTACCTCTGTTTCTACAGGACGGTCTCTCTCTTTTAAACTGGCCATCTTTGTTGGGTCATCTTTAGTCTCCAGACTCTTTGTTAGGCAATTTTTATCATTAGGCTGAACTGGCTTCGTTTGATCATCTTCAGTGTTTGAAACTCCAGTCACTGGCTTATTATTACCTAACTTGGTTACTTTCGCTTGTTCTTTTTCAACTTCCGTGGCTATAGCTGGGCGGATGTTGTTGCCTAACTTAGATGGTTTTGTTTGTTCGTCCCTAGGTTCCGGTGCCTTAAACAGAGGATTATCATTGCTGACCTTTACAAGGGTTGGTTGTTTGTCTTCGGTGTCTGGATCATAGCTTTCACGATTATAGACACCGCTTTTCAGTGGTTTAACTGCAATGTTTTCTCGGCTTGAATCCGACGGTTTTTCAACTTTTTTCCCAGATTTGGGAGAATTCTTCAGCTCGTGAAGATCAAGATATTCTGCTTCATCCATTGTCTGCGGCTCATGGATGGATTTTTGTTTTTCGGGCGGTTCTCGATCTTCAGCAGGTTTTTTATCGACAGGCCTTGGAACGCTATCGTATTTAATAATAGCCGTGGTTTTGGTGACAACATCACTATAACGCGGCGGAGGACTTGTCGTTTTTAATTTCCGTTCTTTCGCATCTTCATCATCTGAATCATCTGAACCACCCCTCTGCTCAGTGTTTTCTGCAATGAGTTTTCTGGGAGTTTCTTCCTCTTCATCGTCTTCTTCATCTTCTTCTCCCTCTTCTGTGTTTTTTATTAAGAGCGCTTCAAGTTTTGCCACAGACGGCTCTTTCACTTTCTCTCTCCCTTTTACCGTTGGTGTACTGGTAACAACCTCTGTTTTATCTCCATTTAAATAATCTGTATTTGAATTAGGTGTCTTATCCTCATTTTCAACCTCAAGTAGTTCTTTTCTCTGAGTTTGTTCAGGTTCCGCATAAAAGTCCCATCTAAGACTATTCAGCGATCTTGAACGATTTTTTCGTGTTCTAGAATTGTCTTTTGCGTACTCTGTGTCTACATAAATATCCCAGCTATAGGGTTCATATCTAGATTTATATCGTGTGTAAGGTTCACGTTTAGCAACTCTGTACGGCTCTTCTTCTATAGAATTACCGCTAGGTCTACTTTGAGCGGAAGTACACTGACCCATCCTTAACGATATTGAAATATTATCCAAATGGTTGGAATCTGTAGATGATGCTGTAAACACTATCGTATTTTCGCCAATATAAGGTTGAGCAGATATATTTAGAGATATACCGCTGTTAATTGTTTCTTTAGGTTTTTCTTTTTCCTTCGAGAGCTCTCCAAACCAATCGTAGGGCTGATATTTATAAACTACCTCTGACTTATCGTAATCGCTCTCCCCGTTCAAACACTGGCCCATTATATGTGACGTACCGTGTCATCTTCATCGCATCAGCTGCTGTCTGTACCTCCTCGTCACAAAATCTTTAGCGTTAAACCTAGAAATAGGAAAAAGCGTATGAGCCATGCTTTGGGAAAAGGGGGATTAATGCATCTCTGTGATGCATTATACCAAGCAAGTCATATATAATTACGAATCCATAAAATCGATTTTGTCCAACAATCGACTGAATCATGACATAGACTGGTCCTTTGGCATGCAGAAACTTGACCGATCGCAAAAAAGTTTCGACTCAGGTCAGCCTGCGCGGACTGCGCAGGCTGACCTGGGTCGATACGTTTTGCAGATGCATTGACCCCCCCCCCCCCCCCCCCCCCCCCCCATTTTCACGGTTCATGAATATGTATACAATGGAATTTTACCTTCTAAAATGAACGAGACGTAGACGTTTACAAGCGGTCCGACGAATCACCGAAATGCCACCGAAACACCGAAATACCCCTATTTTTTTCAATATTAAGTTCAGATAACTGATATTAGTTCGCAGTATTTTTCTTTCTTTCTTTTTTCTTTAACTGAAAATGCGCTCAATGAAAGTATCAATCATTAATGAGAAGAATGATGTTGTTAATATATTCATCATTAATTTACGTGGAGAACAATCACCGAAACACTCGCGTGTCTGGTCTGTTACACACCGAAATACCCGATCTTGATTACGCCAATCTAGACCCGAAAAATTATCAGTATCAAATGATCACATGAATTTATTATTTCTTTGAATGATAAACGCACATACAAAATCATTTGCGGACGAAGTAGACCCAAATCAGAATGTAGGTCTCTGATCCATCGAAACGCACAAATAGTTTGTTTCTGTTCTGTTCTGTTAAAGTGATGCAATCGTAATTGAAGGCGTTCGGCTGATATGATCTTATTTTGTGTAAGTTTGTCATTTTTTTTTTTTTTTTTTGAAAATGGCATGGTTATTATTAATAATCTTATCGGTGGAATTATAATTGTCTTATCAATTTACGCCTGGTAACGTGTTAACCACACAGATTTAAAATGGCTGGCGGTTTTCCGATTTGTTGATTTTTAATTTCATCTATATCCAACATAAAAGTGAAAACTATTTTTTGCCAGCATAGTTATGGATAAAAATCAGACACATCAACCTTGTGCACAAGCACAGCTACTGTAGTTAGATTGCGTTAGAATCCCTGAATCGACAAATTTTACTACGCCGGGCGGGTATTTCGGTGAACATTTACAGTACCGGTGGGATATTCCGGTGCACATTCTTCACGTAGGGCTTCAATGGCATGTTGTTATTTTGTCATTAGGTTTTAAACTAACCCTCCTTCATCAGTATGATTACAATTTGTGTCAAACACCACAGCTTCAGTTGTTTGAAATCAAAAATAAAAAAAAAAATCTGGGGTATTTCGGTGTTTCGGTGGCATTTCGGTATTTCGGTGATTCGTCGGACCCTTTACAAGTACAGCGTATTAAACTTCAGTAAAGGCGTTTTCGGAGATGATTCACCGAATTTCTAATTCCGAAGTTTCTGATTATAAGTTTTATTCATTCATCATTATTTCTTCTTGTGGCATAAATCAAGCCTTTACTAAACGACAAAAATTTAGACTCATCCGAATTCAAAGCAGTTGCAGGCCAAAAATTAAATGTGGTTCAAATTAGAGGGTATGCCTCTGAAAGTCAGAAAAAGTTGTGTGTAAAGGAGAAAATGCTAGTTAGCAGAATTTTCTCCTTTTCCCACAATGTTTTCAAAAGCCTCTTCCCTCAGGATCGTTAAAACTTGGGATTGTGTGGTAAAGGGTTAAATGTATAAGCCACCTGTAAAAGCAAATAACTGAATTCCGAGAGAAGATCAGTATGTTTAAATGTATCTGTGTTCTATCAAGCTTAAGGTGTTTGCTTAATACGGGTTGGACTATAAATAGGAGATTACAGATAGACTGATTGATTGCATGGTGTTTTACACCGCTCTCAACATTATTTCAGTCGGCTAGCTATTCATGTATGTTCTGGGTTTCACTAGTGCTAGGCTAGGGCTCTAAAGTGCCTTGCCCAAGGACACTCCCACGAAAATTCTAGTGCTTCCTTGAGCCTCCACGTTTCGAGTCCTACACTTCACCACTGAGCTACGCAGGAACCCAAGTTATGGATAATTTATTGACTCCGTCACGTATCTAAAATACCGTTGAAGATGGGGCTCATAATCAAACAAACAATATAGATTCGCGATCTTTAAAGGCCCAATGGCGGCAAAAAAAATGCAATTTAAAAAGTATGAAAAATATTGTGAAGGTGAAAATGTGTATTTGTTTGGTCGGTGTAAGTGTTAGTCACAGGCAGAAAGACGAATTTTAAAGTCCGGCAAAAAGTAAAAAAGTCAATTTTAACTAAGTTTTGAAATTAATTTCTCTGCCAACAACTAACACTTGCACTGACCGCACGATAACAGATTAAAATCTTATTTTCCATACTTTGAAATGGTGTGATTTAAGTTTGAATGCTCTTTAACACCCACTTTGTTTACTTTTGGCAGCTGTTATTACTTTAAACCTTCAAAGTTTGAATTATTAGAGTAAGTAGTCATACGACATTTAATCCTTTCCCAAACAAGCCCTGGTTTTCACATGTCTGCAGCACAAGTCTTTTGAAAACACTGTGGGAAAAGGAGAAATTGCTCGTAACGAGCAATTTCATCTTTTCCCACGGTGTTTTCTACCCTTTTTGAGAACTTTCTGCCATTTTCATCAAATTTAAAATTGTCATCTGCAAAGTCTTTCAATTTGGACCAGTCTGAAATTTATCGTTTGGGAAAGGGTTAAAGCCACAGGTACAGTTAATAACAGAAATAATAAATCAGAAGATTGTTTCAAAGAGGAAAACAAGTGATTTTTTAAAAACTTTTTCCCGTTGTAATAATTTTAAAATTAGGATCACCTTGTTCTTATTAATCTTTTATCAAATAATCTCGTGTTTAAACGACCCTGAAGAAAAAGGCTTTTGAAAACATTCGGGAAAAGGAGAAAATGCTGGTAACCAGCATTTTGTCCTTTACGCACAATGTTTTCTACCCTTTGAAAGGCGTGTTTGATTATTTGACCCATATTTAAATTGTCGTCTGCATATGTTTTCAGTTTGAACAAAACTAAATAATTGTCGTCTGGTACAGGGTTGAATGAGTAAAATACAATCTAAACACGTGAAAAAAAAAAAACGGAAAAAGAACGACCGGGAACTCTTTCAACCTTAACCCGCTAAATAAGTTAAATAAAATTTTCAAGCCGATAGTAAAAACCCGAATAATGTCATTTCAATCTTATTTTTTTGGAGAAAATTATCTTCTTACCGGACAATGTAGATTCAAGATCAGACTGCACGTTCTGTGCAGTCTGATCTTAATCTACATTGTCTGCAGAAGGTCAGTGAGTCGCGCTTAGAAAATTGACCTAGTCATTTCGTTAAGGGGCCGGTTTCGGACGCTTTGTCCAGAAAACCAGAAGTGCGTTCTGACAAAAGGGGGCTTGATGCATCTTCGTGATGCATTATACCAAGCAAGTCATTACATAATTATGGATTCATTTGGTTTGGTTTGGTTTGTATTGGAGTTTAACGCCATTTTAGGTCATATCATGGCGGTCAGCGACGCACCTATGTGTTTCCTAGCTTTCTCACACCAGTACTGACCACTTTCTTTCCAAAGCCACTGACTACTTTCCTCACACACATCAGAGGTGAGAGGCGAAAAATCGCCGGAAAGAAAGTTTGCCTCAACCGGGTATCGAACTCGCAACCACCAGGTCACGAGTCCGACACGCTAACCACTGAGCTACCCGGGCGGGCAATTATGGATTCATAAAAACTAGTTTGTCAAATAACCGATTGAAAATGGGGTAGAATGGTCCTTTGACATGCAGAAAATTTACCAATAGTAAAAAGATTCGACCCAGGTCACTCTGCGCGGACTGGGCAGGCTGACCTGGTTGATATTTTTCGCAGATGTATTGTGCCTCCTTTTCAAAGAGCGTAGCTCATATACATTTACAATGAAAATAACTTGAAATAATTTTATTTATTGAAATTAATTTTTAAAGCCTCGCTTTCGACCTTTCTCTTGCAAGCAAACTTTTTTTTCCCCCGAAGCTGAAGCATTTGGTGCTCAATCGTGAGAAATATCTGACACGGTCCATTTTTCCCAGCAATATTTTCTTTATAGTTTTTGTTTTGTTTTGTTTTTTTAAAGAAAAAACAGGATGATGCAACGTCTGACATCCTGTCATGTTCTCTTTATCTATGTTTTATTCAGCAATGACGTTTGTAATAATGTGGTAAACACTGTACATTCTGTAACAAATTTACAACAGTATACATGTAATTTGAAAATATCCTGGCAAAATATGGATGATTAAAATGAAGTAATGTTTGATAAATGAATACATATGAAAACATCGGGACAAAAGGAGAAATTGCTCGTAACGAGGAATTTCTCCTTTTGTTCCAATGTTTTCCAAAAAAAAAAAATCCATTTTGCAAAAAATGGTCTGCAAGAAGTAAAGTGTCTTTTCGTTACAAACATTTTGGTAACAAATGACATCCGTTTTAGATACGTAATATATTATTTTTATGATATGACATGCATTCATGCGTGCGCTTTGGAAAGCTTTCGTAGATCTACGTGAGCTTCAATTGTAAGTTGAGAGGAGAGATCGACGTGCACACACCGTCTCTGTCTGTCTGTCTGTCTGTCTCTCTTTCTCTCTCTCTCTTTTCCTCACAGCTCACATGTTCTTTTAATACTAATAAAAGACCTCAGGATTTTCGTAAAAACACATTCAAATAACTTACAGTCTGATCACAAATTCACGCAGTTTTATAACTTGGCGTGACAGGACAAAACAGATTTGAAACTGCAGTATCTGGAGATTTTTTTTTTAATTACAGGATCAAGAGATCTGCATTTTTTTTTTTTAAATTGACTTTCCGAAAACTTGATCACTTACCGATTCGTCCCACATTTTTCTTACGACGTGTTGCGAGGGCTTTCATTAAAATTGTGGAAAAGGGAAAAATGCCAATTAACAGTATTTTCAACACGTTCAAAGACAAATTACATAATTTGATACCAAACATATATTCTGTCTGCGAATGCTTTCAAAATTGATAAGTCTAAATACTGTCTTCCGAGAAAGGGTTAAATTTGTCGCTTGCGACCAAAATAACTTCTCAACGTTAACTCTTAAGCTGCTAAATAAATGAAACGAAAATTTCGACTCCATGGTAAAAACCCAAATTTTGGGATTTCAAAGTTGATTTCACCGGGAAGAAGATACCACATCGGACAGTGTAGATCAAAGATCAGACTACACGTTCTGTGCAGTATGATCTTGATCTACACTGCCCGTAAAGGGTCAGTAGCTTAGTACCTTAGGGGTTAAACAAAACTTGTATAGGACGTGACTTTTAAACCAAATTAGGTATAATTTACGTTTCTAGATCTAACAAATGAAATGAACCGTAGTGTTAAGGTTTAACTTTTAACAGACGACAAACTTTTAAACTTGTTCTTCTTGAACTCATTTCTAGACGACATACAAAATGTGCTTAAATTGATCGGTTTTATTTTTGACAGGACAAAAAACATTTTGGGAAAAAGATAAAATGCTGAATCTCCTTTTTCCAAAATGTTTTCAAAAGCCATTTTTCTCGGGGGTCTATAACACACGGGATTGTTTGGTAAAGGATTAAATATACCTCCTCTGTCGACATGTAACCGATATCGTCGAACCATCAACCGAATAGTTGGGTGAGAGAGAGAGAGCGAGAAAGGAACAGAGAGCGATACGAACAGAGAGAGGCGAACAGAGAGTGAGAGAGATGAACATAGAGAGACAGAGACGGTGAGATGGAGAGACAGAGACGGTAAGACAGACAGACAGACAGACAGACGGACGGACGGACGGACAGACAGACAGGCAGATAGACAGACAGACGGACGGGCGGACGGACGGACGGACGGACAGACAGAGAGCGTGTGTGTAGGGCGGACTGACGAACAGACATTATTCCTTAGTCATCATGCACCTATGTCCTTCATATACAGCGTGTACACAATGTTTTCTTTTTTCGGTTACAAGGACAATGTGACACTAGTGACAATGACATGTGCATGTTGCGTTATCGTCTTGATATAGGCTCATTACTATTGTTTTATCCTGTACCCTCATCATTGATATATCTTATCACCTGGCTTGTTTGAATTACACATGATATTAGTCATACTCTGTGAAAATGGTGATTTAATGCATAATAATTATGCAAAAAGTATCGACCCATGTCAGCCTGCGCAATCCGCGCAGGCTGACATGAGTTGAAACTTTTTGGTATTTGTAAATTTTCTGCATGTCAAAGGACCACTCTGCCTCGTGATTTAGTCGGTTGTTAGACAAAATGGATCTGATGGATTTGTAAGTATGTGATGACTTGCTTGGTATCATGCATCACGGAGATGCATTAAACCCCCCCCCCCCTTTTTTTTTTTTGCCACATAGCTGCTCATCAATCTCCGAGCAGAGTTGTCGTTCGTTACTCTCACCATGGCACATGCAAACAGTTTGTTTCGTATTGGCCATGATCAAAATTAGAAATGATGGAGAAAGGTTAGTTTTGAATGCAATTTTGATAAGAAGAGTACTCATTACACCCATGAATTGTGTAAGATTATTGAAAAAAAGCATTTAGTTTGTCTTCAAAACAGGAGGTCATGACTTTCCTTCTTTGTTCCATTAGTTTTGACCCCAAATGCGAAAGTGAGGCTTCATGGAATTAGTGGCTAGCTTTAGCCGCAAAAATAATGGTGGACTGATACCGTGAAAGATTGCGAAAAATCGGCATGGTAACGTGCTATTTTTGATTCTACCCCCAAATTATGGATTGTTTTGGGTTTCAATTTAGCTTAGCATTTTCAGGCTAGCCTCAGGGGTTTGGATTTTGTGAATTTTGGAAAATAGGCTAAAATGGCTTATTTTGGCAGTTTTTTTCCGACCATGCCACTTGCTTGTGTAGGTCAGTAATTTCACTATTTCACAAGTTCAACATGATTTCTTGATAAAATCTTAAGAATTAGGATTATGCTGTTGCATTTAATTGCTCTTTATCATTTCAGGCTGATACTTCAGACCTCTTATTGAAGGAATTGTGTTTGGCGTGTGCTTGGTCGACAGAAGGTTAGCCAAGAACTGTGATCAGGAGCCTTAAGTTCGTTACTCTCACCATATATCTCTGCAACGCATTATCTCCCGCTAGATGGCATTCTACAAATACACATCTATCTAATTTGGGCATCCTGGGTACAGAAGCGGAGTAATTTTTCAAAACAACAACCGTGACTTTGAATTTCAAATAAAATAAACGTTTACTCAATAAAACGCTACCTGGTGCCATTCATTCAGCTATGATCGGCTAACATGTAACCTCTGCACCGACCATTTATTAAAACAGTCCCTACATGCTTTGGTAATAGGCTAATAGCTTCAATATAAGCCCTACTTTTCCCAGGTATACGGGGGATGGGTGATGCGTTATAGCAGACGGGTAGAATCTTCGAAGAATATGACATGCGAAGACAACGCTCTGCAACGGGCTAAATGACAAGAATCTTGTCAAACCGAGGAAAAAATGTTTTGTTACTTTTTAACTATTTCATGTGTAACATAATAAAGTAGACAAAGGAAATATGATTCCGGATACATTATAGGTGCATTCAAACTGATGAATTTACCTGTATACAATGGAACTATTTTTTCAAGCTTCTTTACTGATCAGAATCTTACGCCAATTATAATGTGTGACGCTAATGGGAATGATTCGTAGTGCAAGAGAGTGAGCTGCTCATATGTACTTGAATACTTTAACATTACAGCCATATTGAATATCTCCCTTATATAAACGGCCTTTTCATCCGAATACCCTTCTAGACTTGTAAGAATTACTGTGAAAAGAAGACTGGGGCAGTGTGGGGGACCCGGGGAAGGAGGGGGGGGGGGCGAGAATCTACTTATGCTGCCCAAATCGATGTCTTTTTTCTTCAATATATTATTCTGTTAAAAGATACAAGTTCTCTGACGGATATTAAATTTCCTGGTTCTAATAGCGCCTTTATAGTGGCCCACCTAAATATAAGACCAACAAAAGAAACGGAACTCTTTAGCATTTGAATTTTCCCCCGGGACTGTGATTTGTAATAAACGCCATTTGCAGAATTCATTTGTGGGCGTTTGTAGGATTACTGATATCAAAAATTTTAAGAAATAATCTCTAAAATAATCTCTTTCTAGTAAAATTTTAACTTCTGTCTACGAATTACATTATCAACAAAATAAACCTCAGGGAAGGTGGGGGTTACTTTTTTTTTCCAACGGGATAATACCTAACAATAAAAATACATTCATAAAAATGGTTGCTAAATCTTTCTATGAATTTCTCTCATTTTCTCTACTGCTACTTTGCTTTCTGGATTTGCTTCAATTTCGTATTCTCTTACTTTACACCCATTTCCATTTTGTCTGCTCATCCACACTTTTGCAGTGAACTAAAGAAGAAATGTATGAGTCATGTTCTGTGAAAAAGAGGTTTAATACATCTGCAAAAAGTATCGACCCAGGTCAGCCTGCGCAGTCCGCGCAGGCCGACCTGGGCCGATACTTTTTGCTATTAGTAAATTTCCTGTATCTTATTTTACGGACCAGGTATATTCTTCCTCTTGCTGCACCCAATTTTTTGACAAAAAGTAGATCTATCTTAGTCCTATAATATGCGTCGACTGCTTGCTATACTGTAAACCGCCATTACGAAAATGCATTATTCCTTTTTTCCAAGAAAGGCGTCTATTATCTTTCAATTCTTGAATGTATCATAGTTTCTACTTTGAAGTATCTTTTGGCTTTTTGCTTTGAAGAGGCTATAAATATTCAAAAGAACTTAACTCTTTACCAAACGACAAAATTTTAGATTCGTCCAATTGAAAGCATTTGCAGACGACAAAATTAATGTTACTCAAACATTGAAATTTGTTTTGGGAAGGGTGGAAGACATTGTAGGAAAAGGAGAAAAATGCTGGTTACCAGCATTTTCTCCTTTTTCTACAGTGTTTTCAAAAGGCTTCTTTCTTGGAGACGTGAAAACCCGGGATTCTTTGGTAAAGGGTTAAAAAAATTAACCTTACAGTACATTTAGTAATCCTATCAACTTTTACAAACTACAGCATGGATGCAGTCATTCAATGGAGTTAGATGAAAATTTAATGGAAGCGAGCGAAATGGGAAAATTATCCTTTCTATGTGCAGCTTCCGAACTCAATACGTAGATATTACGATCCTGGTGACATTAAGATTATTTCTCCACGAGCTGAAGGGTCAATAGGTCAACTAGACATTTTCAGTTTTATTGAAAATGTTGAAGAATGTGATAGAGGTCAACCTTGATAAACTGTGACAGTCGTGACGAAACTCTTATTATCAATATCTTAACTCTTTACCAACGACAAAATTGGAGACTTGACCAAATTGAGAGCATTTCCAGACGACAGTTTAAATGTGGCTCAAATGATGAAATTTGTCTTTGGATGGGTAGAAAACATTGTGGGAAAAAGAGAAAATTCTCGTTACCAGCATTTTCTCCTTTTCCCACAATGTTTTCAAAGATCCCTTCTGCAGGGTAGTTAAAAAGCGGTATTGTTGAGTCATGGTTTAATTCTTTATTAGACGACAAGATTTTAGACTTGCCCATTTACTTCTGCTACTCCTTATTTCTGAATTGTCCTTGTCAGAAAACTGTTGTAACAAGCCTACTATATAGGGTGTTAGTCTGTTTGTTTGTTTGGTGTTTAATTCTGCTTTCAACTTTATTTCAGCTATATCACAGCGACCAGTGCACCTATCAGTGCATTCCTGGAGTTTTTGCTACCAGTACTTCGCATAATATTCTTCCCAAGCCAGCCGAGCCCCCTAGCTCAGTCGGTAGCGTACAGAACTTGAGAACAGGAGGTCGCTGGTTCGATCCCCGGCTCGGCCAATTTCTTTCCGAGGATTGATGATAGTCATTGCGACGGGATTCATTCCTCTCCCACCGCTGACCATTGTTTCGACAATGGCTATGTGGGAAAGCAGCCAGTGGCTTGGAAAGAATATTGTGCGGAGTATTGGTAAGAAGAAACTCCAGGAAAGCATGGACAGGTGCACTGGCCGCCGCGATATAACTGAAATAATGTTGAAAACGGCGTTAAACACCATACAATCAATCAATCAATCTTCCCAAGCCACTGTCTGATTTCCCACAAAAGCATCGTCGAGAGAATGATCAGCGGCGAGACAGGAATGAATCCTGTCCCATCCGACTATCATCAATCCCTGGAAAGAATTTGGCCGAGCTTGGGATTCGAACTAGCGACACCCACGGTGATCTAGTCAAATGAACCTATATTCCACTATATTTGATTCTTCCTAAAACTAACCTAAGTCGTACGGTTTACCCATGGCCTTATCGGATCACACACGATTTATTTATTTATTTATTTATTTTGGTGGCGGAGTGTTTATCAAGATCATTGTGCACATAGGTGCAGTCTTATCTCGGCCATCACACTCCGCATCTATATATATGTTACAGTCAAACAACGTCCATCGAAGGCAAAAAACCTCAATAATACATGTACCTATTTTTGTGACAGTATGGAATTCCCCAAGACTTTGGGGTTTACTTACTATTATGTCATTAAATCCTATCAAGTTTAGGATAACGCGAAACAATATACAGATAGGCCAGGTGAAAAACAACCCTTAACCAGACAAATAAACAAACGTAGGCCATTTTCAGCCTACGAGAATAGACTCTTTGAATTGCCATTCGGGACCTACTTTCGGCTAGAATGTTGCAGCACATCCGACAGTGTACATCCAAGACCAGATTGCAATTTTTGTCTGTTTTATACTGGGCATAAAAGCAATAGGTATGATAATAACTCGAAGAGTTAACGTCGTGGTATTAGTTACAAACAGATTTTACGCAGTCATTTCATGTAATACTGACAAACATTAGGTCATGAAATGTGTCGCTTTATTTCGCACGCAAGAAATTGTTTTAGCTTGAGGGGAGTGGGTCAGCTTGTGGAATAGAGACAGAGATTGAAACAGAGACAGAGAATTAACCCTTAAGCTGCTAAGCGCGACTCACTGACCTTTTGCGGACAGTGTAGATCAAGATCAGACAGCACATAACGTGCAGTCTGATCTTGGACCTACACTGTCCAATTAGGGGATTTTTTTTCTCCAAAAAATAAGTTTGAAATAACCTTAATCGGCTTTTTACTATCGGCTTGAAGATTTTGTTTGACTTATTTCGCAGGATAAGGGTTAAATGGATAGATGAAGATTCAGAGAAAGGGAGAGACACACAGAGCGATGGATAGAATGACACAGACAAACAAAAAGATCGAGAAATAGAAATTCACAGAGAGAGAGAGAGAGAAAGAAAGAGAGAGAGAGAGAGAAAGAGAGAGAGGGGTAGAGAGAGGTGGGGAGACAGACAGAACAATCCAAATAGCACAAAGAAACCTTAATATACGTGTTCTATTTCCATTTAAAACCAGCACGAAAAACAAGCATTGTTGCACGTTTTCTGTACTTACATCTTTGTATATTTACATCCTTGTCTCAACTACTTGAAGTATTTTATGGTGTTTACCTGCGGTCTCAATACACCGCCCATATATAACTTTTTCACCCTCCTTTGCCCTTTGACCAACTTAAACGCAGTGCACCTCGACCGAATACAAATGACTAGAGAACACTGAATGGTGAAATTTTTGAAGTCAGGGGCGATTCCTCTCATGGCAGTATGTTAATTAGCGTAGGAGAAGGAACCATTCTTTGTAATAAACAAAACTATCACAATAGCTGTACCATGCAGAGAGGTAAGGAGTTATGTTGGTATGTTCATGATTTAATACTTAAAACCATTCTCTGCCAATGGAGGCTTTTGCGGATGGCGTACTTAAGATCAGACTACACAGAACGTGCAGTCTAATCTTGGATCTACACCATTCGTTAGTTTATGAACAAAGAGATGCTTAACTATAACCAAAGAGATCTTCATTTGCTATTGGACTGTACTTTGAGACGTAGTGGAAGAAACTACAGGTACGTATCGATAAGTCTTCTGGACACCGCGATATTACTGACAGTGTGTTGAAAACAACGGTAAACAAAGAACTAAGCGCAGCTTTTCTTCAAGCGGCTTTTTAATAACATGTAGATCAAGATCAAGACCAAACTCCTCAGAAAGTATAGTCCGATCTTTGATATACACTGCCCGATATTTTGTCACATTCTGGTCCCCAAACAACCTTTTACTTGCAATATCGGAGATTTTTACTGACAGAAAATGTCTATTTAATCTTTCACTAAATATTGCCAGACGACAAAATTTTCGGCCAGTCCGGACGAAAAATTTATTCTTCCAGAAATGCGGAAATTTGCATTAGAAAAGATAGAAAACACTTTGCAAAGAGGACAAAATGCTGTTAACTAGCATTTTCTCCTTTTTCCACAATGTTTGCAGAAGCTTACTTTCCCAGTGTCAAGGAAACACAGTACTCTTTGGTAAAGGGTAACGTTGAATAAAATTAGAGGTAAAATCGTAATACTTGTAAAAATCCTAGCAGACAAAAGTTTGTTTCGTACGTTCCTTGACCACAATGTGTTTCATCTTGGGCTGATTACGTCATGCGACGACCTTTATTGCGACTTGCATCAGACCGATTTTGTGAACATTGTGGCAGTAGGAGAACTTGCTAGTAACGAACGATTTCTTCAATTGCAACAATCTTTTCATAATTATGTGCGAGGCATTAACTTTTTATCAAACAGTCTAGTGTTTTTAACGAACCCACTATATGGAGAAGGAAGTTCTCGAAAAAATTGCAACAATCTTTTCATAATTATGTGCGAGCATTAACTTTTTATCAAACAGTCTAGTGTTTTTAACGAACCCAGTATATGAAGAAGAAAGTTTTCGAAAAAAAAAAAAATGTGGGAAAGGAGAAAATACTGGTAATAGGATTTTCTCCTTTTTCCACATTTCTTCTCTTTCGTAGGTAATGTACATCATCTGAGGCATATTTAAAATCAGCTTCTGAAATTGGGTAATATTAACTCTTAGAGGGGTCCTGCGTGGCTCAGTGGTGGAGTGCAGGACTCGTAACCTGGAGGCCCCGGGTTCGAGCCTCACTGCATCCACTGGGTTTTTCGTGGGAGTGTCCTTGGGCAAGACACTTTAGAGCCCTAGCCTAGTACTGGTGAAACCCAGGAAAGACATGAATATGTGAGCTGTCGCCGTGATATGACTGAAAAATTGTTGAAAGCGGCGTAAAACACCATTAAATCAATCAATTAACTCTTAGACTGCTAAGGACGACTCAAGGAGCTTTTGCGGCAAGTGTAGATCAAGATCAGACTGCACAGAACGTGCAGTCTGATCTTGGATCTACACTGTTCGAAAGGAAGATATTTTTCTCCCAAACAATAATTTTGAAACAGCAGTATTTTGGGCTTTTACTATTTGCTGGAAAGTTTCATTTAACTCTTTACCACACAATCCCGACTTTTAACGACCCTGAAGAAAAAGCCTTTTGAAAACATTGTGGGAAAAGGAGAAAATGCTGATAACCAGCATTTTCTCCTTTTCCCACAATGTTTTCCAACCTGCCCAAAACAAATTTCAATTTTTCAGTCACATTTCTTTTATCGTCTGCAAATGCTTTCAATTTGAAATAGTCTAAAATTTTGTCGTTTGGTACAGAGTTAATTTATTCAGCAGGTAAAGGGTATATTGGAACCTTTGGGTTTCATCGAGTTTTCTCATCTCTTTCTGAAACCAGCTTGCGCAACACAGTTCGTGTAGATATTGGGCAGGTATAGTAACCATTTCTGATCTTAACCCTTTCCAAAACGACAAATTTTGGACTGGTCCAAATTGAAAGAGGTTGCAGACGACAATTTTGAATTTGATGAAAATGGCAGGAAGGTCTCAAAAAGGGTAGAAAACACTGTGGGAAAAGGAGAAATTGCTCGTTATGAGCAATTTCTCCTTTTCCCACAGTGTTTTCAAAAGACTTGTACTGCAGACACGTGAAAACCAGGGCTTGTTTGGGAAAGAGTTAAAGAAATTTTGTTGAAATTGGTGTTATACGTACATCTAATTAACCTATGGCTTCACAGACTATTTTAAGACCGATCACAACCGTTTAAAGTGACAGAAAGGAGAAAAATGCGACGGAAGGGATGGTATTGTTTTGATGTCTTGAACGATTTCAAAAAAGAAACATGGTGGGAAAAAGAGAAATTTCTTGTTTAAGCGAAAGATGATAGAATTTTGTCAATGTTAAAAAAAAAAAAAAAAAAAATGGAGGGAAAAGGAGCCATTTCTTGTTACAAGCAATAATAGCTTCTTTTTCCAAAATTCTCTCTCCGGGTGGGCGGGGAGGGGGGAAACAGGGGGGATTGGATTTGTACAGTAACTGGTTGAATGAAAGCGCTTGAATCGAGACACGATAATAACACCCCCAAGTTAAGTAGCCTATATGGACATCAACATTTTTTAAATTTTTCATCTGACTACAAATATTTAGACATGTCAAAATTGAAATCGTTTATAGACGACAGACTAAATGACACTCAAGATCTGAAATTTGTCTTTGGAAGAATAGAAAACAGTTTGGAAAAGGAGAAAATGCTAGTTACCTTAAACTCGGGATTGTGTGGGAAAGGTTTAAATAAAACACAAGTGAACAAAATGTCAATAGAAAGTAAATAACAATATGTCTACCTTTCAAAATCTTTAGCACACGAATATCCAGGGAAAAAAAAAACTACGAACCACGTAGTTATATCCTTTTTCGCAGGTTTACAAATTTGTCCAATGTTATCATTGAAAATCTTCACACAAAAATATCCAGAGGAAAAATCCCACGGAATTAGTTAACTATAAATAGTCAATTTTCCTTCTCTGACTTTAACAAACTTATCAAATGTTATCTTCATCTAAATCCAGACGATGTATCGAATATCAACACCAAAAATATTTCCGCGAGTCACTTCACGCCGACCTAACCCCCTAGTGTAGAGTCAGGCGATGTACCTGACTGAACGCTTTACCACACGATCCCGAGTTTTAATGACCTAAAGGACAAGTTTTTTTTATTAAAAGAAAAGCATTGTGGGAAAATGGGAAATGCTGATAAACAACCTTTCCATTTTTGACCACAATGATTTCTACCCTTCCAAAGGCAAATGTTAGATTTTGGGTGGCATTTACTCTGTCGTCCTCAAAAGTTTTCAATTGGAACGAGTGTAAAATTTTGTCGTTTTGTAAAGAGTTAACTCTGTACTGCAGGAGAAAAATTTTGACTGGTCCATGTTGAAAGGGGACAATTTAAATGTGACTAAAAGGATTAGATGTGTCTTTGAAAGCCTGTGATGTTCTAGAAAATATCATGACAAAAGGAGAAAAATCCTGCTGATCGGTAGAAGTTTTCAACGGTCTTATTCATCAAGATGTTTAAACACATGTTCGGTTTGTAAAGAGTTGACTTGATGGCAATCAATTTTATATGCAAGGTACATCCATTACAGAGTAACACCAATCAAAAACTATTACAAACTAGGCAAATGTGTAACTTTTACCACACAATCCCGAGTTTTAACGACCCCAAAGAAAAGGCTTTTGAAAACATTGTGGGAAAAGGAGAAAATGCTGGTAACCAGCATTTTCTCCTTTTCCCACAATGTTTTCTACCCTGTAAAAGACAGAAATCATCATTTGCGCTACATTTAATTTGTCGTCTGCAAATGCTTTGAATTTGGTCGAGTCCAAATTTGGTCGTTTGGTAAAGGGTTAAAGGAAAAGAGAAAAATTTCTTTTTAGTTGAATAGAAGTCATAGTGAAAAGAAGAAACGATTACAAATAACAAGCAATTTTTCCTTTTCCTTCATTGTTTTTCGAAAGTTGTTGGCTAACAGAAGGTATTTAGGCAGCAAAAGGGTTGACCCTTTCAGCCCCCTAGTCAAAAACAGGAGCTTTTATAGACAGCGTAGATCAAGATCTGTGTAAACTGCACGCCAAGCCCCTGTAGCTCAGTCGGTAGCGTACATGACTTGAGAACAGGAGGTCGCAGGTTCGATCCCCGGCTTGGCCAATTTCTTTCCGAGGATTGATGATAGTCATCGCGACAGGATTCATTCCTCTTTCACTGCTAACCATTGTTTCGACGATGGTTATGTGGGAAAGTAGCCAGTGGCTTGGAAAGAATATTGTGCGGAGCACTGGTAACAGAAACTCCAGGAAAGCATGGATAGGTGCACTGGCCGCCGTGATATAACTGAAATAATGTTGAAAACGGCGTTAAACACCATACAACCAATCAATGAATCTGTAAACTGCACATAATTTGCAGTCTGATCTTGGATCTAAACCGTCCGCTTGTTCGGTAAAGCGTAGAAGTTTAAAATCTTTCAGTTGATTGTATTTACAGCCGACGAAAGAGGTCGACTTTATGATATTGGGCGCTAAAAGAGTTAACTTTTTAGCAAACAATCTCTTGTTTTAACGACCCGAGGATGAAGACTTGAAATATTGTGGAAAAAGGAGAGAATCCTGACTACCATCATTTTCTCCTGTTTCCGCAATGCACTGTTTTCTACCCTCAAAGAAACAAATCTTATCAATATAACCACATTCGATTTGTCGTCTGCTACAACTTTGAATTTGGATTTGTTTTAAATTATGTCGTTTGGTAAAGAGTTAAACATCCCACGTACGTTTAGCTAAACTAGTTTAGGTGTATGTATACATCTAGGCTTTTATATATTCACTCCTTCTACAACTAAATCAATAAAGGAAAGATTTGCTCAAAGCGATAGTTTAAAATCCAAATAATTCGGTTTACATGCTTATTTTGGATCCGAATTTCTTAAAATATTGGACGGTTGAGATCAAAGGTCGGCCTATAGTTTGGTCTTCATCTTCAGTGTCCTGAATTACAGCTGCACTTGCCCCAAGCAAAAGCGGAAGGATTCACTCTTCTCTTCTTAACCTTTTACTAAACGGAAAATTTTAGACTTGCCCAAATGGAAAGCATTTGCAGACGACAAATCGAATATAACTCTGTTGATGATATTGTCTTTGAATGGCCAGAAAACATTGTGGGAAAAGGAGAAAATGCTGGTTATCAGCATTTTCTCTTTTTCCGCAATGTTTTCAAAAGGTTTTTTTCTCAGGGGTCGTTAAAAAGCGGGATTGTGTGGGAAAGGCTAAATCTGTGGGTGGATTACTGTAGACTTAAAAAAAAACCCAAAATACAATGTATTCATGAATAAATAAATCATTAGTTTCATAAACTCATAGTACGGAAAACGCTGTGACAAATTGAGAAAGTGCGGGTTCCGAGCAATATTTTCTTTAAAAAACATCTATGAAATATGGGTCGAAATATGTCTGCGTTAACTCTTCAACAAACGACAAAATTTAGACTGGTCCAAATTGAAAGCATTTGCAGACGACAAATTAAAGGTGGCTCAAATGATGAAATTTTCCATTGATAGGTTAGAAAACATTGTGGGAAAAGGAGAAAATGCTGGTTACCAGCATTTTCTCCTTTTCCCACAATGTTTTCAAAAGGCTTCTTTCCAAGGGTCGTTAAAAGTCGGGCTTGTGTGGTAAAGGGTTAACTCTTCAACAGACGAGGAAAATCAAGGCTTGGCCATATTGAAAGCATTTGCAGACGATAAGTTAATATGACTTAAAAATGATGGGAGTATTTTTTTTCAAATTTAAAAAAAAAAAATATATATACTGGCTACCAGTATTTTCTCCTTTTCCCACAGTGTTTTCTAAACCCTCAATCACTTAATACACCGGCATGTTTGGTAAAGGGTTTGAAACCACTGATATGGAATGCAGGTACAGGTCAGTGAGCATATTGACGTCATAGGCTGACATCTTTCCTCAAAGCCTCGCCTTTTATTACGTTGCCTCCTACTGATAAACTGATGCGTCCTGCAGCAAACCACTTTTCAAAAATTGTGACAAAAGGAGAAAATGCTAATTTTCTCTTTTCCTATTTGGTTTGAACACGTTTTCGTGTATTAATATTACACCCTTAGACTGCTAAGCTCGACTCACTGGCCTTTTGCGGACAGTGTAGATCAAGATCAGACTGCACAGAACGTGCAGTCTGATCTTGGAACTACCCTGTCCAATAAGTAGATGTCTTTAAAAAAAAATACATACGAAATAGCAAAACTTGGGTTTCTACTATCGACTTGAAAGTTTCATTTCATTTATGTAGCGGGATACAGGTTAACCCATGTTTAGCAGCCATATCCCACAAGTGCAGGTGTGTTTTCAAAATCGCCTGTTGCGAATTTGTTTCAGCAATATGTTTACTCAGGACATCCATTGCTCCTTTTGTCGTGTTCCTTGTGTTTCCTAAGCAGAACTACACAAAATACGCTTTCAAATACCAAAATAAAAAAAAAAAAAGTTCAGTGTTCATATGTGAGAAAGGATTAATTCTTGACGATCTGGCTTCCATAAGGTTTCGGGGAAGAAACGACCAGTGTGGTATTCTAACTCGTAATCTGCGGTTATATTCACCAGCCATTCTGATTTCAATTCTTTATTTTTAAACAAGCATGCTAATTGACCGAGATAGATCAGCTAATCTGATGCTCGAATTCACCTTTGAATTTAGAATTAGAAAAATATTAGCCATGTTCTGGCAAAAGGGGGTTTAATGCAACTCTGTGCCGCATCATATTAAGCAAGTCATTGCATGACAATGGACCCATGAAATCCATTTTGTGTAACAACCAATTATAGGGTACTATGGTCCTTGGACATACAGAAAATTTACCAGAAGCAAAACGTTTCGACGCAGGTCAGTCTATGCAGTCCACGCAGGCTGACCTGGACCGATCCTTTTTTTAGATGCATTAACACCCCCCCCCCCCCCCTTTTTCACAGAGCATTGATGATAGTTAGTGCGATACGATTCTGTCCTCTCTCACTTCTGAACATTCCTCCAACGATGTTTATGTGGGTAAGCAGCCAGTGGCTTGGCAAGAATGTCGTGCGAAGAATTGGTATAGGGAACTCCAGGGTAGCTTGGATAGGTGCACTGGCCCCCGCAAAATAATAAAATGAACTTGATAACCATTCTAAAAGGAGCTGTTCAGTTTTCTTATAACCAAACAAACCTTCTTAAATGTTTTATCAATGAATTTAGCACGATAATAGCTAACAAACCGCCAATGAATGAGAATGAAAAGTATAAGAACAAGTATTTTAATGGCATTCCCTTATTGGGCTATGTCGCCTCTTAAGGCATTTTCAGATTCTGCAATATTTCGCAAAGACCTACAGGAATGTTACATTATCTATAACACCTGTCGATTATGTGGGATCGTATTTAAATAAGCATGATGACGTCATATATGATCTCGTAAATATAGACGGACTTACCGATCGAATCACGACCATCTCGTTATTTAAACGCAAAAAATGACAACTTTGTACTATATGTAAATGTAACTGTCCAGTTTTTTCCTTTGCAGAGAAATAACTATGTTGGAGTATTCATCATTGTTTTACCAGAAATTTTGATTTACAGAAAAGAAATCTACCGAGGCCCCTTTAAACGCCAAACAAACAAAGTAGCAGCTTTCTGCACCCTAGAATGTATTACGGCTGAACGTAAAGTTCTTTTGTTTGAACCAGTAAAAAAGTACGAGTGGAAATAATGTTTAGCTATTCAGACAAAAAAATGCTTTGAAATTCCATACATGTTTACTTAGTAAACAAGGCAAAGCAAATGACTTTCAAGTTATAGTCCATACCAACTCTTCTCTTCATTTATAAGATATTATGAGAATTTAAACACATTCACTCTGTGCCAAGTTTAAACGACCTTGAGGAACGAGTATTTTGAAAACATTGTGAGAAAAGGAGAAAATGCTGATAACCAGCATGTCCACCTTTACCCCTACTATAGTTTCTACCCGTTTAAATACAGATATCATCATTTCAACTACTTTTGTATTGTCATTTGCCAAGTCTTTGTCATTTGAAAATATGGACATGTCTTAACCCTTTCCCAAACGACAAATCTTGGACTGGTCCAAATTGAAAGAGTTTGCAGACGAAAATTTTGAATTTGATAAAAATGGCAGAAAGTTCTCAAAAAGGGTAGAAAACACTGTGGGAAAAGGAGAAATTGCTCGTTACGAGCAATTTCTCCTTTTCCAACAGTGTTTTCAAAAGACTTGTACTGCAGACACGTAAAAACCAGGGCTTGTTTGGGAAAGGGTTAAATTCTGAGTAAAGTGTAAACTGAACGAAATTTCAGCGGTGTTTTTTTTTGCTTTCACTCCCTTCACAGTCTACAAAATGAATTCGACAGGTCAAACGTCTAATAACAAAAAAAAAAATTGATAGGAGTACAGTTTCAATAGGTTAAAGAATGATAACATCTAAATGTCAAATTCCGTTCATCCTTTCAATATTCACACACGGTCCTGCAAGTACGCATCTATACGTTGGCAAACACCAATAAATATAATGACTAACGAAACACCTAGAGATGGAATCGTTCACTTTTCGTTTTCATCAAAAATATACACCGATATAGGTAATATAACATAATAATTTATAATAAAAATTGTGAAAATACAATACATGAATATAAACATCAATGCTGATTAACAAAACCGCCGATGGAACTTCTCATTTCTTCAAATGATCACAAAAAAATATTCATCGATAAATATGGGATTTAAAAAAAAAAAAAATAAATAAAAAGGAATGTAAAATAATCAGTATCAGTAATATACGGTGTATGTAATTAAAAAAATCGATAACTGATTATTTAGTAAGATTTGAATGGTGATTGACGCCCCTTCTAATAGTTCTTCAATTATACCACGGAGACAGGTCATTGGATCATATACTGTATATGTATATCTTGGTCATGCAAGTAATAAACTTGAGCTCTGCAATGCCTTGGAAACGGGGCGTTACTATCGCCGCCAGCGACGATCGAACCAGGATTTCACACTATAACAAATCAAACGCCCTAACTGAGCCAAGGCTTATATGTTCGGTCAAAGCCACGGAACGCTGATTTTAAGTCAATGCAATGTAATTCTGGGTAAAAATAGAAATCATGAATTCAAATGAGCTAACCATTATCATGTCAAACACGACCATGCATGCACATGTACATGTACTTTTCAATGAGTGTAGACCAAGATCAGGAGCCATTTTCACCAAACATTCTTAAAAACATCCTTAGTATTTGTATCTGAGATTTTCTTAATTTGAAAGCAGCACAACTTTTGATTGGCTTAACCAGATTCTGGAGTATACGACTAAGAATGCTCTTACGAATGGTTTGTGCATACGGACCCGGATTGTATATATCAGCCACGCTCTGTTCAAAAGGGGTCTTAATGTATCTGCAAAAAATATCGACCCAGGTCAGCCTGCGCAGTCCGCGCAGGCTGACCTGAGTCGAAACTTTTCGCTTTTGGTTGATTTTCTGTATGTCCAAAGATCAGTATACCTCATGATTCAGTCGGTTGTTAAAAAAAGTGGCTATTATGGATCCATAATTATGTGATGGCTTGACTGGTAAAATGCATCACGGAGATGCATTAAGCCCTCTTTTGCCAGAGTATGGCTCAATTATGTATGTACAGTCTTATCATGTCATACGCTCTTCGCCGATGTGCAGTCTGATCTTGGTTTAGATTATCCGCTTCACTGAATTCATTTTGTGAGTGTCAGTAATAGAATTTTGGCTTTATAAGCGTCCAGGTACAAAGATCAGTTGTAGTCATTGCTATGTTAGACGCGTATCTATGCTACTAGGGGTCCCGCCACAGTTTTGAAGTTCAAAGATTCACACTCCAAAGGTCCTAGGCTCGATCCTCACCCCCAGGATGTGGGGTTTTTCTGGGGCTTAGGAAGCCGTATTTCTGCAGTAATGGTTCAAATACGTGCCCATTTAGTCTCTTGAAGGTTATTATTAGTATGTCTGTGAGTATTTCTTAGGAACATGTGACAATATGAGGGCCAATGGTAACTATTCATTACCACTCTCTGCTATGTAAGGACCAAACTCTCGCGTGAATTCATCTATTTTTGCGAGATCCTCGTCCGTAACTGTTGGTTTTGACTTGATCAAGGCTTCCAGCATCATATCCTAGAAATAAAATCGACAAAATTGTCATAATTGCATTGATATAATATATACTGTTACACATTGTTCAAACAGCCCATTTAAACCTGTTAACCCTTTACCACACAATCACGACTTTTAACGATCCTGAACCTGAAGAAGCCTTTAGAAAACATTGTGGGAAAAGGAGAAAATGCTGGTAACCAGCATTTTCTCCTTTTCCCACAATGTTTTCTACTCTATCTAGGACAAATTTTGTCATTTGAGCCACCTTTAATTTGTCGTTTGCAACGGCTTGCAATTTGGACCAGTCTAAATTATTGTCGTTTGGTAAAGGGTTAAAGTAATGATGTCACATTGAGAACAATGGCGCATGATTCTCTCTCTCTCACACACTCTCTCTCTCTCTCTCTCTCTTTCTCAGCTCCATACACATAACATGCGGGTACACAAAAATCAGTGCTTATAGCGTGCACAAAAAAGGTTTTGATACAATCCAAAAACAGTCCTGGAATATTAAAGTCCACTTAATTTTTTTTGGCGGACATTATAAACCAGGGTCCGTATGCACCGACCATTCTTAAGAACGTTCTCAGTCTTATTCTCCAGAATTTTCTAAATTTGAATGTAACACAACTTCTGATTGGCTAAACCATTTGGTTTAGCCAATCAGAAGTTGTGTTATATTCAAATTTAGAAAATCTCACAGACTAAGACTAAGAATATTCTTAAGAATGGTTGGTGAATACTGACCCAGAGCTCAGACTTCACAAGATGTAAACTCTGATCTTAAACATCCCATCCTTTATTGTGACATCTGGCCAAAATCAGCTTTAAAATTACAGTTATTTTCTTTTCAATTTCATTTCCCTTTAAACATTTAAACGGAATCGTTCCCTTTTCCTTGTTTCCCTCTTTTTGGCGAGTGTACGAATAGCCTAAGCAGTAAGACATGGATCCTATGTTACAGGAAATAAATCACGTGTTACAATATTCAACTAACTTTGCTTATTTTCCGCAGAAAGAGTTTGTCTTCTGTAATTTGTGTCCAGTTCATTTCAATTGCATCAGGGTCATCCGGGGAACATGGGGTCAAAAGGTCATCTACAATAACACTCGGGTCTTTAACAGAGGGACCTGTGACCTGTTTGAATATAAAATATAAAATCGTGAATTTTAGATCTGCAATCATCGGATTTTTTTTTTAAATCCCTTACGTGCAGCAAACGACTTTTACAGCATCTTAGTACATTACAGATGTTCAAAAACAATGTTTAAACTCTTTACCAAACGACAAAATTTTGGATTGAACCATATTGCAAGTATCTGCAGACGACATGGTAAATATCCCTTAAATGATGATTTCTGTTTTTGATGTGATAGAAAACATTTTGGGAAAAAGGAGAAAATGCTGGTTACCAGCATTTTCTCCTTTTCCCAAAATGTTTTCAAAAGTTCTCTCACTCAGGGTCGTTAAAGTCAGGATCGTGTGGTAAAGGGTTAATGAGTGAATAAATGTTACAGCATGGTGGCAAAAGGAGTACAGTAGATCTATTTCCTTTCAAAAGGGTTTCTGCTACAAAGAGTGAAGTCGTCTGCAGGCTATACTGTGTTTACCAGACGGAAAAAAGGTAGACTTGTCCAAATTGAAAACACTTGCAGACAACAATTCAAACGTAGCTCAAATGATGAAAATTGTCTTTAGCAGGATTGAAAACATTATGGGAAATTGAGAAAATGCTAGTTGCTAACATTTTCTCTTTTTCCCACAATGTTTTCAAAAGCTTCCTTCCTTATGGTAGCTTAAACTTATTGCAGACGACAAAACAGGTGGGTGGATTGGATGTGGCAGCAGGGTTTAAAAACCTGCCTGAGATGTTTATTACCTTTTTAAAGTGTGTAGCACTACTAATCTCACGAACGGGTCTCATCTGTGCATCTCTGACGATGCAAAATATATCTGAACCCGTGTGGCCTTCCGACCTTTGACCTAAATCCCTGTAAAGAAAGAATGAAGACGGTAAACAGAAAATCCCACGATTAAATGTACATGAACAATTAGTTGTAACTACGTGGAGTTAATAAACGAAGTTTAAAGACCAAATTAACACTTAAGCTGCTGAATAACAGAAACGAAAGTTTCTACTTAATACTAAAAGCCCAAACATTGCGTTTTCAAAGTTGATTTCACCGGAAAGAAAATACCATATCGGATAGTGTAGATCAACGATCAGACTGCACGTTCTGTGCAGTCTGATCTTGATCTACACTGTCCGCAAAAGGCCAGAGGGTCGCGATTAGCAGCTTAAGGGTTAACCAACTCACTCAAAATCCTCTTCTGTGAGGCTGTGAGCTGAATCGCCCAACATAGTCTTGAACATCTGACTCCTCGCTGAGCGGTCTGGTAGAGGTACCACCACCCGTTTAATTAAACATCTACGCACAGACGGGTTAATTTCCCAAGGCACGTTTGTTGTACCGACCACCTGGATTCCTGCAACACATTGTGATGAGTGAATCGGTGACCTGATCTTTTACTCATTACCAAATAATTATGTGGTTTAACAATCCTGGGGAAGAAGACTTTTGAAACCATTGTGGGAAAAAGAAGAAAATGCTGGTAACCAGCATTTTCTCCTTTTCCAAAGTGTTTTCTACACTGTCAAGGACCAATCCCATTATTTGAATCACGATAAATTTATAGTTGGCAGAGCTTTCAAAACGAATGAGTAATTTTTTTTTCTCGTCTGGTACAGAGTCAATCCCGTTTGCAACTGTAGTCATAACTTTACTGTATTCTCATTACAGAAACAATTTGTAATGATAAATCTGTAACTCTTTACCAAACGACAAAATTTTAGCTTTGTCCAAATTGGTCCAAATTGAAAGCATTTGCAGACGACAATTTTAGTGTAGCTGAAATGGTGAAATTTTTCTTTTATACGGTAGAAAACATTGTGGGAAAAGGAGAAAATGCTGGTTACCAGCATTTTCTCCTTTTCCCACAATGTTTTCAAAAGGCTTCTTTCCCTGGGTCGTGCATTGTGCGGTAAAGGGTTAAGGTGATTTTTTGACAACTTTTTCAACACCATTTCGATCATTTATGTTTGTCTCTCCTGGGTTTAACTAGTATTTGCCCTAGGAACTCCATATAGAACAAAAATACGATGTTGGTAGATGGACGGAAGATTTCCATTTTCCATGGTGACCAAATCTTAGAACACCAAACTCTAAGAAACAGATAGTTTCAGTTAGTATACGAAATATAAGATACAGATATCGCGATGCCGAGGTTAGTTTTGTCGGGTTATCTCTCTTAATATGGGATTGGTCTTGATCTAAAATGCCCGCCAAAAGCAAATACGTATTCTCTGGCCTCCCCTAGTTAACTTTGCCCATTGTATAGAAATTAATTCGTCTCTTTTTCGAGGGCCCAGGATAAGAATCTTTTACAAAATTTAGAGTCTCTTTGGTCATACATTTAGAAACAGGTTGTTGCTGTCGATATTTTTGTTGTTGTTGTCAAAACGTTTAATAAGGGTCATTTTTTTTAAATGACGACGCTAGTTTCTGTTACTGTATGATAAAATATATAATTTTACCGTTTTCACACTTTGTACATTTGTCATGAAAATGCAGATCCTAATGCTGACTGTAATTATATGTCCTATCAATGCCGATGAGGGAAAGGATGTATTAATTCTTCTGTATCTTAACACATTTGAAACACACAGTAGAAGAGAGCAGTTTAAACCCAAACATCTTTCGACAAACAGAGATTTTAACTTCGAAAATACTTGTCTGCAATGCAAGACATCTGCAAACATAGATCTATTACTTTTTTACGCCATGCTCGTTTGGAAGAATTTATGTATTCTGTAATCCTTTATCACACTATCCCGACCTATAACGATCTTGATAGAAAAGGCTTTTAAAAAGAAAATGAAAAAGGAGAAAATGCTGGTAACCAGCATTTTCTCCTTTTCCAACAATGATTTCTACCCTTCTCAACACAAAATTCAATTTGTGAACTACATTTAGCGGTATTTTGTCGTCTGCAAATGCTTTCAGTTTGAACAATCTGATATTTTGCTATTTGCTAAAGAGTAAGGACGTTTTTAAAAGCTTTTTACAGTATAACAGAGGCCGCCCAATGAGTGAGCATACAACAAAAAGAGTTAACCATAACCTGTAAAATCTGTTTATACCCGTATTTTCCCTGTAACATTTGTCTATCTGAAGCAGGAATTCCGTTTTAAATCTTCTTTCCCATTCATGTTCCTCCCGTTGGGAGCTAAGTAGGTCTATATCATCAATCAGTATTACACAGGGAGTATTCTGGTGGGCCTTTTCGAACAGTGCCTTTATTAACCTGGAAATACAGGGCACAATTAATCAATTCAGTTTGAGCCATGCCCTGGCAAAAAGGTTATATGCATCTACGTGATGCAGTATACTGAGCAAGTCATTAACCCTTACAGTGCTGAATTCATGAAATGGACCTTTTCATTGAAGAAAAACATCCAAAATATTGTCAATTCATGTGTGTTTTAGCCAGAAAATGTAATGAAGTAGCTGACAGTGTAGATCAAAGATCAGACTGCACGTTGCAGTCTGATCTTGATCTACACTGTCAGCTATAACAAGTTAAGTTGATTCCATCATTTTAAGGGTTAAGTAATTATGGGTCCACAAAATCCGTTTTGTCTGACAACTGACTGAATCATTAGGTAGACTGGTCCTTTGACATGCGGAAAACTGGCCAATAGCAAAAAGTTTAGGTCCGTATTCACCAACCATTCTTATGAATCTTTTTCTCCAGAATGTTCTAAATTTGAAAGTAACACAACTTCTAATTGGCTAAACCATTTGGTTTAGCCAATCAGAGGTTTTGTTACTGTCAAATTGAGAAAATCTCAGGTGCAAAGGCTAATAATATTTTTAAGAATGTTTGGTGAATACGGGCCCTCGTCAGCCTGCGCAGGCTGACAAGGGTCCATACTTTTTGCAGATGCATTAAACCTACTTTTCACAGAGCATGGCTCATTTAAATGTAGTAAAATATGATTTATTGAGTAGTTTACCGGAAAGTAGTGAAGGAACTTACTGTTCGTTGTTTCCAATGTATCTAGACATTAAATCCGATCCGTGAACGTGGAAGAAAGAAGCATCGCCTCTATGAGATGCAAGCGCTTGTCCCAGTAAAGTCTTTCCTACACCAGGGGCCTAGAACAGACATGTAGAGAACTTTAACTTATGTACATAGTTGTGTTGTTCAACTTCGTTCTTTAACAGGCGACAAAATTTTAGACTATTCCGAGGTCCTGCGTGGCTCAGTGATACATTGTAGGACTCGTGACCTTAACTCTTTACCAAACAACAAAATTTTAGACTAGTCCAAATTGAAAGCATTTGCAGACGACAAATTAAATGTGACTCAAAAATTAAAACTTGTTTTGAGAAGGGTAGAAAACATTGTGGGAAAAGGAGAAAATGCTGGTTACCAGCATTTTCTCCTTTTCCCACAATGTTTTCAAAAGCTTTCTTTCTCAGGGTCGTTAAAAGTCGGGATTATGTGGTAAAGAGTTAAGGCCCCGGGTTCGAGCCTCAGTGGATTCAATGGGCTTTTCGTGGGGGATGTACTTGGGCAAAGTACACTTCAGAGCCCAAGCCTAGTACTGATGAAATCAGCAAACACATGAATATGTGAACACAACTGATGTGACTGAAATAATGTTGAAACACACCATTCAATCAATTTAGACTGCTCTACATTGAAAGCATACGCAGTCGACAAATTAAATGTGGCCCAAATTATGGGCTTTGTCTGTCAATGGGTAGGAAACCCTCGTGGAAACGTTGCTGGTTATTAGCATTTTCTCCTTTTTCCCCATTATGTTTTCAATGTTTTTTTTCCCACAAGGTCGTTAAAACAGGGGGCTGTTTAGATTTGGCATTACGTTCCTGAAGTTATGCGTATTCCTTGTTGAATCCACACTTTACCAGATGGCAAACTTTCATATTAAAGCATTTGCAGACAAAAATAAATGTGGCTCAAATAGTAAGATTCTGTCTTTTTTTATGGTGAAAACATTATGGGAAAAGAATTAAATGCTGGTCATCGTGATGTGTTCAAAAGTCTCCCAGAGTCTTTATAGTAGCATGGGCTTGTTAAGTAAATGGCTGATTACAAAAACAAATGAGCCATGCTCTGTGAAAAGGGGGCTTAATGTATCTGCGAAAAGTATCGACCCAGGTCAGCCTGCGCAGTCCGCGCAGGCTGACCTGGGCCGAAACTTTTCGCTATTGGTCAATTTTCTGTATGTCAAAGGACCAGTCTACGTCATGATTCAGTCAGCTGTTAGACAAAATGGACTTTATGGATCCATGATCACGTGATGACTTGCTTGGTATCATGCATCACGGAGATGCATTAAGCCCCCTTTTGCCAGAGGATAGTTCAAATCATACGTACACCATACACCAAGACACTGAATTGTGGCCGTCGGGTTCCTTTAGAAAAAACAGAGAAAGAAACATGCGAATTGGTGCTATCAAAAAGAGGTCATCGGGTTAGGTATACTCGTACGTCTTCAAAATGAGTCACGCTCTGTGAAAGGAAGCTTAATGCATCAGCGAAAAGTATCGACCCAAGTGGGCTGCGTAGGCTGACCTGGATCGAAACTTCTCGCTATTGGTCAATTTTCTGTATGCCAAAGGACCAGTCTACCTGATGATTCAGTCGGTTGTTTAAAAAAGTGGCTATCATGGATCCATGATTAAGTGATGGTTTGATTGGTATAATGCATTACGGAGATGCATTAAGCTCCCATTCACCAAAGTATGGCTCAAATTTAAAGGCGTTTTTTTTTTTTTTTCGTACTTTAATTAGCATAATTTACTCGTATCCCTTTTAAGAGTACACACTCGGAAGTCATAATAAACGGAACGAAGTGACAAAATCCAAAAATAACGTGAACCAGAAAGACATGCAATAAGTTAGTAGTTATGTACTGAACTGATACATGTATTTCCCTTCGAATGGGCATACTTCACAGAACAATAAAGAATTCCGGGAACATGCCAAAAGAAGTTGACGATGGATATCGGATGATTTAATTGTAATCAAGAAACAGCCCCCTTACCTGTAAATAACTGTGGAAATTTTAACGGTAACACCACACTTTCTAATAACGTATTTTCAGCAGCGTCCAAACCAATCACGTCTTCCCATTGTGTTCCAGGTGTTTGTCTTAGACATTGCCTGCAGAATTAAACACGTAGGTATATAGATCTTTATAACAGTGAATTGTTCAAAGTGGTTTTCAATAGAACTTCTGTCATAATTATTAAGGCGACAAGTGCATCTTTCCTTGTTTTCCTTGTGTTTCCGGCCTGACCATCACTTTGCACAACATACTTTGCAAGCCACTGGCTGCTTTCTATGTGAAATTCTTTGATACGCCAATTACCATGTAAAAACGTTTTGGTAGTGTTGACTGCAGATTTCAGTATGATTAATTATGAAATGTTGTCGCTAGAGAAGAGTTAGGGTGTTGGATTTGTAATCATGAGAATCGTGACTGGTGTTCTTCTGGGGTAGGGATTCTTGGACATTGTCCTTTATCATTAAATTAATTGAGCCAAGCCCTTCATAAAGTGGCTTAATGCATCTGCAAAATGTATCCTCCCATGTCAGCACAGGTTGACATGGGCCGAAAGATTTTGCTACTTGTAATTTTTCTGCATTTCAAAAGACCCTTCCGCCTCCAGATCCACTTGGTTGTCAGACAAAGTGGATTTTATGGATCCATAATTATGTGATAACTCGCTTGGTATCATGCATCATGAATGGAGATGCATTAAGCCCCTTTCTGCTAGAGCATCACTCATATAAAATAGTCCCATCATAAGGCACACGGGTAGAACTTTGTCCAGCTCATGATTACAAAAACTTATTTCAAAATTTATGTGAGACTTGGTCTAGACTGCATTTATCTCACTAATTCCAAAAATATCCCATATTTCTGCAAGTTTATGGGGCAGTTGTCCCTCCTCTGAAGAACCATTGATAGATCTAGAACACTGTCTGGCATCTATAATTCCTGCTTGTGTAGATGGTCACGTGGGCGTGTTCGTCGGTGGCCCTGCAAAGGCCCCGTCTCATTGCTGGTGAAATCCACAAAAGACACATCTTTAAATGTGAGCTGTCGCCTTGACGTGCAATTTTTGAAAGAGGCAAAATACACTGTTCAAACAAACTAGACAATATACAGATCTAATTGGTTTAAAAAGAAACTGTGGAAGCAAGAGAAAGTTTCTTTTAAACAGAAGTGAATATAGATTTTCTTTTCATTTCTTGGCCCGCTTTCTGTGATATAAATGACTACAAGATTCTAAAAAAATCGTCTGAAAACAAGAAATTGTTATTCTCGAAAGTGGTCTGTCGCAAAATGCAAGGGAAAAAAGGTCGTCTGCACCTGAGGTAATTCCTATTTCAATAAGACGCTCAGATCCAGATATCAAGACGTGTTTACAAACTTACAAATACAGTGAAAATAAAATATTTCACTTGTAAAGGAAACTACGAAATTAAATGACTTACCCCAACAGTTCTTCCGATGCCATAATAGATCTAGATGATAGATTTAAATATTTTTTTTTAATGCACCAGTTCGTAGTATCAAACATTTAGTTGTGTGTTACCTTTCAATTCTATTTTTAAACATAATCTCACAGTCACAGGAACTTGATCCTCAAGCAGTCACTCGCTCATTTGTACCATACTTGCTCATACGAGATAATTTTATTTTTGTAGAAATTACTCAATTCCGTATGAGAAAACATATTTTGAATAGATTCGTACAAAGAATGCGCATATTACTATTTCCAATGATTACGAAATCCAAATCGACGGCATTCTTCCATGTAAGGGAAGTAACTGCGAAACTAAGTACTTCAAGTATCACAACAGTAATTTTTTTTTAGAATGAAAATAAGGGTGAAAGGTCAGTAGCCTTTCTTTAACGCTCTTCTGTTGCGTTTTAGGTATGCGGGAGTTTTATTGTTGTTTGTTTCTGTGTGGAATATATTCTTAATTACCTTCCCTCTCCATTTAAAAAAAAGATAAACAAATTAGCGTCGAACTTCCTCACTAATCATCATCAAACAAACAACTACCATTCAAAAATTAGAAATAAAAACGCCATGTAACTGGTTTCACTCCATTATGTGGTCACAAAAAATAAGTTCATAAAGATTAGCAAATGCGCACCCACTTTCTGAATTCTTCATCAAATCCACAATGGAAACATATCTTAGACCTTACCTAAGTAGCACTATGTTTACTGTGAAACAGTTTTCAAGCAGAAACGTTTCGGATATTGATCAACCTGTGAGAGTGACGATTATCCGAAATCAGCTTTTTTACATGAAAACCGATCTCGATCTACCACTACATCAACTAAGGTAACTGGTCCTGTATGTAACTTCTAGCATTGAGAAAATTTTAGTGTTTCATAGTGTAGCCATTGATGCACTCACATATCTAAGTTTCATATTTATGCCTTTACCACACAATCACGAGTTTGAACGACCCTGAAGAAAAGGCCTTTTGAAAACATTGCGGGAAAAAGGAAAAATGCTGCTAAGCAGCATTTTCTCCTTTTTCCCTCAATTTTTTCTACCCTTCACACAACAAATTTCAATTTTCGAGTCATCTTTATTTTTTCCTCTGCAAATGCTTTGAATTTGAACTAGTCTAAAATTTTGCCGTTTGATTCAGCTTTGAAAACCGTAGAAAACACCGGACACTGGTGCTGATCACTGCGGAGTAATTAGAACTGCACTTTTGTGTTGAGACTGATGTAGCAAAATATGTTACCATCCACGACCAAATCAAAGTACGAGCGTATGTAGTATAGCACATCAGAAAAAAAAACATCACATATGTTCATCATCTGAAGTTATATAATACCCATGTACTTTGTCATAGCGTATCACAGAACATCAAATCAAAGAGAATATACAATGTAATCGCATGTACATACAAATAAAATTATCATCACATTATAATATCATACCAAATCACATATCATCATGGTTCACACACACACACACACACACACACACACACACACACACACACACACACACACACACATATATATATATATATGCCCTATAAATTGCTTGGTATTGTTTTGATATGTTGTAAATCGACATGTATGAATCAATTCCAGGGGCTTCGATCCATCAGTCAGTCGAAGATTAAGGAAATATCACGTATACCGGTACATATAATAACCACACTGAGTAAGCTTAAGGGGGTCGAATAAGAAATGGTTCGAAGATCAGGATCAGACTGCCGGAATTTCACATATGTAACCATATTCTGTATAACACTGAATATCGTTGAGTTCCCAGGAGTGCCTTTTATAGAGACGGGCACAATGATCGTTACCATCAGAGTTTAAATCATACTCCCTCCAAATATCATAGTCCATTGTCTGGTTTACCCCTTTTGAAGTGACCCAGTGATCATTAGACGTCCCAACTCGCATCGTATCCACCCAATAACCGTCTAAAATGAAAATGAAATACATAGAAAAGTGTAAACTGGTCCAGTTGTACATTATACATAATGATATGTAAGTACAAGGAGCTGAATCCCGTTTTCTCCTTCCTAGCCTCTTACCACACAATCCCGTTTTTTTTGCAACCCTGAAAACATTGTTAGATCAAAGCGCTGAAGGCGCTGAAGGCCTGGGCATCAGAACGGGTGAAGAGGTACGAAAATGAGGCCCAGAAACTCAAAGTTGCTATCATATTTGTACAGGCTAAAAAACTGCTATCACATTTGTACAGACTAATAAAAAAATATCTACATGTCTCACACTGACAGTCTGTGGAGTTGACAAAAGAATGGAAAAACATAAATTTGTAAAGGCCAATATAATGAGTATTTTTGTATAGCCTTGGTCTCATGGTCTTTATGGATTGAAAGGAGATAATTTTCAAAGAATTTCTGCTTCCTATTCTCTTCCTTTACGTTGCTTTGGTAAAATCATTGTAACAAACCAAAATGAGCAGCGTGCAACAGCAGGGAATATTTCTGGAAAGTGCAAAAATCCACAATGGCCAAGCAATGAATCATATTTTTCTTTCATTTTACCACACTCAGTCTATAGGTTGAAATAGTAACCATGTCCTTAGAGCAATGACAAGGAAAAACACAGTCTTTAAAGGCTAATATCACAGAGCACGATTTGGTGTCTGAGAAGACAATCTTTTACGCAGTTCTTTCTTTTTTTTTTTTTAGTTTTGGTTTCTATGGCAACAAATAAAAAGACGTCCGCATTCGGGCGCCAATGCTCGGTTGATTTTCAGTGAAAACACAAAGTTGAAAAAGGGGCATAACTTGATAGTTATTTACCCTTACTGTTTATATTTCCCTTTCGATAGTTAACAACCTGTCAAGTTTTAAGTAAACATTTTCAGTAATAACAAAGACATTGTAAAATGTCAAATATTTTGCATGACGACGACACAAACGACGAAGATGATGACACTAGGGCTATGAAAATACCATGTCTCTAAAAACAGCTGAGCTAAAAGTTTTCAGTCGAAAAAGGGGCATAACTGCTTACTTTGCCAAAAATATTTTGGTGGTTACCTACCTCTGTTGTACTGAATCAAATCCCCTTTTAATAGATATCGAAAAGTTCAAGTTTGAATTAAGTATCTTCATTAATGACAGATATGAGCAGGCGGTACTTTCGACTTTTACTCGGGTTTTTCCGTAAATGCGTGACTCGGGTTTTCACGTTAATGCTTGGATGGGGTTGAAATTTTGGTATACGATTCCTATGGCCATGGGCTTGTCAAACCAAGCTCAGGCCAAAAAGGGGAAATTGCAGGTAACCAACATTTTCTCCCTTTCTCACAATGTATTGTACACATTCGAAAGACAAGATCCACAATTTTAACCACATTTTTCGTCGTCTATAAGTGCCTGCAATTTGTCTCAGTCTATAAAATTCCTAGTCTCGGCTATTACGCAAATAGATTCCGTCAAGTTCTTTGACACTGGACTGGGTTTTTGTGACGGAAACTACGAAAAAGATAGTGGAGAGTGTAGAGCAAGATCAGACTGCACGTATGTGCAGGCTGATCTTGCTCTACACTTTCCACAAAATACCTGTAGGATGAAGGTTAAACATCGCCCTTACAAAACAAGGAAGAGAAAATTGATCCCGTTGTTGCCTTTTAAAAGATGTACATGCAAGATTTAACTATTTTACTGCTGAAGGCAACTTAATATTTCTTGCGGATGGTAAAGGATCAAGATCAGACTGCATAGAATACGCAATATGATTTTTGGTCTTCACCGTCCGCTTTCGACACGCAATAATAAAAGAATAGAAAGATTGATAAATAGAACAATCAATAAATCAATCAGTCTGTCTGTCTGCCTGCCTGCCTGCCTCCCTGCCTGTCTGTCTGTCTGTCTGTCTATCTATCTATCTGTCTTTCTGTCTGTCTGTCTGTCTGTCCGTAAAATTTCAAACCATCGAATCTGACCTGAATTCAACAAAAAAGTATATATCGAAATATATTAAAAAAAAAAAGAAAGAAAGAAAGAAAGAAAGAAAGAAAAAATTCAATCCAGCGAACCTGATTCGGACCCAGCAAACAAAGTCCGCAAATAATTCAACTTTTCCAGCGTAAAAACTGTTATAAGGTTTGCTTCATCTGCCGCACAATTCTCGAAAGCCGTACTTTGATTTACCTCTAAATCGACAATCCTGTAATATACAATTTCTTTCATTCCATTACATACAGGTTGGATTCTTTAAAAAAAAAAAAAAAGCCAGGAGAAGTCAGCATCAATGTTTTCAAATAGTTTATTGGCTTTTAATTTCAATATATTTTACAACATGTAAACAAACCAGTACGGCATTATGTGATTGCCGCTGCATAGAAACCTTATACATTACATGACAGGGTGACCTTCTGGCGTTTTCAAGTCGCGTGATCTTTTCCCACGGTGTTCTTTCTCTTTTTTAACGAAATTATTTTTCCCCGCTTAGATTTATTTGTTTAATGAAAAATTACAACTGTTGGAGAGGTAATTTGAATGAAGATAATGAGTGACTGAAACTATCCTTTGGATAGATATAATGAATAATTGAAACTATCCTTTGAGGTTGAGCAAGAGTTTTAGTTTCCGGTTTTCGAAAAGATGAATGATGGAACAGAAAAAAAAAAGAAGAAAATATCTAAAATAATCTTAGTTTTTGTATCGACCGTCGAAACACATTTGCAATTAAATCAATACAAAAATCTTTTTTTGAAATCCGTCACATAAAAACAAAACACGTCTATTTCATATATCAGTTTTTTATTTCGGTTTATTTATAAAACCATGACGAAACAGACTGTGTATCAGAACAATTTCACACACAAAAAAATATGTGGATTTAGACTGCAATTTCTGGGGCAGTCTGCCTCTTAAGCTCCGACCACTGTTGGAGAGATCTGATGACCTGTCCAATTACATGTACCTCCTACACACGATTTTTTGCGACCACTTTCTGATGACATTGTGGCAAAATAAGGACAACGATCGTAAAAGTGAATTGGTTTTTTTTTGTATCAGTGTTTCAAACGTATTAATGTTTACAAGCAATTTTCGTAACTTGTCATTTAACATTTAACATTGTTTTTGTTTCGTTTGCGTTTGTAAAACAGCTAGCACCCTGGCAGGATTGCTTTCCCTAGTCCTGGGTCCGTATTCACTAACCACTCTCAAGAACGTTCTTAGTCATATTTTCCAAGATTTTCCAAATTTGAAAGTAACACACGGTTTAGCCAATCAGAACTTGTGTTACTTTCAAATGTAGAAAATTCTGGAGAATAAAGACCCTGGTGAAGTAATCATAAGGAACGCATAGATAGGTGCACAAACCGCCTTGGCATTCTGGAAAATGGTATTTACGAAACATTTCTGTTTTACAACCCTGATGAAAATGTCTCATGAAAACATTGTCCAAAAAGGAGAAAACACTAGTAATCAGCATTGTTTTTTTTTTTCGTCACAATATTTTCCATCATGTAAAAGTCAGATTTCATCACTTGGGCTCAATTTATATTGTCGCTTGAAAACACGTTGGATTTGGAAACGGCTAATTAGTATTATTTTTATCGTATGAAAAAGGATTAACTCCTTATCAAACTACAAAATTTTAGACGTGTCCAAATTGAAAGCATTTGCAGACGACATATGAAAGGTGGCTCAAATGGTGGAATTTGTCCTCGATAGAGTAGAAAACATTGTGGGGAAAAGGAGAAAATTGTCGTTACCAGCATTTTCTCCTTTTCTCACAATGTTTTCAAAAGACCTCTTTCCAATAGTTGTTAAAACCCGGGATTGTTTGGTAAAGGGTTAAAGAAAATATAACACTGAGTTGAAAAGAAAAAACTAAAATTTTGAAAAAATGAAATTTGCAACAATAAATGCTTACTTTAATAAAAATGGGACCCCGTCACTAAGGCGATGTGTTGTGTAACCACATGCATTCAACATATTGCTCCATTCTCCTGTCCCAGAACATACACTAATACGTAGATAATGTCTGTTACTTGAATGGTTGTAGCACTGATAAGCCAGCTTGCCGTTGACTGTATATACATTGCCATATATGGTTCTATTGTGGTTTAAGCGAGGTTTTCCACACGCTGAAATGAATAATTGAAGAGTAAACGACGGCGATAACAACAAAAGCAGCATCAAAAACAGAAAAAAAAAAAACGACAGCAAATGATGAAGATAATGAGGATGATGAGGAGGAGAAGGAACAGCAGCAGAAGCAGCAGGACAGGAACAACAGCAGTAGGAAGTGGAACAGCAGAAAAAGGAGGAGGACCGGCAGCTGTAGCAGAAGCAGCAGTTTGAAGAGCAGCAAAAACGGGAGGAAGAGCTGGAGGAGGAGGAGAAGAGAAAGTAGCAGGGGCAGGAGTTAAACTAGCAGTAAAAGGAAGATAAACAGCAGCAGCTGGAGAAAGCATAGCTGCAGTAGAAGGAGGTGCAGCAGTGGTAGGAGGAGGATCAGGAGGAGGAGGAGCAGCAGCTGAGGAGGGGAGGGGCAGAAGGTAAATTAAGAGAAGAATCAGGAGGGGGTTAGAGTTGCAGCATCAACAGTAGGAGCAGCAGCAAAAGGTGGAGAAGCTGCAGCAGGAGGAGCTGATGGAGAGGGAACACCAGAAGCAGCATCACGAAGAGGAGCAGCAGAACAAAGAGGAGCAGCAGCAGCAGGAGGAGGAGGAGCTGCAACACGAAGAGGAAAGCAGCAGGAGGAGCTGAAACAGGAATAAAAGAAGCAGGAGGAGCAGAAGGAGTAGAAATATGAGAATCTGTAGCACAAGGAGGAGCGGCATCATCAGGAGGAGCTGCAGCACGAAGAGGAGAGTAGCAGGAGGAACAGCAGCAGAAGGAGCTGCAACAGGAGGAAAAGCAGGAGGAGCAATAGGAGTAGAAGTAGGAGGAACAGAAGCAGCAGCAGGAGCAGCAGCAGGAGGAGCATCAGAGAGGATCCTCGACACTTTTTTGAAGAATGTTTAAAAGAATTCTGATTCATAAACATAGCTTTTTAACATAGGAATGGTTTAATAAACGAGGCAAAGTTTTCTTCGATTTACAAGAAAACTAAAACATGTTTATATGAAACCCTTTGACGATGTTAGTAATGTTGTAATGTTGATGTTGCTCCAAGACAAACAGATAGAAAAATAGAAATATCAGAATAAATAAATGAATACATACAAATCAATTTCGGGAAAAAGAGAAGAAAAAAAACGGTGGGATATAGGATTGACAAGCTGTAATTTTACTCATTTTTCTGCCATAAACAGATCTATCGGGCAGTCTGATCTTTGGCTACATCTCGGGCATTCTGATCTTTGGCCACATATTCGCTTCTTTCTTAATGGTATCGGTCGTAATCATCCTTATTGAAGGCCGATAAACATGCCATGTTTGTGATAGTCAACAAAATAAATTCGGAAGAATACAGTCTAATTTACCGAAATGTTCGCAAGTTCCCTCAGCCTGCCTGAAACAGCTTTGAGTGGCGTTACACAACAAACAGTTGGCTTCAGTCTGAAATTTAAAAGGAGTTCATACTCAAACTCAGTTTAACTCTTTACCAATTTACCAAACGACAATATTTTAGACTTCTCCAAATTGAAAGCATTTAGAGACGACATATTAAATGTAACTCAAAAGATTATTTCTGTCTTTGAAAGGGTAGAAAACATTGTTGGAAAAGGAGAAAATGCTGGTTACCAGCATTTTCTTCTTTTCCCACTCTGTTTTAAGGAGCAATCTTCCTCAGGGTCGTTAAAAGTCGAGATTGTGTGGTAAAGGGTTAAGTCTTTCAGCACCATATACAATCTGGACAGAGTCAACCTCTTTCGACGGCTAAAAATATAGTCCACTGAAACTTGGAAATATTTCCAAGATCAGACTGCAGGTTCTGTGGGCTTTTGCTGGCGGTATAAATGAAGATCAGGTTGCACAGAGCGTGCAGCTCGACATTGGATCTATATGGTCCGTTAGTTAAATCAAGTCTTTAGCATGAAAATCTTTCTGAGTGACAGTGGACCAGAAAGAGATCAAGTTAACCCTTTACCACACGATCCCGAGTTTAAACGACCCTTAAAAAGAAAGCTTGTAGAAAACATTGTGGGAAAATGAGAAAAATGCTGGCAACCAGCATGTTCTGCTATTCCCACAGTGTTTTCTACACTTTCAAGAAGAGTTTTCTTTATTTTGACCATATTCCAATTGTCGTCTGCAATTACTTTGGATTTGGACCAGTCTAGAATTTTGTTGTCTGGTAAAGGGCTGTATATATTTGGAGCTAAAACAGCTCAACAGTAAAGTCGGGGACCACAGATTGTCTTATTTCTGCCTGTCCGTTCGTTTATTTATATTTGATCCATGCTCTGGCAAAAAGGGGATTAATGCATCTCCGTGATGCATTGCACCAGTTAAGTCATCACATGGTCATGGATCCATAGAGTCCATTTTGTCTAACAGTTGACTTGATTTGTAGGTAGAATGGTCCTTTGACATGCAGAAGATTGACCAAAAGCGAACAGTTTCGACCCAGGTCAGCCTGCGTGGACGGCGCAGGCTGGCCTGAGTCGATACTTTTTGCAGATGCTTTAAGCCCCCCTTTCACAGTCCATGGCTCATATGTATATTTGTGTCCTTGAGTCCGTCGTCAATTTTGCTGTCATTGATACGAAACTTTGCTCGTATAACTTTTAATTAAAAAATGTTGACGTTAAAAACCCAATTTCTCTTTTAACCCTTCTAATCCCGCATTTAACCCTTTACCGCACAATGACGCCTTTTGACGTCCCTGGAAAAGAAGCCTTTTGAAAACATTGTGGGAAAAGGAGAAAATGCTGGTAACCAGCATTTTCACCTTTTCCCACAATGTTTTCTACCCTATCAAAGAAAAATTGCACCATTTGAGCCACACTGAAATTGTCGTCTGCAAATGTTTTCAATTTGGACAAGGCTAAAATTTTGTCGTCTGGTAAAGGGTTAAAAACGACTGTGAGTTGAGACAATTTTGGAAAAAAAAAAAAAAATGTTTGAAGAGGAGAGAATTTTTTATTACCAGTATTTTCTCCTTTTCCCACGGTTTGACAATTTCCATCATTCTAGCCAGATCATTATATGTCGTCTGCAAATGCTTTCAATTTAGAAAAGTCCCACATTGAAAAGAGACATTTTCCCTAAGGCTATGTTTGAGCTAGATTGGTTACCTCTCCCTGATACAGCAAATTGTGATTGTGTGTATGACGGGGACCAAGCTAGATTTGAGCCGGGGGGGGGGGGGGGGAGGGGAGTAAGTCACTTTTTTTGACAGCTCTAGATTTTGAATTTTTGATCAGCTATAAAATGGAAGTATCGGGGAAGCTGATGGTTGATTTTAAAGTCTATACAATTTCAAACAATGATAACTACGATTATTTAAATACTATCTAGTTACCCAATGCGAAATTTAAGACTTCCGGTTCGAATTGCCATTACAGAAGATTAAAAACAAAAGGCTGCCGTTGTTCAGATCGAATTTCTCGACAGTGACAATTTAATCCGAATTAAACACGTATTAAACGCGTTGCATGGTTGGAAGTCATTTTGTCAGCGTACGAGTATATCATGATAAGACTGCTCAAAGAGTGCAGTCTGATCTTGGTTCCATGTTCTGTCTGCTCTCTTGTGAGTTCTTGCCGAAATTGACTAAGAACTGCGTTAAGAGACCTGAAAAAATGATTGTATTTTCGCTGGCGCTCGAAAAGGAGGCGGGTCGGTAATGTTTACTTTGCTTTTTCCTGGAAAAGTACAGGATTGTTTTGAAAATTAGTTGGGGTTTGGCGAAACAAAATAATAAGGTTTTTTTGTCTGTCTTTCTTTCTTTCTTTCTTTCTCTCTCTCTCTCTCTCATGGATAATGGCGGACACGTTTTTATGTTTACCGGATCGGGAGTGACTGAAACTGAATAATAGGTGTCAAATTAAGTTTATGAAAGGTTCGTATTGGTCTTTTTGGGCAGCCGAACAAATCCAGCATCTGTTCCGGAACTCTGAAGATATCAAGGAAGTGTCTTGTACTGTCGGCGAGACTGTTTTTGTTTCTCGCTTTACTAACATGTGGAGACATTGAGAGCAACCTGGGACCTCCACGTCAGCAAAACAGACAGACTAGACAGTCTGTACTGTCATTTTCTCAGAGTGATAGGAGCCCCTTGAGTAGTGAACCACGAAATCAGCAGGATGCAAATGCTTATGAGAGTCCAGACGAAATGTTTAATTTTTTACGAAACATGAAAAGCAAAACTGGCCGGTCAAAACGAACAAGTAAGAAAAGAGTTATCCTCCATGAGCTCGAAGATGGACATAATATCTGATGCAATTAGTGACTCAAAAAAAGAAAATGATTCTCTGAAACAGGCAAATATTGAGCTCAAATCAGAAATCCAAAATCTCAACATTAAGTTAGATTCGGTAGAGGCCCAGTCTCGTCGGAATAACCTTCGCGTCATAGGAATAGAAGGACAGAAGGACGAAGAGTGGGGAGTGAGTGAAGAGAAAGTGCGTGAGTTTATTTCTAGAGAACTTAACATGCCTGAGAAAAGAGACATTGAAATCGAAAGGGCTCACAGGTTAAAATCTGCCAGAAACGCTGGAAATACCGCAATTATCGCAAAATTCACAAAATTTAAAGATTGGAAGTATAAGGGTAACTTGATAAAAACTACCTCCCTTTATAAGTATATGGGACTTCTCTTTTCACCCATGTTATCATGGACTTCTGCAAAAGTTAAGCTGGCATCTCAAGCACAAAAAGCCTTAAATAGCATAGCAAACTACCAACGTAAATATGGTTATTTATTACACACCGACACTTTTAAACTTTTTGATGCTACAGTTAAACTTATTCTTTGCTATGGATCCCAGATTTGGGGGACAGAACATTGTGATGTTATTAAATCAGTTCATGCGGGATTCTGCAGAAAGTTTTTAGGAGTAAATGATTCGGTAAATAATAATGTAGCTCTCGTGGATTTATGTGGACGGTTGCCATTAAGTGTATTTTATCAAACAAATTGTATAAAATATTGGTGCAAACTTATACAAATGCATGAATGGAGGTATCCGAAACAGTACTATCTAATGCTTAAATCGCTAGATGAAATAGGAAGGGTGACTTGGGCCTCTAGGATAAAAAATCTTCTATTTCAGTATGGATATGGCGTAGTCTGGATTTCACAAAATGTTGGAGATAGTAACTTATTCCTGAAACAATTTAAACAACGATTAACAGATTGCGCAATGCAAAATTGGCATGCTTACATAAATAGTCATAGTAGATTAGACTTTTACAAACACTTTAAATCATTAGTGACACCAGAAAAATACTTGAATATAGACATTAAATTTCATCTAAGGAAATCTTTGGCGGGATTTCGATGCTCCAGTCATAAATTTCAGATAGAAATTGGTCGTCACCAAAATATATCGAGAGAAGACAGGATTTGTAGTTTGTTTAGTAATGCAATTATATTACGTATACAAGTAGATGAAAACGTTTCTTTTATTCTCATTCCGTATAATTTACTTCTACCGTCTTGACCCAGAAACACCTTTCACGATTATAGTTGTCTTGCGGCCAGGGTAGATCAAGATAAGACTTTATAAATTGTGCAGTCTTATCGTTGGCCTATACTGTCCGCTTTGTTGAAACATTATGGACACCAAGAAATCTTGAAATTGCAATCATGTGGGTCTTATTCCCAGACTGAAGGTGTCTATGGAACAACAAATTTTTATCAAAACTCATCAAATATTTCATTTGTATCAGACCAAAAATTGTTCGTCTGTACACGGACCCTCAAAATTGAAGGAAAATTTCGGAATCCTGGTGTTTATCCTTATTTTGTAACAACACAACGGGATTAAGTTTTAGTAGCGTGTATGTCCATCATATGCACGAATTATAGTCCGACAACGGCTTCCCATACTCCGGACAAGTCTTTGTATTGAACGTTGAGGGAGATTATTCCACTACTCCGTAAGTGCGATACCAAGCTGCTGGAGAGTACGAGGTTGGGGATGTCGATGCTAAAGAGCAGTCTGCAGTATATTCCAGACATGCTCAGTTGGATTTGCATCCGGTGAGCGCGCTGGCCAATTTAAACGTTGAATCGCTTCACATTCTAAGTAACGTTCGACGGCCCTTGCCCTGTTTGGACGGGCATTATCGTCCATAAGGATGAAATTTTCTCCGACTGCGCCAGCGTAGGGTTTGACATAGACATCCAGAATTTCATTGATGTAGCGTTCACCGGTAAGCGTTCCGTTCTGGAAGACTGTTTTTCCCTCCCAACTAATGCCGCCCCATACCATGATGGACCCACCTCCGTACCTGTCGTGTTCACTGACTTTAGAATCATGGTATCGCTCTCCTGGCTGTCTCCAGACCTTGGCTCGACGATCGGTAAAGTCGAGACAAAATCTCGACTCGTCTGTAAAGAGTATCGGCTGCCATTCACGTAGGGGCCAGTTGACGTGATCTTGTGCCCAGATATACTGACGCTGCCTGTGTTCCCTGGACAATGGAATGCGAATACAGGGCTTTCTAGCCTTCAGTCCCATGTCATGCAACCTATTCCTGACAGTTTGCGTGGAGACATTCACTCCAGTGGCATTCAGGAGCTCAGAACGTAGCTGAGTAGCAGTGGCAAAAGGGTGTCTCCTTGCCTGAATGCGGTGAAAACGCTCATCACGTTGACTCGTTAACCTTTGTCGACCCCCACCATGACGATAAGAAGCAGTACCGCGTGTTTGGTGCCGGTTCCAGGCCCTACAGATGACGCTCTGGTTAACTCCTAAGGCATCTGCAACATGTCTCTGAGTCATTCCTCCTTCCAGCATACCAATGCCTCTCTGAAGCTCCAAGTTGGTAAGCCTGTGCCTGGGGCGCCAGTTATCCATAGCCAATTGTCAAAAAATGAATGAAAGCACAAAAAGTCCAAAACAATGTTCAGAATACCAAAACTTCACATCCAAATTTTAACCATGGCGCACTAGAATTTCTGTGGGTTGTAGCATTCCCGTGCGTCTCACATTATTGCAGTAGGTGTCACGGTTCCTGATTTTATACCATTTAATTAAAAGAAGAAATACCCCACCTAACAAAAATGATATGGTTAAAAACTTGTCCTGTAGCATATCTGAAAAAAATCTTCTTAAAATTTTCATGCTTATCAAATTTTGAGTAGTATATATATATTTTACTAAGCGTTCCATAAGATAGAGAAACATATTGTTTAACCTTTACCACACAATCCCGACTTTTAATGACCCTGTTAAAGAAGCTTTTTGAAAACATTGTGGGAAAAGGAGAAATGCTGGCAACCAGCATTTTCTCTTTTTTCCACCATGTTTTCTACCCAACAAAGACATATGTCATTATTTGAGCTGCACTTTTAATTTGTCTTCTGCAAATGTCAAAAATTTCGTCGTTTAGTAACGGGTTCAGTCCGTTAGCTATAATACTCTCCTCTTTTATAAAATATGTATGAATGTGTGTGTAAAGTTCTTGTTCTCACGCCGTCAGAGACCCCACATTACTTGTAGGAAAGAATGATGTTCCATCGAAACATTTATACTTGTAATTACATTACATTATTGTTGTTGTTCTCACGCTGTCAGAGACTCCACATTACTTGTAGCAAAGAATGATGTTCCATCGACACATATATACTTGTAATTACATTAAATCATTGTTGTTGTTCTCACGCTGTCAGAGACTCCACATTACTTGTAGGAAAGAATGATGTTCCATCGACACATATATACTTGTAATTACATTAAATTATTGTTGTTGTTCTCACGCTGTCAGAGACCCCACATTACTTGTAGGAAAGAATGATGTTCCATCGACACATATATAGTTGTAATTACATTAAATTATTCTTTAATATTTTATTCGAGGGCAGACCAATGTCGCTTAATGTATGATATGTATTATGGGCCGGTGGACTAATTTACAAATAAACTTTCTGAGTTCTGAGTTCTCTCTCTCTCTCTCTTTCTTTTTTTCTTAATTAATTGCTTTAGTTATTTATTTATTTGTTTATTTATTTATTTATTTACCTTTTTTTATTTATTTAGTTATCTATTTATTCCTGCCACAGAAAATAGAGAGTCGGAGGATCAGAGACAAGCAGGGTCGGGTTAACGGAAACACTGCTATTTCAGGCTTAATTGCACCTTTTTAACTGACTGAAACGTCTCTTTTATTCATTTAGCTCTCTATAGATTCATAAATGTAAATATTGGCATTCATACAAAGGATTATGTGCAAAACCATTCAGCTTTTGGCAAGTTCCTAACAAAATAAATTGAGCCATGCTCTGGCAGAAGGGGGCTTAGTGCATCTCCGTGATGCTTGATACCAATCAAGCCATCACATAATTATGGGTCCATAATAGCCACTCTTTTTAACAACCGACTTAATCATGAGGTAGACTGGTCCTGGGACATACAGAAAATTGAGCAATAGCGAAAAGTTTTGGCCCAGGTCAGCCTGCGCGGACTGCGCATGCTGACCTGGGTCGATATTTCTAGCAGATACATTAAGTCCCCTTTTCACAGAGCATGGCTCAAATGTATTTAAAATATCGTCACTAATTGAAATATTGTTCACTACAAGCGTTATCTCCACATTTCTATGTGTTTCCAGGCCAATAGATTACAAACTTTCATACATCTGCAACTTTTAAGTCTCTGGTTAGCCAGGATTTTTTTGGTGAAAAACTCATCTGGGCATTAAACTGAAGCTTTTTTATTTGACTAAGTGGAAATCAGTTTGGGAAAGGGAAAATTTGCTGATTACCAATATCAACATTTTTTTCCTTTTTTCACATGGTTCTGAAATTCTGTTTTCTTACGATTGGAAAAAAAAAGAAAGAAAGATCAGTGTGTCTGAAAATACATGTGCCCACAAAGAGGCCTGCACAATAAACATGTCCACATTTTTACCAATCGAAAATTTCTATAAATTTACTCACTGTCGTATATCAATACCGAGAGGCCAAAAACCAGCGAATTCATTTAGGGCGAAAAACTGGATTATTACTTTTTTACTTCTAACTTTTTAATAGATACATTTTCCATTTACTTGTTTGTTCATTATTATTTCTTTTTTCTCTAGTTATTTTTCCTTTGATATTTTCTTTGCTTTCTTTTTTGTTTGTTTGGTTCATTTCTATCCGTTCCGCATCTACAGTAAGTGGTCATAAAAAAATCATCAAATTCCTAATTCCCTTTGACTTACATGCATTTTTCAGTGGGCAAGAAAATTAATTACGTTGTCTTTGATCTTTTGATCATTACGAAACTATACTGGCAGAAAGCGAGGTTACTAGAGCTATTTATCTTAATATTCTATTAGTGTTTGTCGCCTAAGATAAAAACTGTAGTTCTCTGAAACATATTGGTGCTATTTTTCCGACGTTGTCATTGACGTCAATCTAAAAAAAAAAAAAACGTTTTTCGAAAGTATTGATCACTTTTTAAACAGCTGCATTTATATCTTATTACTTTGTATCTTTGTATCCCCAATGAAAATATATATTTCATTATATATTTCATTGCAAAATTCAATTTTCTTCGTGTTCATATAAATTTCATAGCTATTGCTTTATCTTTTAAGCAGTAATAAATTAAGAAGTAAAGTTTGAAATACATGTAAGTCAATGGGAATTCGGACTTTGATGAAATATCTATAGCCACTAACCGTATTTGTCCACGTAGATCTAATTGTGATTCAAGTCAAAGAATAAAACTATTGAATCGAATTGAATTTAAAAATTAAACAGTAGTAATGGTTGTAGTACCGTATTTAGTCTAACCCAGGACACAAACCCAGCCGTCTTGTCTTCCACCACACTGACACTCAGCGTTCCTGTATGGTGTATCAAAGAACAGACACGCCCCCTTGGTCTGTAATTACCCACAATGCAACTCGTGGTTGATTTACACAATATTGCACAGTCGTCAATGCCCGCAATGGATGTAGTAATAAAATTATCTCCTTCATCCGAGTCTACCGACCGAAATAATGGTTTGACATAAGTTACTGGCACATTCACTCCGGCCGACAGTATGAACAATGTGAAACATACAACTTGTGCCACGCTGAAAATTTCTGCTTGGAAAGTCATGCTTTCATTGAAGAAACCTTAGGCCACATGCGATGACTGTTTCAAGGAAAAGCAATTAAACACTCAACACATAACATCCTGAGATTCTGTAATGAGAAACACTATTGATCATGGAGACCTAAAACTTAAAACTTAACCTTTTACCAAACAATCCCTTATTTTTACGAACCAGGGAAAAAAAAGGAAAACGTTGCGGAAAAAGGAGAAAATGCTGATAACCAGAATTTTCTCCTTTTTCCCCCCAATGTTTTCTACCCTATCTTGAACAAATCCAATCATTTGAGCCAATTTTGGTTTGTTGTCTGCAAATACGGTCGATTTAAGTCTAATACATTGTTGCCGGATAAAGGGTTAAATGGTTCAGGTAAGAACGATGTGAAAGTTTAATAAGCTTGAGCCACACACAGAATTTTAGCTTTGAAAGTCCTGTTTACGTTGGTCACTAATAGTTATTCGAACAAAAACTCATAACCAAGTTTGTTATATTTCTTCTATATAATAAATGCAATGAAATGAAACCACCCGTGTCGATAATCCGCCATGACATTTTCCGGAAGTTCAATTACTGAGTCCCAGGACGAAAAAATAAATGGAGTCTTTGAAACTGTCGTTAAGACCAATTTTCCTCTCTTTTTTTCACTATATTAATGCAATTGTATTCTGCACCATCTGTATGAAGTGGCGTATAAAGCGTAATTATTCCGTTTAATAATCATGACCGGGAAATAGTTCCTTCGAAAGTTGATTAAATTGTAGGTGAAAAAGTACAAAATTATCAAAATTTGTTTCAAGTAACTTTCGCTAGACAGCTGTAATTATGTTCAGGTTTTTTTTTTTCTAAGGATATTCATTTTTTCTAAGGATATTCATTTTTGCGATATTTGTTTTCGAAGTAGCGTTGGAACAAGCTGCATTTACGATCCAAAAATATCCTTAGAAAAACTAGTTAGTTTACATGAGCTGAAAGTCGCACGCCCTCTTCAACCCCTTAAGGAGAGTAAAACTCATCAAGATGAAGTGAAAAGTCGGCAATACCAAACTCATGTTGCGCATTCCTGTATACATAGATTCCGTCCTGAAAATAGCAAAAAACAAAAAGAGAAGAGGAGGCGGGGAGATGCAGGCGCATAGTAGGAAGAAAACAAATATGAAATATGGTATTAATAAGCAGTATCGAACTGAACAATGGAAATACTTCGGGGTTTATATATATGTTCGCGTGCATTTTTTTTTTTTTTATAAATACCCCAGTAGTATGATTCACGCCTCATTACCGTATCACGGGTCCTGCCTCGAAATATGCATAAAATGATTTTTTTTTTTCGTAGTTGTCCTATCAATTAAAGCTTCAGTGAAATAACCACTTTCTGGTAACTTTTCTGAAACTATTATCTACCTATTTAATGCCTTACTTTAATTTCTTTCCCCATTTTTTCAATAAAGAGGGCATGGGGGGGGGGGGGGGAGCCTATAAAATTTGTTTTTATAAAACGTGTTTTGAAAGTACCACTTTTCATGTTTTCTCCGAAGCTGTAGCAGCAGATACCTTTAAATATATATTAGCCACAGAAACAATGAAATCTGAGACAAAAAAAAAATTTATGCACCATTAATACTATAAAACTATAGGCCTAAATCCACTTTCAATTGACCTGAAATAAATATCCCTTCAGTTATATCCGCTTTTGTTGAGTAAAATCTGTGTTTCCGTGGTAAGACAAAGTTATAAATGCATCCATATGATAAAAGTGTTGGAAACATGCAAAACCAAAAATTCCATATATAAGTGTAATTGACATTTAGAATATAAATATATACCATAAAAAATAGATCTTAATAAACTGGTGGGAAAATCGCTCATCATGTATGTATAATCCGAAAAAAAAAAAATGATGTATAATCCAAAAGAAAAAATACACAAACCATATGAATAAATAGACTGGAAAAATAACACATTTTTTTTTTATCTCACGAAACCAGCCAAGTTTTTTAAAGACAGATAGGTGAAAAGGATTAATAAACTTGCGTAGAAAATGAAAAATCTTTTATATATATATAAATCAAAAGTAAATCTCAAAACACACAAGGTCATAGACGATTAATAACTGATTCAAACGTAGTTCTTTGCAAAAGCCTTTTCACATTAGCACAATGACAGCGTGAAAATATTCACCAATATATATACAAAAGTTAAGAAAACCATGCAAATGCTTGTCATTATTCATATTACCACTTCACCAGAAGTTACATTAATATGATTGATAATTTAACAGCCACTCTCACAGGTCTATAATGAAAATAGATCATTCCTATATCGGATAATTCCAGATGGTATACTTTATGTTTAGAAAGCAGATACCTATAACATGTGTCACTGTTCTATCGCACTTATCGTATTAGCACCGGATACAAGTATAAAATACAAGAAATGCATCACGAAAACCTGTGATCATTCAAAATGCATGGATGAACTTTGACAGCATCGCAGTGACTCACCGAGTGTCGCTCAATGTTTCTCATACAGGAGGTTACCGGTTTAATACTTTCGGCGATTTTTTTTTTTTTTTTTTTGGGGGGGGGGGGGGGGCAGTGTAGATCAAGATTCGACTGAACCGGATATGAATTCTGATTTTTTTAGTCATACTGCCTTTTTTAAACCCTTATCTCGCTAAGTAAGTTAACCCTTTCCCAAACGACAAATTTTGGACTGGTCCAAATTGAAAGAGTTTGCAGACGACAATTTTAAATTTGATGAAAATGGCAGGAAGGTCTCAAAACGGGTAGAAAGCACTGTGGGAAAAGGAGAAATTGCTCGTAATGAGCAATTTCTCCTTTTCCCACAGTGTTTTCAAAAGACTTGTACTGAAGACACGTGAAAACCAGGGCTTGTCTGGGAAAGGGTTAAACAAAACTTTCAAGCCGATAGTAAAACTCCGAATAATGTTATTTCAAACTTAATTTCTGGAGAAGAATATCTCCTTATCGGACAGTGCAGATCCAACATCAGGCTGCAAGTTCTGTGCAGTCTGATCTTGATCTACATTGGTCGCAAAAGGTCAGTGAGTCACGCTGAGCAGCTTAAGGGTTCAGATAGTGGGACTGAAGGTGGAAAGTGGAAAGTCTTGTGCCGTATGTACAAGTCATTCTAAATTCGATTCCAGTTTTAAATTAAAAGAAAAAAAAAAAATAGACGTTTAATTGGCTGATACAACATGTCGACCAGACCGCCAGCCTTGGAATATCGAATTGGAACCATGTCCTTTGTGGTTACTAGAAATAAAATCTTTTGGAATCTCGTTCACCAACCAATCTAAACTGAAGTCTGATTCGATATATGATTCTCAAGACTTTTTTAAAAATTTGGCACTAACGCAATTTCTGATTGACTGAAGCAAATGGCTCGTCCAATCAGAAATTGTGTTACTTTTTAAACTTAGAATTACACAAAGATTGGAATTTAGATTGGTAAGTGGTTAAAATCAGATTGTTAGTCTTGGAATTTAGTATTCGAACATTATTTACAGTGATTAGTGAATACGATCCGGATCGTTTGAAAAAAGGATTAACCCTTATGCTGCCAAGCGCGACTCAATGACCTTTTGCGGACAGTATAGATCAAGATCAGACTGCACAGAACGTGCAGTCTGATCTTTGATCTACACTGTCCGATAAGGAGATAATTTCCCCCCAAAAAATAACTTTGAAATAGCAAAATATTTGGAATTTTACTGTCGACTTGAAAGTTTTAAATTGGTTATTTAGTAGGTAAAGGGTTAATAGGTATTGAAAATTCTGTCCTTAGATCATCAGTTTCGACGATGCCGGTTATGTGGGAAAGCAGCCAGTGGCTTGGAAAGAATATTGTGCTGAGTACTGGCAACAGAAACTCCAGAAAAGCACGGATAGGTGCACTGGCCGCCGCAATATAGCTAAAATAATGTTAAACACCATACAATCAATCAATCAACAATTAGATCATCAGTAAGCTGTTGGGTCTAGCCGTTCATATTTCTTTGGACAGCCTTTACTGAAATGTTTCGGGGGCTCTCCAATGCTTAGAGATAAAGGATCTAGTATTGTAATCAGGAAATCATGGTTTGATTCTCTCTGCTAGCACTCAATCACGTTATGCTAATCTTAGCCGAGACACGGCACAGAACTTAGTATCTATGAAAGCCACTGAATGAGTGATGCTCTGAAAAAAGGGGATTTAATGCATCTCCGTGACGCATTATCCCTTTCCCAAACGACAAATTTTGGACTGGTCCAAATTGAAAGAGTTTGTAGACAACAATTTATTTCAAATTTGATGAAAATGGCAGAAAGTTCTCAAAAAGGGTAGAAAACACTGTGGGAAAAGGAGAAATTGCTCGTTACGAGCAATTTCTCCTTTTCCCCACAGTGTTTTCAAAAGACTTGTACTGCACACACGTCAAAAACCAGGGCTTGTTTGGGAAAGGGTTAAACAATGCAAGTCATCAAATTACTATGGAGGATCCATAAAATCCGTTTTGTCTGCCAATGAACTGAGAATAGTCCATTGACATGCAGAAAATTTACAAACAGCAAAAAGTTTCGATCCATGTCAGCTCCATCATACTGACAGTTCTCCTATTCATGATTTGATCAACGCTCTATGAAAGGACGGCTTAATTCATCTGCAAAAAGTATCAACCCATGACATCCTGTACAGTCCGCACAGGCTGACATGAATCGAAACTTTTTGCTGTTTGTAAATTTTCTGCAAACTCTCAGGCGAAGGTATGCGGCGGCATTCATTATCACGCGATACAAGACAGAGCAAACTCTCTTGAGTCTGGTTCAGGCCATACTCAAGAGAGTTTGAGTTTCATGCTCAGGTGAGTACGATCTCAAGCTCAGGATTCTTTATAAGCACAAAATTCTGAGTCGGACTCAGGGTTGAGCAAGAAACCGCTCCTTGAGCATGAGATTGTGCTCAAGAAAGCTTTATAAGCACGGGGCCAGATGTTCTTTGCAGCCGAATCTTTTTTTCTACATTTCTCAGTACCTCATCTTTTAAGCTCGGAAAAACTAGAGCACCTAAACCTACCTATTTTCAAACAGATTTTTCCCGCAACCACAATGTTATCAAAAGATCTTTGGTTGTCTGGCGCTGGCATTGGTTTTAGGCCAAATACTGGTTTCTAACAATTATTTCAGTTCTTTAAACTTTTGCGATTGTACGTGTCAACGTCTACGGGAGGAAGTGTGTTCCCTCATAGTATTTCTTTTTATAAACCAATCAACACTTGCGTTATATGACGAAAAAAGCACAGAACTTAATACTTTAAAGAAAAAAAAAAAACATCAACAAGTAAATAGATGTATGGTGATAAAATGGGGAAAAAAAAAACCAATTGCTAGCTTTAATCAAGTTATCGCTTTGTAACAATGTTTCGAACTGTAAAATACTTGATGCAGTTGTTCGGCAACTTTACAGAGAAAATAGTTCTAAACATTATTATTCCCCCCCCCCCCTTTTCTGATGACAACTTTTTACCTTAAATCGTTCTCAAATGCTTCGGTTTTAAAGTACTTCAATTAACGTAACAGAGATAGCATATCGATTAACTCCTTTTATGTTGTAATTTATTTCATCCCTTTATACTTTGTAGCATCATAGTTTTGAATGGGTTTTGGGATCTTATTCTCCAAGACTTTCAAATTGTGAAAGTAGCACAACTTCTTATTGGCTACACTAAACGGTTTAGCCAATCAGAAGTTGTGTTACTTTCAAATTTAGAAATTTTTGAAAAAAAAAGAAAGACAATGTTCTTAAAAATGGTTGGTGAGTACGGAGTCTGGTAAGCAGAAATGGTCTGTTTCAACCAATCAGAAGGCGAGACTGGACCACAGAATTAAATCAGTATCAAATTGAGAACAGTCACTGAATATGGCGTTTTGCCTGGTTTTGCATGAATACTATATAGGCCATCTCGGCGAACCGACCATGCATGTAGTTTTCATTTCTTTCTTTTGCAATTTATAATTGATGTATAAATGAGTTCATTATGTAGGTCGATGTACTGATCAATATTACTTGCTATTCTGTAGAGTATTTCATTTGATTGTAGTTATTGTTTCTTTCTATATCATCTAAACTAATGATCTATTAATGAGGTCAAGAGAAAGGTCATTGTATTGAAATCACGTGCTATTCTGCCGAAGATTTGATTGGCTGTTTTTTGACACTGCAAACCATTTTGTGGAACCAGGTGATCTTATCCATGGGCCTGCTTTTGCTGTCTGATTCCTAAATTACTCCTTCCCGTTAACTCTCTGACAGACGAAGAAAATCTTAGATTGATTCAAAATAGAAACGTCTTCAGACGAACAAGTTAAATGATAAAAATTGTCTTTGACAGAGTAGAAAACCAGGATTTTCTCCATTCTCACAATGTTTTCTAACCATGATCAACAAATCCAATCATTTGAGACGCATGAAATTTGTCGTCTGAAAATCTTTTTGACTAGATTTGTTGTCTGGTGAAGGGTTAAAAGTAACAGCTATCTACGCTGACCCGCCTGTAATAATTTCATTTGAACTGAAAAAAGGGGCAAGGGCAAATAGATGGAGAAAAGACTGTCACGTCGCGGTCTCATTAGCAGTACGATTTTGCAAGTTACCAATTATTTCACTCACGCAAGGAGTACTTTATTTCCCGTTGTAGCAGCATGAGAAATGGAAATAAGTTTCCTTAACCCTTGAGCTGCTAAGGCGACTCACTGACCTTTTGCGGACAGTGTAGATCAAGATCAGACTGCACAGAACGTGCAGTCTGATCTTGGATCTGAACTTTCCGGTAAGGAGATATCGTTCTCCAAAGAAATAAGTTTGAAATATCATTATTCGAATTTCTTCTTGAGTTTCTCTTGAAAGTTCTGCTTAAGTTATTTAACCGGATAGGGCTTAATAATTACTGAAAGGTCGGGGGTGGGGGGGTGGGGGGTGGGATAGTATGCCAAGGGATACGTAAGTCTGAAACTTGTGGTTTGGTTAAAGATGGCTGGGGTATGTCGAACAAGCCCTGTCAGACGATTTTTTGACTGTTGAAAGACGAGCTTTCCATCAACAATTGTTGGGTTCTGTGTATCACACGATAACTTTGTTCAGGGAGAACGGGGATGGTTGTGCCACTTTTCGATTTTATTTTCATTGTGGCTATTTGAATGTCCTTATTCCTTTACTCGAATAGCTGTGTATCAATCTAATCATTTCCGCACATTTTACAAATGATACAAGCATTCTACGTACATTGTACAGCATGCAAATGCTTATGAAAGTTACACACTCCAGTGGCACAAGCAACCCCGCGTTTGGGGGAAGGTTGTGCCACTGAGCGGGGACGGTTGTGCCACGAAACGAGGAATTTTGTCTCCTTTTCTCATGTGTCTTTTCTCACTGTTCCCGCACCAGTTTTCCCATTCTTTCTATCTTAGTCAATTTCCGTTTCTCATGTGTTTTCTCACTTTTCCCGCGCCAGTTTTCCCATTCTTTCTATCTAGTCGATTTCATTTGATCATTTTTAGTTCCTTCTTAGACTTTAAATGCAATGCAACTGCTTCTGGTCACTCATTTTAATTCGTTTTTTGGGAATGGTATTAAGTGTTTCAATATCTGGATATAATGTCAAATGTTGCAATCTTCAAAAATGGCTTAGTTTTGAAAATATGCATTCACGAGTTACTTGATTTGGTCTCTTAAAACCGCAGTGAGACTAACAAAGCGAATTTTAAGTTTCAAATCTATACTCTAGGTAGTGCCAGAGGAACTGAGATGAACAAAAAATTCTACAGACAGACCTATGGGCCGAATTCGAATGTTTGAAATTCTTTTGTATTTACATTTTAAAGAGTGCTATAAGCCTCTGGTTCGACTCTCACAAAGCAACAAAATTTAAGACTCCTAAAAAGTATTTACAAAAAAAAAAAAAACGGGGTTTGTCCTTGAAGGGTCGCAATTTTGTGGGTAAAGGAGACAAGTATTTTTCTCTTTTTTCCCACAATCTTTTCAGGGTCTCTGTCTCCCAGTGATGTAAAATACTTGATCGTTTGACAGGGATTTTTTTTAGGTAAATTCAAAAATATCCACAGGGTTGGTTGAGCCACCGGCACAACCAACCCCAATGTAGTTGAACAACCAACCCCATCATACTGTAGTACTACGAAACATCGATTTTCACCTAAACCAATAATATTAGCAAAGGCTCAAGTTATGAGTGCGATTAAGAAATGAATACTCTGTGCAACTGTACTACATATATTTCTGTACTATAAGATATAACCACAATCGAAAACAAGATACGCATTTTGCTAAGAATTACTTTTCGTTGTTAAAATCGGACTTTCTTATATTAAATACTTGCGTTTGGCTTGCCAGCAGCGTGAGTTAACGAATTTTGGATTTTTCGACATGGCGAAAAAGACATGCACAAAAAATGACACCACGTCAGATAACTAGATGACATCAAACTTCGTCATGGCACAACCAACCCGTGGCACATGGATAATCAACTATGGTAGATTAGGATTTACTATTTGATTAAAATTGGACACTCTGTGGCGAAGTTCATAAATTGTTTAAATAATTTCTCTATTTTCCACATTTTTCTCTGTTCAAAAGTTGTCTGTTGCAAAACGAAAAACACTGTCTGTCGGAGGGAACGAATTAACCATTATCATACTGAATAAGTGAAGTGAAACTTTCAAGCCGAAAGTAAAAACCAAAATAATGCCATTTCAAACTTACTTTTTTGTGAAAAAAGAAAACCTTCATATCGGGCGGTGTAGATTCAAGATCAGAGTGCACGTTCTGCGCAGTCTGATCTTGATCTACACTGTCCGCTAAAGGTCAGTGAGTCGCGTTTATCAGCCAAAGGGTTAATACGCTCGGTCGACAAAAATATTTATGGCAACTCTGGCCCACTTTTATAAGACAAAAGTCATGCTTCAGAACATTAACTATACTCTTCAATGCCCGAAACGAAGTAATCGATCTTCAATACGTTAACCCATACAGCGCTGGAAACGACTTAAGTTGTTTTAGCGAACAGTATAGATGAAGATCAGATTGCACGTCCTATGCAGTCTGATATTGGATCTACACTGTCTGCTACGCTGCTACTTTGTTACATATTCTGGCAAGAAACCCTTGAAATGACAATATTTCGGGTGTTTTTTTCCTATTTAACAAGAGGGCCATGATGGCCCTGGAGTCGCTCACCTGAGCCTATGTATTACCAAACAATAAAATTTTAAACTCATCCGTCTGAACCCTCTGCATAAAACAAATAATATGTGGATCAAGCTGTGGGATTGGTCTCTCAAAGGGGTAGAAAACATTGTGAAAAAGGGAAAAAAATGCTGGATACCAGCATTTTCTCATTTTCAAACAGTGTTTTCAAAAGGCTTCTTTCTGAGAGTCATTCGTACACTAGGTTTTTCTAAGATTTCACCTAGTGACCTAGTTTTTCAGCCAACATGACACATTTTCAAACTGGCCCAAGCTATCATCAGGACAAACATTCTTACCAAATTTCAAGAGTATTGGACTGAAAATGTGGCCTCTACAGCGTACACAAGGTTTTTCTAAGATCTGATCTAGTGACCTAGATTTTGACCCAACATGACCCATTTTCAAACTCATCCAAGATATTACCAAGGCAAACATTCTGAGCAACTTTAAAAGAGTATTGAACAAAAAATGTGGCCACAACAGTGTACACATGGTTTTTCTAAGATTTGACCAGGTGACCTAGTATTTGACCCGACATGACCCATTTTCAAATTCTACTGAGATATCATCGAGACAAACATTCTGACCAACTTTCATGAGTATTAGACAGAAAATGTGGTTTCTGGAGCTTACACAAGGTATTTCTAAGATTTGACCTGGTGACCTAGTTTTTCACCCGACATGACCCATTTCCAAACTAGTCAGAGATATTATCAAGGCAAACATTCTGACCAACTTTCAAGAGTACTGGACAGAAAATATGGCCTCTAGAGCATACACAACGTTTTTCTTAGATTTGACCTGGTGACCTAGTTTTTGACCCAACATGGCACATTTTCGTACTATTTCAAGATATAATCAAGACAAACAATCTGACCATTTTTCAAGAGTATTGGACTGAAAATGTGGCCTCTATAGTGTACAAAAGGTTTTTCTAAGACTTGACCTAGTGACCTAGTTTTTGACCCCACATGACCCAATTTCGAACTCGTCCAAGATTTTATCAAGACAAACATTCGGACCAAATTTCACAAGTATCTAACTGAAAATGTGGCCTCTAGAGCGTACACAAGGTTTTTCTAAGATTTGACCTAGTGACCTAGTTTTCGACCCCACATGACCCAATTTCGAACTCGTCCGAGATTTTATCAAGACAAACATTCTGACCAAGTTTCACAAGTATCTGACTGAAAATGTGGCCTCTAGAGCGTACACAAGGTTTTTCTAAGATTTGACCTAGTGACCTAGTTTTTGACCCCACATGACCCAATTTCGAACTCGTCCGAGATTTTATCAAGACAAACATTCTGACCAAGTTTCATGAGGATTGAATTGAAAATGTGGCCTCTAGAGCGTACACAAGGTAAAAAGTTGACGACGGACGACGGACGACGCACACCGCACGAGGGACGACGGACACAGCACGATTACAATAGCTCACCATGAGCACTTTGTGCTCAGGTGAGCTAAAAAGGTCCTTTTCATTAATTCAGCGCTCTAAGGATTAACTTTGTCGCCACCAAATACATGGGTTGGTCTCTTTTCGGAGAGCCAAGCCCCGGTAGCTCAGTCGGTAGCGTGCAGGACTTGAGAACAGGTGGTCACTGGTTCGATCCCCGGCTCGGCCAATTTCTTTCCGAGGATTGATGATAGTCATTGCGACAGGATTCATTCCTCTCTCACCGCTGACCATTGTTTCGACATTGGTTAAGTGGGAATGCAGCCAGTGGCTTGGAAAGAATATTGTGCATAGTACTGGTAACAGAAACTCAAGGAAAGTATGGATAGGTGCGCTGGCCGCCGCGATATAACTGAAATAACGTTGAAAACGGCGTTAAACTCCAATCAATCAATCACTTTCTTTTCAGAGGCTAAAAAGATGATTTCTGTGCAAATGAAGAGAGCCTTTGATTTTTATACAGTATCAAGAACAAAACGGTACAATTCTAGAGTCAGTTTGCGCGTTTTGTAGAGTCTGATCTTGATCTGCCCCGTCTACATAACGTACTTTTAAGCATACTGTGCGTGGTGCTGAAAGAGTCAATATTTAGATTAGATGAAGCGTCCTTTTGTAACTAGAATAAACAGACAAGCGTTGCGTTTTGAAAGATGCACTGTTAATTTTTTATTCATTATCATTAATGAGGACTGCTTATCCAGTGTACGGCTGCACTTTGCGTGCAGTGTTATTCCGACTTTGCACTGGCTACAAAAGGCCAGCTAACAGACACACACACAGACACAGACAGAGAGAGAGAGAGAGAGAGAGAGAGAGAGTGAGTTGTCCGCATTGCAGGCATGTGCAAAAAATTGAAAGCATTTGCAGATCACAATGTAAAGTAAAATCATAGAATTAATCTTTGAAAGGGTAGAAAAAAATGTGGGAAAAGAAGAAAACGCTGGTTATCGGCATTTTCTCCTTTACCCTCAATGTTTTCAAAAGGCTTCTTCATCAGAATGTTAAAACTCGGGATTCTGTGGTAAAGAGGTAAGAAAACGCACTGGTCTCCAGGGTGTTTTCCAACAGTATCTTCAAAAGCTTTTTTTCTCCAGGGTCGTCAAAACACGGGGGCGAATGGTGAAGTTAGAGGTTCTAAACAAAAAGTCTTATATAGCTCCCTAAGGCAAAATTTCAGTGGGGAAAATCAAATAGAAAATTTTGTTAGACCTACCCTGAGGAAAAAATATAAATAATTAACTCTTATGCTGCTGAGCGCGACTCACTGACCTTTTGCGGACAGTGTAGATCAAGATCAGACTGCACAATACATGCATTCTGATCTTGGATCTACACTGCCCGATAAGGAGATATTTTTCTCCAAAAAATAATTTTGAAATAACATTATTCGGGATTTTAGCTTTCGGCTTGAAAGTTTTATTTCACTTATTTAGCAGAATAAGGGTTAAAACATTAACACCGGCAGATTACCTTTTTTTCTCATCTTTCAGCAGAGCTCTTTTTTGAAAACATAGTGGCAAAAGGAGAAATTGCTTGTAACGAACAATTACTCCTTTTGTCACAATGCTTTCACATGAATGTATTCATGTGTTGAGACTTTTCCTGTCAATTATCTGTTTTACAACGATGTTTTCAAAGGTCGTCTGCTGCAGTTTTGTTTCAGGACGTAATTCGTTTAGTAAAGACGTCGATATGTAACAAGTACCACAAAGTAAATTATTTAGAGCTCAATGTTACGTGCACTTCAAAATCCTATCACGTATTCTAAAATCATGATACGAAGGTGCCTATGTGAAAATGTCGATATCTATTTAAAGGTATTGGAGGCATAGAAACTGCTAATACCTGAAATTTTTCCAAACAACTTGAAGTGTGTGATATGTACTTTGTAAATAATTTCATTTATTTTCAAACGAGGATAACGGCCAAAGTTAACCGAATGATTTACTACCGGGCCTATCTTTGGCATACTTTTGTTTTTATTCGTGTTTTGATAGAAGAATTATGGGGATACTTCTTATCCAATGGTGCAATTCCACTTTTGAAAACATTGCAACGAATTTCCAAGTAGAGCAATTTTTTTATTTGTTCTATGTACTGAAACGAAAAGAGGCCAATCGTAGCTAAGGCCTTTCGGAGGAAAATTTCAGTTATTTTACGAAGAATATTAACATACAAATGTTGGTACAGTATGAGAATTCACTGATTGTGCCCCTAACCCCTTACCATACAAAAATTTTAGATTTGTCCAAATTGATTGTATTTGCAGATAACAAGCTAAATGTGATCCTATTGATAAAAATTGTCATTGAAAACAGTCGAAGACATTGTGGGAAAAGGAGAAAATGCTATGGTTACCAACATTTTCTTCTTACCCATAATGTTTTCAAAAGCCTTTTCCCTCAAGGTCGTTAAAACCCGGGATTGGGTGGTAAACAGTGAACCCCCCCCCCCCGCCAAAAAAAAAAAAAAAAAAAATCCTATTTTGGAAATTTCGATCATAGTTACTCATTTAGCAACATGGATCTGGTAAAAGATAAACAGTTTTAATGAAACATTGTTATTTAAAAAACACTACAATAATGAAATGAGAATCATTGATGAACGGTTGTATCATTTCAGTAACCTTACAAGGATCAGAGCGCCGTTTGTATTTCTTACATCGTCCAACTCACACTCTCCTGAAGCCACATGCTGGTTTCCCAAGTTACACGGGGTGTAAATGAGTAAATGAGGTATCTTAGCCTCTGTGCTTTTTTGACATCAGTGAAGTTCACCTTGATTAACCCATTACCTGTCATGTGCGGTGAATTATTTTAGTTGTTGATGTACCATAAAACGGTTCATTCATTCAGTCATTCATTGTAAACTCTATATGTTTTCTAATCTGTCCATACTAGAGATTGAAGAAAAATCTGTTTGTAAGCAGGCTATTTATATTAACGTCAATCTCTTGTGATTTATAAAATTCTATGAAGGTATTACTTTTTTTTTTATAAAATTCTATGAAGGTATTACTATTTCATTACTGACCCTTACCGCGATAACCACAACATAAGTTGCCCATAGATGTGGACTATGTAGATAAAGATTAGACAGCACAGACTGTAAAGTCCGATCGAGCATCTGCACTATCCAACATTTTATGACTTTTAATTGGAAAACCGGTAATTTTTTCAGGTCTCAGACAAAATTCTATCATATTTAGTTCTTTACAGTGTAATTATTTGCCATTGCTTTCAATGAAATACTATTAAGGACGTAAACTGCCCCTGGTGATCTATCACACCCATTCAGCCGTACAGGTCAAGCTAAACTGGTACCCGTTTTATCTCCCGTAGCCGTCCGATAGATAGCTGGGACGAAGATCGATAACAGGCTTCCAGTTTAAGGTCAAGCTTAATCAGTCGCCATTGATAAATTGATCGATTGATTCAGTCTGTAGAACAGTTCTGTGGTCCGATGGTAAGATGGAGGCAGAACAGTGCACCAGTCCTTGTGCTCTTACTAATTCCTACCAGCTTAAATCTATTGGCTATTTTAAGGTACTTTGATTGATTGATTGATTGCATGGAGTTTAACGCCGTTTTCAACATTATTTCAGTTATATCACGGCGGCCAGTGCACCTATCCATGCTTTCCTGGAGTTTCTTTTACCAGTACTCCGCACAATATTCTTTCCAAGCCACTGGCTGCTTTCCCACATAACCACCGTCGAAACAATGGTCAGCGGTGAGAGAGGAATAAATCCTGTCAGCGGTGAGAGAGGAATAAATCCTGTCGCGATGACTATCATCAATCCTAAGAAAGAAATTGGCCAAGCCGGGGATCGAACCAGCGACCTCCTGTTCTCAAGTCCTGTGCGCTACCAAGTGAGCTACGCTTGGCTTAAGGTACTTTGAATGGATAAAAAGTGTAACAATAGTCTCGCTGTAAGAAGAAAGTTGCTGGATTTTCTTTTGACGGTTTTAAGACCATATTTTACCGGTACAAGATGTTTTCTAATTCTAAATACCAAGACCAGCCGTTTGATTAGCTAAGACGTTCTGTCCTGTAATTTAAAACAAGCTTCGAAATAAACCTTGTTCGAAAAGCCTTGAGCTTGCTTGACACGCTCAAACTTGAAAAATCATTTTTCTTTTTTAAATACATTCACTGTGATCTTTCGTATTTATTGCTTTGGCAGCTGTAAAACTATAATGTTAAAAGTGAATCACTCTACCAACGCATGGCTATTCCATATTTTTAACCAAGTTCAACTACCTGGAGTGGTTGGATAATTCGTTGGATGGCTGCACAAGTTGGGAGATGTTCATCACCAAACAAAATATAACAAAGCGAAATAGATGTGAGAAACAAAACACAAATTAGAAAGACTATGATTCCAAATAGATGTGAGAAACAAAACACAAATTAGAAAGACTATGATTCAAAATTACATTTGTTTCAATGATTATAAATGTTTAACGTTACATAACATCGACACAACTTTACAATCAACAGTAACTTGTATGTAAAAAAAAAAATCTACTTCAGTTCCATCCTTGATATCCTAATATAGAAAATGTACTTCAATGAAGGTTTTAAGACCTTTATATGAATAATGAAAAACATTGCCATGGCTATAACCATTACTTCAGCATTTTTCTAATGAATCGCAGTTTGGACAAGCTTCAAGTGACAAATACTTTTTTATCTATTAAATCCAAGAATACAAGTTGTCAAAACAGTCATTCAATACATTTTTCATCTATTCAATCCAAGAATTTAAGTCATTCATAACTTTAATATGTATTGACTGTACAGGCTTTTTTTGGTTCGACAAAAATCCAGTATAAATTACACGAATGACAAGGAAAGGAATATATAAACCATACTCCAGAAAGGGGGGGGTTTAAGGATACATCTATACTCATTTTCAACCAGTTTTTAACCTATTTCATGTTTATTTAATTGAACTATAAGCATTTGTGTATCTTCATGCAGAATGTTGCCCCTGACGGTTGCAAAGACCGATAGCATTTTCTTGGGGCCATCAAAGAAATCACTGTTGTTACGTTTCTGGTTTTAAACTTGATTTTCGATATATGTATTTATCCCTTTATTGTACCTTGTATTGGTAATTTATAATGTTTACACAGCTGACTGAACTTTTTGAACCATTCTACAGTCTATCAAATTTTTACAGCAGTTTTTCTCTCTGACAGTAAGGATGTATCTTTAATGCATCTCTCTGGTGCATTATACCAAGTAAGTCATCACATAATTATAGATCCATGTAACTCACTTTGTCCAACAACCGACTTATTCATGAAGTAAAATAGTCCTTGGTCGATTCATTGAATAGTGTTTTACGCTGCTTTCAACATTGTATTAGTCATATCACTGCAATATTTCACATATTCCTGAATGTCCTGGGTTTCACCAGTACTAGGCTAGGGCTCTGAAGTGTCTTGCCCAAAGACACTTCCACAAAAAACCCATTGCCTCTATTGAGGCTCGAACCTGGTATCTCCAGGTTACGAGTCCTACACTTTACCACTGAGTTACACAGGGCCCCATAATGGTCCTTGGACATGCAAAAAATTTACCCAAAACAAAAAGTTTCAACCCAGATCAGCCTAAACGGACTGTGCAGGCTGACCTTAGTCAATACTCTTTGCAGATGCAAACACCATTTTCACAGAGCATGGCTCATATCATTTTCCACTCTACCACAGGACATTTTGATAAATGTCAAAATCAGATGCATTTAGAGATAGAATATTAGATGTGACTAAAATGATGGGATTTGTTTTTGAAAGGTAGAGAACATTGTGGGAAAAGGAGAAAATGCTAGAAACAAGTATTTTCCCTTTTTTTTCCAATAATGATTTCAAGTGTCTTCTTTCACAGGATTGTTTGGTAAAGACTTAACCCTTTACCACCAATCCCGAGTTTTAACGACCCTTAGAAAGAGGCCTTTTGAAAACATTGTGTGAAAAGGAGAAAATGCTGGTAACCAGCATTTTCTCCTTTTCCTACAATGTTTTCTATCCTTCCCCAAAATAATTTCAATTTTTGGGTCAGATTTATTTTGTCGTCTGCAAACACTTTCAATTTGGACCAGTCTAAAATTTTATCGTTTGTTAATGTAGTGGGATAAAAAGCAGTAGCATGTTACATGCAATTTCGTCTTTCACAACTATAATTTCCAAAGCTGTACGCTGCAGAGGCATGAAGAGTCTTATTTGTAAAGTATTCTTCTTTGACAGGATGGGCAATTAACTCTTTACCAAACGACAAAATTTTAGACTAGTCCAAATTGAAAGCATTTGCAGACGACAAAATAAATGTGATTGGAAAATTGAAATTTGTTTTGGACAGGGTAAAAAACATTGTGGGAAAAGGAGAAAATGCTGTTTACCAGCATTTTCTCCTTTTCCCACAATGTTTTCACAAGGCTTCTTTCACATGGTCGTTAAAAGTCGGGATTGTGTGGTAAAGAGTTAACTGGACATTTACTATAACTGAATAAAGGTTTCCTTTTTTTTTTGTCAGAAATCAGTGTAACATTAAGACACACAAAAAATATTGTACTTCTCTGTAACAATGTACTATCTATCTAAATTCTGAAGTTCAAGGAACTTCCCTTACCGAACCATCCCAAGTTTTAACGACCCTGAAAAAGGACGGTATTTGAAAACATTTTGGAAAAAGGAGAAAATGCTGGTAACCAGCATTTTCTCCTTTTCCCCCAATGTTTTCTACCCTGTAAGAGAGCTTAAGCTTATTTGTACCAATTTTGAATGCGTCGTCTGCAGATGTTTTGAATTTGAAAGAGTCTAAAATTTGTCATTTGGGTAAGGGTTAGGAGTGCCCTTTTAATCTTCACCAGACTGCAAAAGAGTCCATATGTTAAAAATAAAAGCATTCACTAATGACAAGTTATATGTGAACCAAATTATGGGATTAGACTTTGAAAAGGCTAAACTCATTGTGGGAAATGAAAAAAAATGCTGGTTACCTGCAATTTCCCCATTCCCCACAATGTTTTCAAAAGCCTTCTTTCTCAGGGTAGCTCAAACTAGAGATTGTACAGTGAAGCATAATAAAGATTGGAGATTTTCAGTGAGATAAGAAAAACCCACAGATAATGTCATCTCCTGGCTGTTTCGGTCCTAATATCTCATAAACTACTGGGCAGTGTAAATCCAAGTTTAGACTGCATGTTCCACACAATCTGATCTCAATCTACACTGTCTGTGGTTATGCAAAATTCTGTAATGTTACAGATTACAGCTTTTTAGTCTAATACAAATACATGTATCATACTTTTATTGTAGATTCCAGATCAGGTTTGAAGTTCCTTTCAGTCTGATCTGGTTATGCACATTCTTCAAAGCATTTAGTTATCACTGGTGTGCCTCAGAGATACTATAAAAAGATGAAGGATGAATAAGTATCAAATTTAAGACTAAGAAAAACCCATTACTTTTGAGGCTATTTTTCAACCTACCACAATAAGCAGAGGGACAATCATTTGAAAGAAAGATAAATGTCAATCTTCAACATGATGGAAAACATTATGGGAAAAGGTAACAGCTTGTTCCCTTTTCAATAATGTTGCCCAAAATGTCAACTCCAGGGGAGTTAAAAGTTGTATTTGTACTGTAATGGATTAAATGCTTCTTTGATACACACAGTGTTTTGTCACACACATCTAAACCCTCTCTGTATGACCTTTATCATTACACCCATCTCATGTCCAAAGTCCTGTAATATCAATCAAGGAAGAGCAAGCCTCTATCCTTCTTGTCCAAAATCATTTGTAAATTCTTCCAGTTTTTTCAAGTCATCCTCATTTACTGTAGGTTTCTGTGTGGTCAAAGACATCAGCATATCACTCTGAAAGAAGAAATAAAGAATGCTTTTATTGATGACCCAAAGTCTCACTCTAAGTATACAAATAGTGTGTTTATTAACCCTTTTCCAAACAAAAAATTTTGGACTGGTCCAAATTGAAAGAGTTTGCAGACGACAATTTTAAATTTGATGAAAATGGTAGAAAGGTCTCAAAATGGGTAGAAAACACTGTGGGGAAAGGAGAAATTGCTTGTTACGAGCAATTTCTCCTTTTCCTGCTGTGTTTTCAAAAGACTTATATTGCAGACATGTGAAAACCAGGGTTTGTTTGGGAAAGGGTTAACCCTTTACCAAACAATGCTATGTTCTGACACCCCTTAGAAAAATGGCCTATGAAAAAATTTAAGGAGATGGAGAAAATGCTTGTAAACAGCATTTTCTATAATATTTTAGTATTGATTCAAAGACAAAACTAATAGTGGGGCCTTATACAATTTGTTGAGTGCAGATGCTTTCAATAGAGACAAATCCAAAATTCTGTAGTTTGGTAAACAGAAACTGGTAAGAAACTGAAATGTCATGCAACCGAATTCAACAGATTGAAACATTAACTTGAATGAAGAACACTAACCCCAAGAGGGCAATAAGCAGATCTGTCTTTGCTCTGCTGCTCCAAATGAGCAGTCTGGTCTTAAGATTTATACTGCCTTATATTTAGCATCAGAAATAAATTGGCCAAAAAGATAGGCTTTTTGTGTGTGAGTGTGGGATATTTGTAGGAACTTGTCATACTAAAATCACAGAACTTTAGGAAAAGAATGAAAATGCGATAGATCCAAGTACATGGTGTGCAAACAGAAGCTGCAACAGACCCTATTGTGATATAAGGAAACATTGTTCTCAACGCACAATTTCTTCTTTTACCACCCTGTTTTACAAATTCATGTATATTTATCCATGTAACCCTATTTGACCCAATGTGCTATGAGCCATCTCCTATTTGATTCAAGACTTGAGAACAGGGGATTGCTGGTTTGATCCTCAGCTCAGCAAATTTTGTTCTGATGATTGATTATAGTCATTATGACAGGATTCATTCCTCTCTTGCTCACTGGTGACCATTGTTTTGATGATAATTATGTGGGAAAGCTGCCAGTGGCTTGGAAAGTATATTGTGCATAGTACTGGTAAAAGAAACTGCAGGATAGCATAAATAGGTGCACTGGCCACCGTGATAAAACTGAAAAATTGTTGAAAATGGCATTAAACACCATACAATCAATCAAACCTATTTGATTATTTCAGGAGGTAATGGGAAAAGTATAAATATCAGAACTCGTTTCAAATGTTCTGTCTCCAGGACCTTTATTTACAAACCACTCTTAATAGCATTATTAGTATATTTATCAAGAATTTTCATTTAATTATCAAAGTAACGCAGCTTCTGATGGCTGAACCAGCCTATTCAGCCAATCAGAAGCTGGGTTACTTTCAAAATCTTGATTAACTCTTTACCAAACAATCCTTACTTTAACAACCTGGATAAAAAGGCCTTTTGAAAACAGTGGAAAAAGGAGAAAATGCTGGTAACCAGCTTTTTCTCCTTTTCCCACAACCTTTTCTATCCTCTTTAAGTCAGGTTTCATCAAGTCAGACATGTTTTATTTGTCTTCTTCAACACCTTCGAATTTGCACAAGTGTAAAATATTGTCCTTTGGTTAAGAGTTACCACTAAGAATGCAAAATTTAGATGGTTGGTGTATACAGACATTGATGTATCCTAAAAATATGTTAAGACTTACCATACTGACAACAGGCTCCATCAATTTTTCCCCTGGTACTTGAGTCCAGTTCATTTCTATTGCACCAGGAGCCCCAGGAGAGCATGGGGTTAAAAGGTCATCCAGGATCACATTTGGGTCTTCTCTAGAAGGACCTCTCACCTATCATGGAACAAAATAACTTCCGTTTTTAACCTTTCCTTCAAAAATATATACTTTGCAACAGGATTAGACAAACTTTGAAACAGGCTTGATAAATGGATAAATTTTGTAGAAACTGAATTGATTGTATGGTGTTTAACACAGTTTTAAACATTATTTCAGTTGTATTGCAGCAGTCAGTGCACCTATCCATGCTTTCCTGGGGTTTCTTTTACCAGTACTTCACACAATAGTCTTTCCAAGCCACTGGCTGCTTTCCCACATAGCTATTGTCGAAACAATGGTCAGCGGAGAGAGAGGAATGAATCCTGTCGCAATGACTATCATCAGTCCTCTGAAAGAAATTGGCCAAGCTGGGGATCGAACCAGCGACCTCTTGTAGAAATTGAAAAGGGTAGCGAGGTCAAAATATTTGTAAACAAGAATAGACTGTTCCTACACTTTGGGTTTTATATCATTTTTAATATATGAGCCATGTTCTAAGAAAAGTTTGCTTAATGTATTTGCAAAAAATATTGACTCATTTCAGCCTGCCCAGGCTGACCTGGGCCAAAACCTTTTGCTTTTGGTAAATTTTCTGCATGTCAAAGGTTCAGTGTACCTCGTGATTCTGGAGCATGTTATACAAAACAGATTTAACCCTTTCCCAAATCCCTGGTTTTCATGTGTCTGCAGTACAAGTCTTTTGAAAACACTGTGGGAAAAGGAGAAATTGCTCGTAACGAGCAATTTCTCCTTTTTCCACAGTGTTTTCTACCCTTTTTGATAACTTTCTGCCATTTTCATCAAATTTAAAATTGTCGTCTGCAAACTCTTTCAATTTGGACCAGTCCAAAATTTGTCGTTTGGGAAAGGGTTAATGGATCTATAATACTGTGATGACTTGCTTGCAATGCTTAGTATCATGCATCACAGACATGCATTACACCCCCTTTTCATAGAGTTACATAACAACGTACAGTAGACAAATTCACACTCTCCAGGCATACCTCTGACAGCAAAAGATTTTTTCTCAAGTTCTTTGTCACTCTTTGACAAACTGGGAGGACATTTCGTCAACAAAAGATATTTTCAGCGTATTCTCTCTTCCTCCTTATCTCTACATCAGCAATGTAGGTTAGCTTAGCACTGTACCTATGCACATTGGATCAACACTTAGGCTGTTAAGCACAACTCACCTTTTACAGACGGCATAGATCAAGATCAGACTGCACAGAAAGTGCAGTCTGATCTTGAATCTACACTGTCCGATAAGGAGATATTGTTCTCAAAAAAATAATTTTGAAAAAACATTATTCAGGTTTTTAGTCCCAGTATTAGTTTACTCAGCCCCAAGGCACCAAACTTACCTGGCACTGCTCGACACATAGAAGATAAATTCCAAACAAAAACAAACCTTTCTAAAGTGAGTGGCTGTTTGTACTTTTCTTACAGGCTGCATCAGTGCATCTCTTACAACTATAGAGATATCTGCTCCAGAATAGCCATCAGATTTGATACCAAGATCCCTAAATCAATTATACACCATTTTTTTACACATTTTGAGTCCAATTTCTTGCAGTCATCTATTTGCATCTTGCAGCAGAGATCTTTTGAAAATCGGGCAAAAGGAGAACTTTGTTCATATATCTTACTTTAGGCCAGTATGATTTCATGTGTAAACACGTATTAGGTCTCTATAAATACCTTAACTCTTTACCACACAATCCTGAGTTTTAACAACCCTGAAGTAAAAGCCTTTGGAAAACTTTTTGGGGAAAGGGAAAAAATGCTGGTAACCAGCATTCTCTCCTTTTCCCACAATGTTTTCTGCCCTATCAAAGAAGAATTGCACAATTCGAGCTACACTGAAATTGTCGTCTGCAAATGCTTTCAATTTGGACAAGGCCAAAATTTTGTCGTCTGATAAAGGGTTAACTCCTAACCACACAATCCTGAGTTTTAACAAACCTGAGGAAAAAGCCTTTGGAAAACATTGTGGGAAAAGGAGAAAATGCTGGTAACAAGCATTTTCTCCTTTTCCCACAAGGTTTTCTACAAATTTAAAGACAATTTACCATCATTTAAGGTAAATTTGATATGTAGTCTGCATATGCTTTTAATTTGGACCAGTCTAAAATTTTGTTGTTTGGTAAAGAGTTAACTCTTTACCACACAATCCAGACTTTTAACGACCCTGGGGAAGAAACCTTTTGAAAACCTTGTGGGAAAAGGAGAAAATGCTGGTAACCAGCATTTTCTCCTTTTCCCACAATGTTTTCTACCCTTTCCTAAACAAATTTCAATTCTTAAGTTGCATTTAATTTGTCCTCTGCAAATGCTTTCAATTTGGACCAGTCTAAAATTTTGTTGTTTGGTAAAGAGTTAAGAATGTTTTCAAAGTTGTCTGCTGTAAATTTTGCTCTCAGAAGAAATGTGGCTGTAAATTTTGTTTGAAGAAATGAGTTGATCATCATTTAATTGTTGTGTCCATCAATAAAAATTTATTTAACAATATTCATGCTTCCCATATGATGTTTAAGACAATAATTTAGTAAGGTATGGCAATGAATACTGATTTAAAACACCAATTAAGCATTTAATCTTTCCAAAAGTAACAAAGGTTAACAGTTTGAAAACTATACTTGTTGATAATGCACATTTCAAGTTCACAAATATCCATGTATTACCAAAATTCAGGTTATGCATACATCATATATATCAGCAAATGCTATACCGACACTCAACCCTTTACAATACAGTCCCATGTTTTCTACAGGAAAAAGGCTATTGAAACCAGGGAAAAAAGTAGAAAATGCCAGTACCTACTATAGAAACCATTATGCAAAAAAATGTTGTAGTTTAAAGCCAGGTATTTCTTTAACAATTTCAAAATAGCCTCCTGCACATTTACAGTTTCTTGTGAAAAACTTTTCAAAGTTTCAGTGCAATGACAGTTTAGAGACAGATCACAATACAAATATACCTACTAGCATACATGACTGAGGGACAGATGGACTGATAGACTGATTCAAATGTACCTCTATGAAATGGATATCCCCGTAAACATTCTTTTTCCAGAATACAGCAACCACTAATGACTAGAAAATTAAACCTACTTAAAATCTTCCTCTGTCAAACTATGCGGTGTGTTTCCAAGATGAAGCTTAAACATAACACTTCTAGCAGGTGCTTCTGGTAAGGGGATGTAAATTCTCTTCTCAAATCTTCTTCTGATGGCCGAATCTAATACCCAGGGGATATTGGTTGCTCCAAGCACAAGAATACCTGAGAAAATAAAGGTTATAAATAAGTTCTGGAAGTTAATTTATGAAATAATCTTCTTTCTATCATGGTTTATTGTTCAATAAACCATGGTTGTGAGTTATGAGGCACAAAAAATAATCCATGAGGGCGCTAGCTAATGCTCTCATGGGTTTTCTATTGTGCCTCATAACTCACAACCGTGGTTTATGGAACGATAAACCACATGGAAAGAAGATTATTTCAATTCTAACATGACCAAATCTTGATAACAGGAAAACAAGTTCATACTTAGTATACAAAAGTGAATGTGGATTAATTCTTACTTTACACAGAATATAGAAAATGACACCCATTTTACCATGCTTCATTGCATTGTGTTAATGGAGCCAAATTCACATGTCATGTTAGAACGAATATACTTATACATGTAATAGAACTAGTTTTAAGACCTATTATACATTTTCCTTTTTTACATTTAAAGATAGCACATGTTCAGCTCCGGTAGCTGAAATGAGTAACCAGACCTGCTGTATTATTTTCGAAAAGTATGCCTGTTAAGTTTGAAAAGCATGCCTATTAAGTTATATGCCAAAGAAGCAATATCATTCCAATTACAGTCAAACTTGTCTCAGTGGTCACCTAAATTAAGGAGTCAACCTTTCTGAAAAGGTCATTATTTGATTTCAAAAGTGTAAGTGGTAAGAAGAAATTTTCCTTTTCCACAATGTTTTCTATCCTATTAAAGACAGAAATTATTATCTTCACAACATTTAATTTGTTGTCTGTAAATGCTTTCAATCTGGTCGAGTCCAGCAAGTGCTTTAGCTTTACAGTTATCCTTAAGCTGCATACTTCAGTATTTAAATAATTAAAATTCATTTTACATACCGTCACTATCATTTCCAACCCCTTGCATTTGTACAAGAAATTCTGTTTTGATCCGTCTGGCAGACTCTGACTCGTTCTCACTACGAGAGCCACATAAAGCATCAACTTCATCAATAAATATGATGCTTGGCTTATTCTCTCGGGCAAGTCCAAAAAGTGTCTTTACTAATCTGTAACATTGGGTAAACATAATGTGAAAATATACTCAAGGATAATTTTCTTAAACCTTTACCACACAATACCATGTTTAAACGATCCCAGGGAAAAAAGAGTTTTGAAAATGTTGCAGGAAAAGGAGGAAATGCTGGTAACTACCATTTTCTCCTTTTCCCACAATATTTTCTCTCCTATCAAAGAATGAGATCATCATTTGAGCTACATCTATTTTTGTCCTCTACCTTTGCTTTTAATTTGGTCACATCCAAAATTTTGTTGTGTGGTAAAGAGTTAATAAAGCTCCATGCATACTAATCATCAATTAATTAACCCTTTACCAGACTACAAAATTATAGCCTTATCCAAATTGAAAGCATTTGCAGACGACAATTTCAATGTGGCTCAGATGGTGCAATTTTTCTTTGATCAGGTAGAAAACATTGTGGGAAAAGGAGACAATGCTGGTTACCAGCATTTTCTCCTTTTCCCACAATGTTTTCAAAAGGCTTCTTTCCCAGGGGCATCAAAAGGCGTCATTGTACAGTAAAGGGTTAACTCTTTACCACACAATCCTGAGTTTTAACAACTCTGATGGAAAGGACTTTTGAAAACATTGTGGGAAAAGGAGAAAATGCTGGTAAATGCTGGTTCCACGATGTTTTCTGCTTTTTCATGTACAAAAAACTTTTATCTGATCAACATTTAATTTGTACATCTGCATTATACTTTCACTTTGAACCAGTCTAAAAGTCCACTGTGTGGTAAAGTGCTAAGCATAGCTTCAGTATTTCTTCTTGACCAAGAAATTTGACATAAATTACAAATTGCTCCATCCTCATGCCAAAACTGGCATTATCAACTCATGTCCTCTTTTGCAGCAAACAACTTGAAAACATGTAAAATATGGACAATCAACATTATATTTCATACCCAAATATATGTGAAAAATCTTAGGAAAAGGAAGAAAATGCTTGCTTCTAAAAGTGTGTCCTTCTGTTGCAATGTTTTTAGGTGCAAGAAGCACAGACAATTTTGTAACTACCAGCCGATATAGCTCAGTAGGTAGAGCGTAGGACTCGTGAACACAATGTCCTACAGATTGTGGGTTCGTATCCCCGGCTGGCCAACTAAAAATTACTAATAGTCTTTCGGATGAGACATTAAACCGAGGTCCCGTGTGACGGTGCTATACGCCGAGCACGTTAAAGAACCAGGCGAAGCTCTCAGTAGTTTCGACCTGTATCCTTGCACTATCCCCCGTAAGAACTAACCGTCTTCTGGGGGCGTCGCTCAGATGGGCAACCGGTAGCGACGATAAATAAACGGAAATAACCAACCAACAATTTTGTAAGAGGTACATGCCCTGTGCTAAAAATTTTGAGTGTATAGTATAGTGTTTAATGCCATTTTCAACATTATTTCAGTTATACCGTGGTGGCCAGTGCACCTATCAATGCTTTCATGGAATTTCTTTTACCAGTACTCCACAATATTCTTTCCAAGCCACTCGCTGCTTTCCAACATAACCGTTGTTTCAACTATGGTCAGCAGTGATAGAGGAATGAATCCTGTCACAATACCTATCATCAACCCTAAGAAAGAAATTGGCCAACCTTGGCAGCGAACCAGCGACCTCCTGTTCTCACATCCTGTATGCTACCGACTGAGCTACTGGGGCTTGTTCCATTTGGACCATATCAACTCAGATGCCCCAATTCAGGTATTTTCACAGGGAAAGCCGTGATATTGACAGTGTGGTAAATGAATACATGTACTTACTTTTCACTTTCACCAAGCCATTTGGACACTAAATCAGCAGATGATACAGAAAAAAAAGTTGAGTTGTTGGCCTCTGTTGCAACTGCCTTTGCTAAATATGACTTTCCTGTGCCTGGAGGCTGAAATGAGATTGCCAGTATATTAAACTGTGACATGCATGTTCTGAATTTAACCCTTTTAATACTAAACATGACCTACTTTATTTTTTTTTTGGACTGTGTAGATCAGGATCAGATTCCACAAAACATGCAGACAGCTCTTTAATCTACACTGTCCAATATCTTCTAGAATTTTCAATCCATATTGTCCTTACAATTGCAAAGCCATGTCTTCTCTACCCACTTGTTGCTTTTCCTGACATGTTTTCCATAAAATTCAGTGAAAGTTTTACTCTTTCAATGTTTCTATTTTCCTTTCTGGTTTGATGCTTTGCTAAGTGCATAAGTCCAGCTCATGGTAAAGTGTGTAAGTCCAGTTAAGGCTATCTGATTCCTGATTTATTTTTTTTTTTTTTTCAATTAAACCTTTGATGTGGGGTTCATTAGGATTGCCTCATGGATTTTAGGGTAGAGCAATTGTGAAGACCAAAATCTTTTTTCTTATATGCATCTGTAAGTGATGAACATGTGGAGCTGATATCCTATATCTGTACTGTTTGAGCAGCTGTAAGTAAGTTAAATGTACCACCGTATTGCTTCGGCCATAAGTCGACAAAAAAAATCGCAAGAAATCAGCCTAAAAACCTGCCTCGACTTATGAGACTTATGACTTATGAGTCCATGGAAAAATCATGTAGACAGTCGATCACAAACTGGCCGCCATTTTGATAAGTAATGCATTTGATTTAGTGGTCATTTTCATTGTTGAAATTAGACCAAAGTAATTTCAATATTAAGATTTATCCTATTCAAAATGCCTCTACGAACCCGAGGGTGTAGATATAAGATCAGACTAAACAAATTGTGTAAACTGATCTTGATCTATACTAAACACAAAAGGAACTAGTACTGTCCAGTTGTGAAAGGCGCACTAAGGGTTAACACTTTCCACATTTATCGATGATTTAACAAGCAAGTCAAAAGTCACTTTCTACAGGGCCCTGAAAAGTCGTGAGGGAAATGGTTAAAACCATAAACGCGTTGTCCTTAAAGAATAAAAAGTACAGATCCTTTAAATTCTTAACCTTGCTGTTATGTTTATTTACTGGTAATCCAGTTTCTCTGATACATTTTTATATGCATTATCTTTAGATCTACGATGGCCACAACTTAATCTTTTCAGAAAATAGCCAGAGTTATTTTCTAACAAAACATGTGACACAACTGCCCAGGTGTTCTTGAAATAATCATAAGTGTACGCAAAAAGGCATGACCATAAACGTGTTGAGTGGCAGTTCTTTGTGCAGAAGAGTTGTAACCGTCCACAATAAACAGTGGCATTACAACTCTGTTGCTACTAGACATTGGCCATACCCAAACAGATCTTTTATGCAAATGTACCTCTCTGAGTGACACATTCTGATAAGTTTAGTAGACCTGTTATTGACCAATAGACTGTGAGAGAAGATGTTGGAGGGGGCGGAGTCTACCGGTCATAAAAATGATTGACAAAAGAAACTGTTTGCGATTGCTGCTATTTGTTCTTTTGACCTGTGTTTTTTCCACTATATGCTTACAAAGGTAGCCGATACACACGGGTACATGTGAGATCTCCGATCTGGATTATTTAACCCTTTACCACGCAATCCCGAGTTCTAATGAACCACCCCATGGAGAAGGCTTTTGAAAACATTGTGAGAGAAATAAAAATTACTGTTAAGCAGTACATTTTCTCCTTTTCCCACAATGTGTTCTAACTTCCGAACCACAAATGTCAATTTTTGAGTCACATATTGTCATCTGCAAAGGCCTTGACTTTGGAACTATAAAAAGATGGTACGAAACAGTTGGGTACAAAAAATGCATGTGACGAAGTAAACACTTTCAATTTTTTTTTTCAAAACAATGTGGCGCTATTCATGTAACATTATTCAATGATCTGCTTGATTTAGGGTTGTGATAATTGAACATTATTCTTTTACTGCTGGATTATAAACTCAAATTGAACCTTATTTGGCCTTATCCGACTTGGCAGAAAATCTACCGGTAATTATCGGTTAGAAAAAAATAGGAAAAAAATTTGACCGCCGGTAAATCTAATAGTTGTATGTTTTCGTCAAATTCTTTTTCATGGCTAGGGTAAATACTTAAAGTACAGGTCAACTTATGAATGAGCCCAGGCAAAATCCTTTCAAAATTCCTCCGAAACACCACCTCGACTTAAGACTGAGGTCGACTTATGACCGAAGCAATATGGTAATCAGTTTTACTAACTGAGCCATCAAGGTCAAGTATAAAGCACATACAAAAGTAATGTTTTATTTACCCCGAAAAGTAGGATACCTCTCCATGGCTTTCTTTTACCTATGAAATAAAGACAATAGTAAAACAAGAGGGTCATCAGCCCTAAAACGCTCACCTGAGTAAAGTCATCTACAGCTGATAAAGCTGAAGAGATCCTGGTTTTAACGATGTAAAACACATGAGTGCAAGTGACCTACTTTTTGAACTAATGTGACTAAATTCCAAACTTGTCCAAAATATCATTTAAACAAACATTCTGACCAGGTTTCATGAGAATCAGACTGAAAATGTGGCCTCTATGGTGCACACAAGGTTTTTCTAAGTTTGGTCCAGTGACCTACTTTTTCACTAGATCTGACCCACTTTGTACCTTGTCCAAGATATCATCAAGGCAAACTTTCTGACCAAGTTTCACGAGAATCAGGCTGAAAATGTGGCCTCTAGAGTGCACACATGGTTGATCAAAGATTTGACCATGTGACCTACTTTTTGTCCCAACATGACCCTTTTTCAAACCTGTCTGAGATATCAACAAGATAAAAATTCTGACCAATCTTTATCAGTATAAGGCTGAAAATGTGGCCTCTATCGAGCACCCAAGGTTTTCCTAAGATTTGGCCCAGTGACCTACTTTTTCAGCAGACATGACCCAATTTCAAAGTTATCAGAGATATCATGAAGACAGACAATCTGACCTAGTTTCATGATTATCAGACTACAAATGTGGCCTCTAGAGTGCATACAAGGTTTTTCTAAGATTTTGCCCAAAGACCTAATTTTTGACCGGACATGACCCAATTTCAAACTTGTCCCAGATATTATCAAGACAAACATTCGACCCAACTTTCATGAGTTTCAGGCTGAAAATGTGGCCTCTAGAGTGCTTACAAGATTTTTCTAAGATTTAGCGAACTTGTCCAAGATATTATCAAGACAAACATTCTGACCAAGTTTCATGTATTGCAGGCTGAAAATGTGGCCTCTAGAGTGCACACAAGGTTTTTCTAAGATTTGGCCCAGTGACCTACTTTTTGACCCGACATGACCCAATTTTGAACTTGTCCAAGATATTATCAAGACAAACAGTCTGACCAAGATTCAAGAGTATCAGGCTGAAAATATGGCCTCTAGAGTGCACACAAGGTTTTTCTTAGGATTAGCCCAGTGACCTACTTTTTGACCCAAAATGACCCAATTTCAAACTTGTCCCAGATATGATCAAGACAAACATTCTCACCAAGTTTCATGAGTATATGACTGAAAATGTAGTCTCTACAGTGCACACAAGGTACATGTAACTGTTGATGCCTGGACAAATGACGACGGACACAGCATGATCACAAAAGCTCACCTTGCGCACTTCATGCTCAGGTGAGCTGAAAAAGTATAGTTTAACAGCTTGATAACAAAACCAAGTCATATGAATCTTTTAAACATTTTTTTGTTGCTCTCCCTCTTTTGTTTTACTATTTTCTGACAATATTTCTGTCACTTTAATCTTGACACCTAGTATCAGCATTCTATCTCTTTGTCCCTCTTTACCCCTTTCAGTGCCACTTAAATGAAAACAGTAGATATAAATATACATACACATGAGCCCTGCTCTGTGAAAAGGGGGCTTAATGCATCTGCATAAAGTATCAACCCAGGTCAGCCTGCGCAGTCCGACCGGGTTGAAACTTTTTGCTTTTGATAAATTTTTGGCATGTCCAAGGACCATTCTACCTCCGGATTCAGTTGGTTGTTAGTCAAAATGGATTTTTATGGATCCATATGTATGTGGTATAATGCATTGGTATAATGCATCACAGAGATTCATTAAACCCCATTTTCCCGCAGCATGGCTCAAACATTGTAGTAATGTTCAATAGCCACATTCTTTTGACCTTTTCATAGCTGAAACCAGCAGCTCCGTAGTTTAACAAGCATTCTGATAGTATTGCATAGCAATACACAGTCCCCTACCGTCCGTATGTATCGCTGGCATGTCAGTGAGATTTTTAAAGTCCAAGGCCCGTAAATGCGTCAAAAAGGAGTGGAGCGGGACGAAACTCGAACCTGATGTGTAAGTCATGGTGGTTGATGTACACACCAAAAATCAGCTCTATATGTAGCAGCGTTTAGAAAAAAAGTGCGGAAAAATGTTTTATCAGTGAAATTCTGTAAGTCCAAGGCCCGTAAATGCGTCAAAAAGCAGTGGAGCGGGACGAAACTCGAACTTGATGTGTAAGTCATGGTGGTTGATGTACACACCAAAAATCAGCTCTATATGTAGCAGCGCTTAGAAAAAAGTGCGGAAAAATGTTTTATCAGTGAAATTTTGTAAGTCCAAGGCCCGTAAATACGTCAAAAAGCAGTGGAGCGGGACAAAACTCGAACTTGATCTGTACGTAAAAATGGTGGTTGACTTACACAGCAAAAGTCAGGTGAATATCTACCAGCATTTAGAAAAAAAAGTCCGGAAAACTGATTTATCAGTGAAATTTTGTAAGTCCAAGGCCCGTAAATCCGTGAAAAACCAGTGGACATGAACGAAAGTCGAACTTGATCTGTAAGTCATGGTGGTTGAGTTACACAGCAAATCTGAGATCAATACCTACCAGCATTTAGGAAAAAATTCCAGAAAACTGATTTATCAGTGAAATTTTGTAAGTCCAAGGCCCGTAAATCCGTGAAAAACCAGTGGACATGAACGAAAGTCAAACTTGATCTGTAAGTCATGGTGGTTGAGTTACACAGCAAATCTGAGATCAATACCTACCAGCGTTTAGGAAAAAAGTTTGGAAAACTGATTTATCAGTGAAATTTTGTAAGTCCAAGGCCCGTAAATCCGTGAAAAACCAGTGGACCGGAACGAAAGTCAAACTTGATCTGTAAGTGATGGTGGGTGACTTACACACCAAAACTCAGCTCAATATGTACCAGCGTTTAGAAAAAAAGTCCGGAAAACTGAATTGCCGGACTGACGGACAGACGGACGGACGGAGTGCAAACCTAAAGTCCCTTCGGCTTCGCCGGTTGAGGACTAATTATGGTTCAAATGTTTGAACTGACGGCTGAAACAGAAGAAAACATTGTAAAAACAAGGAGAAAATACTGGTTACCAGCATTTTCTCCTTTCGTGACAATGTTCCCAGAAGCCTTCTTTTTCCGATTGGTGAAAACTCTGAATTGTGTGTTAAAGGATCAAATCCCTGCCAACCCAAAAGCTTATTGGACAAAGGATGAAAGTCATTGCGGCACAATTAATTTGTCTCCAATAACTAAACATCCTGTGGACTTTTTCCTGAGAGAAAGTTGCTAGCATCTTGGAGAAAGTGTTTTGCAAGGTAATGGTAAAGAAACTCAATATATGCATTGGTAAATGTAGGTGCACTTATGTGACCAAACAAACAAACAAACAAAAAAAACAAACATCATCACTGAGAGACTTACTCTCATTCAGACTTACCTGTGAACAGATGAGGAAATTTAACAGGTAAAATGACAGCTTCCTTCAGAGCTTCCTTGGCACCATCTAAACCTGCTACATCTTCCCATTTTACATTTGGTTTTTCCATTACAATGGCACCTGAAACACAAACACCAGAGCTCCAGATAAGAGCGAGTGATAGTATTCTAAATCCATTATTTCTCTTCTAAAACGTATGTTGTGGGAACTCATTAAAATCATCTCAATGAGACAATTCTAATGAGTACCCATAACATAGGGTTTAGTGAAGAGTGATTAATATTTTCAGTTTTAAAAATTAAAATCATGCCCTCTATCTGGAGCTCTGAAACAGTTCATGTTTTAACTTGGAACGGTAAATGTCCGTTAAATTTCAAATAGCAAATTCCTTAACCTGTATCTCATATTTTTCTTATTTTTTTTTTTTCTTTCATATCAAATAAAATTTCATACCTTTGCAGAGAGTTATTAAAATACTGTAAAACCTCGGTAGTTTGTAGCGTAAGTGACCAGAATTTTTTCTATCAACTAAACATAGCATGACCCAAAAAGCGTGACTGTATTTGGGTAATTTCCCCCCCCCCCCCCCCCATTTATCACTTGTTGGATGTTTTAAGGATTTCGGAATTATAAATGGTTGTTTTGATAGATTAATTGAAGTTACAAACCAAATAACGATAGATTAACTGACGTTACAAACCAAATAACACCTTTAGTTACATTCGCAGTTAACAACTAATTGATATCAATCCATATCGTAAATCAACAGGTGTCAAAATCAAGGTAGGTCACACTTTCGTAAGTTAGCAAGCTGATTAATCTATATACCAACGCAAGGTAGGAATTCGTGATTGAAAAATACTTTGGGGGCATGAAAAATATTACAAACTACATACCAATGTGTGTAGTATTCTGGGGAATTTAATGATGATAAAGAAGGATAAATATCCTGACCAGAGATAGCATACAAACCAACACATAACTGCAAACCAGCATCATGTGAACCGAAGAAATTCTACTGTACTCCCTTTAAATAGAAATCCTTTCGTGTACTTAATCGGCTAATGCAGCACACATTCACTTTACCAAACAACAAAATTTCAGACTAGTCAAACTTGAAAGTATGAGTGGATCACAAACTATAATGTTGCACAAATTAGGTTTTTTTCTTTGAAAGTGTAGTAAATACTGCAGTTTTTCTCCTTTTCCAACAATGTTTTTCAAAGTCCTTTTCCTTGCGGTTGTTAAAGCTAGATACTGTGTAGTAAGGAGGTTAAGGACAAATATTTTCAGGAAAGGAAAACATCAGGGAAGCAATTGCTCCTTTAACCATATGTTCTCCGTAAAAGGTCGGCAGTATTTGTATGTATTCATAATTATAAAATAAGTGGTAAACTCTTTACCACACAATCTCGACATTTAACATCCCTAAGAATGAAACCTTTTGAAAACATTGTGGGAAAAGGAGAAAATGCTGGTAACCAGCATTTTCTCCTTTTTCCACAATGTTTTCTACCCTTCCCAAAACAAATTTCAATTTTTGGGTCATATTTATTTCGTCGTCTGCAACTGCTTTCAATTCAGACTGGTCTAAAATTTTGTTTGGTAAAGTGTTAAACACAAATAATGACAAACATACCTGAGAGCGCATTTTGAAACTTCTTTTTGTCTGGATCTTTCTCATCATCGCTGTCAGAGTCATTTCTGGAAAGAAAATGTCAAAACAATGTTGATTTGATCAACTCTTGTCATAGATCATATTCAAAACTCAGTTGTAGAAATTATCGACCTTCAGCTGCAAAAAAAAAAGTTGGTTATTAACTCTTCACCAAATACAAAAGTTTAGATTTGTCCAAATTGAAAGCACTTGCAGATGACAAGATAAACTGACTCATAATGTAAAATTTGTTTTTGAAAGGGTAGTAAACAATGTGGGAAAAGGATAACTTGCTTTTTACCACCATTTACCATTTTCTCCCCTTTCCACAATGTTTTCTACCCATCCATACCTCTATTTCTATTTTTGGGTCACAATTATTTTGTCATCTGCAAAGGCTTTCAATTTGGGAAAGTCAAAAATTATGTCACTTAGTACATCGTTAACATTAGTTTCCTGAACAGATATTTGAACTGTAGAACTTTGTAACGTGAGTAAAGCTTCATATCTGTGCTTTAAATACCTCATTACATTGTAGCTTCTTACTCTGAAAAGTCAAGTCATGGGGGAGAACTATGTGACTCAGATCGCCATACTTTTGTCATCAGCAGAATGGTACACATATTTCATAAAATTTTATAGTCATGCCTGGATAGGTTCAACCATTTCCCCATAGGCAAGCTTTAGACTACTCTAACTCAAAGCTACTGGAAAAGGGCAAATATCAAATATACAATTAGCATTTACCTGACAAGACCAATGAGAATGCATCATGATACAAGAGGGCCATGATGGCCCTGGGTCGCTCACCTTAGTAGAGTGCCTTAAAGGTTTTTCTTTAATTTGACCATGTGACCTAGTTTTTGACCGCAGGTGACCCAATTTCAAACTCATATTTCATGAAGACAAACATTCTGACCAATTTTCAAGTCAACTGAGCAAAATATGTGGCCTCAAGTGCCCTAAAGATATTTCTTTAATTTGACCTAGTGACCTAGATTATGACCCCAGGTGACCCAAATTTGAACTGGTCTTTGACTATATCAAAAGAAACATTTTAACCAATTTTCAAATCAAATGAATAATAAATGTGGCCTCTGGAGTGCCCACTAGCTATTTCTTTAATTTGACCAAGTGAACTAGTTTATGACCCCAGTTGACCCAAATTCAGACTCATGTGAGATTTTACAAAGACAAATATTCTGACCAATTTTCAAGGCAATTAAGCAAATAATGTGGCCTCTAGAGTGCCCACAAGGTATTTCTTTATTTTGACCTAGTGACCTAGTTTATAGTTCCAGGTGACCCAAATCCAAACTCATCTGGTATTTCATCAAGACAAACATTCTGGCCAAATTTCAGATCATTTGAGCAATAAATGTGGCCTCCAGAGTGCAAACAAGGTATTTCTTTAATTTGACCCAGTGAACTAGTTTATGACCCAAGTTGACCCAAATTAATCTTATGTGAGACTTTATAAAGACAAACTTTCTAACTAATTTTCAAGGCAACTGAGCAAATAATGTGGCCTCGAGAGTGCCAACAAGGTATTTCTTTAATTTGACCTAGTGACCTAGTTTATGACCCAAGATGACCCAATTTTGAACTCAATGAACTTGTTGTGCTTAGATGGGCAAGCAAACTTAGAAGAGAATCACTACATACCAAATATCAAAGCTCTACGCCTTCCAGTTTTAAAGAAGAATTTTTAAGTTTTCCTTCTTTGTTCCTATGTTCGAACTTGTGACCCCCGGGGCTGGGCCAGTTTTGACCCAGGGGCATTATATGAACACCCTTGGTAAAGGTCCACTAGGAAATGCTACATACCAAATATCAAAGCTCTACACCTTCCCGTTTAAGAGAAAAAGAAATTTAAAGTTTTCCTTCTTTGTTCCTATCTTCGAACTTGTGACCCCTGGGGCAGCCCAGTTTTGGACCCAGGGGCATCATATGAACAAACTTGGTAGAGGTCCACTCTGAGATGCAACATACCAAATATCAAAGCTCCACACCTTTCGGTTTCAGAAAAGAAGAATTTTAAAGTTTTCCTTCTTTGTTCCTATGTTCGAACTTGTGACCCCAGGGGCTGGGCCAGTTTTGACCCAAGCAGCATCCTTGGAACAAACTTAGAAGTCCACTAGGAGATGCTACATACCAAATATCAAAGCTCTATGCCTTCCCATTTAAGAGAAAAAAAATTAGTTTTCCTTCTTTGTTCCTATGTTTGAACTTGTGACCCCCGGGGGAGGGCCAATTTTGACCCCCAAGGGCATCATATGAACAAACTTAGTAGAGGTCTACTAGGCGATGCTACATACCAAATATCAAAGTTCTACGCCTTCCAGTTTCAGAGAAGATGATTCTTAAAATTTTCCTTCTCTGTTCCTATGTTCCTATCTTCGAACTTGTGACCCCCGGGGCAGGGCCCACTTTTGCCCCAAGGGCATCATATGCACAAACTTAGTAGAGATCCACTAGAAGATGCTACATACCAAATATCAAAGCTCCATGCCTTCCTGTTTCAGAGAAGAAGATTTTTAAAGTTTTCCTTCTTTGTTCCTATGTTGGAAATTGTGACCCCCCCGGGCGGGGCCAGTTTTGACCCCTGGGGCATCATATGAACAAACCTAGTAGAGGTCCACTAGGCGATGCTACATACCAAATATCAAAGCTCTACGCCTTCCAGTTTCAGAGAAGATGATTTTTAAAGTTTCCCCTCTTTGTTCCTCTGTTCGAACTTGTGACCCCCGGGGCAGGGCCAGTTTTGACCCCAAGGGCATCATATGAACAAACTTGGTAGAGGTCCACTAGGAGATGCTCCATGCCAAATATCAAAGCTCTATGCCTTCTAGTTTTAGAGAAGATGATTCTTAAAGTTTTCCTTCTTTGTTCCTATGTTGGAAATTGTGACCCCAGGGGCGGGGCCAGTTTTGACCCCTGGGGCATCATATGAACAAACTTGGTAGAGGTCCACTAGGAGATGCTACATGCCAAATATCAAAGCTCTAAGCCTTCAAGTTTCAGAGAAGAAGATTTTTAAAGTTTTCCTTCTTTGTTACTATGCTCAAACTTGTGACCCCCTGGGCAGGACCAGTTTTGACCCCTGGGGCATCATATGAACAAACGTGGTAGAGGTCCACTAGGCAATGCTACATACCAAATATCAAAGCTCTACGCCTTCCAGTTTCAGAGAAGATGATTTTTAAAGTTTCCCCTCTTTGTTCCTATGTTCAAACTTGTGACCCCCTGGGCAGGGCCAGTTTTGACCCCAAGGGCACCATATGAACAAACTTGGTAGAGGTCCACTAGGAGATGCTTCATGCTAAATATCAAAGCTCTATGCCTTCTAGTTTTAGAGAAGAAGATTTTTAAAGTTTTCCTTCTTTGTTCCTATGTTGGAAATTGTGACCCCCGGGGCGGGGCCAGTTTTGACCCCAGGGGCATCATATGAAAAAACTTGGTAGAGGTCCACTAGGCGATGCTACATGCCAAATATCAAAGCTCTACGCCTTCAAGTTTTAGAGAAGAAGATTTTTAAAAGTTTCCTTCTTTATGACTATGCTCAAACTTGTGACCCCCAGGGCGGGACCAGTTTTGACCCCAGGGGCATCAAATGAACAAACTTGGTAGAGGTCCACTAGGAGATGCTACATACCAAATATCAAAGCTCTGCGCCTTCTAGTTTCAGAGAAGAAGATTTTCAAAGATTTTTTTTTTTTTTTCCTTTTTGTTGCCATGGCAACCAGAGTTGTGGGTGGAATTCAATTCTTTGAACAATTTTGGTAGAGCTTCACCCAAGGAACATCCCTGCCAAGTTTCATCAAGATTGGCCCAGTGGTTTAGGAGAAGAAGATGTTTAAAGAAATTGTTGACGGACGACAGACGACAGACAACGGACGCCGGACGCCGGACATAGGGCGATCACAATAGCTCACCTTTAGCACATTGTGCTAAGGTGAGCTAAAAAGAAGAGGTTATTCCATTCATCAAGAGCAATTTTTGATTCATCACAGTTTTTCAAATGCATTTGACTGCTGAAATGCACGGTACATCTAACAATATACATGCATGTACTCACTTTTTACTTGTAGTTTCACCATCTTTCACTGGTTTCTTACCAGTACCTTTATTGAGGTATGTCTTTAGCTTCTCTGCTCTGTCTAAGTATTGGATGCATTTAGCTCTGATACTTTCCTTTGCTTTTTCGCTTTGAGCTTCATCTGTAAAAGCAATGGTACAAATAAAGGGACAATGCCACCTACATAGGCCTACCAGTTACAACACTCTAACAGTCCAGACCCTCAAACTTGAAGTGACTGTGTTTGGTCCCTTATGATTTTGTACACACAAAACTTAGTCCCATTTAACCCTTTACCACACAACAAAATTTTAGACTGGTCCAAATTCAAAGCATTTGCAGACGACAAATAAAATGATACTCAAATGATACGATTTGTATCAGAATGGGTAGAAAAGAATGTGGGAAAAGGAGAAAATGCTGGTTACCAGCATTTTCTCCTTTTCCCATAATGTTTTCAAAAGGCATTCTTTTTCAGGGTCATTAATACTTGGGATTGTGAGGTAAAGAGTTAACTCTTCACTAAATGACAAATTTTAGACTCTTCAAAACTGAAAGCATAAGTTGGAAATCAGTACATGTACAAATAAAACAGAAGTTCTCTAACTGAGTAGAAAATATTGTTGGTAAATGAGAATCTTTCACTCCAGATTGTCCAAACAATAAATTGGTCAGTAACAGCTTAATTCTATAATGTTTTATATAAGCTCCCAGACAATTAAGATAATTTTACCTAGTTCTATGGCTTGTGATGTCACTGTCCATGTAATGTTAATGTTCTGTCGGTAGCAAATCTTATTTGAATGATACTGTGCTGATTACTAATGCTGATGATACCTTTTCTTCTTTTGAAAGGTGATTGTCACATACAAAAGTATGTTACAGTAAAACTCTGATATAGCGAATTTCACGGGACCGTCAGATTTAATTCGCTATAAGCATAATTCGCTTTATTGATAGTACGAACTTCGTTATATTTTGGGACTCAAAGGTGGACACATGTACATGCAGTCTAACATTTATTTACCAGAAAAATGTTTTTCTAACATACTTCGACAAATAAGTGTTATATCTATAGTATCCAATGACATTTATGACAGGTAGGAAAAACTAGTAGCCGATTTCGTATTTATTTAATCGAGTGAGCGATGTTAATCATTCAAAACACATTTTATACCGGTAGGAATTGAAAGCATTTGCAGACGACAATTTTCTACTTGTGGCAAATTATACCTTACCACGATAATTATCGATCGATAACACAGTCAGTTTATGTTGTGTAGATCAACGCCTCTAGCGTCAACGTGTTAATTGGGCAAGCGGGAAGGTGTGAGTAACTGACTTGGTAATTAAAGACCCTTAGATGCGACTTCAGTGTAACCAAGGTATTTTCAGTTGAAACGGATATCTGCGGACCTGATTTTTGATTCGCAATATGCGAAAATTCGTTATATCCAAATTCGTTATAACAATTAATTTTTACAAAGGCGAAAGAAGGTTTTTGCTGGGGAATTGATTTCGATTCGTACTAAGCGAACATTCGCATAATCAGAGTTCGTTATAATTAAGTTTTACTGTACCTCTTTACCAGATGAGAAAGTTTTAGTTACCAACATTTTCTCATTTTCTCGCAATGTTTTCAGATGCCATTTTCCTCAGGGTCACTAAAATATGGGGTTATAAGTGAAGAGAGATAAAATCATTAATGTGTTGTAATACAAAGTTAAATGGTCAGAAGGAAGAGTCCGGTGTAGAAAAAAAAATGCTGACCCCTGAGGATAAAAGGGTTCTGTATACAATAGAATATTTTTCTCACATTTAATGGCATGAAGAAAGTACTCTACAGCATGCTGATACAGATTCAATGCTTCCTCATAGTTCTTCTTCTTATCTTCTTCTGTAGCTTTGGTAACAAGCTCTATGGCTTTCTGAAAAGATAGTTTTCATTTTATTTAGAATTCCATGCCCTTCATAACAGTAACTCCCCAATTTAACATACAGTAACCTGTATATTATGCTGCATTGCAGAAATAGAACAGAAACAGAAACATTATAAGAGCACAAAGGATGAAATTTAAAGTTTTTAAAGCAATAGTCTTTTATTTGCAATAATTTTTTTCAAAATCAAGTGAGCTTCTGTCATAGCCCTTTACCACACAATCCCGACTTCTGACAACCCTGAGAAGGAAGTCTTTTGAAAATATTGTGGGAAAAGGAAAAAATGCTAGTAACCAGCATTTTCTCCTTTTCCAACAATGTTTTCCACCCTATCCAATACATAAAACACCATTTAAGCCACACTTAATTTGTCTTTTGCAAATGCTTTCAATTTGGTCCAGTCTAAAATTTTGTCGTTTGGTAATGGGATAGACACATCACAATGTAAAGGAAAAAGGAGGTGGATAATAAAAGGCTGCAATTGCAGGACACAGCTATACTGGGAAAATGTACCTTTTCCAGATGCTTTAATCTAAAATTAAACTACAATTATTGCATATGTCTATAAAAGTGGAAATAAACAGTGTCCCCAAACTAAATTTTTAAACTTAGATGAAACTGCCAAATTTCTTCCCATGTAGTTGCTTTGTCAGTGTAGTTGAAATTCTGTTTTCAGAGAAGGGTGTACTGGTAGTCCCTTCAAACTGGTAACCAGCATTTTCTAATTTTCCTGCAATGTTTTCTATTGCTTCAAAGACAATTCCAATCATCTAAACCACATTTAATGTGTCACCTCCAAATACTTTCAATTTGGACTGGTCTAAAATTTTCTTGTCTGGTAAAAATTTAAACTGCTCTAATTTACAATGGTACTGAAACAAGTTCTATAAATTACATTAACCCGCAGTGAGGATAGCTTCCTGGACTCTTTGACCAATATTCATGTTATGAAGTGGGCAGTTCCAAAGCTTGACTCAGCTCATCAAGTGATTCAAAACACTGATGTGAAAGGCCTACACTTGCACCCTACACTAAATTAAAGCCATATATTTGAATAAAACCAATAGTTCTTGTTTTACCCACTGATTTTAACCCTTTACCAAACAACAAAAATGTCGACTTGTCCAAATTGAAAGCATTTGCAGACGACAATTAAAATGTGGTTCAAATGCTGGAAGTTGTCTTTGATAGTTTAGAAAACAATGTGGGAAAAGGAGAAAATGCTGGTTACCAGCATTTCCTCCTTTTCCCACAATGTTTTCAAAAGGCTTCTTTCTCAGGGTCGTTAAAACTCGGGATTGTGTGGTAAAGGGTTAATAGCATCATTTATTTCAATAATTGCAACTTAGGGTCACACCAAAATATGTCACAGCAGTAATTTATGCCACAGGTGTGCAATGGAAGAAAATGACAAGCAACAGCAAGTGTATTATAATTAATAGATGAGTTGTATGTTTAATTCTCTTAACTAAGATGTCATCAATGAGTTATAGCTAATTTGATCTTGAAAGGCCATTACATTCTGTGTTGTGCACAAGATATATCTCAATGATACAATGAGGCTATAAAACATTCATTTCTTGATGATGATTTTACAACTTTCAATAAATTCATTTTTCGATTATCAGTACATTTCGCAAGATTCTGAAATGAAATTTTGTAGTCTGGATAAGATTTCAAAGGACTACTGGTGTTTTATCATGACTGGAAGAAGTATCCAACTTTAGTTAGAATACTCTACCATCACTATTTTATTACAGATCTTACCACAAAAGTCTACAGGAAGATATGGTTTATATAGACTTAGTGAGAATTTAAAACTAAATATTGCAAAAATACAACAATAACTCAAAAGTAAACAAGCATTCTGATAGTATTGCATAGCAATACACAGTCCCCTGCCAGCCGTATGTATCGCTGGCATGTCAGTGAAATTTGTAAAGTCCAAGGCCCGTAAATGTGTCAAAAAGCAGTGGAGCGGGACGAAACTCGAACTTGATGTGTAAGTCATGGTGGTTGATGTACACACCAAAAATCAGCTCTATATGTAGCAGCGTTTAGAAAAAAAGTGCGGAAAATTGTTTTATCAGTGAAATTTTGTAAGTCCAAGGCCCATAAATGCGTAAAAAAGCAGTGGAGCGGGATGAAACTCGAACTTGATGTGTAAGTCATGGTGGTTGATGTACACACCAAAAATCAGCTCTATATGTAGCAGCGTTTTGAAAAAAAGTGCAGAAAAATGTTTTATCAGTGAAATTTTGTAAGTCCAAGGCCCGTAAATGCGTGAAAAAGCAGTGGAGTGGGACGAAACTCGAACTTGATCTGTAAGTAATTGTGGTTGACTTACACAGCAAAAGTCAGGTGAATATGTACCATCATTTAGGGAAAAAAGTCCGGAAAACTGATTTATCAGTGAAATTTTGTAAGTCCAAGGCCCGTAAATCCGTGAAAAACCAGTGGACCGGAACGAAAGCTGAACTTGATCTGTAAGTAATGGTGGTTGACTTACACAGCGAATCTGAGATCAATACCTACCAGCGTTTCGGAAAAAAGACCGGAAAACTGATTTATCAGTGAAATTTTGTAAGTCCAAGGCCCGTAAATCTGTGAAAAACCAGTGGACCGGAACGAAAGTCGAACTTGATCTGTAAGTGATGGTGGGTGACTTACACACCAAAACTCAGCTCAATATGTACCAGCGTTTAGAAAAAAGTCCAAAAAACTGAATTGCCGGACTGACGGACAGATGGAGTGCGAACCTAAAGTCCCCTTCGGCTTTGCCGGTCGGGGACTAATAATTGAAAGTAGTACAAGTGTATTGGGTGATATATCGTGCGGCCGTATCGACATGTGGTTCGGTAGCTCAGTTGGTTAAGAGTGCAGGAACGGTATTCCTGAGGCCCTGGGTTCGAATCCCGGTCGAGCCATGATATTTTTCACCACCTGTTACATTTGGCGCCCACTGGGGGACAACCCACGATGTGGATGGCTACTGCTTAGGCACCTCGAGAACGTTTCACAATATTTCTCTGTCTCCAGAATTCGGGACGAATTCTAAATTTGGAGGGGGTATATGTAGCAGGGTACAGGTATTGGGTGATATATCGTGCGGCCGTATCGACATGTGGTTTGGTAGCTCAGTTGGTTAGAGTGCAGGAACGGTATTCCTGAGGCCCTGGGTTCGAATCCCGGTCAAGCCGTGATATTTTTCACCACCTGTTACACAAGCACACATCTTCATGAAAATAATGTTTAATACATCTATGGAGTTATTGAGATCCTGACTCATGCACAACACAGAATATGGCTGCCTTTTAAGATCAAATTTCTATCAAAATACAACAAATCTCTTGGCAATACTTCAAAATAGTGTAGGTATTATGTAACATCTTAATTAAGATGTCACAAATCACATATTGATAGTTATAAATGTTAAGTGGCATGTCATTTTCTCCAATGGTGTATCTGTGGCGACAGTATAAAATGCAGACAATATGGAGCATAGAGAAGCAGACAATATACACAAAGAAGGGTATTGGAACAGGTGATAAAATGCAGACAATATAGATAAAGAAGGGCTATTTGGAAAACGCAGACAATATATGTTCATCAGGTGTTCAAAAAATACATGACTTTGTGGTTTTTCGTGTAAATATCTTTACAAATAACACCAGATTTACTTATATTTCAACTTTTTTATTATTACTTTTTTTTTTAAACTTTCATGGTTTTTGTGTAAATATCCTTACAATTAAAACCAGATTTACTTATATTTCAACTTTTTTCCTTTTTTTTTTTTTTTGAAATAATTAATTAGTTTATGACAAAATAACGAAAACAGGTATCTGTTGGATCTCCCGTGACCATCCTCTCTCTCTCTGTGTCTCTGTTTCTCTCTCTCCCTACGTCCCATCCCTCCCTTCCTTCCTTCCTTGCTTTCTATCTTTATTTTTCTCTATTTTCTGTCTTTCTTCTTTCTTTATTCCTCCCATCCCCCCTCCTTGACTCTCTCCTTCATTCTTTCCCCATATACCCTCAAAGAAATTGTTTCTAGCAATTTAAAAAAAAAGTACACACGTGTACAGGTTGTTCTTATATTGAAATCATATCATGTAATCTATATGGAAAGTCCTTTTTTCAGATTTTTCTTGAAGAAAACAGATATGTATTTCAATTTTGCAAAATAGGAGGAAATATTACAATGATAAAATGTTCCGATACACTTATTTGGAAGCTATACCAAGTGAAATATACAGTATAATTAACCCATTTTTATCATTTGTATTGTCCCAATGAAAGGTGTCAAGTTTGTCTACATTTCAATTTAAGAGATTGACACATAACTTTAACACCTTTTGTTCTGTCTTACTTCAAATTAAAATTTATGGACCATGTTAAAATGAAACATAATTATCATCAACCCCCACTTTGTATACGTAGGTTTGGAATCAAATACAATTTAACAAATTAACATAATGTGCTGATTTGAAATACAGTCAATGAAAACTTCTATCAAAGTCTCTACATGTATATGTATATAACCATTTACAGTTTATTTTAAATATATTACGAGGGATTTCAACAGGTAGATCTATTTCAGAAAACGTTCTTGACATATATTATCTGCGTTTTCCATATAGCCCTTCTTTATCTATATTGTCTGCATTTTATCAGCTGTCCAATATCCTTCTTTGGGTATATTGTCTGCTAAACTCTATGTTCTATATTGTCTGCGTTTTATACCATCCTGTATCTGTGCCGTAAATTACTGCTGTGGTGTATTTCAGTTAACCAACTTACCAAAATAGCTGGGCCACCATAGTAATTTCCTCTATTTGGTATATAACGATCCATATTACTGAGTGATACTTTAACAAGGTTTTTCATAGAGTGAATCAAGTGACAAGAGCAATGGCTTTTAAAGGTGGGCAGTTTACAAGCTGTAGTCATGGAAACACATTCACATGACAATGAGACAGACTAACCCTGTTCACCTGAATGATACTGCCACTCTATTATATTAATGCATTTATGCTTTATTCTACACTGTGTCTGGGATGCATGTCAAATAGTTAAGATTAGGAAATCTATGAAGGATGGAAAAACCATTGTTTGCTATCTCTTTTTGTGATAATGAACTTTTTTTTCCATGAAGGATCTACAAATATTTGTTTACCTGATTACTGTGCAATGGACATGTGACATTTGATTATATCTATAAATAGCACATTCATTCTTTTAATATGGAAATACTATTTAATAATATCTATTATTGACTACTTGTCTGTCTGAATGTCAGAAAGTGATTGAGAAAATTAGCAAATTTATTACTTTACCTCTTTTGAGAGAGCTCTTTGTGCAGTTTTATTGAAATGTCAAAAGGATACCGTCATCATATTCCTTCATGGAATTCAAGTGCATTAAAGACGAGTCTATACTGTAGAGTAGCTGACTCTCGTTCATTTTACTACTAGATCGCAATTTCGTGAAAAAAGATTCGGTTAAGAAACGTTGTCACATCCGGAATCAGCCAAGAAATAAAGACTTTGCGGGTGGGGAAATATGTCAACAATCAAACAATCCTACCTGTAGAGTGTTTCCGGACATTTATCCTGTAGTTTTGGGTCTTGATGGGCTAACGAGATTTAAAACATCAATCAAAGGTGACAATAAATATTTTGTTTGACTTCGTGATTATTGTTATGAAATGGTAATATGTGATTCATTATCAACTCATAGTGAAAATAATCACAAGTTTTCTTCCTTACTACAGGTCACGTGATCTTTTAAGGGAAATAACTCCAACTCGAAACTGAGAATTTTACTGCGAAGAGCTATAACAGTTACTTCCCTTGTCTCGGATTTCACATTGGTATTATTATCTATTTAACCCAGACGCACTTTTGCTTGGTATTACCTAATAGCTTCGCACTGAAATCTCATATTCATTGCACATGTATCGGATACAATGTTGGTGTTGTTTTTCTTTTTCTGCTTGCGATTAGCCAAAATCGCTAGACCTGATCAGAATGCCCTTTTCGCACAGTCACTTTGGTTTATCTTAGCATAATATATTTACTTCATTTTATTTGTAATGACCAATAAACTTGCAGATGCTCAATGATAGTAACTGTTAGTAACACGCAAACAAACATACAAATAAATAAATAAATAAATAAATGTGTGAAAGCCTCTGGTCCATATGCTGATTCTTCTCATCTCACCCCTCTGTCTGTCTGTCTGTCTCTCTCTCTGTTCATCTAATCATCCCATCCAAACCACCCACCAACCCATTTTTCCATCTATCTATCTTTAGATAGAGCTGGGACGGGTAGAAATTTTGTACCCGGGTACCCGTGGCCGTATTACCCGCGGGTACTCGGGTACCCGATGTTATTACTTGCGGTGATTGGAATTAGTTACGAGCTAGCAGCAGTTAGTCAACATGGAACTCGGCATTATAAATTTTTTTGGCGATCTTTGTAACATCAAGAGCAACAACAACAACAAAATGTAGTTTCCAAATTTTCTATTACTGACCTAAACAAACCCTTATTATTAACAATTTTAGACTCGCCCATTTTGAAAAAAACTATGCAGACGGCAAATATGACACTTTCCACGTTATAGGCAAATCTACAACGGCATTTTGGTGTTACCGAAACATTGTGGAGAAATGAAGGTACTTTCATGAACTTCAAAAGTTATTCTACCAATCATTATCCTATGTGTTTAACGCTTTCTAATAATCATTATCGTACGTATTTAACTATTTTGGCGCCAAATATATATACATGTTTAAAGTGGACCCTATCGACGGCTAAAATTACGATTCACCAAGACTAAGAAAAGGATTTATCTTAAAGGCATGACTAGGAAATTGGACTGTATAGATCCAAACTCAGATTGAACAGTCTGTGCATTTTGATCTTCATCCTTGCCACACATTTCCCCTATGGTGCTAAAAGGGCTAAGGGTCCAATATTGAAAATCGTCAGTGACACTCCTTAAACTTGTGTGTGTATGTGTGTGTGTGTGGGGGGGGGGGGGGAAGGGTCATAATAAAGGAAATCGCTCGATACAAAATTGCGCTTGATGTCGTTCGAGTTTTTTCCCTTAGACATTAAAAAAAAAAAAAAAAAATCTTAGAATCTCATTTACAATCAGTACGTAAGATAAATAACTTCACCAGATCAAACCGTTTGATGAAAACCGAAGCGAAACTGAATACTGTTACATGAATTGTATGGATGTACACAATGTATAAAAGCACAATTCCAATTTGTTTTCCAAGAATCTTTAAACTCTTTCAAAAATAACTTACTTTGTTTAAGCCGCACTTAATATGAATTTTGTGATGTAGTAAAGGGTATTAAAAGAGAGAGAGAGAGAGAAGAAAAACAAATGTGTTGGAAAAAGGTTCAAATATTGCGGAGGTAGGCAAAATAGACTGGGGATCCTCACCAAAACTATTTTGGGGCCTTTCCATGTGGAGCTACATCCATAACGTTGGTCGGCATAAGAACAGTTGTTCGTCCATCCTACTTATTTTCATTGTGGATAGGATCGTTAAAAACTGTTTTTAGTTCTAGAGATAGATCATGATATCAGATCATGTCATCAAATCGAAGAAGGAACACGATGCTATCATATAAAACAACCTAAAAAAATTGGTAACTGATTTTCATTAACTCATAGGTATCGATTATTCACTATTAAGGTTCTATCAATCAAATACACCATTTTCCATGCTTAAATGTTCACTATAGTTGGTAAATCTATAATCAGATAATGGGGAAATATGGGTCGAACACGGAAATGGCAGGGTAGACCGATCAATCCAGTTAAGGTGCGCAATGACCCTACGCGAACGGACCCTGAGTCGTGTCGGAATGAAATATCTTTAGGACGAGACGTGGTTACGGGGTTACCTCCCTTGGTAGAATAATCAAAATGGCGTCGAACGTCACAGCTCGGACTGGACATTTCGAAGTTTTTATCCGACAACAATGGTGTAGAGTATCTGTGACACTTACAGATGAATCGCTGGTATTATCACTAGATGAAGCACCAGAAAATTTGACATCATCATCTACAAATCAAGACATATCGTCGCATTCGCTGTCTATGTCAACAAACCAGGCAAAAGTTGAAGTTTCATCGAATTCAATCCCTGATAATGTGCCTGGACAAAAAAGGAATGTGAAGGTTGTTAAAGAAGAACAAAATGGTCTAGGAATTAGTATAAAAGGTGGACGAGAAAACAAGATGCCAATACTGATCAGCAAAATTTTTAAAGGCATGGCAGCGGATCGAACTGGAATGCTTTATGTCGGAGATTCCATTTTGGCCGTAAATGGAGAAGATCTGCGAGATGCGACACATGATGAAGCTGTGAGAGCACTGAAAAGGGCAGGCAAAATTGTAGAATTGGAAGGTAACTGAAATAAATCGCTGAGGTTTAGAATATTCAAAGTATATTTATTTAGTATATTTGGCACTAGTACAGATATTTATTTCCAAAGGCGACTTTATGTTTTTGAGTGGTTGCCTTGGGGTACAGAGCTGAGGGTTCTCTACAGCTCAGTACACATTGAATGTTTAACTTGAATATTCAGGTTCATTCCCTGCTGGTGGAGCATTGCATGGAGATTTCTTTCGGCAAGGTGCTGCAATGTCTCAGCATCATACATGCACTGGTGAGGGAACACGTGATCAGTAAGGAACAAAACAGTGTGATATACATATATAAATTTTCCACTGAAAATAGCATAAGAAATTATTCATTCTATCCCACCAAAATGTACTTTGTGATTATGAAGCTTGCTCTTCAAAATTATCAGAACAGTAATTAGAATGAAATAGCTTGCTCAAATCACTATTTATTTGTCTTACTTCAGTGAAATACCTCAGAGAAATGACACCATATTTTAGGAAAAACTCAGCTCTAAATGAACTTGGCTGGGGGACACAGACTGACACAAGTCAAGATGGAAGTAAGACAAACTGGTCAGAAAGTAAAACCATACCTCTTAAACTCTGCTACCTGTGTCGAAATTTAACCATGCAGGACTCCGAAAGACGAACAGTAGAGCTTCATTCACCAGATGGGAAAAGTTCCTGCATACTACGCTTTCCTGACCCGTCCATTGCTGCTGACTGGTTTAATGCTTTGCACTCCAATGTTACAATGCTGACAGCTCAAGCTGTCACAGATGCTAACATCATAATGAGCTCAGCACCTAATCAAAGAGAAATTCGCCATGTGGGATGGTTGTCAGAACAGGTATATACATGAACTGATTAATTTCTGAACTATTACTAGTACATATATATATGAGCCCTGCTCTGGCAAAGGGAGGCTTAATGCATCTCTGTGATGCATACCGAGTAAGTAATCACATAATTGTGGACCCTCTAAAGTCCTTTTTGTTTAACTACCTACTTAGTCATGAGGTCCTTTGACATGCAGAAAATTTAAAGATAGCAAAAAGTTTTGGCCCAAAAAGTTTTGGCCCATGTCAGTCTCTGCAGACTGCGCAGGCTGACATGGGTTGATACACTTTGCAAATGCATTAAGCCCATTTGCATTGTTGACACTTCGCCTCTCACCTGTGTTTGTCACATCTGAAACTACATAGCCTTAACCCATTCAAATATTAGCATGTGTATTTTCTTATTGTATTACTTTGTTTAGCTTGATACCTGGGCCAAGGAAATAATTTTTCATTGAATTTTTTTTTCGGAGAAGCAGTTATTAATTTCAAACTTGTCTGTTGTAGATTTTCCAAAATGAAAAAGACAGGATAATTTTATGTATGAAAAATTTAATTTCATATATTTGTAGCTGCTGAATGAGACCAGTTTGTTGACATGGAAGCCAGTTTTTATTGCCCTCACAGATAAAGATCTCCTCATGTATGACACAGCACCCTGGAGCAAAGAAGAGTGGGCCACACCCTTTCAGAGTCATCCCATGCTGGCAACAAGGTAACCTTTATAATGCACAAGAACAAAATAATTATGTGTTGAACAAAATGGTGAAGTGGTACATTTTACATATGTTGGTTTTTGAGTGCTGACCTGATACCACAGGTGAAACCCAGATAAGGCATAAATAAGAATAAGTGAGCTGTTGAAAGTAGCATAAAATAATATTATTCAGACAAATAAGTTAACCCTTTGCCACACATCAAAACTTTAGACACATCTATATTGATGGAATTTACAGAAAACAATTTAAACATTTTTCAAATGATAGTATTTTGCCTTGAATTGTGAGAAAAGGAGAGGATGCTGGTTACCAGCATTTCCTCCTTTTCCTGCAATGTTTTCAAAATGCTTCTTTCTCAGTCATTAAAACCCGGGATTGTGCAGTAACCCTGTACCACACAATCCCGACTTTTAACAACCCTGAGAAAGAAGCCTTTTGAAAACATTGTGGGAAAAGGAGAAAATGCTGGTAACCAGCTTTTTCTCCTTTTCCCACAATGTTTTCTACCCTTCCCAAAACAAACTTAAATTTTTGAGTCACATTTATGTTGTCGTCTGCAAATGCTTTCAATTTAGTCCAGTCTAAATTTTTGTCGTTTGGTAAAGAGGTAAAGAGTTAAAAGAATAGCCAGGTTTTGAGAGAATTGTGTGATGGACTTGCTTTTTGAAGTTGAAGCATTGTACATAAAATACTTATGAACTGAATCTGGAAAACACTGCTGTGAATAGAAAAAGTAGGCACTGTTTTTTTTTTTTTTTGTTTTTTTTTCTGTTGTATGCCCTATGTTAGCAAAACCATACTATTAAATAATGCAAATAGCACAAATGAGAATTACTTATAGGAGAAGAAATGTTGGAATGCAATGGAAAATATTGCTGTAAAAGGAGGCATTGCTTGTAACAATTGATTGCTTCTTTCAAGTGAAGTTTTACTCTTGATGTCTACCAAACCTAGAAACCAAATTATGCAGTCTACTTACTAGAAGTCATGCCCACCTCTTGCTAGATTTTCAAGGTTTGCGCAAGGCATCAATCTTTCACCATATGATGTTAACTGTATAAAAGAAAAAAAAAGGGGGGGGCGGGGGTAAGGAACATTATTGTTGGTTTTAAGTTGTTTCTCCTTTTCCTGCACCATTTTCTGAGCAACTCTATTTGTCCATTTTCATCCTTTATTTATAAAGGATAAAGGCTTAGTGCAAAAAGTGAGAACTTTTACCAGGGTTTTCCCTTGGCAACAAAAATGGGGGGTAATTGTAACCCCCTAGTCATAAAGATTGGGGGGTCATTCTGGAATTTGTTGTGGTCACAACAAAATGTAGTTAGGTTAGATATAAATACTACATGTATTTATGAGACAATGTGTGTTTTTGTGTATCTTGTTCACTCCAAAACTTTTTATATCCTATTTATATACATGTACTATTACATGATGATAGTAACATTGCAACACCAGGGATTCTCTATATAGAGGGGCTTACAGTCTACATGGCAACTTTTTCATAAAGAGTATCTTGAGTATGCTTTATATAAACCTGTTCTTTAACAGGCAAAAATGCTCTAGCTGCACACATGCTGTCATATCTTTATGTAACTTTAATATTTCAAGGGCATCATCATGACTGCATTTGTTTTGATGATGCACAAGGGTTGAATTACTGAAGTTTGTGCAGCTACTCTCAGGCAAAAAGGTTATTGTGTTTTGTTTTTATAACAGGAGTCGGCCATTTAATTGTTAGAAATAGCTTGTTTTTTTTTGTTTTTTTTTAAGAGTATCCATTTTGACTGACAAAAACTATTTTCATCAATTAAATGGCCGATTCATGTGTTTGATACCCGGGTTGCATTGATGCTGTGGTTTTCAACGAATAATAGAGCAATCTCTTTAGCCAGTTTTCAGTGAGCCCTTGAAATGGTTTTCTGGGTACTTGTACCAGGAGTTTCATTGTCCGATTGTAGTTCAAGTTCTCTTTTCCTTACAGACAACAAGAATGACGTTAGTTTTGACTGAGCCATGTATTGTTTTCATTAACGATCAACTGGTTTAGTTCAGAAGAGTTTAAAGACCAATGGTATTCTAGTAAAATCGATACATACCCGGTAGTCTAGTATTTCGTCCCATTTTCTTTTCGTACTTTTCTAGTCTACCTCGTGATGTAACAGTTTCGGTAGTAGAGACAATCATAAGTAACCCTTATCGTAATTTGTGCATCCACAATGACGCATTTTTTAAAAAAGTTACAGGTCAGTTTTCTTAAAAAATGCAACAAAACGCACAAAATCGTGTGTCAAGGAAACCCTTGTTTTATGTAGAGGTTCGGGGTGTCAATCCTCACTTGTGGCAATTTCAGGGCTTAAAATGTTTAACACTATAGGTACGGAATCAGACTCCACATCCTTTGCAATCTGATCTTGATCTACATTGTCAAGAAATAAGATTAAAAATATTTTCAGCATGCTGTGAGTGTGGCTTTAACTCTTTACCAGACGACAAAATTCTAGACTGGTCCAAATTGTAAGCATTTGCAGACGACAAATTAAATTAGCTCAAGTGATGATATCTGTACTTGATAGGGTAGAAAACATTGTGGGAAAAGGAGAAAATGCTGGTTACCAGCATTTTCTCCTTTTCCCGCAATGTTTTCAAAAGGCTTCCTTCTTAGGGTCATTAAAAGTCAGGATTGTGTGGTAGAGGGTTAAATACAGTTTCCTGTCTTTTTCACAGACTTGTTCATTCTGGAAGACAAACTAATCCAACAACTGGACTAGATGTTCTGACGTTTGGTACTCGCTCTGGTACAAGAAATGGTATTGAATCACATATATTTCGGGTAGAAACACAAAGAGATCTTGCTCACTGGTCAAGGGCTTTAGTTCAAGGGTCACATGGTGCTGCCTGTCTTGTCAAAGAAATAACATGTCGTACGTATTACATCACCATTTGGCGCTAAAATGCTGTCATTGTTGTTAAGGCATACACATGTGAAAAATTTTATTTTAATGCCTAATAGCAACTAGAAATGCAGAGAAAGTCTGTCATTCAATTTATGTTATAAATAGAATCTCACATTCGTGTTTATGTATTATCATTTTTATCAAACTCAGTGACTAAAATGTATTTGATGCTCACCAAGGCTTTCATCATATAATTTTAGTCAACTTGTTTGATAAATATGACAATTCATAATACTCATGTAAGATCCTCTATGTCTCACAGGCAGTTTACAGCAACTCTATTGTTTAAAATGTCTGAAGAAAGAAAAAAATAGAACTTGGCACAAGCAAACCTTTGAAAAGAAAACAAGGAGATATTGACATTTTGAAAAATCACTTGTGATGAGCATTCTCAATATTTGTCAAAAAACACTAATTAAACTTACCCCAAACAGTTGCGAGTTTTAATGACCCTGAGGAAGAAGGCTTTTGAAAATGTTGTGGGAAGGAGAAATTTCATGTTTTGAGTTACATTTAATTTGCGGTCTGCAAATTCTTTCAATTTAGACAAGACTAAAATTTCATCCTTTGGTGAAAAGTTAAAGTAGATGGTACCGCAGTAAAAACAGTTATACTATGGATATCAAAAACATAAAAAAATCAGATTTGGACTTACCAAGTTTGAGAGCATTTTTTTCTTTGGTGTCGTAAATAATGGCTGCTTTCCCATATTAACCCTTTACCACATGGCAAAATTTAAGACTCGTTCACATTGAAGGAATTTACAGATGACAATTCAAATGCTTTTCAGATTACTGGTATAGTATTTGTCCTTGAATAGGTACAAAACACTGTAGAAAAAAGGATGAAATGCTGGTTCTAGCATTTTCTCCTTTGCCCACAATGTTTTTAAAAAGATTCTTTCTCGGAGTCATTAAAACTCGGAATTTTGTGTTAAAGGGTTAACACTTTATCACACAATCCCAACTTTAACAACCCTGAGAAAGAGGCCTTTTGAGAACATTTTGCGAAAAGGAGAAAATGCTGGTAACAAGCATTTTCTGCTTTTCCCATAATGTTTTCTAGCCTATCAAAGACAGGCATCATTATTTGAGCTACATTTAGATTGTCGTCTGGAACTGCTTTCAGTTTGGACCAGTCTGAGATTTTGTCATTTGGTAAAGAGTAACAGAGCCAAACTGTTGAGAGTGGTGAGAGGAATGAACCCTGTTGCAATGACATCCAGGAATCCTTGAAAAGAGAAAAGCAGAGAGACAGCCATGAATACATTGCTGCAAATGCACAAATTGTCTGTATTATGCTGTTTTTTTTAAAAGATTTTTACTGACAAGTACAAACATGACTGTTGGAGGGAAAGAGACATTGTAGAGTTTCTAATAAATGAGCCAAGCTCTGGCAAAAGCAGGCTTAATGCATCACCGTGATGTAGCGTACCAATCATGCCATCACATAATTGTGGATCCATAATACCCACTTTTTAAACAACCGTCTGAATAATGAGGTAGACTGGTCCTTGGCCGTAAATTGACCAATAGCGAAAAGTTTTGGCCTAGGTCAGCCTGCACGGACTGGGTCAATACTTTCGCAAATGCATTAAGCCCCCTTTTCATAGAGCATGTCTCAAATGATTAAAAATGATAATGTTTTATAATGATAATGTTTTTCAAAATTTATTGTAGCTGCAACTTGGCAGAGTCAAAAGGGTAGATTGACTCTTCATTTTGAAAACGGATTTGCTTTGCATTCTGTCAAAGCAGCTGCAGAGGGCGAAAAACCAAAGCTATTGTGGTTTTATCCGTATGAGAAGTTACGTATGTCTGCTGATGACGGACACCGACTTTTGTGGTTAGATTTTGGTGAAGATGGGGAAAAGGTATGACACATTTCTTAAATACTTGTTCATTATGCTATTTGAACATTCATTTTGTAAGAAAGTACTAGAGAGTATGTTTTTATTGTATTTTGATGATCTGGTTGGGCTATTTAGCTAGTTTCAATATTATCTTATATTTCATATAGTGACTTTGTAGTTAACTTATTCAAGCAAAGCTAAATTCCATAGTTTCTATGAGATATGGGTGTTGGCTTTGATATTGTTTGAAGCACAACAGAAATTTAACTGTCCACAAATTCTGACATCCTTAAAAAGAATCATACTTTTATTAAGCAATCAGCCCTTGGAAAATGGCTTTATTAACCCTTAGGCTGCTAAGCACAACTCACTGACTTTTTGCAGATAGTGTAGATCAAGATCAGACTGCACAGAACATGCAGTCTAATCTTGGGTCTATACTGTCTGATGAATAGATATTGTTCTCGAAAAAATAAGATTGAAATAACAACAGATTTTTACTGTCGTCTTGAAAGTTTTATTCAACCTTTTTAGCAGGATAAGTGCTTAGTCACATTTTCCTTCTCCTTTGCATTTTATCTCACACTACATCACACTTACCATTGTCAGACTGCAGGTCAGATTCCCTACCTTCTGACTGTAAAAAGTATTTCATGATAAGCAGTGCTAACATACATGTTAAAAGATTTTACCATGCCACCACAATTTATCTTTTCAGGAACTGGATCTTGAATCATGCCCGAAACCTCTAGTGTTTGTGTTACACACTTTCTTGTCTGCGAAAGTCAGCCGGCTGGGATTAGTAGCATAAGAATTGACCCACCAAGTGCCACAATATGTTTATGCTATCATTTATGATGATGACTCTTGGATTTATCTTCAATAGACATTTTTTGAAAATTGAGATACTGATGAAGGAGCTATTTCTCTACTTGTCATGTTAATATTCTTGATTGAATTTATTGTACAATAACATCTGGAATAAAGTCTGGGCATCAAAAATTGTGTGACTATCACATTTTTCAGTTGCCTATTAGTGTTAACTCTTTACCAAACGACAATATTTCGGACTGGTCCAAAATTGAAAACATCTGCAGACGACAAAATAAATGTGGCTAAAATTATTGAATTTGTTTCTGAAAGGTTAGAAAACATTGTGGGAAAAGGAGAAAATGCTGGTTACCAGCATTTTCTCCTTTTCCCACATTGTTTTCAAAAGGCTTTCTCAGGGTCGTTAAAAGTCGGAATTGTGTGGTAAAAGGGTTAAACCCATTACAGTAGAGACAGGAAGTGTCTCTAACTAGCGTGAGGAAATTGTCTCTTTTTAATGGCTTTGGAAATGTGGGCAAAGTACCAAATACTTGTGACAACTAATTGCCTCTTTTTCTACAATGTTTCAACTTCAAGGAAAATGTGGTTTAGTTAGTAGTAATTTTAGTTTACAGACATTTTACAAGTTTTTATTTTCTGAGATTACACATAATCTTTTGTTATCAGAATATTTGGGCTATGCTCAGGCAAAAGGGGTCTTAATATATCTCCGTGATGCATTGTACCAAGCAAGCCATTACATAATTATGGATCCATCATAGCCACTTTTTTAACAACTGACTTAATCATGAAATAGACTGGTCCTTGGAAATACAGAAAATTGGCCAGTAGTGAAAAGTTTTGGCCCAGGTCAGCCTGTGCGGACTGCGCAGGCTGACCTAGGTCGATACTTTTTTTTGCAGATGCATTAAGCCCCCTTTTTACAGAGCATGGCTCTTTTTTTTTTTTTTTTTTTTTTTTTTTTTTTTTTATTGTGTACTGATTCAATGCAGAAATTTTATTTAATATTTATCCTTACATCTATTTATGTTTGTCAGTTTGTCAGTATGTGTATTTATTTGTATGTAATGGGTGGGTATACATGTATGTTGTAATATGTTTTTCTGTCATTAAGTTGTAAATTGAAAAACTTGAAAACCTAAAAAAGTAATAGACATGGAGTAATGAATATGTCAGATTATTCTTTTGTATAAATCACAATATTATTTGTTCGTAATAACCCAAAGTGGGATACATTTGTCAGAATACCTATGTTTTCATGTCTGTATTTACCAGTATTACAAACGATAGGTTTTTTTGAGCCCTGGCTACTTTTTCACATAAACAAGGTTGAAACAGTGTTCAGCTATGGTGGAAGAATGAACCCTTTTGCAATGGTTTTCATCAAACCTTGTAACAAATTTTAGCCAAGCTCAGATTTGAGCCTCGAAACCTTGGACTACTAACCTTTTTACCACTTCCTGTGAGTTGCATGGACTTGGCAGTTGTTATGAAGGCGTCGGTGCTTAATCTGATAATCAAAGGTCTTGTGAACTCTTTACCAAACAGTCCCGAGTTTTAAAGACTTCAGAAAAAAAAAAAAGGCTTTTGAAAACATTGTGGGAAAAGGAGAAAATGCTGGTAACCAGCATTTTCTCCTTTTGCCACCATGTTTTCTACCCTATCACAGATAAATTCCCTCATTTGAGCCACATTTAATTTGTCATCTGCAAATGGTATCAATTTGGACCAATCTAAAATTTTGTCATTTGGTAAAGGGGTAAAAGGTGTGTGATAATGAATCCTAGACTTGTGAAAAATTGTTTGCTTGATTTGGCTGGTCATTATGACAGGTATCATTGATTTCTCTTAGACTATGTTTCAAACCATCATTGTGATGACTAATTACAGATCCACCAGAGTGTAATGAAAGTGGCAACCAAGGGGAAAGATGTAGAACAGGAAACTGGATATATATGAGCCATGCTCTTTGAAAAGGGGTAAGAAGCTTAATGCATCTGCAAAAATATCAACCCAGGTCAGCCTACCCAGTCCGCGCAGGCTGACCTGGGTCGAAAATTTTGACTATTTGTCAATTTTCTGTATGTCCAAGGACCAGTCTACCTCATGATTGAGTCGGGTCTTCAAAAACGTGACTATTATGGATCCATATTTATGTGATGGTTTGATTGCTTCAATTCATCACAGAGATGCATTAAGCCCCCTTTTTGCCAGAACATGGCTCATATGTATATTTCTTAATCTTTATGGAAAAAAATATTGGGGGAACAAATTAGGTTCTAGCAACAAGCAGTTTCTGTGTTTCTCTGAAGTTTTCAAAGTCTGTCTACATTAGGGACATAAATGTCTATAGTAGAGACATAAAATGTGGTATTTCTTTATCCCATGTTATCACAACCCTGAGGAAAAGGGCCTTTGAAAACATGGTGAGAAAAGAAGAAAATGATGGTAATCAGCACATTTTGTCCCCTGTTTTCTACCAGGTGAAAGGAAGAATACATCATTTAGAAGCTACATGTAGGACAAAAAAATGATAGGATAGTATTCTATTGGGCGGCATAAACATTATAGTAAAATTTTAAAGAAAAATTAAAATTGTCATGAATACTATAATTGAACCATGCTCTGGCAAAAGGAGGCTTAATGCATCTCCGTGATGCATTATACCAATCAAGCCATACCATAATTATGGATCCATAATAGCCACTTTTTTTTTAACAACAGACTGAATCATGAGGTAGACTGGTCCGTGGACATACAGAAAATTGACCAATAGTGAAAAGCTTCTACCCAGGTCAGCCTGCATGGACTGCACAGGCTGACTTTGGTCAATACTTTTTGCAGATGCAATAAGCCCCCTTTTCACAGAGCATGGTTCCAATAGATCTTTTTCTAACCATTAGCTGTAGTTACAAACAGTTAAAAATCAAACTGATGTGCTAGTCATTAGAAGGTGCTGGAATAGAACTGTAACTTCTCCCTCTCTAATCAACATACGAGCCATGCCCTGGCAAAAGGGATTTAATGCATCTCCGTAGTGCATTATACAATGCAAGTCATCACATGATGATGGATCCAATATATCAATTTTTGCTAACAAATGACTGCATTTTGAGGTAGAATAGCCCTTGGACATGCAGAAAACTGACCGAAAGCAAAAAAGTAATGGCCCGGGTCTGCCTATGTGGACTGCGCAGGCTGTCAGTACTTTTTGCAGAAGCATTAAGCCCCCTGTCACAGAGCATGACTCAATTATGTATTTGTTCTAATTTGCATGGTAATGTGCATTGTCCACATATATAAAAGAAAAAAGACTTACCGATCCTATTTTTGTATTGTAAAAATGTGCGCAACATCTCTGATATATTAATCCTTCTTTTCATTCTCATTGCAAAATGTTTGCCATATTGACTACATGCTGAGCCCAGAATAAGTCAAGGACAACTTGTATGGTTTCGTGGTTAGTGTATATCGAGATCAGACAACACAATGTGTGTAGTCTGATCATAGGTCTACTATTTCTTTATTTTGTGCAACTTTACAACACTATTAAATTTTAGACTTGTCCAAACTGAATGCATTTTCAGACGACCAAACAAATGTGACTCGGAAACTGAAATTTGTTTTTGGAAGGGTACAAAACACTGTCGGAAAAGGAGAAAATGCTGGTTACCAGCATTTCTCCTTTATCAACAGTGTTGCCAAGTCTTCTTCTTTAGGGTCGTTTAAACTCCGAATTGTGCAGTAAAGGTTTAATTACCACTTTGGCACAGACCACCCCAGAAAAAGGTAACTCTCGCCTTTTACTATAGCCAGAAATGTCTAATTCATGCAATTTGCACTCTTTGGTGATGCTCGTATTCCAGTATTCGTAACACTTTATTAAACAACAAAATGTTGTACTGGACCAAATTGAAAGCAAGTCGAGACGACAAATTATATGTCGCTTCGGTGATAATTTCTGCCTAAGACATGGTAGAAAACGTTGTGGGAAAAGGAGAAAATGCTGGTTTCCAGCATTTTCTCCTTTTCCCACAGTGTTTTCAAAAGCCTTCTCTTTCTGGGTCTTTTGAATTGTATTGCAAAGAGTGAAGTAGTAGTGACTAGCTGTGTTACCATATTTCCTTAGGCTTTTAACAACACCAAATCTTTACCAGACAATAGGGCTATAAATTTGTCTTAATTTAAAACATGTGCATATGACAAATGCCGCAGAGTATATGGAATTTGCTCATGAAAATGGAGAAGTATTGTGGAAAAAGGAGAAAATGGTAGTCAGTAGCATTTTCTCTTTTTTCCACAATGTTTTTAAAAGACCTCTTCCTCAGAGTCGTTAAAACAGGATTGTTTGGACAAGGGTTATTTAAGAGATTGTATCAAAGACTGTGGTATACATGTAACCTCCACACGCTCCTTTTAGTCTGGCTACCCCTGTTTAATCATGACCCGGTTGTGCTATTTATAAATGTTGTGATTTTTCTAATTTATAAATACATGTATGTAGGCCAGTATAGTATAAAGGCACAGTATCCCCTACAAAGAATAGACATCCGTAACAGAGAAGATTTAACACTTTACCAGAGGACAGACTTTTAGACTTGTCCAAATTGAAAGCATCTGCAGATTCAGTAGATGTGACTCAAAAACTGAAATATGTCGTTGTCTGGGTAGAAAACATTGTAGGAAGAGAAGACGATGCTTGTTACCAGGATTTTCTCGTTTTTCAAAATATTTTCAAAAGCCGTCTTTTTCATGGTCAGTAAAACTCGGGATTGTGTGGTAAAGGGTAAACCAACCAACGTTTAAAGAATTCAGTAATACAAAGTAGTCGCCTTTGACGTACATATTTATCTGGCCTGAATTCTTTGAAAACATTGTAGGAGAAGGAAAGACTGCTTTTTACAAGTAGTTAATCCTGTTCTTTCTATTTTTCATTATCAAAACTGTCTACATCAGGCGGCAGCTTACAGACATGATATCTTTGTAAGCCTTTTTTCCTTCTTTTTATGCACAGAACTATCATCTTTGTTTTTGAGCTACTACCATCTTTGTTTTTGAGCTAATGTTGTTTTTAACTTGATTAACTATGTTGTATATTGGTTAGGAAGAAAAAGAGGTGTAGAGGAATAAAGAATACTGTCATTTTATCAATGTGTTTGAATTATGAAATTATCCGATTATTTCAGTGCCCAGTAGTATATCCCTATACAGTAGAAACCCGCCAAAGGTAGAGTACAAGTCGCCATGCAGTCCTTTGTCCAGGGCTGTGTTTTGTATCGATACGTCGTCACCTCTATTTAAATGAACTATCACTGTTTGGCTGCTCTGCACACCTTTAAGGTGGATTTTAGCTATAATCGCTCCGTTCACCATAAAATGGCCCCAAGATTCGACCCCAGATGCGTGTAAAGTCGCACAAAAAACGTATGTCCCTGCAACAGGAGCGATGAAGGTACCATGGTGACCGTTGTAGGCAGAGCCTAAGTTTGTGACGACATTATCGAATAGGATATCCTGATTGGTTCCAAGGTGGCTCTGATCTTTTCTTATAGAAGCAAAAAACGCGACTCTGTCTTCTCCTTCAGCTGATATCTGCCGTCTATTGTTGTTCAATACTGAAAGAGAAATATTGGAATGGTTTTGTTCGGAAAAATAGACGCAAAATTTCTCCGAGAAATGACACCATTTCATATTTCCAGCACCCCCCCTCCCTATCTGAAAGGCTGGAGGATATTATTTTCCGTTGCTAGAACACCCTCTCACCCCCGTATGATCTTTTTCACGTGTAGAAATGTATGCCCCCTGTGGTGGGGAATCGTATGACCAACCCCAGTAATTAGCTTTCTCACGTTTGATAATTTTTGGATGCTGGCCATAGCTTACTCTTTGTATTTCAAGTGTCGTGAATTGGAAAACTGGGATGGAGAAAAAAGCAACACAAGCATTAATTATCAGTAACTTTGAGGCGATAGATGTGTCAGGTCATTCAAGTCCACAAGAAAAGCCAAAGTCATAACCTCCTACCTTTGAATAGCTCTAAAACCCAATCCAGAAGGCTGACATATTGACAACCATTGCCATTTTGGCGGAGACTGCTAGTTCTCCAAGAATCAGTTACGATAATTGAAACGGTACTATATGGCGTGCAACACACGAAAAGGGGCCTTCGGACAATTGCGTAAAGTGCTGTCCCGGATTAGCCTGCGCACTCCGCGCAGGCTAATCCGGGACAGCACTTTACGACTACATAAGATTTTGTCATACAGTAGACTTTCGTGAAACAGAAAATCGCACAAAAACGGGAAGTGTCGTCTCGGATTAGTCACAGACTGTACAGGCTGATCTGGGACGACACACTTTTACGCATATGTGCGAAGGACCCTTTTCGTGTGTTGCACGCCTTATACGAGTATTACCTTGACTTCTCGTCCTGCTGTTGCCTCCAGAAGTTAGGCTTCTTCTATAAGAGGACGGTTTCAGCTTGCGATTACTGTAAACAACTTTAAGAACACGGCCGTTTAAACTGACTTTGGAAATGTTCGCGATTTCCTGCTCAATGGTAGGGTCGATGTTAACCTTGCTCTGAAGGTTTTCGATTATTAATTTATATTCTGTTTCCTTCTTCTTAAACTCCTCTTTCAATGTCGAAATTTCTTTTTCCAACCTGGCCTCTAAACGTTTCACTTTTGCATCCACGATAGCCTCCACTTCATTCATAAGTTCTTCGATATTAAAAGTATCAATATCTGCGAATGTGTCACCCGTAGAGAAACAATAATCAGCATAAAATGTTGTTAAAACGTACATCATCACAACCCAAGAAGCCATCTTGAGGACAAAATTTAAAAATTTTCCACGTAATGCGAATCCGAAAGCTTTATCTTATCAATTAACCAATTCATTTTTATAACCCAGTTTAAAACTTGAGTCACAATTCATTGAAAGAAACAAACCTCGTTTGATGTCGGTGATGTTTTAATAATACTTCAGCAATTACTGTGTCTACCTCCATACGATCCCAATCCCTTAAAAAGCAACATTTGGCGTGCACGGCGCAGCATCAGAAACTTTTACTGAGACTGGATATCAAGATCAGACCCCAAACACAAAATATGCAGCAGGATTTTGGATTCTAAACAGTCCTGTTTTTCAGGATATATGTATTTCAAATCTCAACTACCATCTCAGTCCCTTTGGTTTTACTTTTGGATATGAGGCAACAAACTTCATTATATGAGCCATGCTCTGGCAAAAGGGGACTTAATACATCGCTGTAATGTATCGCACCAAGCAAGTCATCACAGTATTATACATGCCTAAAATCAGTTTTGTATGATGCCTTAGTGAATCATGAGGTATACTGGTCCTTTGTCATGCAGAAAAATGACCAAAAGCAAAAAGTTTCAGCTCAGGTCAGCCTGCGCAATCCGCGCAGGCTGACCTGGTCGATGCATTTTGCAAATGCATTAAGCTCCCTTTTACAGAGCATGGCTCATAGGTTAGTCTTGAATAATTTTGTTACGTGAAAAACAGGTGAGCTACTTCTTCGCCTTATTATGTTCGACCTGATTGATCAACCAATAAATTTTGCTCAAAAAATGATGTTTTGCCATGGACATTGTACTTTTGGTTTATTCATCAGGCCCTTTTTATCAACCAACTTACGCATTAAGTTCTCGAAAATACGCACAAGTGCGTAAGTACTTCTTACGGGTCTTCTCTTCGTTTTTGTCAGTTTAAAAAGAAACCCAGGAAAGCGGTAGTTTGGAAATTTGTGTTTTGCGGTGGATTGGCAGCTTGGTTTGGAGTTTTCTACTAGTTACCATTTTCAAGCATATGACATGATAAGTGTTGTAATCTATAATTTTGTAGAGGGCAATAGGTCTGCCATGTTGTTCAAACCCCTTTCATAAGTCGGCAGTCTCGTAATTGCCCGAACACAAAGAAAACATATTTTCAGACGTATTTTTTATTGACTTTCATTTCTACACATAGACGCCCAAGAAACATTTCATTTTTGATTGGCATTTCAAGATCAAGGGCCCCATTGTCTGGAAGTAATCATTCGGAGTTAGTGAGTTGGCTTCGAGACGAACAAACCCCTTTGCAAGTACTAGTAAGATTAAACTGGCACCCGCTGTATCTCCCCCTAGTCGCCCGATAGATATGATAACCAGGCTATCATCAGTTTACTGGTAAGATATCACAACAAATCATCTATCAAATAAAACATCTTCATCGTCCTCGTCATTACTGTTGTTAGTATCTGCTGTACTGTCATCACATGGTCCCTGATCCGACTTTGGATCAGTAGGGCGGGATTTGAAGAAGTCTAATACAATGTTATTGCTGGTAACCTGAAATTATATAGAACTGGTAACCTGAAATGATATAAACTGGTAAGCTGAAATGGTATAAAACTGTCAATCGTGTGCTAAGTCTTTACCACACGATCCCGAGTTTTAACGACCCTGAGGAAGAAGCCTTTTGAAAACATTGTGGGAAAAGGAGAAAAAGCTGGTAACCAGCATTTTCTCCATTTCCCACATTGTTTTCTACCCAATAAAAAACAGAAATCATCATTTGATCCACATTTAATTTATCGTCTGCAAATGCTTTGAATTTGGTCCAGTCCAAAGGTTTGTCTTTTGGTAAAGAGTTTAATTAACAATCACTTTTGTGTAGAACCACCTATTTGGCCTAACCTTTTGCTATACATCGCATCTCAATAGATTGAATACGCATGAAATTTGGACAAATTAGGTAAATAAGGGGTTAGATTTGTACCAAACAACAAGAACTGTAAAACTGAACGTTGATCTTTACCAAAATACAATGATGGTAAAACTTAGCTTTGATCTTTACCGAAACACAAGAACGGCAAAATAGAGCGAGTCGATCTTTAGCAAAACACATGGGCGGTGAATTAGAGCGTAGATCTTTACCGAAACACAAGAACGGTAAAATAGAGCGTCGCTCTTTACCAAAACGCATGGACGGTAAATTAGAGCGTAGATCTTTTACCAAAATCTGCTCCAAAACACAAGAACATAGGCATGAAATGAGTGTAGAACTTTCATAGAACATAAGAACCATTATTAAAAACGAAAAAGATCGTAGATCTTTAGCAGAACACAAGAACTGGAAAATTGAGCCTAAATCTAAATCAAAACTCAAGAACGGCAAAATAAAGACAGTACGTATTTACCAATACATTTCCTGGAATCAGGTGCTTGAGGAAAGTGTTTAATTCCATCTCTCGTTCTTCAGCCAGCTCTCTTGAGTTCATTCGGAACAACCTTCGGCCTGTTTAAAAATCAAAAAAAGCTCTTCACCGAACGACAAATTTCAGACATTACCATTTTGAAAGTATCTGCAGATGACAGATGAAATATGTATTAGATAATAGGATTTGTTTTTATCAGTACAGAAAACATTGTGGGAAAGGGGAAATTGTCGGTTACCAGCATTTTCACCTTTTCCAACAATGTTTTCAAAAGCTATTTCAACAGGGTTGTCAAAACTCAGGATTAGTTAACCCTTTCCCAAGCGACAAATTTTGGACTGGTCCACATTCAAAGAGTTTGCAGACGACAATTCTAAATTTGATGAAAATGGTAGAAAGTTCTCAAAAAGGGTAGAAAACACTGTGGGAAAAGGAGAAATTGCTCATTACGAGCAATTTCTCCTTTCCCCACAGTGTTTTCAAAGACTTGTACTGCAGACACGTGAAAACCAGGCTTGTTTGGGAAAGGGTTAAGCAGTTTTAACATAATACTCTTTTTTTTTCCACGCTGCTTTCAGTCTGGACTTAATGTAGACAAGAACCTCTAGCTGTCGAAAACATTATTCCAAATAGAGAATTTGAACGGACCAAATATCTGTAATTGTTGAATAGGCCCCTGGGCCTTTAATTCTTTACCACACAATCTCGAGTTTTAATGACCCTGGCAGAAAAAAGGCTTTTTGGTAACCAGCATTTTCTTCTTTCCCCAAATGTTTTCTACCTTTCAAAGACAGTTTTCGCTATTTAAGCAATATTTAATTTGTCGTGTGCAAAGGCTTTGGATTTGGACAAGTCCAAAATTTTGTCGTTTGGTGGAGAGGTAAGAGTAGGGAATATTATCTGTAAGTTATCCGATTCATGTACATAACCACGTATCACGATGTCTGATAAGTAGTCAGACTTAGCTCTTTACCAAACGACAAAGATGTAGACTGGTCCAAATTGAAAGCATTTGCAGACGACAGTTGAAATGTGAATCAAATGATGTAAATTGTCTTCGATAGGGTAGAAAACATTGTGGGAAAAGGAGAAAATGCTGGTTACCAGCATTTTTCCTTTTCCCACAATGTTTTCCAAAGGTTTTTTTCTCAGGGTCGTTAGAAGTCGGGATTGTGTGGTAACGGGTTAATACATTTTAGGCCCCCTTTACATGCACTTCAATTCTTTCTGCACTCCTGGGCCTTATTTTTTTTTCAATTAGGGGAAGAACTTTTTTAAGCTTAGTGAAAATGAATATCAGTCATTTAACCCCTCGGCTGCTAAGCGCGAACTCGGTGAGCTTTTGGGGACGGTGTAAATCGAGATCAGATTGCACAGAACGTGCAGTGTGATCTTGAGTTTACACTGTCCGATACTCTGAGATTTTCTCTGGCCAAAAGAAGCAATGATATCGTGATATTTTTTATTTTAGTATTTGCTGAGAATTTTTATTGAATTTATTCAACAGTTTAAGAGTCAAATAATTAGCCACTGTGGTAGCCTTCCAGTATGTCAAACAATCACTCATTCTTTGTAGACTTACCCGTCAGTTTTAAAGTCTTGTAAGCTAGCGAGCCGAACTACAAGCTGTTCTCTTGCTCATTCATTCTCTACAGTCGACTTGACTGCTCGCCTTGTGGAACGACACAAATGAAAAAAAGAAAACGCTGACAAAAGAAAAACGAGCAACTGCTCTTTTTTGCCACAATGTTGTCAAGTGTATGCTTGTAGTAAACTTTATAGTGCTTATTATTAACATTTTAGAAGGATAGTCGCAAGATAGTCTGCTGCAAATCTGTTTCAAGAAATAATGAGGTAAGTCATCTTCTCAGCCAGGGGTCCCGGATAGCTAAGCGGTTTGGGTGTCGGTTTGTAATCCAAAACTTCTGGGCTCAAGCCTCCCCAGCGGCGCTGATTGTCGCAGAAATGATTTTTTTTTTTCTGAAAAGGCACTGCACAGTCCCAAAACAAACAACAGGTGGACGTTTCGGTCGATGTTAAACGCTAGATACGTATATTTCAAAGCCCTATTAATTTGACAAATGTAACAAAACATGTACCTTGAATGAATGGGATGTAGACTGGTGCTTTGATTATTCCACTCTGATACTTTGACAAGAAATGCTGCTTTAATAAATCATGAAAAATCTCAAACTCTCGGTAACATCTCTTCACATACGTTGTTCTTTTATCCGACCAGAATATCTCTATTATGAACAGAAATTCGTTGCTCGGCCAGTATTTTATTTTCTGTTCTACAAACCCGGTAACACTGGCGTCTACGACGGAAATACTGGAGGCTGACACGGCTTCATACATCGTGATATGTTTAGAGTTTTTCAGCATTATCCGGTCAGATTAGTTTCAGTTCAACCTCAAAAAGTTTATTTAACAGCCACTTATATCAAGCAGCCAGTTACATTAAGCAACCACCACTTTCAGTTTCCAAATCCTAGTGAGTCCGTGTAAACAACCACAAAACTGCTGTGTTATCAAGCACTTGTGTAGAGCAGCTACTTGTATTTAACTGTACCAAACGACAAAATTTTAAACTCATCCAAATTCAAAGCATTTGCAGACGAAAATTTAAATGTGACTAAAATATTGAGATTTTTCTTGCAAAGACTAGAAAGCATTTTGGGAAAAGGAGTAAATGACTTCGCAAGATGGGTTACGTTTTGACGATGTACATTTTTTTTTCCCTAACTTTTCACAAAGCATGACTCAATCAACTTTTGAAAAGACAAACATATGGAAAAAAAAAAAAGTCACAAAATAACTTTACACAATAAAATCATTTCAGATTCACTACTATCGTGTACGTGTGTCGGGTCCGGTTAACTCTTTACGACACAACTAAATTTTAGACTGGTCCAACCTGAGAGCATTAGCAGACGAAAAATTAAATGCTGCTTAAACGGTGGTATTTGTCTCTAAAAGTGTAGAAAATATTGTGGGAAAAGGAGAAAATGCTGGTTACCAGCATTTTCTCCTTTTCCCACAATGTTTTCAAAGCCTTTTCTGTCCTTAAAACTCAGGAGTATGTAGTGAAATGTTAAGAAGATAACAGATAAAATACCGAGTTATCTGCATACCCACCCATGTACCAGTAATTTTTTTTTTTTTAATCTAACCATATTTGATATCAATTCGCATCGTTGTGCATCCCATAATAAATTGTGTAAATCAGCTGAATGATTCGATAATGATTGTTGCAATGCCAGACAACGATACTTAGATGCGCTCAAAAAAATTAACTGTAGCAAATCCGTGGAAAATAGGCTTGACACGTGTGATAAAAGGACGGTTTATAAGAAAGTTATTCAAAATAAAAAAAACCCCGATCATTTGAATATAAGAAATGTCGTGATATTGTTAACCTTAGACATGCCAAGCCTAAAGATTTCTGGCGATTATTCTGTAAAAATAAACAAAACGTGACGAGCCATATTGATCTAAAAACATTTTTCAACTGTTTTTCGTCATTACAAAACGAGTTATTGTCTGAAAATGACACCAAAGCATTCAATTTTAGTAAAAACTATAATTAGGTCTGAAGAACTGGATAAACCTTTAACTGTAGCAGAGATAAGTTCGGTCGTTCGTAATTTGAAGAGAAATAAATCTGTTGCAGGAGATAATCTTCTGAATGAATATTTTATCGAGTCCCTTGATATTTTGGGATCACATTTAGTGAATACGAGGGTTGTCCCAAAACTCCGTGACAAATTTTATAAAAGAGCCATTTTTAGCGTCAGGACATTCCATTTTACATATATCACCTATGAAGATGTTATTTAACTTTGTATTAAGTCTTCAGTAAAATAGTAGCATCAGTTTTACTTCAAATCTACATAATTAATAGGGAAGTGTCATTTACCGGCGCACGTTAATTTATCCTTATATGTATAGGTATGAACTCAAGTCATGCACAGATATTTTCAATATTTGATATTATGACTGCTAAATATCACATGGACATATTTTTCTGATACTTTGACATCATCACAGAATGCAGACATACAGTATACAAACAAAAAACGATTGGTAGAATATAGAAAATTTGAAATGACGACGTCAAGAAGATCGCGCGGCGTAGCAGACAATTATGAAATTTTGTGCCGATCTCGGCAATGACACTCTTCCAGACTATAAAACAAAGGGTGTCGTACTGAAGACGTTTCACATGCACTGCTCTACAATGGCATGGTAGGAAAAGACGCCAGGAAAAGGAGAAAGCACGAAATGAAAGGCTGATTTCTATCAATGAAGAATCATGTGATTTGGTGAAGAGGTGAAACTTCGCAGATCGGAGACTAACAGGCAAGAGATATCATTGTAAACCGCCATTTCAAGATCTTATATCCTCAGATTTTCTTTCAGGACAAACTGAACACGCCGGGCTTTTGTGCAATTTGGGTTCCATGTCTGCTATCTGGTTTGAAATTCATGGAGAGCACTTTGAAAAAGGCACGTAAACTTAACATTGATGTCGTCATTGACGTTTGACGTGCGCCGCAGTGTGCGTGGTTGTTGTGGTATTTAATTATAAGAAATATGTAAAATATAGTAAAAACCTGTATAAAGGGGAATAACTCGTACTCAGACTTTTTTGACTGCGTCGTTGGATTGAAACAAGGAGAAGTTATCTCCCCTATTCTGTTTTCCTTGTTTCTTGATGATCTAGAAATGTTTCTAAGATCTGATACTGAATGCGGTTTAAGCTTAGATGAAATATTATTGGTAATACCTCTTTTTGCAGACGACATGGTTATCTTTGGTAATTCTCCAAATGATCTCCAAGATAGGCTGGATCTGTTAAAAGTTTACTGTGATCGATGGGGGCTTTCTGTCAATACTGAAAAGACTAAAGTTATGGTTTTTCGAAAAAGAGGGGGTTTACATCCTAACGAACAATGGCATTACGGCCAAGATATTCTTAATGTTGTTGACAACTTTAACTATCTTGGAACAGTTTTTAGTTACACTGGTTCTTTTAGGGCAAATCAGGAGACGATTGTTGGAAAAGCCCACAAAGCGGTGAATGTCCTTTTCAACAAAATCAATAAATATGATATACAAGTCTCAGTTCTAATTCAATCATTCGACGCTTTTGTTGGTTCGATCCTGCATTACTCATGTGAAGTTTGGGGCTCAGGCAAGCTCAACGACATCGAAAAAGTTCATTTAAATTTTTGCAAACGTGTTCTTAATGTTAGAGGATCTACTAGCACGTTAGGTGTATATGGGGAGTTGGGGCGCTATTCCTTATTTATACATAGATATGGAAGAATGATAAAGTATTGGTGCAAATTAATACAAAGTAATAATTCAATTATCAAAGCTGTCTATACCTAAATGTATAATGAATGCACGACGACTAACAAGAGGAATTGGCTGTCAAATGTAAAGCCATTACTCGATAATTACGGTTTTTCTCAAATTTTCGTTAACACTTAAGCTGCTGAATCAATGAAACTCAAATTTCTACCCAATACTAAAAGCCCAAACATCGCAGTTTCAAAGTTGATTTCACCGGAAAGAAAATGCCGTATCGGACTGTGTAGATCAAAGATCAGACTGCACGTTCTGTGCAGTCTGATCTTGATCTACACTGTCCGCACAAGGTCAGTGGGTCGCGATCAGCAGCTTAAGGGTTAATCGGTACAACGTTAATTTAAAAATTTTTCATGTTTCATTTCGTAACCGAGCTATTGATGTTTTTAAACAGACGTGGTGTAACGAAATAATATTGCAAAGCTCGATGTGCACTTTTACATATTTCAAATCTTCGTTTGACTTTGAGTCGTATTTAGTTCGTCTTCCGAAAAGATTCGGAATTGTCTTATCAAAGCTGCGTCTTTCATCTCACCGCCTAAATATTGAAACCAGCCGCCATGGTAGTAACAGACTTGAACGGCATGAAAGAGTTTGTAATTTATGAACTAGAGAGGACATAGAGGACGAATTTCATTTCGTTCTGATATGTCCAGTCTATTTGCATTTTAGAAAGAAATACATTAAAAAATATTTTATGTTAGACCTAGTATGTACAAATTTATCGAACTGATGAATTCAAAAAATCCCATTACAATGAAAAAGCTAGGTCTGTATGTATATGAGGCTTTCTCCTTACGTAATGATTTGACTAATGTTTAACTCTTTGGGTGAAACTAAAAGTTTTTTTTTTTCCTCGAGGCTTATAAACATGCAGTTCTTATTAACCCTTTCCCAAGCGACAAATTTTGGACTGGTCCAAATTGAAAGAGTTTGCAGAAAACAGTTTTAAATTTGATGAAAATGGCAGAAAGTTATCAAAAAGGGTAGAAAACACTGTGGGAAAAGGAGAAATTGCTCGTTACGAGCAATTTCTCCTTTTCCCACAGTGTTTTCAAAAGACTTGTACTGCAGACACGTGAAAACCAGGGCTTGTTTGGGAAAGGGTTAACTGAATCTGTATTCATTGTTGTAACTGTATGAATTGGCTTTAGACAGCGAATCGCTTGGATCTAAGATCAGACTGCACATTTATGCGGTCTGGTCTTGATCTACATAGTCCGGAACATCTATCTAGGCTTATAAACACATAGTTCTTATCAAATGAATCTGTATTCCTTGTTTTAATTGTGTGGATTGGCTTTAGACAGCGAATGGCTTGGATCTAGGATCAGACTGCACATTTGTGCGGTCTGGTCTTGAGTCCGAAACATCTATCTAGGCTTATAAACACATAGTTCTTATCAACTGAATCTGTATTCCTTGTTGTAATTGTGTGAATTGGCTTTAGACAGCGAATCGCTTGGATCTAAGATCAGACTGCACATTTGTGCGGTCTGGTCTTGATCTACACAGTCCGGAACATCTATCTAGGCTTATAAACACATAGTTATCAACTGAAACTGTATTCCTTGTTGTAATTGTGTGAATTGGCTTAAGGCAGCGGACGGCTTGGATCTCGGATCAGATTACACATTTGTGCGATCTGATCTTGATCTACACAGTCCGCAACAGCTATCTAGGGTGACATCTTCGGATATTACCTGTAGGCCTGATAGTTTGAAAACTTACTTATGTCTAAATTAATTTCAGTTTCCATATACACGTAAGCTTTCTTATTACTTCCTGTATGATTTTGTAATTGTGTGGATTGGATTCAGACTGCGGACGGTTTAGATCTAGGATCAGACTGCACATATGTGCGTTTTGATCCTGATCTACACAGTCTGCAACAGCTATCCAATGTGACATCTTCAGATGCTGTGTAAAATTAAATGCTTATGTTTAAATTAATTTCAGTTTCCATTTATGCGTATGTTTCTTTACATAGGATTTTATTACCATCTGTGTGATTTTGTAATTGTGTGGTTTAGCTTCAGACAGCGAACGGTTTAGACCTAGGATCAGACTGCACATTTGTGCGGTCTGATTTTGATCTACAGTCTGCAACACCTATCTAGGGTGACAACTTCAGATATTACCAGTAGGCCTGATAGTTTGAAAACTTAAATGCTTACATTTAAATTAAAATCAGTTTACATATGTACGTATGTTTTTGTTCCATAGGATTTTATTACCTCCTGTATTATTTTGATATTGTGTGGATTGGCTTCAGACAGCGGACTGTTTAGATCTAGGATCAGACTACACATTTGTGCGACCTGATCTTGATCTACACAGTCTGCAACAGCTATCCGAGGTGTCATCTTCAGATATTTTGAAAACGTAAATGCTCATGTTTAAATTAAAATCAGTTTCCATATATACGTATGTGTTGTTACATAGGACTTTATTATCTATTGTATGATTTTGTAATTGTGTGGATTGGTTTCAGATAGCGGACGATTTAGATCTAAGATCAGACTGCACATTTGATCTACACAGTCTGCGACAGCTTGGTCATATTCACGAGTTTTCTAAATTTGAAACCAAATGGTTTAGCCCAACAAAAGTTGTCTTACTTTCTAAATCTAGAATAAGACTAAGAATGAAATTAAGAATAGTTGGTGAATACGGACCCGGACACATTTTTTAGATTATATATTTGACAAAGTTGGGTCGTATGCACTGGTAACCTGTTACCATTTCATACGGGCAGGGCACCATATAGTACCCTGCACAGGTCACTGGCACTCGAGGATGAGTGCTTTTGAAAACATCGTGGAGAAAGGTTTCATATATTCTTAGGAAAAATGCATTGCATCTTTTGGACCACGTTTAATTTGTCGTCTGCAAATGCTAGTCTAAAATTTTGCCGTCTGGTAAAAATTATTCGATTCGATATGGAGAGGATGATGTAATAATATCTGGAACATGCCTTGCTCCCCAAAATTTATTAAACTACTTTTTCACTCAGCCAAGAAAGGTGCGTCGCTTTTAAATGTACTTGACCTAAATTAGGGGGATAAAAGTTTTTTTTTCTTTTTAATCTCTACATTTCCTTTTAGACATCAAGCTCCAGTTGATGAAGACCGGCTGATGAAAGCTGTGTCGTATGTAGACAGGTCTATATATACTGTACATGTATATAGGATCCCTGATGCAGGTGACGGATAAAAATGCAGTTTCGAAATAATCGGCTTTTTAACCACAAGTTTATTAATTCCTTTTAGGAGTGGTGTTATTATATCATTCTATCAATTCATGTATGAAAAACACATGAGCATAATATCTTTAACCAAGTATCGATGGCCACGACAGGGCATTGCATGAATAGTAGGAAGTAAAATAGTTCCGATGACAGTAGGAGGTTCAACTTAACAGGTTAAAGTTACGTTAGTTACCAAACTTTAGAACGTCAACAATTTGCTGTTAGTATAAGATATCCTGACGGCTGATGGGCGCTATATTACAGGTACGCGGCTTGGTAATATACGAGTCATGCTCTGGCAAAAGGGGGCTTAATGCATCTCCGTAATGCATTATACCAACAGGACATCACCTAACTATGGATCTATAAACTCCATTTCGTCAAACAACCGACTAAATCATGAGGTAGAAATATCCCTTGACATGCAGAAAATTTAAAGATAGCGAAAAGTTTCGGCCAATGTCAGCCTGCGCGCATTGCGCAGGCTGACATGGGTCGATACTTTTCGCAAATGCATTAAGCCCCTTTTCACAGAGCATGGCTCATACGTATTTGTTTGGTCGACGGTGATAAGCCTTGCATGTATGTTGATATATAGTACATGCTCGTAAATACTGAATTACATCCACCTCTGTAGATCCTATACATAACATGAACGGTTTAAAATAACAATATCTGCCAAAAATAAACAAAGCGGGTTTTACAATGCATTTAAATTTAAATCATACCATTGAAAAGTATGGAAATTATTGTGAAGATGACAATCTGTAATTGTAGGGTCAGTTGAAGTGTTAGTCGCTGGCAGAGAAATTAATTTCAAAACTAGGTTAAAAGTTGCCAGGTCACTCTATCTTTTGTTTACTTTTTTCTTGATTTTATAATTCGTTTTCCTGCCAGCGACTAGCACTTGGATTGACCACACAATAACAGATTGTCACAATATTTTCCATACTTTTAAATGGTATGATTTACATTTAAATGCATTTTAACACTTTTATTGTTCTTTTGCAGCTATTGGGCCTTTAAAGTTAAATATAAAAAAGAACAAATGCAATGTTAAGAATAACAGATTAATTCAAATCGAGCTTTTGGTGATATTTTTATTGTCTTATATACGGCATAAGAAATTTACATTTTGTTTGACTTTGTCAGTTTACAAATACGGAGCTGTTCCGAGATACAAGTCTTTGCATAATTTCTGTAACAGCCTTATCATTTTGATCTCGTACATGCAATAACAAGAGGCATATTGCTATAATTATACATGAAACCCTCTAAGCTTTGGTCCTTTTCCTTTTTCTCTCAAAAGTTGTAATGTCAGTAACGCATAAAATCTAATTTTGGCGGTGTACATGTATAACCATTTACCAAACAGTCCTGACCCCAAGGAAAAAGGCTTTCGAAAAATATCGTGGGAAAAGGACAAAATACTGGTTAGAAGCATTTCTCCCTTTACTACAATGTTTTCAATTCTTTCAAAGCAAAAAAATCCCACTGGTTGAGCCATTGTTGTCTGCAAATACTTTGAGTTTGGACTAGTCTAAAATTTATGTTGCCTGGTAGTGTTAGAACAATGAAATAAATTATTGTCATTGATTCTTCTTCTGTACATCCAAACCAGTCACCGTGTATTTGGCTTTCCTCTGAAATTCCTCGCTGAATACAAAATATACCATCGGTTGTAAACAGCAAATCAGTTTCATGGAGAGGTGAGAAAACTCCACCCCTACGAAAGAGGAGAAAGGTCTGGCCCCACCTCTAATGTAATGAAAGACTCGTAAAGCATACGGTAGGCTACATACTGCTAATATTCCCAACAGAGCTGTGCAAATCTGAAAGGAAAATACCAAGAAATGCTAGCAATTCATAGAGAGAAACCAAAAACACTAGTTTGAAAAAAGTCAGATAAAATGAGTATCAGGATTTGCATGTGAGAGTTACATAAAAAAGGGTTCTGTTTTAACTCTTAGGCTGCTAAGTGCGACTCGAGGACCTTTTGCGGACAGTGTAGATCAAGATCAGACTGCAAAGAACGTGCAGTCTGATTTTGGATCTACACTGTCTGATAATGATATACTTTTCCCTCATATAATAACTTTGAAATTGCAGAAGTTAGTTTCCTTACTATCGTCTTGAAGTTTTCGTTTCATTTACTTAGCAGTTTACGGGTTAAACAGATAAAATACTAGAATAGATATATATTATTCGAATGCAAAACAAATACTGCTTCAGAAATGATTTAAAACGTTTTGAAAATACACATGGAATATCAAGTGCTGATTTTGCCGGTCTTGGGAGTCATATCATGATTTCATGCCAAACCCAATAAAATGATTTTTACTATTTATCAAAACAACAAAATTTTAGACTGTTCCAACCTGAACGCTTTTACAGACAACAACAACAACAAAAAAAAAATATTAAATGCAGTTTAAATGGAATTATCTTTGATAGAGTAAAAAACATTTCGGGAATAGGAAAAAATGCTGGTCATAGGCATTTTCTCCTTTTTTCTACAATGCTTTCAAAAGCCTTTCCCTGAGTGTCGTTAAAATATGGGATTGTTTGGTAAAGGATTAACCCTTTCCCAAACGACAAATTTTGGACTGGTCCAAATTCAAAGAGTTTGCAGACAACAATTCTAAATTTGATGAAAATGGCAGAAAGTTCTCAAAAAGGGTAGAAAACACTGTGGGAAAAGGAGAAATTGCTCGTTACGAGCAATTTCTCCTTTTCCCACGGTGTTTTCAAAGGCTTGTACTGCAGACACGTGAAAACCAGGGCTTGTTTGGGAAAGGGTTAATGTACAGCAAGTGCAACCTATTTGAAATCAGAAATCCACGTTGGTCAACACTGGGATGTAGTCCAGGAATGTACAATTACAATCTGATTAAAACAGTACATGTATTACCTTTACTAACTCTACATCTGATATAAGGGGGTGGAAGCTTTGTGTTTGCAAATCAGAATTTCTCCATCTAGCCATGCCCATAACAACAATAGCAGCCGTAATCATAACTCCAAAAAGAATAGAAGCTGTGACCAGATAGGGCAGTTCGTGTACAACTCTTCTGTTTAAATCAATACCACAACTTGTGCTTGTTTTCTCATATGTGTACCTACATAGATAGATGGATAGATTTAATTTTGAATGAGATATGTCATCAAATAGAAGTAGAAAAAATCGACAAAAAATAGGTAAATAAAATGTACGGTAAGGAACATCGCATCACAATCAAGAAAAGAAAGACAGAATCGTGTTACTGCTTGCCTCAACTAGGGATTGTACATACACAATCCCTGCCTCAACTGACAACGGCATTTTGGCAGTTATCTTGCTTCTAGGAAAGTATTATGCATTTCTCCTTTTGCCACCTATTTTCAAAAGAGTGGTCAAATGCAAGAGGAAAGTCGAATTAAGGTGTAATGAGTTAGCATTTATAATACCGGTATATGGTGAAAGAATGGAATTTTTCACACCTACCAAGTTTTCTGCATACATGTACATACCTGATACATTGCTGAACTCTTTACCAGACAACAAAACTTTTGACATGGTTATAGTGTTACCACTTGCAGATAAAAAATCAAATACCGCTCAAATCATGGGATTTGTACTTTAATGGATAGAAAAGATTATAGGAAAAGGAGAAAATGGTGGTTTCCACTAAGTTTCAAACAAAAACCTTTCTGCTCAAGGTCTTCAAAATATGGAATTATGTTGTATAGGGTTTGACTTGAAATAGGGCTTCAAATTTCGACTTTTCGTGCTATAAATAAAATAAAAGTTATCAAAAACTGAGACTTTATTCAGCAATTTCTACACAGAGATTTTAAAATCCACAGTACTTTTTCTTTCTAGTCCATCCAAATGAGCTACAGGATTAAACAAAAATAGGCAGGCAGGCAGGCTTACAGACAGGTAAGACAAGACAATACCTTTACATTAAAAAAAAAAAAAGAAAACCAGCCAAGATTATTAAACTTACCTTCCCCATCCGAAAAATGGTGCCACAGAAAACACTAAAGCATACAGCCATGAAGCCACTGACAGATGCATCATTTTATCCGACAACCATTGTTTATCTGCCAAAAGAAACTCATGAAAAATAAACCAACCTAAAGTTTCTTAAGTTGTGTTTAATGTCCCTCTCAACAACATATTAGTTATACACTACAGTGGCAGCTCACTTATTCATGTTTTTCTCTGATATGGTTTTACATTTGCAAGGACAGAGCTTTGTAATGCAGTATCAAGGACAATCCAACAAGAACAGCGCCTCCCACAGAGCGGAAACAGGTTTCCAGGTCACAAAACTGATGCCATAGCCACTGTGACACAGAGAACTGTATACATAAGGTGCAGTAGTGACCATTTGTATAGAGATTAATCTTATACACAGATCCCTAGGTATTTATAGTCCCTATCATCCTAAACTCTGAATCACATTTTCAATGTCCTATGGTATGATTCGAGCAAAGGTAACAAAACTCAAGGTCAGTTGAGGCTGGGATCGTATAAATTGTTATTACACTAGTCCAAAATCGATACTGCTCATCACGGAATTCAAACTTAAAACCCCTACAGTATGCAGTCAGTAAATGACTTCTTCAAGGTCCTGATGAATACCAGAGTACCTGCAGCTCTTTGATTATTGTCATTTGCGGCCGGTTTTCGTCCCACTGTTTTTGACAAGAGAGTGTTTCGAGCTTGGACTGATTGTCGTACATCATTTCTATTTAATCTACAAGTAGGGCAAATCAAGTGCTTTTGTAATTCTATAATATTCATATAAATTAATAAACAAGAAAATGAGAAATCGATCGTTTTTTACGTCGAATTCGAGAAAACTTACCTTTCGTAATTTTACGACGTTCTCCTTTGTAGAGAGTATCAATAGTTTTCCGGCTTGTATCTGCGCGAGATAAAAACTGGGCCCAGTATTAAGAGTAGTTTATTATACGAGCTTGCGCTGCTCACGCTTATTCTGCAGCCCTGTAGGCCTTGTGCGACTACTGCGCTTATTTTACAAGAAACAGCTAAAATCAAATGTTTTAATGTGCTAACCTATACAGTGAAAAATCGTGTTTGATAGTTTCTATACAAAAGTTTGATCTTAGAACACTTTAAATAATACAGAAAAGAAGCCATGTGCAGGTGATAATAACTTAACAACAAGAATATTGGACCGTACATACATTCTGGTTTCTTCACAACTGCTACAAAACACTCAAAGCAAACGAGGCAGGTAAAGTTAATTTCAGCAAACCCGAAGAGGAAGGCGTGAAACCCAGTATACCGACAGACACCATCACCGAATATAAACCTGAAATATCAATCAAATAAGGAAAAGAAAAAAGAAAAAAAAAAAAAAAAAAAAAAAAAAAATTGGATCGATCTATTTATCGATCGATCGATCGATCTGTCAATCAGTTCGGCATTCAGTCACTCAACTATATAAAACACTGAGTTAGTCGGTCAACCTATCAAGCATTAATCCATCCATTTATGTATGCAATAAGTCCAACTATCAATGGCCGTCTCATCAATCTATTATCCAATAAAACAATTGAAAGATTAATAATTGTATTTTAAGAGAGAGAGAGAGAGAGAAAACGATAAAAACAAAACCACCGCCGAAGACAACATGATGACAGGATGATGATTATGATGATGATGAGAACAGTAGAACTCACTTTCCCCTTAGTGCACTTGGACCAATCACTGCTATGATAGCCAGACTGAATATATTTACCAAGGCTAATTGCATATGAAAAAATAGCTTCCTTCCGTCCTTCCAAAACGTCTGAATGACAAGAATATTTGCCGCAACGCCCACAATGCCTGAAACATACAACAATGTAATGTAAATTATGATCCTTATGTGGAGTGAGTACTTGTATATATAAATTTTAAAGAAAGTCGATTTTTTTTCGTTTGTCAGTTAGACAGACAGACAGACAGGCAGACAGACAGGCAGGCAGGCAGACAGGCAGGCAAGCAGACAGATAGACAGACAGGTATGACAAGACAAGATGTATACAGGGACAGATAGAGTCGAAAAGAGAGAAAAACAATTTCCACTAGCAAACGGTTTACTTACCTACAATTGTATAAAGCGCGAAAAACAGCATCTGGTTTTCAATAGTGAATGATTCCATAGCGTAACCTTTTCAGTTGATTTTGTCTTCTTTCTTCTTTGTAACCTATCTTGACCTTCAGAAAGAAAAAAAATCAGTTGAATGTACCAGTGTTTAATAAGCTGAAAACGACTTGTAAAGATCGTAGATAGGCTTAAAAAATAATAAGGGACAAGGAATCGGGAAAAAGGAGTTGATTTGAAGAGAGAGAGAGAGTGTGTAAATTACATAAATCCTAAATGCACGGACAGAAACCAATAAATACCTTTCAAACGTTTTATTTTTCTTTGTCGTCCTTTTGTTTCCTCAGTATCCATGTATATATGTAAACTCACGTTAAAATAGGCTACAGAATTCTTCGAAGTGAAATTTCATACTGATCTAGAGGCTGTTTTCACGTATATCGTGAAATATAAGATAACACAGACGTTTTCCACAAATCATCTTAAAATCCTATAGTTGTCATGGCAACCGAAGTAACAAAGGCAACTATTGATTTTTGATAGTTGTTCATGTGGCATCTGCACACACAAAAAAGAGACTGTTGGGGAATTTTTCGGGATAGTAATTTTAACATTTAAAAAAAAGAGAGAAATAAGAAGACCCTTTTGCCACAAAATTAATCCACAGGTGGAAACACATAGTTCAAAATGGAGAAGAAGGCGATGCAGAACAAGATCAGACTGCCAGCTGCTGATCAGTCGGATTTCAGTGCTCATTTTGCAGTGTTTAACCCTTTACCACACAATCCCGACTTTTAACGACCCTGAGGAAAAAGCCTTTTGAAAACATTGAGGGAAAAGGAGAAAATGCTGGTAACCAGCATTTTCTCCTTTTCCCACAATGTTTTCTACTATTCCAAAAACAAATTTCAATTTTTGAGTAACATTTATTTTGTCGTCTGCTAAAGCTTTCAATTTGAACTGGCCTAAAATTTTGTCGTTTGGTATTAAAGAGTTAAACCAATGTTAAAACCATTTTCACTTGACTATGAACATCTGAAACATAGTTGACCGAGATGAAAAAATAGAGGGGCGGGGCGTTTTGACCGTCCGCCTCTAATATCAGAGGCTCTGCGTTCGAATCCTGTGATGAGAGGGTCCAACCCTTGAAAATAACTACAATACGGCGCAAGTGTTCTCATCTTAGTTTTCAAGAAGGATTAACCAAGAGGTATGATCAGATATGTAAAACTAGGTGTTACCATCAATGTGGAAAAAAAAGTGATAGTTATACACTAAGTAGCGGAATCAACGGGCCTATCGGGTTTAGGTATGTGTTCGCAGGTGAGATGATTGGATTGCACGAGTTATATTACGTATTTCTGTTCGATTGGCCGGTGTTCATCAGCGTTTCAGTACAAACACGGCGGCCAGTGCGTGTATCGCCCAATTCCTGGAGTTTAATTGCAGTTTTATGCACTACACTTTTCCCAAGTCACAGGCTGTTTCCCACACACACACACAAAAAAACTTTCGACATTGCCCTAGGTTTCGAGTGGAATAATTCCTCGCAAAGAATAAGAAAGGGTCATAAATTCAAATTCACAATCCCTAGCCCGATGCACTACCACTGCGATATTCACCAACCATTCTAATGAACATTCTTAGGCTTATTCTTAAGAATTTTCTATATTTGAAAGCAACATATCTTGTGATTTTGAGGAAGGGGTATGAATCGATTTGAGAGAGTCAGTCTCCATTGACATTTCTGTGGCATGTTTTCGCCCCTCCCCCACTATACCAAGAAGACCTTAGTAAAAGATTCATGAAACCATTCGTTTTGGCTGTATTAAATATTGTCAAATAAGAGCTAAGAACCGTATTTTTCGAGTATTCGTGGATAAAAACAAGACCAATATTAGAAATCCAAAATATCATTTTATTGAGGTCGACATGCTTGAAATCTTTTGAAATAAATCGAGGAAAATGGAGATAAAATAGAAAAGAAAAACATAAATAATTAAAAGATTCATCGCTATGAAAATTTCTTTATGTGTATTTTATTTACATGTTGACAAATCACCTGAAAAAAAAGTTAACACCTTCTAATGAACAATTTTATGTTTAAACTCATTAAACTCACTACTAAAGGACAAAATTTCAGTCTTGTCCATTTAAAAGCATTTGCAGACGACCAAATTCTGCTGAAATGATAGGATTTGCGTTTGCAAAGGTAGAAAACATTGTGGGAAAAAGAGAAAATTCTGGTAACCATAATTTTCTCATTTTCCACCATTTTTTTCAGCAGCCTTCTCTACCTGATTATTTGGTCAAGGGTTTGGGCAAGACATTCTGAAAATAAAAAGTAGGGCTATGCTCTGGAAAAAGGGTGTTTGATGCATCTGGTAAAGGTATCGACCTTTGTCAGCCTGCGCAGTAACTTTTTACTACATCATTGTTTTTGTAAATTTTCTGCTCGTCCAAGGACGGCTCAACTTCAAGATTCAGCCGGTTGCTAACCCTTTCCCAAACAAGCCCTGGTTTTCACGTGTCTGCAGTACAAGTCTTTTGAAAACACTGTGGGAAAAGGAGAAATTGCTCGTAACGAGCAATTTCTCCTTTTCCCACAGTGTTTTCTATCCTTTTTGAGAACTTTCTGCCATTGTCATCAAATTTAAAATTGTCGTCTGCAAACTCTTTCAATTTGGACCAGTCCAAAATTTGTCGTTTGGGAAAGGGTTAAACAAAATGGATCTTGTGGATCCATGATTATGTAATGACTAGCTTGCTATAATGCGTAACGGAGATGCACTAAACCCCCTTATGCGAGAGCATGGCTTATATGTATGTGGGGGGGGGGGGTGCTGTGGCAAAAGGCGGTTTGACACATCTCCGTGATACATTAAACCAAACAAGTCATCACATGATTCTGGGTCCATGAAATCCATTTTGTCTAACAACATACCATTCGGCATACCTCGGGTGATCCGGTGATCAAATCCCTCGGCTGTATCACGTAGCTTGATATGCACCTGCACGGTACATTTCGCACATCTCCGGAAGCACGCCCCTTAACCGTTATTGAAATTGTAAGGCTCCTCTTAAAAAAGAAAATATGAGTAAATTTTCTGTTGTTATCTTTCTAAGAATATTTCAGTCGGCAAACAGTTTGTACATTCAATTTTTAGCGTGGTTTATCAATTCCGTTGGGAGCTCTTTTCATAGGGTATGTCGGCGTGACGTCACTTCCCGTAGCAACAAGCGGACGCTATTTTCGGAGGTGAAAATGTTACATAGCAACCAGCTATTACTATAGGTTGATCGAGATTTTGATCGTGGTATAAGAACTATTTTTTGCGATCACAAACTATTGCGGACCAAGAATTTTGTTACAAATAGATTTAATATTATGTATGTAGAGTTGACTAATATCGGGGTAGAGGTAAAAACCACCCAGTCATAGTAGGTATGAGGGACCGGGCGCGAGGTGCGAAGTGTCAGCAGAAATTGCTTGTTACATTTTCCACCATATTTTCTAAAGCTTTTTTCCTCGCTCAAAGCTGGGATTGTGTGGTAAAGGTATAATTGCTCTAACGTGCTTGATCATTAATAATTGAGAATGAATTTTCATTACCGTCAGTGGCATTGCATAATAATAATAATAATAATAAATTCTTTATTTTCAGAAGGTAAATCATTAATATTACACATCAATGTAAAAATGATACATTAATTACGGCAATATTATTTCCAATGATGCCTTCTTTAACAATATTCATATAATTAATCAGTATAAAACAAATAATGTAATTACATGTAATAAAAGTTATACCTCAAAGACAGACATAAACGGAAGTGGGTATCTGCAATCTGTTCGAACATCTATAGATATTTTTGCTTCAAACTTTAGCAATTTTCAAAAAGAAATGATTTGATTTAACTTTTGAATGTGTTGATATTTTGAGAGTTTCTAATTTCTGTCGGTACTCGATTCCATATTTCCATACCGGAATAGCTAAAAGTCTTTTTGAGATAGTATGTATTGGGTTTATTATGTGAAATATCCCTTTTAGCTATTGACCGTAAAACATATGTATTATTTGATGAGAATGTTATAAGGTCAGAAATATAGGAAGGTGTTAGGTTGTTAATGGCTTTAAAAATTAATAAGCCTATAAAATATTTACATCGGACTGGAAATGCTAACCAATTCAGAGTTCTGAGCATTTCGTATGAAGATTTATCCCTGTGTTCATTTAACATGATTCTAGCTGCTCGTGTTTGTAATTTGGTAATTCTATGAATATCAACCGTGTTTGCTTTACTCCATATTACACAACCGTAGTCAAATATTGGTGTAATGTATGCGTTGTAGAACAACTGCTTAACATCAGGTGTAAGAAAATACTGAATCCTTTTCAAAAGAAATAACTTCGAAACAAGTTTCTTACATGTTTTGTCAATGTGTAATTTCCATGTTAAGTTTTTATCTATGTAAACCCCAAGAAGCTTTTGTGATTCAACATTTGTGATCCTGTTATTATTAACATACAGATTTAGATCTTCAATGCATGATAACTTTTGCATAATGCATTATTGATCTATCCATGGCTGAAAGTCATTTAATCTTTTTAATACATTCAATCCAGTGTTTCAACCACCTCAATGGTTGCCTTCAAAAACATTATGGGACAAAGAGAAAATGCTAACAGTGGTTCCTAGCAGCCAGCATTGTCATCTTTTTGCACAATGTCGTCTACCACTTCAAAAACAAAATACATGTAAATGTCATCAATTGATCAATATTTAGTTTACATGTGTGCAACTGCCTTTAACTGGCCAAGTGTAAAATACTGAAACCCACCCACCCCCTTAAAAAAGGGAGAATATAAAACCCCTTTATCGACATAGTGAAATGTTCAAATCCAAAAAACGAATTGTGGTAAGATAAAGTATTTATTTTTTTTCAATGTTACCCGTAATGGTTTCACACCTTGAACATCTAATTCCACTACAAGAAATGTGTAACTGATACAAAATGATATTTGTTTTGAAAAAAATATATATGTTAACAGTGTATATCCTTGACTGAATTGCTATGTCAAAGGTATTATGGCTTGAAGATAACAGTCAGGGTTCCATAAAACCCTGTGGTTGTAAAAAAAAATAACCAGTTAATCCTTTACCATATACAACCCAGTGTTTTGAGGTCCCTGAAAAAAAAAAAAAGGCCTTTTAAAACATCGTGGGAAAAGGAAGATGCTTACTATTCTCTTTTAGACAAATCACATTAGTTGAACCATATTATATTTATTATCTGCAAATTGATTAGTGGTAGAGGGTTAAGTAGCCTCTGAAAGTCAAAGGATGTTTCATTGTTTCACTAAATTTATCCAATAAACACCACATCATCACCCTCCTTTGATCTTTACCAGGGAGGGATATGCTGAGGGTCATAAATTACTCCTTATCACACAAGAAACTTAGAATGGTCTAAATTCAAAGCTTATCTAGACAGCATATTAAATAGAAGATGGTATTGATCTCTAGGAGCAGAAAACACTGAGGGAAAGAAGAAAATGCAGATTTCTAGTAAAATTAATGTTGCATTTGATAGACAATTTTCTCCTTTCCCAAATTTTCCTGCAAAAATTAGATCTACCATATGGCAATATTCTTGATAGACCTGTACAAACTGAAGGTACATGTATTTGGAGATGACGAATTAAGTGCAACACAAATGATGGAATTTGGATTGGGAAGGATAAAACATAGTGGGAAAAGGAGAAAATGCTGGTTACCAGCATTTTCTCTTTTCCCACAATGTTTTCCAAAGTTACTTTCCACAGTCACTGAAATATGGGATTGTTTGGTAAAAAGTTAAAAATTAAAACATTTGATAATACAAGTAATACAGGAAACAAGCATTTTCTCCATTTCCCACTATGTTTTCTCCCTTGTAACACGATCATTTTGAACCATATTGACCTTGTTATCTGCAAGGGTTTTCAAACTGGACAAGTTAAAGAAACAAAGCAAATGCTGGTAATCAGTATTTTCTTCATTTCCCAAAGTCTTTCTAACCCCAAACAGGACATTTCATCACTATTTGAGCCATATCTAATTTTTCGTCAGCAAGTGCTTTTGAGTTTTGACAAGTTTGAATTTTATTATTTCGGTCAATGTGGGTAAAAGAGAAAATGCAGATGACCAGCATTTTCTCCTTTTCCCACAATGTTTTTTTTTTAACTTTTACATAACTCATACCTTGAGCCAGTTTAACCCTTCACCACACAATTACGACTTTTTACGACCCTGATTGAGAAGACTTAAGAACACATTGTGAGAAAAGGAGAAAATGCCGGTGACCAGCATTTTCTCCTTTTTCCCACAATGTTTTCTATCCTATCAAGGTCAAATTTAATCATTTGACCAATGTTTAAAGTGTTGTTTGCAAACACTTTCAGTTTTTGACAAGTCGATACTTTTGTTGTGTGGTAACAGGGTTGGTTGGTTATTTCCGTTTATTTATCGTCGCTACCGGTTGCCCATCTGAGCGACGCCCCCAGAAGACGGTTACTTGTTACGGGGGATAGTGCAAGGATACAGGTCGAAACTACTGAGAGCTTCGCCTGGTTCTTTAACGTGCTCGGCGTATAGCACCGTCACACGGGACCTCGGTTTAATGTCTCATCCGAAAGACTATTAGTAATTTTTAGTTGGCCAGCCGGGGATACGAACCCACAATCTGTAGGACATTGTGTTCACGAGTCCTACGCTCTACCTACTGAGCTATATCGGCTGGTAATGTGGTAACAGGGATCGTAAATTACGTGTAATATACGATCCCTGGTGGTAAGGAGTTAACCCTTTACTCTATGCACAAATGGCAAAATTTTAGACGAAATTTAAAAAAGAAATGCTGGATAAAAGCATTTTCTATTTTTCCAAATGGCACTGCAGATTTTCGGCATATCTATCGCTTTTACGACGAATTTCGGTGTTAAAATATGACTCGTTCACTATCAAACACTACTAAAGATGACGTCTATTTTTACCTCCGCGTCGGTTACTATCACGTGATCAACGAAAGTGCCCGGATGTCCGTCATACCATATCGACAGATCGATAGAAGTGAATAACTTCACCCACTCGTCACAACTCGGCCGATTCCGTACCTACATCTAACCTCGTCTGTATAAAGGAGGCTTCCATTTTGAACTACCAATCACATGATCTTAAACATGGCGGCGCCCCTGTAGATCGCTTAGCAACGATATGAACAACCACGGAGAAGTTACTCACTTCTATCGATCTGTCGATGAAAGCTCCCAACGAAATTGATAAACTACGTTAAAAATTGAATGTACAAACTGTTTGCCGACTGAAATATTCTTAGAAAGAATAACGATAGAAAATTTACTCACGTTTTCTTTTTGAAGAGGAGGTTTACAATTTTAATAACGGTAAAGCGGTGTGCTTCCGGAGATGTGCGAAATGTACCGTGTAGGTGCATATCAAGCTACGTGATACAGCCGAGGGATTTGATCACCGGATCACCCGAGGTATGCCGAATGTAACTTCACCGTGGTTGTTCATGTCGTTGCTAGGCGATCTACAGGGGCGCCGCCATGTTTAAGATCATGTGATTGGTAGTTCAAAATGGAAGCCTCCTTTATACAGACGAGGTTAGATGTAGGTACGGAATCGGCCGAGTTGTGACGAGTGACAACATACTGAATCCTGAGGTAGAATGGTCTTTTGACATGCAGAAAGTTTACAAATAGCAAAAGTATCGACCGTGTAAGTCTGCGCGGACTGCGCATGCTGACCTGGGTTGATACTTCTTAGAGATGCAGCAAAACCCTCTTTTAACAGTGCATGGCTGACTTATAATCTGAAGTACAGTGTATCTAAGCACTGTATAAGTAATATGTATGCAATGTGTATGATCTTTAAACATGGTATAAATGTTCAATGAATGAAACATTTGTTGTAGTTTACATTTGGGCCGTGCTCTGGCAAAAGGGGGCTTAATGCATTTCCGTGATGCATCATATCAAGCAAGGTTTTACACAATTAATGATCCATAAAAACCATTCTGTCTAACAACGGACTGCATCATGGTGTAGACTGGTCCTTGGACATTTAGAAAATGGACCGATAGCGAAAAGTTTCGGCCCAGGTCAGCCTGCGCGGACTGCGCAGGCTGACCTGGACCGATACTTTTCGCAGATGCATTAAGCCCCCTTCTCACAGACCATGGCTCATTTATATATGTAGTCTTCTGGTGTAAAATACGGCCTCTCTCTCTCTCTCTCTGTATGTCTCTCTCTCTCCGTACCAATTTCCACAGTGGTTACATTTGGACTTTTCACAGGGGACGGAATTCTATTAAGGCATTATAGGCAACAGGTTCGTCGCTTTTCACCCACAAAAATTCTTTCTTCAAAAACACCCTGCACGAGCGACATGCAAATATTTTCTTTGCGGAAATAGAATAAATGCTTTTTTTTTTCCAAATGCATCTCTTGCGCTTTCTCTACCAAGAAATGTTGAACGACTTCTTCTTTTTTTCTTGTCCTTCGCCAAAAGAAGTCTCAGTCCTTGTCGTGAAACGATGTACTTTGGGTTTCCGTCTCCATACGTATGTCATTCTGTGACACTTTAAATATTTCTTTGTGCTCCATGACGCATTTATAGGCTGGAGGGTTCGGGCTATTTTCGGAGTAACATTTTACATTTGCGAATGCATTCTCGTGGACATTTTCTCCAGTAGAAGGCTCCTGCGTGATGTCTTCCGTCGCCTGCTCTATAAAAACCGGAAGTGAATTGTAAGAGGGCGGGGCGTATCGACTTTCAGCCTCTATTTGACTTTCTGACCTTTGATAATTGACAGGTCTGTCCTGACTTCCACTGTTTACAATCTCTGCTCCATTTGCAGATGCATAATTTTGTCTCTGGAAATAAAAACAGGAATCAAGTTTTCATGAAACCAAACTCATTTAGGAGTCATTTTATCATTGTTCGCATAAGCATTCATGACATATTATTCCAGTTATCTATCTATCTTTCATTGGATCATGTGAATGGTGCTGGTCAACATACCAAGTCGTACCTTGTTTGAATCGTATAACTATATGAAAGCTGAATTGCATAGGAACACAAGAATAGAAATCAACGAGAATTGCACGAACGAGTTTAGCTAGTAACTGTATATATAATATGTTTTTTTTTAAACTACCAAATGGTGGGTGATAATCTGAGCAGAAAGCTTTGGACTCTTTATCATATCGTAGATGACGACTCAGGGTACATAAATTGGGAGTGTTGTCGCGACATAAATTAGTTGTTGAAAAGCGATTGTACTCGTAAACACCAAAATAACAGACGCATAATCGAAAAATTTTAGAAGGCCTATGCAGCGCAACAGTTTTCCATACCTACCCGTCTTTTCCGTCTGATACGGTAACATCTACATAACAGAAACGCTCCGATGATCACCAACACTATCGACACAGATAGAGCAATAACAGAGGCCAAGAGGACCGGATGGGAACTGTCTTCTACTTTTTGTGGTGTAGATATGGGACAGTCTGAATTGTCCCCACATGGATTGTAACCGTTACAGGACAGCTCTCCCATAATGCATCGACCGTTCGCGCATGGATACTCGTACGATCGGCAAATTCCTGATAAAATAGAATAGTAAAATCTTCGAGCTTACGATTTTTTTCTATGCGTTGGTGCAAAGCCCATTCTTCCCGACCCCACCTCAAATATTTGAATTATTTTTTAGTTTCTCCCACAAAAACGTCTTTTTTCGAGCGTAAAAGTCTTTAACATAATATGTTGCACCTCCCAAAAATTACAACCTTCTTATCCACTTCACGGTGGCCAGACCACTACATCATTTGTTCCAAGATTATTTCTTGTTTAGTGGGGGTATCTGGCTTGGTTAGCCCATTGCACCAGTCACATTGTCGTTTTCAAGGTTAGGGATTTCCCCGGGGATAGTGCAAAAAGGAGGTTCAGGTCCCTTTGTTTCAGACTATACTTGCAGTATGACCTGTTTAGTTGAAAGCATAATCATTTTTTTGAAATCGTGCAAATGATAACACTAGCACTTCAAGTACGGGTGATTTTCTGCACGTAAAGAAATGAAAAATGTCTTTTTACTTAATGAAACCACAAAAAAAAGAGCATTACAAAACACCCTGTGCACTAATATAAGTATAAACCGTCACCATCGTGGAAAGCCGTAATTTTTGAGTCATGCTCTGTGAAGAGGGGGTTTAATGTACGTAGATTCGCAAAAAGTATCGATTCATGTCAGTCTGCACAGTCTGCACAGGCTGACATGGGTCGAAACTTTTTTGCTATTTGTAAATTTTTTCAGCATGTCCAAGGACATACTACCTCATGCTACAGACTGTGGAAGGATGAAATGGACTCTATGGATACCTAATTAACTCTTTCACGACTAATGACGACTTTTGCGGATGGTGTAGATCAAGATCAGACTGCACAGAACGTGCAGTCTGATCTCTGATCTACACCATCCGCTACCTGATGCTAGACTATGGCGCAATTCATATTCAGTAGCAGTGGGAATCTTCTTTTAGACCTCGAAAAAAAGTGGAATTTCTTGAATCAGTACTGAAAGAGTTAAATGATGGCTTGCTCGGTATAGTGCATCACAGAGATGCATTAAACATCTTTTTGTCAGAGCATGGCCCACATAAGTATGGAAAGTTACCATCGTGGAAAGCTGTTATGTATAGTTTCAACTTGTCATCGTGGAGGCGGTTGCCTTGTAGACGTATAGTAAGGTATTTGTCGGAGGTAACAAATGACCTGTACATGACAGCGTCTCGGTGGTATCCACATATTTGCTTTGGAAGACCTGGTAACATATGACAAGACAAAGTAGAACATAAATCTTCTCATCTTTTTTTTAAAGAGTAAAAAAATCGTTTGATTCATTTTAGTGTATCATAAAAATTGGTTATTTCAGCAAATGTATAGTTGAAATCGGGTATAAACAAGTCTGAGTATAGATTTTTGTTTTTTTAATTCAGTGGACATTCCTCTGTGTTGGACATCTCATTAGAACAGACTATTGACGTAATCTGAGTTAGAGCAAATAACATGTGAAGATATTGTTCAATAAAGATTTCTTTCAAACTAGAATGGAAATAGCTTATGATCTATCAACGCTATGTTTGACAGTGGAGAAAGTCGGTTTTGGGACTGCATTTTGTAAAATATATTTTACAAACCATTCTTGATTCCATTCTAATTCTAAATTCCGTAACTAGCTTTCTGATTGGGCGAATACAAAACGTCTTAAACAATGAGATGGCTAGTTTTGATGTTCAACATTAGAACATCTACATTTGTTGTTGAATAAGAGTGTTGAAATATCATCAAAGGATATATATATATATATATTTTTTTTTTTTTGGGGGGGGGGGAATCAGAAAACTAGAAATGTACAATCAAAACACGACTTTACTACTTTAACTCTTTACCAGACGACAGAATTTTAGACACGTCCAAATTGAAAGCATTTGCAGACGACAACAAAAATGTGACTCAAAAACTGAAATTTGTTTGGGAAGGGTAGAAAACATTGTTACATGGTTACGAGCATTTTCTCCTTTTCCCACAATATTTTCAAAAGGCCACTTTCCCAGAGTCGTAAAAACAAGGGATTGTTTGGCAAAGAGTTAAAAGTAACAATACAGACGATTACAGTGACTTATTCATGAGTACTGTTCTAAGAGAACATATGTATACCTATATTTAACCTCGTACAAACAAAAGACAATTCTTTTCTTCATCTTCAAAGAAATAGAAATAATAATGTAAGAACCGAGGGGACAAGTGTCATACCTTCCAAATTATCCACTTCATTCAATCCATCAAGCAGTACCAGTGAAGACTCCGAACAGTTGCGACTGATGCTGAACTCTTCAAAGCGTACCATTAGTTTATTTAAAAAATCCCATGATTCCACTGTAATGTCACATGACCCAAGAGGATTGTATGGAGGCCCAGACAGACCGTTTCCAAAGCTTTTGGTGTTTTGAACAGATGAAAAAGTTAGTTCCGCTGTATAGATACTTTTCCATTTCAGGTTGATGTAAGCTCCACAGGTGGATGGTATACTATCTGTGAACAAATATACAAAAACAACCTGTAACGAATGAAGAATTTTCCGAATAGAAAACCGCTGCATCTGATCTAAAATTGTAGTAGTAGTAGTGCATTAAAATCTGTATTCACGATAAAGGCGGGGTATCAAGTTTACCAACATATACAATGCCAGTTCGACTGTTATCCTCAATCGATCACATTTCTCCTTTAACCCTTTCCCAAACGACAAATTTTGGACTGGTCCAAATTGAAAGAGTTTGCAGACGACAATTTTAAATTTGATGAAAGTTTTCAAAAAGGGTAGAAAACACTGTGGGAAAAGGAGAAATTGCTCGTTACGAGCAATTTCTCCTTTTCCCACAGTGTTTTCAAAAGACTTGTACTGCAGACACGTGAAAACCAGGGATTGTTTGGGAAAGTGTTAATTCCCTCTGTTTTCTCATGATTTTTTTTATAGTATATCTCTTCTAACAACAACAGCAACAATATATTCATTGGCATCCTCACCATTTTATTATTTTTTTAACCAATATCATAACAACAATATTGAGAATGACCGTAAATTCAACATGTTAACTCTCTAGGCCTACCAGACGACAGAAGTTAAAGCTTAACCAGCTTTGAAGCATTTGCAGACGACAAATTATTGTGATTCAAATGCTGAGATTTGTCTTTGAAAGGGTAAAAAAATTTGTGGGAAAAAAAAGGAGAAAATGCTGGTGACCATGCATGGATAGAGGAACTGGTCACTTTAATTCAATTTAAATACTGTTGAAAACAGCCAAACAGAACCAAAAAAGGTTATGGCTAAAAAGGCTTTTCAAAAATTTTGTTTGTTTGCTGGTTCAATCATTATTCAGTTATAACGCGGCGACCTGTGCATCTATTTATGCTTTCGTGGAATTTCTTCAACCAGTAATTCTCACAACATTCTTTCTCAGCCACGGGCTGTTCCCACGTACAGCCATTGTCAAAACAACGATCACGGTGAGAGAGGAATGAATCTTGTCGCAACGACTATAATCAATCCTAGGAAATAAATTGGCCGAGATGGGGTTTAGAACCAAGGACCCTTGTGGTCCCAAGCCCTGTACGTTACCGACTGCGCTACCTGGCTCGGCTTTATAATTTATATGCTTTGTAAGTACAGTTGTATGCTTGTACTCTCTTAAAACTGAGAGTGACTCACAAGCCAAACGAGTGACATTTGTCAATACTAGTATCACAGTAGTATCTACATGTTGAATTTCTTATTTTGTACCTTTACAAAACAATCCCGAAATTTAATGACCCAATGGCAGAAAGCCTTTGATAAAATTCATAACCAGCATTTTCTCCTTTTCCAGCAGCGTTTTTTTTTTTTTTTTTTTCCTTAACGAAATCTAAGACAAATTCTCTCATATGAGCCAGCTCTAGTTTGTTTGCAAATGCTTTCCTTATAGACGAGTCTAAAATTTTGTCGTTTGTTTAAGACTTAAACTGCGGACTACTACCACTGAAGTAGCTATTATGAGGGAACGGGTCTAGTTAGCTACGGGCCTATGTGTCTCGCTCTAAATACTTGTCAGAAAACAAACTTGCATCATTGTTTACTATGATTGAATACTTGTTTGTGCGAAATAACTCGTATGATTTATCAAGTCATGCCTGACATCCTTTCAGAGCGATTGTATGTATCCCTTGCAAACGGCGTAGATCAAGATCAGAAAGAACGAATAATCAAATTATTACACTCCCTTTTGGACCTGACGTTTACAAAGATTAATTGTAGAGAGGTAAACAGTTCCTTCGTTTGTATCCGAGTAGTATTTCAAACTTACCTTCTTTAAAGCGAAAGAGTTAACCCTACCATCAAGTGAATACCTTTTGACAAACATTTAGAAAGCTTAAGTAAATCACGTAAATTTCTCAAATCAAACTGATCAGTTTCTAAAGGCCTATCTCAAAAAATAGAGACCATATAATTCGAGATCAGACTGCACGTTTCCTGGACTTCGTTCAAAAGCAACTTGTGTCGCGTGCTCTTAGCTTTTTTATTTTTTTTAACTACTGTTTGCTGCACGTCAGAGAGAGAGAGAGAGAGTATCGTTTGAAAATCACGTAATCTTGGACGGGTTTGAAATAAAACAAGCCTCACTTACATGAAGTCATTTGAAACTCCGACATAGTCTTATTTAACACGTAAAAGAGAAGAGACAGTTTAATAAACATTGTGAAACTCCCGTTTTGAACCATAGTTTAAACTAAACTAAGATAAATTGTTGTAAAGAAAATCCAAAATTAAAGAAATATTGATCCGGTCTTTATCGGTCCGCGTCAGAAGATCAAATACACAGGAGGTGTGCAAAACAAAATTAACCTTTACCCCTTTGTTAGAGGCCAGTTCATGGGCTTCTGCAGACAACGTAGATTAAGATCTGAATGCACGAAAACCGCAATCTGATCTTGGATCTGCATTGCCAAATGCTTTGTGAGATTATCTTACGAAATCACCCAGAATATTTTTCTATTGAGTAGCCACATATTCAAAACTGGAATTGTTCATTTCGTTTAACCCTTTAACCGTCCCGGGTTACTTCCATCTTTTTTTTTTCGCGGACAGCGTAGATCAAAGCAGACTGCATAAAATGCTCAGTCAAGTCTTGGAAGATCATCGTCCTAAAAGTAACTTACTTCTACAAAAACGTCTGCATTGGCATTGGGAGTAGTCCTATAGATTAACCCATATCCTGCTAAATAATGAAACCTTTAAGTCGATAGTAAAAACCAAGATTTTGCTATTTAAAAGGTATTCTAGGGGGAAAGATATCACTTTATCGGATAGTATAGATCCAAGGTCAGACTGCACGTTCTGTGCAGTCTGATCTTGATCTACACTGTCCGCAAAAGGTCCTAGCGCCGCGCCTAGCAGCCTGAGAGTTTAGGCCTCGTAAAAGGACGTAGGCGAAAGCGTTAAATCTAGATCAAGGTAAAATCAAATGGATCGAGTTGTAAAGCAGTCACTTTATCCGAGGTATTTTGAAATGTGAAGGTTTTTTATGTAAATTAACCCTTTTAATCTTACTACTGCATTAAAAGTCGTTTTTAGTTCTTCACCTTTTCAACGACACAGGCGAAAAGAAGTCTCTTGCAGACGGCATAGATCAAGATCAGACTGCACAGAACGTGCAGTCTGATCTTGAATCTATACCGTCCGATCGTTTAGTCAAGCCTACATGATAAAATCCTTTCTGTTCGTCGATTGTATTTTTAGCCATAAAAAAGGCCGAGTTTACATGAACCGTGCTCTGTCAAAAGGGGGTTTAATGCATCTCCGTGATGCATGATACCAAACAGGTCATCACATAATTATGGATGCATGAAAATCTACTTAGTTTAACAATCAACTGGAGATATCTAATGGTCCTTTGTCATGCAGAAAATTTACAAATAGCAACAGGCTTCGACTTACGTCAGCCCGCGCAATATAAGGCTGCACAGGCCGACAAGGGTCGATACTTTTTTGTAAATGCATTAAGCCCCCTTTTCATAGAGCATGGCTTGTATATAGAGTTTAAGCAACAATGGAAAATAAGCAAAATGCAAGACAAATTTATGTTGTGTTCAACGCCTGTTGTTTACTTTAAGGGATCCTGCGTGGCTCAGTTGTAGTGTAGGATACGTAACCTGGATGTCACGGGTTCGATCCTCGCTAGAAACACATGTCTTTTCGTGGAAGTGTTCTTTGGCAAGACGCTTCAGAGCCCTATCCTAGTACTGCTCAAACCAAGAACATGCATGTATATAATGTTAGCTGCCACCGTGACATAGCTGCAAAAATGTTGAAAACCGCGTAGAATATTCAATCATTCAGTTTATAAAACCGTTTTTCCAACACAGGTACAATCCCAACTGTACAAGATCTTGTCTGAACGCTTTACCCCTTGGAGGCCAGCATTTTCTCCGTTTCCCACAATGTTTTCTACCTATTCAAGACATATTTCATAATTTGAACCACTCTTAATTTGTTCTCGGCTTGTGCTTTCAGCTTGATCAAGTGTTCAATTCTGTTGTTTGAGAAAGGGTTAACTTTAACCTCGTTGATGCAGTAGCTAGCACAACCCTTTTATACGAATATATTTCCGAATATTTCAATAGAGCAGATCAAGGAAACGCTGCGACAAAATGAGAGATTGCTCAATGATCTCTTATTCTTTTTGTCACAATGTTTTAAAAGGCATTCACTAAAACAGAGGGTAACGCTAGAGCAGTAAGTGTTTAAAACCCTTTATCACACATATCCGAGTTTTAACGACACTGAGGAAGGAGTTTTTTTCGAAAACATTGTGGGAAAAGGAGAAAATGCTGGTAACCAGCATTTTCTCCTTTTCTCACACTGTTTTCCACACATTCAAAGACATATTCCACCACCTGAGCTGCATCTAAAATGTCATCTGCGCATGATTTCAATTTGGACAAGTCTAAGATTTTGTCGTGTGATAAAGGGTTAACATGAAAGGATATACGGATAGGGTAATTTCCATATATTGCTTTTTAGATTACCAAAGCTACTTTTAAAGCGGCATGCAACCAGATTTCGTTTCACAAATTTTTGAGAAAATCTTAACAAACCTGATAATTTTATGTTCGCCTGCAAAGATGGGCTTAAAACCCAAGATAAAGTGGGACATACATGAAGACAACCTACGGATTATTGGGGGTGGGAGAAAACCCTGTAAAATTTCTTATTCCGTTCGTTAACCCTTTCATGGAAGACAGACACTTTAGCTAACAGAACGTGCAGTCTTATCTCGGCTCTTTATCGTCCGCTTGTTTGGTAAAGCCTATAAAATAAACATCTTTATAAGTTTCAGTGGATTGTATTTAAAGACATCGAAAGAGGTCGAGTTCATGAGCCATGCTCTGTGAAAATGGGGTTAAATGCGTCTCCGTGACCCATGATATCAATCGAGCCATCACATATAGATCCATCATGGCCATTTTTTAACAACCGACTGAATCATAAGGTAGCTGGTCCTTTGACATACAGAAAATTGACCAATAGCGAAAAGTTTAGGCCCAGGTCCACCTGCATGAACTGCGCAGGCTGACCTGGGTCGATACTTTTCGGAGATGCATTATGCCCCCTTTTCAAAGAGCATGGTTCATATATTTTGCGCTGCAAGGATAAGGGTTCCTGGGTTAGCCATTATTATAGAACCAGGGATATTGAGCGAGGCATGATTGCTGGATCATGGTTTTGATGGTCGTCGATTCGAATTCCAGTAATTGCAGTCAGTTTTTGTGTCCCCGGCCTCGCCTACCACATACACACACTTGGAGTCAATCATGTCCTAAAAATTTTTTCATTACCAAATACCAACTCCATCCTAAATGATTTTTTCTCAAGGCCAAGTTTTATGCGGCTTTAATTTCTTTAGCCATCTCTGGACGGCTGAAATTTGTAATCCGACACTGCTGCGATAAAACACTGACGCGAATAAGATTCTTAAAGGCCCACTAGCGGCCAAAAGTAAATAATGCTGGGGTCAAATTGGAGGCAAATTGAATTTATACCCTTTAAAAAGTATGGGTTTTATTATAAGTCTGTAACAGTTAAATTCGGTGACAGTATATTTCATTTCTAAAACTAAAGCTGCCAATTTTGACTGACCGTACTTAAGCACATTGCCAGATTCACAGTAATGCCCATACTTTTGAATGATGTGCATTTAATTTGCCTAAAACTTTACTCCCGTATTGTTTACTTTCGACCGCTAGTGGGCCTTTAACTCATCGTCTCAAATATCAAAACCCTTCACCAAACAACAAAAGTTGAAAGCATTCACATACAACAAAATAAAAGTGACTCACAAATTGAAATTTGATTTCGGAAGGGTAGAAAACATTTTGGGAAAAGGAGAAAAAGCTGGTTACCAGCATTTTCTCCTTTCCCCACAATGTTTTCAAAAACCATTTTCACCAGGGTCGTTAAAAGTCATGATTGTTTGGTAAATGGTTGAGTACTTGCTTATAAAATTTGAATCTGACTGGCAAATTCGATTTCGAGATCTTTATCGTAGAACATTGGCGGACCATGGATGGAAAACGACAACAAAAGTTTATCTTGAGCAACACGTGCTCAGCTGAACTAAAACAAATGAAGAAAACATTTTAGCTACTTTTATTTAAAGTACATGTGTATAATGAAGTAAAAAAGTATGAACAACGAAAACTGTAACGATAAATTTCTGACTGCGAAAAACAGCAACTCCTTTCAGACGAGTCTGACCATGTGATTGTTATTGATTAGTGTAGAACAATGCATCGTTCGCGATGTTTCGTGAGATTTGATTCATAATTCAGCCATGCTCTGTGAAAAGGGGACTTAATGCATCTGCAAAAAGAAACGATCCAGATCAGCCTGCGCAGGCTGACCTGGATCGAAAATTTATGCCATTCGTCAATTTTCTGCATGTCAGTTCTATACACAGTATGATCAGGATATTTCCAGGTTAACCCTTTCCCAAACAAGCCCTGGTTTTCACGTGTCTGCAGCACAAGTCTTTTGAAAACACTGTGGGAAAAGGAGAAATTGCTCGTAACGAGCAATTTCTCCTTTTCCCCCAGTGTTTTCTACCCTTTTTGAGACCTTTCTGCCATTTTCATCAAATTTAAAATTGTCGTCTGCAAACTCTTTCAATTTGGACCAGTCCAAAATTTGTCGTTTGGGAAAGGGTTAATGTCGGGTTTTACTTACTTGCCAACGGTGCAGAACTCACCAAGTGACAGAATTCACTTTCAACCCTTTACCAGATGACAAAATGTTACACTTGCTGAATTTGAAGGACCGACAGACGACAAATTTGATGCGACTCTGAATTTGAAAGGATTGGCAGACCACTATATTGATGTGGTTCAAATGATGAGATTTGTCTTTGAATGGGATGAAAATATTGTGGGAAAGGAGAAAATGCTGGTTAACAGCATTTTCTCCTCCCCCCCCCCCCCCACATTGTTTTCTAAAGTCTTCTTTCTCCCTGTCGTTAAAACATGGGATTGTTTGTTAAAGGGTCAAAGTGTTCAGTAAATAAAATGGATATCGAAAGTCGGTATATACGACTTGAACCTTGCAATTTCATTGCTTTTTCCTGCAAGAACACGTTACAAGGTAGCAGGCAGTGTGGCATAAAAAATCAGATTGCATGCTCTTTGCCGTCTGATCTTGACCATCACTGTCCAATAAAGGAACAAAAGTTTTGTTTGCACTTAGACTTACACAGTATAGGGCTCCAGATAAGAGGGAGTGATGGTATTCAAAATCTATTATTGCTCTTCCAAACCCTATGTTGTGGGTACTCATCAGAATCGTCTCAATGAGACGATTCTAGAGACGATTCTAATGAGTACCCATACCATAGGGTTTAGTGGAGAATAATTAATAGTTTCAATTCTATGATCAAAATTAACTCCCTCTATCTGGAGCTCTGAAAATGTGAATTTATAATTAATTTTATAACAAAAGAGGGCCATGATGGCCCTGGATCGCTCACCCGAGTCATTAGGCGAAATTTCATTCCAGGGTCATAATGACCCAATTTAAAACTCATCTGAGATATTATTAAGACAAACATTCTGACCAATTGTCAGGTCAATTGAGCTAAAGATGTGGCCTCCAGAGTGTCCAAAATGTCTTTCTTCAATTTGACCTAGTGACCTAGTTTATGACCCTATGTGACCATATTTCAAACCGATCCGAACATCAAAACAAATTTGTTGACCAAGGTTCAGGTGAACTGGACAAGAACTGTTACCTCTACATATATTTCTGTAATGTGACCTAGTGACCTAGATTATGACCTTATGTGACCCAATTTCAAATCCATTTAAGATATCATCAAGTCAAACATGCTGACAAATTTTCAGGTGAGTTGAGCAAAAACTGTGGCCTCTACAGTGCCCACAATACATTTCTTTAATTTGACCCAGTGACCTAGTTTATGACCCTATGAGACCCAATTTCTGGTTGATCCGAGATATCATCAAGTCAAATATGTAGACCAATTTTCAGGTCAATTTAGCTAGAATTGTGGCCTCTAGAGTGCCCACAAGGTATTTCTTCAATGTGACCCAATGACATTGTTTATGACCCTATGTGACCCAATTTTGAACTCCTCTGAGATATCATCAAGACAAAAAATGTGGCCTCTAGAGTGCCCACAAGGTATTTCTTTAATTTGACCTAGTGACCTACTTTATGACCCCAGATAACCCAATTTCAATCTCATCCAAGATTTAATTAAGGCAAACATTCTGATAAATTTTCAAGTCAATTGAGCAAAAATTGTGGCCTCTAAAATGCCCACAAGGTATTGCTTTAACTTGACCCCAGCCACCAGAGCCATGTTTCTTGACGGATCAAAATTTCGCGAACAGTTTTTGAAAAGGGTCACCCAAGGAACATCTCTGTGAAATTATTTCAAAATCTGACCAACCGTTTCAGAGAAGAAGAATTTTTAAGAATTTCTTCATTTCCGTATAGTGCAAGTAGCCTCCATTCACCAGAGCCATGTTTCTTGACGGATCAAAATTTCGCGAACAGTTTTTGAAAAGGGTCACCCAAGGAACATCTCTGTGAAATTATTTCAAAATCTGACCAGCCGTTTCAGAGAAGAAGAATTTTTAAGAATTTCTTCATATCCGTATAGTGCAAGTAGCCCCCATTCACCAGAGCCATGTTTCTTCACGGATCAAAATTTCGCGAACAACTTTTGAAAAGAGTCACCCAAGGAACATCTCTGTTAAATTGTTTCAAAATCTGACCAGCGGTTTCAGAGAAGAATAATTTTTAAGAATTTCTTCATACACGTATAGTGCAAGTAGCCCCCATTCACCAGAGCCATGTTTCTTGACGGATCAAAATTTCGCGAACAGCTTTTGAAAAGGGTCACCCAAGGAACATTCTTGTGAATTTATTTCAAAATCTGACCAGCGGTTCCAGAGAAGAAGAACTTTTAAGAATTTCTTCATAGCAGTATACATGTAGTGCAAGTAGCCCCCTGTCACCAGAGCCATGTTTCTTCACGGATCAAAATTTCGCGAACACTGTTTGAAAAGGGTCACCCAAGGAACATCTCTGTGAAATTATTTCAAAATCTGACCAGCCGTTTCAGAGAAGAAGAATTTTTAAGAATTTCTTCATTTCCGTATAGTGCAAGTAGCCTCCATTCACCAGAGCCATGCTTCTTGACGGATCAAAATTTCGCGAACAGTTTTTGAAAAGGGTCACCCAAGGAACATCTCTGTGAAATTATTTTAAAATCTGACCAGCGGTTTCAGAGAAGAAGAATTTTTAAGAATTTCTTCATATCCATATAGTGCAAGTAGCCCCCATTCACCAGAGCCATGTTTTTCGACATATCAAAATTTCGCGAACAATGCTTGAAAAGGGTCACCCAAGGAACATTCCTGTGAAATTATTTCAAAATCTGACATGCGGTTTAAGAGGAGAAGATTTTTAAAGAATTTCTTAGAAAATTCCATTTCGTTGCCATGGCAACCAGAGTTTTTGATGGAATCAAATTTTGTGAACAGTTTTTAAAGAGGACCTCCTAAGGAACATTCCTGCCAAGTTTGGTCCAAATTGGCCCAGTGGTTTAGGAGGAGATGATGTTTAAAGAATTGTTGACGACGCACGACGGACACCGGGTGATCCTAAAAGCTCCCCTTGAGCACGTTGTGCTCAGGTGAGCTAATAAAAGGAGAGTAAAATTTGGAGAATCTTACCTGCTCGGATTCTTGCACATTGCTACAATTTTGCAGCCTACGATATGCTCAAAATGAAACATTCTCATAAAAACAAAACGAAAAGAACAAACGAGTAAACTCTGTAACAAACGACAAAATATTGGACATGTCCAAATTGAAAGCAATTGCAGACCACACATTAAATGTGGCACAGGTAATGGTATTCACCAAAAGAAAGAAAAACATGAGGGAGAAGGAGAAAATGCTGTCTACAAGTATTTTCTCCTCTCACAACGTTTTCAAAAGCCTTCTTCCTCACGGCTGTTTAAAACAGGAGATCGTTTGGTAAAGGGTTATAAGCCATAGCTAAAACTTAAAGGGGAAAACCTTTCCTATTCTCATTTCCTTTGAAACAAAATTTTCAACAGACAACTTTGAAAATATATATAAGTCCTTATAAAACAGGGTATATTCCAACATATATTCACATATTTGAATCATTGTATCAAACTTACATTTGATTACCCATAATTTTTGCAAGGATGTTTCCAAAGTCATGTACTGCGAAATTGCTTCCAGAATTAAGGAGTAAAACAAACTATCAAACTGTGAATGAACAAAATTAAGAACATAAAATACATTGATTAATCATTACTCATACACAAACTCACATGTATTTGAGCCGTGCTCTGTGAAAAGTCTGTGCAGTCCGCCCAGGCCGACCTAGCCGGAAACTTTTTGCTAGTGATCAATTTTCTGTATACTCAACCTCCAGTCTACCTCATGATTCAGTCTTGTTAAAATAAGTTGCCATAATTATCACATAAAACCATAATTATGTGATGGTTTGATTTGTTACAATGCATAACACAGATGCATTAAACCCCCTTTTGCTGGAGCATGGCTCATTTACATGATTTAACTCTTTTACCATACAATCCGACTCTTAACGATCCTGAAGGAGGCATTTGAAAACGTTGCTGGAAATGGACAAAATGCTGGAAACCAGCATTTTATCCATTTTTCAAAATCTTTTCTACTCTATTAACCCTTTCCCAAACAAGCCCTGGTTTTTACGTGTCTGCAGTAAAAGACTTTTGAAAACACTGTGGGAAAAGGAGAAATTGCTCGTAACGAGCAATTTCTCCTTTTCCCACTGTGTTTTCTACCCTTTTGGATAGCTTTCTGCCATTTTCATAAAATTTAAAATTGTTGTCTGCAAACTCTTTCAATTTAGACCAGTCTAAAATTTGTCATTTGGGAAAGGGTTAAAGACAGATATAAATCATATCTACATTTTGTCGTCTGCAAATGCTTTCTGTAAGGTAAAGTATATTTTGATGCCTGGTAAAGAGTTATATTGATAATTATATTGTTCCGAGAGCAAAAAAAAAATAATAAAAAAACAACTGCATGAACTTGTTCATATTTATATAATGAAAAAGGCAAGACATTTAAAAATAGGTTCATTACATCAATACTGCTGTTAAAAAAGAAAACCTGTGTCTACAGATTCAACTTAACTCTTTCCCAAACGCCAAATTTTGGAGTCTTTCAAATTCAAAACATCTGCAGACGACAAATTCAAAGTTTTCACAAATGAGCTTAAGCTCTCTGACAGGGCCAAAAACATTCTGGGAAAAGGAGAAAATGCTGGTTACCAGCATTTTCTCCTTTTCCCACAATGTTTTCAAAAGTATTTTTTCCCAAGGTCGTGAAAACCAGGGATTGTTTGGTAAAGGGTTAACTCATAGGATGCAAGACAAAAACAATATGTACTTTTGCATACAGTGAAAAGTGAGATAAAACTCTCCAGAAAGTATCAACAAAATAAGATATTTCATGAGATAGGCTGGCCTTAACTCTTTAGCAAATGAAAAAACTATAAGCCTATCCAAGTTGTAAGTTTTGCAGACACAAAACTAAATGGGACTCAAATATTCACATGTGTTTTTGAAGGGTAGAAAACAGTGTGGGAAAAGGAGAAAATGCTGGTAACCAGCATTTTCTCCTTTTTTCACAATATTTTCAAAAGTCTTCTTCTAAGGGACCATTAAAACTGGATTGTTCAGTAAAGGGTTATGAATGTATCAATTTGGCCTTTCCTAGTGACTGAAAATATCGACCATGGTGTGGAATTCCAAAGGCCCCTTGTCCTACTTGTCCCAAATAGATGCAGATGCTGATCAAGTACATTTCTAGGCTTTACTTGCCCAAGAGCATTTGATTCTAGAAATGACAGAGCTAATGAGAACACATTCAGCAATTAACAATTACAATCTAGCTGTGTGTTATTAAGCTCTATTCTATACTACATGATAGCAAGGATAAATGCATGGAAACAAAGATGAAACTAAGCACATCTTTCACTCTTTTTGCTATCAAACTGACCATTTTTATGAGTATCTGGCTGAAAATGTGGCCTCTTGAGTGCACAAAAGATTTTTCTAAGATTTGGCCCAGTGACCTACTTTTGATCCTACATGACCCTGTTTTGATATTGTTAGAGATTTAGAGATTTCATCCAGACAAACATTCTGACAATTCTTCATGAGTATCGGGCTGAAAATGTGTGTTGCCTCTAAAGTATACACAAGGTTTTTCTAAGATTTGGCCCAATGACCTACTTTTTCACCAGACATGACCTAATTATGAACTTGTCAGAGATTTTATCAAGGCAAACATTCTGAATAAATTTCATGTGTATCAGACTGAAAACGTGGCCTCTAGAGAGAACACAAGGGACTGGTAATTGTTGACAACCGCACAACCGACGACGAATGACAGACACAGGATGATTACAAAAGTTCATCTTGACCACTTTGTGCTCTGGTAAGCTAATAAGTGCATCAACCTGTCTGTATTCTAGCTTCTCTTCTAGTGTACTCAGTCTGCGTTTTAATGACCCTAATAAAATGACTTTAGAAAACATTGTGGGACAAGAAGAAAATACCTGTTACCAGCATATTCTCCTTGTCCCACAGTGTTTTTACCCCTTCTGACACAAATAATATCATTACAGTCACATCTAATTTGTTGCCTGGAAATACTTCTAATTTAGACAAGTCTAAGATTTTGCCATCTGGTAAAGATTAAAAAAGCACCACTGCCGAAAGGAGCCTTATCACACTTACTAATTTTCTACCTTTACATACAATATAACCAATCACTGTTATCCGATAATAACTACTTACTGTGTATATGCAATAAACAGCATTTCAAAAGTTTTGGAAAAAGGAGAAACAGAAACTGTTTGTATTTACCTATTCTTTACCTGTAAAAATATACTACTCAAAATTTGCTAGGGATCACCATATTAGATTCTTCCAATATAAATGTGTGGCATGTATCAGGTATGGTTTTTCAATACGTTACATTGCAACACTGATGAAATAAACCACCATTGCAAATGGATGTCTTTAACCCTTTACCAATCAACAAAATTTTCGACTTGTCCAAAATGAAAGCATTTGTAGACGACAAATCAAGTGTAACTTAGATTTCGGGATATGCCTATGATAGATTAGAAAACATTGTGGGAAAAGGAGAAAATGCTGGTTACCAGCATTTTCTCCTTTTCCCACAATGTTTTCAAAAGGCCTCTTACCCAGGGTCGTTAAAATTCGGGATCGTGTGGCAAAGGGTTAATGGAAAACTGCATATACCCATTTTGAAATATCTCAATGATCCCTATCAAAGTGTGAGTTGTATATTTCAACATATTTAAAGAGAATTATTTTCATTTCTGTTCTCTTTTTCTCAGTCACTGAACAAGTTTTTGGCACAATGCTCTAAACATTAACTACTGCAAAAGCAAACACAGGTTTTCTATACCCTGAGGAAAAAAAAAAACAAACTTTAGAAATTTTGAAAGCATTGTTGGAAAAAGGAGAAAATGCAAGTAGTCAGCATTTTCTCCTTTTTGAACTATGTTTTCACCTCCCTCAAATGCAACTTGTCACATGAGTCTCATTTTCTTTGTTGTCTTGTAAATGCTTTTCATATGGTGGTGTCTAAACTTCTGTCATTCTCTAAAAGAGTTAGGCATTGAGTGCAGAATGTTCATCAAATACAGTTAAAATATATGTTTATCCTTATCTTCTTAATTGTCAGACTCTACCTCTAACTCAAGCTTTGCATCTCTCATTCAAAATGCCAGAGACACAACTGTAGTCTGATTAGCCTTTTAATCACTTTCTACACTATCTAGCAATAGTTTTACATTATCTTCAACATCATTACTCTCATTTTCTAAAGTTTTTGCATTTGGAATATCAAAACTGTTCTCCTTACCCTCCTCTCCTAGATTGTCAGATCGTAGCTCCAATTCAAGCTCAGCATCTCTAGTTGCAAATGACTCTGATACAATTGCAGACTGATCAGCTTTTTGTTCTCTTTCCACAGCATTTAGTGACAATGCAGCATGATCTTCAACATTATTTGAAAGGGTATAACTCTCTTCTTCAGAATTGTTTGCACTTGTAATATCACGATTGTTCATCATATCCTCATCTCCAATACTGTCAGACACTACCTCTAATTCAAGCTCAGTGTCTGCAGTTCCAAATGACTCAGATAGTATTGTAGATTGATCATTCCTTTCTTCACTTTCCACACTATCTAACAACGATTCTGCATTATCTTCAGTATCATCACCTGCTAGTGTGTTAGTATCATCTTCTGAATTGTTTACATTTTCAGTTGGCAAAATTAGTCTACGTAACTGAACTACTGGCACTCCAAATAACTTTTCATAGTTCAACAAAGACGTATCAACATTGGCAACCACACAGCTTACTGGATAGATTTCAGAGTAAGTTTTACCTATAGAACCAGTTTTATCAACTGGACCGGTTTGGTCTTCTGACTGAGTGTTATCTTCTGAAGTCATGTTTGATAATTCTTCAGAGCACCTGGGTACCAATATTTTCAATGCTATTTCAGCCTCTGTTGTAGGATAGTGACAATGTGCATGCTTCTTCACCCCATCTATTGTTGTGAACACATCATTGCAGATATTACACTGAAACTCAGTTTCTGCATCTTCCTCTAATGATCCACCAGGTTTATCGGCTATTGTACTTTCAACAGCATCTTCATCAGCTATCTCCATCTTTATACCATCCAAAGTATGACAAATTTCTCTCTTAATTTCTTCATCAACATCAACATCATTAACTATTGCATGAAATTGTTTTAAATGTTCTTTGTACTCAAATTCTGATTTGTAGAGCTGTTGACATTCCAAACACATTATACATTCTTGTCTCTTTGCCCTATCATAAACAACTTCTAAATGCCCATGGACTCGTTTGTTATGTATCTTCAAGCCCCTTGAGGTTCTCACTTTCTCACCACACTCTTCACATTTAAAAAATTGTTGACTTTCTCCTTGTGTCTCCATATCCACAACTACCTGTCCATGTAAAGTATGAAGGTGTTCTGTATATTTCGATTCTGTTTTAAATAAAATCCTGCATATTGTACAGAATCTCCTTTTTGATGTGGCAGTAAGTTTCTTGTGAACATGAAGCACGTGATCATGCAAGTTAAATTCATTTATGAATAACTTGGTACACAGACTGCATTTTACATCAGCTTTTCTAACCGAGGCAGAGTCTGTGTCAGATTTAACCCTTGATTCAGCACCTTTCCGTCTTCCTCTCATTCTTCTCATTTCCTTCATCTTGTTTCTCCTGTTTTGCAGATCCTCCTTCTTACTTAACATCACTGATTTCTTCCTATCACCTTCTTTTGGCTTCTTCTTGACAGTCTGATGAAACTCTTCAATTCTATTCGACTTTATTGATGTGTGACTTAGCATGTGCTCCAATAAATGTCTCTTTCTATCAAATGATATATTACAAATGTTACAGGTCATTTTCTCCTCCTTATTAATTACCCTTTGTTTTACAGCTTGATCATGTTTGACATTATCTGACTGATGACAAGGAGATGTAATACTTTTTTGTTTACTTTTGTGCTTCTGTAGACATGACTGAATGCCTGTCTTACTGGGCAATGGTTTACTATCACACATGTGTAAGTCCCAAATGTTATGAAACTTTCGCATGTGATGCTTAAAGCTTATCTTCCATGAGAAAGTCTTCAGACATTCCGGACATTCAAACTTTTTTCTCTGGTGAATCATCTCATGAGCAGCTGCTGCTTTTCTACTTTCAAAATCCTGTCCACAATGACTGCAGTTAAATGATCTATGGTTTCTGAGTTTATGTTTTGTCAATGACTGTCTACTTTCGAAAGATTTGTAACAAACTTTGCACTTATGTAGCATCAGCCTACTTTCATAACTGTCTGTCACATTGTCTAAGCTTACCATGGTCTTCACTCTGGATTTTTTCTCATTTTTCAGACTATTTGTACCACTTTCTCCAGTTGTTCTAACTTCGTATCTTCTTGTATTGAGGTCAAGACTGTTTTTAGATCTTTCCTTTAGTATTCCTTGATTGATTGTTTTTTCCTTTTCATTCAAGATGTTCATATTTTGTTCTTCATGTTTTAAAACATGCTCATGCAGTTCAGGTAGTGTCTGAAAATCAGTCTGACAGTAAGCACATTCAAACAAGATACCGGTTTTCTCCATGATGTCACCAACAGAATTCTTTGATGCCCCTAAATCACTTTTATCTTTCCCAAGGATGTAATTCTTGATATGTTTGTGATACATATGAATACCCAATTTCTTGAATGATTTGTTGCATAATTTACAAAAAGAACTTTTCTGTCTAGTGACATCAACATCACCCTCAGCTGGATGTTTATTTTGCATATGTTTGGTAAGATAACTTTCAAATGAAAATTGCTTAAAACAGATTTCACACTGTATCTGATCAAAGGTTTTGTGAGATTTCTTGATGACTCTTCCACTTGTGCTTACTTTTGTGGGAGAGAGCTGTGTCTGCTTATCAAAGAAATTCAAAGAGTGTATGTTCTTCAGATGATACAGAATACCTGCATATGTTCTAAACATAGCTTTACAGTTTGTACATTGGTAATTCTCTTGTCTATCTCTTTGTATCAAAGCCTTGTGTTTATTTGTCTTTCTATAAGATGAAAGGGAATACTTGTATCCATCTTTAATTTCTTTAACAGAACTCCTTTTTTCTTTACCAACTCTTGTGATAATTTCTCCATCAACAGATTCAGTTGTATATGTGTTATCTGCTTTTGAAATACCAACGGGCAAAGTAATACCTGGATGTTTATGTTTGACATGAGATACCAGTCCTAAAGATGTTGCATACATATTACCACATTCCTGACATTCAAATACTAGAGGCTGAATATTGTGTTCGTTTTCTATTTTGTCATCGATATCAGCGTTTCCATCATGTACTAAAGAATGTTTTAATAACATGGATTCTCTACTAAACCTCTCTCCACATATAAAACATTTATGTAGTTTGGACTTCTCTTCTTTCACTAAAGCTGATGATACCTTCCTTAGGTTGAAGTTTTCACCAAGGAATGACACAATGTCATCTTTTCTGGTTTTTCTGTTAGCTTTGCTGGAATCATACCTTCTCTTTTGCTTTAGAATGCCTCCAGGTAAATCTAATTTATCATCCCTGCCAGCTTTTAAAGTTTGAAATATTTTAACCTTTGGCTTTCTGCCTCTTTTTGCATTCTCCTTTACTTCCTGTTCTGGTAACTTATTCAAGGGTTTCTCACCAACTTTCCTTGAAGCTAGCCCTTTATCATGCCATTCTGTAAGAATTTCATGAGAAGACTGATGTTCAAATTTTCTCTCAAACTGATACTGTTTGCTTTCACGAGAAACTGTCAAATCTGACGGTGTCAAATCAGCTGTAGCTGTACAAGCAGCTAGTGCTGAACAATCTTCTTCAAGCTCAACATGTGATACCTGCCCTAGATCTTGATCTTGCAGGTGCTGGTTTAAGTCTTCTAGATGAAGAAAGTATAATCCACAGTGATCACACATCACTAGGTCGGTCGGTTCTTCAGTTTTTAGATCTGGGCAAACCATTTGCACTTCACTTGCGACCGAATTTGAATGCTTTGTCAAGGAATGCTGTCTGTTTTCAGGCTTACCTACTGCCACAGAACTACCCAAGCCACAATTATTTTGCACAGCAATTCCTGGTGCTTCAATTGCATCAACCTCCATAGTATCCAATTCAGAAGTCTTCTCACTTTGATTTTGTGTTTGTAAGCCTTTGTTTTGACCAGAGGTCTGTTTCTTGGTGCTATCCTCCTTTATCAGAAATTCATCTCCTATATATGAATATCTTTGCTTAAACTGCTCCCAATGACACTGTCTCAAATGTTCATTCATCTTAGATTTTGAATAAAATTCTGCACAGCAGAAAGAACATGCAAACACTTTCTTTCCACTATGTGTCTGTTGGTGTCTTAACAGCTGGGAAGGCTTCTCAAATTTTGCATCACATTCATTACACTTGTACACCCTAAATGCCTCTATGAGTAGTGATCCTTCAGCCCCCACACTATGTTCCTGCTTTACATGTTCTTTGAATCTATTCTTACAACCACATTTAGATTTGCAGATAGGACAAATGTAGGTTTTGAAAGCATGTTCTTCTCTCACATGGTCAAGCAACTCTTCATGTGTTGTACATTCTTCTACACAAAATGAGCATTCAAAGGGGCCAACATGAACCATAACGTGGGCTTGAACCTCAGACTTGAACCTGAATACTCTTCCACAATAAGGGCAAGCATAGCCACTTTTGAGCTCATGCGCATTTGAAATATGACGATTAAGCTTATACTCTACATTAAATATCTTACCACAATAACTACAATTTAAGTCACTCATACCCTTGTTGCTTTTAGAATTTTTATCTTCTTGTTCTTTGTGAAGCTCTAAATGGGAAGACAAAACCTCTGTTGCTGCAAATCCACTTTGACACTGCGGACATGTATGGGTCACGTCATACATTTCCTCATGGTTTTGATAAGTGTTCAAAAACTTGAAAGTTCTTGGACATTTTGAACATTGGTACAAATTTTCTACATCTGACACTGAAGTCTGTTTGTCAAATTTTACATCATTTTTGGTATGATTCAATTCATTCGTGACTTCTTGTGCCAAATCAGAGCTTCTGTCAATATCTGCCTGTATAACAGCCTTGACCTCCGTCCCATCAGCCTGTGCAATGATAAATTCAATATCTGTTTTACCTTCCAAAGATCCAAGATCAATACCAAGAGCTTCGAAATTTATTGCACTGAAGTTGGTCCCTTGTGTATCTTTAGTGACAATAGTTCCATCTTCATACAGTTCTAATGTGACATCTGAATTTGGTACTCTGAATTTAAAAACAATAAAAATGCAATGCTACAAGCCAAAAGAATACTTTGGGGTTCTAAAAGAGCAATACTTCTTTAACTCTTTACCAAACAACAAAATTTTAGACCAGTCCAAATTGAAGCTTTAGCAGACGACAAAATAAATAATTCTCAAAAATTGAAAATTGTTTTTGGGAAAAATGGAAAACATTGTGGGAAAAGGAGAAAATGCTGGTAACCAGTATTTTCCCCTTTTCCCACAATGTTTTCAAAAGGCTTCTTTCTCAGGGTCATTAAATGTTGGTATTGTGTGGTAAAGGGTTAACTAAATTCTATGTTGAAGGTACTCATCAGAATTGTCTAAATGCAATAACTGAATACCAATTTGCTTTGTCAAGAAGATTTTTAAAACATTAGTAGCAGGGGAAAGTTCTGGAATGAAAAAATCTAAATGATACAAACCTTAGATCTATTTTATATTGAAGATTCAACATCTGAGCATAACAATTAATATCAAAATAATGCACTCACACTAAAACTGAACATCTTCTATCTCAAAAACTTTTTTTGTTTTTTTAAGCTTTATTTGCCACGTCAATCAGTATGTGAGGGTTGTGGCCATCCCCCAACATACTTCTATCCCAAAAACTTGAATACACAACACCAATCATGTAATGGTGCAGTTTGATAACCAAGGGAGGTAAATGGTAACGAACTCTATTGTGAATGAAGGGTTATTTCCCTTGAATAGTATTTCAACCGCTTCAGTATCTTGCCTACATTTAGGAATTCACTATAAAAGGCTTTGTAAGATGTGTAACCCCTAGGGCTGACCCAAGGGCTATAGTTTCAACAAACTTGCTTCAGATCCACTACAAGCAAAATCTGGTACACCTAGACCTTACAGTACTGTTAGGAACCAGAAGATTCCTTTAGTTTTCAGTTTGGGGCTAGACCAATTTGACCCCCAGGGCTTAGTTGGGACAGTATTGGTGGAGGTCTACTAGGTCAAGCTGCATGCCAGTTTGGTAGCCCTATGCTTTATGGCTAAGAGCAAGAAATTTTTTAAAGTTTTCACTGTATTAGCCCATGTAAAACTTGTGGCCTCTCGGGAGGGGTCAATTTTGACCCCATGACTAATATACGGAATTTGATTAAGGCCTATTAGATAAAGCTACAAGCCAAAGGGCGGGTGTCCAAAAGGACCTTTTTTGTGCTAAAATAGATTAATACAAATACAAATTGGCTGTCATTTGGTGGGGTAATTTGCTATAAACAATTCTCCTTTAGCAACAACAATTTGAAAAAAAAAATCTGCTACCAGTCAAAGAATAGGCATCCAAGAGGTAAAAGAACTTAACTTGCTGCAGCGTCCATTCAAATCAAATACAGAAGTAAAAACTGTACTTTATTTTCATAAGTAGCTTATCATTCAGGTTTTGTTTATGTAGTTTCGGTCATTTCATTCTTTAAGTCATTTAACAGAAAACAAAATATCACAGTAGTCCAAATTAAAAGCAACAGCGAATGAAAAACAGTTGTAAGTCTACCAAATATAAATAAGTCTGCCAGTAGTTCTTTTTTGGCAAACATTTTTGACAAGAGAACCATACTTACTGGATGGTTTGAGGTGTTATGCTGTAGGTTTTCTCATTCTTCTGGGGTATATACTGCACAGTTTGTCCACATGAATCTATATACGTAACATTTTCTAGGTCAGGATCCAACTTCATAGTACCCTAAATAGATATTGTTAAATAGCTATTAACCCTATACCACAAAGTCCCAACTTTTAACGACCCTTAAAAGAGAACGCTTTTGAAAACATTGTGAGAAAAGGAGAAAATTCTGGTAACCAGCATTTTCTCCTTTTCCTACAATATTTTCCACCCTATTACAGACAGAAATCATCATTTTTGCAACAACTGTCGTCTGCAAACACTTTTGAATTACAGTCCAAAATTTTGTCATTTGGTAGAGAGTTAACTGCATGCAGACATTAGTTCACAAATTCCATAGATGGCGGTTGCATACATTTTGGTCAAAATGAGCACCCTTTCAATATCTATTTGCCATTATGCAATATCTTAACAGCAGTTACTTGTTTCCCCATAACCCTTTACCAAATGACAAAATTTTAGACCTGTCCAAATTGAAAGTGTTTGCAGACGACAAATTAAATGTGACTCAAAAATTGAAATTTGTGTTGGGAAGGGTAGAAAACATTGTGGGAAAAGGAGAAAATGCTGGTTACCAGCATTTTCTCCTTTTCCAACAATGTTTTCAAAAGGCTTCTTTCTGAGGGTCGTTAAAAGTCGGGATTGTGTGGTAAAGAGATAATGTTTTCTAAACTGGAGTGCTGCAGGATGAAAACATCAGTCAACACAAGGTGATAAAGTGACTCTATACTAGAGGGCAACATTTAAGACTAGTCCACGATGAATGCATTTGTATAAGTCAAATTAAATATGGACTGAAAATTTTAGTGGGAAAGGGTAGAAAACTACATGCAGACAGTAGTTCACAAATTCAATAGATGGTAGATTGTTGGAAAAGGAGAAAATTCTGATTACAAGAATTTTCTCTTTTTCCCAGTGTTTTCAATGGCCTTCTTTTTCAGGGCCATGAAACAGGACTGTTTGCTTAAGGGTTCAACAGTGATCCAAGATCAGACTAAACATTCTGTGAAATTTGATCTTTATTTACACCGTCTGCAAAAGGCATTGTAATTTTGGCCTAGATATCCCAGGGTTTAATTCTTTTTTCATACTCCCATTTTCCACCTATACTCCTATTAATGTTAGGTGCTTCTAAATGAATCTGTAAGGTAATGACCTACTATTAGAAGAAATCTGTACCACTCAATGCCACCTTGAACAAAATTTGCGGCTGACTAGTCACAACTTTAAAAACTTGTCATGAAATATGGAAAATCAACATGCGTAATTTCTCCTTTTGCTGCAAGACAGTAAAATATCACTGTCATGAAAAAATGGTAAACAATGAAGGAATACAAGAAAAACATTTACTAACTGCATTTTCAATGCAAATATAAAACAATCCCCAGCATATCTGCCCCTTACATCACCTTTTTTCCCCCTATTCAAAATTCTAAACAGTACATGTTTGGAAATGGATTAAAACGCTTATTTTCCTTATCTGATAAAATGAATCAACCAAAGTTCCAACTAATCTCTGTCTTATCTGCATGTACCAGATCTGTTGAAATTGTCTGAATGCATGCTTACACTGTGCTTCTCTTCTCCTCTTTTCTCAATAATGTTCCTACCATATTCATCTTCTGCTACATGAGCCATTTCTATGTCTGTATCAAACACGCTACTTTCTCCGAATCTGAAATTAAGTAAGGTAGTAAATCCATCACAATATGATATATCAACCCTCTAGCAACCAATTACGTTTTAACCTTTTCACCAAATTAAAAAAAAAAAAAAAAAAATAGACTGGTCTGAATTGAAAGCCTTCGCAGATAACAAATTGAATGGAACTCAAATGATGTAATTTGTTTTCAAAGGGGTAGAAAACATTGTGGAAAAAGGAGAAAAAGCTGATTACCAGCATTTTCTCCTTTTCCCACATTTTCAAAAGGCTTTTTGCCAGGGGTCATTCAGACTCAGGATTGTGTGGTAAAAAACCTTGAAAAAAAAAAAGCGAATGAAAACAATGTTGGCAAACAAGAAAATACTGGTAACCAGAATTTTCTCTTTTTCTAACATTGTTTCCTTCCTTTCAAAGATTAATTCCATTAGTTGAGCTTTACTGTATTTAATTTGTGATTAACAAAACTTTTGGAACAGTCTAAAATTCAGTCATCTGGTAAAGGTTTTGAACCCATAACTACAAGGGGAATAAAATTTAGACCTTCCAACCTAGCACAAATGGCACAAAGGAGAAACATTTGAAGACATGAAAAAATAGTTCTTTGAATTTATGGAGAATATCAACAGAGAGGGAGCAATAACAGCTTGTTACAGGCAATTCTTCTCTCTACCAGTGTTAAACTCTTTACCACATGATTTTGTCATGTGGTAAAGAGTTAACCAGTACTCTTTGAACACATCTTTGTAAATAATGAAAAATCAAAAACTGTTAACATTAAGGTTTTGTCCATAAAAATATTTGTACATATTCTCTATTTTTTCCACAATGTCCTCTACCATTTTGGAGACAAATTCCATCATCTGGACCAAAATTAAATAGCCTCTTTTGATTGCTTTCAGCATTAACAAGTATAATTTCCTTTCATCTGATATAGAGTTACAGAAAGAAGAAAATCCAAATTTTATGAGTGTGTCATGTCTCAAATATGTATACGCAATTCAGTCATAATCTTGGCTGATGAAGGAATGGAAAACGGTTAACTCTTTAACACACAATCCCGACTTTTAACGACCCTGAGAAAGAAGCCTTTAGAAAACATTGTGGGAAAAGGAGAAAATGCTGGTAACCAGCATTTTCTCCTTTTCCCACAATGTTTTCTACACTTCCCAAAACAAATTTCAGTTTTTGAGCCACATTTATTTTGTAATCTGCAAATGCTTTCAATTCGGACAGGTCTAAAATTTTGTCGTTTGGTAAAGAGTTAAGCAGTATTACTGATTGGTCATGAGAGCAATTTAAACTCTTGCTCACACTTTTTAAAAGAAAGAAATCTCTCATATTTTATGCATGAATACTGTAGGCCTTTTTAACTCTGTTCTTGATAAATAAATGTGCCGAGTTTTTTCTGAGCTTTAAAAATACAATTTCACTGCAATCAAAGAGACTTTTGGTCATAAAACAGAACAAAGATGTGGACTGTGAAGATCGAAGATCAGACTGCACATTGTGTCCTGTCTGACCTTGATCTATACCATCTGTAAAAGCTCTCTTGGTTACCCTCAGCAGCAAAAAATTATGTATGTGTATGTATCCTTACAGCACATATTTGAGGTTTGAAGTGATTTTTTTTATACCCTGTATAACCTTGGTCCAACCTTTATTTGAGACTTTGATAGAGAGCAACTTTGTATATTCATTGTTTGTCACGTATCCTTTTAGTATTTGAAAACTGTTGCCAACAAATTTTGTATACGGCATCATAACTTACAGAACATCGCTGCTGCCATATGCATTATCAGCCTGCTCCTCATCTCTCTGTCCTAACTCTACTCTTCCTACAGTATGGTTTCTAGTTTGATCCTTATCACCAATGTTAGAACTGGGAGGTTCTCCCATGTCAGGGTCGAATTTTACTCTCTCTTCTTTAACTCTATCCTTCAAAGTTACATCAGTTTGTTCATCAAATGAATCATCATTTTCTATAGTGACATCTAACTTGCCACTTTGCTTTTTCTTGTCTGTATGATAGGTACTAACATGATCAATACACTTTTTCCTGGAAATAAATTGTTTACCACAGTAATAACATTGGTATCTATCTTTGTTGTGGTATGGTACATGATTATCCAGTTTATCTTTAGTATCAAAACTTTTCCCACAAATATTACAAGAAAATTGTCCTCTATGTTTCTTTTGATGCTGTTTGATTATATAACCAAAGTGGGTTGAGAAGTCACACTGATCACATTGAAACTTTTTCTTGGAATCTCTTAAATGTACCATTTTAATATGCTTCCTAGTGGTGGTTGTACTTGCAAACTGCTCTCTACAGATTTTGCACTTCAAAACAGCTTGTACACGACCAATGCTTGTTTCAGTAAATGTATCTGACTTTTCTATGAAGTCATCAATCGTCTGTAAGGTTAGTCCTTCCATATCCTTTTCAGACACGGTGCCATCAAATAAAGTCATAGCTTGATCTGGGTAAGGGTTTCCATGTGCTTTTCTATGGGCAACTAACTCGCTCCTTTCAGAGAACTGTGCAAGACAACCTTCTCTCTCACAAATCCATGGTCCAACATGATCCTTCATATGTCGCAATAGATCCGATATCGCACCATGCTTTTTCTTACAACGTGGACATTCAAAGATTCCATCTTGCAAAGAATTATGTACATTCAGCCTATGTCTCCTGAGACGAGGCAAGTCAAGAGCTTTCTTGCCACAGTCACAACAGATCGTTCGATGCACCCTAACATGTTTTTTTACTTCTGTAGCACCTCTGAAACACTGGCGACAATACAAACATTGAAACACGTTGCCTTTCATCAGATCTAAACTGTTTGTATGAGTCTCTATATAGTTATTCTCTGTAAACTGCTTTCTTTCAAGGTCTTTATTGGATCTGAACTGATCTCTCCCTACAGATTTTTTCCAATCTCCTTCACTCACAATATGATTTACATTCCAAAATTTATTTCTACTAAATGATAAATTTTGTTTTTCACTTTCAGAGCACTTTTCCAAATCAAGAACATGAAAGCCCTTCTGGCCTTTTTTATCTATTTTAGGTTTTACTATGTTATGAACTCTGGTTTTGTGAGTGGTAAGGGCAATTTGACTTGAAAAACATTTACTACAGTGGAAACATTTATGATCAGTATTTGCCTTTGTAATCTCGTTCCTGTTTGTGTGTCTCTTCTCCCTGAGAATTCTTTGTCTATTTTTCAATACTCGTTTCCTTTCATCTGGTGATCCACATAAAGGTAAATGTTTCAACAAGCAAGCTTTCAAAGTAAACTGGGCTGCACATTTGTTACATTTTACAGGACCATCCCTTTTATGTATTCTCTTATGCAAATGTAGACTAGTCACCGATTTGAAACTACGCCTACATACTGAGCAATCAAATGATAGTTTTTTCCCGCTCAAAAAGTGATCTCTAGCTCTGTGCTTCATGAGTAATTCAATCTTATCAAATCTCTCTTTGCACAAGGTACATTTAAACCTACGTTTCTCTTCATATCTGTTTGACTGGGTCTTGTATTCTTCCTTTCCACTCATTCCATACTGGGGATTAAATCTGTTACCATGGTACCTTGTTGTCTCCACTTCTAGGCTTATAGTGTTTGTTTTTTCTTTCATTTTTTCTGAAAAGACCTCAGGCCTTTTAAAAGTAAGTTTATCATTAGCAAAGTTGTTAATCTCTTCATCAAATATCACTGGTTTTTTCTCTTTTTCAGATAACTTGATACTGACTTCAGCATTTGACCAATCTCTACCACCAAGTTTCTGGGACTCCATCTGATTTTTTATTTCTGCCATGCTAACTATCATTTTGTTATCTTTCTCTCCATCTTCAACACCTAATTCATTTGCAAACTCTGAAAATATCCAAGAATTCTGCAAAGTAACTTCTCTTGATTTTATCTGTCTTTTATTCATTTCCCCAACATTTCGAAGCTCTATACTCCTTTCTTGATGTACATTGTGTGATTTCTTTGCATTTGGTTGTATTATCTGAAAACTGAAGTTTCTAGCTTTGTTCAAGGTACAGGCTTCTCTTTGAAATGACTGATTTGGTGTTTTGATCTCACTTACCACTTGTTTGGACTGGTCTTCAAGAATGGTTGCTGACTTACATTCACTCTGTCCATAATCATTTGACTGATTTTCAGCATGTTCAATATTTAATGGAAGTGTTTGTGTTTCATGTGTGGGGTCAGCAATGATACTAATTTCTTCAGCAGAACAGTTCAGAAGATCACTTATTCCTGTAATAGTTGACAAATCAATGCTTTCATCAACTACTATAACAGTAGTAGGTCCATCTTCAGTATAAATGGCATTAAACTGATTACAATTATCAGCACCCTGCAGATCCAATCCCAGCTCGTTTTCCATTGTAAGATAGATTCACATCAGCCTTTGTGCACACAAAGTGAATTCTTTATGTAAACATAAAAGTTATTTAATCTCTGATGTCCATTGTTCCATGTCAATATTATACTCACATAATTCTGTTAAAAACTAATCCTTGTTCAGCTTAGAAACAGTGAGTCTGTATACTTTCAGTTGAATAAGTTTTTGTCTGTGCATGTTCTGTAATCTGTCACCTTTTGCTTTCTTTCACCCTTTGTTGATCTGAAAAATTGAAACACTACACAGTATTTTACATAAAGATGATTAAGAACACAGATGCTCTACGTGGCGTATTGAGTAAGATGGTGCTTTTATTTAACTCTTTAACAAACGACAAAGTTTTGGACTAGACCAAATTGAAATCATTTGCAGACAATATATCAAATGTAGCTAAATAGAGGACTTATGTCTTTGAAAAGGAAGAAAACATTGTGAGAAAAAGAAAAAAAAAATGCTGGTTACAGCATTTTATCCTTTTCCCACAATGTTTTTGGAAGGTTTCTTTGTCAGGGTCATTAAAACTCAGGCTTGTGTGGTTAAGTGTTAAGCTGCTTTCTCTTGTAGGCTGATCGATTGAATAGTGTTTTAAGCCATTTTTAAGCAGCTCAAATGTATTCATGTATTTCCTAGGTTTCACCAGTACTAGGCTAGGACTCTGAAGTGACTTGCCCAAGGACACTCCCATAAAAACCCAGTGGCTCCAGTAAGGCTCAAACCCAGGCCTCCAGATCACAAGTCCTACACTTTACCAGTAAGCCAAGCAGGCCCCCCTTCTTTTGTAGGATATCTAAGGTTCATGAGGTAGACATTTATAATTGAAAAGGGATTTTATCGAAGTACAATAAATCATGGATCAAAAACACATTTACTCAAATATTACATTCATATATCAAGTCATCATAGGACAGAATATAAATTGAATTTCAAACATGCAAAACAAAGTTATGGGCTGGAGACAAACATTTGCATTGTCAATGACTTCAATTTGGCCTTACACAAACTTTTATCTGTCGCCATGTGACCTTATATCTTCAGGATAACAAAATAGCTGTCATGCAACACATCGTATCATGGTAATTGTTTATGCCAAACATTTTTGAAATCCCACCATGTTGTTACTATAGATAGTGCATAAAACACATGCTCATCATCAACTTGACCTTAGAGTTAACACCGTTTTGCAAATTGCCAAATGTTGTCAAGGGTGCAAGGTTGTCTTTTACATAGAATGAAACACAAATGCAAATCCCAAATCATATTTTATAGCAACTAATACACAAGTTTAGACTAAAACAAAGAATGAAGGCAGAAAATATTGAAACATACGACTCCGAAACCAGCTTTGCTCATTTTAACAAGGAAGTACTAGTCTGGAGGTTGAAGTTTTGCTACAATTCATTTTTTCAATATAAAGTACAGGGGGCATGTCACCAGGGTTAGACATAATTAGGCCATGACCTAATCAGAATAAGCCTATGATTTGCCAAAAAGAAATTAGCCATCACATTCAGGCAATTTCAAGTGCACAATAAACAAACTTTTTGCACATTTCACATGGTGACAAAAACAGCCTCAAGTCCAGGTCGTTTTGGTCCAATTGTGGACTTATGTTCATTATAAGAGGGACTTATTGGCACCTCTACTGAGGCGCAGTTTAAGTATAGCTGAACGTTTTGGACTGACTCCTCTTTCTTCACACACACTTTACTGGGCCGAAACGACTTAGGGCCGATTATCTCTTGGCTAACCGGATTCTTTTTCACACCTTAGAAGTTAGATATGATGAAATCAGATGTTGAGAAACACAATAAAATATGTATTGAAACATTTATTAGCCAATAAACTAACAAGATTATTAGCTGGCGAGAATATTGTTGCCTCCAGCACACAAGTTTATTTCTTAAAAAATGATTATTCAAGATTACTCCATCCATGTTATTGTGGTTCGAAGCAACTTTCTGGCGGCTTGTATGTGTAATCACCGGGTTCAACCGGTTCCGGGAACTAAACGCCGGATCAGTCAGGAAGTTTGGTGTTTTCCACCGTTCTTCATAGCTGCTTCAACATTTGAAGACTGATACCTAGTGCTTGCAATGTAACTGAAGTCACAAATTTATCAAAACTTCGCAAAATATCACATCTGAAGACGAAGAGTTTCATAAGTTTAGACTGTCTCATGATCGTTACTTTTTGTGAGGAAAATTTATAAGGATATAAACTCTCAACAGGGACCAAATTCAATTTGTCTTCTGCAAACGCTTTGAAATTGAATAAGTCTAAAATTGTGTCATTTGGTAAAGAGGTATATAAATCGAACCTCTCTAAATATCACCTAAAACGCTTTACTGTTTGACTTTTAACTGTATCAAGCAATTTAGTTTTCTTTTTAAAGGGGAAAAACTCGCACATTGGCCATACTTGTCATTACACGACTGATTCCGTAATTTCATCGTACAACGGATCACCTAAGTTTTACCAAAATGACATGGACCCGACGCGAATTTCAACAAAGATTTTTTTTTCTGAACGGGTTTTTTTTTTGTCCAAGGGAGAAAACTCGTACATATTTTCATCAGTATTCATACAGGAGTCATTCCCCTCATTTTCGTAGACAACACTTTTAACGAAAAACGAATACAAATATGTCGGTATTGGAAAACGTTTTCTTTCCGTACAGATGTAATATATTCTAATATTTTGATATGATGGGCTCATTATATTAATAGATTTGAATATTACAGACCGAACCAAGAGCAGTGAAAGAAAAATAATTACATGCTATTATGAAAAAAGAGGGTAGTGTCCCTTGCATTTGTTACCGACATGACAACTGCCGAGGTCTAAAGTCGGAAATATTGGTTGGGGTCATATCTAGATCAAAAGCTCCGTGAAATTTGTTAGATCTTTTTCTTTGCAATGATATAGATCTAGCTGAAATATAATATGACGTCGGAAATTCGCCTAGAACTACGAGTTTAGTTGAAGCGGTTTATCACTTCATTTGATAGACCAAAAACTATTCATTGAGTATAATTGAAATCCTTGCCTAATTCTCATCAATTTATGTATGTTCATTTACTTATAGCATTCATGCTTTGTGTTATATTCTTTCTTTAAAAAAAAAAAAAAATAGACACAAGAAAAAAGCGCGATGACTGTGCTCAGATCAGTTGGGACGAACAAGCCCGGACCGATGAGAAATCAGTTGGGATGAACAAGCCCAGACGAACACGCCCAGGGACGAAAAAGCCCGTTACCAGGGAAACCACTCTTCATTACTTATAGCATATACGAGTTTCCTCCCTTAGACCAAGAAATGATCAAAAGACAGATCCAATATATCAATCTCCGAGCAGAGTTGTCGTTCGTTACTCTCACCAACCATCTCTGCAACGGGCTAAATGACAAGAATCTTGTCAAACCGAGGAAAACATGTTTTGTTACTGTTTAACTGTTTCATGTGTAACATAATAAAGTAGACAAAGGAAATATGATTCCGGATACAATATAGGTGCATTCAAACTGATGAATTTACCTGTATACAATGGAACTATTTTTTCAAGTTTCTTTACTGATCAGAATCTTACGCCAATTGTAAAAAACATGGCTGCGCCCATGAATGATGACAATTTAAACAAAATCAAAAAACAAGTTATCGTCCTTTAAAAGACATTTAAGTTTTTCAGAAAATCCCTCTTTTTCACATTTCCTACCACTAAGTCTGATTGGCCGTATGCTGTTTGAACAGCACACAAAACAATCGATTGGTCTTTCTTTCACTGGCGTTTGTGTCGCCATTTAGAGTTATGGTCATGTGACGAAAATATCTCGTGATGACGGACTACTTTCTGAGCCAACTACAGAGGTGAATGGGAATGATCCGTAGTGCAAGAGAGTGCCAATATATATTGGCTTATGAGAGACATAGAAAATAAACGATTTTCACTTATACTTGAATAATTAACCGAGACTTACCTTCGTAGAGGGGAAGTTGAAGGTTGATTCCAATTTCATCAACTGCAAAATCCTTAAGGGCTCACACAGAGAGATGCGCAGCTCGATGCAGCCGGATATATCAGTTTTTAAGAGATCGGCAGCAACGTTTAGATCTCCAGAAATAACTTTTAAGACATCTAAACGTTGTTGCCTAAAGTTTCGAGAATCGGATAAATGGGTGGTATGAGGGCTGGGCGGTATGAGGGCTGGGCGTGTAAGCCCTTAAGGATTTTGCAGTTGATGAAATTGGAATCAACCTTCAACTTCCCCTCTACCAGGGATCATATATATATTTATAGTATATACAATCCCTGCCTCTACGAAGGTAAGTCTCGATAAATTATTCAATTTCATCCACTGCATAAATCCTTAATGGGCCCCACAGAGATTTTAGAGAAGATTCTTGAAATTTTACCCACAATAACAGAACTATGAATTTCACTACTCTATTTCAGACAGCACCATTTACATATTTATAATGATTTTCAAATCTGCAAGGACAGAGTTCAACATAGAATTGCTTCTTGAACCGAGCGGTAGTTCTCAATGTTCTTGTCATAGAATTTGGCAAATGTCATAGCATTGGACCACCCTACTGTTTTGAGGATCATTTCTAGTTTTATACCTCGTTGTTTAGCTTTAGAAGTCGAAGCCGGACGAGTACCATGCGGGGAATAAGAGCTTCCCACGCCGGCTGTCATAATTACACTTCTTATCCAACGATTGATAGTACTCCTTGACACCTGATTATGAGGTTTAATCGTACTTATTATAAAAAATTCTCCTTGCCTAAGCCATTTAGTACGTTGCAGGTATTCTATCAAGACATCAACAATGCATAGATTCTTATTTCCTCTAAATTTCTTTAAATGCAACGACTGTAAATGTCTGCCTGCCTTTGTCTGTTTCAAAAGTGCAATTGGAGCTATAGTTATGTGCTGATGTTTTGAATCAATGGCAATGTCTTCAAGTTTCAATAAATGTAAGGTTTGGCACCTTTGCGATGATACCAGGAGATACAGCATACACAGTTTCTGAGACAGCTGTAATAATGACGGATTGTCCAGCGTTTTTAGGTAATTCAACACAATTTTATCATCCCAAATTTGTTGATATTTAGGCAATGCCGGTCTCATGGAAAAACAGCCTTTCATGAATCTAGATAGATGTCCATTCTCATGAAGGTCAATATTACTGTAGATCTTTACAAATGTGCTAATTGCTGACCGGTCTGTATTAAGTGCGCTGTATGCAATTCCCTGATCAAGTAAATCAGCAAGAAACCGTAATACAAAGTTTATAGAGGGCCGAATGGAATTCTGTAGTCCTCGACAGTAATGAAACCATTTCTTAATATATCCGTCATAGTGTCGTTTAGTCGTTGATCGCCATGAGAGCATAACGAGCTCCCTTGCTTTGTGCGGAATTCCTTGCTTTCGAAGGGCTTTCCCGATATAGGAAAAATGCCCAATCTTAGTTTTTTCAGTGGATGTTGCCGACATGGCTTGTTCGGTAATGATAGTATCTGCTGAGGAGTTGGAAGTAGATGGCAAGGCCCGCAAATCAGCCGTAACAGACTCGGCCACCAGCACTGTGTTGTCCAAAGAGGTGCCAACAGACCCCCCCCCTCCCCTCGTTTTGTCTTCCTCGACCTTTTGCAGAATTCTGCGGATGAGACTGAAAGGAGGAAACATGTAATAGGAGAAAGAACTATCCCATGTTGTGCTAAAGCATCGACTGCAATTGCATTATGATCTGGAAACCTGGAAATATATTTTGTAAGTTTGTAATTACGTCGCGATGCAAACAAGTCGACAGTAAGGTCGAGATATATACATAGAATTCGGCTGAAAACGCTGGTGTTCAATGACCACTCCGGGTCATCGTTCTGTCTACGTGAAAGCTTGTCCGCCTCGCGATTCATTTTTTCCTGGCACATGAGCAGCCGTTAAATGTATGTTTCTATCAATGCACCAAAACCATATTTTCCAAGCCAAATAATTCAATTCATCTGTTTTACCACCGAAATTATTAATGTACGCGACGCTACTTGTGTTATCCATATAAATTTTGACGTGATTTTGTGTCAAGTTGTGACAGAAGGCTATGACTGTAAGTTTAAAAGCTCTCATTTCATGAATGTTAATATGGTCCTTCTCTTTCTCCGACCACGAACCGCGTGTCCTTATGTTATCAGACTCGTTGTATCCACCCCACCCATGCAGGGAGGACGCGTCGGAGTAAAAGATTAAATCTGGTTTGCCGTGGGAAACCCTTTTAAAGGACGACTGAATATGATCTCGCCACCATCTAATGGTGGGAACGACGGACGCGGGTATGTTCATGAAGCTGTCGAAATTACAACATCGTAAGTGTCGGTGCTAATCCTTAACTTTTTCCAAAGGTTTGATATGTAAGACAGCATATTCTACCCTCGGCACCGTATCAACCAATTTTCCGATGACTTTTGCGAAGAATCGAATCGTTACTCGCTTCGGCGTCAAAAGGTCGTCACATAGTTGCTTTATTTCTTGTTTTCTACTATCGGTTAAAGTAATAGTCACCGTAACAGAGCATAAGATGAAGCCTAGAAAAACAATCTGTTGGCATGGTTCAAGGACAGATTTTTCCAAGTTGATAGTTAAACCGAGCAAATCAAGCAGTGTTATTATATCAAAAACGTTGACTTTGCAATAGTCATAGGTAGCACTTTGTAAACAAGAATCGTCTATGTATATAGAACTTATGCCACCTTTAGCTCTTAGACATGAAAAAGCTGGCTTCAGCAATTTACTGAAAACTCGTGGAGAAGTAGTTATGCCCATTACTAAGACAGTGAATTGATTTTTTTGTCTTGGAATCGGAATCTTAGAAATTTCCTATCTTCTTGAGCAATTGGGACTGAGTAAAAAGCATCAGCAAGATCGACAGACGCGAAATAGCACCCTTTTTTCATTGAACTGATTGCAGATTCTAAGGTCTCCATTTTGAAATGAATTTTGTTCATGAAGGATGCGTTGAAAGGTTTTAGGTTTAAAATAATACGGATTTTTCCATTGGATTTCGGCCTAAAGAAAATATTTGAAATATATTCTCCGGATTCAGCGATGTCTGGAATTTCTTCTATAATATCACCATCCACGAAACGTTTTATTTCCTCCTCGATCATACGACTGTCACCTGATTGAATTTGTATGGTGCCCCAACAAAGGGCTGATATGGATCCATACTCTGACAGCTCAATTTTGTATCCTGCTATGGTTTCCAGTGTCCATTTGTCAGATTTGTCCATTTTTTATGAAAAATCTTGTTTTACCAGCCTTGAAATTTTCTTTTGTATTTACCAAGGTATATGTTTTGTTGTCTGTACTTACTTTTACTTTGTTTTCATTTTGTGGAGTTGACGATGACGACATTGTTTTCTCGGTGGATACCTTGGTCCCTGTTGATTTTGACGTTGATTCTGGTTTGGGAACGGGTACTTGATACTTAGTGGTCATCGTCAAAAAGGTGATATCCAAGTAAGAAATGTAACCATTAATGTATACAAAGTTTTCGCACATTTAACAATTTGTGCCAGCACGATTCAAGTGGACCAATATTTGAGATGACTGAAGTTACCTTTGCGCCGATTATGATCAAGGAAGATTATTTACTATGAAATATGGGTTTAATACTTAAAAGAAAGGTCTCTCTGTCACATTTAATATATTTTCATGACATGGATAAAATTTACACATTGAATTCAAGTATTTTAAACCAAACCGTCATGTATTTGCATCGCCCGAAGCCTTTCACTGAGGCCGGATGGGAAAATCCTGGCCTAGATTGCGGGAAATAGTATCACGTTGACTGGTCCCAATGTTTATGGTCATTAAAGTTTAAATCAAAGTACTGAAAGTACTGTTGAAGGCGAGTTTAGAATAGGTTTAATATACAATGTATTCCAAATGTAGTACATATCCCTATAACAAGAGGGCCATGATGGCCCTGAAGTTGCTCACCTGAGCTTTTTGACCAAACATGATGACCTACTTCCAATCGTTTCCTAGATAACATAACAATCATTCTAACAAACGTTAATGAGTATTGGACTGAAAATGTGGCTTCTAGAGGGTACACAAGGTTTTTTCAAAGATTTGTCTCCATGACCTACTTTTTGACTCAGTGTGAGCCATTTTCAAACTCATCAAAGAAATCATCAAGACAAACCTTTTAATTTTCATGAGCATTGGACTGAAAATGTGGACTCTACAGCGTATACAAGGTTTTTTTTAAAGATTAAGCCCAGTGACCTACTTTTTGACCCATTTTCAAACTCGTCCTGAAAATCACCAGACCTCTCTGGCCAACTTTCATGAGTATTGGACTAAAAATGAGGCCTCCACAGTGTACACAAGGTTTTTCTATGATTAGACCAGGTGACATACTTTTTGACCAGAAATGACCCATTTTCACACTCATCTAAAAAGAAGCTTAAGGAAGGTTTTTAAAAAATTTGATCCAGTGACCTAGTTTTTGGCCCAATATGACCCATTTTCATACACATAAAAGAAATCATCAAGATAAACATTCTGACTACTTTTCATGAGCATTTGATTGAACGTTTGGCCTCTAGAGCGAATACGAGGTTTTCCAAATATTTGACCTAGTGACCTAGCTTTTGACCCGATATGACCCATTTTCAAACTTATCCAAGATATCATCAAGACAAACATTCTGACGAATTTTCAAGAGTATTAGACTAAAAATGTGGTCTGTTAAAGAAAAGGGTTTTTTTAAAAGATTTTATCTGGTTTCCCAGTTTTTGGCCAGACAGGATTTTTGTTCTAAATTATCAAAGAAATTATCAAGACAAAGATTCTGGCCACTTTTCATGAGTATTAAATTTGGCCTCTAGAGGAAATATAAGGTTTTCCAAAGATTTGACCCGGTGACTTGGTTTTTGACCCGGTATTACCTATTTTTAAAATTCGTCTGAGATATCAAGAAAAACATTTTGACCAACTTTCAAGAGTATTGGACTGAAAATGTGGCCTCTAGATCATACACAAGAGTTTTCAAAGATATGACCTGGTGACCTCTTTCTTGACATAACCCATTTTCAGACTCATGTGAAATATTATCAAGCCATAAATCCTGACGAAGTTTCATGACTATCGACTGGAAATGCGGCCTATAGAGCGCACACAAGGTTTTGCTAAGATTTGGCGTAGTGACCCAGATTTTGACCCAACGTGACAAGTTTTCAGTATGGACTGAGATATCATAAAGACAAACATTCTGACAAACTTTCATTAGTATCAGACTGAAAACGTGGCCTCTATCTAGAGCGTACACAAGGTTTTACTAAGGTTTGATCTAGTGACCTAGTTTCTGACCCAACATAAATCATTTTCAAACTCGCCCGAAATATTATCAAGACAAACATTCTGACTTACTTTCAAGAGTATTGGACTAAAAATGTGGCCTCCAGAGCGTAAACAATATTTTTAAAAAAATTTAAAAGTTTTTCATTCGACGTGACCCATTTTCAAATTTGTCTGAAACATTATCAAGACAAACATCCTGACCAAATTTCATGAGTATCCGACTGAAAATGTGGCCTCTAGATCGTGCATAAACTTTGTCAAAGATTTGACCTAGGAACCTGATGTGACCCATTTTTAAATTTGTTCAAGATATCATCAAGACAAACATTCTGACAAAGTTTCATGAGTACCCGGCTGAAAATGTGGCCTCTAGAGTATACACAAGATTTTTCTATGGTTTGATGTTGTGACCTTGTTTTTGACCCGACATGACCTATTTTCAAACTTGTCCAAGATATCATCAGGATAAAATTCTGACCACTTTTCATGAGTATCAGACTGAAAATGGGGCCTCTAGCGCGAACACAAGGTTTTTCTAAGATTTGACCTGGTGATCTAGTTTTTGACCTGACATGACCCATTTACGAACTCATTTGAGATGTCATCAAAACAAACATTCTGACCAAGGTTCATGAGTATCAGACAGAAAATGTAGCCTCTAGACCGTACACAATATTTTTCTAAGATTTGACCTAGTGACCTAGTTTTTGACCAGATGTGACCTACTTTCAAACTTATCCGAGATATCAAGACAAAAATTGACCAACTTAGTGTGTATCTGACGGAAAATGTGGCCTCTAGACCGTACACGTTTTTTCTTAGATTTGACCTAGTGACCTAGTTTGTGACCAGACGTGCCCCATTTGTGTACTCGCCTGAGATAGCATCATGACAAATATTCTGACCAAGTTTCATGGGTATCCAAGGGAAAATGTGGCATCTAGAGTGTACACAAGGTTTTTCTAAGATTTGACCTAGTGACCTAGTTTCTGACCCGACGTGACCCTTTTTCAAACTCGTCGGACATATCATCATGAGAAACATTCTGACAAACTTTCATGAGTATCTGAAAACATACGGCACCGGAGATATTGCCTGATACTTACACTTTTTCCACATCCCACAATGTTTTCTATATTTCCAAAAGCGAATTCGATTTATAGAGCATAATACGTGTTCCAAGTGCAAGCTAACGAGCGAAGATTGAAAACCTTTTTGTAAAACACATCAGTGGCTCGTAAAAAGTGATTGATCTTTTCCCTATTTGCTCTCAACAGGAAAACATACTTTTTTGTGAAACATTGTTGGAAAAGATTAAAATGCTGATTACCCGCATTTTATCTTTTTCTTATGGTGTTAAGAAGATGTTTCTTTCTCTTGGTCATTTAGACAGGATTGTGCCAAGCCCCGTAGCTCAGTCAGTAGCGTATAGGACTTGAGAACAGGAGGTCGCTGGTTCGATCCCCGGCTTGGCCAATTTCTTTCCGAGGATTGATGATAGTCATTGCGACAGGATTCATTCCTCTCTCACCGCTGACCATTGTTTCAACGATAGTTATATGGGAAAGCAGCCAGTGGCTTGGAAAGAATATTGTGCGGAGTACTGGTAAAAGAAACTCCGGGAAAGCATGGATAGGTGCCCTGGCCGCCGCAATATAACTGAAATAATGTTGAAAACGGCGTTAAACACTATACAATCAATCAATCAATCATTAGAGAGGATTGTTTGGATAAGGCTAAAATGGAGACTTTACACACTAAAAAAAACCATGCTCAATTCATACACTTTCTGGATAAAAACACTATGGAGAGAGAAAGCATTACTTGTTTGAGTAATGGTTTCTCCTAACACATTGTTTTCTTAATCTTCCAAGCACCATTATTTCCAAAACCCTAGTCAGAATTTTTAGCTAAAAATCATTCTCTTTACCAGCGAAGAAAATTTCTGACTGTCAAATTAAAAGCATTTGCAGCAAACAAATAGATAATGGCTCAAAGGCTGTAAATAATGTTAGAGAGTTATGAAAATATTTTGTCAAAAGGAGAAAAGCTTACTACCAGCACTTTCTCCTGTTGCCACAATGTTTTAAACTTTCTCATGGTAAGTAAAACCAAGTTTCAAGGAAATTTAAGTACACATGTAATAAGACTTTTCCAAATTGAAATTTTTGCTTTACTCATTGCAATAGTCTTCAAAGGAAAATATTGTGAGAAAGGAGAAATGCTAGCAACCACCATTTTCTCCTTTCGCCACAATATTTTCAGCTTTCTTATGGTATGTAAACCTCAGCTCAAGAAATTTAAGACTTGTCGCAACACAATTTACAACAATACTTTCCATCGATCTTAGTATATGGGACTATTCAAGTCAAACCATTTGGTTCAGGTTTCTTTTTTTTAGAGAACTTGCAACCTTTCGCAGGGCTGGCCGATACACTGAATATCACTGTCTCTGTCAACTTTGACAACTTGCCAAATTTTGGACTCAAGTCATCATTTAGTGTCAGTTTCGCTGCAATAACTTTCATTACCCCAATACTTGTATCAAACAATGAAGAGTATTTTGACAACAACTGCTCTACAGAACCAACTTGGCGAGTCCAATTAATTTTCTTCCAATCATGCTTGAGTTCCATTAACCCTTTACCGCACAGTGCTGCATTTGAATGAACCTGGGAAAGAAGCCTTTTTAAAACATTGTGGGAAAAGGAGAAAATGCTGGTAACCAGCATTTTCTCCTCTTCCCACAATGTTTTCTACCCTACCAAAGAAAATTTGCACCATTTGAGCCACATTGAAATTGTCGTCTGCAAATGCTTTCAATTTGGACAAGGCCAAAATTTTGTTGACTAGTAAAGAGTTATCCAGTTTCTTCCAAATAGAGAAGGACTGGTCATCTCCACTCACAACAATTAATGGTAGACTTTTCTTTTGATGACCATATTTGGGAGTTACTTTACCTTATCTAGAACTCTATATATTGTGTAAGTTTTCAGCAACACAGTTGCTCAAGTTTCACATGACTCAAAGTACTTCAGTGTTCTCACTAAGATTTTGCAAGTTGGATTCCAGGAATCCAAAGCAGGACAAAGTTGGATTCCAAGCTGAAAAATTGGATTCCAGCCTGATCGAAGAAGTTGGGATTCCCCTAGAGTCAGGATGAATTTTCATACACAAACAATAAACATATAAAACCTGTAAATTTAGATTTGTGCATCATGGAGACATAGTGTCTGTAATGGACAAGTCTACATGTACATTAGAAATTACTAGCTAAGACTTTATTTGCAAAATTTTTGTGCAAAGGATAAAAGAACTTTTCACTTTATCTTTTATTTAGACGCATGTAGATAATTCAACATGATAATGCATATGGACCGAGCCCCGTAAGCTCAGTGGGCAGCATACAGGACTTGAGAACAGGGGGTCAATGGTTCGATCCCCGGCTTTCCGAGGAATGACGATAGTCATTGCGAAAAGATTCATTCCTCTCTCACCGCTGCCAATGATGGCTATGTGGGAAAGCATCCAGTGGCTTAAAAAAGAATATTGTGTGTAGTACTGGTAAAAGAAACTCTAGGAAAGCATGAATAGGTGCATTGGCCGCCGCAACATAACTGAAACAATGTTGAAAATGGTGTTAAACACCACACTGTCACTATCAATCAATCAATAATAATGATGGAAACAATTCTTGACCCATCTTCACAAACATTTGTAATTTAAATACTAATACCATCTTAATTTGTAATTAGAATTTAGAATTATCTGTCCATGTGGACCATGATGTCAGTTAAATCTTTTCAATGACAATGTCTTAGACCTGTCCAAATTTAAAGCTTGCATAAATTTGCAGATGACAAGATAAAGATGGTTTGAACAATCTATTTGGTCTTTAAAATGTTGAAAACTGTGTGGGAAAGAAGAAAACGCTTATTTATTCACGATGTTGTCTGAAGCTTTATTTCTCAACATTGTTAAATTCTGGACAATGGATTGTTTGGTAAAGGATTAATTAGCTTTATATTCATTTTTTTTAACTTTCACACTTGTCTGATCACTAAGCTGATCTGGAGCATTTAATCCCCAGGAATTTCAAAGAAATTCTTCATTTTGAAATTTGTTCTCCGATCATATCAACAGCGTTTCAGAAAGTCCGCGTTTTTGCGTTTTTGACGCGCAAAATGAAAGCCTGACGTAACAAAATTAATACATCGCGTCTTCCGTGACGCAACATCAGAATTAGAAAAAAAGAACACAAAGGATTGATTCAGTGAATATGTCTTACAAAATCGTCAAGTTAATAACTGCAAAATAATATCGAACCCTCTTTTCTAACACTGAATTATTTGTTTCCGGTTTACACTGAATCGGTCTAAAATGCGACATTATTCTGTGTGACGTCGCTGTCGTCTCGTCTATATTACTGTATGAAATCCGTACTTAAACTTTTTGTCCGCGTTTTAGACCCTGCTTGGTAATAGTCACGGACTTGCTGGAGTAATCGGGATTACAGACGACAGTTTCTACGAGGTCATTGTTTTCTACTTTTACCTTCAATAGCACACTGTCATTTAAAACTTTTAGAATTATGCGCATACGACATCTACAAACTGGCAAAGGCAAACAACACGTGAAAAAAAAAAAAGGTTAAAGACCATGACGCATAAAATTTCTGAATGACCCCCGAAATTCGAAACAGCGAGTCACAGATGACCCCCAAAATTTATGAGCTAGCAGAAACACTGTATCAAGCACATGTAAAAAGAGAAAAGTTTCGTGGAACATTGTTCTTAATTAAATAACTGTTTTTACTCGAAAGATCGATTAAAACATTCAGCTGAGAAGTTGATAGGTCATAGACAATACTCAATTATTTATTACAATTGCTTCCTGTTGATTGCATCTTAAGATGCTCACGGCCTTTCTTTAATCGAGTACATAGATCAACATTATCTCTGTAAACTAGTCTGTAATCCGTTGATTGATGCATAATTTGCAATTGTCAAACAACATGCGGGCAATTAGGGTGTCAGCTACTCGTCATCCAGTTTAACAGGTACTGGATGGGTAATAAAGAATGACGCATGGAATTTTTCCAAAACAATAGTCATCGAGGCCCCTGCATCCAATTCCATATCACAATCTGTACTCTCAATCTGCGCTGCAACATTGCTTTCTGAGCTAGATGGTGATCTTAGGTTCAAAAGTGGCTATTCTCCCTCATTTTTGAGTCGACTGGTTGCGTAGCAACCAGGCTCTCATTGTTATCATCTTGATCCATGGGGTGACGTAAGCATACCTCCGGCCTTGTACTGTTTCCTGTCCCAGTTCCGGTTTGCGAGACGTAACCTAGTTCCGTAATTATTCGGTGAACAAGCAAGTTTTTTTTTCCCGTTGTAAAATTATAACTCATTTTGTGATCATGAATATGTCTTTAATGACTGAACTATTCAACAGTTCGAATCTTTGGAACAATCATTTCGTCCACTTGCATATACGATAACCAATCGTTTACACAAGCATCAAGTATAATTTGCATATATCTATGTATTTGACAGTCATGAAACAGTTTCCGGATACGCCTAAAAAAGAAATACTCTACGACTGAAATCGTCTTTTCTACGGCACGTCCATTTGTGGAAGAATTGTACATAAGCTTAGAGCTACACAACTTTTTATTCTAGACTTCACATTACTTCCTTGCACTCGCATATTTTGGCTGAACCAAAACACTGTGGTAAATGCCGTATGTAACGTGCACGGACCTTGGCTGCACTAAATGGTATGCAGTCACTTCGTACCATAACCATTTCGTACCATTTCGTTTATAACCATTTCGTACCATAGATTTACCATTTCGTACCATAGCGTTACCATTTCGTACCAGGGTAGAACCTTCTCATACTATGACCAAACATGCAATTTAATGTGACAAAAAGTGGTATTTAATATATTTTATTTTATTATATATATATTTTATTGTAACATATTTACTTGGTATAGACCAGTGCTTTGGACCTTATGTTATTTACGGGATATTATCATAAATCAATTTAAAGAATCAGTATGCGATTGAGAAGATAGGTGTTCGGTCTGTTTGTCTGTAATGTTTATCGCAAGTTGGATAATCAGAATTAGGAACAAACTGATCACATTAAATCGAAACGATTTTCTTTTCTTGTAAATACATCATTTTGCACAATATTCATTTACTTAAATTACACACCTTACAAAAGCAGTTCGTTTTTCAACGACTCTTGGAGAAACTGCTATGAAACCATCTTGGGAAAAGGAGATAATCAAAAAGTGTTATTGTGCATAACTTCTTGAATAAATATCTAACTTGAAAAAATAGCGGGTTTTTTTTTTTGTCTTCTTCTTCTAATATCTTCAGAGTGAAAGTTTTACCTAGGCTAAACTTTGTCATAGGTCTCAAAAAAACATGGTACGAAATGGTATGACTATGGTACGAAGTGGAAAAATTATGGTACGAAATGGTACAAACTATGGTACGAAATGGTAAAATCATGGTACGAAGTGACTGGTACGAAATGGTTATGGTACGAAACGTCCGAAATTCCACTAAATCACCGCTCAGCAGGTGCTTCTAAAATGGAATGTATAGTTGAACAGCGATTCTGTGTCACTTGGTAAGGATTATACGAAACGTCTTTTCGATTGAAATGAATGGCAAAAAAATCTTACGAACTGTAATCTACATTCTTGAATAAACATATACAATTGTTCCAAAATATATAATAACCGTTTAATGTTGTTTGTGTAGATTTTGTGTGTGTATATAAGTGACATAAAATCGACGTTTAAGTATAGCTGTGGGACAAATCTAGATATTGTGATCACGTGATATGATGTCATGTGTACCAGAGTTTCCTCATAAATTTACATATTTATGGATCAATCGCCGTTGTTTGCGTTGTCCCGCATCGGCTTTTGATTTTGACTGAATTCGGAATTTAAGTGGCAATTGCGTAGTTCTTACAACCACCAATCTGAGGGCTTGACTCTTCACTCCACCAGAATTGAAATACCCAAAGATAGGTGTAAAATAACGCACACAAATTACAACTTTATTGCAGTGTTTGTCAAAGTTGGACATAACGTCACGTAGTTTGTGAATCACAAATATTAAGTTTATATCAAGGCAATATATAGATCTACAGCTTTCAACTGGTGTGGACGCAGTTCTAAATCCTACTAATTTATTATTGTGGCGGTCCAACATTACGTCCAGGCCCCGTGTTTATAAAACTTGTTTGAGCTCAATCTCATGCTCAAGGAGCGCATATTCTTGCTCGTCCGACTCATGGTTCTGTGCAGAACGACGGCAGGACAGTGTATCCGAAGAAAAGAGGTGTTGATTAAATGTTTTGCAAACAGATTTAAAACGGTTTTCTCCATCGGAATCGTAGCTGGAAGGACAATACATGAGCTCTTCCAGGTAATATGCTTGTAATAATCCATGTTAAAAAAAATCCACGGTGTTCTATTTTTAAACCGAAGTTGATTGGTTGTAACGTAAACACTACGTTTTAATTAAGGTTGGTTGGCTACTTCTGTATTCTTTACATTTTAAGGTAGGGTGCTACTAATTTCAAGAAAATACCACCGAAGCTAGTGTTTACGTTGAATTCGTTATTAAAACTGCTAAAACTACGATAATTTTTCCCCCCAAATCACTTTTTGTTAATTGTTCAGGGTAAGAATTCAATTTACTTTTGTTTGCATGATCCGGCAAACTAGTTTGATCGACACTAGCTAGCATCAGCTGTCAAAGCCTCCATGTTGTTTGTCAATGTTCAGCATCCGATTAGAATATGTAATTTGGAGGTTCAAGACCCAGTGCAAACAGTGGAGAAGATTGGGGGAATTTTGGAAAATTTTGCCCTTTTATGTAGATTTTCCTATTTGTTTTAGTTATGTATTCGGACGTTTTTCTTATTTCCACTTATATATTATGATAATTATGTAAAATTTATCTATCTGGATTTACTACCTATAAAACGATTTGGTTTGAAATAAAAACTAAAGTTGTAATGTATTTTATGCGTATATATATGTTTTTGTCCATTCTTGATCTTTGACCGTAACTGTCCAAATTTGGTTGTTTTTGAAAAAAAGTTGTGACACTGCGTCAGCATGCCTTAATATCTGCTAATCATCAATATGCTGGCGATAGCATAAGATTTGGCATCTGCAAAAGCTTTCAAGTTCAATAAGTCTAAAATTTATGTCGTTGGGTAAAGGGTTTGAAGGGGAAAAATAAAACATCAGAGTTGCACAGGCCCACAAGAACTTTGTGCTTTCTGTGAGAAATACTGGCAGATTGTTATTCTTCTCAAAGAAAGTAGGCGTAGAGATTTTGTTTTATTCATGCTTGACCTTCTTTCCAAATAATCGATCTTCACAAAATCTAAAATTCAACTTCTCTAGATACCCAAAGATCCCTTACATAACAAAGATGGGTGTCTTTCAGAAGGTAAGTTATATGAAGGTAAATTTTCATCACTGCCTTACGAATTCTATGATAGTAAGTTACTTTGCTTCAAAGCTGTTCACAACCTGATTTCCATAGGCTATTTTTTGAAAAATCTTTACCCGAAAGTGATTAATCTAACGATCCCAAAAGATAGACTTTCTTCTTAGACATTGTGGAAAAAGATGATCCAGCAAGTGTCGCAGTTTTAGCTTGGCTGTTTTGGAAAAAAGAAACGTTGAGGTATCAGCATAGCCACGGTGTTGTCATCTTGTAAAAACTTTGACATCCTATATTTAATAATACTAAAGATGTTTATTTAAAACTCGGACAAGTTGTCAACTATCAATAGGAAAATCCATACAACAGGTTATGACACTTCACTTAATAAAATCTGTTTTTACTTGGGATATTCACTTCAAACTCGGACAAGTTGTTAACTTAAAACAAGAGGGCCATGATGGCCCTGTATCGGGCCACTGGCTTATAAATATAAACCATAAACACTAAACATTTCAATTCTGAGCCA